>JAQPPZ010001679.1:1425989-2851979 GCA_028583015.1 Wollemia nobilis | reverse complement strand
ATAATTCAAAATTGGTGTAACCATCTCAAATTGATATGATCATGTTTTCCCCACTGTATCAATCCAAGACAATCCCATGATCATATTGGGTCGATACGGTCCTACAAAATAGCCATGTGTAGACCAAAATTTTGTGTCTATCTTCACGTCATCCATCCATCACCTACAGTCACCTACTAGCAACAAATCAATCTCCTCAATTACCTCCTCATTTTCCTCACCCTCCTCCTCCCAAGAAGCCTATAAATTGGCATCTCCCTTCTCCACAAAGAGGGAGAACAAGACCAATTTTACACAACAAAGTGCTATCGAGAATCCACCAAGCCCTCTTGACGCAAACAAAATATTATCAAATTTCTACCTAGGATTCAAAATCAAACCTATTATTTCTCTAACATAAGCTCTCCTTATTGTCTTGTTGGTCTTCAATGCCTATTTTATCACCCTTCTACCCACAATCAATCATCAACCTCTACACATCGCTCCAAACTCTACCTATACCTAGTCACAATGAAGCACAAACCCACAACAATGATTACCTCATCTTGAGATAGTCTGCAGACCAAGACCATCTCAACAAGAGATGGTCATAAATCATCTCAATCTAAGACGGTCACTGTTGACCAGCCAAGTGATAAGTTTTTATTTATATTTTTGCTTAGATCTTTGATACTCCATGCATTTAGCTATTTTTTGTCTTATTTTATATATATGGATTAAACACGGGTCCAAATTCGATGGAACCTGCATATACTACTAATTTGCTAGTGGTTCCTTTGTGTGTAGGTGATAATACTCAAATGCAATGAAAGACTCCATATCTGATCCTGCACAACGGTCACAAGAAAACTCTCTCCCTAAATGATGTGCTAGCATGGAAAGATATAAATAGCACCAAGAGACACTCCATGTTGAGAAACGGTGAATAATACCGTCTTTCTTACCTTTGTATCATTTATAAAATCCTTTCGAGAGGATTCTATTATAACGCAAAGTTGTATCAAAATATTCATATATAAAATCTCTTTTGTAGCTTTAGCATATTTTTCATTGTGTGGTGTAATTTTTTATCCTTTAAATGGTGATCACGGTGGGACCAAGTTCCCTTTTTTCAATAAATTGTTGTTTGCTATATCTAAAAGATTGACTAATTTCTATTTATTCTTGTGATTGCAAGTTACAAGGATAATTGTATCTACCCGAGATAGTCCCAATTTTGAAATTATCTCTACCTGATACGGTCCCTTCAACACCAAATTTTGTGTAGGCTATCATACATAGGATCATTTTCTTTTTCTTTTTTCTTGTTCTTGAAGATAAAGAGCAAAAATAAATAAATAAATAAAAATATGACTGCATTCACTATTTTTAGTGTTGAATTTGTCAAACTGTGATTATCTCTAATCGAGGTAGTCTCTTGTCTGTAACTATCTTAGTACAAGATAATCTCTATATGTCGTCCTATTTTCCCTACATTGTTGCATGTTAAAGAACAAATAATTATTTAAGGATAATCATTTAGGTCATTATGTGCTCCTTGTTTTAATTTTTCAATAAAATTGAATCACACACTCACACTACATTTAAACATCGACAAGCTAGAATTCATCACCAATAGTCAATACCAATCACATGATGTGGACCTTCATCTCCTACTTTAGATTAGCCCCCTAAAATCCATAGTAGCCCCCATGAGTGGTTTTTTGGACTTCATCATAGAGAAACCCCCTACTCTTGGGTTAATCTTAGAGTGGGTTACGTTTAAATACCCTTTAACCACGGGGCTTAAAAATTAGTGGAACATAGTTGTTGTTTTATCTAGTCCCACCAAAGGGTGAAGCAAAATCCTGCTAGGCAAGTAGTAATATTTAAATAGTATGACCCCTTATTTGAGGGGTATTTATTTTATTCCTGTAAGGAAACCTATCATCTATATATCATAGTAAGCTATCTTGATAATTTGTGTCACATTCCTCAATAGGTGTTGTGCACAAACTACCTTTTTCTATAGTATTCATTCCATATACCATAGCCATTTTAGGAATAGGATTTCAAATAACACGTTAAAAAATAATAAAAAATTACACAAAAATAAAAATATTTTCCAAATCCACCCTCACTCTCATCTATTTCTCTCAAATTCTTCTTCCTCACATTAAATAATATTCTCATTCATTCAAATTCTCTCTCAAAGTGCATTCTCAAGTACCAACCCAAGTGAACACTCATGTGTCCAACCATGCACACAATCAAGGGCTAAACCAAAAAAGTGCCAAGAAGCATAGGGTCAGTGCCATCGAAAAGCAATTTACTTTTCATATCCTTAGCATAGAGGTCACTCTCATTGATAAGCAATTTACTTTTCATGTCCTTATAATAGAGGTTGCTCCCTACAAGAAGTGTGGGGTCACTTTCATTGACAAGCAATTTACTTTTTATGTCCTTAGCATAGAGGTTGCTCCCTACAAGAAGCGTAGGATCGCTCCTATCAACAAGCAATCTACTTTTCATATCCTTAGCATACAGGTAGATCCCTACAAGAAGTGTAGAATCGCTCCCATCAATAAGCAATTATACTTAGCATAGAGGTTGCTCACTACAATAAGTGTGGGGTCAATCCCATCGACAAGCAATTTACTTTTCATATCCTTAGCATAGAGGTCACTCCATACAAGAAATGCAGGGTCACTCCCATCAACAAGCAATTTACTTTTCATGTCCTTAGCATAGAGGTTTCTCCGAAAAAGAAGCACAAGGTCACTCCCATTGAAAAGTAATTTACTTTTCATGCCTTAGCATAAAGGTTGCTCCCTACAATAAGCATGGGGTTTCTCCCACTAACAAGCAATTTGTCCTTAGCATAGAGGTTGCTCCCTATAAGAAGTATAGGGTTACTCCCATCAACAAGCAATTTACTTTTCATGTCTTAGCATTATTCTTAGTATAAAATTTCATTTCAAAAGCATTTTACTTTTCATGCCCTAAGCATTATTTTTAGGATAGATTTTCATTTAAAAAGCAATTTTCTCTTCATGCCCTAAGCATTGAGATCCCTTAAAAAACAATAAAAATTCAAAAACAAATAAAATACAATAATAACCACTTTGCAACACCACACCATTCTTCTTTGATCATATTTTTGCTTCATCACCCATGTTTCTTCTTCGTCCTATCCCTATTGTATAGTCATACTTAAAGCGACTACATACTTGGGGCAGGTTTTCCATATTTCTCTTTATTTCCTCTCTTTCTTCTTTCTCCTATATTTTTTGTATGGTCACGCTTTGAGTGGCTACACACGTGGG
This sequence comes from Wollemia nobilis, assembly GCA_028583015.1. NCBI lineage: Eukaryota > Viridiplantae > Streptophyta > Pinopsida > Araucariales > Araucariaceae > Wollemia > Wollemia nobilis. Next base: position 2,848,674 of record JAQPPZ010001679.1, on the reverse strand, counting down.
ATAGGTTTCTTCTTCTCTTATTTCTTCTCCTCATTTTTCTTCACATCTTATTATTATTCTTATTCTTTCATATATTTTTACCAATCACTCATGTTGATACCACTAAAAATTTGTACTTACAGCATTCATCGCATCCATGCATATATCATTTCATGAGGCTTTTATGGTATTATTGTCTCCCTATTTGGATATGTAAAAATACTATAACCAATCATGATTGGTTCATTTAATCAATGACAAGTTTCGTTGCATATATTTCCTATAAGTAGACATCACTTGTCATGCATTTCATCAATGTTTGCATTCTCACATAATTATGTTTGTTCACTTGCACATAGACATATTTCACTACATACAACATCATACACTAGTTATTGCAACTATCATGATGTCATGTTTAATATTATGCATAGGTTGATTAGTAATGGAAGTATTTTATATTAGTCAACCATTTTAGTTGATCTCATCAAAATTTATCAAACATCATTGGATTCTAATGTAATTTTAGACTTCCCTTTGCTCATTAGAGTTCTCTAATGGATCAAACACATGTGCAAATTAAACAAAATTTTGAGTCTACAAAATATAATTCCTTGCATACACTGGCCACTAAGTGAAAATTTTCCCTTGCTCATCCTATAATTTGCATGATTGAAAACCTTAAGGTTCAATAAAATGAGAAGCTTCTCCTCCCCCATCAAAACAAAATCCTTTGCTCTTCTACAAAATGAACAAATCCCAAAAAGCAAAATCCCTGAAATCCCCCCTAAAAAAGAATATTGAATCCCTAAGCTTCTCAGTTTTATAGATCACGAGGTTAATCTCCATAAGGGCTATAGATGTCTGACTGGTAGTGGAGCATGAATTACAAGTGGTGATATGTCTATCACATTAGTGATCTTCTTTTGTACAAACCATTGCATGATATTATTAGTCGGCTAAGTTTACAATTGGTTAGTCCAACCTCACTCAAAATAGATAAATGAATAGATCACTCTATACACACACAGATCCATGAATAGTTCAAACTCAGTCAATACGGTTTAGGTTTTAGTAGAATTTCACTTGACTAATAGATATATTTAATGATTAAACTCAGATGTTTGACTCTCTAGAAATATCTTCTACTATCTGAAACACCTTAATAGAAGAAACAAACACACATCATGCTTAGTTGTACAACTAGCAAGACATCAAGATAAATAGGTATTATCTGTAAAAAATCATTCAAGCATCATCATAAGCATTTACATACAAATCATGATTATATTTACATTACCATACATATTACATATTCATTATCTCATTGTATATTCATATGTCAAACACGATTGTCATTATGTCATTGATTACTTCTACCATACATGATTGTATAAATTAAACACACATCCAAAAAGGATTGATTATATACACCTATTCAAAGTTTCAAAATACATCTATGCAATCATATAAGTTCATTCATAACATCCATAATATCAATTTAATGTACCCATCTATATGTTTCCAATTTTTTGACTACTAAAACATGCAAAATACCAAGTTTTAGCTTGTTCCACATTTTTGTGACCTCCAAATGCATTTTTATCAAGCGATTTATCATCATATTCACATTCTTCACCTATCAAATCATTGCTTGAGGGGGTAGATATCATATACTAAAGCTGCCTTGTGTATTATCAATACTCAAACACTCAATTTTGGAATCACATTCATCCAAGAACCTCTGCTAAAGACTATCACAAGCCCTTACTTGTTGGGGAAAACAAAAAGAAAAATTTAATCCATTAAAATTTGGTAAAATTGAGGCCATAGTTCCTAGTTTAATCACACAATTGTTTCATTTAGGTGGTAGTGCATCGACTTACAATTGATCGAAGCATCACAATAACACCTGCATCTAGCTTGTCAACTACTAAATCAATCAAGGTTAACAAAGTTGTAAAAAATAAAGTTTAAAGAATACTCGTCCCTTCCATAACTTGGGAACCTTGCATTTATCATGACTTAATATAATCTTGCACCACTCCCCTTCAATATCATTTCCATGAATCAACAGCATTCATCATTAGTTCAACAATTTTAGATCATCTTTTTTTGTTCTGCATTATGCTTACACAAAGCATTCTAAAAAGGGGCATCTATAGACACTTGAAATATGTTATCTTAAGGAGACTCCAAAAATCATCCTTTCCAACCCACACAATCCATTTTATTATCTTCAAAGCAAAATCCATATATTTCTCCAAGAATAGGTATTTTTCTATAAAAATATGCATAATTGGTGTAACCATATCGACTTAATATGGTCACATTTTCCCCACCATATCAATATGAGATGGTCCCATGATCGTATCGACTTCAGACGATCACAAAAAATAAAAAATATATCAAAATAAAAGATAGGTAAACTACCTTTTAATGGTCATGTGCAGGCCAGAATGCTATGTCTACATTCATGCTAGCCATCCATCACCTGTAGTCACTTGCCAGCAAAAAATCAATATCTCAAATTGTCTCCTTTCCCTCACCTTCCTCCTACCAAGAGGCCTATAAATTGGCATCTCCCTCCTATGGAAAGAGGGAGAACATAACCAATTTTATGCAATGAAGTGTTGTCAAGAATTTTCTAGGACCTCCTATTACAAATAAAATGTTGTTGGATTGTCAACTAGGATTCAAAATCAAACCTACTATTTATCCAACATAAGCTCTCCTCATTGTCTCATTTGTCTTCAATTCCTGTTCTATGACCCTTCTTTTGACAATCAATCATCAATATTTGTGCATTGCTTTGAGCTCTGTATAGACCTAGTCATGATAAAGCTTAGACTCATGACAACGAATATCTCATCTCAAGATGATACGTAGACCAAAACCATCTTGATAAGAGACAGTCACAAACCATCTTGATAAGATATATATATATATATATATATATATGGTCACAAATCATCTTGACCTGAGACAATCACCATCGACTAGCTAAATGATAAGTTTTTATTTGTATTTTAGCTTAGATATTTGATACTCCATGAATTTAGTTGTTTTCTATATTGTTTCACATTTCTAGATCAGATATAGGTCCAACTTCAATGGACCTTGCATATGCTACTAATTTTCTGATCCCTTTGTGTTTAGGTGATAGGACTCAAAGGTAGCAAAAGATTCCAAATCTGATCCTCCACAGTGGTCATAAAAGAACTTGCCTCCCAAACAATGTTTTGGCACAATAGATACAAATTACACCAAGAGACACTCCTTGTTGAGAAAAGGGTAATCATACACTCTTTCTTAGATTTGTATCATTTGTAAAATCCTTTCAAGAGGATTCTATTGTAATGCAAAGTTGTATTAAATTATTCATATACAAAATCTATCATTTATAGCTTTAGCATGTTGTTCATTATGTGGTGCAAATTTCCATCCACTTAGTGTGTGCAAAACTCTTTAAGGTGGAATGCCTCTTTTGTGAGAGTGTGTTAAAAAGCCTTGTTAACGTATGATTGTAAAATTGTGGGCTCATTTAATATTGTTAGACAAATTTATGATAATTTTGGTCTCATTTAAGAGCGCTAGACAAAGAGATGAGCAAAATTATAGGCTTATTTAAGAGAACTACACAAAGAGATAAGAAAAATTTGTGGTATCATTTAATAGAGCTAGAAAAAATTGATGAGCAATATTGATAGCTACTTGGATCCCTATATATGTGTGTTTTGATGACAACACACATGGAAAATGTGTAGTTGTAGTTAGGGCTTCCAAAGTAGAAGAATACATTAAAGATGCTTTTTGAACATGGTAGTGGTTCCTTTAAGTAAGAGGCTTAAATGGGAACATACTTTAGTTAATTTTATTTGGAATACCAACAATGGGTGTTTATGAATGGATATAGGAAGTAATTTTAAAATTTATAAGGTGAGTTATATCTTAGAAGGATTTAGGTTTTCTCATAAACAAGTACAAGTTGATCCTTTTGCATGAGATCATGGATATGATATCTAAGTATTTTGTATTGATTAGTTGAATGACCATGTCCTTGATGAAAACAACAATATTTGTGTGAATATTATTTTTAAAATGTAGTAGGTTTGGGGGATGGGAGATTAATAATTTTGGATTTTAATAACTTTGTTAGAATTAAAGTAGGGGGTAGGTCTAATCGTGCATGAGAATGCCTAGGAAAATATGATTTGTGGTCAAGTTGTTAAAGGGAAGAAAAATTATAGTATTTCCCTACCCCTAGTTTCCCTATATTCTTAAGGGAAGCCTCCACACGTGTGGCTAAATAAATTGCACCTTGGAGTGTACAAACCCTAGCTTTTTCTAAGGGGTAGGCTAATTGGTCATTAAGACTTTTAATGAAGATATTGAGAAGTTCAAATTGAGAAAGGATATGATTGAGTTTTCTTACAATGGTGTTCCATCTAGAAAGAAAACCTTTGAATGATTCATTTTAAAATTGTTTTAATTTTAATAGATCAATGAGGCTAAGTTTTGTTTCAATAATGATGTCAAAATGCTATATGAATGTGTTAGAAAGGTCACTAAAGGTTTTTAGGGAATGTTTTGAACCTTTTAAGCTTTTAGGGAATGCTTTAAGTAATAAGATCTCATCATGTGCAATATCATCACAAGCTAAAATAAAAGCTCTAAGGTGTTGAATATGGTCTTGATCACCTTAATATGTTTGGAGATTAGATGTTTTATACCTAGGAGGAAATGGGTAAATTGAGCACAAAGTACTCTAAAGTCTGATGAATATATTTTTATAAGATTGATTATGATGGAAAAAAGGATTATATATAGAGTTTATTTGGTGTTCTAATTATTTCACTTGAGTGGTGAGGATTTGAATTTGAGAAGGTTCTTGATTAGATGATTCAAGATGTGTATGTGAAAGTGGAAGAATATTTTGATGATAATTATGATTGGAAAAATTATTTGAATTAGGGGGAGGAATGAATGAAATGGGGATATGATTATTAATAGGGATTTCCAAATTAAGGTTGGTTTGAGAAGGTAAATAATATATTATATTGTTCTTAATTAACCTATTATGAGGGATGTCTTGACCCTTAATGCTATTAGGATATTTAAATGTAGAAGGAGGAAGATTAGAATTAATGATCACTTTTGAGTTGTTAATTATGGAAGGTAAAGAAGTATTTTATTCTTTATTTTTAATATTAAGTGTTGTAGGAATATCTATTATGGAGTTTTCTTGTGGAAAGTAATTCAGTTTATTACGGATATGATTAAGGAATTCTTGAATATTATCTTCATGTGAAAAGGATGCATTGAAAATATTATTATCAATATTATTAAGGAATTCTTGAATAATTTATTATTGTTATTTAGTATATCCTAAGGTTGGGGAAAATTGAGGAAGATCAAGAAACTCATTAGTAATGTTCCCATGTTCTTTATTAAAATCATCATCTGATGGGATAATATTTTTCTTATTTTCTTTGTTAGAAATGAAATTTTCTTCATAAGTTTCTATTAAAGGTTTTGTGTGGGTTGCTTTATGAGTTTTAAGGTATTTTTTAGAAATTATAAACCTTTGAAAAGGGAAATAAATGAATTTTAAAATGGCAAGGATGTTAAGAAAAATGACCATTGAATAAGATTATAAAGATCAAATTGATTAATTAATTATATCTTGGTTAAGAAAGGTAGCAATGCTATGAATATGAATTTCAACTAGTCAATATACCTAAAGAGGACCTTTTGATGTACCTAAAACTACCCAATATACCTACTCCCTCAATATACCTATTAGTACTAGAGATGACTCAGTTTCCTAAATATATATAGTCATATGTGAGGGAAAACCTTGAGGTACTAGACTAGGAATGATACGAGGATCAATATTTCTTGGATATGTGACTCAATATCAATATTACCATGATGACTTGAGGCACAAATTGTTAAATCTTGATTAGTGATATAATCTATGCAAACAAAAATTAAGTGATCTTGCTTAAGTTTAAATAAATTTTTATCTTTTAATTATGTGAAGGTTTGAAAGATTATAAGGAGGTGTTCACGTTAGGTTCACCAAAATGTGAGGAGGTCTACAAAAATCTTAGTGGGTCTACAAGGGTTAATAATAATGTGGGTGGTCTTCACCTCAATGGTATGTTGTGTTTAGTGTACGATATGTTGAAGGGTTCACCACGAGTATCTTATGTATTTACTCCAAATACTTTTGTTTGGTGTGTATATTAGAAAACACCTAAGTTTAAGGTTTTTCTAAAAATATGAGCTAATAATTGTAAAAATGCTTTCTAACTAGAATGCATCAAACAAGATATGCAAGAGATAAAAAACAAGCCTAAGAATATTTTTTTCTTTAATGAAGACTATTCCAAATTTTGCAAAAAAGTAAATCTTTTTCTTTAAGATAGGGATTCAAGGAATTTGCACATACAAGTCTAGCCTGATGCAAATCTACATACAATTTTGAGTTTGAATGGGTAATATGAAAGAGAAATAAAATAAAATAAGGGTTATTTCACTCTTTTATTCTCTTCTAAATTTTCTTTTAATTAAAATAAGAGGGAAACTAATTATTGCTTGATTTATTCCTTTTAAGTGTCCTAAAATAGAAATAATAAGAAACAAATAGCAAGCAACAAGCATATGAAAGAAATAGAATAAAAATTGTAAGGGAAGGTTACCTAATATGATTCTTGAGATGATATAATTCTCTATATTCGCAACCCATAATTTTGTGATATCGTGACCTGTGGGATCCAACCATGATTTTGTGATACCTGCAAAACAAAAAATAAACTTGGAAAAATGATTAGTTTATTGGGGGTTTGATATGGCCATAGGATAGTAGGACTATCTGGTTGAACAGTTACACCCTTGAGGTCCCTTAGATGACCTAAAAATAAATATGAAAATAAAGTGATCAAAAGTACATAGAAAGCGATATCTTGGAATAGAATTATAGGGCATGATTTTGCTTTGTGGATAGAATAGGAAAATCTAAATGCAAAATTTCAAGGGTTTTGGTATGTTGCAAGTTGGAGGTACCTTTCAAAGGGATAATATGGCCTAAAAAATCACTACAAGTGTAATGAAAATATTATTAAAACTTAATCCAAATAAGTGGTATGGTGTTGTGCAAATCATGAAAATAGAAAATGCTTAAGACAATAGGAAGGTGAAAGTAACTAGACAATATTAGAGGTGAAAGAAAGAAACTAGAAGAAAATTAACTATGATAGAATATAAATGATCATAATAGAAAAAGAGAAGAAATGAGGAGGAAAGAGAACCCTTGAAGAAGAGTCATCTCCCTCTTTGGTTGAAAATTGATAGTTGTGTCCCCCTATGCTTGGATGCTTTAATATTGGTGATGATGATGCCCTCTTGACCGTTGCTTGATAACTTGAATACTTTCTAAGTTCTTGAAAGAATTTTGCTTGAAGAAGACAAGATATCCAAGAGAAAATCCTACAAATTTTTTGTACCTAAGAATGATTGATGAAAAGACTATCCCAAGGGTCCTATTTATAGATTTTTCATGGCCTTGGGAGAGAGGGAAAAGATTTTGAATTTCAAGAGGGAGAAATGCATGTATCGTAGTGAGATTGCTTGGGAATTTGCAAGATTAAATGGGAATTTGATTTTGGATTTTGAATCCTTGGTCTTGGTGAAGTGGCCATTGCATAGGCTTATAGATCTAATGTGACATTAATGACACAGGGCTCAAGAAAGGTGGAGAAATATGAGACAAGAAGAATATAACTTGATAGACAAATATTGTGGTTGGGCTTTGAGCATAGCAATGTCACTGATTTGGCTATTGAAGGTTGTTTGGGTGAGAGGAAAGAAATTTGAATTTTTTTCATATCATGCTCTAGGTGTGAAATCGAGCCTCACAAAATTATACCCTATATTTTTTAGGCATGATATCATGGCAGCTAGACCCATGCATAGTTTTTTTTGCATTTTGGGGCATCAAATGATGTTAGAACATATGCAAACCTATACTTGTAAATTACTTTTTTATCCTAATATAATAGTGGTGATCTTGGGAAATTCAAAGAAGATTTGATAGGGGAAATATGCCTCAAATATTACCTTCCTTTTTGAAGTGATAAATGCTCAAATTTGGGTCTAAGAAGGTTGATTGGTGAAATTGATGAAAAGTGGATCAATTTTAGGTGTCTGCATTTTTTGTCCTTTTCACAACATTCATTGTAAAATGAATTCATCAAAAGTAGTTGTACACCAATTTTGATGGTAGGGAGCCTTTTGTTGCTTGAAAAACCAATGTAAAGTGTATGCGTGTATGATGTGAGAAATAATTGCTTATGCATGTATTCCCCCAACGAAGGGTTCCCCCTTGAATTTTGGAAGGGAAACCAAGTTGAAACAATGAAACTCAATAAGGCTATAATTGAGGAGAGATAAGAATGAAGTTGACTAGATTAAGATTGAGAAGGATTAGACATGATTATATTAACCAAGGATTAATTTTTAAGGGAAGGTGAATCGATAGAGAAGATGAATGAATAAGATATGAAGAAAAAAGGGGGGAAATTTGGCCAATAAGGCCCCAAGAGAGTGATCAACTACTAGTTAAGGTCTAATATGGGTGGCAAGTTAAGGCCTATGTATGTATATATAATATATGAGCTATGTACAATGGTTGATGACCAGTTAAGGCCTAAGATGGTTAGTGACTAGTGAAGACCTAGATGGACAATGACTAGTGAAGGCCTAGATGGTCAACAACTAGTTAAGGCCTTATTTAAATAGAATGATCTTGGGCTCTGTACAAAATATTTACAAGTGTTATGTATAGTTGCTAGTGAAGGTGTATGTAATATATGCATAATATAGTAATTATTTACAATAGTTGGTTGCTAGTGAAGGTCTAATATGGACAAAAACTAGTTAAGACCTAGATGGTTTGTGGCTAGTGAAGGCCTAAGATGAACATCGACTAGTTAAGACCTAAATGAGCAAAGTGAGCAACAACCAGTTAAGGGCTATACTAGTGTATTTATAGTGTAGTATAATATCTATGTACAATGGCTAGTGAAGGCCTATATGGAAAATATGGTCAATGGGTAGTTAAGGCCTGAAATGGACAATGGCTAGTTAAGGCCTAGATGGTCAATGACTAGTTAAGGCCTAAATGTATAGTGATTACTTATATAATATTATGGCATTTTTGTTGATGTAATATTGTTTTTTTGTTTTAAAATAAAGTGATGTTTAAGGAAATCATAATTATGGCAATTGGTTTGGGGAGTAATTTTTAGGTATAGATGGTTTTATATGACTTTGGCAAAGTTTTCAAAATGATTTTCTTGCTAAGAGAAAATATGAAGTGTAGGTATAATTGGCTTAATGTTGTATAAGAGTTTTGTGGTTATATTAGAAGGTTTGGATAGTGTTTATCATGATATTTGGTTAAGAGGATTCTTGATTGGTAGGTTAAGGGTGAAGGTTTTTGGTTTTTGAATAATTTGAGTAGATATGGTTTATTTAAGGATCCTATTTATGGATATGTTTGAATGTCCTAGGGATGATTTATTTTCTCTAAGATTTTGAGAGGTGTGAGGATGAATGACATTGGTAAGATAATCTACATGCCTAGTATTTTGAGGTTAAGGATGAAATATGAGGAAGTAAAAAGGTAGGATGACTTGACAATTAGAGGGAACCATTGTTAATATTTTTTGCAATCGACAAATAGCCATAGAATAACCAATGTCTTATAAAACATATCATTTTCTAGGTATCTATCCTATTCTATGCCCATGCATCAAAAGTAAAAAATGCTAAGGAATATTAGGGTAAGAGAGAGAGATAGAGATGATGAGAAAGTGAATTCAAATGTCTTTATAAGCTAATGAAAAATAAAAAAATGAAAAGGCAAATGTATGTCTCTTGACTTATTGAGGGAACATTTCTAAAACTTGCATAGTTAAGGGATATACATGCCTATTATATGAGAGATGAATTGAAGAAGCAAAGGGTAAGAAGAGATATTATGGCCTAATGGTCCAATTCTAAGGTTCAAGTTTAGCATGCACCAAGGTTTGTTTAGTGTTATTGGCCTCTTAATCAAGGTGCTTAAAAGGTTAAAACTAGGCTCATTGAAGAGCATAAAATTATTATGTGCTTAGTGTGTAAAAAAATATTTAAGGTGGAATTTATCTTTTGGGAGAATGCATGAAAAAACCTTGATAGCATGTGATTGTAAAATTGTGGTATCATTTAAGAGTTCTAGATAAATTTATGATAAAAATTTTGAACTCATTTAAAAGCATAATATAAAGAGATGAGCAAAATTGTGGGCTCATTTAAGAGCACCAAATAAAGAGATGAGAAAAACCTGTGGGCTTATTTAATAGAACTACACAAATTTATGAGCAAAATTGATAGCTACTTGGAGCCCTATATATGTGTGTTTTTTATGATAACACACATGGAGGATGTATAGTTGTAGTTAGGGCTTCCAAAGTAGAAGAATACATTAAAGACACATTTTGAACTTGGTAGTGGTTCCTTTAAGCAAGAGACTTAAAGGAGAGCATGCTTTAACTATTTGGATTTGCACCACCAAAAACCAATGTTGATGAAGGGATATAGGTGGTAATTTTGAGATGTATAATGTGAGTTGTATCTTAGAAGGATTTAGGTTTTTCCATCAATAAGGACACGTTGCAACTTTTGCATGAGGTCATGGATATGATGATGTTTTTTTGTATTGATTAGTTGAATGACCATGTCCTTGATGAAACACACAATATTTGTCTGAAGATTATTTTTGAGATGTAGTAGGTTTTGGGGATGGGAAATTAATCATTTTGGCTTACAATAACTTGGTTAGAATTTTAGTAGGGTGTAGGCTTAGTTGTGCACAATAATTCCTAGGAAAATATGAGTTGTGATCAATTTGTTGAAGGAGGGAATAATCTATTCCTTTTCCCACCCCTAGTCACCCTCTCTTCTTAAGGGTGGCCTCCACATGTGTGGTTAAGTAAATTGCACCTTGGAGTGTGCAAATCCTATATTTTTCTAAGGGGTATGTTAATTGGTCATTAAGACTTTTAATGAAGATATTGAGAAGTTCAATTTGAGGAGGGACATGATTTAGTTTTCTTATAATAGTGTTCCATCTAGAAAGAAAATATTTGATTGATTATTTTTGAAATTGTTTTAATTTTAATAGATCAATGAGGCTAATTTGTCTATTAATAAATATGGAAAAATATTGAATGAATATGTAAGAAAGGTCATTAAACATTTTAAGGGAATGTTTTGGTAATTGATAATACCACTCTAATGTACTACCTTTAAATATTTTAGGAAACATTTTAAGTAATAGCATATCATCATGTAGAATATCATCACAAGCCAAAATAAAAGCTCTAAGGTGTTTAATAGGGTCTTAATCACCTTCATATGTTTGGAGGCTAGGTGTTTTATACTTAGGAGGAAATAGGTAATTGAGAATAAAGGGATATAATGTTTTATTGAATAACTATGTATAAGATTGATTATTATTAAGAGAAGTATTATATATGGAGTTTGTTTGGCATTCTAATTGTTGCACTTGAGTGGTGAGGATTTTAATTTTAGAAGGTTATTTATTAGATGATTCAAGAGGTGTCTGTGAAAGTGGAAGAATATTTTTATGATAATTATGATTGGAAAAATTATTTGAATTAGGGAGATGAATGAATGGGAATATAATTATTAATAGGTATGTATAAATTAAGGTTGGTTTGATAAGGTAAATAATATATTATATTATTCTTAATTAACATACTATAAGGGATGTCTTGATCCTTAATGCTATTAGGAGAATAAAATGTAGGAGGAAGATTGTAATTAATGATCACTTGTGAGTTGTTATTGGTGGAAGGTAAAGAAGTAATTTGTTCTTTATTGTTAATATAAAGTGTGGTAGAATTATCTTTCATGGATTTTTCTTGTGGAAGGTAATTAAGTTTATTACTAATATGATTAAGGAATTCTTGAATATTATCTTCATGTGAAAAGGATGCTTTGAAAGTATTATTATCAAGATTATTAAGGAATTTTTGAATAATTTCTTCTTGTTCTTTAGTATATCCTAAGGTTGGGAAAATTTGAGGAAGATCAAGAAATTCATTGGTAATGTTCTCATGTTATTATTAAAATCATCATGTCATTGGATTAGATTTTTTGTATTTTCTTTGTTAAAAATAGAAGGTTCTTCATAATTTTCTATTAGAGGTTTTGTGTGGGTTGCTTTATGAGTTTTAAGGTGTTTTTTAAATATTAGAAACATTTGAAAAGGGAAAGAATAAATTTTAAATGGAAAGGAGGTTTAGAAAATGGCCATTGAATAAGGTTGGAAATATAGAATTGATTAATTAATTAGATCTTGATTAAGAAAGGTAGCAATTCTATGAATATCAATTTCAACTGGTCAATATACCTCAAGAGGATCTCTTGATGTACCTATACTTACCTAATATACCTATTCCTTTGATATACCTATCAGTATTAGAGGTGACTTGACTCCCTTAATATACACAATCGTACATGAGGTAAAACCAATAGGTATTAGACTAGGAATGATACGAGGATCAATATTTCTTGGATATGTGACTCAGTATAAATATTACAATGATAACTTGAGGCACAAATTGTTAAATTTTTATTAATGATTTAATATATGCAAACAAAAATTAAGTTATATTGCTTAAGTTTAAATAAATTTTTTATCTTAAAATTATGTGAAGGTTTGAACGATTACAAGGAGGTGTTCATGTTGGGTTCACCAAAATGTGAGATGTACAAAAACCCTAGCAGATCCACAAGGTCTAAAATTGATATGCTTAAGAATATATTTGATAGAACAGAAAAGTTTGATATGCTTTAGTTAACTTCTTAGAAATATAAAGAGAGAAATGTAATATTTTATTTTTGTAATGGGAGTGAATCCCAATAGAAGCTTACTAAAAAAAACAAATTCATAATAAAAGTTATTTTTTACTCAAAAAAGTTGAAATGATTACGAAAGTAGATGTCATTATCTCTTGTGGGTTAAAATTAATATTTTAATTACATCAAAAAGGTTATTATTTTAAACAATTCTGAGAAAGGATTGTGTGCAAGGGGTGATCCTCTCCTTTTTCTTGTTTTGGATTTGTGTTAAATAGAAAGGAGTGGGTGTGAGCAAGGAATAACTCTCATAGTTTCTAGTTTTAGATCTTTGTGGTGTTTGTAATTATTCCTTAATATATTATAGGTGAATTTCCCATCATCAAATATCACATATAAAACCTCATATACAAGTAACACAAGTAATGCTCAATAAAAAAACATCACTATTATATTCATAAATAGCATTATATTACATAGCATGGAGCTTTATCTCCAATATATAACCTCACGAATGACACTTCAATAGTCTTAACTATTTCTCTCCTCAAAATCATGGGATATGCAACCTTTCACATGTCTAACATTATGACAAAGCTTCTCATGATTGCATAACCTCTTACTTTACATCTTGACACATCTCATATGACTCTTCACTTTTATGTTTGACACATAACACTAATGACTCTTCACTTCTACACTTGATACCTATCACCTATGAATTTTCACTTGCATACTTGACACCTTGCACACACAACTCACACTTTGCACACTTGACACTTTTCACACTTTATTGCATAATACATAACACTCTTCACACTTTGACACATACTTTAGACACATATACTTCCTAATATAATATTTATAATATTACTCAATGGTATTTCATTAATTATCATTGTACAAAATAATGTAATATCTCCAACATGCCCCTATATTACATTATTTGGTGTGAAGAATTTTAGTCTTTGTTGGTAGTTTTGCCACACTGAATTTTGATTGTAAAATTCCAAGTATAAAAGATAATTGATGCAGTTGTTTTACTGATATTTTGTCTTTACTGTTTTAATGTAATTTTTTTTCTTCCCTCCTTTTGTTGATTTTGCTAATGTAAATAAAGAAGGCATAATTTCATCCTTGGAAATAAACTACAAGTGTTTTACTGGTAATAAAATTCGTGGGTAAAGTATAAATGGGGAAATGTATAGAAAAAGGATGCATAAGGATAAAAGGAGCAACAAAAATCATCAAAGGCATCAATAAAGAAATTATTAAAAGGAAAGAACCAGCAAAGTAAACATAGACGTTTTCATCCCAAGAAGGGGAAAAAATCATTTTCACCTCTCTCTTGGGTGAAAGTACAACATTAAGATATTTTCTCCCAAGTGGGAGCAAAGGTAAAGGAAGGCGCTCAGTTTGAAGTGAAGGCAAGATTTTTACAAGTAAATAAGAAGATAAGTTAAGCACTTTCAAACGAAGTTATGCATTCAAGGTGATTTTACCCTTTTTTGGGGTGAATTTCTATTTTTAATTAAGTTTGGGTGAAAATAATCAATGGGCATCAGTCAAATTCAATGTCACCCTAGAAATGGGACACAAATCATTTTCACCCCTCTTTTGGGAAAATTGCAAGTTGAAGATATTTTCAGAGTGCAAATGATGTGTGGACATTGTTTGGGCAAAAGCATGTGTCGATCAAAGTCAAATTTACTCCAAAATTAGCATGCAAGATGATGAAAGTGTTTCCTAGGTAATTTTATCTTATTTTTTAGCAAGTTTAAGGATTTTTCCCAATATGGTACGAAATCAATGAAAGCACCCAAGTTTTAAGTGAAAGTCTAGAAAAGCATCCTCATGTGCCGATCAAGGTCAAAGTCACCCTGACTTGGGGAAAAACTTATTTTTGCCCTCCTTTGGGGGAGAAATTCCATTTTTTGCCCTTAATTCAAGCAAGATAGCATTATGGTATGAAATTCCTGAGAGAATATGATTTTGGGGTGAAATTAACTAAATGAAGGGTGAAAATCCAATTTTAAGCACAACTGTCAGAAAAGTGAATCACTTTCACCCCTGATTGCAATGAAAAGGTTTTTTGCCCCATTGCCTGGGCAAAATAAATTTTTGCCTCTCCTTATTAGCGAGGTTTCTTTTCGAAGGTGCCATT
Organism: Wollemia nobilis; assembly: GCA_028583015.1. Classification (NCBI taxonomy): domain Eukaryota; kingdom Viridiplantae; phylum Streptophyta; class Pinopsida; order Araucariales; family Araucariaceae; genus Wollemia; species Wollemia nobilis. The sequence goes on along the minus strand of JAQPPZ010001679.1, from coordinate 2,833,595 downwards.
ATTGGAGATCATTTTTGGTAAGGTTGGAGATCGATGGAATTTAATTATTGGGATAACAAAATCAGTATTTCCAAAACACCAAGATTAAATACTACATCCCTAATTTTGATGCGATGCAGTTTATTTTTGAGGTGCCCTCCATTGATTTTTCTCCTTTCCAAAACAAAGTTAATTTTTGGTGGGTCTTCCTAGCGAAGATGAAATTTTGAGGGGCAAGATGACAAAGTGGCAACCAAGAATTAATGCTTGAACTCCTGATTTTCATGCAACATTGCTACATTTCAATGCAATAACATCTGGAATTATTTTCCTATCATCCATCTCTACTGATTTCCCAGGTGCTCTCCTTGAAAAAGGGATCATGGCTTCTTGAGGACTGTTCTGATTTGATCATCACTACTGCCAAGGAGAGAATTGCTCTTGCTAGTATTTGACTGGCTGACATTTTATTTTAATGTGCATTAATTTCAGAGGTGGAATCCTCTATAAATACTAAGCATTTTGATGTAAAGAAGAAGGATAGACATTCTTCTGAAAAAAATCTTTGAGTTTAAATTTTTACCTTAATCGAAAGATGCTTGACTCAGGTTCCTGGAGCAGTCTTTCTGTGTATACTTTCTACCTGTTATTTTTATTACAATAATATCTTGTTTAGATAAATTAAATTTTGCATCTAAATTTAATTGCTAATGAAGAGTGAATGTTGAAATGCTAACTAGAGGTTATCTTTACAAGCTGTGATTGGTTTCTATGTTATTATTTTGGTTAAATGTTGTTTAAACTTGATGTGGTTGCTTAGATGTTAGTTTATCCTCACCTTACATTTCTAGATCATAGCCACATTTCCTATTTATTTCTATTATTTCTCATATCTTTCTATTATCCTAAGCTTCTATCAATTTTTATATTTGTATGGTAACCAAATATCTCTGTAGATTAGCCTAAAGGACATCCCTTTCCTTTGTCCTTTCAATTTTGGTCAGGTCTAGGGCACACAAATATTATGTAATTAGGTAGATTTAGGACCAACAATTTTTGGCACACTCGGTGGGACCTTAAAAATTCCACTTTAAACACTATTAAGGTTTGATATTCATATTTTTACTGTCTGACTAGAATATCTAGCAACTCAGTTTTACCTAGAAGCCTCCAAACATGAAGTTGGTGAAAGCTCTACTTCATGATCACAATATCGAAGGCAAAAAATTCTAAAAACCCCATTGAGTTCTTTGAGCTTGACACCCAAGTGTTAGGAGAACATCCTAGGTTGGTCACCCAACTATCCCATCCATTGCAACATCTTCATAGGTAGATGGTATGTTTTCTATTCCTTCAAGTCTCACTATCATAACCATTAACTTTCCTCCTCCTCAGGCAAACTCTCTAGTCTAAATGGCCCAAAATCTACCACCTTAACCACCTAGATAGTTCCCGACCTTGAATAATTTTGAAGCTTTGAATCTGAAGCTCAAAATCTAATTTTTTAAGTAGCATTGAAGGCTTTTCCTACTTATGACGGTACAAGCAATACGAATTACGAGCATGTCTAGGATCTGGCTTCTATGACAATGATTCATAGCATTATGAATGAGGATGTCATGGTAATATTACGAATGAGGATGTCATGGTAAGATTACTTGGAAATATTACTTGTATGGTTCACCTAAACTACATGCAGACATTAGCAGAAAGTTCTTCCAATGGTAAAATCAACATGATTACAGAATTTTATCATAATTTTATGGTCCCTTCTGAATAACAACTTTAATTTCTCATGAGAGCTAGAAGAAAATTCATCACCATAGATCCAACTAAAGTGGAGCCACTAAAGGTACCTACTGATATGATGGTACAAAATGAGAAAAAACAAGTATAAGCGAAAGTAGTTGTTCCAAAACCCAAGCCAGATGCACCTATCCTATTAAAATATATTTTGCCTCTGTGAGCAAAATAAATATTTCAATATGAAGAACACAAGCTTATACTGAGAGGGGGGGTGAACAGTATAAGACCGCTTTTAACTTTTTCCTTTGATCTTTCAAAATAATATTATGTAGCGAATAGATAGCGATATTAAAAGCAGAAATCAAAGCAATGCACAAAACACCATCCACAAAAGAGACACAACAATTTACGTGGTTCACCCAATGCGGGCTACTCCACGGATAAAATTTTTCACTAAATTTTATCACCTCAAATTCTGGGAAACCTTTCCCGATTACAAAGTTTATGGGCACCAACCCAAAGGAGATACCTTCCCCTAGCTCTTCTCTAACTGGTGATCCTCTAGAAGACCTCTGTCTCCTCTGCCCTTAGCAAGTGGAACTCTATCCATAGAAGACACATGTCTTCCCTGCTCTGGCTGGAGACCTCTGTCCTCAACTCTTTCACCTCCAAAGCTGGTCCTCTTATCTCCACCAAACATAGTCCTTCGGTCTAGCACTAATGTCCTCAAAATTGCACCTCTACACAATCATAGCACTCGATCAAACATCCACTTATGCACCTCTACGCAAACACAGTAGCACTATCTTCGCACACTCTGCTCCTCGATGATCGAACTTCTCCCCGCACTCTGCTTCTGCGAAAGTCACACTTTGAACGCACACTTCGATCGATTCGACACGACTGCTCTTTGCGCACCTCTGACTTAACTTGCACAATTTTGATACACACACTCTCACTCTTCCAAACTCAAAACAACCCTCCTTTTATAGAATAAATTTCATGATCAAAAATCTCAAACTTAGTTGGTTGTTATGCAAATGCAAACCCTAACTCCGTTGGTTGCATGCCCTAATTTACGTTGGCCCAGATTTAACTTTGTCGGCTCAAAGTTAACTCTGTCCTTCAACCGCCTCTAGAACTCACCTATAGCTTCTGTCGTGAAACTACAACATGTCGCGATATCGTGACATTTTTGCAGCCGTACACTTTCGTTTGGCTATTGTCGCGATATCGTGACACTTTTGCTTTTGTCTACCTTGACAATGTCCTTGTCACAAAATCGTGACACTTCTAACTTTTGCTGACGTCATCTTCACTCCTGTCACGAAATCGTGACACTTTAGTCTTCATTGCCTTCTTCTCTGCTTTTGTCGTGAAATCGTGACACATCTGCTTCTGCTGACGTCATCTCCAACTCTGTCATGAAATCGTGACCCTTTTGACTTCATGGCCTTCTTCTCTGCTTGCACTAGCGAAAATGGAACATGTCACGAAATCGTGACACTTTCACTGCATTAAGCTTCTCTCTGCCTTATACCCGCGAAACTAGAACATGTCACAAAATCGTGATGCTTTCGCCTTCGAGCTCTTCCTTCTTCAATTCATCGCGAAATCATGATGCTTCTTCTGTTGAAGACTTGCTTATTGTTTCTATCATGAAATCGTGACACTTTCTCCAACTCAATGCTGCCATCTCAACCTGTCGCGAAATCGTGACACTTTCTGCATTCGCAAGCTTTCTCTTCAACCTGTCACGAAATCGCGACACTTTCTGCATCCGTACAACTTCTTTGTAGCCTATCGCAAAATCATGACGCTTCTCATTTCAGACTCTTCCCTTTGCTGCATGTCACGAAATCATGATAGTTCTCACTTTGAGCTTTTTAGCATGTCGCAAAATCGCGACAGTCCTCACTTAGTCTTTTGCAGCATGTCACGAAATCGCAATGCTTCTTAATTCAACTTCTGTAGCATGTCGTAAAATCGTGACGCTTTTCCTCCTTAGCGCTTTTCTTTTCTTTGGGTCATGAAAACCCGACATGTCATGAAATCGTGACACTTTCCACCTTGCTTTCTTTCTCTGCCAACATGTCGCGAAATCACGATAGTTTTGCCAGCTTCTTCTCTCTCTTCCAACATGTCGCAAAATCGTGACACTTTTTCAAAAAGCTTTCTCTCTCCTGCCTAAGTCGCGAAAATGCGACATGTCGCGATATCACGACATTTTTCCAACTTACTAATTTCGAACCTGTCAAGCCGAACCTTCATCAAAAACACATTATTTTACATCAAATCAAATTCTTTCAAAAGCTCTTTGACATCAATGACAACTTAAACACTTGAGCAAATGCAAAGTACTCAAAGTACCCAAAATTGCCAACAATCTCCCCCTTTGTCATTGATGGCAACCCTTTACTAAAAACACGTCTTAAGAGCCAAAATTGAAACCAACCGAGATAACAGCTGAGAAACTGTGCCCATAACTGAGACTCTGCCTTTGAAGTTTTTGCTCCCCCTGACTTGAAGCTTTCCTCTTCAGATTGAAGCTCTCCCCCTTACTCATATCTCTCCCCCTTTGTCATCAATGGCAAAGGGTCACCTTTGGGGCTCGGGACTAAGAATGAGCTTCTTAGCTTAGTCCCTCCCCCACCTCCTGATGAGGTGATTTAAAATAGGGGTGGGAGTAAAACTCCCATTAGGCACTCATCATCATCAGTGTCTACAATTTCCTTGCCAAGTCTTCTCTTGAATTCTTTGTCCGTATTTCTGTTCTTGTCACTGTTTTTGTTCTTGTTCTCATTCTTGTTCTTATCCATGCCTTGATCCACGGACCTGTTCATATCACTTTTCCTATTCTTGTACCTTGGCAGTTCAGTTTTGCACTGTCTAGTTGTGTGACCTGCATTGTTGCATTTATAACAAGTAACAAAGTTATTTCTTTTAGGCATACTGGTTCTTTGAATCTTCCTGTTCTGACCAAATTTGTTCCTATTATTTGTCTTGCAGTAAACTGCCTTGTGCCCAAACTGTTGACAAGAGTAACAATACCCTTGAAAGAAACTAAAACTTCTGAAATTGTTGTTTACCCTCTTCATTTGATCTATGCACTGTGAAGCCATGTGACCAAACCTTTGACACGCAAAACATCTATCGTGAAATATTCTTTTGTTTGACCTCTTGGGTCCCGAATACTTCTTCTTCGCATTCAGAATTTTGTTTTCTATTTCTGCACATTTATCACTCATGGACTCTTTCTCTGAACCACTCTCTTCATCAGAACTCTCTTCTTTTTGAAATCTTTTACTAGATTCCCCAACTTGTTCCTTGTGTGGTTTAACAAAACCAAGACCTGTTTTATTTGTTGTCTTTCTTTGACCTTTGATAAGAGATTTAACCTTTTTGGAGCTTTCTTGAAACTTGTACAACTTATCCTTGTACTCTTTATTTTCCTCTTTCAAGGAAGCCATTTTCTGTTCTAATTCACTATACTCAAGCACCTTAGATTCTAACTTATTCTTGAGTTCTTGTGTCTTAGCCATAGAGACGTCAAGACTTTCTATAAGTTCATCTCTCTCCATACAACATTCATCTAACTTATCCTTGAGTCTAGCATTCTTCTTTCTTTCCTTTTTCAAAACACTAAGAGCATTAGTAAGTTCACTTTCAAGATCCTCTATTTGAATGCATTTTGAATCATCAAGGCCTTTTTCAGATTTCTTATCACTAGAGGTGCCACCCTTTTCAAAAACCATACATGCATCTTCCTTATCATTTTTTGAAACATCCTCATACATACTAGCAACCAATTCATTATTTGTGCAATCATCCTCAAGGTGCCCAAAATTTCCACATCTAAAACATTTCATGATAATGAATTTATGTTTTGGTTCTTCCTCCTTTTCTGAAATGAACAGCATCTCATTTTCATCATCACTAGAAGAACTTTCACTATCACTGCTAGAACACTTACTTGCTTTGTCTAGGTAGAAGCTCTTCTTGTGCTTGTGAGAATGCCTCTTTCCTTGATTGTTGTGATCATCTTTGTTCTTTCTGTAATACCTGTGTTTTTCAGAATCCTTGCTCTTAACATCCTGTTTCTCTTCATCACTTTCATTCTTTGAAATAGTACAGTCAGTAGCATAATGACCAAACTTTTCGCAATTAAAACATCTTATATTTTTCACGCTTTTGCTCTTCCTAGAGAACTTGCCTTTCTTGCTGTAGTATGCTTCTTCATCACTAGAAGACTCATCACTTTCTTGAATCTGTTTGCCCTTTGATTTCTTGGTAGCTTTGAAGGCTACCTCTTTCTTGACATCAACTTTCACTTGAGTTCTCAGATCAAATGTTGCAAGTATACTATGGAGCTCATCCTTTTTCAATTTATCTAAATCTTTAGCTTCCTCAATGGCAGAAATATTTTCACTAAATCTATTAGGAAGAGATCTTAAAATCTTATCACACACATCATTTTCAGCAAGTTCAAGACCTAGGTCTTTCATGGAGTTAACAACCTCATCCATACGAAGCATGTAGTCACTAATATTTTCATCATCATTCATTTTGAGTTGTTCAAACATACCTTTAAAGTGTCTCAATTTGGCCTTTCGGACATTTGCATCACCTGTATGAACCACCTGCAATTGTTTCCACATTTCACTAGTTGTCTTGCAGTGAATAACTTTGGTGAGATCTACTTTCTGTAAGCCTTTCAGAATTGCATTCATGGCTTTTGAATTGTTGTGAAGCATGAGCCTGTCTTCTTTAGTATAAGGACCATGTTCAGGAATAGTGTACTCATCTTCAATCACTTCCCATACCTCATTACCAAGTGCCATTAGATAAACCTTCATTCTTGCACTCCACAGATCGAAATCTGATCCATCAAGAATAGGTGTTGCATTGCCACTTGAATAATCCATTGTGTTCTTAACCAGTTCTTCCTTCACGATGTTAAACCTTTTCGAAGGAACCTGCTCTGATACCAATTGAAGAACACAAGCTTATACTGAGAGGGGGGGTGAACAGTATAAGACCGCTTTTAACTTTTTCCTTCGATCTTTCAAATTAATATTATGCAGTGAATAGATAATAGTATCAAAAATAGTAATCAAAGCAATGCACAAAACACCATCCACAAAAGAGACACAGCAATTTACGTGGTTCACCCAACGCGGGCTACTCCATGGATAAAATTTTTCACTAAATTTTATCACCTCAAATTCTGGAAAACCTTTCCCGATTACAAAGTTTATGGGCACCAACCCAAAGGAGATACCTTCCCCTAGCTCTGCTCTAACTGGTGATCCTCTAGAAGACCTCTACCTCCTTTGCCCTTAGCAAGTGGAACTCTATCCATAGAAGACACCTGTCTTCCCTGCTCTGGCTGGAGACCTCTGTCCTCAACTCTTTCACCTCCAAAGTTGGTCCTCTTATCTCCACCAAACACAGTCCTTCGGTCTAGCACTAATGTCCTCGAAATTGCACCTCTGTGCAATCACAACACTCGATCAAACATCCACTTATGCACCTCTACGCAAACATAGTAGCACTGTCTTCGCACTCTGCTCCTCGATGATCAAACTTCTCCCCGCACTCTGCTTCTACGAAAGTCACACTTCGAACGCACACTTCGATCGATTCGACACGACTGCTCTTTGCGTACCTCTGACTTAACTTGCACAATTTTGATACACACACTCTCGCTCTTCCAAACTCGAAATAGCCCTCCTTTTATAGAATAAATTTCATGATCAAAACTCTCAAACTTAGTCGGCTGTTATGCAAATGCAAACCCTAACTCCGTCGGCTACATGCCCTAATTTACGTCGGCCCAGATTTAACTTTGTCGGCTCAAAGTTAACTCTGTCCTTCAATCGCCTCTAGAACTCACCTGTAGCTTCTATCGCGAAACTACAACATGTCACGATATCACGACATTTTTGCAGTCGTACACTTTCGTTTGGCTATTGTCGCGATATCATGACACTTTTGCTTTTGTCGGCCTTGACAACGTCCTTGTCACGAAATCGTGACACTTCTAACTTTCATTGACGTCATCTTCACTCCTGTCATGAAATCATGACACTTTAGTCTTCATTGCCTTCTTCTCTACTTTTGTCATGAAATCGTGACACATCTGCTTTTGATGACATCATCTCCAACTCTATCATGAAATCGTGACCCTTTTGACTTCATGGCCTTCTTCTCTGCTTGCACTAGCGAAAATGGAACATGTCGCAAAATCGTGACACTTTCGCTGCCTTGAGCTTCTCTCTGCCTTACACCCGCGAAACTGGAACATGTCACGAAATCGCGACGCTTTCGCCTTCGAGCTCTTCCTTCTTCAATTCATCATGAAATCGTGATGCTTCTTCTATTGAAGACTTGCTAACTATTTCTATCGTGAAATCGTGACACTTTCTCCAACTCAATGCTACCATCTCAACCTGTCACAAAATCGTGACACTTTTTGCATTCGCAAGCTTTCTCTTCAACCTGTCGCGAAATCGTGACACTTTCTGCATCCGTACAACTTCTTTGTAGCTTGTCACGAAATCACGACGCTTCTCATTTTAGACTCTTCCCTTTGCTGCATGTCGCGAAATCATGACAGTTCTCACTTCGAGCTTTTCAGCATGTCGCAAAATCGTGACAGTCCTCACTTAGTCTTTTGCAGCATGTCACGAAATCGTGATGCTTCTTAATTCAACTTCTGTAGCATGTCACGAAATCGTGACACTTTTCCTCCTTAGCGCTTTTCTTTTCTTCGGGTCGCGAAAACCCGACATGTCGCGAAATCGTGACACTTTCCACCTTGCTTTCTTTCTCTGCCAACATGTCACGAAATCGCGACAGTTTTGCCAGCTTCTTCTCTCTCTTCCAACATGTCACGAAATCGTGACACTTTTTCAAAAAGCTTTCTCTCTCCTGCCTAAGTCACGAAAATGCGACATGTCGCGATATCGCGACATTTTTCCAACTTACTAATTTCGAACCTGTCAAGCCGAACCTTCATCAAAAACACATTATTTTACATCAAATCAAATTCTTTCAAAAGCTCTTTGACATCAATGACAACTTAAACACTTGAGCAAATGCAAAGTACTCAAAGTACCCAAAATTGCCAACACAATAAAAGACTTCAACTTCACAAGCAAAATATGAAATGGAGGAACAAGCCAGAGAAAATCTCAAATAACTATCCTTGACCAAAATTTAAATGGTAGAGGCTACACAGAAGTATCAAAACAAATATGAGGCTACCAATGAAGGAAAGGAGTCTAGTGCATCTACGTACAATATTTTTGAAGAGCTGAAGAAGATTCCAACCAAGGTGAGTCTCTATGATGCATTGTAATTTCCTAGACAGGTTGACTTGTTGCAATAATTGTTGAAGTTCATGAAAGATAAGGGGAAGAATCTGATGTAGACTATTTTTACTCAAACACTAACCACTTTAGGTACCAGAAAGAATAGACCACCCTCTTTCTACTTGTCTCTCAAGATGGAAGGTTGGATTGTGCACAATTGCATGATCAACTCTAGCACTGCAACAACTATCATGCCAAAGGTAGTTTATGACATTATGGGTATGGAATATACAATAAGTAGCCCTAGCATTTTGCAATTATATGGAACCCCTATGAGAATATTAGGGGTCATTAAATATATCCTCATTGTGTTGCATAAAATACATCATATCACTATGATACAAGAGGTGGTTGTGGTTGACCTAGATTCATACTTTAGCATGTGTCTATCATGGGAGTTCACTACCAAGTTAGGAGGCTACCTTTCTCTAGAATATTCTCATCTAGATATTCCTATCAAAGGGAGGAAAATTAGTATCTATAACGATAAGCCTTATACTTATCACATAGATAATATTGAAGAAAAATAAAAATCCATGAATTCGATCAACATGATGACTGAAGAATTAGAAGAATTGGATTTGATGGAAGAAGTTTTGGACAAGCTTCAAACAAAATACGAGTTTTCAATACTCAATTTTAATGCCATTATAGAGATTGAAATTGGTTTTTCCAATATTACCAAGTCTAAAAAGGCTAAAGTGAAGGTGTTTGATGATCAAGATCCTATCTTAGATCAATTGTGGAAGTTGTACTTTGACAATGCAAGATGCAAATATGGTGTAGGGGTAGGGATCATTCTCAATTATCCTTCTAGCCTATAGAAAAAATATTCATACCAGCTGACCAGGAGTTGTACCAACAATGCTACCAAGAATAAAGCACTGTTCCTAGGCTTGAAGAAAGTAGAGAAGCTTAGGATTAAATAAATGCATATTTTTAAATATTTTGAACTGATTGTTCATTATGTAACAAACAAATGCATCTCCAAGTAGCACTACCTGAAGGTATACCACAAAACATATTGGGACCCATTTGAGTCTCACACAATGTTGAACATCCAAGCGATCTCATGAGAGAAGAACAAGCATGCTGATATTTTGGTATACTTTGGTGCCAATTTTTCTCCAGTTGAACATGTAGTGAGAAAACCCAATACTGTGAGGTTAGTTTACAAATATTTATTTCATGATAAAAATATCTACTAGCAATTATTTGATAGTGATGAATAGATTATAAATTTTATGATAATGGAAGCTAGTACTATGGATGAAAGAACACTTAATGAGGAAGAATCTGAGGGGTTGATCTAGCTAAGGAATAATCATATTTTGAAAGAATTGATTACACTTGAGAGTATCTTTGATTAGAACGATAGAGTATAAAAGCATAAGATAAAAGTGGAGGAGAAGGAGTACACTAAAATCCAGTTGGGACTCAAGAAGTTGATCAAATTTGGCATCGATTACACTTTGAAAGAGTTGGAGTAGATCAAGGAGCTATACCATGAGTACCCAAACATTATCGCTTGGAGCTACCAAGATTTGAAAGGCTACAATAAATACATGATCCAACATACCATTGAGATACAGGAAGGAATGAAACCTTTCAAGAAAAAGTAGATACCAATCAATCCCAAGATTGAAGCCTTGATGAAAGCAAAACTACTAAAAATACTGGAAGCCAAAATCATCTACCCGATTAAGCCCTCTACCTAGGTAGCAAATCTGGTACCTATGAGGAAGAAGAATGAGGATATTTACCTATGTATTGACTTCCAGAATTTGAATCAGGCATCCTTAAAATATCATTATCCTTTACCTTATATTGACCAAATTCTTCAAGTAGTTGCAAGAGCTCAGAGATTTTTATTGTTGGATGGATTCTTTGGCTATAATCAAATTTGGGTCAAGGATGAAGACCAATATAAAATAGTGTTCACCATGAAATAGAGAATATTTTCTTATCAACGAATGTCATTTGGTCTCTCAAATGTTGGAGAAAATTTTCAAATAGTGATGGACATATTTGTGAATTATTAAATCATATCATTTTGATTTATCTAGATGACATGACTATCTTCTCTCACAATAGGGAGGAGCATAACCTACATTTGAGACAAGTTTTTGAGAAATTTCAAGAATTCAAAATATCCATCAACCTGAAGAATTTCATCTTCATTGTGAAGGGAAACTCCTAGGCCACATCATTTCAAATAAATGTTTAGCTATTGACCCAGCTATATTTGAGGTTCTTCTGAAGCTTTCACTGCTAGCCAACAAGAAGGATGTGTAGTCGTTCTTTGAGAAAATAAAAAATTTTCAAAAGTTCATTGCATATTTTTCCCAAGTGGTAAAACCAAAGATTAATATTTTAAAGAAAAATACTTAGCTCAAGTGGACTGAGCAGAGGAAACGAGCATTCAGAGAAATTAAAGAAAAAATTGCTCAAGCCCCAGTTTTGGTAAACCCTGATTATTCTATAGATTTTATCTTGTATGTCATTGGTGAATAGGAGAGTTATGCAGCGGTTCTCATGCAAAATAGAGATGATGGAGATGAGTGACCAATTGCTTTCTTAGGCCAATTCATCCAACCACATGAAGAAAAATACAATTGCATTGAGAAGCAAGTATATGCGATGATGAAATCCTTGAAGAAGTTTTAACATTTTGTTTCCTAGAGTAAAACAATAGTTTAAGTTTTTCATCTAGATGTATGGAGTTTCATAATTCAAGGATAGCTTAGAGACAAGAGAGTTGGTTGAGTCTCTAAAATATAGGAATATGAAATTGTTTCTATGTCGAGCACTATATCAGGAGATTGCAAGAAGCACTGCTTATGAATCCATGGTTTGCCAACTTGAAGATTCAATCAATAGAAGTAATTTTGCTAACCACTCTATGTTTGATCATGATTGTATGGAGGGCCTTGTCTAATATTTCCATTCAGGAAGGTGTCCTTCACATCTCAATGCCTCACATAGAAGGAGGTTCATATTACAAGCTCTCAGGTATGTGATGTTGCTAAATGGGTTGTTCTATAGAAATATTTATGGAGTATTTCTTAGGCATGTCAAAGAATCAGTCCATTATGGATTGTCAGGGTGTCATTATGTAGGGAGACCAATGGCATTGAAGATCATCAAAGTAAATTATTTTTTGTCCACTCTCTTTGCAAATGCTTTTAATATCAGTCAGAGTTGTAATAAATGCCAAAGATATGTTGGTAGAAGTAGGATTGCATCATTGCCCCTTCATTCAATTAAATTAGAAGCACCATTCTAGCAATGGGGTTTAAACTTTATTGGGGTCATCAATCCTAATTCATCCACCAATCATAAGTACATTCTAACTACGACTGAATATTTTACTTGATGGACCAAAGCAATTCTGACCAAGAAGGTAGACCAAGAAATAATTCTCTTTCCTTGAGGGATTAATCAATCATTTTGGCATACTAGATGAAATATTTATAGATAATGGAACCCCATTTATTGATGCCAAGATCAATGAATTTGTAGGTTAGTACGAGTTTTATTTAAAAACATCATCAAACTACTATCCGTAGGGAAATGACCTAGTTGAATCCACAAACAAGAATTTTCTCAGGATTCTGAAGAGGACTTTGGGAGATAATAAATGAATTTGGCATCTGCTCCTAAACCAAGCATTATGGGCAAATCGTATTTCAGTGAAATATCCATTAAAACATCACCTTATTCCTTGGTATATGATAGAGAAGTAGTTCTACCCATTCATATTGAATTGTTGGTCCTTCAATAATTGCACTTATTTGATGATGAATATGATGAATTCGATCCCATGAGCGTAAGGTTAGCTAAGCTTTTATAACTAGAGGAAGAGAGGGAGAGATTGTATAATGCCTTCATGGAACATGCTCAAATTACTAAGAAGTGGTTCGTTAAGAAGACTTTTGAGAAATATTTCAAGGTAGGTGACTTGGTACTAAAGTGGAATGAGAACAAAGCTAAGTCTGGCAAGCATCATAAGTTTGAAGTGATATGGGAGGTCCCATTCCAGATCTTGGGTGTGAATGAAGTCCACTCATTTTACTTAGAGGACATGGATGGCTATGTGTTGCTAATTCTAGTAAATGGTCTGCATTTGAAGGCCTATCATCATTAAAAAATTTCAGATCAAGTATGTATATATGTACATAATTTTTTTAATGTTATTTTAGTTTTTGTCGAATATTGTAAAAAAAAAAGTTGTTTTCACCAAGAGAATTTGATTCTATCCCAAGTGAGTGTTTTTGCCCTGAAATCATGTCTTTGATGAGCAAGAATTAATTTCACCCCAAAAACATTTAAAAAAGGCCTTTTGATCATATTCTGGGCAAAAATAAATAAAAAGAAAAGGCATAGTTTACTTTTTCAAAAGTGCCCCTATTATTGATTGTTGGAAAAATAAAATAAAAGGAATGAAAAAGGAAAATAAAGAAAGCAAAGGAGATTTTATTTTCACTTGAAAAAGTGTTTCACCATGCATATTTTAATTTCGGGGTAAAATTCCCCTTAACTTCACTAAAAAATGCCTTTGAAGCAAAAGCTCCAGTTAAGAAGGAGAACTTCCCATGCTTTTTTGGGCACTCAAGCTGGCAACATGAGCACTCAAGTTGGTTTGATTTTTCATTAAAAAGTGCCCCTATTATTAATTATCGAAGAAGGAAAAAGATTAAAAGGATAATAAAAACAAGAAGAAAAGCAAAAAACTAAGAGGAAAAGGATGTTTTTTCTATTTGGAAAAATCAATTTCACCTTGCATATCCTATTTTTGGGGTGAAATTCCTTTTTGCTCTACCAATAGATAACTTTAGGGTGAAAACTCAAGAGGAAACGAAAACTCCAGTTGGCAAGTTTATTTTCGGCAAGGAAGGGGGCGAAATTAATTTTTGCCTTGCTTTTTTAGCAAAGATGCCTAGTGGCATTAAAAGCTTGCTTTTTCCAAATAAAGCTTATTTTTTGAGCAAATGAAGAAGAATTATTTTAAGGATGCCAAGCAAGTAATTTCACCAAGAAAAGCAGGAAGGAATATTTTTGGAGTGCTAGTTGCATGATTATTTTTGCTCAGTTGCCATTTTAAGAAAAGCAAGTTGCTCGAAAAAGTGTTTTTTCTGGCATGAATTAATTTTGGAGCAAAAACTCTAGTTAAATGCATGAAGTGCAGCGAAACTCCCCAAAGATGTTTTCAGCACCAAAATTCAGAAAAATTACTGATTTTACCCCTAAAAAGTGCTCGAATCATGCATATGTGTCAGTTTATCTTTCCTAAGGTTAGTCATAAAAAAATCAAATTGCACCCTTCAAGTTAAAAAGTGGTTGAGAACGATGTTTGAGGAATATTTACAACACAAGGGTAGTATTGGCAGTTAAATATATCATGGAAAAGCATGTTGATTGAGAGAACCATGGAGCATGTTTGCTCAAATTTCTCAAATGTACCACCTAAATTCAATTGGGTAGTTGGGAGTGAAAGTTATAAAAAGGGTGAACTAGAAGCTTGCAGATAAAGAAATATCAAGTGTATTTCTTTTGGAGCATTGCCAGATTATCATTTAGTTTTCTTGAGTTGTTGCTTTGTTGTAGAATTGTCATACTATCATAGTAAAGCTATTGAAGTACGAATATGGGAAAGAAAGTTGTTGAGCCAAAGAAAGTGCAAGGAGGCAAGAAAGCTAAAAAAGCTAGGTGAAATGAAAACATAGAGCTTGATCCATATTATGATGCACTAGCCCAGATTGGTGACTATGTTATTTTGAACAAGGGCATGGAAAAATTATGCCAAGATGTGGAGATTGCAATCAAACAAGGCTTGACACTAGAAAGCCCACTCACCATTGCATACTATACATAAATTTTTTGGTACTTGTGTACACCTGTCCATGCTTGCCCAGAGTTGGTGCTAGCAATTTTAAAATTTTATAATCCTCTCACAAGAGTTGTTCAGAAGGTAAATGGAGATAAATTATTTAGTATTTCATCTAGTGTAGTTTGAGAAGCATTCTCTTGCGGGGTCAAACCTCCTTCTGATTTTATGTTCAAGAAGTTACACCTTTGGAAGCAGGAGGAGAGATACCAGTCGACTATGATGTTGCACTAGTTCATGGAGAATTAGCTGATAAAAACTCCATAGTTTGGAGAATTATCAACTCTATCGAAGCCATTGATAGATTTTAAAAGTCTTGACTTGTTTTCTATGTTAGCTTGGATTGTTGGTCTTCCTACTAACTTTATGGTGCACAAATGGCATGTGATATTCGTACAATGTGTTTCACAGGTAGAATTTTATGCTCCATCATCGATGATAGCAAGAACGAATATGATTTTATATGACTGGGTGGATTACATATCTAGAAGGATGCACATACAATTAGAGAATATGCAGAGTGAGGAAGTAATATCGTTCAAACACACTTGATTTTGGCCTGGTATTTCTTCTTCCAGATGCACCAATATTTTTCTTTCATAGTTGTCAAGCAGGTTGATGAGGTAGACAGGAAGTTGCTAGTTTATTTGTGGACTCCAAGCTTGTCCAGGAAGGAGTCATTTTATAATTTTAATCGCATGTTTTTGGGCCCCACCCTCGAACTTATTTTTGGCACATGTGAGAGTTCCAAGGGAAATGAAGGAGGAGGTCGTTGCGAAGGAGAAAGGTAATATTTTCTTGTTGATGCAAGGCATCATGGTATAAATTTTTGGCTTCCCTTACAATCCATTTCTCCTTTCGTATTTTACTATAGAGCACCTTTTTGCATTGGAAGTCATCCACTAGAATGACTTCATCAATGACATTTATGGGGCAGGTCGAGGAAATAAAACTACATGCACCATGTCATTTCACTTTGGTAATATTGAAGTAGACTAGGTTGGCCAGAATAAATTGATTAATGAAGCTCTCTATAACCTCGGTATGGTGGAGTTACCCTAACGGTGGAAATACAATCCTTTGGGTCATTTTGTGGCATTGATTAAAGCAAAAATCTTTCATTGCTGCCCTAGACTAGATATTGAGTGACACAAAAACAATCTAGAGGGGCATGACCTTGAATGGCATGTCAAAAATATGATGTCGCTCCCACCATGGCATGATTTTTATGATATGGAGGCTGAGTATAACCCTGTAGTCCACAAGCACCATATTCCTCCTCCAGGCCTATTTAGAAAAATGAAGGATCAGTTGCCCACTTGGTCTGAGGAGAAAATTACCAACTGGTGGGTTATGAGGGCCCACCAAGGAAAACTAGGTCATACTATGGCTTGGAAATGGATGGTGCATTTTTGGATGTGTATGATGAATATTATGATAGTTACCAGCCAATATTTTTCGCTAAAATCATACCTCAAAGCTTTCAAATATCTAACAATGAAGAGATTGTGGTTGAAGGGGAGCAACATGTGGTTGAGGAAGCACCACTTGTGGAGGAAGAGAAGCTCCAACATAAGAAGAGGAGTAAGCGTGAAGCACTTCCTTTCTTGAAAGTCTCCAAGAAGCCAAGGATTGGTGCAGTTTCTTCATCGAGTACAAACCCTCCTCCTATAGTTGAAGTCTCATAGGTTGATGCTTCAAAGAATCCTCCTTTGGTTCAGGAAGAATAGCTTGGCCATCATATGAAAGTTATAGATCTAGAGAAAGATATGGAGGAGGAACAAAATAAGGGAGATCTAGTATCACAACCACCCTCAACATCAACTCAAATGGTGTCGAAGCCTGAAGGTACATTTTCTCTACCCTCTTCCCTTACTCTTGAGCATTCGGTGACTATTGCACCCCTTTCTACAGTTGTCTCTTCTATTTCACCCCCATTTGGTATACCTTCCACTTCCATTTCAATTCATATTTCCCAGTCCCTAGTCATCGATGCTCCCTCTTCTTCTATTCCCTCTTCTTTGGTTTCCCTTTCTTTCAGTTATTTTGCATTTAGGCCCAATCCATTTTCGCTCCCTTCATCCTCCATTCCAATAATTTCTACCATAGCTATAAGTACACAAGATCCTCCTCGAGTGAGTATAACTGTAGCTAAACCCCTCACTTCCATTCCCTCAATTGATTCCATTCCACCAACCATTCCCGTTTCTACTTCCCTTCTCAATAAAAACCCTCGAAAGGCTCACTTTCCAGTTTATCCATTCCTTGAGTTGTAGGTACTGCTATAATTATATATGGAGGTGGTGCTAGAGCATCCTATTGTAACAAATAAAATTTGAGCCCACTAGAGTTCATCATAGTGGCTGAAAATTCATAATATAAAATAAGCTCAAGCTCCAGCAAAGACATTGAAGAAGGTCACTTTTGACCTCGAAGCTATGGAGTCCCACACTATAAAAATGATCCCCTAGGTCTAGAATCCCCAAGGAGAAATGGGTCCAAGTGATTATGTGTATGAAGTCATTACAGAGGACCTGACGAATATTGATACTACGGAGAAAATGGGGAATATTCAGGTGGATATGAGCTCACTTTACCTGCATGGTGAGCATTATAAGAAGATATTTTTTGAGGCTGAGGTAAATATTGTTGAATTGGAAGAAGCTCTGGTAGAAAGTAGGGCATAACAGGAGACAATGAGATCAGAGGTAGAGCATTGACAATAGAAGATGGAAGGCTTGGAGGAGGTAGCCAAAGAGCGGTAGAAAGTGTGAGCAGAAGTTGAACAACAGATGCAAACATTAACTACCCAACTAGAATATTTATGAAATCAACTTGTTAAAAAGGCCACCCAATCAGTGGGGTTCTCCAAGGAGAATATCAAGGAGGCTCACCGCCATTTAACTGAAGACTATGCAAAGTGGGTAGCAAAGGTACTCTTGGTTCTACTATATCTTCAGGAGGCACAAATAATATTAATATTTGGTGAGAAATCATTACAATATTCTAAGTAGTTAGAACCAAAACTAGAGATGGCATTGAAGATTCAAACATTAGCTACCATCACTCTTCAATGTAAACCCATGAGTGGGATGGATCGAGCTTGGTCTAATGCCAAGGTGATGCTGCATAGTTATTTTTCTATATTGGATCTGGCCAGAGAAGGTCATAGGCTGCTTGATATGTATGAGGAGGAGTGATCTATTTCACTCATTTACTTTGAGACTATAGTTGATGTCGACTTCCCAAGCTTCATCGATGATCAGGGAGATATCTTTCCAAAGAAAGAGTTGGAGGCAGCATGGAAGGAGTTCGTGGAGGATACCTCTGAGATCGATAGCTAGACAGAGCCCATTACAGAGGAGCAAGTATTTCCATTCATGAAAAGGCTTACCCGCATCGAGTCTTCCTTGTATGAACTATGCTAGAGGGCCAATCACATCATCTTGGAATAGATCCAAACATTGCACTTTATTGTTAATTCACTCCAGTATCCTTCGATGTTCGATGAATATTCTTGGGTCGATGTGGTTGCAGTATATGAGACTACTAGTGCAAGTCTAACAAAATAAAAAGAACAAGCATGAGTGAATAGAGAGCAGAAGGAGGCTATCAAAGAGCAAGAAAAACAAGCAAAAGCAGAGCTAAAATAGGTTGTTGAATCAAAAGAACCATATGATGCATCTAGGGGAGGTGATAGTTGAGCCCAATGGATAAAGGCCTGGGGTCAATTGCATCTAGATGAACTGAATACCCCGAGAGCCACCAAAAGTGTTGGTAGTTTTGCCACACTAAATTTTGATTGTAAAATTCCAAGTATAAAAGATAATTGATGCAGTTGTTTTGCTGGTATTTTGTCTTTACTATTTTAATGTAATATTTTTGCTCCCCTCCTTTTATTGATTTCACTAGTGTAAATAAAGAAGGTTGATTTCATCCCTGGAAATAAACAAGTTTTTTTCGGTAAAGAAATGATGTAAATCATGGGTAAGAAAGTAGTGATTAAAATATAAAGGAGAAATGCAAAGAAAAAGAACATCTAAGGATCAAAGGAGCAGCTAAAATCATCAAAGGCATCAACAAAGAAATTATTAAAAGGAAAGAGCTAGCAAAGCAAACAAAGATGTTTTTTATCCCAGGATGGGGCAAAAATCATTTTCGCCTCTCTTGGGTGAAAGTACAACATTAAGATGTTTTCGCCCAAATGGGAGCGAAGGTAGTGAAAAGTGCTCAGTTTGAAGTGAAGGCAAGATTTTTACAAGTGAAGAAGAAGGCAAGTTAAGTACTTTCACCCGAAATTATGCATTCAAGGTGATTTCACCCTTTTTTGGGGTGAATTACTATTTTAATTAATGTCGGGAAAAAATAATGGATGAGAATCAGTCAAAGTCAATGTCACCCCAGAAAGGGGGTGAAAATCATTTTTACCCTTCTTTTAGGTGAATTGCAAGTTGAAGACATTTTTGGAGTGCAAATGATGAGCAGATGTCATTTGGGTAAAAGCATGTGATGGTCAAAGTCAAATTCACTCTGAAATTAGCATGTAATATGATGAAGGCGTTTCCTAGGTAATTTCACCTTATTTTTAGCAATTTTAAGGATTTCACCCAAGATGGGGTGAAAGCAATGAAAGCACCCAAGTTCGGAGTGAAAGTCCAGAAAAATCATCCTCATGTGCCAGTCAAGGTCATAGTCACCCCGACTTGGGGCAAAACTTATTTTCGCCTTCCTTTGGGGGTAAAATTCCATTTTTTGACCTCAATTCAAGAAAGATAGCATTTTTGCCTCTCCTTCTCACCGAGGTTTCTTTTCGAAGATGCCATTGTTGCAGATAAATTTTGGCAAAGGTCAAAGATCGATGGAATTTAATTATTGGGGCAGTAAAATCAATATTTCCAAAATTCCTACTAACAATTTACCAAAATTAAATACTACATCCCTAGTTTTGGTATGATCCAGTTCATCTTCGAGGCACCCTCCATTGATTTTGATCCTTTTCAAAACAAAGTTAATTTTTGGTGGGTCTTCCTGGTGAAGATAAAATTTTGAGGGGTAAGATGACAAAGTGGCAACCGAGATTTAATGCTTGAACTCCTGGTTTTTGTGCAATGTTGTGTTTCAATGCATCGATGTCTAGAATGATTTTCCTATCATCCATATCTGTTGATTTCCCAGGCACTCTCCATGAAAGAGGGATCACTGCTTCTTGAAGAATATTCTAATTCAATCATCACTTCTATCGAGGAGAGAATTGCTCTTGCTGGTCTTTGACTAGCTGAAATTTTGTTTTAATGTGCATTTAATTTTAGAGGTGAAATCCTCTATAAATACTAAGCATTTTAATGTAAATAAGGAGGATAGACATTCTGCTAAAAAAACTCTTTGAGTTTAAATTTCTACCTTAATTTAAATATGCTTGACTCTAGTTCCTGGAGCAGTCTTTGTGTGTATGCTTTCTGTCTGTTATTTCTATTAAATTCATATCTTGGTTAGATAAATTAAATTTTGCATCTAAATTTGATTTTTGATGAAGAGTGAATGTTGAAATACTAACTGGAGGTTATCTTTACAAGTTGTGATTGGTTTCTATGTTATTATTTTGGTTAAATGTTGGTAGAACTTGATGTGGTTGCTTAACTGCTAGTTTATCCTCATCTTAAATATTTGGCTCATAGCCACATTTCCCATTTTTTTATGTCATTTCCCATCTCTTTCTGTTACCCTAAGCTTCTACCAATTTTTAGATTAGTATGAGAACCAACCCTCTCTTGAGATTGGCCCAAAGGACATCTCTTTCCTTTAGCCTTTCAATGTTGGTTGGGTCTAGGGTGCACATATGTTATGTACTTAGGCAAATTTGGGACCAATAGTCTTCAATCTTCATCTTTAGTCTTTGTCTTCTTCATTCTCTAGCTTTGGCTATAAAATTTTTGCTAGTATTGCATGTGTTGTAATTCTAATTATTTCTAAAGTTGCATTTGCAATAATATGTTTAATAATTTCATCTAATACCATCATTAATATACCTTTTATAGTGTTCCATTCATCAACATTATTTCCTATGTGCCAATAAGTTTTGTGGGAATGATTATGGCTCCCACAAGTTTGACAATGGATAAGATCCCAACAATATTTAGCTTTATGTACATACTTATTGCATTTTTCACACATTTAAGTATAATTTGATCTTTTATATTTTACATGAACTCTTATAGGAGAAAAATTCTTGATTTTGCAACTTTCCTTGATGTCTTGCAATCTGATTTCTCTTTATTATTAGCATCTTCAAAACAATAATTTATGCATTGTTTAATAATAATAAGAGCAACACGTTCTACTTAATTTTGAATGAATTGTATATGTTCATTAGTTCTATTCCATGTTGTATTTATTATGAAATAATTTATAAATGATTATTGGAAGTTTTCCATTTTCTTTGAATATTTATTTTTCCTTGCTTTCTATCAATTATGTGGTTATATTTTGATTTTCAAATTAAACAATCAATCAATTCTTCAAATTTACTTTTCACTCCTTATAACTCCCAACATTTTAATTTCAAATTCTTCTCTCAATGTTCAAATTTCTTCTTTTAAAAATCTCAATCAATCTTTCAAATCCTATTTCACCATTCATCAATTTTTAGATTCAATTCTTTACTCTTCTTATGTCTCCCAAATTTTCAAATTTCACAATCAATTTTTTGTTCTCAATTTTACTTCACTGCATTTCATTTGATTCTTATATCTCCAAATTCAATTCACTTTCACTATTTCACTTTGACTCAAAATTCCAATCAATTCAAGTTTCAAATGTCTAGCTACCTTATATATCCTATTCATTAATTCATTATTTCCAATTAATTATTTAATCACAAAACAAATGATCTATTTTTCTTGTCTCCAAAAAATATATTCATTTCTTTTTAACTTCCAAAGTTGACCTTCTAATTATGAAATTATAAATTTATCCTTCTAACCTTATAAATCCTAACTTAATAATTATTGCATGCCCAAAAATTATGTGCTTAATTCTAAAATATGTGAAAAGGAATAAATTAAACCTTTAGCGATCACCTTATATCTTTTGTGCACATGTGGAAATTTGTTTGGGAAACATTTCACCTTCATCAAGCATTTATTCTGATTTATCTGAGCTATCCTTCTTTGTAGATGCTAGTGCAATAGGCATTACTACACTCACACTTTCTCCTCTCTACTCTATGACTAAAGCTATAAATTGTATGCCTCCTTCTACTCAAGTGCTTTATCTCAAATAATATACTTCCTTCCACATAAGCACTCTCATTCTTCTCAACATAGTTCTTCTAGCTTGGGTTTCAACATAAGGACTTTCATTCTCCTTTGATGTAGCTCTTACAACTTAGTTTTTAACAAATATGCTTTAGTATTCTATCATAATATTCTATATTAGTAGTCTTCACCTCTAAAAATAACATTTATCCTCAAATATTCACCTCCAAAGCAATATTTATCCTTGAATCTTGGCCTCTAGTATTATCCTCTAAAACAATGTTCAAATTCCATGTCCATCCTCTATTCTTAATATTCTTCATATATTTTCATGACTCTTCAACTACTAGAATTGAGAAGTCTCTTCTCCAAAAATAATCCAACAATGTGTTCTTCAAAATATTCTTCTCATTCTAATCTTCTAATCTTGTTCCAATCCTTCACAATCCAATCTTCCAAAAACTCTTCCACATTCCAATTTTTCTAGAAACTCTTTTCCATTCCAATATCTTCAATCTTCTTCTAATTCTTCTAGAAAATATTCTTTCTTTTCACTATTTTTCTTATTCAATATTCTTCTTCTCTAATCACTCCTCCAATAATATCTCATGTCCAACACTATCTTACTAGTGTAGCTCTAAGCCAATATGGATTTGATACCACTATTGCCAATTATGCCTTAATATCTCATAGGTAAATTTTCCAAGATAAAATACCACATTTAAAATATCATCCACAAGTAACACAAGTAATGCTCAATAAGAAAACTTCACTTATATATTTATAAATCTCATTCTATTACATAGCATGGAGCTTTATCTCCAATATATAACCTTACAAATGACTCTTCAATACTCTTAACTATTGCTCTCCTCAAACTCACAAGAGATGCAACCTTTCACATGCCTCACTTATGACAAATATTCTCATTATTACATAATCTCCCACTTTACATCTTGACACATATCATATGAATCTTCACTTCCACACTTGACACCTAACACTTATGGCTCTTCACTTCCACACTTAAAAACTATCACCTATTTAGTTTTCACTTGTATACTTGACAACTTGCACACACAACTCACATTTTGCACACTTGATACTTTTCACACTTTATTACATAACATATAATACTCTTTACAGTTTGATACATACTTTAGATACACACTCTTCCTAATCTAATATTTATAATAGTACCCAATGGTACTTCAATAATACTCAATGTACCAAATAATGTAATATATCCAACATATGGAAATTAAAAAATAAAGGATTCATATGAGGAAAATCTAGATAGCATGGAATAAAAGTCATTATAAAATAATAAACTAGAAGCACATATGCCCTAGATATAAGTATGGATGTCCTCATTAGAGATAAGATAAATAATAAGTCTATGGTAATCCTTATGTAAGAAATAACGTTGCACAAGAAGTGATTATAAAGGAAGAGATTATTGAACATGACATAATGAATCTTAAAATTAGAGGGTTAATTTGTAGGTTATGTGGGCATTGACCATATTTTCAAAGATTTAAATTGGATCAAGTAGAAGTGGGGATTGAATTCAAATTAATCCCAAAAATTTTCTTCCAAAACGATTTATTTTTATCATCTTATCCAATTTGAAAATAAAGAATAAAATAATGTGTGTTTATCCATGCTTTAAGGGGAGAGATATCCTATATTTAAGACCATGAAATTGTAAATTTTTATGGAGAAAAAAAATATCAAATGTATTCTATTGTGGGTTTGGTATATTTTGACTTTCATATTAACTTATCTATAAGAAGGTTTTTAATAATTTCAATAATTCTATGAGGGAGTTCATCTAAGAGGGACAAACTATTCATAGATATAAAGCATGTTGTACAAAACTGAATATGTATTGCCATGAATATTTTTAAACATTTTTCACAATCTATTAGTATTAAAACTACATAAAGAGAACCATATAAATAAGAAAATTATGTAAACAATGCATTTTTATGCCATAAATATTATGAATTGAACACATGGCAAGAAATTTCAAAGTGAAAAAGATAGAGAAAGAGATGTAAAATTATGATCACAATCTCAAGATGAAGCATCAAGATCATATTATAGTAGAAGATGGATTAAATCAAGGATTTTCCATTCAAAAAAATGATAAATAAAGACCCTTTATATCATCAAATGGAAAATACCAGCATGGTTCACTAGAATCAACCATTAGAAGAAAAAATAATACAAGGGATGAGGAATTACAATATGGAAGTTAAAACTTAAAAGGAATTATTTGTGTGAAGGAATATTTAGGGGTAAATTTCAAAGCAATGAAGGTATACATAGGTCAAGTGTTGTCTACGTAGATCGTATTCATTTTTCTTAAGTAGTAATAAATCCTCTCCTTGTAATAAAATGAAAGATAATGTATAATGTATCCCTTATACTTTAGGGTGTAGAGAGTTGCATGATAAATAAAGGGGTATGGAGGATATCCATAATAATTTAGGTCTTCGAGAGTCATAAAAAATTAAGTAGCATATAAAATGATCTTTAAACAATAGGTTTATAGGGGAACATAAAGAAGAAAGTGTTTTTGAGTATAGTATTTGTGCTTTAAAATCTCTTAAGAAGCATAAACACAAATATGACAAGTCTCATTATGGTCAATATGGAAAATTTTAAGAGATTGATGAGGATGAAAGTGTTGGTGGGCATGGAAAAAGAGTAATACCATCAAAGAAATAATAAAGAGAAAATAAAACTCAAAGGATTATCCATTTGAGAAACCTAAAATAAATATCACACGTGCTAACAATAAATGAGGCTAAGCCCATAAATACAAATAAAAAGTTATGATAAAAATGGTAAATTCAAATATTATGTGTGAATGAGACACCTAAAAAAATATTTATTAGGGAATTAGTAGGTTGTTATAGTCCTAAGTTTATTTTAGTACAAAAAATAAAAATAACTAGTGAGGAATGTAAGTATACATTCAAAAATATTTGCAATATGGGGATTGTCTATAAGTTTATACTAGGATATTGAAGAGGTATTACAAAAATATGGGACAAATGAAAATTGGGTGGACAATTTCTAGAAGATATTTTTTGGGTTGTTATTTTTTCAAGAAAATAGAAAACATCAAAGTTAGGGTTTTAATTGTATATACTCCAGCTATAGTTACTCCTCATGAAATATGTTGGAAGGACCTTAATTTATTTATTTCAAATATAATTATAATTAATAATTGTGATTTATGGATCTTGGGGGGAGACTTCATCACAATTCTATTTCCTATATAAAAATGTGGTACTCCTAGATGATCTAAATGAATAGGTATTTCACATAAATTATCAATTCAAATGGTAAACACATTGGATAGACCTATTTAGAAGAAATGATGTATTCCTTAAATAATTCCATGGTATAAAACACGTTGGACAAACTCATTTAGGAGAAATAATGTAAATATTTTTGTTATCTAATACTATTTTATTGTGTGCATGATCAAATCATAAACCCATTCTCCAGAGATGTGATCTACTCAATAATGGTCATACAAATCCATTTTGATTTTAATCTATTTAGATCCTTGATTTCTTGTAAATGGTATATTATGATGTGATGAAGTAAGGTTATATTTCATGTATATACAAGTTTGTTCAAAAAATAAAATATATAAAGGGATAAATCAAGATTTGGATTTTTAAAACTATTGATAACATATTTGAAACAAAGTGAGGAAATTAAACCAAAGTTCAATGATTTAGAAGAGATAGTATACTCAATGGAATGGAATAATTTACTTATGTGTAAGAAAAAAAATTATTTTCTTACTATCATAATGTATTGAAAAATAAATATTCAAATATTGTGCCAAAAAATCTAGGGAGAGATGGCTTAAAAAAGAGAACAAAATTATAAATTTCCATGCTACATCCAAAGCATATGCCTTCTAGTTGAATAAAAATTATTTTAAATCTATATAGACGAAATATTGAGGAAGAAGAATATATTGGGAAGGAAGATACTATTATTTCAAAATTACTCTATTATAACTTAGGCAAGATAAGGAGGATCTATTAGAGGTATTATATTATTTGGTACCTTGTGATATTAATGCAAGGACCATGTAAATAGTTTAGTATAAGGTGTGTTTAAAATTTGAGTATATAGTAGGTGTTATGTTATTAAGTTTGAGTTATGTGAGTGAGGTGTCATATTAGTAAGTGTGAGTTGTGCTAATAAGTGTGGAGTTATGAGTTGTGAAGTGTTTGTCATGTAGCAAATGCAATCATGAGTCTTTATATTTATGTAAATATGTAAGCTTTATTATTATGTATTGATAAATATGAAGAGTTGGACCTCCCGTGAGTATAAGGAGATGATTTTATGTAAGTTTAAAGGTCAATAGTCTTGAGAATATTAAGAGTCTCATGTATGTATGCATTGAAGACAAAGCTTTGTAATATGGATCAAACAAAAATTGAATTTATGTATTGCTTAAATAAATTTTAATAAAATATTTAATGAGTTATTATTCATTATTTTATTGATTTCTAAGAATATATTGTATAAATTAGTATCTTGAGATATTGTGAGATCTTGGAATAATACAAAATTTC
The DNA here is from genome assembly GCA_028583015.1 of Wollemia nobilis. NCBI lineage: Eukaryota > Viridiplantae > Streptophyta > Pinopsida > Araucariales > Araucariaceae > Wollemia > Wollemia nobilis. The sequence continues at coordinate 2,806,735 of JAQPPZ010001679.1, read as the reverse complement.
TAACAATGGTATCAGATTTATGGTGGAAAGAAGACCAAGCTACAATAGAAATAATATTGAGTTATGGTGGAGAGAATACTAAGCTACGGAGAAGAGAAGTTAGAGATTTGGTGAGAGAGAGTTTTAGTGAAGAGGTGATTTTTTTTTTTGGAGAAAAGTCTATATGGTATGGTGAAAATAATTTAGAGATTTGAGAGCTTTTTAGGTTTGGAGAGAGACAGACTTGTTGGACATTTTGAGTTCCTAAGCTAAAAGTTGTCATTAATGTCAGAAGGACCTATGTAAGTAAGCACTATGATTTTCATCCACAAAGAGCTTCATGAGAAGCAAAGGTTTTGATCAAAGGTTCAAGAAGGGATGCATGGCATTTGGTTCCAAAAGGAGCTTCAAGGGAAGCTTAGCAAAATGTTTTTATGAAAACCAAGGAAGGCAAGTAAAGGTTTTATTTAAAACCATGGATGGCAAATTTGAAATGGGTTTTTATTAAAACCCAAGTTGGCTTTTCGTTTCATCGAAAAAGGTGCCCCGATGATGGAGAAATTTAATTTTAAAGGATTAGTTTAAATTTTAATTTATTTAAAATTTTAATTTTAATTTTAAAATTAAATAAAAGAGTTTTCCCGCCATGCCCGCTGACTTCATATATTTTATCATGAAAAGGTTCGTGTATTTAAAGGGATTGATTTTATCAACCAAGAAGGAGACGAGAAATATTTTTTGCATTTGATTATCTCCTCCTTCATAATCATCGATTCCCTCCTAATTTCGTTTACGTACTGCACGTAGAACAAGGGATCAAGTTTTAAGGCATAGGTGGAGAGGATATAATTCTTGTTGGCAATTTTAGGTTTGAGATCCTAGCTTCTTGTCTATGAGTTGTCATTGATGTCAAAAGGAACTGGAATTAATGTCAAGAGGATTTATTGGCTTCAAAGGTTGAAGATTCCAAAGAATCTTTTCTAGAAGATTTCGAAGAGATTCCATGTGGCAGATGAAAAGGTTTTTATCAAAACCATGGTAGGTTTAAGGGTTTTTATTAAAACCAGGTGGATGCATTAAGGGTTTTTCTCAAAACCACTCTCGAGCTTAATGCAAAGGCTGGAGACACTTATTAATTAAATAACTTAATTAATAAAACCTTTTTAAGGTCTTTTAATTAATTATTTATTTTATTTAGTGATTAAATTATTTTAATAATTTAATGGGTTCTCCACCTAAGGTCTAAGGTCTAAAATACCTTTAATTATTTTTTAAATAATCAAAAGGGTTTCATAAACCCTAAAGTTGTTTCGAAGGCGCAAAAATAATATTAATTCAAAAAGTTTGAATTATCCTTCCATCGACGTCGTGCATAGCATGGAAGTTTGGCTATATAAGCCATAACCTATAGTCCAAAGCAATGGTGTGAAATAAATTCGAATTGCGCAAAAGTTGGGAAGTAAAAGCTACGGCTATCATTTTTTCACCATGTTTATCCGCTGCCAAAGGGTTAAGGAGAAGGAGACTCTTGCTAACCTTCAAGCTAGCATGGTTGGCCTAGTGGCAATGATTGTTCTGTGAAGGCGCTTGAAGGGAGGTCAAGCGTTCGACTCCCATCGTGGAGTGTGAGAAGAGTTTTTGCGCTCTGATTTTTTTGGAGGCACTGTTGACCCGCGATTTTTGCAAGCATTTTCTTTGGTAAGGTTTTTTAAATAAAATCTGCATTTTGTTAAAGAAGAAGTGGTTGGACATAATTATTTAAAATTATTTTTAAGGTTAAATGCTTCTTTGGAGATATAAGGTTGATAGTGTGTGGTTGAGATTTTTGGCTTGATTGTTGAGTGAGATTTGCTTAGAAGATATTATTCCTTGAGCATGGTTTAATTAATTTGGAGAAATAAGGTGTAAAAGGATATATTGTTTGTATGCTTTATATTTTTTGGTAGTTGACTTCTAAGGATTGGAGTCATAAGGTGTTTTATGGAATAAATATTTTTGTGGTTACTTTTATGTTCTAACCCTAACTTGGTGTCAAAGTTAAGGGTGGTGTTGGTAACAGGTTGAAGAACTATTCTCTTCTTCCTCAAACAAAGGTATGGGCAACTTATTCCATGTATATTGTTGATGGTGTATTTTTTGAAATTGAGTTTGGAGTGAAAAGGTTGTCTACTAGGTATTCTTGTTGGTGTAAATCCCATTTTTTGGATATTGAAGATTGTTTATGCATTAAAATCATTGATGAGTTTTTTGGGTGAATGCATAATTCTGGTGGAGGAAAAGGAAGCATTTTTGCACTAGGGTTTATGTTAGTAAGTCTTGCTACTTGCATTGAGTTGGTGAAACCCTTAGTTGGCTATTTTGAGACTGATGGTTGAGTTGCTTCCATAGAGGTTGTTTTGATCAAGTTAATGCTTTACTTGATACATGATTTGGGCTTACTCCATTGAGATTGATTTGAGCAAGTTATTCTTTGCATTGGTGATTTATGTTGGTGGCTGTTTTGTTCAAATACCTTTGGAGGGAAAAGGATGTCTACTAGTTTCCTTTTCATGTAGTGATTGGTTGAATGCTTCAAGGTTAATGTTGAGTTGAATGATGTTGGTTAAACCTTGTCTATAAGCATTGTTGTTAAAGCCCTAATTGGTTGAGAAAATATATTGGTTGTGGAAAGAACATGAGTATCATTGTTATATGAGATATTGCATGGTTGGTAATTGTTGGGTTGTGTTTCATGTTCTTGAGAAAAGCATACTACATCTATCTTATTCTTTTGAGATTGATATTGAGTTGAGATTGAGATTGGGAGTTAAGTATAGAACATATTGAGTCTCTAACAATTCTCTTTATGTTTCTATGAGATTTGAGATTGAGATTGGGAGTTAAGTATAGAACATATTGAGTCTCTAACAATTCTCTTTATGCTTCTATGATGTTGATGAATCACATTGGGTCTCTAAAAATTCTCTTTGTGGGTTCATGCTAAGCAATTTTTTCTTGATGAACTTATGAGCTGATTTGGATAGGTTCTAGTGAAGACTTGTGAGCTGATTTGGACAGGTTCTAGTGAGGACTTGTGAGCTGATTTGGACAGGTTCTAGTGAGGACTTGTGAGCTGATTTGGACAGGTTCTAGTGAGGACTTGTGAGCTGATTTGGAGAGGTCCTAGCAGAGGACTTGAGGACAGAGTTGAAGTGGTTCTTTGAGAAGAACCTAAGGATAGTTTTGACAAGTCTTTGAGAAGGCTTGTGTGTAGCAGAGATTGATTTGTTCAAGCTTTATGATTTGAGCTTGGGACAGATCTGACAGAGTGATAAAGACTTGTGCTAGACCGACTGACTATGTTTAGTATAGGTTGATGAGTTGTTGTGGAGGTGATCAGTGAGGATAGATGTCTCTTGAGGCTGAGCATTGAGGACATGAGGTCTTTTGTGGAAATGAGTTCCATGTGCTAGCGGAATAAGAGGCAGGTGATCTTCTGAAGTATCATTTCCAAAGCTGAGGGGAAGGATTCTCCTTTGGGAAAGAGGCTCATAAATTCATGAGGAGGGGAAGGATTCTCCTTTGGGTAGAGGCTCATAAATACTTGAGTAGGGGAAGGTTTCTCCTTTGGGCTGAGGCTCATAAACATTGTAATTGGGAAGGATTCCCAAAGAACTTTGAGAAAGCTTTTTAGAGAAAAGTTTTGTGGATGTAGCCCATGTTGGGTGAACCACGTTAAAATTGGTGTCTCATTGTGTGTTTCTTTATGCATTTCTTTGATATTGCTATTGGTTCATTGCTTTGTGAAGTTGAAGTTAAATAGAGAAAGTAAAAAGAGGTCTTATATTGTTCACCCCCCCTCTCAGTATAAGCTTGTGTTCTTCAATTGGTATCAGAGCGGGTTCCTTCGAAAAGTTTAACAGCTTGAAGAAAAATATTGTAAAGAACACAATGGAATCTACAAGTGGTAATGCAGCACCTATTCTTGATGGGGCAGATTTTGGGCTTTGGAGTGCTAGTATGAAGGTTCATCTTATGGCTCTTGGAAATGAATTTTGGGAAGTGATTGAGGATGAGTATACCGTTCCTAAGCATGGTCCTTCTACTAAGGAAGAGAGACTCCTACATCATAGCAATTCAAATGCAATGAATGCAATCCTAAAGGGTTTACAGAAGGCAGATATTACCAAGGTGATTCACTGCAAGACAACTAGTGAAATGTGGAAATAGTTGAAGGTGGTTCATACAGGTGATGCAAATGTCCGAAAGGCCAAGTTGAGACACTTCAAAGGTATGTTTGAACAACTCAAGATGAATGATGAAGAAAATATTAGTGACTATATGCTTCGTATGGATGAGATTGTTAACTCTATGAAGGAACTAGGTCTTGAGCTTGCTGAAAATGATATTTGTGATAAGATTTTGAGGTCTCTTCCAAATAGATTTAGTGAAAAGATTTCTGCTATTGACGAAGCTAAGGATTTGGATAAGTTGAAAAAGGATGAGCTTCAAGTATACTTGCAGCATTTGAGTTGATAACTCAAGTTAAGGTTGATGTTAAGAAGGAGGCAGCTTTCAAGGCTACCATGAAATCCAAGGGTAAAGAGCTTCAAGATAGTGATGAGTCTTCTAGTGATGAAGAGGCATATTACAGCAAGAAGGGCAAGTTCTCAAGAAAGCACAAAGGTATGAAATGTGTCAAGTGTTTCAATTGTGGAAATTTTGGTCATTATGCTACTAACTGTACTGTTGCCAAGGATGAAAGTGATGAAGATAAAAAGGATTATAAGAGCAAGGATTTTGAAAGGCACAAGTGTCAAAGGAAGAATAAATATGAGCAAAGCAATCAAGGAAAGAGGTACTCTCACAAAAACAAGAAAATTTTCTACCTAGACAATGCAAGTAAGTGTTCTAGTAGTGATAGTGAAAGTTCTTCAAGTGATGTTGGAAATGAGATGTTGTTCCTAACAAAAAAATAAGAAGAAAAGAAACATATATTTGTCCTTATGAAATGTTTTAGATGTGGAAATTTTGGAAATCTTGAGGATGATTGCACAAATGATGGATTGATTTCTAGTTATACTATGTATGAGGATGCTTCGGAAAATTGTAAGGAATATCTTTGTATGGCTTTAGAAAAGGGTAGCACCTCTAGTGATAAGAAATCTAAAAAATTCATTGATGTTTCAAAATGCAAACAAATAGAGGAAGTTATAGAGGATGGTGAAGTAGATCTTGAATCTGAAATTGTTAGTGCTCTTAGTGCTTTGAAAAAGGAAAGAAAGAAGAATGCTAGACTCAATGATAAATTGGATGAATGTTGTATTGAGAGAGATGAGCTTATAGAAAGTCGTGACTTCTCTATAGCTAAGACACAGAAACTTAAGGATAAGTTAGAGTCTAAGGTTCTTGAGTGTAGAGAGTTGGAACATAAAGTGGCTTCCTTGAAAGAGGAAACTAAAGAGTACAAGGAGAAGCTTTACAGGTTTGAATATAGCACCAAAAAGGTAAATTCAATAATCAAATATCAAAGAAGGACAATAGATAAAACAGGTATTGGTTTTGGTAAGAAACACATGGAACAGGTTGGTGACTCTGCTGGGGAATCTAGTAAGAGATTTTGAAAGGAAGAGAGTTCTTATGAGGAAATTACTTCAGAAAAAGAGTCCTTGAGTGATAGATGCATAGAATCAGAAAACAAGAATAAAAAAAAAGGGAGAAAGTTTACAAGACCTAAGAGGTCAAATCAAGGAAATTTTAATGGCAGATGTTTTGCTTGTCACAAGTTTGGTCACATGGCTTCACATTGCATGACTCAAGTGAGGAAGGTAAATGACAGATTCAGAGGTGGTAATTTATTTCAAGGGTATTGCTACTCTTGTAAACAATTTTGGCACAAGGCTGTTTATTGCAAGGCTAATAACAGGAACAGGGTTGGTCAGAACATATGGAGTCAAAGACCAGGTATGCCTCAAAGAAATAACATTGTTAGTTGTCATATGTGCAAAAATGAAGGTCACATAGCTAGACAGTGTAGAGCTAAAATTCCAAGGTATAGGAACAGGAACATGGGTATGAATAGGCACAAGAATCAAGACATGGATAAAAATAGGAATGATAACAAGAATAGCAACAATGACATGAACGGGAATAGGAATATGGACAAGGAGAACAAGAGAAGACATGGTAAGGCAGCTATAGACACTGATGAATATTAGTGCCTAATGGGAGTTTTACTCCCACCCCGAAATTAATCACCTCAATAGGAGGTGGGGGAGGGACTAAGCTAAGAGGCTCATTCTTAGTCCCAAGCCCCAAAGGTGACCCTTTGCCATTGATAACAAAGGGGGAGAGATATGAGTAAGGGGGAGATCCTCAAGTCAGGGGGAGCTGATTTCTATACAGCAGTTTTGAGTTTTATTGTTGTTGAGAAGCATGGTTTGCCATCAATGACAAAGGGGGAGATTATTGGCAATTTTGGGTTTGAGATCCTAGCTTCTTGTCTATGAGTTATCATTGATGTCAAAAGGAACTGGAATTAATGTCAAGAGGATTTATTGCCTTCAAAGGTTGAAGATTCCAAAGAATCTTTTCTAGAATATTTCAGAGAGATTCCATGTGGCAGATGAAAAGGTTTTTATCAAAACCATGGCAGGTTTAAGGGTTTTTATTAAAACCAGGTGTATGCATTAAGGGTTTTTCTCAAAACCACTCTCAGCTTAATGCAAAGGCTAGAGACACTTATTAATTAAATAACTTAATTAATAAATCCTTTTTAAGGTTTTTTAATTAATTATTTATTTGATTTAGTGATTAAATTATTTTAATAATTTAATGGGTTCTCCACCTAAGGTCTAAGGTCTAAAAGACCTTTAATTATTTTTTAAATAATCAAAAGGGTTTCATAAACTCTAAAGTTGTTTCGAAGGCACCAAAATAATATTAATTCAAAAAGTTTGAATTATCCTCCCATCGACATCGTGCATAGCATGGAAGTTTGGCTATATAAGCCATAACCTATAGTCCAAAGCAATGGTGTGAAAGAAATTCGAATTGCGCAAAATTTGGGAAGTAAAAGCTATGGCTATCTTTTTTTTGCCACGTTTATCCGCCGCCAAAGGGTTAAGGAGAAGGAGACTCTTGCTAGCCTTCAAGCTAGCACCGTTGGCCTAGTGGCAATGACTGTTCTGCGAAGGCGCTTGAAGGGAGGTCAAGCGTTCGACTCCCATCATGGAGTGTGAGAAGAGTTTTTGCGCTCCGATTTTTTCGGAGGCACTGTTGACCCACGATTTTTGCAAGCATTTTTTTTGGTAAGGTTTTTTAAATAAAATCTGCATTTTGTTAAAGAAGAAGTGGTTGGGTAGATTTATTTAAAATTATTTTCAAAGTTAAATGCTTCTTTGGAGATATAAGGTTGATAGTGTGTGGTTGAGATTTTTGGCTTGATTGTTGAGTGAGATTTGCTTAGAAGCTATTATTCCTTGAGCATGGTTTAATTAATTTGGAGAAATAAGGTGTAAAAGGATATATTGTTTGTATGCTTTATATTTTTTGGTAGTTGACTTCTAAGGATTGGAGTCATAAGGTGTTTTATGGAATAAATATTTTTGTGGTTACTTTTATGTTCTAACCCTAACTTGGTGGCAAAGTTAAGGGTGGTGTTGGTAACAGGTTGAAGAACTATTCTCTTCTTCCCCAAACAAAGGTATGGGCAACTTATTCCATGTATATTGTTGATGGTGTATTTTCTGAAATTGAGTTTGGAATGAAAAGGTTGTCTACTAGGTATTCTTGTTGGTGTAAATCCCATTTTCTGGATATTGAAGATTGTTTATGCATTAAAATCATTGATGAGTTTTTTGGGTGAATGCATAATTCCGGTTGAGGAAGAGGAAGCATTTTTGCACTAGGGTTTATGTTAGTAAGTCTTGCTACTTGCATTGATTTGGTGAAACCCTTTGTTGGCTGTTTTGAGATTGATGGTTGAGTTGCTTCCATAGAGGTTGTTTTGATCAAGTTAATGCTTTACTTGATACATGATTTGGGCTTACTCCATTGAGATTGATTTGAGCAAGTTATTCTTTGCATTGGTGATTTATGTTGGTGGCTATTTTGTTCAAATACCTTTGGAGGGAAAAGGATGTCTACTAGTTTCCTTTTCATGTAGTGATTGTTTGAATGCTTCAAGGTTAATGTTGAGTTGAATGATGTTGGTTAAAACTTGTCTATAAGCATTGTTGTTAAAGCCCTAATTGGTTGAGAAAAGATATTGGTTGTGGAAAGAACATGAGTATCATTGTTATATGAGATATTTCATGGTTGGCAATTGTTGGGTTGTGTTTCATGTTCTTGAGAAAAGCATACTACATCTATCTTATTATTTTGAGATTGAGATTGAGTTGAGATTGATATTGGGAGTTAAGTATAGAACATATTGAGTCTCTAACAATTCTCTTTATGTTTCTATGAAATTTGATATTGATATTAGGAGTTAAGTATAGAACATATTGAGTCTCTAACAATTCTCTTTATGCTTCTTTGAGGTTGATGAATCACATTGGGTCTCTAACAATTCTCTTTGTGGGTTCATGCTAAGCAAGTTTTTCTTGATGAACTTGTGAGCTGATTTGGACAGGTTCTAGTGAAGACTTGTGAGCTGATTTGGATAGGTTCTAGTGAGGACTTATGAGCTGATTTGGACAGGTTCTAGTGAGGACTTGTGAGCTGATTTAGACAGGTTCTAGTGAGGACTTGTGAGCTGATTTGGAGAGGTTCTAGTGAGGACTTGTGAGCTGATTTGGACAGGTTCTAGTGAGGACTTGTGAGCTGATTTGGACAAGTTCTAGGGAGGACTTGTGAGCTAATTTGGATAGGTCCTAGCAGAGGACTTGAGGACAGAGTTGAAGTGGTTCTTTGAGAAGAACCTGAGGACAATTTTGACAAGTCTTTGAGAAGGCTTGTGTGTAGCAAAGATTGATTTGTTCAAGCTTTATGACTTGAGCTTGGGACAGATCTGACAAAGTGAGGAAGACTTATGCTGGACCGACTGACTGTGTTTAGTACAGGTTGATGAGTTTTTATGGAGGTGATCAATGAGGATAGAGGTCTCTTGAGGCTGAGCATTGAGGACAGGAGGTCTTCTGTGGAAAGGAGTTCCACATGCTAGAAGAATAAGAGGTAGGTGATCTTCTGAAGTATCATTTCCAGAGCTAAGGGGAAGGATTCTCCTTTGGGTAGGAGGCTCATAAATTCATGAGGAGGGGAAGGATTCTCCTTTGGGCAGAGGCTAATAAATACTTGAGTAGGGGAAGGTTTCTCCTTTGGGCTGAGGCTCATAAACATTGTAATTGGGATGGATTCCCAAAGAACTTTGAGAAAGCTTTTTAGAGAAAAGTTTTGTGGATGTAGCCCATGTTGGGTGAACCATGTTAAAATTGGTGTCTCATTGTGTGTTGCTTTATGCATTGCTTTGATATTGCTATTGGTTCATTGCTTTGCGAAGTTGAAGTTAAATAGAGAAAGTAAAAAGAGGTCTTATATTGTTCACCCCCCTCTCAGTATAAGCTTGTGTTCTTCAATTATTAAAGGGTTAAAGCCTCCACATGGGAGGCCTAGCCCACATGGTGGAAGAAGAGTGCACTAATGTGCACGACGAGGAGGAATGCGGTGTCGAAACCACCCAAAGCCATTTTACAAGTTATGCCATAATTTGATCGCTGAAATTTTTGGTTGCATGAAATATTTCAAATTTTTTAAGGTTGTGTTAAGCGTCGATTTTCACGGAGATAATAGTGGATTTAATTTTTGCACATGGCTAAGATTTGATATTTTATTAATGTGGGATATTGCCTAAGAAGGCTTTGTGATTATTTTTTTAAATGCAAAAGTGTTGAAAGGAAGGATATAAAATATTTGAGTTATTTTATGGTATAAGTGGTTTTTGGAGTGACAAGGTTATGCAATGTTTTGATTTATTTTATTTTATGGTATAAGTGGTTTTTAGAGTGACAAGGTTATGCAATGTTTTGATTTATTTTATTTTATGGTATACATGGTTTTAGGAGTGATAAGGAAGTTGTGCATCAATTCTTAAGAAGGTTTTTTAATTAAAAGCCTTGGTGAATATTATTGTGAAGTGGAGTAATTTTTATTATTTTGTGATCTTCTAACCCTTGTGAGGATTGGTAAAATAATATTGTGATTGTGGCAGATTTCCAAAGAGGCTTCTTCATCTTCATAAAATGTATAGGCACATTCTCCTATTGATTGATTAGGGTGGTTGATTATAAAATACCTTTGGAGTGAAAAGGATTGATTGTGGTTTCCTTTCGAAAGTGATTGGTTTAATGCTTCAATATTTTTTGGATTGAGAGTTGTGATTAAACTTTGTTTTATAAGAATTGTTGTTGAATCCAATTGGTTATGCAAAGAACTTGAACTTGAGTTAGAAAAGAACATGAGTATCATTGTTATGTGAGATTTGTGTTTGAGCATTGTTGAAAACATTTTGAGTTGGTTGATACATGTTTGGACTAGGGTTTGTGATAAAGGGTTGTTCATTGAGGTGATTGGTTGAGTTGAGTTGATTGAGCCTAGTCAAGTGGATGCATGTGGTTGTTCAAGTTCCATGAAACAAACTATTCTATATTCTGGATTTGAGTTGAGATTGAGATTTGAGAATAGAACATATTGAGTCTCTAACAATTCTCTTTATGCTTCTATGATATTGATTTTATTTGAGATTGGGATTTGAGTATAGAACATATTGAGTCTCTAACAATTCTCTTTATGTTTCTATGAGATTGAATTAATATATTGATTGAGCATCATGTATAGAACATATTGAGTCTCTAACAATTCTCTTTATGATTCTATGAGATTGGATAAGTTTTGTGTGAGCTTGTTAAGTAGATTTGAGACAAGTCTTTGAGAAGGCTTGTGGACTGATTTTGAGTAAGCTTTTGTGGAAGCTTGCTATGCAAATTTGAGCAGGTTCTGTGTGGACCTGTTGAACAGATTTGAGGAGGTTCTATGTGGACCTATTAAGAAGATTTGAGTAGGTTATATGCGGACCAATTGAGAAAATTTGAGAAGGTTATGTGTGGACCTATTGAGCAAAATTGTACTAGATCGAATATACTATGTTTAGTGCAAGAGATTGAGCAGGGTTGTGCTAGACCGACTGTACTATGTTTAGTACACTATTGATATAGAGCTTTGGAGGTGATAGAGTATAGAGGACAAAGTCTCATTGGATAGATATCCAATAGCTAGGACAATTGAATACGGATCTGAGTGAGGAGTCTTCAAGTGGAGAGAGATCCACCAGTCAGTGTAGCAAAGAGACAAAGTCTTCTAGAAGATAACTAGCCAGAGCAGAAGGTGAAATAGTTCTTCTATGGAATAGATCCATGAACTTAATATTATGGGATCAACATCTCCTTTGGATAGAGGTCCATAAATATTGTAATATGAAAGGATTCCCAAAAGATATTGATTGAGAAAATTTTAGTAAAATATTTTCTCCGTGGAGTAGCCCACAGTGGGTGAACCACATAAATTGTGGTTTCTCTATTGTGTATGGTTTTTTGTGCATTACTTTGATTACTACTATTGATACTGATATCTATACATTGCATAATATTGAATTGAAATAAAAAGTAAAAAGTGGTCTTATACTATTCACCCCCCTCTCAGTATAACCTTATGTTCTTCAAGACTAATAAGAGTCTTTTAGGTCTTGAGAAATTCCAAGCCTGGTATGAGTAATGTTGTAATGATATAAATATTGAAAGCCTGAAGAGAAAGCCACATTGAGGAGTTACATTGGAGAATATTTCTTATTAGAACTCTATATTCGAAGTAGTAAATTTCCTCATAGGGAACGCTACAATTGGGTGAGTAAATATACTCAAATAGAAGAGAGATATCAAAGCAAACAAAAATAAAGTAGGAGATTGTTGAAGGACAACAAAATTCAAAGGAGAGTAGACAATTCCAAGCCTTTCACATAATTCCATGAAAAGTAGATAAAGTGTTAATACAGAGCACAAGGAAGAGATAGCACCCAAGCTAGAAGGTATAACAATGGGAAAGCATAGTAATGCATCTATTATAGTTTGTAATATCTAGTTAGGAAACATTTTACCAATAAAATAGACCAAATTTATTTGATTAGTGCATATTGGATATTTGGGAGTCAATCAACACCAAATAAGATAAGGTTTTAATCTGCCTCATAATGTTGGGTGATTATGGTTTTAAAGAAAATAAGAGTGATTTATTGAAGGATTTAAGAGGCATTAGAAAAAATAAAGGATAATATATATTTTTTATAAAAAATAATATCTAATAATTGAGGGAGTTATAAGAAGATAATTGATTAAAGAATGAAAATTTGAAGAAGAAATATTATTGAGAAAGAAATTAATTGAAGAAGAAAATTTTGAAAGAAGAAATTATATTGAACTTAATATTGAAGAGAAATATTAAAGAGTGAAAGGTTGAAAACTGAAGAAATAATGTTAAATTGACAATTGAAATTAAAGAAGAGAATAATTATTTGAAAAAAATAAATTGAAGAAAGAACGAAGAAAATTGAATAATGAAGATTGAAGAAGAATAAATTTTGAATAAAAATATTATAAGAATGAAATATTGAAGGAAGAAAGAAATTGAAAATTGAATTAAATAAAAAATTGAAGAAAGAAATCAATGGTTGAAGAAAAGAACTAAATTTAAGAAAGAACAAAAAAAAATTGAATTGAAAAGGAATTATTTGAAGAAAAAAAGAAATATAAATTAAGAGATAAAAGGTTTTCTACAAATAATTATTGATTGAATAAGAATACCAAATTTGAAATTGAAAATTGGTTAAAAAAGAAGAATACTATATTTAAAAGAAGAATAATTAAAGTAAAGAAATTAATTTGAAAGTAAAAAGGAATTCTACAACAAAGGAAATTAATTGAAAAAGAAACTTGAAGAAAAATTTGTGTGAACAAAAAGATTGCAGAACTATTTGAAGGTATTGAAAATATTTAAAATTTGATCAAAGGCAAGAACAAATTACTTGAAGGTAATAAGAAACACATCATGGAAAAAGGCCTTCATACCAAATAAGGTCTTTGTTCCTGGGGTCCTTGTCCCCTCATACTGAGTGGGGTTGAAACTTGGACCTCTCAAAGAGAGGCCAAAGCCGTTACCACTACAATAAGCTTGCAACTTAAGTGTAAAATGAATATTAATGATAGAACTAGATAGAATTATCTAAAAAATCATTTTCAAACCAACCTAAAAAGGGGTCAGAGTCACTATGAGTACTAGATTCAAATAAAAATACCAAGACTGGAATGAAGAAGAAGAAAGCACATGAAGTCAAAAGGCCTTCATACCAAATAATGTAATATGAGGGGGTGTTAGAGGTATTAAATTATTTGGTACCTTGCAATATTAATGCAAGGGCCACATAAATAGTTTAGTCTAGGGTGTGTTTAATATTTTATTATATAGTAAGTTTCATGTTATTAAGTGTGAGTTATGTGTCATGTGAATAATTAAGGAGTTATGTGATTAAGATGTCATGTTAGTAAGTGTGAGTTATATGAATAAGTGTGGAGTTATGATTTGTGGAGATTTTATCATGCAATAAGTAAAATCATGAGAGTATTTGTATTTACATAAATATGTGAGAATTATTATTATTTATTTAGAAATATGAAGAGTTTGATCTCCCATGAGTATGAGGAGATGAAGAGTTTATGTAAGTGTAAAGGTCAAGAGTATTGAGAATATGAAGAGTCTCATGTATGTATATATTAAAGACAAAGCTTTGTAATATGGATCAAACAAGCATTGCATTTATGCATTACTTCGAGTAGATATTTCAATAAAATATTTAGTGAGTTATTGTTCATTTTTTGATTGATTTATGAGAATATATTATAGGGATTAGTGTCTTGAGATATCGTGAGATCCTAGAAGAATACTAAATGGCTAACAGACTTAATGTACATTTATTAAAAATATTCCATCAATTTTCACACAACAACAAAATAAAATCTTGATGAGGAAGATCTACCTGGATGAGCTATAGGAGGAAATTTTCTCTTTCCATCCTAATAAGGCTCTTGGACACAATGGATTTCTCACAATATGCTTTAAAAAAAATAGGATTTATTGAAGAGTGGTATGTTGGTTGTAATGGAAAAGAGTGGGAGAAATAAGGCTATAATAAGTGATATAAATATCACCTTTATTGTATTGTTTCCCAACAAAATAAAAATTATTTTGATAAGTTTATCAAATAAGCCTTTGTAATATAATTATGAGATAAATTTAAAAATTATAAAAATAGATTGAAAAATGTTCCAACTTGTGTTATCTTAGAATAACACAGTGGTTTTTTTCAACACAAATTCTTTTTGGCATAGTAATTGTACAAGATATCATAAATTCTCTTTATTCCATGAAAAAGACTAGGTATGCTTTTAAAATAGATATGAAAAATGCATATGAAAGGATTTGCTAAAGTTTTGTAAATGATATTTTTAAAATAAAATATTTTGATCAAGGTTGGTGCAAATATATTAAATGTTTTTATAACACTCTAACATAATATATTTTGATAAATGGATCCCCAACTAGATACTTTAAATCATCTTGTAGAATATACAAGGGCGACCTACTATCTCCTTATCTATTTATTATTCTTGCTAAGTGTTGAAACTTATGTAATCTATTATTTGTTAGGCCAAGGACAAAAGTGTGAAGAAGCGATTATGAGCAATGTTAATGTAGCCTATGGGCATGTGCATATGTAATTATGTGTGTATTCATAATTTATATAAGCCTACGAGCATGGTCATGTAAGCCTAAGGGCACCTTTCACATTTCACCCTTAGTGTTATTGGTTAATCAACCTTTCTAGATAACTTTTCTCAAAGGGTGCAATTTATTATTATTTTATTATTGTAAGTTAAATTCAAGTTAATGTTAGCTTAAGGTTAAATACTCATTAGGGTTTTTCTATCACTATAAATATGCCTCAATGTGTGATCATTTGTAATATAAGTGTAAATAAAACATGAAATATTTAGGTGCACATTGACACCCACCTTCCATTCTCTATCTCTCTCTCTACTTTGTTTACTATTGTTATCTTTAACTTGTTCCAATTTCATTGCTACCTATGATTGTGATGAATACATATTTTGAAAATTTTCTAAAAAATATTGTGAATTTGGACATGGTATTAGAGCAAGAACCAAAGCTACATCACTCATCAACAAAAAAGGAATCCTCTTTGTTGATTGAAGATATCTCTTTCAAACTAGATCAATTTTAATATTGAGGTTGTAAAGTTTCTTAGTTTTATAAAGTTTTTAACTTTGAATTTGGATTGACACCAAATTTTTTTCATTGGAATTGGAACTTGTTTTTAATAGTTCCATTTGCATCTTGCACTCACCCTACTGTTGGGCACTGAATTGCACCAAGTTTTCACTCGATATTGTGGTTGTATATGTTCCTATTTTATTTCCAAGCTTGCCCCCAATAGCTACAGCTCAACACTCAACATTGGATGGACCAAAATAGGGGTTTCCGATCCAACCTCCATAGTAGGTTGGTTCCTTGTCAACTTAATAGGTTGTTGACATAGTTATGCTCACTTAGGGTTTGAGTTAAGGGTAAGAGAAGATTAGGGTTAGAGGAATGTGAATAATAGTAGATGGATAGGTTAATAACATTGCACTACCATAAGAAGATCCCAAAAACCATACCAAAGATACATACTTAGACCAACATTATCTCAAATCAGAATGTTACTTATTCATTAATGCACAATAGAGAAATATTGTAGCAAGCAATTTCAATACCCAGATAGTGATAATCCAAATAACATAATTCACTAGTACTTAAATTTTACAGAATTGCACTCCCTAACAATATAGAAAAAACTCATAAGTAGATTTCAATTCCTTTAGCAGTTAGTAATCCATTAATTAGGCACAAACTAACCATTCAAGTATTTATAAAAATACAACTAAATAATATGAACCTCTGATATTAAGCACGAGAACACATATTTTAGGTGAATATCAATGTAATGCTCCTTCCATTAGCTTTTTAGGAATATTTATAGTAGTACATGAAAATACGCTAGAGCCAACCCTTTAAAATTGAGGCCTCGACCTCTACTTATAGTTTTACAAAATTAAAATAATCAAGAAGAATTACAAAGATACTATTTTGACAGTGTAGCAAAGAGATCTAGCTGTCATCTACTTACTGGTTCATCCTCTAGGAAATCCATTGAAAACGGTCCACCATGGCATCTCGGGGCCTCTACAACTTGTTTGTCACTCGACAAAATTGGATTTCAGGCCATTTGGAATCATGCCCCTTTGTCTATTCTTCTTAAGATTCATCCTCTATCGTCGATATGTAACCACTTTTGGTTTGATTTTCTGGAAAAAACCTTTGATGCTTCGTCTCCCAACTGACTATTACCAACATGATGGATAAATGTTCTTTAAACATCTAAAAATATGTCAACACAACCTCCACTATTTATTCTCCTCATTGTATGGTTCAGATTCAATCTGACATAAGCTTATAAAAAATGGCGAGGAGGATACAGTGCCATTCCACTTTAAAATTTTGGTGATGTCATATTTTCCTTATAGATTTTATGGATTTTTTTTGGGAAGAACAAGTGCGTTGGTATGTAATCACCAATATGGGCCTACCATAGTGTGAAGTAACTCCTCCATTTCGGATAGCCTTCAGGATGAAACACTCTACCTTGTCACCATTTCGGGTCCGGGGTTAGTCACATAACCTCTTGTCACAAATCTACACCTTCATAATTCTATTGTCCCACCTTATCATCATTCCATAAAGGAAACACTCCATTCATCCTCTGAATCGCCAATCTGTACTTCTTCATTGCTGACATCACTTTTTCCTTGAAACTTTTACAGATTTGAGGGTAGCACCAATATGGAGCCAAAAAACAAAATAACTTCCCAGAATCGGGTACTCCTATACTTAGTTGCCAACCCACATTTTATATCGATGATGCCATCCTTCCTCATAGAATTTTGTAGATTTGAGACTCGCCACTCTTCCAAAGCCGAAAATAAATCTCCTGGAATCACTTCAAGTATGAAAAAATTTACTAAGTGTTGGGTAGGTTCATATCTTCTATTGCAGATCCGCTTCAAAGTGCATTGTAAGGTATGTGGAATGATGAATCTATCACTTAGGAAAAAATTCTATAAAATTTAACTAAGTATGTGGCCATTTTGGGCCTACATTCTGGCACCTCCCAGGTGGATTTGCTTGCAAATCCAATAGAACTCAGAGTCTTATCCATTGGGCCTTAGGAGTCAAATATACTTCTATAAATATATACTTTATAGAATAAATTCCATACAAAAACTACTCTATAATTTTTTTATCAATTTGCTAAGAGAGTAGAGATTCATATCGAAGTGATGCCAAAAATATATAGCACTAATCGGCAAATACCAGTTATTGCTACTGTCTTCAGAACTATATACAACTCTACCCCCTTTATAAAGCCTTATTTCAAATAATTCCTTCACACAAAAATGGTTGCTCTGTGGGCTTCATGCCTTTATTGCTTATTTCTAACAAATTTTCAGAGTAAAAACAAAAATACAAAACTTATGTATATGTACAAACAAAAATGACTTAAGTGTGAGCCCCTTCTAGACCTGTAACTGTTCCATCTTGTTCTCCTTCTTTCACAACATCTTAATCTGCTTCTTATTCTTCTCCTCCTTCCTCTAGAGAAGGCACTTTCTGATTACCCTCACCAGAGGTATCTCCAAACAACTAGATCATTTATTCTAGGGACTTTAGACCCTATTTCCAAGATTCTTTTGAGGGATTTGATGTTTATTTAAGCTTCTTATAAACATATTGTAGTTCCCAAACATCCCCATAGTTAGCAGTATTCCCTCTAGTCACCAGATCTTCCATGGGATCTCTCAACCGTGTACAATCCATAATTAGTTTGGCAGCTTGTTCTTACGATAGTGGCTCTTCTAATGAATCAATTCTAGCTTCATATTGTAAATTTGCATTTATGCTTTTTTGGACCTCTTCCATAGATAACAAGCTGTGATCCTCCTTCTAGAGTCCCTTAAAACCAACCTGAATCATTTCCTCATTTATTTCAATAATATCTTTAATCCCCCTGTCCATATTGTCAACCAATAACCAAACCCTTTGAACTACCCTATGCTTTTTTTATACTATTTTGGCATCAACTCTGGCAAGATTCCATTCTTTATTGGGAATTGGTTTAGCAGCATTATTGATTTTGCTATCAACTAGTCTGTACATTTGTTCTACCTGAATTACCATAGGGTGAAACTCTCCAATGATCTAATCCAAATCCTTATGAATGGTGGAAAGTAATCGATTGGCATCTTCAAGATAATAAATCATAAGTTGAAACCATGAACGCTTTTCCTGAACCTCATAAAGCAAATCCTTAATATTTTTCAAATCATCCTTAGAAAAGCATGAGGATTTAGCCTTCTCTATCTGAAGTTGATGCTTCAAGTTCTGAATTTATTTTACCTGATCTTCATTCAGCTTCTTTTGTTCTTCTAATTGGTCCTTCAACTTATTGGCCTTTTGAAATTTTTCCTGCCAACCCTTAACCTCTTTCCTCAGAGCTTTTTCTATATATTTTTTATCAGTGAGGCTATTTTTAATCTTTTCAACTTATTTTTTTAGCTTATCCACCTTGTCTTTGGCTATATCATTTCCACATAGAAGGTATATAAGTGGGCCTTGGATATCACCAGCTCGTCTTCAGCAGGGAGCTTGTCAATATCTTCTGTGACCTCCTCCAGTCGATAATATTGAATAGTCATTTCATTCTCAGGTTTACTTACCAACAGAATCATAAATATTGATACCCTTTGCCTATTAATAGGATCAACATACATACTTTTTCTTGACACAACCATATTATTAAAAGGCTTGGCAAGATTTTCGGCCCAATAATCATTTATGCTCTGATTGGCTGCCTGCTCCTTTGGTATAGTAATAGGTTTTGAAAAACTAGTAGCCAGGGGATATGATGACTTTAAAATCAACATGGCAGACTGACTTGTTGTTGGTGGGGGTGAATATATAGCTGCAACAACCTCTAGTACAACAATGGACTCTATAACTACCATTGTTGTAGATACAGGTAAACTCAAAGAGATAGATACATGACTGACATTGGAATGGGTGGATGTACTTGGAATGTAGTGTCCCATTGATGGTGGTGATGAAAATATGGAGGTGGAGATATGGTAGATGTTGAAGTGGAAATCTCATAAGTGGAAGGTGGGGTTTGAGGTGGATGTGACAAAACATAACTGACTATACCTCCATAGCTGTTGATGGAAAATGGGGTGGATTGTGAGAGGTAGGAGGTACATTTGCCATATTTTATTTATTAGAAAGGGAGGGAGGTTCCTTTGGGTATTCATGGAGATGAAGAGGATAAGAGGGATTAGAAACCATACCTTCACCTACATATGTAGGGTGTTCTTGTTCTGCTTCTATTTCTAGCTGTTGCTCTTGGTCAATCAACCCTTCTATGGTAGAATCAACTACCTCTTTAGAAATTACCTCCATATCCATTCTTTGCTTCTTTACAATTCCTCTCTCCTCTCTTTTTGAGGCTCTCTTAGTCCTTCTATAAACCAATTGAAAAAAATATATCTCATCTTCATAATCTTCTTCCAACTCATATTCTTGTACTACTCCTGAAATTAGAGACTGCTTAGAAACAAATCACAACCCAATCGATGCTTCAAAGGCAATGGAAAGAGTTTGGGACCTTGTTTCAATTACTGGGATATTGAAAACATTTTCTTTGGAATGTTGCATTTTTTTCGTCAATTTAACCCCCTTGGGAAAATTTTCCACCTTCTCAATGATAAGATTGAAGGTTTTGAGTACCTCAACTACAACCAAAGGAGCTTCTAGCTCTTTTGTTTGAGTCTCTTGATATGTAGGAGGAGGGAGGGATTCAAAGCTATTTTGGGGTTTTTCAACCATCAAAACTATATGTTTTACATCCTTCGGTCTCTAGGTTTCGATGCTCTTATTATATATTCTCAAAAATTCCTTATCAATTTTCATTCCAAATTTTGATTTGGATTTTCCAATTTCGACCCTCATACGCCACAAATATGTAATATTTGCTTCCTTCCATGGTCCCTTTTTCTCTTCTCTTCCTTTCTCTGTGACTTCTCCCTCATGAGGAGTGTCCTTCATTTTTGCAGATTCAAATTTAATCCTATTAATTATATCCTCTAAAATCTAATGACTGGGCTTATGATCTAGATCAAAATCCTCAATTTGTTCATAAAAATCCAATCATAGAGGTAACTGATCCATCTTTGAGACTTTCCACTCCAAAAGAGCAGTTTCATAATTATTTCTTCCTTGCTCAAAACTAGTAGCCAAGGGATATGATGACATTAAAATCATCAGGGTGGACTGACTTGTTGTTGGTGGGGGTGAAGATATAGCTACAACAACCTCTATTACAACAATGGACTCTATAACTACCATTGTTGTAGATACAGGTAAACTCAAAGAGATAGATACATGACTGACATTGGAATGGGTGGATGTACTTGGAACGTAGTGTCCCATTGATGGTGGTGATGAAAAATATGGAGGTGGAGCGATGGTAGATGTTGAAGTGGAAACCTCATAAGTGGAAGGTGGGGTTTGAGGTGGATGTGACAAAACATAACTGACTATACCTCCATAGTTGTTGATGGAAAATGGGGTGGACTGTGAGAGGTAGGAGGTACATTTGCCATATTTTCTTTATTAGAAAGGGAGGGAGGTTCCTTTGGGTATTCATGGATATTAAGAGGATAAGAGGGATTAGAAACCATACCTTCACCTACAGATGTAGGGTGTTGTTGTTCTGCTTCTATTTCTAGCTGTTACTCTTGGTCAATCAACCCTTCTATGGTAGAATCAACTACCTCTTTAGCAATTACCTCCATATCTGTTCTTTGCTTCTTTACAATTCCTCTCTCCTCTCTTTCTGAGGCTATCTTAGTCCTTCTATAAACCAATTGAAAAAAATCTATCTCATCTTCATAATCTTCTTCCAACTCATCTTCTTGTACTATTCCTGAAAGTAGATACTGCTCAGAAACATATCACAACTCAATCGATGCTTCAGAGGCAAAGGAAAGAGTTTGGGACCTTGTTTCAATTACTAGGATATTGACGACATTTTCTTTGGAATGTTGCATTTTTTTCATCAATTTAACCCCCTTGGGAAAATTTTCCACCTTCTCAATGATAATATTGAAGGTTTTGAGTACCTCAAATGCAATCGAAGGAGCTTCTAGCTCTTTTGTTTGAGTCTCTTGATGTGTACGAGGAGGAAGGGATTCAGAGCCATTTTGGGGTTTTTCAACCATCAAAACTATATGTTTGACATCCTTCGATCTCCAGGTTTCAATGCTCTTATTATATATTCTCAAAAATTCCTTATCAATTTTCATTCCAAATTTTGATTTGGATTTTCCAATTTTGACCCTCATACGCCACCAATATGTAATATTTGCTTCCTTCCATGGTCCCTTTTTCTCCTCTTCTCTTCCTCTCTCTGTGACTTCTCCCTTAGGAGGAGTGTCCTTCATTTTTGCAGATTCAACTTTAATCCTATTAATTATATCCTCTAAAATCTAATGATTGGGCTTATGATCTGGATCAAAATCATCAATTTGTTCATAAAAATCCAATCATAGAGGTAACTGATCCATCTTTGAGACTTTCCACTCCAAAAGAGCAGTTTCATAATTATTTCTTCCTTGCTTAAAATTAGCCCTAGGCCTTTTTTCAAACTTATAGGCCTTATCTCCATTTAGGGTTTTATTTCTTGTAGTTAAAATACCATCAGGGTCATAGCTCCACCTTTGGGGAATATAAAACAGACCTAACCTATCAAGGTATTGGTCAATTTGTTGGCTCTACCACTTAGTGATAGTAATACCATTCGCAGGGCGGTAAGTAAGTAAATATTTATTCTTCCTCCCCGAACCATATTTCACATCAATGTAATCCACCTACCTTAAATACTCTAGGGAGAAAAGCCTCTCTGTAACGAAGTGGGGTAGGAGAAAGGGTTTATCCATGAAACCATATAACCTGATTACTGTGCCCTCTATTAGAAAATACCAATCCCCTTCCTCTACATCTTTCTTTATCAAAATATGTTCAGCTAAGGGTGGCAACCTAGGGCACTTATTATACATTATTTTTAGGGTAGGTTCCAAAAATTCCAAGTTGAATCTGTAATAGGACTCACTGCTCTTTAAATGATTTGTCCAATAATACACCGACAAGGGTTCCCCATCACTGGTTTTATCTTTGGCCAGAATCCATGGCATTCTATATTTGGTGGTTGCATAGAAAATCCATACCAGACATGATAAATTCCTACAACTAGGAGCTTCAATGCCCCTTTTCATGTTTACCAGTTGCTCATGTATCCTCTATGTAAGAAAATTTGGCCAATCAAAGTAAATCACTCTAGTACCTTTCTCTCTCACATCTTTCTCATACATCCTTTCATTAGAAATACAATACATTGTGGTAATTTGCCAACCATGAACAATTCTATCAGAGTCCAAACCCTCCATACAAGCCAACATGGAAAATAATTATGGGTTTTCAAATTCATAAATGTGAATAAGGACTTTGAGCATTTCATCTTCATTCCTAATCCTTATGAAATTAAGACGCAGCCATTTTTCTAGCACCTTCGTCTTTTCTTTTTAGGCTACCATTCCAACATAAGCCCTATCTAGCTCTTTCACACTAAAATATCTAGGATTTTAGGGTGGTCCTACCCCTACGATGAATAATTCATAGCAAAGATCTTTTGTAATGGAGAATAGGGGAGTGCCCTCTAGGGTTCTAATTATTCTATTTTCATAATCATAGAATTGAATCATAGTAGAGACTAGTTCGGGGCAGTGATGTACATAATCACAGATATAAGAGAACAAAAAATATTTTATAGCTATAGTACCTTGTCGATGCATTGGCTTCCCTTCGAAGTACAAAAATTTGAAACCTGTCCTCAGGCGGGTCCTCCTTACTCTTGTCATCATTATATCTACAACTCGACTGGTCTGGTGTACATGAACCTGTAGTCTTGTCCCTACCTTTGATGATTGAGTGGATGACTTTTTGGGAGCCATTCTAATAGTGGTAAACTTCATTCTTTCAATTTACAGTAAATCCTTCAAGGTATCGATGTGCTTTCTTACTATTCTATAGATGTAAAGGGCTTTCAAATGGACTTTGTATGTGCTTATTATTACTTTTTTTCTTCTGGAGCACGTGTATCTTCCACCATTAAAGCAATTATTGCATGATATCTTTGCTAGCACACTTTCCAATCCTTTCAATCATTCAATTCGATGGCTCGAAGGTGGCATCCTGCCTTTTTATTGGTCAAATTTTTAAATTACGCTACCAGCTCATCACATCCCTTCGGTTGCTCTTTAATCCAGATGTGAGTTCATTAGAATTGAATGCAAGAACATTTTATAGCCTCCACATGTCAATTTTGAACTTACTTCTTAGCTCCAGCCTGATTTCGTTCTGACAGCTTAAGAGCCTTTCGGGTCCACTTGGTAAAAGCCACCTTGATTCTGCTTCGGCTATCTTTAGCTTTGAGAGGTTTTCGGATTGGCACCGCATTTGTCCTTCTTTATGCAGAATAGAAATCGGTACACTACTCTGCAAAAATATGGAATACTTTTATGTGGATTCGAGAGGGCAACACTGTTCCAAAAAATATTACACGGTACTGTGTGCAGAATGGAACATTACTATGCACTTGGACAATACTTAGTCATTTTTTGCAATTTTTTCTTTTTTTTTTCAGATTTTTTTGGAAGAAAATCAATTGCAAAGTGCAGAAAGGAGGGGAAATACTTATACAATGTATATACATATGTTAAAATGAGATTACTCCTTATACATAGTAGAGCTTGAGGTGAAAAAAAATTACTAGAATGGGTTGTATGCTTCCCTCTAGACCTTCCAGCTAGAATATATTAGACTCCTTAGCTTCCATTATTTTGAAAGGACCATCCTAAAAAGAATCAAACTTTCCATGCATGCCTGGCTTTACTCTGTCAACATTCCATCTGATAACTAAATCCCCAACTTGGAATTTTTTGAACCTAGATTTCTTTTCAAACCATGCTTTAATGTTTGATGAACTCTTTAGAAAACTATCATATGCCTGAGCTTTGATCTCTTCCAACTACAGCAAGTGTGTTAACCTAGTTTTCATAGGATCTCCCTCTAACTCTTCTTTTGTACTGACAAGCTTAAGTTATAGATTATCTAAATGAATTGGCAAAATTACCTCTTTGCCATATACTAGTGCATAAGGAGAAGTCTTAATGGACTTTTTAATAGTAATCCTATCTACCCACAGAGCTTGGTCCAGCAATAGATGCCAACTTCTTTTATTACCTTCAAGCGATTTCCTCAAAATCCTTAACAGGTTATTATTGGTAGATTCTACAAGTCCATTACCTTATGGATAATAATTTAAAGTATTTTTAAGAGCAATGCCATACTTTCTAGAAAAATCAATGTACTTGGCTCCTATAAAAGTAGGGCCATTGTCACTCACCAAGGCTTCTAGGACTCCAAACCTAGAAATCAAATTTTCTATAAAATTAATGACAACCTCCTGGTCTGCTTTCTTAGTGGGAATGGCTTCTGCCCACTTGGTAAGATAATCTATAGTAGTTAAGATAAAATTATGCTCTACTAAATAATTAGGGTTAATAACCCCTATGAAATCTAACCCCCATTGTTGAAAAGGCTCCTCAACCTGTATAGGCCTTAGGGGAGATGAAGCATTTCTTATTCTTTTGACATTTTTCACAAGCCCGGGTAATTTTAAAAGAATCAGTGAATATAGTGGGTCAATAATAGCCTACTCTTATAATATTTGAAGTTGTAACCCTTCCTGAGCTATGTCCACCAGCTGATCCTCCATGAAATTCTTCCATGACTCTTTTTTGTTGGTCATATTTCAAACATTTCAGGAGAATTCCATCCAAGTTTCTTTTGAATAACCCTTCAAGTAGTAGTACATATTTTGAAGCATGAAGTCTATATCTCCTTCTTTTATATGCATTCATATTAGGCGAGCATACTCCAGTTTGGAAATACCTAATAATCTAGTCAATCCAATCAGAATCTATAGTGTATACCATTTCTACTTGATCCTCTTATGTTGCCTGAAAAGCTATCACTTCGGCCAATGCTAAAGCTTCTTTCAATCCTTGGCATAAAGCTCTACCTCTTACCAGCTTGGTGGGATGTATCTCTACATCGTATTCTTGGATCTTGGTAATCCAACCAGCTATTTTATCTCCTATATCACCCTACAAGATAAAACTCCTTACATCTAGATGAACCACACACACCAGGGTTCTGCTCTGCACTAGATACTGCCTGAACTTCTTTAGTTACTTCATCATAATAAACACTTGTCTTTTAATGAAGTTATATTTGACCTGATAATCATGCAATGTTTGGATCCAAAATAACACAGGGTGTTCATCCCCTTGATCATCTTTTTGAGTAAGTACTGAGGCATAACTCTCTTCAGCTCCATATGCATAAAGAATAAAATCTTTACTAAAATCTGGGTTTACCAATACTGGAGCTATTGGAATGGACTACTTGATGATCCTGAAAGCTTGTTTCCTGTTTTGAATCCACTTGAACTCAACTTTCTTCTTGAGTAGTTCATATATAGGCCTCACTTTCTGTGCAAAATCAGAAATGAATTTCCTGACAAAGTTGATTTGGCCTAGGAAATACTACAAGGTCTTCTTATTTGTAGGCAAGGGAAGAGGAATAATTGCTCTAATTGTTTCTAGCTCTATGGCCATACCTTATTTTGAAACCACATGACCTAGTAATTTTCCCTCATGAACTACAAAGAATGACTTCTTAGGATTGAGTGAAATTTTGAATTCTCTGCATTTTTGAAAAACTTGTTCTAAATGGGATAAATGATCCTTTTTATCATGGGAAAACACTATCATGTCATCTAGGTAAATTAAAATAACTTTGTTGATCAATGTTCCAAAGGCATAATCCATGGCCCTCTAAAATGTAGCTCCTACATTGGACAACCCAAAAGGTATTCTTTGGTAGGTAAATGTACCCCATTTTGTGGTGAATGCTATTTTGTACTAATCCTCATATTTTACCCAAATTTGGTTGTATCCAGAGTAACCATATAGTAGTGAGAATCTCTCTGCTCCTGCCACTACCTGTAATATCTGATCAATCTATGGGAAGGGGTAGTGATTTTTGAGGGATGCTTGATTCAGATTTCTAAAATTTATACATAAGTGTATATCCCCATTCTTCTTTCTTTACTGGTACCAAATTGGCTATCAAAGTGGAATGTTTTATTGGATATATTATCTTAGCCTTTAACAGCTTTAAAATTTCTTCTCTCATAATGGCCTCTATCCTTGGATTGACAGGCCTCTGCTTCTGCCAGAATGGTTTTGCATCAGGCTCTAACTCAATAGTATGTTGGATAACCTTTTTGTCATACACCTTAAGGTCCTCATATGACCAAGCCACAATGTCTGGGTATTTCAAACATAGAGCTTTAATATCTTCTACTTCCTTAGGTGAAAATTGGACTCCAAAATTCAGCCTCTTTTCTATTTTGACCTCTACTTATTTATAGATCCTTTCACTGACCTTCATGGTTTTGACCTTCTTTCTGTCCTCATTATCAAACAAAATTTCAAGGGTGACCAAAAATCTTGGTATATGATTGTTTCTTAGTTGCATAATGTCTTTATGATCTATTTATTCCAAGTTCTCCTCTTAGACCATTGAAAAACATGCTTCCCTTACTAAAAATTCAAGAATTTGTTCACTTTCAAAAACCTGCCAGAAAATCTACTTGTATGGTATTGCAAGCCTGAAAATCATTTCAATTCCCTTGGTCTTCTTGGTTCCAAAGTCTATAGAATGGTTGAATTTGGCTCCCTTCCTTTCTAATTGATGAGTGTCGTTGAGTCTCATCATTTAATCTCAATGATTTATCAATCCGGGGTGGTGTCCAAGGCTATCTACGATAGAAGGTTAGGGCAGATTACAATTCAAGCATTCAGATTTCAAGCAATTATTGGGAAGAATAGATTTGGTTTAGCCTTTTTGTTTCACACTAAACCTAATATACATAATGAAAACTTGCAAGAAATAAAAACTAATGCTAAGTTCATAAAATTAAAGTTAACTACAATTGCATGAATTGAAATTGCTGAATTGAAATCTAATCTACTTTTGCAGAATTGAAATAACAGAATTGAAATTGCTAAATTGAAATGTTGCTAAAATAAAATCCTAAATTACACTTGTCAAATTGAAATGATACTTGTAAATGAAACTTATACTAAAAACACCTGTCAATGTCCTGCCACAAAAGGTCGTCAAGCTTTTGCTACGAGAATTGACAAAGAAAATGAAATATGCTGAAAATGGAAAGTTGCTAAAATAGAAAGCAGGGAAAACATTGAAAGCAAAGGAAAAATGCTTAATATAATTTTTCAGCTGACACACACACAAATTTTGTACACAAACATAATACAAAACATAAATAACATTATACAAACTTAAAACAAGAAAAGTAAACTTGACAAATAATCTGTTAATTCTTCTATAGCAAAATTATAGATTAAAACATGTCATAAAAATCCTTCTATATTTGAAAGTGGGCCCATACTTCTTGATATAGAAGGAGGTGAAAAGCACTCCTTAACTAATTAACACTTAGAATAGAAAATGATAAAATAACTACACTTTTATTGATGATAAAACATGTTGAAAACTGTTACAAAAAATTACTATACAGTCCTAATTGCTGCTATTGAAAACTCTCCTCTATTCTAATTCCTAACTGGCTCAACCAAGGAGGGAGCTATGTTATTTATATAAATATTTACAACATATCCCATGCTCAAATCAGCCTATGTGCTACTTTACAGTGATTTGCCAATAATTTTGGATCTAAAATAAATGCAAATCTGGACAGTTTGTGTTGTAGTAGTAGTCATTGGCCCTTAGAAAGCATCTTCAGTGGTGGGAGTACATGGGAGGAGTCTATAAATATCTCACACATATTTATCCACTTCATAATATGCCATTTCTATCTTGTAAACAACTTCCTATTACGTTGTAGTTATTTCTCGATTTATCCTAGAAGAGGATCAAAATTGATCTTTTCCATGAATGGTGGCTTTGGACGGCAAGGATGAAAAAGTCAGATGGGAGATATTTTATTTTAACCTTTTCAACCTTCTTTCCCTTTTTCCATCATCAAAAATTAGTCAAAAATTCAAAAAGCACTTTATGTTCTCATTCCGAAGATAAGTGGCTCATTTCGAAGAGACTGTATTTCTCATTTTGAAGATGTCCACTCATTTCGAAGAGACTGTATTTCTCATTCCGAAGATGTCTGTTCATTTCGAATATATTTAGAATGAACAACTGTGTGCTCTTCAAGTTATTTTAGCTACATTTCTCAGGTGGATTAGCCCTCAGGATCATATTGCAATAGCCTTCATTCCTCTCCATGTGTGAATTCCATGCCTTGCCATTCATTAGTAGCTTGTTGGAATTTACATGGTAAATTACTGCATTTTCTAGCTCTGCTGTACAGTTGTAAAATATTGGTATTTCTTACAAATTCAAACAAATTAGAATATTGAAAAAAATTTCAAATATCAACATGAATGAGTACATCAAGTTGCTACTAAATTTATACACTTCATTCACCAAGTAACCATGCTAAAATAGTACAACAGTGCTGCACAATTGTCCCTCCTTTGTTATACCCTGTTGTTGCCTATTTAGACCATGTGGGAATTCTTATAAATAGGTCATATGTCTTTTGTAGTCCTTCTGAACTCATTCCATTCATATCCTCATGCTTTGCTTGACAACTTCAAGGTGTTCCTATAAAGTGACAACTTGCTGATTTTTATATGGCTATTTTTTTTCAGATTTTCAGATTTATGATAGTCCTAAAATTTTAGCTTCAATGTGGATTTGAAACAAATTGAAGGGCAGGAAAATATTCAAAAACCATTGTGAATTTAATAGATATCAGCATACCACATTTGGCTTTTTGAAATGCATATTTTTATTTGCTACTTAATTAAGCAAAAGCAGTCACAAAATGCTGAAAATAGTCAAAAACATAGATATAATGATCCTAACATAAAATCATGCAAACACTTAACAAATATATATTCTAATCAACTATTTGGCATTTAACTTAATAATATGACAGTTTTTTATATGTCAAACATAGTGTAAAAATGAGACATTTTCAGGCCTCATCATCCCCCCCAGCTTGAACTGATGCATGCCCTCATGCATCCTAGTAGGCCATAGTAATATGCTGGTTTTATCCTTGTGAAAAACATCCTTTGCCACCTACTACCTGAGAAATTTCTCTTTGCTACACTACACCAAGCAATTTTTAATTTAAGCACAGGTATTTCACTTTTCTACAACCTTGCAAAAAAAAGTTTTCAATCAATTTTTTTCAAATTTTTTTTATTCTATTTTTTTTTCTTTTCTTGCATATCTTTTTTTTTCATTTGCAACTTGCAACTTTTTAACTTCTGCACTTTCATCCTTCAATATTACAATTTCTACAACTACTGTAATTTTAACTTTTTTTCTGCCCTTCTACAAGTTTTAGTGTTGCAAGGTACCTCTTAAAGGCTTGGTATCATGTGATTCATCTTGCAATAGCCTTATTGTGGAACCATATTTTGCAGAGGCACTACTACTGGTGAAATTTTTTGTTCTTAACAATATTTTAGCATGAATGCCTATTTCTATTGTTTGCACCATTTGAACAAAATTGATAAAATTTTAATTTTGAAATGCTTGAGGGATGTACTTACTTTTGGTAGAGCCTTATAAACCTCAATATTTGATGCACCCTATTTTTTTTGCTATTCTGTAGCATTTTCAACAATTCTAGTGCATTTTCTACTCATTATGAAGATATCCTGCTCATTTCGAATATATGCATATTCATTCCGAAGATATGACTGTTCATTCCGAAGATGCATCAGAAAATGTAGAAATGACCTCCTATGCAAAAGTTAGCTACAAATTCTATTGTAGGCCCATATCTAGAGTGTATAAGCCTTCCATAACATCAAAAATCTCTTATTCATCCTTTTTTTTAGATATTATTCTTTGTTTTATATGTTGCTATTTTATTTTAGTAGTACTAAAATAAAACCTTTAGGTGCATTTTGCTGATTATCCTTCTTCAATTTATCAGACAATTGTGAGATAAACCTGCAGTCCTACTTTTGAAACCTGCCCTACTAATTGAGATAGAATTTATGCTATGTCTGTCCCAAAATCAGGTTTTTGTACAGTTTTGAAATTCTCATGCAACTAAGGGCAAAAGAGGGTGTTTCTTGACATTTTGAACATGTTCCATTTTCAACTTGCCAATATTTTATGAATAGTTTATGCCAAATACCGATTATCATACACTAAATGCTAAATGTTTACTATGAATTAAATTCAAGAAACACATACCTTACTGTCCTGAAAATTGGTCATGCACTTTACAAGCTGCTTTTGATGATTGTTCGCAGGCTATCTGAAAACATAAACAGAACACATGTGCAGCGTGAGATTTTTACAATGGTGGAACAATGATGGGTAGATCAACAAGGCAATGAATGCCAAAAAATTATTTTTCATGCAAGCCAACTCAATAGCGCCTCTATGAAGGTTCTCACTACTGAATTATTCATTTTTTTTTCATCTCTTTTATTTTTTATTTTTTTGCATCAGAAGAGGCTGCCATTTCTGGTTTTCAACCAACTTCTGTGCCTTTTTTTTTTCAAGTGCTTCAATGATAGAGAATATATCTCACTCTTATTTGGATAATACCAATCCTTATTCTGCAAAAACATGTCAATTTTTGTATGAAAACACCATCTCTTTCTGTTGAAACCTGCAATATTGATGCAACCTTCCTTTCTAGATGAGCAGTAAGAATATACTTACATCATAATTACCTCCTTATTGCTGGAAATGAAGTATTGGCTCCATTGTTCCTCTTCCTTGTTGAAATTGATGCTTATCCTCATGTATCCCCATTTTGTGGGACATGTCTCTGCTGCAATTTTTTTTCCTCTCTTTTATTTTCAAATTTTCTTGTCTTGCTTGTACCCAAGAAGGAAGTTCACAAACAATAATGTTCTTCTTTTTTCTTTTCTTGTATTTTTTTCTTTTTTTATTTTTTTCAAACTTTTTATCATCACTCTAAATCTGATATTGAAGAGAAATTCTCTTCCATTATGTGTACATCCAATGGAATATCCTTCAAGAACTCCTCCTTAGTTAATGGTGCATGGTATACCCGAAGGCAATGTCCATTCACCACTAACATCCTCCATGAATTACCAATGGGAGAAAGAAGCACTGCTCCATATCTAAAAACTTTTTCAGTCAAGTGTTGTCCATGCCTCCTAGTCTACAAAATATTGTCAATCTGTTCTTGAAATAATTAAATACCAATTCCCAAAAGATATTAAGTGCTTACATCAAGATAAAATCTTGATATACCCTTGTAATTCCATGTAAAGGGATTGAAATATTGTTTCAAAATAGCAACAATTTTGTTTTTTGTTTATAAGTCAGCCAGCTAATAATGTTCAAGAATTTTCTTGGCTACACTTCAATTTGTTTCATTCCTAGGAGCACAAAATTTACCCCTTTGTAATTTCTTACTAAGGAGTTCAATGGAAGTAAATTTTCTATGTGTAGTTTTTTTAGTTGTTCTCCTTTATCCAAGGCTAATTTTTGTGTGTTTGGACTAAAGGTTTTCTATGTATCTCCATTGATTTTTGTCTCTTCAAGCTCAGGTAAGTTCTTGTTTGAGCACATTTGGATGTTGTTGCAGTCAATAACATTTCCTGCAGGTTTTTTTTTATACCATATTCAGCTACATAGACAGGGGTTGCCTATCTTGTATTATTCATATTGATCACAGGTTGGGCTAAAAAAGAAATATTTTTGGTTTGCACAATAAGACAAGAAGTGTACAACTTTAGCAAATCAACTACTTGTTAGGTAGGATCACCTCTAATGAGATCAACTATTGTCGGTGTAGGCTAAGAATTGCTAGGTTGCGGTTTAGCACAGTAAAATCCTAACAATCTTTAAGTAATAATGGAAAACTGTAGGATCATCGTTAAGTTATAAACTCCTATTTTGATTGTGCAAAAGTTTTTGTGATTTTTTTTTAATAGATTTAGTTTACATAGATAGGGGTTTTCTGTCTTGTATTATTCATATTGGCCATAGGTTGGGCTGAAGGTGGTGGTTGATTTACTTGCCCTATTTGTTGTTGTTGGGATCTCTCTTTAGGAAGAATTTAGACTAGGCAATAGATTTTGCATCTTTAAGTTGTGGAAGTAAATGACATTCATCAGTGATATGTCCCTGTGAACAAATGCTACAGGTAACTGATATGGCTATTTTTTTCAAGGGATAGTCTTGTATATCTACCATGATATATTTCCCAAAACCTAGTACAAATTTTTTATACTACCTTGATGATATGGATATAAAAAAGGTAGTACTAACAGATGGCTCTTCTAAATATTTTAAGAGATCTTATGTTTCTTGATAATGAGGATGATGAATTCTTTCAATTTTTATCAAGAATTTCAAACATAGAAAATTTAACCCCCAAGTGTGAAGATCACCTCCCTGTAGTTGCTTATTTTCTAAATGTACTAAAATGCAACTATCAATAATTATTATTTATACCAGCTATTACATTCATATTTTACTATGAACTTCATAACTTAGCACAATAATAATTATTTGATTGCTTTTACCCTCTAACAACACCATGATCCCCGACAACGATGCCAAAATGATGAGTTTCATTGAGTCTCATCATTTAATCTCAATGATTTATCAATTTGGGGTGGTGTCCAAGGCTATCTACGATAGAAGGTTAAGGCAAAGTACAATTCAAGCATTCATATTTCAAGCAATTATTGGGTGGAACAGATTTGGTTTAGCCTTTTGGTGTCACACTAAACCTAATCTACAGAAAGAAAACTTGTAAGAAATAAAAACTAAGTCTAAGTTTAGAAAATTAAATTTAACTACAATTGCATGAATTGAAATTGCTGAATTGAAATCTAATCTACTTTTGTAGAATTGAAATAATAGAATTAAAATTGCTAAATTGAAATGTTGCTGAAATACTAAAAAAAAACAATGTTGCTGAAATAAAATCCTAAATTACACTTGTAAAATTGAAGTGATACTTGTAAATGAAACTTATGCTAAAAACACCTGTTAATGTCCTACCACAAAAGGTCGTCAAGCTTCTACTATAGGAATTGACAACAAAATGAAATATGTTGAAAATTGAAAGTTGCTAAAATAAAAAGCAGGGAAAACATGGAAAGCAAAGGAAAAATGCTTAATATAATTTTTCAACTGAAACACACATAAATGTTGTACACAAACATAATAGAAAACATAAATAACATTATACAAACTTAAAACAAGAAAATTAAACTTGACAAGTAATCTGTTAATTTTTCTGCAGCAAAATTATAGATTAAAACATGCCATAAAAATCCTCCTTCTAGATCTAAAAGTGGGCCCATACTTCCTAATCTATAAGGAGGTGAAAAGCACTCCTTAACTAATTAACACTTAGAATAGAAAATGATAAAATAACTGCACTTTTATTGATGATAAAACATGCTAAAAATTGTTACAAAAAATTACAATACAGTCCTAATTGCTGCTATTGAAAACTCTCCTCTATTCTAATTACTAACTGGCTCAACCAAGGAGGGAGCTATGTTATTTATATAAATATTTACAACATATCCCATGCTCAAATCAGCCTATGTTGTATTTTACAGTGATTTGCCAATAATTTTGGATCTGAAATAAATGCAAATCTGGACAGTTTGTAGTCATTGGCCCTTAGAAAGCATCTTCAGTGGTGGGAGTACGTGGGAGGAGTCTAGAAATATCTCACACATCTTTATCCACTTCATAATATGTCATTTCTATCTTGTAAACATATTCCTATTATGTTGTAGTTATTTTTTGGTTTATCTTAGAAGAAGATCAAAATTGATCTTTTCCATGAATGGTGGCTTTGGACGACAAGGACGACAAAGTCAGATGGGAGATATTTTCCTTTAACCTTTTAAACCTTATTTCCCTTTTTCCATTGTCAAAAATTAGTCAACAATTCAAAAAGCACTTTCTATTCTCATTCCGAAGATAAGTGGCTCATTTCGAAGAGACTGTATTTCTCATTCCGAAGATGTCCTCTCATTTCGAAGATGTTTGTTCATTTTGAAGATCTTTGGAATGAAAAAATGTGTGCTCTTCAAGTGATTTTAGCTACATTTCTCAGGTGTATTATCCCTCAGGATTAGGTTGCAATAGCATTCATTCTTCTCCATGTGTGAATTCCATGCCTTGCCATTCATTGGTAGCTTGCTGGAATTTACATGGTAAATTACTACATTTTCCAGCTCTGTTGCACAATTGTAAAATATTGGCATTTCTTACAAATTCAAAAAAATTATAACATGGAAAAATTATTCAAATATCAACATGAAGAAGTACATCAAGTTGCTACTGAATTTATACAATTCATTCACCAAGTAACCATATTGAAATAGTGCAACAATGCTGCACAATTGTCCCTCCTCTGTTATACCCTGTTGCTGCCTATTTAGACCATGTGGAAATGGTTATAAATAGTTCATATGTCTTTTGTAGTCCTTCTAAACTCATTCCATCCATATCCTTATGCTTTGCTTGACAACTTCAAGGTGTTCCTATAAAGTTACAGCTTGCTAATTTTTATATGGCTATTTTTTTAGATTTTCAGATTTATGACAATCCTAAAATTTTAGCTTCAATGTGGATTTGAAACAAGTTGAAGGGTAGGAAAACATTCAAAAACCATTGTGAATTTAATGGATATCAAAATACCAAATTTGGCTGTTTGAAATGCATATTTTTATTTGCTACTTAATCAAGAAAAAGCAGTCACAAAATGCTAAAAATAGTCAAAAACATAGATATAATGATTCTAACATAAAATCATGCAAACACTTAACAAATATATATTCTAATCAACTATTTGGCATTTAACTTAATAATATGACAGTTTTTTATATGTCAAACATAGTGTAAAAATGAGGCATTTTCAGGCCTCATCACTAATGCATCAACTTGGGTATTCTTTTCTCTAGGCACAAAGCTTAAATTCATGGCATCAAATGATTCCATCAGGTCCAATACCCTATTTCTATAATATTTCAAATAATGGTGTTTACTACTGCACCTATTCCTTACTTTATGGACTATCAACTCATAATCACCATATATATTCAAAATTTTGATGCCCATACTCTCTGCTTGTATCAATCCAAGACACAGGGCCTCATATTCTATGGCATTGTTGGTACATGACCATATCAGTCTGTAAGAAAAATTATTTATCCCTTATAATTGTGATTGCAAGACTATACTAGCTCCTGTGTCGTTCCTGCATTTAGCATCATCAAAGTGCATAACCCATGTTTCTTTCTCTCTTAGCGATTGATTAGATATAGTAGGGATTTTCTTTTCTATTTTGGTTGTGATGCTATATGTACCCATACCAGTTCCAAACTGACTATAATCCTCTCTAAAAGGTAATTCATCTTCAATGTCTAGCTCCTTGATGTTTTCTACTAGCTCAAATTCTTCCAAAGGATTAAGATTGCACATATCTTATTCAATATTCTCAATATGACAAACTACTAGTTTCTTAGGTGTTATCCTTATCCTTTTTCCTTTGAAAGAGATTATCATGCTAGAATAGTCCATGTACATACATCCTCCTAGATTTGTAGTAAACTCTCTTGAGAGACACAATCCAAAATAGGGTTCTAAATCCACCACCATTATTTCTTTCACCACTATCACCTTAGGGGCTCTATGCAACCTCATCAGTACATCTTTAATAACTCCAACTGTCTTGACAGATGTCCCATCTAGTTGTAACACTCTAGGACAAGATCGGGTATGCTCCATACCCATATCTTCACATACTGCTTTAGGCATTATCGGAGTTGATGCTCTTGAATCAATCATACAATTTTGGATGACCCAACCTTCCATTCTCAGGGATATATAGAAATGAGGAGGCTTATTCTTTACCATAGTAGGTGTCATTTATTTCTTTTCTGATGGCATACTAAGGATTATGGTGGCAAACCTATTCTGTGGGTTTTTGTTGAGGGAGGCTTTAAGCAAGTCAATCTTACCAGGAATGAATAGAGTGTCATACAGGCTAGCTTTTGAGGGGATTATCTTCATTTCTTCAACAATTTTGTATTCATATTTAGTCAAAGAGAGTTTTTCCAGCCCTATTTCTGGATCACCATATCTTATTTTATATTGTTGGGTGGCCTCTACCCTTTGTCTTTTATTAATATATAGCAACCTAAGACTTTCTTGATCTTCACCTTTAGATCCCATTCGGTCTCCCTCTGTTTTCTATTATGGCCTCTTTGGAAGAGTATCTGACTTCTATTTTCCCTTATCTTTGGGAATAGGGAAAGTGTCACTGCCTTGAAGAGGGGAGTCAACTTTATTCTAATAAGGGACTTGGTAATGCCCCATTTTTTGTGGATCCACTTGCAAAGCTTTATTTCCAGACCTTGTCATAACATCAATTGGACTTTCTTCATCCAGCTCTTTTCTAGCCATGATTTGATCTGGGTGCCATAATATATTGACTCTTCTCTTTTGATTCCTCTTAGATTGATCCATATATTGTTGAACATGGTGTTGATACATCACATAAGATTGTGAGTCATGGGGATCATTGCATACTAAGCACCAAATGTTTGTAAGAGTAGTATATGAACATTCTAGCTCCTCATATGTTGCATTCACCCTAACCCTAGTATTGTTACTAGGACCAGGTCTTTGATATTTGTTTACATATGGGAATATCCTCTCTTGTGACCTTTCTTGATCTCTTTTTTCCATTGAATTCATTCTATTTCTCACGGTTTTCAAGGTATTTTGTATATCAAGGATAGAATAAATCTCCTGAGATGGTTGATCAGGGAAGGGGAGGAAAAGGGGCTACCGAAGGTGTTGACCTTGGTTGAGGGATTGCATTCATCTATGGAGCTAGGGATGATAAAGAAAGTGGATCTATGAAAGATGGATTGGCTGCTAGACTTTGACTATTAGTGGTTTCTGTGTTATATGGTAACACGATTTTGGGAGGAAGTCTTCCAACATTGATCAAGGTATTCTCAGCATGAACTACTACATTATAAACTTGGGGGAAGGTTTCTACTCTTGATTTTTGTGTCTACAACCCAAGATCTGATCCAAGAGCTCAGATATAATACATATAGGCTAGCTATGGGGGGAATTCGTTTCCATGTTCTACTAAATCTCAAATTGAAATCTGAGGCAGTCTCTTGTTGGGTTTTCTACATAGATTTAAATTTATTAAGCAGAGAAAAAGTATCAAAAAATTCATTAAATTCCTCTATGAAAAGCTCATCCAATGCTTTCCATGAAGTAATAGAATTGTCTTCCAGAGTTTTAAACCAATTCAATATCTTTCCTCTAAAGGACAGGGCTAGAATTTTGACATTAATATTTTCTTCTTTTATGTTCTAGATTGCTTCCAGATTCAAGATATCCTGCTAGTGCTCATAAGATGTTTTCCTAGATCCATCATAAGTGGGAATATCCTTATATACATCATGGGTAATGACATCTATTTGGGCTAATCTAAGGGGATCGATTGTGTTCTAGTCGGGGTACTTTTGTAATGGCTGATTGGAAGCCACATTTTGTGCCATATTTTTGGATGTAGGTCTTCTTGGGGGAACTATTGGGTTTTATTCTAGAAGCTCTTCTTATTCAAGGAAATCTTGATCTAAAATTTTGGCAACAGCAACCCCTATTTGAGGTAATTCATAATAAAATAAGGAATTAGGGTTGTTCCTCTTGAAAGACTTGGTATACAAAGGATACTGGTCTACAAGTATAATTATTTTTTTGGGTCTAATGACTAGGGAGTCGCTAGGTGAACTTTATTTTCTCTTCTTATAAGGTCATGATAATTCACCAAATATTGATTCCTTCGGGTCGAGATAACAATACTCATTATATGGGTTTCGTGTTCCTTATGAACTGGTACCACCGAGAGCACCAAAAACTATTGGGAACTGAATTATACCATTTTTTCACTTGATACTATGAATGTCTATCTTCCTATTTTCTATCAAAGCTTACACCTAATAGCTACAACTCAAAACTCAACATTGGATGGACCAAAATAGGGGTTTCTGATACAACCTCTAGAGTAGGCTAGTTCCTTGTCAACTTAATAGGTTATTGACACAATTATGCTCACTTAGAGTTTGAGTTTAGGGTAAGATAATATTAGGGTTAGATAAATGTTAATAATAGTGGATGGATAGGTTAACAACATTGCGCTACCATAAGAAGCTCTCAAAAACCATACCAAAGATACATACTCAGACCAACATTATCTCAAATCAAAATTTTACTTATTCATTAATGCACAACAAATAAATATTGCAACAAGCAATTTTAATACCTAGATAGTGATAATCCAAATAACAGAATTCACCAGTACCTATATTTTATAGAAATGCACTCCCTAACAATATAAAACAAACTTAGAAGTATATTTCAATTACTTTAGTAGCTAGTAATCCATTAATTAGGCACAAACTAACCATTCAAGCATTTATAGAAATACAACTAAAGAATCCAAACCTCTGATATTAAGCATGAGAACACATATTTGAGACGAAGATCAATGTAATGCTCCTTCCATTAGGTTTTCAGGAATATTTATAGTAGCATAGGAAAACATGCTAGAGCCAACCCTTTAAAAATGAGGCCTCAACCTCTACTTATAGTTTTGCAAAATTAAAATAATAAAGAAGCATTACAAAGATCATGTTTTGATAGTGCAATAGAGAGATCTAGTTGGCATCTACTTACTAGTTCATCCTCTGGTAAATCCACTAAAAATGGTTTGCCATGGTAGCTCAGGGCCTCTGCAATTTGCTGGTCACTCAACAAAATTGGAGTTTAGGCCATTGGGAATCATGCCCCTTCGTCAATTCTTCTTGGGAGGCATCCGCTATTGTCGATATGTAACCACTTCTGGTTTGACTTTCTAGAAAAACCTTTGGCGCTTCATCTCCCAACTGACTGTTACAAATCTAATGGATAAATGTTCTTCAAAAATCTAAAAATCTATCAACACAACCTCCACCATTGATTCTCCTCATCGTATGGTTCAAATTCAATCTAAAATAAGCTTATCAAAAATGGTGAGGAGGATACAACGCCATTTTGATTTAAAATTTTGGTGACGTCATATTTTCCTTATTGATTTTACAGATTTCATTCTGGGTAGAACAAGTGCACTAATATGTAATCACCAATCTGGGCCCACCATAGTGTGAAGTAACTCCTTCTCCATTCCGGATAGCCTTCAGGATGAAACACTCTACCTTGTCACCATTTCGGGTCCGGGGTTAGTCACATAACCTCTTATCACGAATCCGCACCTTCATCATTCTATTGTCTCGCCTTGTCATCATTCCAAAAATGAAACACTCCATTCATCCTATGAATCACCAATCTGCACTTCTTCACTATTGACATCATCGTTTCCTTGAAACTTTTGCATATTTGAGGGTAGCGCCAATTTGGAGCCAAAAAACAAAATAACTTCTCGAAATCAGGTATTTCTATACTTAGTCTCTCACAAAAATGCCAACCCGTATTTTATATCGCTGATGCCATCCTTCCGCATAGAATTTTATAGATTTGAGACTCGTCACTATTTCGAAACCGAAAATAAATCACCCAAAATCGCTTCAAATATGAAAAAATTCACTATGCCTTGGACAGGTTCATATCTTCTATTGTGTATCCGCTTCAAAGTGCACTACAAGGTATGTGGAATGATGAATCTATCACTTAGGTAAAAATTCTACAAAATTTAACTAAGTATATGGCCATTTTGGGCCTACACCTATATGTGTGATTCCTTGAATATGGGCATGACATGGGTGGATGCACCCATAGGGATAGAATAATGGTAGAGGACTTTGGTGTCATCCAAAAGAATATGATTTTGAATCCCACTTGCATCCATTTTTTATTTTTTCTAGGCTTCATTTTTTCTTTTGTCTTGAGGAGCCTTTCATCAATTTCTATTTACATGAATGAGAGGGAGTGACACAATAGTAGGATTATTAGATTTTAAAGGCTAGGTCATAGGTTTGAAAATCTATGATTTAACTATTGCAAGTAGAATTTTTTTTATGGAGTGATCATATGTCCTAAAAGGTGATTCATGCAACTTATTTTTAGCCTAATGCAATGGTGCACCGATTAGACCTCTTTCTTCTTGGGTTGAGATCACGATTTTGAGTCTTGGAAATATAAATTTTTTTGTGCATACTCTCTCATCAAAGAAAATAAAATAATTCTTCCTCTCCTCATATTTATTCAGGCCTCCTTGGTGCAATGGTTGAATGGTTCCCTTGTTGTGTATGGGTTGGAAGATCAATACTTGTGAGAAACATTTTTTTAAAGTAATTTTTTCTACCGTGTGAAGAAAGCTTTACATGATATGTGTAAAAGTTCCCTATTTATTCCCATTATTACTCATGGCATACTAGTTGGTAAGCATATTTGTGATGCTATAATTTATCCTTTAATCCAACATATGCATTCTTCACTATCTTTTGTTGTAATATTTATTTGTATTGCTCAAGGTGCACATGATGCATTAGTCTACTCATTTTTTTGAAGGTGAAAGGTTATGGGTTTGAGCCCCATCAACATTGAACCTATTAAAATACAATTATATATTTCTCTCTCTATATATATATGTATGTATGTATGTATGTATATAGATATAGATATTTTTGTGTGTGTGTGTGTGTGAGGATCTTGAGCCAATCAATTAACTCAACTTGTCATCCTATGATTCACCAAATTGAAGAAGGCAATATCCAGTCTATAATTGTTCCAAGTGGCCAAATTTGATTCTATAATCATTTTATAAGGTTCGACAGTTTGAATTTTCCTAATGACTTAAGTTCTAGTATACAAAAATTTGTAGAGGCCATAACTTTTACATATGAAAGTATTTGGAACCCATTTCTTTTCCAAATTGCACAAATTTATAATCTCTATGTAGTAGCAACATCAGTTTATAAACTAATTACACTTTTGTATGGGATTGTTGTAAAAACTAGATTCCTTAGCATATGTTACTTGTCTTAATAGAAAAAAGTATAGCACTTGGTTAGTTCAAATGGTAGGATCACTTAGAAGCAATAATATTTGGTTTATTTTCAATGATGAATTAGAAGGTCGTCATGAACTTGATAAGATGAAATAGGAAGCTCTTTGAATAATTTTCATGCTAATTGAACTAAATATTGTTGGAAAATTCAAGGGGAAGACAAGAAACAATTTTTCAAAAAATATATTTCAAAAACTATTTTCTCAATATTCTAGCAATTTTCTACTAATATAAAACATACATATTTAATATAATATGATGTCTCTTTTTTTTGGTAGGTAAAATTGATTAAGTGCAAGGTTTAAATGTGACCCAAACCCAAGTACATAAACTGGTATCTAAACCAATAGCATAAGATGGCACAAGCCTGCATATTGGCCAACAACAACCTAAAGAAAAAAAATCCAAACAACAACATATAAGGTTGGATGGATGCCTAAAGTTAGAAAAATTAAAATGCAGTCCAAGCAATACCCACGTAGGGTTTTCTTAGGAGAAGTATCTATTTGAGAAACCTGTAAAGGAGTTATGATGAAAACCCACGTAGGGGAAGCTCACAAAATATCCATAAAAACTATAATAGACACTATGAGACAAGGCGTAGGCAGCGACTCATAATCAACAACAACACACTTCCACCTGAAAATATTCAAATGATTTGGGAAACCCTAGAGCTCAAGTTCCCAATTATGATGATCTCTTCGCACCATAATATGATGTCTCTTTGATTCAATAGACCATTGGTGTTTTACTCTTTCGCATTTCACCTTCAAGGGAAATTTC
This sequence comes from Wollemia nobilis, assembly GCA_028583015.1. Taxonomy (NCBI): domain Eukaryota; kingdom Viridiplantae; phylum Streptophyta; class Pinopsida; order Araucariales; family Araucariaceae; genus Wollemia; species Wollemia nobilis. The sequence continues at coordinate 2,764,413 of JAQPPZ010001679.1, read as the reverse complement.
TATTCACCCATTTATGGGATGAAATAATTAACATCCCTTAAAATGTAATGATTACATTTACATGACAAAAAATAATGTAATAAATTATAACATATCCTTAATATATTATTTTGTATAAAATATCATTATCCTCCCATGATTCATTATATTTTTAGAGTATTGCTTTTCCATGTTTCTTTTTTCATTAATATGCACAAGTGTCATGAAAGTGTGTAATATGTAAGATATGCACAAGTATCATGTAAGTAAGAGTGCAAGTGTGTAATGAGTGAAAGTGCACAGGTGTCATGTATATAAGTGTACAAATATGTAATGTGATAATGTGCACAAATATCATGTAGTAGGAGTTCATGTAGAAGCACAAGTGTCATAGAGTTAAGTGTGCATGTAATTAGAGAGTAAAGAGTCTTGTATACAAGTGGAAATATGAGAAGCCAAAGGACATGAGAATAGGAAATGTTGCAACTCCTAGATATGTGAGGAGTTCAATAGTCAAGTATTGAAGCATCACCTTATTATTTATATATTATGGAAACAAAGCTTCATACAAGGTATTAGGAAAATAGTATGTAAACGATCACCATAGCAAGCATTTCTAATATTACAGCTTGTATACAAATTTTGATCAATATTATTGTAAGTATTTTTCAAGCTTGTACATGAACGATTATTCATATTTGATGTTATAATGAATATTATTATAATTTATATTGGTCAGTATATACTTTGATTGCTCTTATATTTAATTCTAATCTTGATTAATTATATTAAGGCCTGAGATGTTGTTACTTTATTATACTAGGACTTGAGATAGTTTAGCTTAAAATCCAAAAGTGGTACCAAAGCTATTGTTTATCTCTATTATTTTTTTGATACAGTCATATTTTAGAGTCTATCCACTTTAAAAGTAGTGAAGACTTAGACTCTATTTTAAAAGGTCTAAAGGAGTAGATATTGAGGGGACATATAAAAGTCACCTTGATTTGGATGCTAGAGTCTAGCCACAATTCAATGAAGATAAAGGACTCAACTAAAAATATTAAGAGCCAACTTAAAAGAAAATGTGACATGAGGAAAACTTTCAAAGTCACCTTGATAATAATTTGGATTCTCTATAAAGGAGGAGAATCACATAGTGCACTCAGACTAGAATTTGGGAGAGAGTGTAGAGATAGAAAAGATAACAGAACTTAGATAAATATACTATGTAAAGTAAAAAGGAGATAGAAAAATATTGAATATTTCTACATATTTTTAAAATATAAAACATTTAATTTTAGGAGCAGCAAGGTACACAAGAAAACATTCAACAAGCAAGGTGCAGTATTAAGATTTTAAATAAAAAGTAAAGAAAAGTGCCTAGTCATTTTAGGCAGTCTATAGTGGACTCAAGAGCATAAGAATTTCAGTAAAAGCTTCATTAGAAGTAGTATAGAAATTTCTCAACATCCTAATAATTTGAGAGGTCATTGGATAGTAAAATCCAAGAAACCAATAGTTTGAAGAGTCCATGCAATAGAAAAAGAGACTAAGTGACTAGCAAAGAAAAGAATTTAAGTCTTTAGAGGAGAAGGAAATCTAAGTGGATATCATCTAGGAAATATAAGTGGCCAGCATCTAAGAAATCTAAGTGGCAAATATCTAGGAATCTAATCAACCAAGATTGAAGGTAATCTAAATGACTAGCATCTAGGAATCTAAGTAGCTAGCATTGAAGGTAATCTAAGTAGCCAACATCTAACAAATTTTAGTGGCCAATAGTAAAGGAACCTACTTATACATAGGATGAGGAAAGCATATTATAGCTATGTTTAGTCTAGAGCACATTATAGCCAAGAGCATTCATAGCCAAGTAGAGCATATTAAATCTAAGTGTAGTCCAAAACATGTTATAGCAAAATGTGGTCATAACTAGGGAGAGTAAGTTATAACCTAGGGAGCACATCGTGATATAGGAGAGCACATAGCAATATAATAGCACCTCCTGAATATAGTAGAAGAGCACCTCCTAAAGGTAATAAAAGAGCACCTCCAAAATATCTAGAAAAGTGCCTCTAAAAGACTCTAGAAGAGCACCTCCAGAAGGTAACATAAGAGCACATCTAGATGATTTAGAAGAGTACCTCCAAAATATAGCAAAATATTATATCTATAATATCTATAAGAGCACCTCTAAAATATTCTAGAAGAGTGCCTACAAAATGCAATAAAAAAATACCTCCAAAATGTCTAGAAGAGAGTCTCCAAAATGTAACAAAAGAGTGCCTCTAGAAGAACATCACCTAGAAATAAACCAAAGAGTTTCATGAAGAATAAGGTTGAATGTCTTCCAAGGTATGATTTGAGCACCTCATTGAATTCAAAGTTGCATAATTGGTGAAAGAAGACATTGAAAGGATAAATCTACTCTATGCATTCTACCATAATTAGTAGTTGTTACATACCATAATTCTCATTGGTAAAGCATTATATCACTAGGTGAAGTTAAGGTTGGCAACATTAGCTTTCTTCAATTAATTAAAAGTTCTAAGTTAAGCATAATGTGAAGTATTGAATCTTATAAAATTTAATTTATTTATTTAATGGGAGATAAAAGGATTACAACCTTTAGAAAAATAGGTGGGATTTATAAGGTTGTCTAGCACATATATTGAAATTAATATTTCAATTTTTTGATATTTATTAAATTTTGGAGTGATAATATTTTCTACTTCAAATAGGATATTTAAAAAACATTTTAATTTGAAATTTAGTTTTTAAATTAAAATTTAGTAGATTTGGAAATTTAAAATTTTAATTTTTAGTAGATTTGAATTTAGTGGATTTGAAATTTAAAATTTTAAAATTTTTGTACATTTAACAAAGTAGGGAGATAAAAGGTTTGCTACTTCAAAGGATAAGAAAATTTGAAAAATTTAAATCTACAAATATATTGTTTGAGAGGTTATTTGTAATATTTTGTAAGGTTTTTGAATTGCAATTTTGGAGTAAAAACAATTTCAACTTCAAAGGAATTGAATCATTGAATTGCAAAATTTGATCATGGAAGAAAATGATTTGAAGCTCATAATAAGAAAATATTGGAAGTTATTAAAATTGGCATACATAATTTGATTGAAAATTTTGATGAAAAATAAGATATGACTATGCAATTTATCTATAGAGCAACAATGAATGAAAATGTTGAAAATTTTGAATATTATTTACATTCAAAGCTTATTGAAGCAATTGACAATTCAAAATATGATATTACAATACCTATTGATATAGGTAGTATAATGTATATGGCATTGATTTCACTTGAAATTCATAAAAATAAAAATCAAAAGCAAAAAGAGTTGATTGAAACTCTAAAAATAAAAATAGTGATTGATCATGATACAAGTGAGTCAAGTGAATCATTCCTAAAAGCAATTTGTATTCTTCATGTAATATTGACATTTCAAGCTCATTAAATTTGAGAAATTATCATGATGATTTAAGTGAATATTTAGAGATTACAAGAATAAGATAAATGCATGAACTAGAGGCAAAAGTAGAAGTTCAAGCCATTCATGGACATCCATCATAAGTGCATATCAAAGACACAAAACCACATGAACCAAAAGTCAAGAACAATGAAGAATCTCATGCAATTCATAAACAAGATAGCAAAGAAGTAAAGACTAAAGGACCAAAGAAAGAAGTTGAAAAAGGATCTCAAGTAGAGGATCAACCACAATGTAAAGTCACCTAACAAAAACAAATATAAAGATGAATATTGTAGACTAAATTCTTCAATAACCAAATAATGTAATGTAGGGGATGTTGGAGTGTTGGACATTTTGAGTCCCTAAGTCAAAATTTGTCATTGATGTCACCAAATGAAATCATCATTAAGGTCAAGGAATTTTGCAAGAAATAAAGTCGTCAAAGGTGTCACTAATATCTGGGAAGAAGCTTCAACAGTGCATAAGTTAAAGGTAAAAGGTCTCCATAATATTTTAATATTATATGAGAGCATAAGTTAAAAAGGGTTTTCATAAATACCCAAGGAGGCCTATTGCAAATTTCAAAGGAGGTCTAATATTTATTTTGTAAAATATTTAAATTCAAAAGGAATTTAAATTTATAAATAAATATCATCAATACAAATTTGTGCAATAAGATAAAGCCTTAAAAGCCAAAGGTTATAATTATAATTTATAAAATTTAAATTCCTTGGAATTTAAATCATTTATAAATTACAAAGGTTAAATGCATCGACATCATCAAAAAATTTGGAGCACCGATGTTTTAATACAATGGCAGCTTCGTGTATAAAAGGGAGGCCAAAAGACCTTGAAAATCATCCCTCATCAAATTTAATTAATGTGAAAAAGTAAATTGCATGTGTGATTCGAAGTTTCGGATGAGGAAGAAGACGAATGACTTTTCGTATTATGTGCAAGGGTTATAGCAGAGTAAGGTTGGTGCCCAAGATGAGTTGGACATGGTGGTCCATTGGTAGCACACATTTTTGCTAAGGCGTTTGTGGGGAGACGAACCTACATTCTAATCCCAAGGAGTGCGCGCGCAAAGGGAAAGGTTTGAGTTTTCATGTTTGTCGTTTAAGGTGCCAAGAGGAATATAGTGCGCAAAGAGATTTTTAGCTCTCAATGTGCATTGAGTGCACATGGTTGAGGATTCTATGGTTAGGGTAATTATGGAGGTAAATATCAAGGGTTCGAAACCCGTTGAGAGGCAAAGATAATTTTTAAAATAATTTTTATTGCCTAAAGTTTTAATTAAAGCCTTTATTAGGAGTTATAAGGGGTTTTTAAAAGGTTTTTAGTTAGGCAATAAAATTAGTGGTTAGGAGAAATAATGAGTGAATAGCAAATTGTTATGTATTGAATTGTGATTTATAAAAGAGAATATATTATTTTTAAGTTGGAGTAATAAGGTAATAAGAGGTTTTGAATTTTAGTGAGTGTTGATTTTATTTGTAAAGGGATTTTTGCCAAAGAGATTATTATGAGGGTATTGGATATTATTTTAAAGTTGGAGTGATAAGGTGTATTTTGTTTGATATCATTTTGTATTGTGTTGTGTTGAGTAAATTATTATCTTCTAACCCTTATTGAGATTGGCAAAGAAGTAATTGTGAGTGTGACAGATTTGTGAGATCTACACCTTGTCAAGCAAAAATGTATGGGCAAATTCTTCCTTAGTTGAGTTGATTGATTGGTTTTCTAAAAATAAGTTTGGAGTGAAAAGGATTTGATTAGGGTTTCCTTTTCAAGAGTGTTGAGTTCATGCTTCAAGGTTTTCTAGAATAAAGAGTTGTTAAAACCTTGTTTTATAAGCATTATTTTTGAAGCCATTGGTTGTGTGAAGAACTTGAGTTAGTATTGTGCAAAATAACATGAGTATCATTGTTATGTGAATATTGATGCATAAGCATTATTGTTGAAGCCATTGGTTGTGTAAATAACTTGAGTTAGTATTGCGCAAAATAACATGAGTATCATTGTTATGTGAATATTGATGCATAAGCATTGTTGTTGAAGCCATTGGTTGTGTAAAGAACTTGAGTTAGGATTGCACAAAAGAACATGAGTATCATTGTTATGTGAAGATTGATGTATAATCATTGTTGTTGAACAAATTGGTTGTGCAAAGAACTTGAACTAGGATTTGAAAAGAATACGAGTATAATTTTTATGTGAGATTTATGGTTGAGCATTGTTGGAAATATTTTGAGTTGGTGTTTACATGATTGGACTAGGGTTTGTGAGCAAGGGTTGTTTCTTGAGTAATTGGTTGAGTAGAGTTTATTGAGCCTATTCAAGTGGGTGTGTGAAGTGATTGTTCAAGTTCCATAAAAAAAATTATTCTATATTCTGAATTGAGTTAAGAAAGTGATTGAGCATTGAGTGTAGAACATATTGAATCTCTAACAATTCTCTTTATGTTTCTATGATATTGGACAAGTTATGAGTGATCTTGTTAAAGATATTTGAATAAGTTCTATGTGGACTTATTGAGCAGATTGGAAAATTTTTGAGTGACCTTTTTGAGCAGATTTTATTAAGTTATGTGTGGACTTATTGAGTAGATTGGACAAGTTTTGAGTGAGCTTGTTGAGCATATTTGAATAAGTTTTGTGTGAAATTTTTGAGCAAATTTGAGCAATTTCTGTGTGGACTTGTTGAGAATATTTGAGCAAGTTCTGTGTGGACTTGTTGAGCAGATTTGACCAAGTTCTATGTGGACTTTTTGAGCAGATTTGAGCAAGTTCTATGTGGACTTGTTGAGCATATTTGAGCAAGTTTTGTGTGAACTTGTTGAGTAGATTTGAGCAAGTTTTGTGTGGACTTGTTGAGCATATTTGATCAAGTTATGTCTGGACTTGTTGAACAAATTTGAGCAAGTTCTGTGTGAACTTGTTGAGTAGAGCAAGTTCTATGTGGACTTGTTGAGCAAATTTGAGCAAGTTCTGTATGGACTTGTTGAGCATATTTCAGCAAGTTCTGTGTGGACTTGTTGAGCAGATTTGAGCAAGTTATGTGTAGACTTGTTGAGCATATTTGTGCTAGATCGAAGGACTGTGTTTAGTGTAGATTTGGGACAAAGCTTTGGAGGTGATAGAGTAGAGAGGATAGAGGTCTCTAGTGGATAGAGATCCATTAGCCAGGGCAGTGAGGATAGGTCTTTTGAGTGGGGACAAGAGTCTTCATTGGAGAGAGGTCCACAAGCCAATGCAGTGGAGGTAGTAGTCTTCTAGAGGATCACCAACAAGAGCAGAGGATAAGGAGTTCTCATGTGGATAGAGATACACGAACTTGATTTAGGGGATTGGTGTCTCCTTTGGATAGATATCCATAAATATTGTAATTGGGAAGGATTCCCAAGAGATTGATTGAGAAAATTTTAGTGAATATTTTCTCCGTGGAGTAGCCCACATTGGGTGAACCACGTAAAATTGGTGTCTCATGTGTGTGTGATGTTTTGTGCATTGCTTTAGTTACTTATGTTGATATTGCCATTGATATATTGCATAATATTGATTGTGATAAGAAAAGTAAAAATTGGTCTTATATTGTTCACCCCCCATCTCAGTATAAGCTTATGTTCTTCATGGAGAATATTAGATTATATTATACATGAAAATGTACCCCCATGGTACCTTTATGGTACAAATAAAAATATGTTATAGATTAGGGTTTGAGTCTATAGCCTAGGTGAGTGATTTATATTTCTATTTTATGTCAGTGTCTATGTGCAAGATATGCAAAGGTGTCATGAAAGTGAGTAATGTGTAAGATATGCACAAGTGTCATGTAAGTAAGAGTGTAAGTGTGTAACGAGAGAACATGCATAAGTATCATGTATGTAATGTGAGGATGTGCACAAGTGGCATGTAGTAGGATTTCCTGTAGAAGCACAAGTCTCAAAGAGTTAAGTGTGCATGTAAGTAGAGAGTGAAGAGTATTGTGTACAAGTGGCAAGATGATAAGCCAAAGGACATGAGAATAGGAAATGTTGCAACTATTAGATATGTGAGGAGTGTGATAGTCAAGTATTTAAGAGTCACATTTCTATGTCTATACTATGGAGATAAAGCTCCATACATTGTATTGGGAAAAGGGTCTATAAATGATCACCATAGCAAGAATTTATAATATTGAAGCTTGTATACAAATTTTGAGCAATATTATTATAAGTATTTTTCATGCTTATACATGAATGATTTTGGCCATTTACATTCATATTTGATATTATAGTGAATATTATTATAATTTATATTGGTCATTATATACTTTGATTAATGTTTTATATAATTCTAATCTAAATTAATTATATTAAGGCTTGAGATATTATTACTTTATTATACTAGGACTTGACATAGTTTGGCTTAAAATCCAATAATTTTCATGGCATCTCAAACCATTAAGCCTTATACAAATTTTTAGTATCATTCACAAGTGTGAACACCCCCTTTTATAGCAAAAACTTTCAGACAACTTCCTCATTCTAGACAACACCATCAAAGTAGAGTTATGCACAACATCAAATATTTGCAAACTGCACAAATATTAGCATTTTCAAAAATACAAATTGGCAAATTTTAAAGACTTTGGACATCGACCAATTCATCCAAAATTTTGGGTACAAAAAAATTTTAGGTGTCAATTTGCCATGTGTTGATAATAGTATTATGAATTTTTTTAAAAATTTACCAACTCTCCCACCTAAATAAAGGACCCTTTTTGCCTTAAATTTTTAAAAAATTTAACTTATCCTACCAACTTCGCCAATTATACCACTATATACAATTAACACACCAAGGATAATTTTTCATTTAAAACAATCAAACTATTAGAAAATCAAGCAGTTGCAGCAAAAAGCAAAACCTTCCAAGTGAAAAGACGAACTGAAACATTCGATCTATTGCATAATTCCATCGAACTTCAATCATGTGCAAAAACTAGTTGATCTACATCAAAACTCTACTCAAACCAAAATCAAACCCATATCTACACCCAAATAGATTTGAATATCGTCTTCCATCCGAATGGACTATCAAAATATTTTCTATACCAAACCAACTATCATACTTTATTCTACACTTGAAAGGATTGATGAACCTTGTTCTACACCTGAAATGACTACCAACCCATTTTTGCACTCAAAATGATAGTTGGACCCTATTATACGCCTAGGCAATATTTAAACCCTATTCTACATTCGAATAGACTATAAACCCTTTTCTACACTCAGAATGATAGCTAGACCATATTCTACACCTGAACTAACATTTGGACCCTATTTTGTATTCAGACAGACTACCAGACCCAGTTTTATAGCCAAAATGACATGCAAACCCTATTATGCATCCAGATCGACATCCAACCCTATTCTGCATTTGGATGGACTACGAACCTAGTTTTACATCTATATTGATATTTGGACCCTATTCTTCATTCAAACCATCATCCAAATCCTATTCTCCATCGGATCAACTATAGGATTTTTTTCCCTACCTAAAATGATTGTCAAACTTCTTTCTTCCACCCGGATCCACTTTAGGACACTATTATGCACTCAAACCAACTGTCGAACCTTTTTCTGTACCTAAACATACTGTCGTATTAGGTTCTACACCAGGTTCTATGTTTCTCTTATGATATTGTGAATAGGTGATCTTGTATTTTTATTTTTTATTTTTTAGAGAATATGAATTGAAGCGGTTTGTAGTAATAAGATTTGTTTTTCTATCATCTAATTGTGGGTTTTTATTTTGCTATTTTTCTATCATTTATTGAAAATAGGTCAATGCTCTATTTCCCATGTTTTTCTCTATTTTGTCTTCTTCTGCATGTTTTCCCCTATTTTCTCTCTTTCTGTTAAAACTCTTTGATTCTTTGTTTCTATTGAGATCTATTTTTCTATTATAATATTATAAATAGATAAATACTTTGGTTCTCTAAATATATTGTGATGCTCTGTTTCTCTAAAGACATTGTGATTCTCTATTTCTTGTCCATTTTGTACTATAATCTTATATTTTTCCACATTTGTATCTCTAATTATATTTTGCATACACAAGTTTTTTTTCTTACATTGATTTGAATTTGTATATTGATTATTTTTTTGCTCTTATTAGTTACAAGTGTTATCTCCAGAAAACAAAGTAGTGGCATACATTGAAAAAATCATAATAAAATATGCCTATAAGATATTTTTGTTTGTAAGATTTTTTGTTAAATCCAAAAAAGATAAAGAATATTATTGTATGCTACTATGTAGAATACCCGGTTGACCATGATATACCTCCACTTGAAGATATTCCTCACCAAGAGATGCCTTCTAATGAAAATTATCTTAACAATGACATCCAAAAAACACTTGAAGATATTCTTCAAAATGACATATCAGTTGAAAATGAAAGCGATAAATCAAATACATTACAAACTTCTTATGAATATTCAAACAAAAATACTAAAAAGAGAAACACATCTAACTAGGCTATTGGAATGTCTTTTTAAATTGAATGGACAAAAAAATTTCCCTTTATAGAGCTAGTATTAAATGAGGATAAAAATGTCTATCTAAAATTATTTAGATGCAACATTTATAGCTAGAAACAAGGTAAGGATCACAAGGTACAAAATAAGATAGATACACTAGAAAAATATTGTGGTAAAGCTTATGTAAAAGTTATAGAAGTGATGGTAAAATTAATAAAGAAGTTAGGTGGAAGTATGCATGTTAGATATGCAATAGAATATGACAATCACTTGAAGCTACAACAATCTCTTGTTGAGAAATATGGAACGATTGAATCCCAATTTCATAAAATTCACAAAACCACTTTAGCTTCAAAAAGTTTACAGTTTGCTTTTGTATATAGTATTCTTAAAAATGGTAGATCCATATTTTATTTTATTGATTATAAGCACTTATTTCAACTAGCTGATGTGCAAAACATCCCTAGTTCCCATTGGTCAGATTGAAGTGGTTGGGAAATTGTAAAATGTCTATCATTAGTTGAGAAGGACAACATGAGGGAGAAAGTAAAACTTTCCAGATTCATTTCATTTTCTATTGATAAAGTGACAATTGTGGACAAAACATCTTGGATTTGCATGTATGTGTACACATTTTAAAATCATGTAAGGCAACCTAGTTTGCTAGGATTACATAATATGGTAGAAAGTTCAAATGTAGAAAACATCTATAATGTTTTCATAACTAGTTTAAAGGATATTGTGGGAATGAATGATATAGACAACCATAAATTTAATGTGTTGGAGCTGATGGTGCTGCTATAATGCAAGGGCACATGAATGGTCTTTGTGTTTAACTCCAAACATCAGTTGGCCTATATATGATACCCATTCATTGCATAGATTATAGAGTGAATCTTGCATATAAAATCATGAGCACTTTTTAAAATGTTGCGAGAGTGGACAACCTCATTCGTGAAATACATTATTATTTTTCTTTCAGTCCAAAAATATTTGCAGAGTTTCAATAGTTTGCACTAAGAGTTACAGAGGGAAACAAATTGTTAAAATATGTAGATACAAGGTGGATTTCATTGTATCAACTTGCACACATATTTTTTACAGAATATCAATCATTAACGGGGTTTATGTATGCAAATCATAGGGCAGTTGATAAGGCAAAAGATTTGTTGTTCCATTTGACTGACTTTGAAACCCTTTTAATATTATGTGGTATTCTTCTAATGTTACAAAAAATGAATAAATTGATTAAAATTTCAAAAGAGATATCCTTCTATATCATTGATTTTATGAGTATGAGAAAACAAATATGTATGATTATTGATAGGTTATATGTGTCCAAAGGAGATTTTATAGATCTCTTGTTTGATAGTTGGAATACATTAACAAACATGAATGATCCAAAAATATTTTTGAAGTTTGACATCAATGATCATATTTGTATTAATATTCATAGAAATATTATAACTCTTTAATTGTAGTGAAAGGTAATCAAGTATAGTTACGAACAATGTTGAACAAGTTCCTATAACACACAATAGATTTGAAGTTGTTTTACACAATACTAAGATAAAATTGTTAAAAATAGCAAAATAATTGACAAGTGAGATAATAGAATGGTTTTAAAAAGTTTCTTGATTCCATGGTTGTGGTTAACCCCATGTTTTGGGGTTTTGTATTGACTACAATTCTACACATGAGTTGTTTATTAAATATATGCTCATACTTATTAAGCATTTCAGTAAAAGTGTGGAATTCAATGGTGTTGAAATCAAAGGTATACTCAACAAAGATATTTTAAAACAAAATTGATCGCATTTTGGAAGAACAATGGTGGAGGAAATATCACTTTTTAGTAACATCCATGAGACTGGTTCCATTGCACATTTGTGGCAAAAATTATATTGAAGTAGTGTCTTACAAGATACGATTAGTGAATACTTTTATTTATATGAATTATGTCAAACAATTATTTTGGAATCTGTGGAAGATGATAGGGTTTTCAGTGCACTATATTTTGTTAAATATAAGCTCCATAATAAGCTGGACAAATATTTAGAAAATTGTTTAAGAATTTATGTGTCATTGTATCAACTAGAAAAATTTCCCTATGATAGAGCATTGGCATACTAGAAATCCCTTGTAGATAGAAGGGGTACCATGAATACAAATGATAAGGAATATAATGATGCTTTCAGTGGTAATATTGTGGAGACGCAAATATTTGCTATGTGTAATAGTGATTCTGGACAAGCTGAGAAGTGTTTGTTTCAGCTACCTGAATTGTGATTTTTCTAGTATTTCACAATATTAATAAATTTGAATTCATTTGATATCAGATTTCACAATATTGTTTCAGATTTATTAGATTTCACAAAATTTAATTATTCATAAATTTTAATGTTTTATATCCCATTGTTGTTTTTGAAATAGTTTTAATTGCCTTCATATCATAGTATTTGTTTGTTTCAGTTACCTAAATTGTAAATTTTACAATATTTTACAATATTTTACAACATTGATCAATATGATTTTTTTAGTTATCATTTTCATAAATTTGACTTTATTTGTCATCACAAGATCGTTTCATCTATCTGAATTGTAACTTTATGATTTATATCACAACATTGTCTTTCAAATTATATGTTTTATGTTATAGTATTGTTAGTGTATTGATATTAATGTATTGGCACAACTGAGTTATATCATAGTTATATTCTATTTATTATTTCAAATTACAATTGTGAATATAGTTGAATCATTCTAAATTTAAAAGCTGCACAAGAATATAAATGGAAAAAAAAATTGAGCGATAGAAGATAAAAATTAATAAAAGCCTTTTTCATTATTTGCATTAAAAATATACATTGTACAAAATTATTGACAAAATACAATAGAACTTGTTGTCAACTATGAAACATTTTACAATATATTAATTTTGATATGGGTGAGCAAGGGCAGATTCAATCACTCCTTGTATATCTGAATCACCTTAGGCTTGATATTCAATCACTCCTTGTATATCTGCATCTCCTTGAGTTTGAGATGCTCCTGAAGTTGCAAGTTCTTTTCCCTTATCTTATTTTCCAATATCCTACGCAAGTTATTTTCCCTTATATTCTTTTTCAATATCCTGCACATGCCCTTTCAGTGATCCTCTTCTAGTGAGGCCTTTTTTTACCTTTAGTAAGCTTCCCATCAAATATCTATCTTCTGTTGCTGGATCATTATTGAGGTTGTGTTGGTTGTGGCAACATCATTTCCTTCCTTTTTTTAGTAAATTGCGAGGGACCTAAATACATTATAATAAGATATTATTAAATAAAATTATAGTGGATAAAATTAGTACATAACATTAAAAACACACTTACCCAACGATGAGATCTCTTGCTAAACTTCAACCGGTGGATACAACTAGGTGTGAGTGCAGGGGTTGGGGCATAAAACTAAAAATATACAAAAAATACAAAATAATTATAATTTCAACTAAACAATAATGGTAATGAATCAAGAAAATTTAAAATAGTAAACTTACCCATCAATGGTGTGACATAACTAGATTCATATTCCATTATATTGTTGTACTTAGTATGGCACTGAGAGGGGGGGTGAATTAGTGTAGCATTCCAAAACATGAATAAACAGATCTAAAAATTACAGTAGATAAAACTTATAAACAGATATAATAAGTACCACAAGAGAACATCACACAACACAGATTTTTAACAAGGTTCACCAAAATGGCTACTCCTCAAAAAGAATGGTTGCTTGGACTCCCATCCAAATCCAGCCTCTTGCAAAGCACCAACTTTACAATTTGTTTACCAGCACCAACTGGAAGGAGCACCCACCCCTTATTTTTTTGCATCAACAGAAAGGAGCACCAACCCCTAATTTGCTAGCACCAACTGGGCTTCAATTTTGAATAAAAATGTTTGACATATACCTTTGTTATTGTAAGGCTCTAACTGTTCTACATCACCTTTGCAATCTTTGCGCACTCTGCTATCTCTTGTGCAAACACTTCACATAGTCTGCTGCACTGCTACAGCCAGACTTTGTAATCAACTTTGCCCTTTGCGCTTCTCTGCACACTCTGCTTTCTCTGCGCACACACTTTGCACACTCTGTGTTGTTTCACATTCTGCTCTCTAGGCGTATTCACAATCGAACTTTGAACAACTTGACATGACCAGCTCACATTACACACTTCGCTATCATTTTGCCAGTTCTGCGTTATCTGCATTTTTACAACCGCATATCGCACACGATTCTCACACACATGGACTATTGCTTCACACTCAGCTTGAATCGAAATGATTCAAAATCTGCTCTCTACGCATTTCATTCGCACATTATCTTCACACCGCCCTTCCTCAAACTCGAAGTAGCCCTCCTTTTATAGAAGAAATTTTAGGAACAAACCCTAAAGAGCGTCGGCTGAGAAACCCTAGAAAATTTCGGTTGCCAAACCCTAAAATCCATCGATTGTAACCCTAAGAATGTCGGCTGCAAAACCCTAGAAATTGTTGGCTACAAAACCCTAAAATCAGTTGGCCTAGATTTAACTTTGTAGGCCTCAAAATCTTCTGCCACCTTTGTCACCTTCCTGTAGCTTATTGTCATGAAATAATAACATGTCGTGATATCGCGACACTTTTTGTGGCCATACGCCTTCTTGTCCTTACTGTCGTGAAATCGCGACCCTTTTGGCTGTTGATAGCTTTGCCACCGTTCTTGTCGTGAAATCGTGACACTTCAAACTTTTACTGACGTCACTCATTCTTGTCATGAAATCATGATGCTTTCGGCTTCCAGCAGCTTTTCTTGCACCCTGTCATGAAATCGTGACACTTTCAGCTTTCGCTAACGTCATCCTCAGCTTTGTCGTGAAATCGTGACGCTTTCGGCTTCTAGAGGCTTTTCTTGCAGCCTGTCACAAAATCGCGACACTTTCAACTTTTGTTGACGTCATCCTCATCTTTGTCGTGAAATCACAACGCTTTTGGCTTTCATACATTCCTTGCTTCATGCAGTAGCAAAATCGATACAACTTTGTGCCTTGTGCTTCCAACTTTGCTTCTACCCGTGAGATTTTGACTTGTAGCAAAATCGCTACACTTTTGTGCCTTGCACTTTCGACTTGTAGCATAATCGCTACACCTTTGAGTTCTGCACTTTTGACTTGTAGCAAAATCGCTACACCTTTGTGTTGTGCACTTTTGACTTGTAGCGAAATCGCTACATATTTTTCACTTAACACTTTCTCCCTGCTTCAGCTAGCAAAAATTCAACATGTAGCGAAATCGCTACAACTTTTCCACTTAACGCTTTCTCCTTGCTTCGGCCAGTGAAAATTCAACATGTAGCGAAATCGCTACAACTTTTCCACTTAACGCTTTCTCCTTGCTTCGGCCAGCGAAATTTCAACATGTAGCGAAATCGCTATAGTTTCTCGACTTAGCTTCTTGGCCTCCAACATGTCACGAAATCGTGACAGTTTGCCTTGTGCCTTCTCTCTCCTCATTTTTGTCGCAAAATCATGACATTTTTAGCTGTGTCTTCTCTCTCCTCATTTTTGTCACGAAATCGTGACATTTTCGGCTATGCCTTCTCTCTCCTCATTTTTGTCTTCCAGGAATTGCACTTTACATAATCTGACTGTCCTTTGAACTTCTGTCTTCTGCATCTGAATGACTCCTGAACTGTTTGTCCACTACATCATTGGATCTAACTGCCTATATTGACAACAATGACAATACTCCTGCAACACCTTGCTTAACACTAAACTCCTATCCATTGTACTTTGGCTGCACCTTGTTGTTCACTAAACTCTTGTCCATTGCATCAATAAATATGTCTGACTGTGTTGACAACAATGACAATACGGTTTTCTACACCTTGCTCAACAATCTCCCCCTTTGGAATTGTTGGCAACACATGTGCAATTTTCCTGTAAATCTTCTCCCCCTTTGAAAATAATACCAAAGGGCTGCTGCAGACTCCCCCTGAGTCTATGCACAACATTCTTAGACACAAACTATTACAATTAGCAAATATTCCAAGCATGATCAAGAAGAAAAACAAATACACAACTGCTCCCCCTGAGAATGTGATCCCAAGCTAGTCACTTCTTGGGAATTTTAACCACTCAACCAATCTGCCTTCTCGATAAAATGCACCTCCACTGGTAAACTTTCGGTTATCTACACATCCTGTCCAATCTGCATCTTGCCAAGCTCTCTAAAAACTTGTCCAAAACTTCTCTAGCAATTTGTCCCAGCATTGTCCTCAAAATATTTCCCAAAGAGCTTCTTCAAAGGCTCAATCAAACATGCTCAAGTGGTACTCAATATAAGCTCAAAAAAGAATGATAGTTTGAAATTAAATCCACTTCATAGAAGCATACAGAAGATTGTTAGAGACTTAATATCTTCTATTCTCAAATCTCAATCTCAACTCAAATCAAGAAAAGTTTATTTTATGGGACTTGAACAACCACATGCAATCAATCACTTGACTATGCTCAATTATCTTTACTCAACCAATCATCTCTCACACAACCCTAGTACAAGAATGTATCAACCAACTCTTGTTCAGTATTGTACCAACACTGTAGTATTACTGTCAACTCTGTGTATGCATAAAATACTGTACCTCAACATAAATCAGATCCGTTTTTACATTTGCAGCTTTGTCTAAGTTTTTTGCAGTCAACGCTGGTCACCCCTTACTTTCAACTATGAAAATCTGGAGAAAAAATTCTGTCAAACACTTCACGACCAACCATTCATCTCTTTACTCAGCCTTATACTTCTTAACATCGGATTGGCATTTTATTAACAGTTAAAACGAAACTGTCTGAGAATTAAATAATTCCACCAAGGCACCATGAAATTTCTAACAATCTTTACATCAATGAATGGAACAGATACACGCTTCTTTTATCGAAACATAAATACGTAGCTAGAGCAAAAATTCTTCCACTAATCAAATTATCTGAATCGTTACATTTCATGGCTTTGAACGATTACGATGAAGAACCATCAACGGTACAACAATGACATACAACAATACTAGAAATGGTGGCGACTCTCCATTTAATCTCCAGCCTTCATGGCACTTCCACAAACAACTATATGAACTGAAATAAATTTAAACAACTATAGTGCAACTCCTCCTTACTGCTTGCCTTTCATCCTCAAGTTAACCCAACAAACATATAAGAGCAATAAAATAAAACCTTTTTCAAAATGCTCCCCCTGAGGATGTGTTACCTGGAGTTGCTTAGTGCAGTAGAAGAGGAGTCTCCTTTAGTTCAAGGAGACCTAATTTCCTCTCTTCTTTCTTTCTCCAAACTTTCTTGACCTCGGGCTTGGATTTTTCACCTGCGTCCCTATTTTGCATCATCGCGTGAACTCGAATATCTCTCTGGTGTGGTTGTCTCTTATGCATCCATGATGAATGATTATTTTCCTTTCTTCTATGAACCTGATTTATTTCCTGTCTGTGTTGTGTTCTTTGCGTCTTATAAAATCTATTGTTTTGCCTTAGATTTGATACAGAAGTGCTTGGACAAAACCTTGTTATGTGCCCATGACCATTGCATTGAAAACATTGTACAAAGTGTTCACTCAGATATGCAAATGTATTTCGACCAGCATAACTCTTTGATTTATTATTTAATCCACAATAATTTGCCTTGTGACCATACTGGTTACATCTGAAACAATAGCCATTAAAAGTGTTAGTATGAAAAGAGTGACAGTGGTAGAACCTATTTTGTTGTGGCTGCTTTGCTGTAAATCTCTTTTGATATTTTATTTCTTTTGAAGATGCAGATTTAACCTTTTCTTGCTCGGACCCTTCAACAGTGAACTTCTTCTCTATAGAATTGGAAGATAAAGGTTGTTTAGCTTCATATCCAAGACCATGCTTAACCGTGGAGCTTCTCTGATGACTTATCATTTTATCTAGCAATTTTGTGCTCTTCTCGAATTTAAGATTTGTATTGGCCTCTTGTAGTTGTTTCTTCAATGAATCAATCTCTTCTTATTGTTTGCGGCAAATAATCTCTTTCTCATTGATCTGCGACTTGAGAGTTTTCTCAATCCTTTTAGACTCTTCTACTTGCAGCTTTAGATTACTAACTACTATGTTAGAATCCTCTTCATGTTTGTTACACACATTGACTTTATCATTCAGCTGTGACTTCAAGTCTTCTTCTATTTTCTTAGCCTTTTGGAATTGTAAGAACAGATTTTCAATCTCATCCCCATATTCTTCCAATTTCTTGGACAGTATTTTGTTCTTTTTCTTTTCTATACTCAACTCTTCAAGAGCAGAGATCAACTCACCTTCCCAGTCTACTTCAGCATTGAGGTTTTTATTATCTGCTTTAGTGTTCACTCCTTCTGCATTTTCTGGTTCAATTTCCTCTACCACAGAAACTAAAACTGGCTGAGATGTCTTTTTGAAGGAGGTTCTATTCTTCTTACTTGGAGCTATAATTTGATCTTCATTCCAATTTACTTCTGCATTCATTTCTTCTTTATTACATTCATGTTCTGATTTTATTTCTTCTTCATCTTCACTGCTACTAAACCCATGACACTGACGTTCATTATGCCCGAGTTGATTAAAACATTCTGAACCTTGTGAACCTACATTATGACCGAGTTGACTCTTGGCCTTTTCTCCATTGTTTGATTCATCTCTTGAATCTATAGCACTAATGAATTTATATTTATTTTCTTTTATGACCCTGTGTGATCTTTTCTTCTTGTGTCTCATGGTTCCATTCTTGCCTTTCTTTGCCATTAGAGTATTAATCCAAGATCAACCCTAGCTGATTTAGCCTTTACAGGGAACTTGGCTCTGATACCAATTGTTGTACTTAGTATGGCACTGAGAGGGGGGGTGAATAAGTCTAGAATTCCAAAACATGAATAAACAGCTCTAAAAATTGCAGCAGATAAAACTTATAAACAGATATAATTAGTACAGCAAGAAAACATCACACAACATAGATTTTTAATGAGGTTCACCAAAATGGCTACTCCTCAAAAATAATGGCTGCTTGGACTCCCATCCAAATCCAGCCTCTTGCAAAGCACCAACTTTACAATTTATTTACCAGCACCAACTGGAAGGAGCACCCACCCCTTATTTTTCTGCATCAACAGAAAGGAGCACCAAACCCTAATTTGCCAGCACCAACTAGACTTCAATTTTGAATAAAAATGTTTGACATATACCTTTGTTATTGCAAGGCTCTAACTGGTCTACATCACCTTTGCAATCTCTGTGCACTCTGCTCTCTCTTGCGCAAACACTTCACTACGATCTCGCACCTGCTACTGACCGAGACTTTGCAATCAACTTTGCCCTTCGCGCTTCTCTACACACTCTGCTTTCTCTATGCACACGCTTCACACACTCTCTATCATTTCACATTTTGCTCTCTAGGCGTATTCACAATCAAACTTCGAACAACTTGACATGACCAGCTCACATTACACACTTCGCTATCATTTTGCCAGTTCTACGCTATCTATGTTTTTACAATCGCATATCGCACATGATACTCACACACACGGACTATTGCTTCACACTCAGCTTCAATCAAAATGATTCAACATCTTCTCTCTACGCACTTCATTCACACATTATCTTCACACTGCCCTTCCTCAAACTTGAAGTAGCCCTCCTTTTATAGAAGAAATTTTAGGAACAGACCCTAAAGAGCGTCAGCTGAGAAACCCTAGAAAATTTTAGTTTCCAAACCCTAAAATCTATCGGTTGTAACCCTAAGAATGTCGGCTGTAAAACCATAGAAATTATTGGTTGCAAAACCCTAAAATCAGTCAGCCCAGATTTAACTTTGTCGGCCTCAAAATCCTTTGCCACCTTTGTCACCTTCTTGTAGCTTATTGCCGTGAAATAATAACATGTCGCAATATCGTGACACTTTTTGTGGCCTTACGCCTTCTTGTCCTTGCTGTCACGAAATCACGACCCTTTTGGCCGTTGATAGCTTTGCCACCGTTCTTGTCGCAAAATCGTGACACTTCAAACTTTTGTTGACGTCACTCATTCTTGTCATGAAATCGTGACGCTTTCGGCTTCCAATGGCTTTATTGCACCCTATCGTGAAATCGTGACACTTTCAGCTTTCACTGATGTCATCCTCAGCTTTGTCGTGAAATCACAACGCTTTTGGCTTCTAGAGGCTTTTCTTGCATCCTGTCATGAAATCGTGACACTTTCAGCTTTTCCTGATGTCATCCTCATCTTTGTTGCGAAATCGTGACACTTTCGGCTTCCGTACATTCCTTGCTTCATGCAGTAGCGAAATCGATACAATTTTGTGCCTTGTGCTTCCAAATTTGCTTCTACCCGTGAGATTTTGACTTGTAGTAAAATCGCTACACTTTTGTGCCTTGCACTTTCGACTTGTAGCATAATCGCTACACCTTTGATTTCTACACTTATGACTTGTAGCAAAATCTCTACACCTTTGTGTTGTGCACTTTTGACTTGTAGCGAAATCACTACATCTTTTTCACTTAACACTTTCTCCCTGCTTCAGCCAGCGAAAATTCAACATGTAGCGAAATTGCTACAACTTTTCCACTTAATGCTTTCTCCTTGCTTCGGCCAACGAAAATTCAACATGTAGCGAAATCGCTACAACTTTTCCACTTAATGCTTTCTCCTTGCTTTGGCCAGCGAAATTTCAACATGTAGCGAAATCGTTACAGTTTCTTGACTTAGCTTCTTGGCCTCCAACATGTCACAAAATCGCGACAGTTTGCCTTGCGCCTTCTCTCTCCTCATTTTTGTCACGAAATCACGACATTTTCGGCTGCGTCTTCTCTCCTCATTTTTGTCACGAAATCATGACATTTTTGGCTACGCCTTCTCTCTCCTCATTTTTTTCTTCCAAGAATTGCACTTTACATAATCTGACTGTCCTTTGAACTTCTGTCTTCTGCATCTGAATGACTCCTGAACTGTTTGTCCACTGCATCATTGGATCTAACTGCCTGTATTGACAACAATGACAATACTCCTGCAACACCTTGCTCAACACTGAACTCCTATCCATTGTACTTTGGCTGCACCTTGCTGTTCACTAAACTCTTGTCCATTGCATAAATAAATCTGTCTGACTGTGTTGACAACAATGACAATACTGTTTGCTACACCTTGCTCAACATATATGTGTTTGCACATTGTTCCTTATGAATCACCATCGTCCTTTGACATATGACCCCTAACAATAGCATCTTGTTTTATCTATGTGATGGCTGCCTTACTTTGTATTTAGGTGCAAATAAAAATTTAAAATATAAATTAAAAAACATGATAAAATATAAAAATTATTTTATGGTAAAAATAGAATAATTACCTTCAGCTCTTCGATAGTCATAGCAATGCTTTATAATGTTGCATGCACTACAGTTTGTGAACCAATATCCTACAAATTATGAATTATTTTAAAATGAAGTGCTAAAATATAATGTATTGAGGCTATCATGGTAGGTTTCACAATTTTTTTTTAACAGTATAAAGCTCTGATATGATACAATCTGAAATATATGTACACCAGTTGAATATTTCATGGTAATATAGATAGTGAACAATATAATCCAATTGTAGACATGAAAATTTGACTCGCTTCAATGGGTAATCTTCCTTGATCCCTCTAGGGAACCCCTTTGACTTGCCTAAAGCAAGGACAAGATTTCTCCCCCTATTTTTCTTATTTTCTCTCTCTATGTAAAATTGCACCCAGTACTTGATGGGGCACGACTTCGCATTGTGATATTGCAGTCAAACCGAATGGGGTGTTATTTCACCTTTTTAGGGTTTGACACATCAAAAACCTAATTTTTAGGAATGGCGTATTTTACGTTGGTCCTCCTTGGTTTTCCCACTTTTTTCACCTTCAAATCCGCTATATAAGGAGGGTTTGAATTCTCACACACAAGTTACATATGCTCACATAATCAACGCTCTAAGGATTGATGATTTATTTCTTTCTAACATTTTATTTCTTGCAAATTATTTTGTTCGGTCTGCATCCTTCTTATTCTTCTTTCGTAAGCAATTTTGAAGTGTGTAATTTGGTTTATTATCTGTTATATTGGATTGTTGTTGTTCACTCTTGGTGGATTGTTGTTGGAGCCCTAAGGAGAGATTGACCATCCAAGAGATCTAAAACCCTTCTATTTTACTTATGTGCTCTCTACCATATAAATTCACTCTTCTGCATGCATATTTTAATTTTTTGAATGATGTAATCGAGCTTCTAAACTTGCTTTATATTTTTTGCATATTTTATGCAAAATCATGCATGGCTTACTGTGGGGCACAAATTTACATTGCATTATTGTAACTGCTTATTATGAGGTGCGATCTCTCCTGATCCAAAACTAGGGGTAATATGTTTCTATTTTCATCATTGCATCATAGACTACATCTATATCATAGTGGCATGTTCTATTTCTATGATTTCATCATTTTTATTTGCTATATTGTATTATCTGTGTTTTCCTCCAATGGGCAATTTCCGCTTTTAATCATCAAAGGTCAGCTAAAAGGACCTAGGGAGATTGACTGTTGCACCTCCAATTATTGTTATATAGTGGCCTAAGCAGGCCCTCTAATGCTAATCACATTTTCAAGTCTTTGTCAATTTATCATGCAAGAATAGGTATTATTGATAGCATTGGACAAAGGGATAAAAGCAAGGATAAATCGCTAGATAAGCGAAGTATTATGATTATTCTTCAAGTTGTTTGTTGAGTGCTTTTATTTCTGCTATAAAATCCTAGATCTAATTTTATTTAAAAATATATTTTTAATTAATTATAGACATTAAAAGGGAAACAACATATAGTGTGCATTTAGGGTTAATTATGTTTGTGCATCTCCTCTTAAGCCCTTGCTTAAAGGTGATTTCTTTAGAACCCTAGGTTATATAAGAATTCAAATAAAGAATAATTCTAGGGTTATCTCTTGTTTTCTTGCATTCTATATTTCTACATTATCCTTTATATTTTATAGAATAGACCTAGAAAGGTAAAATCTAGGTGTTTGTCTTAAATCTAATACATTAAACATTCTTGAAATTATTATGGACTTGGAGCGAGTCCTTAAAGTCATTCTTGGTGAACCCTTCCTCCCTAGCACTGAATGTAGAGAAAAATACATCCCCTGTGATTCATCCCAAAGGCTTCTCTCTCTTGCAGATCTAGATTTTAGGAATTGTACGTGGTAGGGTAGGTTTTTCCCCCTCTACATCTTTGGTGAACCTGATGTGAATACCTCCTTTTCTTTAAAATTTAATCAAGATCACTAATTTTGTGTGTGATAGATCAGAAGAACATTAAAAACATAATTTTTGGTGCTTGCGGGTCTTAGTTCCTTCCTTTGTCTTGATCTTTTCTCTTTTCCCAATGGCTTCCAACCTTTGGAATGGAAGAAGATTTTTAAGTTTTGATGAGATTCTTCAAGAGAATGATCAAATTGATAGAGAAAATCTTAACCTTGAGGAAGAAGATATTGATAATAGTCTTGATCTTATTAGGGGTTCCAATGGGAACCTTACTTTCAAATATTTTGAGCATATGTGAACATTTTATAAGCATCACAAGCATGCCTTGGATGTAGATTTAGAGTAAGAAGCCCTACTCAAGGAAGTTAGACCATATCATGATAACTCCTTGAGTGAATATTTGAATCATAGCAATCTTATTCATAATCAAACTTATGCTACTACTATGACCACCAACGTTGGAAGAAATTTACAAATCCCTCCAACTAGTAGTGCCATCCAAAATTTTCAATTTCCTCCTCAATATACTTATATCAACACTATTACCTCTATGCAACCACAAGATACCATATATCACAATAGTATCAATATGTCCAATACCCCTCATTTAGGGAATCTTGGGACAATACATAACAGTAATCCAAAAGTGTAGAATTTGGAAAATATGGTGAAATGGTTGGTTTCAAAAGTTGATATGATTCAGCCTTCATGTTTTACTTACAGTTATAAGGAAATGTGTAATTGGCCATTGGATCCTATTGTTTCTTCTAGGCCTTATCCTAAGCATTTTCCCATGCTATTTTTGTCTATTTATAAGGATACAGAATATCCAATTGAGCATTTAAGAAGATTTAGAACAGCTTGCCATGATTTCATTTATGATGATATGTTGTTACTTAAAACATTTTCTAAAATTCTTGGCAGCATGTCATTAGAGTGGTACTATCGATTGCCTAATTATTCCTTAAAGAATTTTGAAGAGATAGTAGAATTATTTGTTCTGCAATTTGGTTCTTACATTGATAAAGAAGTGACAATTAAAGATGTATTTAAATTAAAAAAGAGTAAAGAAGAAAGATTTTTAGAATTTTTGACTTGTTGGAGAAGTTTAGTTAGACATTTGAGATATACTTTACCTCCTAAAGACATGCTTGATATATTTATTGGTAATTTACAAGAATAATTATCTTATGCATTAGAGACTATTTAGCAAGAAAGGTAGAACAAGCTCTCATCAGGAGAGGCCAACTCAAGGGCAAAGAAGAAAAACCTATTAAGTCTCAAGATAAGAATAAGCACATAGGAGGTGATAATGGAATGGATAGTAGGCCTATTAATAATGTTACTAACAACCCATAGAAAATAGTACTTCAAAAACCTCCACAAAGAGGTCCTAGGTGTATACCAATTGGTTTGACCAAATACCTTAAGAGGGGTGGAGGTCCAAGGTTTAAATATCGAGCCTCATCAGACTGAATGCTTGTCCCTTTCCTAGTGCTTTTAGTGGCATAAAATTTTTAAAATGATTTTGGCATGGTGGTTATAGGGATGGACTCCACAAATATTTGTGTGACAGCTTCTGGGGAAAATAACGTATAATACTGTGGTGGCCATAAAAGCTATATAGCCTACACAAATTCATGGTGGATATCGATTCCACCATGTAAATTCAAAAAAAAAAAACCTCCACAAAGGAATTTTACAAGGCTTATTATGTCTATGGAAACAACATTGAAGCAAATTTTTAAATCCAATGCAATTGAGTTACCTCCTATTAGATAACCATATACTACAACTCATTGGTATAAGGCAGTTCATCATTGTACATATCATAGAGTGGAAGAACATTGGATGAATTTTTGTAAGAAGTTAAAACATGTAATACAAATTTGTATTAATGCAAAAAATCTTGATATGGGAAATTTAGAACAAAATTTATCTGCTAATCAGAATAGAATTAGGCAAGAAACTAATCAAGTATCCTATAGAAGTGTACCACATTGTTGTAAGAATAATATGGTTGATATGATAACAACTACTTCAAGAAAGATAGTGAAGAGTCAGCAGGTTCAACAATCCCAACAGGAGATTAGCATCTCAGCCAATGTCTCTCTTTTAGAAATTTTACAAAGCTCTCCCACTTATGGGGAAGCCTTGAGGAATGTGTTAAAACATCAATATATCCCTCCATATATTTCCCCTAGTGATATGACCAATATTGTAAGATATCTTTTGATACATCATCTCAAATTCTTGGATGTTGATATTTCTTTCTCATACTTGCAAAAGATTCTTCTCTTTACATCACTGCATTTATTGAGGATACTTTTATTAAAAGAGTATGATTAATAATGGTTCTTCCCTTAATTTATGCACATATCATTTCTTTCAAAAATTTGGATTAAAAGAGGAATATATAATTAAATCCAAGGACATCATTAAAACTTTCAACAATGAGTCCCAAGAAGCTTATGGTACCATATCACTTCCCCTCAAAGTTGGACCTAAAATTTTAGATACATTATTTTATGTGGTATCTTGTCCCGCATATTTTAATCTTATTCTTGGATGTCCTTGGATCCATGCAATGGCAGCCATTCCTTCTACATTTCATCAATGTGTAAAATTTAAATTTTAAAATCAGCCTATTTCTATCATGGGTGATCCTCATCCAATTAATTTTTTCTCACACGATGACTTAGCTCAAATTTATTCATAAAATTACTCATCTAGCAAAGCTAAGCAACCTAAAAATATTGATAAGAAATCATCAATTCATATCTCATATCAATATCAAGCCAACTCTTCTTGTCAATATTCTCTCTTAGATAAATCTCATCCTGGTTTAGAGTGGTGTTTTGAATATGATGGGCCACCCTATCTTTATATGATGGCTTCTTCCCCAAAGTAGTTTATCAAATATGAGGATCCTCCCCAGAATGATATTTTCTTTTATGGGTCTATCCCTTGCGTTGTGCAAGTGGAATCTTATAATTTCCAATAGGAATTTGGCTCTATGTCTCCTGAGGACCTTGAGTAATTAGGAGTGACTCCTACCCCACCTCCTCTTGAGGACGACTTATCCATCCTTATTAAGGAGACCATAGATGTGAACATAGGTTCTAAGGAATCCCCTAGAATCCTTAATTTAGGTAAAGCTTTTTCCATGGATGATCAAGAGCAATTAACCAATTTTTTAAGAGAATATCAAGATATATTTGCTTGTTAATATTCGAACATGCCAAGGCTTGATCCCTCCCTTGTCATGCATCATTTGGTATTTAAGCCTAGTGCTAAGCCTGTTAAGCAGAAATTGAGGAAGATGCATCCTAAGGTTACCCTTTCGGTCAAGGAGGAGCTCAAAAAACTCCTTGATGTCAGTTTTATGAAAGTTGTCGACTATTCTAATTGGATATCCAATATCGCTCTTATGGCTGAGAAGGAAGGAAAAATCAAAATATGTACCAAATTTTAGGATATTAATTTAGCATGTGCCAAGGATGATTTTATCTTGCCCAACATAGATTAGATTCTATATCTCACTACCAAATGTGGAATGCTTTTGCTTATGGATGGTTTCTCAGGCTACAATCAGATTATGATTACCCCTGAGGATCAGGTTAAGATAGCATTCACTACTCCATGGGGAACCTTCTACTGGAAGGTCATGCCTCCTAAAGAATATAGGAGCTACTTATCAGTAGGCCATGACTTATATTGTCCATGACATGATGCATGATATTCTCCAAGACTATGTGGACGATCTTCTATATCACTTCATAGAATGAAAGGATCATGTCCATGACTTAAGGTGAATATTTGAAAGGATTTGGCAATACAAGGTTCATATTAAACCCGCTAAGTGTGTGTTTGGGGTCACATCTAGCAATGTGCTAGGCTTCATAGTTTCTAGGTAATGCATTGAAGTGGATCCTACTAAGATAACAACTATCATTAATATGCCTCTTCCCCATACCCTCAGTAAAATGCATAGCCTACAAGGTAAACTTTAGTTTATTTTTTTGTTAATTGACCAGTTACTCGATAAGTGTCAACCCTTTCTTAAGCTTCTTAATAAATATGTGGTCTTTATATGGGATTCTGAGTGTCAAAAATATTTTGATGATCTCAAGTAGTATCTCACATCCCTGCCTATTTTAGTTTATCCTATACCTGGTAGGCATATTATGTTTTATATAGTAGCCACTGCTCATGCTTTAGGAGCCATGCTGACCCAACATGATAATCAAAACAAAGAATGAGTAATATACTATATTAGTAGAACTTTGGTCAGTTATGAAACCAGGTACATCCCCTTAGAAAATATTTACCTTGTTGTAGTGTTTACTTCTCAAAAGTAAAGATACTATATGATCATCCATAAGACATTGGTAGTTGCAAAGTTTGATCCTTTGCATTATCTGATGTCTAAACCCCACCTTCCAAGTTTATTTTCTCAATGGGTGTTTTCCCTTAGTGATTTTGACTTGAATTTCATAGTTTAGAATGTTATTAAGGGTTAGGCAATTGCTGATAAGTTAGACTTCGTTCCCCTAGAAGCTACCCATCCTATAGTTATTGAGTTTTTTTATGAGTGCTTCAATGTTGAAATTGAAGAGTCTAAGTCTTGGACTTTATTTTTTGATGGATCCTGATGCATGAAGGGCACTGGTGTTGGAGTCATTCTAGTCACCCCTTAAAATTAACTCATCCCCTTGTCCTTCATGCTTCATTTCTCTTGCATGAATAACAATGCAAAATATGAAGCTTTGATCCTTGGTATTAGAGCTGCTTTAGCTTTGCATGTTAGAGTTATTTTAATTTTTGGTGACTATCGACTTATGGTTAATCATATTAATGATGTTTATTAGAGTTGAGATGATAAAATTAAACCTTACAAGGAGATTATCACTAATTTGTTATCCTTATTTGAGCAAGTAACCATAGATTTTGTCCCTAGATCTTCACACCACCATGTAGATTCCATGGATGTAGTTGGATCCTTGTTACCTCTGGAGTTAGAATATGATCAAGCATTTATTATCATTAGACAACTCCAGGAGCCTATGTCACTCGGTTCTTGTCATGTATTGTTATATTTTTCAACCATCTAAGTCATGGTATATCGATATATTTAATTTCTATAAGTATGGTTTGATGCCTGATGGTTTTGATCACAATTAGTGTAAGCTTTTGCACAAGAAAGCGTGTTGATTCATCACAATAAAAAATAGTTTGTATGAATTTTATTTTGAAGGCATCATCTTACAATACCTTAACTCCAATGAATCTCAACTTGCTCTTAGTGATGCTCACAAAGGTTCATGTGGGGACCAGTTTAGCAATAATTCTATTGCCAAGAAGCTCCTTCAAATGGGGTATTATTGTCCTTCCATGGAGAAATATGTACATTATTATATTTGATGTTATGAAAAGTGTCAATGCCATGATCATATTATTCATGCTCCTTCTCAAGACCTTCACCTTATCTCTTCCCCTTGGTCATTATCCATGTGGAAATTTGAAATTATCAAGAAGGTTAACCTAGTGTCATCTAATTGTCACAAGTTTATCATTACTGTGATTGAGTATTTCACTAATGGGTTGAAGCCATGCCTCTAGCTACGGTGATTAGAACTCAAGTTTCTAAGTTCATATTCAACCAGATTATTTGTAGGTTTAGGATTTCTTTAGTGATTGTTTCTAAAAATAGAACTACTTTTAAGAATAAGGAGGTTTGTAATATTTGTTCTAAGTATAATATTAAGAATAGATGGTCAACTCCTTATTACCCTTAGGGTAATGGAAAATCTAAAGCATCCAACAAGTCCTTTATTAGGATTTTGAAGAAGTTGGTTAATAATACCGATCGTGACTAGCATATATAGCTTTATCATGTCTTGTAGGCCTATCGCACTAGTGTGCGTACTCCCATAAGGGCCTCACCATATGTTTTGATATATGGATTTGAGGTAGTGTTTCCTTTTGAGATTGAGGTTCCTTCATTGTGCATCTTGTTTCAAGATGCTGAGTTTGGTAATGACTATTGTGCATATTGTTAGCGCTAGTTGGAGTTGTTTGATGAAAAGTGAATCCATGCCTTAGAGCATTTGAGAGCCTATCAGGATAGGCTCTAATGAGATTATTCTAAGAATGTTTGCAATCATTCTTTTGAAGTTGGGGATCTTGTCCTCAAATAAAATCGAAATAACATCAATGCTTGCACT
This sequence comes from Wollemia nobilis, assembly GCA_028583015.1. Taxonomy (NCBI): domain Eukaryota; kingdom Viridiplantae; phylum Streptophyta; class Pinopsida; order Araucariales; family Araucariaceae; genus Wollemia; species Wollemia nobilis. Next base: position 2,734,846 of record JAQPPZ010001679.1, on the reverse strand, counting down.
TATCTTTGAGGTAATTTTTAGCCCAATTGATTAGGGCCCTTTGTCATAGTGGCCAAATTTGGCTTAGGTGCCTATTGTTTGGCTTCTTTGGATGGTAAATAACTTAAAGAGCCTATGAATATAATACATTTAAAAAGATATTATGCTTGATCTATTTTCTACATTTGCATTTTACTTTTAGCTTAGAATATATTGTATTCCTTCTTGATCATATTGCATGATTGCTTGTCATATTTTGCATGATTGCCTAACATTCTATTTTCTTGCACTTTTGCTTGTCATAATGCATTGTTATTTTCTCATGACTACTTTTTCATATAGATTTTTGGGGATTTGCAATAATGGCAAGTGATGACACCTAGTTAGGTTGTAGCTCACATGCATTGCACTCTCACTAGGGCTCTAATGCCTAGCGACGCCCCAACCTAGGGCCCATGCATTTTTCATCCCTTCTTATTTTTTCTGTTATTTTTGCTCTTTTTTCTCCTCTCTTCTTCTTTGTGTTCCTTGACTTTGAAAAATTTTACAGTGATCATCATCTCTCTCCAAATCCAAGGAATACAATCTTCTTTTTCTATGTTCTTATCCTTTGTATGATTCTTATTTATCATTTGTCTTCTATGTTTAGATAAGGATATACATTCTTCTCTTCTTTGTTTGCACATTTCCTCCCTTTTGATTTTTCAATAGCTAAAAATTCAAGCAGGGGGTACCCATGCACAATTCATTACTCCTTATTTTTTTCCTCTTATTTCTTCTAGCACATGCACACACTCATAGTGTTATGCTCATATTGATTGGCCTATATACATTCTTAAACACCCCTAGCGGGTAGTATTTGCTAATACATTATTTCACATCAGCAATGACATATTCCCATATCGAGTTACACTTCTTTTGAATCAATGGGATCAACACCCTATTATAGGATAAGCTCCTTGATCATTTTATCATATCTCGGTATACATCCTAGTGGGTAATCATCCCATAGTATTCACTAGCGAGAAATCATCCATAGTGGATTACGCTCCATTATTTTGATCATTTGAACAATCACCCATAGTGGGTTACACTGCATATCTTGCCCATCTATCCATCTTAGAGAGTAATACACCCATAGCAGTTTTTCACTCCACACCTAGACCATTATTTTGGGTATAACACCCTTCACTCAGGGTTCTTGATCAACTTTCTTTGCATTCTATGGTTGACCTTTAGATTCTTATTGGTCTTCTTCTTGTTATTATTCTTCTTATCTACTCTTCCCTTCTTATTTATTTTCCTTTATTCTATTTCATCCATGCATTTCATGCTAGATACGTTAGATTCATGTTGTACCTAGTAATATTTGCTCTATTTTTTGTTTGCTTGCCTTGTTCTCCTTGTTCCTATGTTGTTTTTATTCCTTGCCTTTTTTTATTTTCTTAAAGGAATTTTCATCCCTTTTGAAACTTGAGGTATAACCCTAGTCATAGAGGCATTAATGGTAGTAATGTCTTTCCATTTTGCCTAAACCTAGCCATTTATTTTATGTGCTTGCTGCTTTCTACCTATAGAGGTCTACATATTTCTTTGATACATTTACTTGGCCTTAAATGGTTCAAAAAGGGGGAAAAATGTAGACATGGAAAATTGATCCACTTTAATGGGCAATCTTCTCGGAGCCCTCTTGGGGACCCCTTTGACTTGCCTAAGTCAAGTACAAGGCTTCTCCCACGTATTTTGCCTATTTTCTCTCTCTATGTGAAATCATGTTTAGTCCTTGACAGGGTGTGACTTCGCATTGCGATATCATGATCGGCCCAGATGCGATGCAATTTAACCTTTTTAGATTTTGACACATAGAAACCCTAATTTTTTTAGAATGGTGTGTTTTACATCGTCCCTCCTTGGTTTTCATGCTCTTTTTGCCTTTAAATACTCTATATAAGGAGGGTTTGAATTCACTTTTTTAAACACAAGTTATATGCGCTCACATAATTAGCACTCTAAGTGTTGATGATTTATTGCTTGCTAATATTTGATTTCTTACAAAGTTTTTTTTTTGGTCTGCATCCTTCTTCTTTCATAAGAAACATTAAAGTGTGGAGTTTGATTGATTGTATGCTACATTGGATTGTTGTTGGTCACTCTTGGTGGATTTTTGTTGGAACCCTAAGGAGATATTGACCATCTGGGAGATCTAAAACCCTTTTTTTTTGCTTCTATGCTCTCTACCAGGTGAATTTTCTCTTCTGCATGCATATTTGAATAATTTGAATGATATAATCGAGCTTCCGCACTTGCCTTTTTTTTTGCATACTTTATGTGAAATCGTGCCCGACCTACTGTAGGGTGCAACTTCACCTTGCATTATCACAACTACTTATTACAGGGTATGATCTTTCTTGAGCCAAAATTTGGGATAATATGTTGTTCCTATTTTCATCATTGCATCATAGACTGCATCTAGAGCATAGTGACATTTTATTTCTATGATTTCATCATTCTTCTTTGCTATATTGTATTATTTTTGTTTTCCTCCAAAGGTCAATTTTCACTTTTAATTATCAAATTTCAGCTAAAATTACCTAGGGGGCTTGATTTTTGTGCCTCCAAGTATTTTTATATAGGGTCCTAAGCAAGCCCCCTAACGCTAATCACATTTTCAAGTGTTTGTCAAGTTATCTTGTAGGAACAAGAATTATTGAGAACATTAGACAAAGGGATAAAAGCAAGGATAAAATTTCGGATAAGCTAAGTATTTTGATTAGTCTTCAGGTTGTTTGTTGAGTGCTTTTATTTTTGTTGTAAAACCCTAGATCTGATTTTATTAAAATATATATTTAATTAATTCTAGGTATTGAAAGGGAAGCAACATATGTTGTGCATTTAGGATTAATTATGTTTGTGCATCTCCTCTTGAGCCCTTGCTTAAAGGTTATTTATTTAGAACCCTAGATTAGATAAGCATTCAAAGAAAGAATCATTCTAGGGTTATCTCTTATATTCCTACATTCTGTATTTTTGCATTGTCCTTTATATTTTATAGCATAGACCTAGAAAGGCCAAATCTAGGTGTTTGTCTTGAATCTAATACATCAAACATTCCTAAAATTCCTGTGGACTTGGAGTGAGTCCTTAAATTCATTCCTTGTGAACCCTTCCCCACTAACATCAAGTGTAGAGAACAACATAGCCCCCGTGGTTCACCCCAAAGGCTTCTCTCTCTTGCGGATCCAGCTTTTGGAAATTGTACATGGTAGGGCAGTTTTTTCCCCCTTTACACCAATGAAAAGAATGGAATCTCCATTCTACCAAGTAGAAACAATATTGCTTGGAAAAAATGAACAATTGACTTGAAATAATTGTTCATAACTAAGTTAATAGTTAGCTCCCTTTTGGACCTCACTGTAGAAGCTACAAAAAAATTATATGACAACAAATTTTAATTTGTGAAGTTTAAGATAATCAAGTGATGAGAATTATACCCGACAAACAATTTTGAAGAGATATCATAGGTGGTTGCTAGGAAAGCCTTATCAATCACAAAGAGAGCTAAATTCTATGAAATAGGAGTAAGACCCTTCTCTGGAAGACTTGTCAATCTTTGGATATCAGAGGGTTTGATTGTAAAATAAATTTTTCTATTTTTTATAGGTAGACTAACTGCCATAATATCATTGGTGTAGCCTTTGATGATATTATATAGAACAATTATATCTATTCTGAATTGGGGCATATAAATCAAACCCTCAAAACCTACGTCTTTGACTTATGTATGGTCATTCCCAAGTGTGGCTAAGAAGTCTGGAAATTTGACGCAACTTTGATTTTTGAATAAAAAATTGTGAGAGGTTGTAGACATGGTGGTCATCGATCTAGAAAGGTGTGAGATAATGGTCACATAGGGTAGGTAAGGGTTCGTAGCTTCACTCTGATCTCATGCAGAAGAAAAAGGCCTATAAAAATAACTGTTGATACATTTTTATAGATGGAATTTATTGGGGTGGACACATGGTAGCATGTTATTGGATATGCACTAGGAGATGATTGACCATTTAATGCATGGCCTGATCATTATCTACATCCTGATCGAGGTAGAACCATTTTCTGATCCCAATTCAAATTTAGATCACTGTATGCACTCGATCTAAGGTCATACCATTATCTAAACTCGGTCTTAGGTTAGACCATTATCTACATCCAATCTAAGGTCAAACCATTATTTGAACTTTGTTTGAGGTCAAACCATTATCTACACCTAGTCTAAGGCTGAACCATTATTTGCACATAGTTTGAGAGTAAACCATTATCATCACCTAATCCAAGGTCGAACCATTATTTGCACCAATCTGAGGCCAGACCATTATATGCATTTTATCTGAGTCCAAACCATTGTTTATACCTAGTATGAGGCTAAACTATTATCTGCAATTCTACACTCGGTCTGAGGCTGGACCATTTTGAACACCTAGTTTGAGATTAGACCATTTTATGCACCTGATCCAAGGTCAAACCATTTTTTGCACTCGATCTGAAATGTCACATATGCCATTATTTATAATTTAACAATTTACAATGAGCTACTAACTAATGGAGAATGAACAATACATTTGAGATGTGAACTAATAATAATAGACAAACACTATTTTAACTACAATCCAAACAAAGCCTATGATACATTATGTTGGTACAAGAAGATGTTATAGAACTTGATAGCTAATTCTAAATGTTTGAATATTACAAAATAATGTTAACTATTCAAATATACATAAAAGGTACTTTTTACATTTATTCCAAGTCCTATTTCATATCTGATAAAGATGTTACTAAAACCCTATATTTTGATAATATTTGGGAACCGCCCTACAAATGGGGCAATTATGCTTACCCTTCTCAAACCACTTGAAAATACAATTGGTATGGAATATGTGTCCTAGATGACAAGGCATGCCTATCACTAATGCTCTTGAATGGAATTCTTCCAAGAAAATAGTGCACTGGGGGACTTCCTCCAAATCTCTCGGAGACTTCCCTGATTCTTCCATATTATCTAGCAATATCCAATAAAAAAATCCCATTAATGATTGGGATACAATTAAACCTTAGATAAATATAGAAACAAAATGTTAAACCCTAGAACAAAAACTAAAACTAATCTTTACCCTTCAAATTTTCCACCTAAAAGCTAAGCTAAATCAAACATTGCATAGAAACAACATGCCCTTTAACACTAATTTTTTTTTCATGTACAATTTGTAGCAGGGCAATCAACTGTGGCACCTCCCCCTTTTCCAAAAGCATGTTCCCAGGTCGTTCACACTCCCAAGTCATCCATGCTCCCAATTCACCCATGCTCCCAAGTTGTCCATGCTCATCCACTAGTTTATGTTTGTTTATTATATTTTTGGGGAAGGTTTAATTTTTAAAATTTTATCTTTATTGTTGTGTTCATTTTATATTTATGGTTCAAGGCTAGATCTTTTTTCCACCCAGTTTGAGTCTGAACCATTTTTCCACTTGAGTTGGGGTTGGATGGTGTTTTCCACCTGGTTTGAGGCTTGACCCTATTTTCCACCTAATCGAATTCCATATCGTGTTTTTACCCGATCCATGGTTGGATCATGTTTTCTACCCGATCCAATACCAAACCATGTTTTCCACCTAATCTAGCCAAAACTGTCAAATTCATAAAATTTTTACAATTCTTTTTAAAATAAGTTAATTCACCATTTCCTTCTATATGAAATTAGCCAAGATTCGCCAGGGTTTCAAAATGGATTTGCCAGTTTTTTACAAGTACATTTTGGATCCAAATCCTTATGCATAACCCTGCATCAAAGAATTTCATATAACTTCCTCATAATTTGCAAAATTTATTTTCTCAAACAAAATAATAAAAAGGCATGTTGTCAAATGGTGATGATTGTCCCTTATCACACACTCCCTCACTCTGATACTAAATATTGGAAAATTCAAAGGAAATACAAGCAACCATGTTTCAAATAATATATTCAACAAAATCAGTATTTCAGCAATATTGTAGTAGCATACAACATACATATTTAATACAAATATGGTGTTTCTTAAATTTAAAATACCATTGGTGTTTCACCTTCAACTCTTATCTTTTTCAACTTCTATCATTCTTATCATGAGATATTTCTATTTACCCACATATGGGATGAAATAATTTACATCCCCTAAAATATAATAATTATGCTTACATGAAAACAAATAATTTAATAAAGTCTAACAGATATACTTTTCCACATAAGAAATAAAACTAATCCTATTAAGGTAGGGATCACTTTGAATGATATCTATGTAAAAGTAAGTGCTAGCAAAGTTAAAAAAAATAGAGATAAACCTTTCCAAAAGTGTTGAAGACTACATATTTCAAAGATATAAAATATAACATAGCTATAGAAAGAGGTAAGGTAAAAGGTGATGAATAGCATTTCAATTCTATTACTTCTAGTATTTCTCCTCCTTTTCATAAAATTGGCTTGGTTATTTATGTAAATGCTATGACAATAAAGGATCCATAACCTATTTTACTTGAAGGATTTTTCAAGCTTGTTATTCATTATGGAGTTGCAATATAACATATAGAGCTCTTTCTCATCCATAGGCTAATACAAAGGAATTTAAGTCAATAGAATCTAAGGCTCAATTTACCAAGGGTAATTCTAAGGTTTCAAATAATTAAAATACTTATGAGTATTGCAAAAGGGAAGTATGCTTCATCAAAACTTACATTATAAGGTTAAAGAAGATTGAGACATAAGTCTTAAGGGTTGGACACAAGATTTTTAATTATGAATTTGAGGATGAATATGGTAAATAAAAGGTCCAATATATCATCCATTATGGTGGGAGGTGTCACCTCTAATGCCTCCTCACCTTGGGCCCCTTAGTTCAAATTATGGGGGTATTAAAATATGTGTAATATGATATTGTTAGACCAATATCAAAAGTGTGAATAAGTGATTATGATAACTATTAATGTAGCATACAAGGATATTCATGTAATCCTAAGTGAACCATTTCACCCTTAGTAATATTGATTAACCCACCATTTTGGATAACCTTTCTTAAAGGATGCAATTTATTATTATTTTATAGTTGTAAGTTAACTTTCAAAGTCAATTAAATATTGGATTGAGGTTAACTTCTCATTGGGATTTTGGTATCACTATAAATACCCATAAATGAGTGATCATCTATAATATAAGTGTATATAAAATGTGAAATATTTGGATGCTCATGAGCACCCACATTCCATTCATTCTTGTCATTTCTTTGTATATTTGTTTACAATTCTTATATTTAATTCACTCCTACTTTTCTACATACAATTATGGTGAATGCATGTTTTAGAATAATTTTGGAAAATATTATGAATTTAGATTCTAAGATATTAGGGAGATATTTCTATATAAGAAAGGAAACATCAAAGGTATTCAGGTTTCAACAAAGGATCCCTTCAAATCTCATCTCCTTGTTGATGATGTTATTATTTTGGTTCATTCCGTAGTCCATGATATTGAAATATATGGTAGTTGAGCTTCACTTAAGGTCATGATCAAATTTGTATTGTATTGTATGTATAAGTAATTTGACCCCTTGTAAACCTCATAAAGGTATTTTTTGTAATATTTTATTATTTAACCTAAAGGCTATTTTCTTAACCTTAACTTAAAGATAACTTGTAATTGAATATAAGTACCCCCTTCTATTGACCATTTTATTAATGTTTGGAGTGTATTTTAGTTTACTTTATTGAGATAATTTGGTGTCTATAGACACCCATTTATATCATGTGCATTGATATTCATGTATCACCTTTCAATAACTTTGATACCATGCTAGATATTACATTATTTTCTAGAACAATTTCTAGGATATATGTGAGATAGTTGTTGTTTTGTTTGAAATGTTTTGTGTCTACTTACCAACTTATCCTCCTACTGTGATTGAGAGAGTGTTCAAAAACCTTCTACATCATCAAGCTTAAATACAATGGCATAAGTGTCATCCTCTTATCAATCAAGCTTATGAAACAACTAATCAAAGCTCAACTTGATAATAAGTTGAAGCATAATGAGAAGAAGCCTAATAGTCATTCAAAAAGATAACTTATGGGTTTTTTAAGAAGAAATAAAGCAAATTTATGTTATATTGGCATATATAATCTTGAAGAAGCATCCAAAAAAGGAGGTGTTGATGCTTCTCTATTTTATTCATAAAGTAAGGATTGTTAGCAATTAAGTTATTTTCTAACATGATCTTAATATTAATATTTTTTGGTAAGTTAATATTTCATTAAAAAGGGTTTTGAAAGGGCCCCAAAACCTTTTTACAACAAGTCACTAGACCAAATACAAGGCCACAGGAAAGGCTAAAGGAAAAGCCCAAATATGGTCTAGAGGAAAGGCCAAAGTATAGCCTAAAGGAACACGTACCCAAAGTGCCAAGTGGGAAAAAGTTTAAAATCCTACCCAACAAGAAATTTGAAATCACCCAGCGAAAAATTTAAAAATTCCCTCCAAAGTAGGGAAACACAAATTTAAAAAATCCCACACAGGGGATAAACTAGAACCAATTATTCCACCAAGGATATACCAGAAAAACAAAACTGTTGAACACAAAACTATCCCGAAAAACAAGATGGAACAGAGTAACTGCCAAGAAGAAAATCCCATCCATGGAGGGTCGAGAAACATGTAGGGATGTAATAAAAAGACCAGAACATCATCCCGCATAGGCCTAAGAAATGGAACAGTAATCTAAGGATCTCCACAAGCCATGAAATCCCCTTGCAATGAGGTTCAGTTATAAATATTCCAAAATAAGTAGAGGAAGCACTAGAAGTAAAATTGTAAGCCACGAGAAAGAGGTGGGGAATTTCCAAGGGAATATAAAAGGAAGGAGCCACGGGATGAACAAGCTATAGGAATTAAGCACAGGTCTTCCCATACCAAAAAAATGCAGCAAAAAACCCAAGACAACCTTTAGCACCATCAATGAATAGCTTCAAGGAACTAGATAAGGAAGACCAACATGATCACAGTAGCAAGCAATGTAGAGACCCCACTCAAAACCACAAAAAATTCTAATAACCCACCAAGAAGCCTACATCCACAAACCCAAAGAGCAGAGTCACATGAATAAGCATATGGTCCCTTCTCAGACCAAAAATATATTATGCAAAACTTATCAAGAAGCAACTCTCCCAAATACATGAGACACCACACTTGGAGAACCTCTGAATCCCGACACCAAGTAGAAACCTACAAAAAACCTGGGACACATTGAGAGCACTAGGGAAAAGGATCCCTAAAACAACCTAGAAAGCCTAGGGAAGGTCCTAGGAAAGGTCCCAGGGATGTCCCAAACTAGAGGCACATGAAAGAACCCTTCAAATAGGTATGGAAGGGGGTAGACAAAAGGAGAAGTGACCTCCCACCCCAAGGAGATCATCTACCAAACTAGCCAGCCAAGAAGGAAGGGCCAGGAAAGTGCTAGGGAACTATAACATGACCAAGTAAGGGGGAAGTAGGGAAGTAAAACAAGACTTCCCTGGGAAGTCTCCTACAGTCCCTATGACATTAATATTAATATTATCACATAATAATTCACAAGCATTTACATAATAAAATAACTTATTGTAATCATGGATTTCACATAGTATTCCAGTACCAGAATAGTATTGGAATTTTTATTGCATAAAAATCATAGGCTTTCTCAACATATAACCTTTATAATGACTCTTGATAATTCAACTTCAAAAAACTATTCATCTCCTCAAAATATTTGGGATATATGACACTTCATATTTCTCATAAGAGAAATATATTTTATTGACTCCTAGTTTTACAAACTCTAAATGACTCATTTTTTTTTTTTAGCGAAAAACCCCTTGCGGGGCAACCTTGGGGATTATACACCATCAAATTCACCCGGGAGTCACACCCAGCCCTTCCCGCACCAACATTATCAATTGGATTTTGGGTACCCAATTCAGCTTTTTGGTAGGGTGGAGATTCGAACCTGGGACCTCCCTTGGAGGATTGCCCTCTCCTCTCCAACTCACCTACAACACATGGGTGAAATGACTCGTTTTTACAAGACTATTTTTAAACCACTTATTTACAAATAGTTACAAGTATCAAATATTGTAATAAACTCTAACACACCCCCATATTACATTATTTAGTATGCTCTCAATATTTCATTTTGGTCATGGTCTTCTTGCACTAACTATGATGATGACTTTGGTTTTTCTAGATCACTTATTGTCCTTCTTCATGGTGATGTTGTACCTTGACCATTTTTGGATCTTTGTCTTTTTCCTTATTCAAGTAGTACATATTTGTACTAATACTAATATTAGTTGTTAATGTACTGTCACACTTTTATCTTCATAGTTTTGTATTACAAAATTATCATCCCCTATCATTGATTTGAATTTGTTATTTTTTATCATGACATTCCTGATACTAGGAAGCAAGTCATCACAATAATATAGATCATGGCTTATATCATTATTGTCCTTGTTATTATCTGAATACCACAACTTATTAATACCTCTGAAACCATTATTATCAAATATGTTATCAATGCTATCAAATGTAGAATGTAACAATTCATCATTCTCATATCTTGATATATCCTTGTTATTAGCTTATCCTATTTCATCATATCCTTGTTTAGTCTCAATTGTTTTTGTGTGTTTTCCAATTTTATCATACAATTTTGTAGTTAAAAAGTTCTCATAATCCCTATTACTATTTGAAGACTTCAAATAATTACTAACAATTCTTCCTTCATTTTTACCAACACATTTTGTACCAATACTTTGTAAAGGTTTTGCCAATGCTCAAGTCCCTTTTATCATATGCTCTATTTATTCCTTGAACAAGGTCATAACACTTATTTGTTGTCATGGTTTTATAAGTACCACAATTCTCATGAACCTTTATGAGTTTCAAATTATAAGTGTCTTCTACCATGAGTTTCACATTTTTATTTTGATGAGGTTTACTAGTATCATACTAAAGTAAGTCTTATAGGTCATGTTTTTCATTTATCATCTTGAGTTCTTGTTTTTTCATTTCCTTTATCATAATGAAAGTTCTTATCCATTTTGTATAGTAGAGGTATTTCTATTTTTTGACACATTTTATCTTCCTTGATTTATTTCTTTCAATTCCATAGCTTTAATATGCTTTTGTAAATCATCTTTGATTTTACATTATGCCTTAGTTTATTCCTTAATCAAGTCAAGGTTTGCTTATCTATAAGTTGCTGAAATCCATTTAGGTACTTTCTAGAAGCTAATCATGGGTACTATCTCAGAACTCATCTTGGATATTAAAAACGTTTATAGACCTTTTTGAATGACTTTAAATAATTTTTTTTTTCTTATTAGATATTTTCCTTCAATATTCTTGAATAATATACCTTTCAAATATTTCTTTTATAATATATTCAATATTGAAGTGAAATTTTAATATGCACACCAATTTCTTCATTTTCACTCTTTTATTTTCTTGAAATTTCCTTTCTTATTTAAAAAAATACCTTATTGTATTTCCAAATTCACATTAGATATGATACATTTTGTACCTTATAGAATAGCCTTCAATTAATTTGTCCTTGCCTTTGATCAATCTTCAATATTCTTATCCCTAGTAAAATTCTTCAATATCTTGTTTCACTTGCCTTTCTTTAAACCTACTCCTTCAATACTATATCATCTCTCCAAAATAAATCAAATAATCCTTTTAATAAACTTTTCTTCAAATTTAACAAATCAATTTCAATAATTATTTCAAATTTCTCCAAATCTATCTTCAACTTTAATAATATATCTTTCTTCAATATAATTAATTTCCTTTGTAGTAGAAATTTTTTTTTCTCCCAGATTTATTTCAATATAATTTCTTCTTCTTTAATCAACAATTATCTTCTACCCAGGTGTTATAGGTGAGTTGGAGAGGAGAGGGAAATCCTCCAAGGGAGGTCCTAGGTTCAAATCTCCACCCTACCAAAAAGCTGAATTGGGTATCCAAAATCCAATTGATAATGTTGGTACGGACAGGGTCGAGTGCGACTCCCGAGTGACTTTGACGGTGTAGAACCCCCTGTTCGTGGTATCTTAGACCAAGGCGGCCTCATAAGGGGTTTTTCGCTTTCAAAAAAAATCAACAATTCTCTTCTATTCAAATTCTTTGTAAATTTATTTTTCAAATAGTCTCTTTAAAAAAGAATATTTCTACAAATCTATTTTAATTTAAATATTTTATTTAAATATTTTCCTTCCAATATTAATAACTTATCACCCATTTTTTCCTCAAATTAATTATGCTTTCAATATTAATACTACTTTCCTTTTTTCCTTTAATTTTTTAATTTTCTTAAACTTCCTTCAAATAAACTTTGAATTAATTGGTAACTTTCATACCTTTAAACTACCTCCAAATACTATATTAAATAGCCTTTGCTTTTTAAATTTCAAATATCTAAAAGGTAATAACTAATTTACCTAGGATGTTTTTGATGATGTTTTTATTATTCAAGCATTTTAGTTTGTAAGCCTTTGTTTTGGCTCCAGTGTCCAACATAGGATCTCCTGCAATATGCAGTATCTCCTACAATGTTCTAATAGATCTGTATTTGGTATTTTCACCTTTTGATGCACTTTCAATGTACTCCTTCTATAGACCTACTTATCTAGGCTATTCCAACCTATCCTCAGGTGCTATCAAGGCTTTTCCATCCATCTACCCATTCTAGTTTGAAAATTTATAATGTTCTTTCAAAGGCACATTAACAAACTTTTACAATATCCTTTACTCTTTCCTCTTGTCTCCAATCATCTCCTTGCATATTTTAGTTGTTTCTCTTTTCTCTAGTTTTCTTCTTATATTTTTCATCCATAATTCATGTACTCTTCTTCTCAATCTCCTTGAGAGTCTACTCCTTGGACATCTCTCCTTGGATATATCCTCCATGGATACTTGCTTCTTGGATGTCTACTCCTCAAGATTGCACACACTAATCTCTTCTAAAGATGTTCATTGCTACTCTCAATACTTCTTCACCAATAGTAGTTCTCATTTTCCACTAATGGTTGTTCTCCTCACGCTAACGACTTCTCTCACATTAGTATCTCAATTAAGCTATTTTCGCATAGGATCTTAATCTTAATATTATCACAAAATAATTCACAAGTATTCACATAGTAAAAGATATTACTATAATCACATATGTTACTCAGTATTCTAGTACTAAAATTTTCTTTGCATACAACTCATAGGCTTTTTGTATATATAGCCATTATAATGACTCTTGATATTTCAACTTCAACAAACTATTCATCTTCTCAAACACCCCAGGAGATATGACTCTCTATATTTCTCATAAAATAAATATATTTTATTCACTCCTAATAATGACACTCTAAATGACTCATATTTATAAGGCTCTTTTCACACCATATATATAAATTATTTATAAACTATTTATAAAAATTTACAAATATTTACAAGTACCAAATAATGTAATCAACTCTAATAAGTATAACCATGATGATGAAACCTATAAAATCATTTAGTTTTTCATTTAATAAATTGGATATCCACTTCTTCTAATGAGTGGATTGTAAATTCAAGGGAAATAAGGCATATGACCAAGATCAAACACCTTCTATATGATTACAACACATTGCATTTGAGAGAGCATATTATCATTGGATATTAATCTTCCTTAAAAATGGGAAGTTGTGGAGAGGTTAGTATTAGATTTTTCATTTGATGATATTATTTATGTTCCTATCATTGGCCTCAATATTATGTCTTTTTATCACATCACTCATATAAATAAAAAGATAGAGTTTTGTCCTGATCGTTGGGTAATCAAGGACATTGATGATGGATTCCAAATTGTTGCCTCTAAAAATTATGATAATTTATATTGATGTACAAGTATAGATCAACTTCTCCTACTTCTTCCTTGTAGAAGAAATATTTTATGGTGATGGTGGCACAAGTAGATGATGAGTGTGAATAATGGTATTACAAACTTGGGTATTCTAGCTATGGGTCACTGAGGTACGAGTTATCATCATATGGCTTATATTTTCCCTCTAAGTGGTACACATGAGGTATGCATTTTGGAGAAGCATCATAGATAGTATTTTCCAAAAGAGATAGTGTGTCATGATACATGATCCTTGAAGCTCATTCCTAGTGATATATGTGGATCCATGGGCATATCTTCCATTTTTTGGAATATGTACTTCTTTTAATTGATGATTTCTCTCAATATATGGTTGTATACTATTTGTACCAAATATGAGGTTATTAACAAGTTCAAGGTATTCAAAGCACTAGTAGAATCAACTAGAAGGAAATATCAAATATCTTGGTTTAGATAGGGGATATCAATGCATGAGCAATAAATTTTATATGGTTTGAGTGTTTATGGTATTTTTTTTCTTGGTAAAAAAAGGTTTTGAAAGGGACCCTAAACCTTTTACAATACTATTTAAAAAGAGGTAACCCTTTCGGGATTACCTTCAGACACCAGTCCAAATAGGACTACCAAATACAAAACCACCAATCCAAATATCATATTTGGGGGATACAAAAATAAAGAGGGTCCATAAAACAAAAGTAGGGGTAAAAAATACCAAAAAGAAGATAAGGAAGTAGCCAAAGACCCTAACTATTAAAACATCTTAGATGGACTCCTAGAAAAATTTGTAGTAGCCTTGCTACTCCCCTCCATGTTGGATTTGATTGCATTCACCATTTTAAAAACTTGTTAGAAGATAGTCCATGTTGTATTAAATACCAAGGATATATTCTCTAAAATGTTCACAATGATGATATATGGATCGATATTGATTTTTATTTGGGATTCACCTTCCTTTCGAGATCGAGTCTTAGTGGAATCTCCTTTAGTCTTGGATTTTTTGACTTAGCAAAAAAACCATCTAAATACTCCTTATCATTCTTGATGGAAATTCATATTTTACTTATTGAAGATTTAAATCTAGCTGAGTGTCTCTGATTTTTGGTTTTCATTAATGGTGGGGTAGAACCTAGAGCAGATTTTCCTTTGGATTTACCAGTATCATTAGCCTCCTTATCACTCACATTAATCTACCTAGGACTGTCATGGTTGGGACCAAACTCAATAGGATCACAAAGAACACCAATAGATGTGATGGTAGCCCATTGTACCTCCTTCTAAATAGCATGGTTGTACAATATTATATGGAGCCCTTGGTGCTTCAGATGGGTTGACAAGTTGTCTGTAACACTTTCCATTAAAAATTCCAAAAATCTTAGAAAGATAATTATGGAAATTGATATCCTTTATGTCTCTCATGTGGTTCATAAAATCCAAATAAAAGCTTTTACGAGGGATATTAATCTCGTCCACTATGAAATACTGCATGATAAAAATCAAGATCTTATTCTAAGGAGCCAAAATCCCTATTCTAAAGATTCCTCTTTTTTTTTTCTAGATATTTACTAAAGTATCATAGCTACTTATTCCAAATCTATTTATGATGCCAAGAGGGCTTAAACACATCAGCTAGGATAATATTGGGATTCTCTTGACCAATGAAAATGAAGCTACATTTGACATTCAATCCATCCAAATTCAATTAGGTATTGGTGAATTTAATGAATTTTTTCCATTTGGTGATTCGGTTATGGTTTTTGGTATGAGGTGATCTACATTTCCATGAAAGAGGTTTGACACATGTACCTTTGAACAAGAATCCATTGTCAACATAATCATTCTCGATCCATGGTTACCATGTATGGCTATGGGAGCTTGACATTGGGTGAAAAGAAGACAAGGTCCAATTGCAATTTTGGGGAAAAACCTAGGGCAAGGGAAACCATTTTCAATATAATTATTATTGAGAGTGGGATACCATCAATTTTGAAGGAAATATTTTTTTAGTTTGGATTTCCCAGTGAGCTTGTGAATAAGGCTAGTCAGCTTTCTAGGATATAAAATGTCACACTACCAATGATAGTCATGGCTAATGTGGATAGTCATGCTGATAGGATTCATGCTTAGTTTGAGAAGAATTCTGCTAACAAATATTGAGCGAACAAGTTTTTATGGTATTTCTTTTCAATGAACATTTCATTATACTCAATAGTAGAATGGGTAGTTAAGATAAAAAAAAAAAGAGTAATTATGGAAATGTTTTATTGTATGATTTATGCTAATGGGATGGAAAATAAATTTTGGGGTGAATCCATTACTTATATATCATACATCATAAACAAAGTTCCTACTAAATAATGTTATGGTATAACACCCCTTGAGAGGTTGAAAGGAGACAAGCTTAATGTGTTACGATATTGTATTTTTGGATCTTTAGCATGGGATCATATAGAAAAAATTTGAAAGTAGGCGCATGATATTCATAGATTCATTTTTGTGGTGTATTTAGATATCTATAAGGCACACTATCTCTATGATACTTAGAGGTATATGATTCTTAATTGGATATATATTATTTTTATAAGGTTCTTCTAGGGGTTCTATCCCATACTCCACCTGATGTTTTAGTTGAAGATCCTCTTGTTTATTTGATTACTCTAGAAATTTATTTATATATCCTTGTGGTATTTATCCTTATTAGTTCTTCCTCTTTATCTTCTAGTGAAGGCCCTATGCCTATAGATATGACCTCTCCTAAGATAGTATTGCGTTCATCACCTTTAGTCTTGGATTTTGGGAATGTTAAAATTGACATACTAGATCATTGTGCTATAGTATTGGATGATGAGGTGGATGGTATAATTTGAATGCTTCGATTTTGGCTTCTAATGTTGCTTTATGAAAAGATATGCCTAGATATTCCATAAATTTTTCAACACCCAAGTGGGTTTCGACTCTTCTAAAATATGCTCGTACCACTCTTTTTCCCTGGCTACTATAAGTCCATTTCTTGGGCCTTGTTCTTAAAGGATGATAATATTTTAGATCCTCTCACAAATTATTAGGCTAAGGATTTATTGGAGTGGGAAGATGCTATTGTTACTAATCATGACTATTTTATAAAGAATCGGATTTGGGATTTCCTTCCTCTTCTAGAAGAAAATAATATTACTAGGTGAAAATGGATCTATAGGATTAAGTACACTTTAATCCTCTAGTTGAGAAGCACAAGTATACCATGTTGGTAAGTATTTATCTCAAAATAAGGGAATTGTCTACTCATATGTATTTACCCTAGTTTCTAATATGAATTTTATTTAAATGATTTTATCTATAGTTGTTTCTTATGGTTATAAGGTACATCAAATGGATGTGAAGAGTGTATTTCTTCATTGTGAATTTTAATAGGATGTTTATATGTAGTAGTTGCCCGATTTTGAGCTTGAGGTTCCTACCCACTTGACATGTTTATTGACTAAGCCCTTGTAGGAACTTAAGTAGGTATTGCATGTTGGTATGAAAATGCCCACTCTTTCTTTCTCAAATGTGAGATTTAGCAATGTTAGTCCAAACATTATATTTACATCAATAATTAGGATGAGAATACTTTGGTGATTATGCTATATGTATATGATATTCTCATTATAGGAAACTCTCCTACCTTGATTTATGGCATAAATTCATGACTTTGTACTTCCTTTGAGAATGATAGAATTTGGGATTTTGCACTATTTTGGGCATTTAGATTGATAAAACATATTTTGGTATCATTATTATATAGCCCATGTATAATTTAGATCTTCTCTAATGCTTCAAGATAAAGGATTGCAAGTTGGATTAGACTTATACTCCATTTTCTTTAGGATTAAATATTTGAGCAAATCGCAAGACTTCTTTGATGAATGCTACTCTATATTGGTCTCTTATAGGAGTTCTGTTTTACCTCACTCACACACAACTTGATATTACCCTTGTTGTTATCTATTATTTTAGGTAAATGTAGGCACCTTAGGAGTGTCATGATACCATGACCAAGAGGATAATTAAATACACTAGAGGTACATATTAGATGGGGTTTCATTATTTATTTAGTTCACCTCTAATTTTAACAAAATTTCTAGATATTGATTGGATTGGTGATTTGTATGAGCAATGATCCACCATAGGTTTCATCTTCTATCTTGGTTTTGGTCCTATTTCTTTTTGCTCTAGAAGATAGTCCACTATTTTGCTATATTTCATAAAAATTGAATATTGTGGTGTTAATGAGATAACAAAGCACCTTTGATGAATGCTTATGATTTTGGAGTAGGTGGGAAATCCTCTATCCTACCCAGTCACTCTTTGGTGTTATAATTAGAGCATTTTTTTGAAAATCTAATGTTTCATCAACAAACCAAGCACATTGATATTTGGATGCACTTTGTGTGATTAGTTTATGCTTGTGGGATTCTTGATCCAATTTTTGTGTCATTAGTATGATAGGGAACATATATCATGATCACAATCATGCACGAGGTTCCATTTGTGTGCATGCAAGAGCTACTTAGTGTAGGAAACTTTCCCTTAAAGGTGACATCTAATAAGGGTCTCTATCTATGTCCCCTATTCAACTTAAGTGAGGATATTGAAATATGTGGTGGTTAAGATTCACTTAATACCATGACTTAATTTGTATTGTATAGTATGTATAAATATATTATTTTCATATTTTATTATTTAACCTAAAGGTTTATTTTTTAACCTTAATCTAAAGGTAATTTGCAATTGGGTATATATACCCTTCCTACCAACCATTTGATTATGGATTAGAGTGTATTATATATTCATTTAGTAAGACAATTTAGTGTCTCTAGGCACCCCCTTATATCACATGTATTGCTCAATGTATGTTACTTTTCAACATTTTTGGGTAGTGTGTTGATTCCATTCATTTCTTAAAAATACTATAAAATCTAACACATGAGTTCATCGAGTTTAGGTCAATATTATCATGCCATGAGAAATATATTAAAGAGTTTATTAATAATTTAATATCCAATATATTTTCATTAACATTTATTTGAATTTATGATGAATTATTATTAATATTTTGGGTTGGATATTTGAAACTATACATCACCATATTTAGGCATTACTTTATTTGAGAAAGAAAATAAGAAAGAGCCAGGGGGCTCAAATTTAGATTGAATAAAATCTTGTTTAGCAAGTTTGAAAGGTAAGTTCTTAACCTTGGTTGAAATTATACAACTCATAAATATGACATTACAATCTATCCCTATTTATATGATGTCACTTTTATTTTCCCTTTGCTTGCACCATTTGGGGTTGCTTCTTCAAAAATATGAGAATAGATTAGGGAGATCCATCCATATTGAAAGAGTTGAAATATTGAATTGATTATATCAAAGCTAAAACTTATCCTACCATTTTTTGTTGGAATCTATGGCTTCAAAATAATAATAGAACCTTTTTTTTAAATCTCAAAATCATGCCAAGTTTAGAATCATATTATTACCTCTCTTTAAAAATGTATACATACATAGTGCTCATCATAAGGAAGTATCAAGTGTGGACAAAGAGGTGTTAACCTCTTGGTTATATAATTTGAATATACATGGAAGAGTCATCTATGACAATAGAGATAACACAAAAAAAATTGCTTCAATCTATGGCAAAATAAAAATTGTTTAAAAATTGGGTATATCAAAATTATTTGATGGTGCTTCCAAAATAAACTACAGAAAAATAGGTTAAAGTGGTATTATTTTAAATAATAAAGGTAATATTATCCTCATTTATATAAAATCATATAAAATTTTAACTAGAAACTATGTAGAGGCTAGGACACTCCTTATAGAAATCAAAATTACCATTAAAAAGGATGAAAATATATTTCAATTGAGGTAAATTTACAAATTGTTATTATTTATCAAGAAAAATGGATGTGAGGATTGAATATAAATCATAAAAAAAATAGTATATCCATAAACTACTATTAGAGGTAATATATTAGAAATCTCAACATATCTATAGAGAAGAAAACTGGTTAGTAGATAATTTAGCCAATCCTAGTGTTGACATTTATCTTGATAAAAATCAAAATTTAAAAGACAATTGGATGAATGAAATTTATCTCTTAATAAGCATGATGTCAATTTTTGTGTTTTGGAGTAATGTGAAGTACAACGGGTGGAACAACTAGGAACATACTCCCCAAGGGCATAACAATAGGGGGCTTCCCTCCCCATGATTCAAAATCAGGTTACAAATATAAAATACCAATGATATACCATTAGGGTGTCTACACAAGGACATGATATCAAAAAAATGATTATCTAGTTATTTGAGAAAAAAAAATTATAAAAAATAAAAATATCTTTAATGAAAAAATAAACTAATATCAAAATAAAAATATTTTTGTTAAATAAGAAACTAAATATAATCTACTAATCTAACAACAATATAATATTTTATTTTTTAAATAAAAATAAATACAAATATGCATAGCAGAGGTAGAGGTTTTCGTAGAGGCAGAGGAACCTCTAGTGTGAGAGGTAGAGGGTGATGGAATCATGGAGATTGTTGGAAGAGAATCCAATGGGTTACCTTTTGATCTAGTTACATTTGATTGGTAAAATATTTAGGATGAGAGTATTGAAGCTTACCAACACGAGAAAGCTCTACAAGTTGATCTTGTTACAATAGGCATTGGAACTTCGACTCAACCTTGTTCTAGAGCTACCAATATTTTTGTTCCCTAGTCATCCAATAGGGTAACTTAATTGAATTTAGCTGAGGAGAATTATTTTCCTCAAGGAAGAGCTTGTTCAAGTATTTCGTAATAATATTTAACTCTAAAAAAAGGACTCCTCACATAAATGGGGAGATAGGCTTTGAAAAGCACATGATAATAGGTTTAAATGTTGATTCAAACATTGCACTTTTACTGGAAATTCCTTCATTCTAGGATGAGCTGGATATCTCCAGATATTATGTGCCTTCTATAATTATCTTTGATAAGGGAGATTACAAAGGCACGATCATGGAATAAAGTGTTCTGACCTTTGTCAATCAATTTTCTTCTACTAACTTGAGGCTCAATGTGGGCGATACCTTTATTGCTGAGTTGGATCTCTTAATGAATAGAAATAATACCCTGATAAACAAACTCTAGAAAAGCAGTAAGTGTAGAATAAAAAGGAAAAATAGAGAATAACACATTACATAAGATTTTATCCTGGGAAACGCTTTTAGAAAAAACCCAGCAATAATATCTCCTTATTGTATAAACTTGACCATATCCAATACAATAATATCTTTTCACTCACTTTTTAGTTGTGATTACATTTATTGCAAATTCATTACCAAACCCTCACGTAAGCATTGTTTTATAAAACAATAATATAAGAAGAGGTTTTATAATACCATGGGTGCAAAACAATGGGCTGACATTACATTAACCCAAAAATACCCATATGGGTCTAGAATTTGCTTTGCCCCCCAAAAAAATTAATTCCTCAAGAGCTAACACCATCAAACCCCTAAACAAGGGCTACCACCCCCACAAAATTGCTCAAGGATTGGCCTGATCCCGAATTCTAATGATGATAGGGATAGAGTGTAAAGTCCTTTTAAAGTTAGCCCCACCTGAATAACATGGAAAATATTCAACAGAAGTCCAACAATCTCCCACTTGTTGAATATTTTCCATAAGGGCTGAAAATTGCCATTTTAAACTGTCAAGGGAAACCATGCCCATATATCTTCTACACTTAGAAAAATTTTAAGCAGGAATTAATGAATCAACAATATTCTTCTCTATATCAACTTTATCCAAAATCACATGGTTCTATTCAAACATCTCTCTCACAAAATGGTACTTATATCAATATGTTTTGATTGATCATGAAATCCAAGATTGCTTGCAAACAATATTGCACTTTAAATATCATTGTCAATTCTCATAGCCTTTTTCTTAATTCTAAATATTGAACATAGCCTCTATAGCTACACTATTTTTTAGGCATGCTTTGCTATAATGTACTCTGCTTTTGTAGTGGATAGAGCAACAACTAATTGCTTTTTACTCATCCAACTTACTACCCCTCCAAATAGCCTGAACATGTAAGCACTCATGGATCTTCTCTTGTCAATATCTCCAACCCAATTAGAATCCACAAATCCATATAGACTTACAATATCATTATCTCTAAATTTTCCTTTGTAATAGATAACATAATCTCTAGTTCCATACACGTATCTAAATATCCTCTTCACAACAGTCCAATGTTCCTTTCCTAGATTGGATATATATCTGCTAACTACTCCTACTGCATGTGCAATATTAGGTCTAGTATAGACCATTGCATACATCATACTTCCCATAGCACTAGCATAAGGAACATGATACATTTCTTCAATTTCCTCATCGATATTAGGATACTATTCAATGGAAAAATTTTGATCAACTAGATATGGAGTACATACTGATTTACAATTATGCATCCTAAACCTTTGTAGTATAAAATCAACATATTTCCTTTGATTTAGACACAACTTTATATTTTCATGATCCCTTATTATTTCCATACCCAAATAAATTTTACACCATCAAAGTCCTTCACATCAAATTTAGAAGATAACTGATATTTTAGTAACTTTATCATCTCCTTATTGTTACCAATTAACAACATGTCATCCACATACAATACAATGATAAAACAAATTCACCTTCCCTTTTAAAATATACACATGGATATACTTTGCCTTCTCCAAACCCAAGTGTCAAAACAAACCTATCAAATTTTTGGATCCACATCCTTGGATATTGCTTCAACCTGTAAAGAGACTTCTTCAGCTTGCATAGCAAGTCCTCCTTACCTTTTACCCTAAAGCATTCTGGTTGTGACATATATATGTCTTCATCAAGTTCACCATGTAGAAAAGTTATCTTTACATCCATCTATTCTATTTCAAAATCAAAAGTAGTAGAAATAGCCAATAGAACTCTAATTGATGTTAGTTTACCCATAGGAGAAAAAATCTCACCAAATTCAATTCCCTCAACTTGAGAAAATCCTTTTGCTACCACATGAGCTTTGTACTTCTCCAAATTTCCTTCTACATTGTAATTTTTCTTGAATAACCACTTACAACCAATAGGTTTTCTGCCAAGGGGTAATTTCACCAAGTCCCATGTCTTATTTTTATATAGGGATTCCATTTATTCTTCCATAGCCCTTTTCCAAGACTTATTATCACTTGACTGAAGTGCCTCCTTTATAGTCTTGGTTTCTTCATTAGTAACTAATAATTAAATGCAGAACAAAAATTTGAAGGGCTATACCTTTCTGGGAGTCTTCTCACCTAATATAATTTCCTTAGAATTGGAGTTCTAGGTTCTACATCTTCAGATTTCTCCTCACCTTCTTCCTCTGAACATTTCTCTTTAGATTTTCTCTATAATTCATATTCTTCTATAGCATCAACTTCTACCATAGGTTCTTCCTCCTATTCCAATTTTACCTAAACTATTTTTGGTTCTTTTCTTGGTTGCATTTCTTTTTTTGGAACCCCTTTTGTTTCTCTAAATATCACATTACTATTGTAAGTAATATTTTGTGTTTCTAGATTCCACAACTTATATCCTTTCACACCAGTACTATAACCTAAAATATGCATTTCTCAAATTTATAGTCTAGCTTAGTCCTTTTTCTCTTTTGGGACATACATATAAGCTTCACAACCAAAAACTCTTATATGACTGAGAGAGGGTTTCTTACTAGTCCACACTTTCTATGGAGTTTTGTCCACCAAAGTTGAGGTAGGAGATCTATTTATGAGGTAGCAAGCAGTTAACACAACTTCTATCTAGAATTTCATTTATAACCTTGCACCACTTGTCGTGCTTCTGACCTTATCCATCAATGTTTTGTTCATCTATTCTGCAACTCCATTCTTTTGTGGAGTATACGGAGTTGTTCTATGCCTGTCTATTCCACAGTCCTTGAAAAACTACTCAAATTCATTAGAGAAATATTCACCATCATTATCACTTCTCAAAATATTTATTTTTTCTCTATCTAATTTTCTACAAGAGCATTGAACTCTTTAAATTTATTGAAAACATCATATTTGTACTATAAAAAGTATACTTAGGTCTTTCTTGAGAAGTCATCTATAAATATAAAAAATAGATGGATTTACCTAACAATGGTACTTTTGTAGGTCCAAACACATCACTATGAACTAGATACAAAATTCCTTCAGATATTGTAGCACTACTAGAAAACTTAACTTTGGTTTGCTTTTCGAAAATACGGTGCTCACAAAAAGCAAAATTTAATGGGAAATCAAAAATCCCTTCAACCATACCTTCCATTTTTAATGTTTGAAGGTTTTTTTAACCAATGTTCCCTATGCATTTATACCACAATATTATCTTTTCTATAGGAATACTTGGAGCTTCTTCTAGCATATTCATTTCCTTGACAACTAAAGAGTTATTGAAATTAATACTTATAGTGCTAGTCTCAAGTTTGAACAAAGTTCTTGTATGAAGTGCCCTCTCCAACACTAAGCATCCACAAAACATTATTGAATTTCATAGTCACACCCATGTCATTCATCTTATTAATAGATATCATATTCCTTGCCAAACCTAGAATATGTAGCACACCAAGAATGGTTTTAACTCTTACATATTTTAACCTCAATTTTCTCCTCCTTGATCTATTATTTTTTGTGTAAAATTATCTCCCAAGAATATTTCACCTCCATTTATCTTTTCATATTCACTAAACCCCTCTCTATGAGGATCCATATGAAAATAAGCATCTGTTTCAATCAACAATGAGTTATGGTGTTCACTTGAGCATGTTGTAGCTATGAACAGTTCCCCTAAATCTTGATTTTTATTCTTTATTTCTATAGACAGTAATTCGTAAACCTTTTTAGATCTATAGTATCTTTTATAATGCCTTATTTTACCACACTTCTAGCATTTTCTTTTGTCAGGAACAACAAATTTTCCCTTAGATTTCAATTTTCTTTCTCTTGATTTATTTTTGCTTATTTCTTAATAATTACCTCTCACAACCAAGGTATCCTTATGATGATAATCCTCAAAATATTTTTATCTCATTTTCTCATATATCAATGTCCCTACTATATCATGTACTTTCAATTTAGAAGTAGTATTGGTGATAGCCATAACTAGGTTATCCCAGGAGTCAGGTAATGATAAAGTAAAGTAATACACTTATCCTCTTCATTAATTTTTATATATACATAATTTAATTGACTTACCATAGTGTTAAAATCACTCATATGTTCAACCATAGAATCACCATCATTCATTCAAAGATAATACATCTTCTTTCAAAGAAATTTTATTTACCAACTTTGTCTGATACAGTGCTCCTGGCTTTTCCCATAACAAATTTTCCATGATCTTTGTTGATACATTCAACAATACATAATCAAATAAGCACAGTTTGATAGAGCTCCTTTCCTTCCTATTGATATTTAGCCATTCCTCATCTATAATCATTTTTAGTTTTACTCCTGAGACCAATATCCATTGCTCTTTATCCAACAATAGATCCTCCATCTTGAGTTTCCATAACTCAAAATTTTATCCATTAAATTTTTGATCTCTACCCTGTGCTTCCTACTATTTTTCCTTTTGCCCAAATTCTTCTATGCACTACTTCAACTCAAGAATCAATTTATCCCATGGTTGAAACTCTTACTCCTTAAACAAAGCTAAAACCTAGCTTTGAAACCAAATAAAGAGAAATAATACCTCAATAAAAAAATCAAGAAAAGTAGTAAGTACAAAATCAAAAGGAAAAATAGAGAAGAAGAACACAATACACAATAATTTATCTTGGGAAATCCTTTTGGGAAAAACCCAACAAGAATATCTCCTTATTCTATAAACTTGACCATCTCCAATATAATAATATCCTTTTGCTAATTTTTCACTTGTGAAAACATTTCTTGCAAATTCATTACCAAACCCTTATGCAAGTGTTGTTTTATATACCAACAACACAAGAAGGGGTTTTACAATACCATGGGTGCAAAACCATGGGACAAAATTACATTAATCCAAAAATGCCCATATGGTTCTAAAAATAGCTTTAACCCCCCAAAAAAATGTTATAGTTAGCCCCACCTAAATAACATGGAAAATATTTAACACAAGTCTAACATTCTCAAATCTAGATCAAATTCGCCAAGAAATACTAGACTTACCTTCGGGTTTTCAAGACGACATGTCTAAGTCCTTGACTCAAAATTTGGAAGACTTTGTTCCTCCATTGAATATGAGCCCTATTTCCTTTACTGAGATGGTTTCCAACAAAGGCTCGAAGCTCCTCCTTCGAAGTGCTTGTTTGAGCTTAATTTATTAGTTCACCTTTAAGGGACCACTTATGGGCTGCCCATCTCTTATTGGGAAATTCTAGACTTGATTTAGATTCAATCAGGAGATGGGCAGCCCATAAGTGGTCCCTTAAAGGTGAAATGGAGCTGAGTGCTTTGTCGAAAGGGTTTTTTCTTATCAAATATCCCTACAAGAGGACTATGAATATATTTTTGGAGATGACCCATGGTTCTTTAGTAGAAGAAGCATCTTATTATATATATGAGGTACCAACTTTGATCATGATATGAGAAAATCAACAAAACTATGATTTGGGTTAGGCTCCTTGGCCTTCCTCTTCATTTTTGGCATGAAGTTGTCCTCAAAGGTATTACAAAATTTTTGGGTGATTTGATCTCTATTTATCCTACAACTCAATCTAGATCCCATATGGTCTATGCTCGTATGTGTACCATTATGGATTTAGATGTCGAGCTTCCTAGCCACATTGATCTTTTATCGGAGGTTGACTCCAGAGTGCAACCTCTAATCTATGAGAACAAACCTTTATTCTATTTAAATTGCAATTTTTATGGCCACAAGCAATCCAAATGTCCTAAGAAGAAAGCCAAAAATTTTTCCCCCCAAAAGGAAAACTTTTGTGAGGAAGGAAACATTACCGATGAACAGTCAATTAGGGCCCCTAAGGCTCTAAATTCTTCTAGTCAAGCTTCTGATTTAGAAATAATTATGATCAAGACCTCTACTTTGAAGTCTCCTCTCAAAAAGGATTATGAACCCCTTCTATTGAATCCCTTCAATTGCCTTATGGCAGAGACTAATATTATTGGGAATGATGAGCCCCTTGGCACATCTGCAGTATGCATTGGCATAGATTTTGTTTCAATTACTCAATAGGTAAATTTTTCTAGAGCTTCTCCTGGTCTATTTATGCATGAGAAAGCTAGTAAAGGAAGATCTTCTCGATCTCATGATGAGCCTTAGAAAAATTCCATCCCATATTCTTCTAGTTAGAAGCCTATAGGTGGAAGATGACACATAATTATCTAATACAACTTGCACGCTCGATGTGTAGGAATTGAGGTAGGCTTCTCAAGGCCATTTTTCAAATTTCAAACTAAAGTGGCTCCTTACTTTATGGCATATGACTTGGCTATTGAAGATGATAGATGGTTTTTTGAATTCTTGAGCTTGCATCTTGTTTAAGTGATGATTCGTTGGTGTTTGAATTTTGATTCTAATTTTTTTTATAGTGTCCTATTTGGTTTATTTTAATCGATCTTTTTTGTCTCATGGCAACCTATCTTTTCGGTTGCTTTGGAGATAGTTGTTGTCGGTCCTATTTTTTATATTTTCTCCTTGCTTCCTCGTGTCTTTATTGGAGCTTGCCTTTTTTGGTCCCATCTTGTAAAAGGTTAGGGGAGCCTTTCAAAAGCTTTTTTAACCCAATCAAATAAAACTACAAATAACATATTCAAACTAATATTAAGTTAAAAAATTCACTATTGATCTTTCTTTCATATATGCATTGTCAATCCATGTCATGGGTGAATATTTATTAAAAAAAAACTTCTAAATATACAAAGGAAATCTCCTTTTCCTCTCATTACATCATGCGAGAAAAATAATCAATAATAGGTCCTCCTATAACTTTGCTTGGTTGAATTCCAAATGAACGTATTCCTCATTTTTACTGTATTTCTATCTTTCTATCAAACGTCATGTCTTTCATCTAAACAAAAATAATTTTGACCATTCTAACAAGTAATTGAGAAAACAATAGATCCACATTTCATTACCAACACCACCCTTTCATATTTGATTTCTTTTGTAGAGAATATTTCAACTAAAATGCCAACACGTGTGGCTCCAATGCATTTGGTGTCATTGTCTACTAATTATCAGGTCCTAAAACTACTAAAAATAATATTATTTTAAACTACTTATGTTGATCTAATGTATGCTCACAAATTTTATAAGTCCTCATCTCCTCATCTACATATCTTGCATTCATAAAAATCACATTCCTCATCATATGATTGTTATTTTGGCATAATAGAAACTTTATAATATTTATACACATAATTTTGTTAGCCTACTATATAGATCATATAGAAGATTTAATCCCAAGATGCTTTTTTTAAATAGCTAAAGGATGTATCTTATTCCTTACTCTCTAAGAAAGGTTTTAATAGAATTAGAGATATCTGGGATCTGAGTAGCTGCTCAATTCTTACCTAAAAGTAGATATGCAATTATTTATCCCTTCCCTCTAGGTTCAAAGAGTCTTATGGTTTAGTTGTGGCTTCCATCCCTTGTGAGTTACTTATAAAGTTGAGAACGACTACCCATAATGTGGAATAACTAGATATGGCTTAATGGTCATAGAATATATTCCATTACTTCTAGTTGGATATACAAAAACTCATGTCCTCCTTCTTTAGAATCTAGGCTCAATGTCAAGTGGCAAGTGAATTTTACCAATACCCAATGGTAGTCTCTTGCTACTCAAATTTGGAAAGTTCTGTTGAATCCAAAACTCAACTTCTTGGATGAAAAATTTTGCATCAAAAATTTCTAACTTTTGAAAGTTTGGCTTTGATTTTACACATTTCCTCTCAATGCAATTTTTATAATGATTTAGAAACTCATATTTATTTGTTTTGGTTTTGTGACATGGCTAAACAATTTTGGGATGTCTTCTACACTTTTATTTTCTCATCTTTCACTAGATTTTAAAAGCTTTCTCTACTTGCTTTTTCTCAACTATATCAATGCCCCAAATTATGATATGTTTATAGACTCATCCTTCTCAAGCACAATTAGATGTGCAGATGCAAAAATGTGTTTATTTTTTCTACTCCTCCATAGGATATAGTTTTGGCATACTTGACCTTTGATCTTTTGTTACATGTGGGACGCATTCATTCCCAAGTCTATGGAACTTCTAGCACACCATGCGATGTTATTGATAGACTTCAATAACTTTCTCATATGGTTCAAGATATTCAAAAGGTCCAACAGGAAAATAAAAAGAAGGTAGTTAACAATGATGAACAAGTTTAGGATTTAATTACTTCTATTTATTCTTTGAAGACTTCAAAATATATCACAAAAGACACACTAGAATTTTCCCATATAATAGGTTCTCCCATTGATGAGTGTTGATATATGGTGTATTGTAGCATGATATAGCTATAGTCTTTTTGTTGCTATTAGCTTCTATTCTTATGTATATTTAGCTATGGATTATTTACATGTTATAGATATAGTCTTTTTGTTGCTATTAGCTTCTATTCTTATGTATATTTAGTTATGGATTCTTTACTCGTTATCCACCTCATTTTGTTTTTTAGTTGGTGGATAGTGTTAGCACCATAATATTGTAATGTTTGGTTAATGAATTAATATAATTTTTTTTTTTTCTTAAAAAAATTAATATCAGTTCTATCAATTATTACCATATGTAGTGCAATATTACTCATATAAAACTTGACTACTATAGCAATCTCTCTAATGACACTCTAGCACTAAAATGACATATTTTAAAAACATTACACACGTATTCCAATACATAAATAATGTTATATTATACTACCACTACAATGGTATAATTTAATATAAAAAATAATATTTTATTTTATTACTATTTAATTTATTTTTTAAGTACAATGAGATTTAAATGGAGCCCATCCATATTATATAATAACCATGTAATTATGGTATTTTAATTAACCATGTCATTCTGGCATTATAATAAGTCATATTGTCATGATACCCATGAAAATTAAACCTTGAAAGGTTCTTTGTGAGCTAAACATTCACAAAAACTAGACTTCAACCCCATGGAATTAATTATTAAGGTTCACCCATGTGTATCGTTCCAAATTTTTCACACCCTTACCTTCAGGCTATAGGATCCGCGCCCGGAAGGGGGATGTGAAAAGGATGGGACAATACCTCGGACTGAGAGGCCTTGCGAAGGTCCCGCCTCTCGGGGGAGGTGTATTAAGGTGATTTTTCGACGGATGGTGGGGTTCACCAGGAAACGTTTAGTGGCAGTTTCCACGCCTAGGTTGGGAATGTGTTTTATGTGTTCAATTTTATCTTTAAACATTCAAATCCTAGGTTTGGCCAAATGAATCTAAGTTATTCTATATGAAATGCAGATTTAAATACGAGAAAATAGATTTAACGAGAAAACACAGAGAACAAACTAAGTGAAGAAATCCATACCTGGTTTCGGATGTCTGATGGAGGTTCTGATTTTTGAAGCAGTCCAGATCGTCTGGAATTTGACAGGATCGTCTCCTATCTGACAGGATCGTCTGAGATCTGACGAATTCATCAGAAGAATTCGTCAGAGACACACAAACAGAGAAATAGATACAAAATACCAAAATTGCAACTATTATGATAAAGGAAAATGATATGAAACAATAATAAGGATGTTAATAAGATAATCCTGAATGGAAATGCAAATAAATTACGATACTTTAATAGCTAATCATGATCTTATTATGCAATTAAACTACATGGGTGAACTCCAAGATGCAAGATAACAGGAAATAATAATAAAACTGACTAAATGCAAGAATAAAATAACAACAAAGTATAGAAAAAGCGCAAACTCTGGGCACTGATTGCCCCAATGCATATTGTAGTCGAAATCATCTCGGATTGATACGAAATCATCTCGAATTGGACAGGATCATCTGCGACGATCTGAGCTTGCTCCGGCTGAAGAATGACAAGGTTCCTGCAACAAAATTTGGAAAGTACAAATGCAGATGGTAATCTTGGGTATTCTAATGCGTGTAAAGGTCAAGTTACAGGAAATTTCAGCCAAGGGAAAGTCAAGGGGGGTCCTAAGGTTTAAATAGGCTTAGGAGGGAAGTTGGGAGGTTGGAGATCATCCTAATTTGGAAGATCTCCAATAGGGGAGGTCTCTAGCGGCACAGACACGCTTCTGCCCAACTTAGAGACGTCGTTGAAACAGAGGCTAATTATGAAAAATCAGTTTTGGGACAAGATCGTCTGGACGTCCTAGTCTAGACGAAATCGTCCAATCTGAGGCGATATCGTCTGATCGGCGACGATATCGTCAAACGGTCAAAACAAACTCTAAAAATGGTGCGAGAAATGAGGAAACGGGTTAAACGACGATTTTGGAGCGGTTTTGGGGTTGAATTTGAATTTGAATTATTACTAAGGTAATTTTAATTATTGCTAAGGTTTTACTGTGCCAATTTTAGGGTGCTACATTTTGCCCCCTCTTTAGCGAATTTTTTGAAGAAAATGCGTTAAAGATGAGTTCTTCTCGATCTACGAGAAAGCAAAAATTATTCCCATTTTTAGGCGACGATTCTAGGTCGAATCGTACGACAACTTACTATGGTGCCCCCTCCGTGTTTTTACCCAAATCGACGTTTGAGGTAAAAATACGGAAAAGCAAAATTTTAAAAAATTTGTTAAGTGTTTTTGAATAAAATTAAGAAAAATAGGGAAAAACCCTAATTCATTGTTACTGTTCATTTTTACTGTTTTCTAGAGCTCTGCAGACAAGATGGTCGAAACAGCGCACAGATCGACAGAGGTCCGGCGCGGGCTACGGGTAAGGGTCTAAACTGAATTTAGAGTGCTTTAATTTAGAATTTCATGCTTTTTAGATTATATTTGATTGATTTTTGAGCATCACGGCCGATTTTGGGCCGTCGACGTCGTCGGGACGAAATCGTCTCGATTTTGCCAAAATCGTCTCGATATCGTCGATTTCGTCCAAGGGCGAAATCGGTGATATGGGGACGATTTCGTCCAATAAGGGACGATTCCCTCATGCAAAATCAGAGATGAATTTGCTCAAATTTGGGACGATATCGCCCAATGGTGGACGATATCATCATTTGTGAAAGTGAACTTATTTTACTTGCATTTTGATTAATGATTTAATGATTTTTATTATTGATTTTTTATTGTTTATGTTGTTTATGTTGTAGAGAGGATTACTAAAGAGCCGAGAATGGAAATACGGTGGACTAAGGGATGACTTGGCCACTCTATCTCAAGCAGAGCGAGATCAGCTGCTCTCAGGTAGGCTTGCAGCACGTGGCAGATATGCCACAAGTGTCTATGAGACATGGGGCTATTAACAGCCCTAGCAGAGAGGTGGTATCCGGGTTCTTCTTGTTTGGTTATCGATAGGGGAGATGACTCCCACATTGGAGGATGT
This sequence comes from Wollemia nobilis, assembly GCA_028583015.1. Classification (NCBI taxonomy): domain Eukaryota; kingdom Viridiplantae; phylum Streptophyta; class Pinopsida; order Araucariales; family Araucariaceae; genus Wollemia; species Wollemia nobilis. The sequence continues at coordinate 2,702,255 of JAQPPZ010001679.1, read as the reverse complement.
ATGGAGGATCTTGAGGATCCCCATACAAGGATGGCTGATCACTCCTACGGCCAATCAGGGCCACGCTATGATGAGACTATGCGGAGATCCGAGCTTCGCCCTGGAGAAGGGCGGAGTGAACATCGAGTCTCTATGCCAGATGCTTGGGGCATCTAGGCTGACACAGGTTTTGGTTGGGGTGGTAGGTGGTCTGCTGCTATGCCATCAGAGTGGATGCAGGCTGCCATGGCTACTGACAGATGTGGTCTATGACATGAGAGACCATGGATATAGGTTTGCTTGGGGGAGCTTTGTACTATGCCGATTGTATAGGATCCTGTATGGGGTCGTATACAAGGGCGGCCGATGTCTGGTCATGACATCACTACTACAGGTTTGGTGTTGGGAGCACATCATGGTGCGGAGGCCGGTAGGGCTCCCACTGATAGGGATTGATGGGGAGAGGCCCCGAGTTTTCTACTGGTGGCTCCGGAGAGGGTCACAATGGCGAGTAGATCTGCTAGTGTCCCGGAGACTACTTGACGACCTTGTCTCCGACCAGATCACCTGGAGGCCTTGGAGAGATCATCCAGGGTGGGCCGAGGATGGACAGGAGCTAGCTCATGTCAGGCGAGTCTGCTGGCTGAGGATGGAGAGGGGAGAGGTGGAGCTCCATCGGTACGACCGAGTTTTGAGGCAGTTCGGTCTACAACAGGGGATCCCATCTCTCGGAGACTACGAGTTTTCTCGGACCATCCGGGATAACACTACAGTTAGCGGGGCTCTAGATATGCAATGATTCTGGAGTTGGGACGTGGATGATGCCCCCATCTAGCCAGTGGATGGGGATGACGCAAGGGTAGCCGACGGCTATGATGCCTAGTACGCAGGCATCCGCCCTCCTCGGATGACGAGGGCTCAGGGTCTGATTCACGTGGTTGTGCGTCGGATAGGGAGGCGGTGCCAGGCGGCCATTGAGGTGGCACAGGGTCATGGTGGGAGAGAGCAGAGGAGGCCACAGGCTCAGCAGAGGCCATGGCAGCGGGAGAGGAGGGAGGAGAGACCCCCTTCTCCATAGAGAGAGACCACCATCGCTCGATAAGGGCAAGGGTGTCGAGGTAGGAGAGAGTAGCGAGATGGCTACTCTTCGGGTGGAGACTGTCCATCTCCAGGCATAGGTGCAGACTTTACAGGATGAGGCTACACGTCATCGAGCGGAGGCTACACAGCTCAGAGATGAGGTTGCACGCCTCAGAGCATGGAGCGGAGGAGCGAGCACTCAGGAGCTGGCGTGGTCGATTGCTCAGACCGCGTTCTACCAGGGTATCTACTTCCAGCTGGTGCCAGAGGGCCAGAGGGTACAGCTGCCAGCCGGCATTGCGGATCCGATCAGGGTTGGGTCATCGAGGACTTCATCTCGATCGACAACTAGGACTCGTAGTACCACACATACTGCGATGGGGCCACCTCGTCCACCTCAGGGCGGGGGAGGAGATGAGGCTGAGAGCTCGAGGGGTTCTCGAGGCTAGGCTACTGCACTGCATAGACTGGATATATGATTGAGAGGATTGAGTATGCCAAGATGTAGATTGTGGCATACCAATCTAGTTTTGATATGATGTACATACATTGTTGAGATATATATATATATATATATATATATATATATATATATATATATATGATATTTTTGATCATATGACTTGTCTTATGTATGGTGCTTTAATGTTTTTGATGTGATTGATTTGATGATTCATGTAATTATGTTGTTTGAAAATATTATAGTTTGAATGTCATGCTTTAAAATTTAAATGAAATAATCTGATGTAAACAAATTGGTTGTTGAGATGATAATTTGATAAAAATAAAAGGGACTGTTAACAATAATTTCAAAGGACATTGTCGCTATTATAGACCATTTCATGGAGTCGCTGCTCACTCGGTCGTCAAGCTAATCCCGGTATAGAAATATTGTTAAAAGTAAAAAGAGTGCTTAAGAGACTGTCTTAAGACTTTGTTGTGATGATAGAAATGATGATGGTTTGATGGTAATTTGTTTTCAGATTTTCATAAAAATGATATGCATGAAATATTTTAAAATGATTTTGGCTAGGCATAAATTCCTAAGTGTGATAAAATTTTGAATAATTCCTTAGAAATTATACCATGGTTGCAAAATTGAATTTGAACATAATGACATGAAAAATAGAATAAGTTGCATTCTGTTTGAAAGCATAATTGTGGAACATAATGATTTAAGTCATATGTTGGAATAAATGGGAAATAAAATTAGTTCGATGGTTTGCGCTAGGCATAGAATATTTAGGTATAGACTTATACCATCATCGCGAAATCCAAAAGAAGAAAATAAATAGTTTTATTGCATGGTTGATTTTTAATTTTTGAAAATAAACAGAAAATATGAAGATGAGGACTTGTGCTAGGCATAAAATTCCAATTTTGGTTTTGGAACTATACCATCGTCGCGAAAGTCAAAAATTATATGTAACTTTATTGCATGTTTTTGAAAATGATTTTGATTTGTTGGTAATGCATGTAGTTGTCTTTATACTAAACAATTGTTCTCAGAGAAGAAAATGAAATTATTCCAGACAATTTGCAAAAATATTTCAAAGTATCTTAAAGACAAAAGTTAGATTTATAAGGAATCCCATGTGCATATGTGAGTTCATTTCCAATCTTGATTTATCATAATGATACACAAAATCTCTCAAATACAAATGTGTGTGCGATTGTATTGTTCATTCACCGAGTTTGAGCAAGATACTATGATACAAGTGATTTAAATTAACCAAATAAGTGTTCATTAACCATGATTTAGATGCATATAACCATACCGAGACTACTATGTAAGTCGGATTATCAAGAGCTAGCTAATCCATAAGCGAGACATAGGTCTGTACAAAAGAAGGTCGCTAATGTGACAGACATATCACCACGCTAGGAGTTACCCAAGGCCAAGCGGGTTGGGCACAAACCAATTGTTATGGGGCTTACCTCACGGTTTTCGAATAATTGAGAATTCCGGGGATTCAAGCTCATCAACCCTTCTTTTCTTTTTAAGGGGTAGGGAAAGGATTTTATTGCTTTTGCTTTTGCTCATTTTGTTGTCTTTCTTTCTTTGCTTTCTCTCTCTTTTTTTTTTTGTATCTTTTGCTTTGATATTTGAGATAATGCTGAAATAGTGTAAATGATTTTGCTTGATTTTTCCTTTTCTTTTGCTTCCTATTCTAGGGATACTTGCTCGGATTAGCTGTAGAGCAAGGGATTTTTATTTCGGGTAGGGGTGAGCTTGTCCTTTTGCCAATTCTCAAAGATTCTAGACCATGTGCATGATAGGATAGCAGGGGAAACTTTTCGCTCAAGAAACCACTTCTACTATGTAGGATAGCATGGACATTACAAATATAATCATTTTATTGTGAAAGGATATGTTTGGCTTAAGTAAATAACAAGATCAATTCTCTATGCTCAAAACTTTATTTAATTGAATTTTGTGGACTTTGATATAAGAGAGATTAGTAATCATACCAAATAAATCAAGATATTTATTCATGTGAGTGTGAAAGTGCGGGATTCCAAATAAATGCTAATTTATCCAAAATAATTTGAAAATATAACTGCAATGCGTCACAATGTGAGAAGTACAAAAATAAAAGATGTTTTTGATGATTTTGAATGTTTTTTAGATTTTTAAGTTTATAAATTGAAAGAAATACAAGATAGTGATTTTTTTGAAATATTTTAAACAAATATATACAATGATGAAATGACAAATTTTGTTATGCATAGTAACGTTTAAGATGTAAAATGTTCATGGGTTCTTTAAGTTCTTTACCATCTAAGGTAGATAATTTGTATGCTCCTGATTCAAATTTAGCAGTGATAATATATGGTCCAAGCCAGTTGGGCTCAAATTTACCTTTAAGGTCTTTAGTTGCATTAGTATTTTTTTGATTTTCTTTTAAAACAAGGTCGCCGACCACAAAGGATCGATGACGAACTTTCTTAGCATATGATCTTTTAAGCTTGTTTTGGTAGGCACGAAGATGCTCCAAAGCATTGATGCGCTTTTCATCTAGGAGCTCCAGCTGACTGAGTCTGCCAGCTCGATATTCATCTCCTACTTCGGTATCTTGAAGTAGTAGAGCCAAAGAAGGAACTTCTAATTCAAAGGGAAAAATGGCTTCAGCACCATAAACCAAAACAAAAGGTGAAGTTCCAGTGGGGGTTCGAACACTAGTTCGATAAGCCCACAAAGTTGGATATAATTGAATGTGCCAGTCGCGGCCAGATTTATTGACCAATATTTTGAGAATTTTGATTAAGGTTTTGTTTGAAGCTTCTGCTTGGCCATTACCCTGAGGATAATAGGGAGTGGACCAGCGATGTTGAATCTTATATTTTTGGCATAATTTTTTAACATCTTTATTTTTGAAACAAGTTCCATTGTCTGAGATGAGATTTGCAGGAATTCCGAACCTACAAATGATTTGATTAAAAATAAATTTAGAGACTTGTGTGCCAGTGCAGGAAGCTAAAGGCATAGCTTCAACCCACTTCATGAAATACTCGGTGGCGGTTATGATGAATTTGTGTCCATCAGATGACACGGGATTAATTTTGCCAATAATGTCTAAGCCCCATTTTGAAAAGGGCCAAGGAGATGAAATAGCCTACAGTTCTTGTGCAGGGGCATGGACAAGGTCGGCATGTTTCTGGCACTTGTCGCAATGGCGCACATAATCATGTGCATCATTCTCCATGGTAGGCCAAAAGTATCCTATCCTAAGGAGCTTTTTAGCAATGACACTACCACTGAAGTGTCCTCCACAAGATCCATCGTGGGCTTCACTCAAAGCTGATCTGGATTCTTCTAAATTCAAACATCTCAATAGGATACCTTCAAAAGATCTCCTATATAAAGTATTGCCAATTATTACAAATCGACTTGCTCGTCTACGTAATAACCGACGTTGGTTTCTATTAGAATTGGCAGGGAAAGTCCCATTGTGAAGAAAATCAAATATATCCGTATACCAAGGTTCAGGAGTAGTTTCATTGATTAGAAACACATCCAAAGGTTCTAAGCATGACTTATTTGAAGCGGGTTCCTAGAGTCGATGAATAATGATGGTGGCATATTCGTCATCTAACTCCAAGGGCAGAAGAGATGCGAGTTGCGGCCATAGCGTCAGCCGCACGGTTGCTAGTTCGAGGAATAGCTTCCAAGGTAACTTGATCAAATAGAGACATTAATTGTAAAACATATGCTTTATATGGATGCAATTTATCATCTCTGGTCTGATAAACTTCATTAATTTGGTTTATAACAAGTTGAGAATCACCAAAAACTAATAGATTTTTAATTTTTAGCGCCAAGGCAGCTCGTAATCCAAGGATTAGAGCTTCATACTCAACAGTATTATTAGTGCAAGCAAATGTTAATTTAAAGGACAAAGGTATAATGTGCTTTTGTGGAGATATTAAAATAATACCTGACACCAGCCCCACTCATGCATCGGGCTCCATCAAAGTATAAGGACCATTGTTCAACATGGTCTGCCTCTAATTGAAGGCATTCATCGGGAAACTCAATGATGAGGGGATGGGTAGACTCTAAGGGTGCAACAACTAATTGATCTGCTATGATTTGACCCTTAACGAGACTTCTGTCCTATAAACATGAGTTCAAACTCGCTTAGAGCAAGAACCCACTTGGTTGTGCGACCCGATAAATAAGGTCGACTCATGAGATACCGCAAAGGATCATATTTAGCAATGACATACGTTTTTTGACTAAGCATATAATGGCATAATTTTTGCATAGAAAATACGACTGCTAGACATAGTTTCTCTAATGTTGTGTAGCGGGTTTCATAACTGATTAAAGTTTGGCTAATATAATAATTAGCACGTTCTCTCTTCTCATCATCAAGTTGAGCTAACATAGCTCCTAAAGCAAAATCTGAAGCTGAAATATACAGGATAAATGGGCGGTCAGGTCTAGGCGGTGAAAGCACAGGTGGGTTAAGGAGGTATTGTTTAAGAAGTTCAAAAGCTTCCTTACATTCATCGTCCCAATTAAAAGGGATATCCTTCTTAAGGAGCTTAAGAAAGGGACTGGTTTTGTCCGCCAACTTATCGATGAAGCGACGGATGGCTTGAAGTTTACCTTGTAAACTTCGTAACTCAGATATATTGGTAGGTGCGGGCATATCAGTGATAGCCACAATCTTGAGAGGGTCGATTTTGATGCCACGTAAAGAAACTAAAACCCCTAATAGTTTACCGGACTTAACTCCAAATATGCATTTAGCAGGATTTAATCGAATAAGATATTCTCTTAACCGATTAAAAACTTTTCTCAAATCATCTAAATGATCATCTTCATTAATAGAGTGAGCTATAATATCATCTACATAATCATGTAGGATATCATGCATCATGTCATGAAAAATATAAGTCATAGCTCGTTGATATGTTGCACCTGCGTTCTTTAAGCCGAATGGCATCACTTTCCAACAAAAGGTACCCCAAGGGGTAATAAAGGTTATTTTAGCCTGATCTTCAGGAGCTATCCTGATCTGATTATAGCCGGAGAATCCATCCATTAGGGACATCATCCCACTCCCAGCAGTAAAATCAATGATTTGATCCATGTTTGGAAGAGGAAAATCATCTTTAGGGCATGCAGCGTTAATATCTCTAAAATCTGTGCAAACCCTAACTTTGGTAGCTTCTTTCTTGGTGATTGGAACTACATTCGAGATCCATTCAGCATAATCAATAGCTTGTATAAAAACAACATTCAGGAGTTTTTCTAACTCCCCTTTGACTAGCAAAGCCACTTTAGGATGCATTTTTCTAAGTTTCTGTTTAACAGGTTTAGCATCCGGATGGACTACTAGGTGATGCATGACTACAGAAGGGTCTAAACCTGGCATATCTTCATATGTCCAAGCGAAGACATCTTCATATTCTTTAAGGAATGCAATGTATTGCTCTTGTTTTTCTTGACTTAATTCTGACCCAATATTGATTATGTGAGGATTATCCTCAGTTCCCATGTTAACTTTAATGACGTTTTCTACTTCCATGTGTAGATCTCTTTCAAAATTAGGTGGGGCGGGTGAGACGCCCAATTCTTGTAATTCTTTTAAGGTTAACTTAGATAAGTCATTTTGAGGAGTAGTGGCCTCAAGCTGAGCTATAGTTGGTATAGAACCATCAAAATAAAACCCATTGTGTAACATCTCTTCAACGGAGACATCATGGAAAATATCACCTTCCAACTCATCATCGGATCCAGACAATCATTTCGGGATAAGCTATGGATAGCATATTGCATGTAAATGGCTGATTTTGTAGAGGCAAATCATCACGCCTATCCAAATAATCTTGATAACATATGAGTTGATCATCATGTTCAAAAGGGAAGGGTTGACCCTTACTAGGAAATAGGCCCACACCACATCGGGCGGGCCATGGTTCTACCTCGAAAGGTTCTTTCATACCATTTTGGAAAGGTCCCAAGCCTTTCCCTTTATATCCCATTTTAAGCATTATAGGTTTAGCTTTAATATACTCATTAGTAAAATAACATCGAGCATATCCCTCATGATGAGTTTTGATGTTCCTGGGTATTCTTCCCCGGTCATATCCCTTATAAATGAAGGCACAACTCCCGACTTGGTAAGTACTTCCCATAGGTTGTGGGAGGCCCAAAGTACGAGGAGATGGCGGCAAATTACTTAAGATAATGGAATTTTGCATAGAAGCATTTGTTTTTTTCTGATATAAGAATTTTAGATAAATCAGGTAAGAGTTCATCAGAAAGAGCATAAGATGTAGAAGGATCATTCCCTATATCTTTAGATGTGGAAGGTATGATAGATGTAGATAATGTAGAGGTGTTAATAGATGGGTCTATAGGTTTTGAAATTATAGGGACAGAACATGAAGGATTGGTTGTGGATTTAAGATCTTTTTGAGGTTCTAGTGTGGTTTGTTTAGAAGATTGTTGAGTTAAATGTATAGGTGTAGTTGATGGAGTAGATGATGTTATGTGTGTGTGTTTCACATGTTTAGATGAAAAATAAGAATTAGGATGTGTGGATGACAAAGCGGGGCAAAATTGCACTCCAACGGGTTCTGCCAAAGCACACATATCAAAGGGTCTAGGGTCACCATGGATAGTGACCAACTGATTTTTAAATTCGAATTTAACACATTGGTGTAAAGTTGAAGGGACCGCTCGCATCGCATTGATCCAAGGGCGACCCAAGAGTATATTGTACGATGCGGGGCAATGTACAATAAACACGGTTGTATCTAGGGTTCTAGGACCAACTTGCAAGGGGATAGTAATGACTCCACACGTTTCTTGTGTCTCGTCATTGAAAGCTTTGATAATCATGTCAGTTTTTTTCATTTCATCACTTCTAAAGCCAAATATTTGGTAGAAGTCAAAAGTGCAAATGTTTAGAGATGAACCATTATCGATCAAGACTCTTTTAACAGCTACATCTCCAATTAGAGCAGTAATATATAAGGGATTATCCTTATGTAAACTATGTTGTGGTATATCTTTATCTCGAAAGTCAATACAATCAACTTCTCTAGTGATGATAGTATTGGCCATGGCTTCAGGTTGAATATTTTGAGGTACCATCATTTGGCTTAATGTAAGCATCAATTCATCCCTATGGGTAGGAGAAGATCTTAACAAGTCCAAAAGGGAAATTTTGGCTGTAGTATTGGATAATTGCTCATTAATATTGTAAGGGGGTTTAGGTTGAACATTAGGAGCATGATTCCCTTTATTGGGATTTCTCAAAACAAATGGAGTTGATCCATCGTTCTGATTTGGTTCTTGTTGAGAATTTTGAGCTTGTTGTCTAGTAACGACTCCGATGGTACCTACAATGTTATATTGAAGATGCTGAACTAGTCTCGGTTGAGCGTTTATGGCTTGTTCATTAGGAAGGAATTGATTAGAAGAGGGTCGAGTAGTAACTCTTCTAGGAAATGGTTCTTCCGGAACCATAGCATCTGTGATGGGTTGAATAGGATCTGATTCATTTTCAGAACTATTCGATTGATTTGAGGTGATGTCTACTTCACTTTCAGTATCCGATTCTACATCACTAGGATCGGGAGTTTGAATATTATGTAGGGGCCTGGTCGTGACCATGGATAAAGTTGTGCCAAATATTTGAGGATCCTGAACAGATAATTGTCCGCTAATAGTCCCTACATATCGGGTAGGAGGGGGAACATTATGATGTTCGATTTGATTGGCCACTTCTTTACCATGTTTTGGTAAAGGATGTTGAAATATATCTAATGATTGATTAGCATTTTGATTTTGATTTTGGGGAATGGTCTTTTGAGCATTATTAGGAGCATTTTGTTTAGGTTGGAAAGCTTGCACCTCCATCTCATTATTATCAATCAGATCTTGTATTTTATGTTTTAACCTTTTACAAGAGTTGGTAGAGTGTCCAAGCCCTCTATGGAAATCACAGTGTAAGTCGGCTCTGTATCCGGGTATGGTTGGATCAGGTTCTCGGATAGCTGGTAATTGAATCAAACCTCTTTCGAGTAATTGGGGTAAAATAGTTGATAATGGTTGATTCAATCTAGTAAACTCTCGAGGAGGTTTATCAGGGAGGTTTCAATATAAATTTTTCTGTTGTCTTCGTTGTATTGATATTAGCAATGTTTCTACTATCAGTGACTCCGTCACCTACAACTTGTTTATTTTTGTACTGATTTTTGGATGTTTTCTCATCATCTTTCTTCCTAAGCTGGCCTCTCCTAATGAGGGCATCTTCTACTCTTCGAGCTAAGTCTATAGCCTGATCGAAGGTAGTTAAGGTAGCAGTTGATAGTTCATAGGATATTTGTTCTTGCAAATTATTAATAAAAATGTCCAACATTTCCCTATAAGGTAGCACAAAGTGCAGTTTTCCTATCAACTGCCTCCATCTAGCTAAGAAATCAGCAAAACATTCATCTTTGTCTTGTTTTAAGTTGTACAAATCTTTAATGGTGACATGCCTCTCGATATAGGCACTAAATTGATGCACAAAAGATTCAGCTGTCTCTTCAAAATTTCTCAAAGAATGAGTGGGCAATTGATAGTACCACTCTAATGCCATTCCTCCTAAACTTTTCGGGAACATTTTTAGTAATAGCAAGTCATCATGTGATATATCATGACATGCTATCCTAAACATGCGAAGATGCTCTATGGGATCTTCGGTTCCTTTATATATAGGGAGAACGGGCATGGGAAAGTGTTTAGGGTATGGTTGTGCTACAACTATGGGATCTAGAGGTTGACTACATATCTCTCGATAATTGTACGAGGGACGATAGGGATCTATCTGGTCCATGCGGGAAGCAAGCTGTTTCACCATGGCTTCCAGATTATTGGTTTGCCCACCATATTGGTTCGGTAGGGCATTAATATGAGATTTGTGAGCATATGATGGAGGGACATGCATATTAGATGCTATATTGCTATTGTGTAAATTGTTGGTAGGAAGGGTGTTATGAAGAAGTTTTGAAGTTGTATTATGTTGTATCCCAGATTGTTGAAAATTGGTGTTTGGCTTCATTTTAGGTTTTTGTTGATTTGAAGCATATTGATTAATAGTTTGGCGAAATAAAGCAGTGAATGAAGGTCTCTTTTGTGTGGGAATGATTTTAGGCTCAATAAGAGGTTCCTTAGGGGGTTGGGTAACCTGTTGTTTTTGCATGTTCTGAATCATAGTGACCATATCTCTATTGGATGGTCCAGCTTTATCACTTTCTTGATCAATGAAAGACAAGGGATTAGTGTGTATGTCAAACATATGTTCCATGGCTGCTTGAGTGTCACTAATTTGTCCTCTATCAATACGAACTGCCATATTAAGAGCACCAATATTATTATTGAAGAATTTCTAGAAATGATCTAAGTTATCAAAAGCAATAGTTCCATCTGGAGCTATTCTAGGGGATGAGGATCCTTCCTCTTTAACATTTTCTTGTTGTTCATTTTCTTCAACCGACGTCATCTTCTGGCTGTTCTAGAGTTTCTCTTTCTGGAATTGAACCCTCAGGAAGGGTATTTAATTTTTTATTTTTCTTACCTAACCAATCTTCTTCTTCTTCTTCAGTTTGTTTACCATTCCTAAGTCTAGGCATTGTGCTTAAATTTAGATTTCAGAAAATATATATATATATATATATATATATATATATATATATATGTGTATATGTGTGTGTGTGTGCAGCAAGCTTAAGAGGTATATATTTTAATTATATACCTACTATAATATTTAAAAATGTTTTGGGTTTTTGTTATGTTTTTTGGTTTTTCTTATTTTTTATAACAATATTATAAAGATAACAAACAACACTCAAAATGCAAGAAATAATAATAATGAAAGCAATGATCTAGTTTTCTATAAACAATTTATAAATATCATTAATGGGCTCAAGTTCTTCAGGAGTCATGAAATGTTCTTCTTCAAATTGAAAATTTTCTTTCAAAAATTTAATGAAATGTGCTATAGCAATACCATGTATTTCGGATTCTGGTTGATAATAATAATTCTCATGACAATATTCACGATATAACATAGCTCTAGGAATTCTATTCCATCTTTCTCTAATCATAAGATCGACCTTCTTGGACTTCTATATGAACTAGAAATTGGCGTACCACAGCTGCGTTCTCGAGGTATTCCTCGAAGGTGAACAATTCTGAAGACACAAGAGCTCTCCTATAAGCTAACCACCTATGGCAAGCTCTCCGAAGTTCATGATAAAAAATGAGTTGATGAGGATCCAGGATTCTATCTAGGACAAGCCTCTTGATTTGTTTAAGTTCTGTTGACCTAGATGAAATGACACCTAGTCTTCTATCAAGTTCGTCCCACAAAAGTTGGTTTCTATCTGTTTCAGGCACACTAAGCACAAAATTAATTTCTAAGGCTGCTAATTGGTTTTCAACATTTATAATAACTGCTAGTCTTTTCTTAGGAGCTACCATCTAAACATGATATGCAACTTAGTAATTTTCTAATGATTTTAAATGCATCTATTTTTTTTTGTTTTGTTTTCATTTTCAAAAGGTTTTAGTTTCACGTCGGGTTCACCAAAATGTATCGTTCCAAATTTTTCACACCCTTACCTTCAGGCTATAGGATCCGCGCCCGAAAGGGGGATGTGAAAAGGATGGGACAATACCTCGGACTGAGAGGCCTTGCGAAGGTCCCGCCTCTCGGGGGAGGTGTATTAAGGTGATTTTTCGATGGATGGTGGGGTTCACCGGGAAACGTTTAGTGGCAGTTTCCACGCCTAGGTTGGGAATGTGTTTTATGTGTTCAATTTTATCTTTAAACATTCAAATCCTAGGTTTGGCCAAATGAATCTAAGTTATTCTATATGAAATGCAGATTTAAATACAGAAAATAGATTTAACAGAAAACACAAAGAACAAACTAAGTGAAGAAATCCATACCTGGTTTCGGATGTCTGATGGAGGTTCTAATTTTTGAAGCAGTCCAGATCGTCTGGAATTTGACAGGATCGTCTCCTATCTGACAGGATCATCTGAGATCACGACAAATTCGTCGAGAGACACTGCAAATAGAGAAATAGATACAAAATACCAAAATTGCAACTATTATGATAAAGGAAAATGATATGAAACAATAATAAGGATGTTAATAAGATAATCCTGAATGGAAATGCAAATAAATTACGATACTTTAATAGCTAATCATGATCTTATTATGCAATTAAACTACATGGGTGAACTCCAAGATGCAAGATAACAGGAAATAATAATAAAACTGACTAAATGCAGAATAAAATAACAACAAAGTATAGAAAAAGCGCAAACTCTGGGCACTGATTGCCCCAATGCAGACTGTAGTCGAAATCATCTCGGATTGATACGAAATCGTCTCGAATTGGACAGGATCGTCTGCGACGATCTGAGCTTGCTCCGGCTGAAGAATGACAAGGTTCCTGCAACAAAATTTGGAAAGTACAAATGCAGATGGTAATCCTGGGTATTCTAATGCGTGTAAAGGTCAAGTTACAGGAAATTTCAGCCAGGGGAAAGTCAAGGGGGGTCCTAAGGTTTAAATAGGCTTAGGAGGGAAGTTGGGAGGTTGGAGATCATCCTAATTTGGAAGATCTCCAACAGGGGAGGTCTCTAGCGGCGTAGACACGCTTCTACCCAACTTAGAGACGTCGTTGAAATAGAGGCTAATTATGAAAAATTAGTTTTGGGACAAGATCGTCTGGACGTCCTAGTCCAGACGAAATCGTCCAATCTGAGGCGATATCGTCTGATCGGCGACGATATCGTCAAACGGTCAAAACAAACTCTAAAAATGGCACGAGAAACGAGGAAACGGGTTAAACGGCGGTTTTGGAGCGGTTTTGGGGTTGAATTTGAATTTGAATTATTACTAAGGTAATTTTAATTATTGCTAAGGTTTTACTGTGCCAATTTTAGGGTGCTACACCATGTAATTAGAAGCTTGGCTTATATTACAAAACTTCTTGTTCCTCATTTCTTGCGTCAAACTGATGGGCCAAATATTAAGGTTCACCTAGGAGATTGGAACCTGGGCTTATGGTGTTAAATGCCTTGCTTCTCATTACTCACATGAAACTAGTGCTTTACTAATTAAACTAAATATTAAAACATAATTTATTAATATTGAATAAAATGAATATTACTAATTTAAATTTTGACTTATTACATGCAACATACCAATTAATCATAATTTACATATTGAACATTGATATTATTTCCAAATGGATTATAATACAATAATTTTAATTTTTAATTTTTATCATTGAGATAAAAGCCATGTGATCCTAGGGGGACATAAAATTTATATAAATAAAAAACATATGTATATCAAATTTCAACCTTCTAGAGGCAACAAAGAAGTCAAAAATTAAAAACAAAAACTAGCCAAAACTTTGAGCTTGAGAAAGAAGGTAGATCTAGATCTAGATCAATCAATGTTCTTTTAGTTCACCTTGAAGATCTTGAAACACGTCATTGCTAAAATATACAAAGTGGCTATCTAACACTACTAATTTTTGAGGAATTATTACACATACATCCTTCAAATGATACATATCACAAGCATGAAGGACAAGATACTCCCATTGTTCAATATGAGCTCCTTGTTTTCCTACATTATAAATTGAATATGTATTATAGAATACAACAAATCTATTAATCAAGGTTAGAATAATAAGATTCCATACTACGCTCATATACTTAACTCCAATATTGAGCTACATAATAATAGGGATGCCATCAAATTTTTAATGAATTTTAGCTAGATCCATATGAAAAATCATCTTTGTCAAAGGAATGTTGTTCAATACAATTGTAAACTGTAGTTTTGGCACAAAAAATCATTTTAGTACAAACCTTCAAATTTATATAAACAATTCTAACCAAAATTCTTCTATGATCTACAATATAAAATGCATATTAACAATGCTCTCTCTCTCTCTCAAAAATCATTTTAGTACAAACCTTCAAATTTATATAAAGAATTATAACCAAAATTCTTCTATGATCTACAATATAAAATGCATATTAAAATTCTCTCTCTCTCTCTCTCTCTCTCTCTCTCTCTCTCTCTCTCTCTCTCTCAATCTATTTAACATGGATCTTACTAGTTTTAATATATATTATTATCAATTAACTAGATTGAAATATTTGTGCATAAAACATACAAATGTAATTTCATATTATACAATACAAGAAATATGAAATAAAGATACTATAAATGATATAAATTATAAGCATATGAAGATGGAAAAGAAAGTTAATATCAATGTATATGTAATTTTAAGAAAAAATAATGTTTAGCAATGTCAAATATTATATAAATGTACATTTATTGATATACAATGGTAAAAATTACTGTGTAAGTCTATTACCTTTTTTTATAACAACTAATCGAGTTAATTTCCAATACATGACTTGAGTAATAGCAACCAACATAAGCATTGTTGAAATTTTAATCTAACATGCAACCAAGGACAACGTTGTATGATGCAATATTGTATAGGCATATGGGCATTCATTATACAAATATATTTAATTTATTATATTATTTTATTATGCAACCCTTATGGGTCATGATTAACCTTGTTATGGTTTTTTTTTGGTTGGTAGAAAGGAGAGATTGCATTAATGTAAGGGTTTTGGAAGGGACCCCAAAATATTAGTACATTCAAAATGAAACTTGATTACATTAGGCTTACTAGCTTGTACATAAAGTTTTGTTAAAAATAATGATAAACCCACACTACAAAAAATAGATTTACAAAATAGTAGGGATGGCCCCATCCCAAGGGTCAATCCTAAATTGGAGTGGAACACCAAAAATAGGGCAGTGCCATCAGTTTCCATCAGGGGTGGTGTGGATCTCCTCTGCATCCATGATGATAACACTGAGTTGTGTGTGGGTGGCACCAAGGTCATTCGTAACCTACTGGAGGACATTCCCTTGAGACTTGAGAGTTTCAACAACCTACAGGAGGATGGTCCCTTGGGACTTAACAATTTTTGCAGTTGTAGAGAGGGTGGCTATAGAGCTGGCCAGGTTGTTAAGGATAGCATTATAAAGAGTTTTATTATCTCTGGAAGCATTCAATAGTCCTGAAGCTATATTTTTCTCCACCTGGGTAGAAGTTTTAGTTGTAACAATTGACTTCATTGGAGAAGAATCATAATTTTTCTCTAGCTCACTGGTTTTGGTAGGGGAAGCCATATCAGTATTGAGTTTTTTAAGTCGTGGGGATGCATGCGTATATGGAGAGCTAATATTTTAGAGGAATTTTTATGAGGAGCATTTCATAGCTCTCAAATTTTGTTCAAGGACTTTCGGGCCTTCAATTTTGATTGAAGGAGTAGTATGGGGGGGAATTCTAGGTTTGAATCATCTCTAGGGACACACTGGATGTTGGTATCGATGTTGAAGCTACAAATAGATTTGGCAGGGATGGGTAGGGGGGACAAGAAGGGGTGGGCTAAGGGACAGATGGAGGGGGTATGGGGGGTGGAAAGATAGGAGCCAAGGGTAGATAAATAAGGGCTAGGGGTAGACTATAAAATTCTAGAGGAGGTGCAGTGGGAGGGGCTAATGGGACAAGGGGAGCATTAGGGAAGGGAAGTTGATGGGTCAAAGGGGGATGGGGTCAGTAACAATGTAAGCATAGTGGTAAAAGGTATTGATAGCATGCTTGTACAGGATATAGTGCGGGCCTTGATGCATAGAATAGTGGGATTTCCCAGTGTGAACATTTATAATAGATAGATTTATTGATATTTAGAGTTAGTCGGGGATGTTAAGTTTCCTGTTACCTCTAAAATGGTTCAATAAAATAATATGGAAGCTTTTCAGGGTGCAATCAATTTTATCAATAGTAAAAAATTGAAGTATGGAAATCATAACACAGTCCCAAGGACCAGGGAGCTTAGTTATTTCAACACCCCATCAGTGGTGATGATATCACTAAATTTTTCTAGGAAGAACTCTAGCTCTACTGCCATAGAGTTTTTATCTTTGTGAATACTTCTCCCATCCGTTGGAAGCTTGGTCACCTCCACGAGAAATTGCACATGAATAGTAAAATCTAGGTTATGAACAAAGATGCAACCATCCTCTCAGGAATTAATAATGGTATTTGTGATACCCTCATAATTTCTAATGAATTTTTTGATAAAGGGGAGATAAGTGTGGAGGATATCCTCGACCACAGGGTTTAGGGTCATCTTGTCAAGGATTGTCATGGGGGGAATAACCTGGGTGGATCTGAACTTAGGATGCAAAGGGTGTGAGTGAGATTGAGTGAAATGGAAAGTATGTGAACATAACTTTAATTTAACACCCGAACCATCACGTATGTCAAAAATGCCATTAATTAAGGTGCGATGAAGTGACGTGGGGTGCAGAGGATGGTAATTCATGGGATGTGTGCCTTAACCTTGTTATGGTTAAATCCATCTTATAAATTATAATTAATATTAATTCATATTGTTAGCTTAGCTTAGGTTAGACTTATTTATGTAGTTGGGATTTTGGTATTGGTATAAATATCCCCACCACTTCATTCATTTCATTAGAGAGTTGTGTATCTTCTATATAGATAATATAGTGAATATTTGGGATACCCTCCTAGAAAATGATTTCTTGTAGCAAGGGAATATAATAGTAGGGGGAGATTTAAATTTTACTTTTAATAGAGTTGAGGTTTGGGACACTGCAGCAAGAGTTGACCCACAAGTTGGTTATTTTAAACACAAAAATGAAGAAGCGGATCTGGTGGATGTGGAGCCCATAAAAATTGTCCCTCCTTGGTATAGTAATAGGGTGGGTTAGAATTATGTGGCCAAAATATTAGATTATTTTTTAATCTCTAGTTGTCTTTTGATGGATGGTGAGAGAATCAAATCATGAGTGGATCCAGGAGGCATCTTAGATCATTTTCCTATCTTTCTTCAAGTGGGCAATTTGGATAGGAAACCTCCTAGCTTTTTCAAGTTTAATTCAACTTGGTTGAAGGATAAATTGTTTTCTAAATGCTAGTTAAAGGAGAATGGATCCCCTTTGATGCAAATTTGGGAATCTCAACTTATTTCCAATTTATAAGCAATTTGAGAAAAAGTAAAAATCATTGCTTCTAAGTGGGCTTAGAAGTCTAGACAAAAAAATGCATGAAGTTACTCTATTGGAGAGGTAGATCATGATTTTTTATTAGAAGGGAAATGAGGAGTTTCTCAGAGGATTCCAAAGTACTCATTAGAGCACTCAAAGAGAAAAAGTGTAATATTTACCAAAATAATTACTTCAAGGATAAAACCTTTTTTCTTAGACTCCATTTTTAGTGAGCAATTTGGGTTTCTTAATGGTATAAAGATACATGATGTTGTGGGAGTGGCTCAAGAAGGCATGCACATTATAAATACAAGGAGGCTTTCTACTAGAGTATGTGGGTTGTATTTGACAGTTATGCTTCTCCACACTGGTTCCAATATCCAAGCTATCAATTGGATTATGGGATGTGTGACCTCTATGTATTTTGTTGTTCTTATAAATGTCTTTGTTTCCAGCTTCGTTTCCTCAAAATGTGGTCTTAGACAAGGTTGTTTTTTATCTTCTATTTTATTTTTTTTAGTGGTAGAATGTTTGACTAGGGCTATCAGGGAAGCTAGAAGAATGGGGCTTATTAAAGAGATCAAAATGGGGTCATCACTCTCTTTAAATCATATTTTATATGTGGATGATGTTCTATTGTTTTGTGATGGATCTCTGAGGGATGTTAAAAATATCAAAAATATATTAAGGAGCTATTATTTAGCTACTAGTATGAATGTTAATTTGGATAAGTCCACCATGTCTATTGAAGATGAAAATCTCTTTCAGGGGGCACCAATATCAAGATTTAGGTAGGGATTAAATATCTAGGGTTCTTGTTGAAGCCTAATGACTATGGCATTAGGGATTGGGATTGGTTGGTGGATAATATTTATAAAAGGACATATTTGTGGCACAATAGGTGGTTGTATATTAGGGGAATACTCACTCTTGTTAAATCCATTTTGGAGGTTATTCCTGTCTACATGCATGATATGGCTTTCATACAAGTTGGGGTGTTGGATAAAATCAAGAAAAAGTATTTTAAATTCCTATGGACTAGGAAAAGAGATAAAGTTGGCATAGTATTAGCCAAATGAAAATGTTTTAGAAAAACCTAAGGAATAAGGTGGATGGGGATTAAAGAACATACACCATTTCAGTAAAGCTTTGGCTAAGAGGAATTTATGGATATTGATTACTCAAGAAAATCTATGGAGTAAAGTTATTAAGACCAAATATATTGAACCACTTACTATGGAAGAGTGGATAATAAAATATGACAAGTCTATCAACAAGGTGTCTATCTTTTGGAAAGCATTTTTCCAAGCTTTTCCACTTATAGGTGATTGGATTTTTTGCAAAGTTGGTAATGGTGCAAATATGATAATTGGTGTAGACCATTGCGTTGGTAGTGGTAATGATTATAGACTTCCTGAGGATCTTGTACTATCTTTGTAATATGCTAGTTTTAACCCTCTATTAGATGATAGATTAATAATATTTTTCTATTTATGGTAGAAATGTTTGAAGAGTGCTAAAAAACTTGGTCTTGAAGGAATGAATGGTGATTTATGACATGCATATGTGAGGGTCCTCATCACTAGTTATGTTAGGATTAGACCAGATGAGGAGGATGTTTTGGTATGGACTAAAATTTCTGTGAAGGGTTATTATACTACTAAGATAGGATATAAATTCATAATCACTCATGATAGGTAGAGGTATCATGTTTGGTGATGGAAACCTATCTAGAAGGTTAGGAAACATTTAAAAAACCAAAACCTTTTTGTAGTTGGCCCTCAATAATAGAGTTTTCACTTGGGATGCTTTATTGAAGAGGGGTTTCAAGGTCTAGGGAGGTGTACTCTTTGCCATGTGGAGATGGAAATTATCAACCATTTATTGGTTGGTTGTCCCTTTACTAAGACTGTGTGGAAGGACATAGAGGGGTTAACCGAGAGCACATATATTTGGCAAGGGGACACTTTGGAAGAATTTTTGAAGAAATGGTTTAACAAGAGAGACCTAAAGTCCTTCAGAACTCTTCCTTTTATGGTGGTAGAGGGAGTGTAGCTTGATAGAAATTTAGATATTTTCCAAGATACATTTATCTTTGTCTTTCAATTTTCTTCTCAAGTTTGTACTTTGCTTGTTGGACTCATGAAACCGAGTCTACCAAAATACCCAAGATTGATCAATGATGTGAGTGTGAATACAACTATTACTTGGAGATTTTTTGATAGGGTTTGTCAAGGTAACCCATATTTGTGTGGGTTAGGGGGAATTATCTATTTTCATGATTCACATTTCATTAATTTCAAGGTATGTCTAGGTGTAGGCAAATAATTATGTTGAATTAAATGCTTTGAATTTACTCCTAAAAACTACATTTGATCACAATGTGCAACAACTTCAAGTCTTAGGGTGTTCTCTAGTGGTCATCAATTGGATGAAGGATCTGTACACAATGGATAACTTACTCTTGTGGCCTATCTTTGAATAGGTGAATCTCCTAGCTGGTGGTTTCAACCTCATCACCTACAAGCATGTCTATAGAGAAATCAATTCACATGTAGATGTTTTGTCAAAGGATGGACTGTTGTTGGCACAGGGGCAATGGGAGTTGTTTGAAATAAGGGATGGTGGGACTATCCATGAGGTAGGAATTTCAATTTATTATATTTACAAAATGGTGATTGTTCTATTATTCTTTTATTAGCCCATATAGTGGTTTGAGCTATCAATATGGCATTTATCCTCTTATGTGAATATCTTAGCAGGTGGTTTCAACCTCATAACCTACAAGCATGTTTATAGAGAACTCAATTCACATGTAGATATTTTTTCAAAGGATGGACAAATACTAGCATACAAGCAAAGGAATTTATTTGAAAAAATGTATGGTGGGAATGTCTATGAGGCAACAATTTCAATTTTTTATATTAAAAAAATTGGTGATTATTCTATTTTTATTTTATTAGACCAAATAGTAGTTTGAGCCATTAATTTGGCATTTATCCTCTTATGTTTTTCTTTCACTTTACTATTGTATTTTTCTTTATGGTGCTAGAGAAAAAAAAATTACTTTATGTGGGGGTAGTATTTCACCATATTTTAATTTTCTTTGTATGCTTGGGGCATCTATGCTATGCAATCTTCTTTTTCTCTTGAAATAGAAATTATGATTTTTTTCGAGGAAAATAAATATAGTGAATACTTATGGTTCCTATGGGTGCCCATTATATATTTCTCTCTTCCATACTTTTTATTGCTTTTGTATAAGATTTGAATTGATGAAATGATTTTGTTCATTTTTGGAAATAGTTGTGAATTCTAACATGGTATCAAAGTAGGTATGGAGCTTCATCGCTTGGTCATGGATAAAGTTTAGTTGGAGCCTCTAATCCTTCTTCTGACTTCTAGAATAAATTACTTCTTATAGCTTCATAAGCACCTTCGATAAAAAATGCAAAAGGAAGATCTGATTTTTTCTTTCTCCAATTACTCTATTTTTTTGGAAAATTTATGCTCACTCTAGGTTATGTTCCATTATTATTGGAACGTTTTCTACTTATTTTGCTTAGATTCAAATCACTTATAGTAGAATAAGTATTGATGCTTTGACTTTATAAGGGTGTATTCACTTCATAGATATTCAAACATTATCGCATCATAAAGAGGACTTTGCATCATTGTAAATGTGGGATAATTATGATGTTTTCATCCCACTTAGTATTTTTGATGCCTTAACTAGAAGAAGGAAAAGGAGACATATTCATTTATCTTATTTTAAACCTTGTGCACAATGTCAATTTAAATGGTTGGAGCTCTTTACTATTATGAATGATGATGCCCTTTCTTCATTAAAAGTAAATAACTTTAGACTCAAGAAGTAATGGTGGTAGTTGAGCTAGACAAGCATAGCATTAGGGCATTCTACCTTTTAATATAAGGAGCAAAAGAAGAAAAAAATTATTATTATTTATCTTCTAGAAAAATTAGAAATTATTTCTAAAAATTGGTGGTTTTTTAAAATGTCACTTTGGGGCTATTTTAAGGGGAAAATTTCTAGAGGCTATAAATTTTGCATACAAAAGTGTTTTAGTCCCATTTTTTTAAATCGCATGATTTTTTGAGCTCTTTACATTGGTGTTATTTGTTTAAGGACTTAATACAAGTGGAGGGACATATCATTATGTGATATTTTTCATAAACAAATTGTTGTACTTTAAAATGTTTAATGTACCATATTTTATGCAATTAGAATTGTTGATCTATATATAAAGGAGATATAATGGGATTTGGGATATTTATAATAGTTTTTAGGTATTTTGGAGACATATGGAAAAAATATTCAAAATATGTTTTAGTCAATCCATCTTTAGCTTACTCATGAAGATATAATATTTAATCATCTCTTCTTTCTTTTATTCTTTGTCTAGGTACTCTTGGAATTTTCTAATGGCTATTGTAATGAATTCTCACTACACTTGGGTGGAGTAGGGCCATTTGGCCAATTTTGAAGGTCAATTATGGTGGACGATAAAACCATCCAAGGTTTGGATAAAAACACAGGAAAAATAGGATGAATTGAATCCCCAGAGAAGAGTGTAGGAAAAGGTGATGTGAAGTCCTAGTTACTAAACCCTCAAGGTTTAGTCAACTACATGAAAATAAGACTAGAATTCTTGTAAGATCCCAAGATGATGATGTATACTAAAAAATCAATCCAAATGGAAGGTTTGGCCTAGGGATATCCAACCAAACCCAATGTTCAAAATCTTCAAGGTAAGTGATGACAACCGATATGCCTTATGAAGGAAAAATATGAAGATCACCATGATAAGAACCAATTAGGTTGAGGAACACAAAAAGAGGTTGTTTCTAGATTTTAATCAAACTACCTCCATCTATGGTCCAAAAATATAGGAGGTCAAATTTTTCTTCAGGGCATCCTTCTCCTAAACCCTCCACATGGAGGGTCATTGGTCCCCATCCCTCCTAGATGGGAATGTATCCCTAGATCCTACAATTTGTGCTAGGGTGTTCAACACCCATGAATGTATGATCCTCTCTTTATAAATAAGTACAAAATTAACAACCTCATCATGATATTTTTAGAGGAGTGGCTATGGATCTCATAAAAGCATTAATGACATAAGATCTTGGCATGTCATTACTATAGATTTCTAGCATGGATGACAAGATCTCCCCTCAAATAGATTCAAATCTAGAGATCTCGATATTGTGCACCATCAATACAAAAGTACCTTGGGTAGAAATATTTGAAGTGATAATTTTAAATCTTAATAGAGAAAAGACTCCTAATATTATCTATAAAATTTTGTATTCTATTTATTGTAAACATTGAAATTCAACCATTCTTCTAAGAAAGTTTCCTTCATTCTCTCTTGTGTGTTGTCTTGGTTTAAATCTTGTGTAGTTTTCATACCTCTTTTCTTGGCCTGTATGTAATCTAAAATTCACATTATTAATAAGTTGTGATTATTATGAAATCCCTATCCTAGTTATGATGTGGGTGTTCTATTTTATGGATGTTTTAAGATAATGTGTTCCTCCTACACTATCAATTGCTATAAATATATTCACTTCAACTTGTCATGGTACAAAGAGTCTCTAGATATTTGGCACATCACCACCCATTGTTAGGATAGCTAGGCTAGTTAGATTTCCTTTCCCACATTTTACTTTCCAATCAATTAATGTTTTCCTCTTTCCCTTTTTCCTAGAAAGACACCTAATACAGTAAGATAGAGTAGGAAGGACGACAAGCATCAAAAGATCACACCCAATCAAGGATTCAACCTTGGTAAAAATTCTTGGAGTTCATCCAAAGGAGCCATGTCCAATGCTCACTGGACTTGCCAACACTAGCATCTTGAATGTAGTGTAGGGTAATGGATGCACCTGCTTGGAAGAAGATAACACCATAACCATGGGGGTTCATGGTTCCTAGCCTGCAAGGGTCATTTCAAACCCCTAATGGTTCAAACTGGCATGCTCGATGGGACCTAAAATGTGAAAATTCATCCTTTGATAATAAGTTAGGTTGAGGTTCTAGTGAAGACCTCAAACACTATCTTATTGAATCATCTTGAAGATACACCTAGTGACTCTAATCTAAGATAAGACCCTAACGAAATTACCTTTAAGAAATAGATCAAGGTTATGGTGGGTGTCATGACCCACCTTGGTATGACTTGCTACTTAAGTTGAACTATGTATTATCAAATGATGTTTAATACTTAGCTTTGTTATTTTATGGATATATGCTTCTAATATTATGTCCATTTTGTGTAATACTACAATATTGTTGATGTGTGGCATAGGTGCAGTATTAGGTACTCTCATGGGTGGATAAGAGAACTGGCCCCAAGGAACAAGAGATCATATTGAAGGGTAAATGATGATGATGACTCATTCATCAAACAACTCAGTGTAACATGAATGCATACCCTTTCATGTAGGTTTATTTTCGTTTGTTTATACTCATGTTTGTAGACCAAAAAATTTGCTTGCGGTAAGTCTCCTTGATGTGAGTATATGATAGCTTAAATATATCTTAAATAAGGAGCCACTCACTTGAGGATAAAAAAATGGTATGAAACATTGAGAGAGTGCATTTGTTCTTGGACTTGATGTTTAGATCTCCTTTCCTTACACATGTGACTGAATGGTATCTTTGTTAGATTAGATAGATTTAATCTAAGGTTGCTTCTTAGGATTGGAGTAAAAAAAAAATTGTTTGCTTTGTTTGAATGAGAAAGACTGAACCCTAGAATAATTTTAGATTTAATATTAATAAATGGAATGATTAATGTTAGCTTAATATAATGTTAGTATTAATCAATAAAATGATTAATGATGTTAGATTTAATATTAATCAAAGGAATGATTAATGTTAGCTTAATATAATATTAGTATTAATCAATAAAATGATTAATGATGTTAGATTTAATATTAATCAAAAGAATGATTAATGTTAGTTTAATCTAATTTTAGTATTAATAAATAAAATGATTAATGATGTTAGATTTAATATTAATCAAAAGAATGATTAATTTTAGCTAAATCTAATGTTAGTGTTAATCAATAAAATGATTACTAATATTAGATTAATGAATAATGTTAATCTAATATTAAATGCTTTTAATCTATTGGATTATTAATGGCTTTGAATTTTTTTTATGCTTGCTTGTTGTGGTTTTTCCTCCTTTATGGTTGTTATTACCTTGTTAGCATGGTGGAGTCACCTCATTTTTTTAGTTTCCTTGCTCTAATATTTTGGCTACATGAATGACCTTTGTGTGTGTTGTTGGTTGTCAAGGATAACACTCTTGGTGTTACTCTGAAGTGGAGGTAATTGGCCTCCTTCTCATTATCTTTCCCATTACCTTTAAAGGAAGGTTGTAAGCTTGGGTTTGGAGGCAGTGCCTAGGGATAAGAAGAATACAGGCTAGGATGAACATAGGGAAGTAGTGTCAAGCAGTGCAAAGTGGGTGCATGGGATGATTGGTAGCTTTGAGCGTCTCTTAAAGCTAAGAAACTTAGATACCATCATATTGTATGTTGAACTTTGGGTGTTACATTCTTGGTTGGCATTGCTATGTTGCTTTAATTTACCTCTTTCTTGTGCTAGTTTGTATGATGTATTCATGTGATAGAGCTTTGGATTGATGTGTGTTAGGGTTGCATGCTCATCCTCACTAGCTAGGAACTTGTTCTACTTGCATGGTAGGAATAGTGCATAGTAAAGTGATGTGTTGGCTTGAAGACAACCTACAACTGGCCTTCATTGAGTAGCCTATGTTGATCCTTTGCTTGGAGAGATTCAAGGACTCATTATTTTGTTGTGTCTCTCACTACATCATTGGACATCTTAGCTCTTGCACTTTGATATCTTTGGATTTATCCCTTTGTTTGAATGCTTGAAATATCAAGTGCACACTATCTTTGCAACTTACGTATGCCTACGTAAGATTAATTTAGGATTATCTCATATCATTTTTCTTTGGGATTGCATTCAACCGAGAGAATATTAAGATTGCTAATTTTTTATATGCATAGATTAGTACATCAATTTTAATTAAAGCTTATGCTTTGTACCAATTAGGTTAGTTCCTTTTATTAATTTGATATATTAATTATATTAAGGTTAACTTAATGGATTTCATAGAAGTTCATTTAGATGTTTCTTTAATCTAAGGTTACTTTAATGTAGTTTGTTATTGATCTAACAATTAATTTTCTTTTTAAAATATTATATTATAATTTTTTAATCAAATGATAGATAAGTTGGCAATGAATCTAATGCTATAATTAATACATTACAATTTTAGATTATTATTAACTACTCAAATGATATATTAGTTGGCAATGAATCTAATTCTGAAATTAATACATTACAATATTAGGTTATTATTAACTAATTAAATGATAGATTAGTTGACAATGAATCTAATGCTGGAATTAATACATTACAATCTTAGATTATTATTAACTAATCAAATGATAGATTAGTTGGCAATGAATCTAATGTTGAAATTAATGCATTACAATCTTAGATTATTATTAACCAATCAAATGATAGATTATTTGACAACGGATCCAATTCTGGAATTAATGCATTACAATCTTAGATTATTATTAACTAATTAAATGATAGACTAGTTGGCAATAAATCTAATGTTGGCATTATTACATTACAATATTTAGATTATTAACTAATCTAATGATATATTAGTTTGGTAGTGAATCCAACATTTAATGCATATTAATATTAGATTATTAACTAATCAAATGATATATTAGCTTGGAAATTAATCTAATGAAGGAATTAACTAATCATGGTTTAGTTAATCTATTGATATATTAATCTTAAGTCTTATTCAAAGAATGATAAGACTTGTAAATAGTAAATTGATTACTTTTTTTTCTTAACCAATGAAGAGTTAATTTGTTTTTGGGTAGATTGAAAAAGTGGGTTTTGAAAGGGTCTTAAAACCTTATTACAAAAGGTGCAACATTACACCTGGAAAACCCTCAATATTTTCAAAATGAATGTCCTAAAAGGAAGATCCCAACCACTAGGGGAAAACAAAACCATGGAAAAATCCTTATAAAAAAATAAAAAATAGAGGTTTAGGCACAAAAAAAATGACAGTCCCAAAAGGAAGATCCCAGCCACCAGGGATGAACAAAACTGTGGGAAATCCTTAACAAAAAAACTAAAAAATGAAAATTTAGGTATAGCAGAGTAGAAAATAAACCTTCAATGATCTCCACGTGATATTCAGGGTTGTCATTTCCATTCTTGAAAAGATGTTTGAGCTGCACGTTAAGCTCTTCCATGGTCTTGGTGACTTGATTATAGATCATCTAGGTAGCCCTGGCTAGGGTTATGCATAAGGGATTTGTCCCAAAAAAATATTTATAAAAATTTGATGATTCAGTTTCGAAATCTAGGTGAATAGTGTCCAAAAACATGTAGAAGGTTAAACTTAAAATGGTCAAATTATTATAAAATTGGGACAAATCGACCCAAAAAAATTTGCACCTAGAAATTTTTGGCTAATGAGCCTTGGTCAAGGGTCCCAAATATTAGCCAATTCCAAATTTCAAAAATCCTAATTTTAGCCAATTTGGTGGTAAATAACCACTATGCATAACTCTGGCCCTAGTAGCATCGGTAGTAGCAGATAGGTTGATCGTAGTGTTCGAAACAAGAGGCATAATGGAATTTTTAAGCACAACAAAATTTACCTCTAGCACATTTTTATCATAAAAATTTTGGGTAGGGGTCAGTTTTGAGGCATTCCCCTCAGTCTTCACATTCTTAGAACTTCTAGACCATCAAGCCTTACTCGCACTTTCCTCCTACTTGAGTTTCTTGAGTGATCGGTGCCTTAGTTCAAATCTCGAGTAGTCAAACTCTCGCTTCACAAAACTAGGGGTTTTTCCATTAGGTCTAAGGGAAAAAGAATTGGGATCACCCTCATCGTTGGGCTCCTTGATGATAGGGGTAACATGGCTAGGACTTTTCAAATGAGGTTCATAAGGGTTACTGGTTATGATGACTTTTTTGATATACTCTTTGAGGGCATGCTTATAAATTATCGAGTGTAGACCTTGATGAGTTGGATGGGTAGACTTTTGCTTCCTAAATATTTCAATGGAAAGTTCAATGGAGTAAAATAGGTAATCAAGAATATTAATAATATTAACATCCCTAAGGTGGTTTAGGAATGCTATATGGAAACTATGTAATGAGATATTAATGTTATCAATAGTTATATACTGCATAATAGGTATCATCACCTGATCCTAGGGTGATTGAAGAGAGGTCCTAACTATACCACCATTCTCCCAAATCAAATTCTAACCTTTATCCACAAATTAATCAATTTCCACTTGAAATTATGTATGTCCCTCCTAATGGTACACCTTTCAATAAAAAATCTAGTAATATCAGCCAATAAATGAACATTGATGACAAACTCCAAGCCTCGAATAACAATGCTCCCTTTGTTCCACAAATTTACAATATCATTATAGATATCTTCATCATTGCCATAGAACTTATTCAAGAATGGAATGAAGCCATGAGACCCTAATAGGTCTTCACTCCCAAGATCTAATTGAAGTGACTCAGGATCAAGGAGGACCATGGAAAGTTTGTAGAAACTAGACCAAGGATAGGGGAGAAAGGGGGGATTTTGAGGTAAAACACCCCAATCACAATATTTCTAGATGTCATGCAAGTGAAATATTTTGGATTGAGAAAATATTAATGATCATTGCAAATACCAATTAGTGGAAATGATTGAATCCTGAGCCCTGATACAATGAATGCTTCTAATTTTGGAAAGGTACTGCCAAGGATGGTGTAAGTCATCATTCACATCAAAAAAATTGGAAGAAATGGTCCTCAAAACTAGTAGTTGTCAAGGGTGACAAATGAGGTGCTTCAGCTCAAGTAAATGCTAGTGATTAAAATGAATGGGGCATTGGGGTGGTCACCAGACATGGGACAAGTAGAAAGGCTAGGAAGGTGATACATGGATTGATAAGAAAGGTTGAGGGGTTGGCAGGGGTGGGTGATAAGAAAAATGTGTAAGAACACATGAAGGGTAAACAAGTTCCATGGATGAATAGGTGAGGTGAGTTGATTATGTGTTAGGATCCTCCATCCTAACATTATTAATTAGTATTATTAATCATTTAATTATTATATTATTAACTTATAAAGTGAACCATAACATCTATTCATAACGTGAACCATCACATCTCTTCATAACATGAACCATCATGTCTCTTCTTAATGCAAACCATCACATATCTTCACCAACGTAGCTTTAGGGTAGATATATATATATATATATTAGGTTGGCCATTCACACAAATCATCCAAGAAGAAGAATATATATTTGTTTAAATCCATTGGAGGGATTCCCCATTCTAGTGCAATAGTGATTCAACCCTAAAAGTGATTCTTTTTAATGTTATTTTATTTATTCATTTATTAAATATTAGCTAGAACCTTCAGGGTTCTACCATTTGGTATCAAAGCATCGATTCTGGACACAAGTGGGGAAGTTTGTTTAAAGATATCTCGAAAGAAATCTTGTAAGTAATGAATAAATGGTAATATTATTTTGAAATAAAAATAGCCAAAAAAATAGTAGAGTTAACCCTAAAAAAGAACGACATTGCAAATAAAATTATTACAAAGGAGGATTTTTGCCAATGGAAGGAGCCAATTACAAAACCACCTGTATGGGAATCACAAAATATGTACACCACCCCAAAACTTAGTCAAATATTACCCATTAAATGTATCAAACCCATAGAAATAAAGGCACAATGCAAAAAGGGCATTTGTTTTTATTGCGATGAGAATTTTTTTCGTAATTATCAATGTATTACATATGCACTATATATTTTGAATGCAACTATTCCTTGTAGTTCTCCCAATGATGAAAATGCAATTGAGGTAGCCATAGTGACAGATACACTTGAAGATGATACTAAATATGGGGATGATGAGGAAGGTAAGGAAGATGAGGAAGCCACGGAAGATAAGAAAGAGGAAGAAGATGTAGAAAACAAGGACAATGAACAAGAAATACCCCAAGCACCTTATCGCAATGAGAAAGACAATATAGTTGATATGCTAGAATTGATCGATGCATCAGGTAAGAATGATGTAGACATTCTTGAAGTGACCTATTATGGCAAAACATGCACTCTACAAGAACTACAATAAATTTCATCTCCAATAGTGAGTTATCACCGTAGGGTCAAACCTATTCAAAAATAAGGCAAAAAGGTGACTGCACACTCCTTCATTCCCTCTCCTAGGGAACAACAAGAGAATGT
Organism: Wollemia nobilis; assembly: GCA_028583015.1. Classification (NCBI taxonomy): domain Eukaryota; kingdom Viridiplantae; phylum Streptophyta; class Pinopsida; order Araucariales; family Araucariaceae; genus Wollemia; species Wollemia nobilis. The sequence continues at coordinate 2,672,166 of JAQPPZ010001679.1, read as the reverse complement.
AGAATTTTTACCACCTCTTTTTAAGCATCCTTCTAAAGTGTTTGAGGAACCCCAAGGGTTGCCCTCCCATTGTCATCATGATTCTCCTAAGGAATATTCTACTATTTTTCTTGGCAACCCCCCACTAACACTCCGACCTTCAAGATATCCCTGCCTTCGGAAAAGTGACATTAAAATAGTACAAGAACTTGCAAAAATTTTGCTTGGAAAACAAAATATAAAGCTCCTCACTTTGAGCTTTGAGGACAAAGCTCTTTTTAAGGAGGGTGGCATGTTAGGATCCTCCATCCTAACATTATTAGTTAGTATTATTAATCATTTAATTATTATATTATTAACTCATAAAGTGAACCATCACATCTCTTCATAATGTGAACCATCACATCTCTTCATAATGTGAACCATCACGTCTCTTCCTAACATGAACCATCACGTCTCTTCACCAACATAGCTTTAGGGTAGATATATATATTAGGTTTGCCATTCACACAAATCATCCAATAAGAAGAATATATATTTGTTTAAACCCATTGGAGGGATTTCTCATTCCAGTGCAACAATGATTCAACCCTAAAAGTGATTCTTTTTAATGTTATTTTATTTATTCATTTATTAAATATTATCTATAACCTTCAGGGTTCTACCATTATGACAAAAAAAATATTCGGGCAGTAATGGTGGATAAGATTATCATATTAATCATCGACATGGAATTCCACATCAGATCAAGGGTTAGGCTTGTGATAAAAGGGTTGGGATAACCAATCCTTGGTAAGAAAAGCCACGTAAGATCAAAGGTGGTCCAACCAACCCAATTAACCAATAGGAAACTTTTGACCAACATGTGGGAAATCATAGATGGAAGCATCAATGAGAGACTGAGGAAACTCATTGTTCCAAATGGTTAAGGATTCCACGTTGGGCCCTGTAGACACCAAAACAGCACCAATCCGATTATGTGACAACAAGCACTGATCGCACTAACACACACAGCCCCCAAGGCAGCCCCCAGAGGTTAAACAATGGTTCTAACCACTCACACAATAGTTTTACAAGTCAAGGATCAATTTGGCATCTTTTAGACACTCAGCTACTTATTCGTCCCACCCAGGGACGAGTGCGGATTTTTACTCGTCTCACCTTGGGACGAGTGCGGATTAGTACTCGTTTCACCCAGAGACGATTACCAGCGCTCGCTTTGGGGTGGGACGAACGCCAGGTTTGACCGACAAAAAGTCAGATCTCGACGCATGACAACTCAGAACCGCCACTTAGCTTTTCTTGCATGGCATAGGAGTGCGAGTGAGTTCTTTTGACAACTCATATCTGCCAATTGACTCTCCCTTCACTGCATGGGAATGAGAGTGAGCTTTTTAGGACAACTTGATTTTTTTTTTTTTTTTAGACAACTCAGATTTGCCACTTAGCTATCCCTTCATTGCATGGGAGTGCGAGTGAGCTTTTCTAAACATACAAAGACATGCACAGAGGCAGTTAAGAAGCCCTTGATCAAGAAGAAGTCTTCTCTTCACAAAAAAGCATTCATGCAAAGAAACACTTTTGCATGTTAATTCAAAGAGACCCCTTGGGTCTATAAAATGGTGAGCTTCCTCACCCAAAAGATAGAGAGAAGGAGCATTTTGAGCGACGAAGTGTTGCTAATTCACTTACTTGCGATTTGTGCTTTCAACATCCATAATCTCTTAATCGAAAGAGAGGTTATTGGGTGACTTTTGAAGGCACGAATCAAGAACCAACCCCGATTTTTTTGACCACAATATCCTACCAATTTTTCGACAACACATCACATCAGGTTTCGGACCCATCCCAAGCGGATTGGTGTCGAAGCAAAGTTTCACCCATGGGTGGTTTGCCTTCGGGCACCCCCTGCTTTATTGCTTTTGGTGACTATTTCTTTTGTAGTATTTAGCTAGTTTCATGTTTATGCTTTTGTCAAGTTTTCAGTTTATTTAGACTCATTTTAACCATCGTTAGATTTATCTTTTATTTTTCATACACAGGTGCTACTGATTCTTTGTTTGTTTCTTTGAACGTAGATTTGCAGCATTAGAGGAGCAGCGAGGAATCTACCTTTACCAACGCAAGCGGCGACAACGTTTTGGTTCGCCCATCTTATATGTGGGCACGCGGAAGAAGGAATTCTGAAACAAGTTGTAAAAGACCAACATTTAACGCTCCTATCCCCTAAAAAGGAAGGAGACGCATTGTAACACGAATTTGAAAAGCATATCAATAAAAGGGCTATTCTTTTTATATTGCTTTGATATCTTGTGTTCATGTTCTTTCTTTTTATGCATTTTTCAATAACATAGGGTTTAAGCGTTATTTTAGTTTCGTTTACATTGCATTTTTAGTTTATCCTTTTTGTTTCTGAAATCTCATGCTTTCAATGGCGATCACGGTGGGACCTCTGTCCTCTATTTTTTTTAGGTTAGATTACTGATCTGAAATTGCTTGTTTTGATTACAGGTACCTATTTTCAATCATCAGACTGTTATTCGTTTCTGCAAGTGACGATTACAGAATTGGTATTCGTTTCACCCCGGGACGAATATACTATTCGTCTCACCCTGGAACGATTACTGTTCTGATATTCGCCTCACCCAGGGATGAGTATAGTTCTGTGCATTTTTTAGAGCAAATCAGAAACATCCTGTTAGGCAGAGAAGAGGTAGGGGTTTTTAAAGCTTCTATCAAATTTCTGTTTTTTTGTTTTCTGGTTTTCAGTTTTGTATGGCTTAGGGAAAGATTTCTTTTTCGTTTGCCTATTTCAATTTTTGCAAATTAAAATGAACCCCACACACCACGTGGTATTTTAAACACAAGGCGTTGGTCGTAAAACCCCAACCCTTGAGCAAGACCAAAGGTGGATTCCATTATCACTTTGGCTTGAGATATTGCATCCATTACCTCAATCACGACTGTTGCTAGACGTAAATCCTGACGAAAGTTGACCGAGTGTAGCTAGGGTGATTCCTAGCGCATGAGGATAAGTCTTCTATGGTAGGTGTCATAAACAGAGTGATTCCCCTTTCATACCACCTATGTTCCATGTATCATCTGCTCTCACGTACCTATAGTCTCCCTCACGTAAGGGCGGGTATATAGAGAGGTTGGTATATCGGTCCGACAATGGTATATTGAAGGGGCGACCATTTTGGGAGTCATAAGAGCCTTCATAATTGCATTTAAACGTTTCACAAAAATTTTCAAAAAACACAAAAACAAACAACAAAAACACACTAAACCAGATTTAGGGCACACTATTAATCTTTAAAAGAGATAATCATTGCTTGTGTGTGTATGCTATTTTCTGTTTAGACAAAAAAATCATAAAAATAAAATCATAAAAAGAATTTTTGCATCTTTAGGTTAACATTACCATGGTGTTTACTCGTAGCCAAGCCCAATCACGGGCAGAAGCTATAGAAAATGCACCAAGAGAGACAAATCATCTCCGATATAGCCCTGAAGACTTGGCCATCCCGCCTCGATGGTAGGGTACACAAGTTAGTTCACACCATGCCGAACATGGCTCTAGAGGCACCTCCTTGAGGGGCACTCCAACCCATACAGTCATAGAACATGGCTCTAGAGGCACCTCCTTGAGGGGCACTCCAACTCATGCCATCAATAGACAAGACTTTAGAAGCCCCTCCCTAAGGGGAACTCCTAAGCAACAAGAATCTTTTCAAGAAAATAACCAATATGTAGCACTTGGTCTAAGTACGAGGCCTCCTTTGGAAGTTCATTTTGGGTGGCCTAGTGATGAAGCACTGTGTACTGCTCTAGAACAACAAAGGGTCCAAAAGGAGGAACCATATGATTTTGTTGCTCCTAATTTACCCCTGATTAATGTCGGACACAGTAGACCATATCCAGAACATCAGGTTCTCCCGACAGGGCAAGACAATTCTGCCCGCACTTTTTATGCATATCACAGAGAGAGTGAGGAGGATCACTACATTCCTCAAGAATAGTACTCAGTGCAGAAATGATGCACGTCTGCACCTGCTTTATATCCAGATCGCTCATTGAGACCAGAGCTTCAAGTTAATGCTGCCAACCTCGACAGAGGGAAGCAACATATAGGGGTCTCAAAGCACCATGATCGAAATAGATATGTAGGGGAGACATCTAGGCCTCCTAAACAAGAGACGGTGGAACAAAATGACTTGGCATTTGCCCAACTAGCCGCCCGCCAAGCGCAAATCACGCGGCTTAGGCAAGACCAACAGAAATTAGAACATTTGTGTCACCTTAATCAAGAGCGCATTCAGCGTCAGACAACTGAATTGCTTCACAACAATGCGCTTGAGAAGGCCCCAGTTCCTCGCGCACAGCAATCTGAGATGTATGTGAGGCACAACCCCTTAGTGCGAGACAGGTCTCCACGACGTCAGCAAGCACTGCCTCCAAGACCTCCTAGACTTGAGCGGGAGGCCACTCCTCGCAACCGTGATGGGCATCCTCCGCGGGCACCCATCCATGTTTACAGGCCTAGGCCAAACACTCCTCAAGAAGATTATGAGGATTATGACCAAGAAGAAGAGCGGGCTGAAATGCCCTATCAAGGTAGAAGGGATGCTACCCATTTATCCATCCAAAGGCCTCAAGTTCCCCACAACCCACAGCGGGAACAAACCAAGGAGGAGGAGATTACGTCCTCCGATGCATACAAAGTGTTGTTAGAATGCTTAGAGACTATGGAACTCAAGACTGCTGGGCCCCAAAAGCCTACCTTACGCCAACTCCATAGTCATCCGATGCATCCATCAGTGCTAGCACCTCCATACCCCGAACATTTCAAGCTGCCCCAATTGGCACTCTTTAAAGGGGATGAAGATGCTCAAGAGCATGTGACTCGATTTTTGAGCCAATGCTTTGGTATACAAGACAATGATGCATTGCTATTGAGAACATTCATAACCACATTCACAGGATCTGCCTCGGATTGGTTTACCCATCTACCGAAGCATAGCATCTACAACTTGGATCAGCTAGTGGACGCATTCCTAGAACGTTTTGCTTTCAATACAAAGAAAAAGGCATCACTCAGTGATCTAGCTAGCCTCAAGCAGTATGAGGAGGAATCTATGGTAGCATATGGGAATCGATGGAGGACGGTGCTTTCAAAGTTGTCCTACCTCCCTCCTATGTCCGACCTAACTCAAATGTTCGCAAAGAGCTATTTGTGAAAGATCTCTGTGCTATTGCAGCTGCAGCAATACGCCACTTTAGAAGAAGCTCTAGCGCAAGCTAGAGTTATCGAAGAGATCAAGATACAGGATGGCAAAATTGCCAAGCCTAAGAAAAAAGAGTGGAATAAGAGCACCAAAATAGGGAATACGCAACAGACACCCACCGCGGTCAATCAAGTTGCTATCAATGCCCCTACGCCTGCCCAAGCAACACAACCTCCAAAGGCTAATTATCAGGCGGTGCCTCACAATAACTATGAGAAAGATAATAAAAAACAAGATCAAAATTAGCAGCGTCACCCTAGGCGGCAATTTACACCATACACTGAGTCTAGGGACTCCTTGTTTGACCGTTTGTCAGTGGCAAACTTGATTAATCTGCCAGAGATTCCAACAATCGATCCTAATGCGCCAAAGCCTAAGGGTTATAGAGAGGATCTTTTCTGTAGATTCCATAGAAGGAAAGGGCATGACCTTAATGTCTATTGGACATTTAAAGGTTTAGTGCAAGACCTCATTGATAATAACACATTGGTAGTGGATAACCCCATCGCACCCAACAACCAACAAATGGGTGTTTTCAAAGATCCTTTACCCACACATGATGCACAAGCAAAACCTCTTCATGTCAATGAAGTGCAATAGAGTTGCCCCATGGAGGGGTATGTTGGGATGATTAGCATTGTGACAAGAAACAAGAGACACCCAGGAGTTGCCCCCGTGACAGCCACTAGGGAAGTTCCATCCATGTCACAACCTCAACCGAATCCTACACAGTTGCCCCCACCTAGACCAGTGGCCACGATTCGAACTAGACTTACTCAAAGTCTATGGACCACATCGGCTAGGCTCTCCATTTATGAGCTTATTCAACAATCGACGCCCCATCGAGAAGCTCTTATGGAGATATTAAAGGCAATTGAGTTGCAACCCCATGAAGCGGATTCGTTCAACAATTTTGTGGGGCATGTCAAACAATGTACTGAACCAGTCATTACCTTCAGGGAAGATGAGCTAAAAATGGTGACTAGAGATGTAGCGGATCCACCCCTGCACGTTATTGCGTGGGTCAATGGGACTCCGTACAAGCGGGTGTTGGTAGACACTGGTTCGTCCAGTAACATTATTACAACCGTTGCACTAGAAACATTTGAAGCTGCCGACCTCTCACATTGCACCTTCCACTTATACCCTTCGAGCATTTAATGATGCGATATGCTCGATAGTTGGCACAATTGTCCTGCCCATACAAGTGGGACAAAAGACCATTCATACGTTGTGCCACATTTTAGAAGGTGAGATGGCTTACAATATCTTGCTTGGGCGGCCTTGGATCCGGGATATGAAGTGTGTCCCTTCAATTGCTCATCAATGTTTGAAGTATACATTTGAAGGACAAGTGCACGTGGTCCCCATAGATTTGGAACCTTTTAAATATTGCAACTCAGTGCAAATCATGCCACAATCGACCCTCCCTTCAACGCATGTGGATTTCCAGTTAAATCCATCTAAGAGGGGTCCGACTAAGCAAGAATCTCCATTACCAAATCAATCAAATTCCCGAGCGGGTTCATCTTCTTCATCCAGTCCTCCCACAATGATGCCACCTACGGTGGCCACTCCAACGGACAAAGGAAAGAAGCCCCTGGAAGCGGAACCACCTCTAGTCTCCAACATCTCTACAGAAGAGACGCCTAATAGAATGGAAGTTGAGACGCCTAGTTCACCCCACATGGAGTGGACTCAAGGAGAACTCCCATTCGCTTCCTCTCAATCGCCAACGATTCATCGTTGAGATGTCTAACACAGGCATGGGGGAGTATATAGTGCGCAATGTTGTTGCAACGCCCACACTTCAATCTATGCAAGACATGGGAAGACCTCGACTCCCCATAGGCTCCGTGGTTCCTTTAGGCTACCCACCTAATCAGACAAACTTTATTTTTGGGGGCCTGGATCATGGCGTTGAACCTTCCCGACAAGAAGAGGAAGATGAAGATCCCTTTGTGGAAGATGTCAATTATCTGGCTAACCCAGACTTCGCATTACGATATCTTAGCCAATGCAATTGGCATGGATACGGGTTAGGCAGGTATGAACAAGGAATGCGTGTTTTGTGCCAACCAAGATACCAAATGCCTTATGACAAGTCAGGAGTAGGGTTTAATCACCCTTTGCCCCTCGACATCTTGGTCAAAAACATGCAAAGCCTAGGGATAGGCAACAAGGATGGGTTGGCATCAGATCCATATGCCAATCCAAATACAACTTATACATTGGGGGATTATTTCCCATTACAAACAAATAACCTTGTTGACCTCAACAACCCTTTCCCTATGGCCGAACAAGGAGAAACCTCATGGACTCACCCACAAGGGGAAGATGGACAAGACCACGAAGGGTCTTCTGAAGATGAGTCGGAGTACGATCATTCGCACGAATATCCAATGAATGACGATCAGGAAAGCTTCCTGATGATGTTCCCATTGAATGATCCCAATGAGCATAGGCTACCTCAACAACAACAATATCCTTTGGACATAGATGACATGTTTGAACACTTACACATAGGTCCAAGACATAGGTGGCATTTCAACCCGGCGTAGTTATAGCAATTACTGCACCCGCCACTCCAGGAATACAGAGAGCATCTTCCGCCTGGAGACCCTATCAAACCATCAGTGCCTAGGGCAGACCCTATTTGCAGGTCCACGCATAGGGCTGATCCCTTTGTGCCAGTGCCTACGGAGCCAGATCCAATGCACCAAGAACATCCCGAATGTTAGAGTTGTCACATTTGCGGTAATGGAGATTACAATCATTTCATCAACATGGTCTCCATTGACTTGACCGCCCCCATCCATGATCCAGCCAATCCAACATGATCATTGCATCTAGACATAGAGGCTATAGATTGGGATCGCGCTGACACACCACCATCTCCATCAGAGTATTGGCCTTGCGGTGGGATGTTTCATTTCACTCCAGGACAGACTCAGGATGTCTTCCATGCTGAAGAGGAACTTGACGTTCCTAATGATGATCTTAATTCAGCAAACGATATCCATCTGATCCCAATTCCACACCAGTTGGAAGACGGATCCCATATGTCGGTCGAAGCAACGACTGATGTAGACATCGGCACAGATCCAACGAATCCATGGATTCTCAAGCTGGGGGTAAGTCTTTCCCCCGAAGAGCGAGCCGATTATGTTGCCCTTCTTAAGGAAAAGAAGGAGGTTTTTGCATGGTCATACAAGGATATGCCGGGACTAGACCCACGACTAGTCACGCATAATTTAACGCTTGATCCGACAATCAAGCCAGTCAAGCAAAAACTACGCAAGATGCACCCAACAGTGGCCTTAATGGTAAAAGATGAGTTACAAAAGTTGTTGGATGCCCAGTTTGTCATCTGTGTGGATTATCCTCCATGGTTGTCTAACATGGTTCCTGTCAAGAAGCCCGACGGGAGGATTCGCATATGCACCAATTTTTGAGATCTTAACAAAGCGAGTCCTAAGGATGATTTTCCCTTGCCAAGCATCGACGCGTTGGTAGACGCTACAGCGGGCCACGAAATGCTTTCCCTTATGGATGGTTTCTCAGGATACAATCAGATTCGTATCAATCCTGAGGACCAACTAAAAATGGCATTCACAATGCCTTGGGGGACATTTTGCTATAAGGTCATGCCTTTTGGCCTTAAAAATGCTGGAGCCACCTACCAACGTGCCATGACGTACATCTTTCATGATTACATGCACAAAACTTTGGAAGATTACATGGATGATTTGTTGGCCAAATCTCTTTTGCGCCCAGATCACATCGGTGACTTGAGCAAGGTCCTTGATCGCCTCATTGAACATAAAGTCAGACTAAACCCCAAGAAGTGCGTCTTTGGCATCACCTCTGGAAAGCTCTTGGGTTTCATAGTCTCCAAACGAGGAATTGAGGTCGACCCAAACAAAGTCAAGGCAATCCTTGAAATGCGTCCCCCAACCACCATCAAGCAGCTCAGGAGTCTACAGGGAAAGGTTGCGTCGATCAAGCGCTTCATAGCGCAGTTATCTGACAAATGCCGACCCATGAATAAATTATTGCATAAGGGGGTCACATTTCATTGGGATGACGAGTGCCAGTCCGCCTTTGATGACATTAAATAGTACTTGGCTTCGTCGCTAGTATTGGCACCACCTAGACCAGGAGTGCCATTCTATTTATACATCTCAGCCACTGAGGTGGCACTGGGTGCCATGCTATCCCAAAAAAATGAACTTCACAAAGAACAGGCTACATACTATCTTAGCCGCACCCTGGTCAGTTATGAACTTAACTATGCATACGTTGAAAAGCTCTGCTTGGCAGTGGTGTTTGCTACCAAAAAGCTATGCCACTACATGCTCAGTAATAAGACGTATGTTGTGTCTAAGGAGAATCCATTGCGATACATGATGAGTCGTACTTATCATAGTAGCCGCACGGCGAAATGGATCATGTTGTTGACGGAGTTTGACATAGAGTTCATTGGACAAAAATCCATAAAAGGTCAAGTCATCGTCGATCAACTAGCTGAGGCTCCTCTTGAAGACGATCAGCCTCTGACTTTTGAACTACCTGATGATGGGGTCTTCCATGTTTCATAGTCGCCAGATTCTGATGAGCCTGAGTCACAGGCTGACATAACCCTATTCTTCGATGGTTCTAAATGTGAGCAAGGGGGTGGCACGGGAATTGTATTCTTCACTCCGCAAGGTGCTCCAATGCCCTTGTCATTTAAATTAGACTTCCCATGCACTAACAACAATGCAAAATATGAAGCCTTGCTCATAGGTCTTCAGACAACAATCACCATGAACATTAAATGATTGAACATCTTTGGTGATTCGTTGTTAATTGTCAATCAAGTAAAGGGGATATTCCAATGTAAATGTCCAGTTCTGCAGGCCTATAAAGCCCTTGTGGACAAATTCTTGGCACAACTTGAATGGTATGACATCGAGGCACTCCCTCGATCATCAAATCATTTTGCGGATACTATGGCCTCCTTGGGGTCACTCATCCCGCAAGACCCTTCTGGTGAAATGACAACCATTCAGGTTAAAACATTATCGCAATCTACGATGGAGCGTGCAAGCTCTGATCTGACGCCAGGAATCCACCTGATCCAGATTGAACCATCTCCGGATAAGTTCTCTCGAATTCGAGATTGTTTGACTCAAGCCAACTGGGGGTCCTTGTTCTCCCCGACCCCTCTTACTAGCAACACCACGTTGTTTTTACAAGTTCTTTCCTGCTCAGCTTTTGTTCGGGATGGACTTCAAGAGGGATTGGCCATTCATACTATCGAGGTTTCTGATCAGCAAGATTGGTACACACCCATTCGGGATTACCTCAAGCTAGGTAATCTCCCACTTGGATTGACACAAGCCACGAAAAGATCATTCAAACAGAAAGCGGCAAAGCATGTCTTGTTAGGAGACATTTTGTATCGTCAAAATTATGAAGGAATCCTCCTTCGTTGTTTGGACCAGCAAGAGTCCGCTTGGGCGATCACCCAAGCTCATGATGGTACATGTGGTGGCCACTTCAGCGGTATGGCCATCGCAAAGCGCATTCTTCGCATGGGTTATTATTGGCCATCTTTAGAGCGAGATTGTTGCGCATATGTGAAGAAGTGCGTGAAGTGTCAGCACCATGCTAATTTGACACACGTACCTTCTCAGGCCTTGCAGCCGATTCAATCGGTTTGGCCTTTTTTGTAGTGGGGCTTTGATCTAATTGGAAAGATCTCCCCTACGTCGTCTGGTCATCACACGTTTATTTTAACGGCCATAGAGTACTTTACCAAATGGGTGGAAGCAATTCCACTGACCACTACGACTGGATCCCGCATTGCGGAATTTATTTTGCATAACATCATATGTCATTTTGGTATTCCATCCAAGATCCTGTCAGATAATGGGACACCATTCAAGAATAAAGATGTGCGTGCTTTGACCACAAAGTACAAGATTCAGCACAACTTTTCAACACCCTATTATCCGCAGGCAAATGGGCAAGCAGAGGCGTCAAACAAAATGCTAGTCACCATTCTCAAAAAGATAGTTGCAGACAATCATAAAGACTGGCACATTCAGATCCCGCTTGCCCTATGGGCTTATCGCACCAGCATTCGAACGCCCACTAGGGCAACTCCATTTTTGCTGGTGTATGGCTCCAAGGCAGTCATGCCTTTTGAGTTGGAAATCCCTTCCCTACGCATTTCAATGCAAGAGTTCATCGATGATGACACTGCATGGCAGGCTCGGTTAGATCAACTGACGTTGCTCGATGAACGACGCGTTAATGCTCTCGAGCATTTGCGTATCTATCAAGAGCGACTTAAGAAAGCATACAACATGAAAGTCCACCTTAGGGAATTTCAGGTTGGTGACTTGGTCTTAAAAGAGAACCAACAGAATTCTAATTTGTCGTCCCATCTACGGGACAAGTTCACGGCAAACTGGTTAGGTCCTTACATCATTGATAGTAAAATAGGACCCGGAACATACCGGCTTGCCTCTCTTGAAGGAATCAAGGAAACAGAACCCTTGAACATCATTCATTTGAGGCCATTCCACATCTAGAGAGCCATAGTCCAACTAAAAGCTCCAAGGATTATCATAATCGCTTGGTCAACCCTAAATGCCCCAAAGGTATCTATAAACCCTTTGGTCAAGCTAAAAGCTCCAAGGATTATCATAATCGCTTGGTCAACCCTAAATGCCCCAAAGGTATCTATAAACCCTTTGGTCAAGACAAAAGCTCCAAGGATTATCATAATCGCTTGGTCAACCCTAAATGCCCCAAAGGTATCTATAAACCCTTTGGTCAAGACAAAAGCTCCAAGGATTATCATAATCGCTTGGTCAACCCTAAATGCCCCAAAGGTATCTATAAACCCTTTGGTCAACACCAAAAGCTCCAAGCGTTACCATAACTGCTTGGTCAACATAAATATTCAAAAATAAACAAAAACAATATAAAAATAAAAATCACAAAAATAATTGCATTTCAATTCCATGCATACTCAAAAAAAAAATAAAATCACAAAAACAATTGCATTTCAATTCCATGCATATTCAAAAAAAAAAATCAAAATTACAAAAACAATTGCATTCCAATTCCATGCATTCTCATAAAAATCAAAATCACAAAAACAATTGCATTCCAATTCCATGCATTCTCATAAAAATCAAAATACAAAAATATAGGTTGCATTAGGCATTGCATCCATACATTATACATTTGCTAGGTCATACAAGTCAAAAGCACCATAGACAGTCATTACTTGGCAATTCCATCCTTTTCCACATCAGATCCATTTTCATAAATGCCTACATCTAGAATAGCACCATCGCCATTTTTAGCATCGTCAGTTGTCTCCTAATGTATATAGGGTTTTCGTCATTCAGCTGTCTTTAAATTTCTAGCCAAAAATTGTACACAGTTAAGCAGATTTTACATGGGAAAGTTTTACTTGGATCACACCTTGTTACGTAACATCCCAACACAAATTAACACACATATAATAATTCCTAAGTTGTGTGAACGAAAGATGAAACCTACACAGTAATCCAGGTCACCATAAGCGAAACGGCTATCTTGCTCATCCCCCTGTGCGAATGACCCTAGGAATGCTGAGAGTTGGCAAAAGGACAAGCATCCTCCCTACCCAATTCCCCATGAATCCCAAGTTCTCAAAAGTTGCAAAACATCAAAAATTTGCAAAACGTCAAAACACTAAAATTTGACATCCTACAGTGCACACATCAAAAGGCACAAACAATAGTGATTCTCATCACTCCATATCCAAATCCCTTGCTCAAAAAAAAAAAAAAACAAATAAAACAAAAATAAACAGTGATTTTATCACTACAAAGGAGCAAGTATCCCAATACAATTGAAGAAAAGAAGGGAGTCGAACTTGAATCCCTGGAACTCTCAGCATTTCGACAGGTCATGAGGCAAGCTTCAGTACCGGTTTGGTTGATAGCCTATCGGTCATTGGCGGTAAACCTCCCGCATGACGATATATCTATCACATTAACTTGTGTGTAGATCAATGTTTGCATGTGGATGAGCTAGCTTATGGTATCCTAGATAGCATCGCAGATTAATCTGACTAAATACAATAAAGGAGTTAGTGGAGCTAATTAGGTGATCCTCAGTACAGGTTCGGTTGAAAGCCCATCTGGCACTGGCGGTATCCTGATAAATACCACATAAACGAACTCAATTGCACACACAGGGATGTGAAATAACTTGGTTAAATTCAAGTCGGATTTAGACCTTGTTCAAAAGTCTCACGAGATAAATGTACAGTCTTGGCTAGTTAGTTAAAATATCTGCATCTCAGAAAAGCTTAACTACATTTTCAAACAACCGGTACATTTCATTCCGTACATCACCATCAAAAAATAGACAAAATACAAAAACAAAGTTTTCACATGCACAAGCATTCCACAAAGTTATCCCATTACTATAGCAAGTCAATCCAAATCTTGTACAGTCTATGGTGCATCGACAAATCATCAACAATTCATTTCATTCATTCCATATGCATACATCATACAAATTAGAACCATCGCATTCATAATCGCATATGCATACATCAATGTAAAAACATGCACATAAAAATAAATCATGAAAAATGTACAAACACCAAAAAGAGTCATCTGTATATATATATCATAACAAAATTGCTCGCAGGCTACAGTGCACCGGTCCTCGGACCTCGCTCCCATAATCCAAAAACTCAAAAACCCCCAGCCTAGGGCATCGGCCACCATGATCACGCAGGATCGATGCGACGAGAACTACCCCCTACAGTATCAGTCCTCTGGGACCTCTCAGGGCGACTGCTCGCCCCTGCATCATGCCCACTAGCACCTCCCTCATCTCGCCGCCTGTGACGGGATGATGTCGACTGCTCTGTCCCGCTGTCTCTCATCCGATACGACGAGCCACTCGTCGGAGGCTCTGGTATTCACCCACCAAGGTGGATAATCTCACCCTCCATCTCCCACCGATGTCGACTCCACTCTGCCTCCCACCTATGATAGTACATGATTGCATCATCACGCTGTGCTAGCTGCACCCGTAGGAGATCCCTCTCTCGTGCAGCATCCGTATCACCCTCCTGTCGGTGAGACGTAGCCCCTGTGCTCTCCCGCTCTGCCAACTATGTCCGTAGGAGATCCCTCTCCTACGTCATCTCCCCAAGCTCTCCATCTCACCTTCGTAACACCTCCATCAATCGTGCTACCTCAACACGCAACCCCGCCTCTGTATCCCTCGGCCCGATCGGCTGCCTCGACCTCTCTGGAGCATCAGCCTACTCTAGAGCATCCTGCATCTCTGGCTGCTCCTCATCCCCAAAGTCCTCTCCTGCATCTACAACCTCCACCATATCCACATCAGTAGGAGCTCCCCAACCCTCTCCTGGTGCCTCTGCACCCTCTCCGCCTCCCGTTGCCTCATCCCCTCCCAATGGCCCCTCACCTCGCCATTGCCGGAGCGTCCACCACTCCTGGTACTCGGTAGTCACTCCGACGTCATCCACGTCTGGAATGTCTAGTATTGTATCCGCCTCCTCCCCCAGTGGCTCGAGGATCGGCGCAGCTAGGGTCCTCTCATCGCTCTAGCGTCGATAGACTACGGGTTCCCCAGGCAACCCCTGGCGTACCCCAAACTGTCGTGTCACTCGGAGATAGTGAAAGTACTCCTGCTCTGTCCCATGTCGTCCAATGACCCATCTCCCCCTTCGGACCCACCGAAGCCACTCATCCGCCTCTGGCCATGCGGGACAATCCCGATATGGCCTCCATACCACATCTCCTAGAGTCAGTCATGCCAATGCATCTCTGTAATGGTCCACGTCTCCCGCAAACCGTCGACTCTACCCTCGCTCCTCAGACCGATACCATAAAGCACCATAACCAATATCTCTGTCCACCATGTCAACCCGTGTAGTCCAGGGTAGCCCTCGTGGTCGCTCTATGGCTATATGTTGCCATGCCCAGCACTGCAACAAGTAACTACAGCCAATCCCCTTCCGCTTCGACAGCGGACCTCATACAACTCATCATATAATTGAGCCAAAAGCGTCTGGCCCCATCTCATGATCATCGGCTCTATCACCGGACAATCCACTAACTGCCACACCACCTCCAATAGGTTCCATGGGAACCTCGCTCCTGACGAGTCTGGCAGGAGCATGTTGGAAATGAGGCTCATGAGTAGTGCATGCCTCACTCCCAACATTCCCCTCGCATACCACCATCGTACCAAAATCCCCCCAATCTGACAATCCAGCTCCGCCCTCTCCAACGAGCTCATCCCATCCACATCCTCCCCATGTCCAAAATATCGAGTCAGTACAACCGTCCTCTGGCCTCGTGGCGTCGTCCGGATGGGAACCCCGTCTATCGAAATCCGAAGAATCCGATACACGTCCTCTAAGGTGACTGTCATCTCCCCTGTCGAAATATGGAAGGTGTTCGTCCGAACATCCCATAGGCTGATCAAAGCTATAATGTACGCCCGATCCGCAACAACTGCATCCAATCGAGCCACATGCTTGAGCCCTAAGGCATCAAGCCACTCCCAGTCCTCCGCACTCAACGCCTCGCGGGCATTAGAAAAAATAGTCGGTACCCGATGTCGACTCTTCACCACCTGCACATCACAAAAAATAACACACATCAAAAACATGCATCAAATTACCATCACATGTACAAAAATGCATAACTGTACAGTAACATCTTTCATTCACATGTACATCCATTACCAAAAAAAAAAGAAAAAAAAAAATTCATCAAGTTTTCATCTTACATTTCATCAAAAACAACAAAAATTTGACATGGTTTACCTACGGTTTTGACCTAAGTTTACCATTTCAACAAAAAAAAATTCATCCATTTTTCATCTTTAATTTCATAAAAATAACAAAAAATTTGACATGGTTTACCTACGGTTTTGACCTAAGTTTACCATTTCAAAAAAAAAAAATTCATCCATTTTTCATCTTTAATTTCATAAAAATAACAAAAAATTCGACATGGTTTACCTACGGTTTCGACCTAAGTTTACCATTTCAACAAAAAAATTCATCCATTTTTCATTTTTTAATTCCATAAAAATAACACAAAAATTTGACATGGTTTACCTACGGTTTCGACCTAAGTTTACCATTTCAACAAAAAAATTCATCCATTTTTCATTTTTTAATTCCATAAAAATAACAAAAAAAAATGACATGGTTTACCTACGGTTTCGACCTAAGTTTACCATTTCAAAAAAAAATTCATCCATTTTTTTTTTTTTAATTCCATAAAAATAAAAATTCGACATGGTTTACCTACGGTTTCGACCTAAGTTTACCATTTCAACAAAAAAAATTCATCCATTTTTCATTTTTTTAATTCCATAAAAATAACAAAAAAAATGGGCATGGTTTACCTACGGTTTCGACCTAAGTTTTACCATTCACATAAAAAAAAACATTTTTATAACCATGGTTACCCTAAGGTGTTACTCTAAGTTTCATTTTGGGTTTATCCTACGGTTTTCCATCTAAGTTTCCATCGGTTTGCATCCACGTTTTATTTGGTTTCATGGTCTTTAATTCATTCACCTTTTAATTTAATTAATTAGGGTTCCATGTCTTAAACAAAAGAAAAACATAATAAAAACACATTTGCATTTTTCAAATTCAAACTCGAGGAGATAGTGCACTTACTGGTCTCGCCTCGGCTCCGCCGCTTGACGACCCGGTCTGTGCACTCATGGTGGCTGGAAAATCCGCGAGCGCTTCGCTCAGAAAATCTACCTCCTCCTCCCCAGAGCTCCAAATCGCAATCGATGAACAGTGCAAATGAGCCAAATCCGTCATTTTCGCATATTTATACTTTTTGCTTGCTGGTAATCGTCCCTGCCTAGAACGAGCACTTTTTCCTCGGAGGCGCGCTCGTCCCACCCCAGGACGAGTACCATCATGGCGTTCGTCCCCCCCGGGACGAAAAAAAAAAAATAAAAAAATAAAAATGAAAAATGCCAACAAAACCACTAAAAATTGCCGGACAAAAGTGCTCTTGCACTTAACCTCTTGGCATAAGAAAACTGATGTCGGGGTCTACCTTGTCGTTATCCTACTCCCCAAGAAGGCTACCATAGCCGGACCGCTCCACGGGAAGACAGATTTTCGCCAATGTTAACCCCAAATGGCATCCCAAAATGGGTTCACACCCACCAAAAATAGGTCAAAACAATCGGGAAACTGCTCGAGCATGCATCGGATAACATCAGAAGGCACCCTCACTTAAGTCATCTTGGGTCAAGCGACTCGTCGCTTTTCTCATGTCGGTCATTCCCTCATCGATTCGTCGCTTGAGGGGGTAGTCACACTTAGTTGCCAATCAACAACAATATACCCAATCTTGGAAATGACACGCATTCAAAGGATCATTGCAAAAGACAATCGTGCCCTGCTTGGGGCAGCAAACAAGCAATTATCACAAACTGATCATATACTTGGCATTCGTGAATCATGAACTCAAGGTTCCCACAGACAAAAGGTTGCGCCCTTTGCCTCTTCATGACTGATCAATGTCTAAGTTCAAGTAATACCTCACCGAACCAGGTTAATGCTTGATTTAAGTTCCTTAGCTCGTCGAAGCAAGGATTCAAGAATGCGTGCCCTTTCCATACTTGGGGCATCAAGAGTTGGTTAGGTTACTGAGAAACCCTAATCATTAGTGCTTTGGTTATCTATTTTTGCTCAGCATTGCACCATGTGCAGCGCTTTCCAAAAAGGGGCATCTGTAGACACCAAAACAGCACCAATCCGATTATGTGACAACAAGCACCGATCGCACTAACACACACAGTCCCCGGGGCAGCCCCCAGAGGTTAAACAATGGTTCTAACCACTCACACAATAGTTTTACAAGTCAGGGATCAATTTGGCACCTTTTAGACACTCGGCTACTTATTCGCTCCACCCAGGGACGAGTGCGGATTGGTACTCGTCCCACCCAGGGACGAGTGCGGATTAGTACTCGTTTCACCTAGAGACGATTACCAGCGCTCGCTTCGGGGTGGGACGAACGCCAGGTTTGACCGGCAAAAATTCAGACCTCGGCGCATGACAACTCAGAACTGCCACTTAGCTTTTCTTGCATGGCATAGGAGTGCGAGTGAGTTCTTTTGACAACTCATATCTGCCAATTGACTCTCCCTTCACTGCATGGGAATGAGAGTGAGCTTTTTAGGACAACTCAGATTTGCCACTTAGCTATCCCTTCATTGCATGGGAGTGCGAGTGAGCTTTTCTAAACATACAAAGACATGCACAGAGGTAGTTAAGAAGCCCTTGATCAAGAAGAAGTCTTCTCTTCACAAAAAAGCATTCATGCAAAGAAACACTTTTGCATGTTAATTCAAAGAGACCCCTTGGGTCTATAAAATGGTGAGCTTCCTCACCCAAAAGATATACGAGAGAAGGAGCATTTTGAGCGACGAAGTGCTGCTAATTCACTTACTTGCGATTTGTGCTTTCAACATCCATAATCTCTTAATCGAAAGAGAGGTTATTGGGTGACTTTTGAAGGCACGAATCAAGAACCAACCCCGATTTTTCTGACCACAATATCCTACCAATTTGCCGACAACACATCACATCAGGTTTCGGACCCATCCCAAGCGGATTGGTGTCGAAACAAAGTTTCACCCGCGGGTGGTTTGCCTTCGGGCACCCCCCCGCTTTATTGCTTTTGGTGACTATTTCTTTTGTAGTATTTAGCTAGTTTCATGTTTATGCTTTTGTCAAGTTTTCAGTTTATTTAGACTCATTTTAACCATCGTTAGATTTATCTTTTATTTTTCATACACAGGTGCTACTGATTCTTTGTTTGTTTCTTTGAACGCAGATTTGCAGCATTAGAGGAGCAGCGAGGAATCTACCTTTACCAACGCAAGCGGCGACAACGTTTTGGTTCGCCCATCTTATATGTGGGCACGCGGAAGAAGGAATTCTGAAACAAGTTGTAAAAGACCAACATTTAACGCTCCTATCCCCTAAAAAGGAAGGAGACGCATTGTAACACGAATTTGTAAAGCATATCAATAAAAGGGCCGTTCTTTTTATATTGCTTTGATATCTTGTGTTCATGTTCTTTCTTTTTACGCATTTTTCAATAACATAGGGTTTAAGCGTTATTTTAGTTTCGTTTACATTGCATTTTTAGTTTATCCTTTTTGTTTTCGGAATCTCGTGTTTTCAGGCCCCAACTTGGCCATTAAGTCTGTAGCTTTGTTAGCTTCTCTAAAAATATGTTGAATATTAAAGTTGAGGAAATTATGGAGTCTTTTGGCTTCTAATATTACATTGTTGATCTTACACGTCGGTGCTTTATATTTTATGATACAATTGATTACATTTATGGAGTCACCTTTGATGATGATTATATAATGGAGATATTCCACAATGAATAGGCCACGTAGGAGATCTTTCACTTTATCTACATGATTGGTTTGAGTGCCTAGGTTTTTAGCATAGGCAATGATGATTCTACCATTATGATAACGAATGATACTCCCTGCTCCAGCTCTTCTAGTGTTACCTCTATAATATCCATCAAAGTTTATTTTTAGCCATCCTTTAGGAGGAGGACTCCATTTAGAATTGGCTCTTTTGTTAGCTTGGGATAAATGCAATGAAAGGTAGGGAATCAAGCTAAAATAAGTAGCAATGGAGGCCTCAATCCCAAGACTAGGTGCTTTGGCATATGGTATGAGTTGTGCATTCTTAGTGGAAAAACAAAGCACTTTGTTACCAATATATATGGGGTCTTTGGATATGTTGGAAAAGGCTCTTTTATTGCGTTCAAGCCAAACTTACCACAGGAAATGATGAAGGCAAAAATTCCACAGGGACTTGAGTCTAGGATTGTAGAACATATTGGGCCATTGAATAGTAATCCTTCATTAGCTCAATGATTAGATTTATCTTAATTTTCTTAGGAGACATCCAATAAAATGAAGAGTTAATTTAATTATTGAGCTCATGAAGGATTATTATAGCTCTGAAAATATTTGTGGAAAATATTTAGAAATAAGTATGGGCTTCTTTATACTTGTGCTTGCTATGCATTATTGAAAATAAATCATATAGAAATGCATTGCTAAGCTTTGGAAAGAGATAGAAATAGATTGAAAATATTTTGGAAAGAAGTATGGACTTCTTTATGCATGCATTTGCCATATTGAAATGAATCATATAGAAATGCATTGCTAAGTTTTGAAAAGAGATAGAAATGGATTGAAAATATTTGTGGAAAATATTTTAGAAAGAAGTATGGGCTTCTTTATGCTTGTGCTTGTTATGCATTATTGAAATGAATCATATATAAATGCATTTCTAAGTCTTGGAAAGAGATAGAAATAGATTGAAAATATTTAAGGAAAATATTTTAAAAAGAAGTATGGAATTCTTTATGCATGTGTTTGCCATATTTAAATGAATCATATAGAAATGCATTTCTAATTTTTGGAAAGAGATAGAAATAGATTAAAAATATTTGTGGAAAATATTTTAGAAAGTATGGGCTTCTTTATGCTTGTGCTTGCTATGCATTATTGAAATGAATCATATAGAAATGCATTGCTAAGTTTTGGAAAGAGATAGAAATAGATTGAAAATATTTGAGAAAAATATTTTGGAAATAAGTATGGAATTCTTTATGCATGTGTTTGCCATATAGAAATGCATTGCTAAGTTTTGGAAAGATATAGAAATAGATTGAAAATATTTGTGGAAAATATTTTAGAAAGAAGTATGGGCTTCTTTATGCTTGTGCTTACTATGCATTATTGAAATGAATCATATAGAAATGCATTGCTAAGTTTTGGAAAGAGATAGAAATGGATTGAAAATATTTGTGGAAAATATTTTAGAAAGAAGTATGGACTTCTTTATGCATGCATTTTCCATATTGAAATGAATCATATAGAAATGCATTGCTAAGTTTTGGAAAGAGATAGAAATAGGCTAAAAATATTTGTATGGACTTCTTTATGCATGTGTTTGCCATATTGTAATGAATCATATAGAAATGCATTGTTAAGCTTTGAAAAGAGATAGAAATGGGTTTTGAAAATATTGTGGAAATATATTGTTTGATTTAGAAAAATATATTGTGGAAATATATTGTTTGGATTAGAGGAATATATTACAGAAATATATTGTTTGTTTGTGAAAAATATGTTGTAGAAATATATATTATGGAAATATATTGTTTGGTTTAGAGGAATATATTGCATAAATATATTGCTTGATTGTGGAAATATATTGTTTGGTTAATGAAAATATATTGCAGAAATATATTGCTTGCTTGTGGAATATATTGTGGAAATATATTGCTTGCTTTGTGGAATATATTACAGAAATATATTGTTGGTTTTATGAATATATATTGTGGAAATATATTGCTTATTTATTGTGAAAATATATTGCTTGTTTTTCTTTGAGGAAAAGAAATCTTGGAATGTTTATTTGGATGTGGAGTCCAATGGAAATAAGGAAATTATGGGAAGTTTCCTTAATTCTTTGGGTATGGAGTCCATTGTTAAGTGAAATATTATGGGGTATTTCACATAATATCTTAAAGTGGGCATGGAGTCCATCTATAGGGAAGAAATAAGGGGGTTCCCTTATTTGCTTTGTATATTTTAAAACATGGAAAAATAAGCTAGGCATGGAGTCCATATTGGATGAAGAAATTTATGGGGTTTCTTCATGTGATTATTTTAAAATAAAATAGAAATGTAAAGGATCAATTTATAAATGTGATGTAATGGATTGAGTATGTAGAAATTAAATGGCTTGTTTATTTTCTTTATGTTGCATTAGATGCATAAAATATGAAATAAGAATTTAGATTGAGTGAGAAGATTATGTCATTGCTATAAGTTGTTGAAACCTTAATTGAGTTGTTTGGTTGTTGAGAGTTTGGTTTTGAGATTGCTTCTATTGATATTGAGTTGATCAAGTTATGCTTTACTTGATACATGAGTTGGGATTGCTCCTTTGAGATTTTATTTTATCAAGTTGTACTTTGCTTGATAAACTTGGTTGTGTGGTTAAGTTGAGCATTCTCATTTGAGAGAAGTTGGAAATATCTTGAAACCATTTTTGATGCTTAGAGAGAGATTGTTTTGAGTTCTTGAAAACTAACTTGGCTAGGGTTTGATATTAATTTATGGTTCTATGTTGGAGGAGTTGATTCCTTTATATTGCATTATTGGCAATTGTTGGTTGTGGTTCAAGATCTTGTGAAATTATACTACTTATATGAGATTGATTTGAGTTGAGATTGAGAGTTGAAGGATAGAACATATTGATTCTCTAACAATTCTCTTTATGCTTCTATGATATTGAATTGATATGATTGGATGAAACACATTGGGTCTCTAACAATTCTATTTGTGTGTTCACATTGGGAAAGGTTCTTGGTAAACTTGCTTGAGCTTATTTCAGCAAGTTCTTGGTGAGATTGCTAGGACAGATTTGGATAGGTTCTTGTGGAGAACTTGTGGACTGATTTGGACAGGTTCTTGTGGAGAACTTGTGGACTTATTTGGACAAGTTCTTGTGGAGAACTTGTGGACTGATTTGGATAGGTTCTTATGGAGAACTTGTGGACTGATTTGGATAAGTTCTTGTTGAAGAACTTGTGGACATATTTGATGAAGTCTTGGTGGAGACTTTTGAGCAGTTGTGATTGATTTGTTCAAGCTTTTGGCTTAATATTGGGATAGATCTGATATATATTTAAGAGCAGATTTGTGTTGGATCAGAGGATTGAGTTTGGTACAAATTTGTGATAGAGTTTGAGAGGACTTGTGCTGGACCGACTAACTGTGTTTAGTACAGGTGTTGATGAGCAACTGTGGAGGTGATCAGTGAGGAAAGAAGTCTCTAGAGCCAGAGCAAGGAGGACAGGACATCTTATGTGGAAAGGAGTTCCACCTGCTAGCGACAGAAGAGGCAGTGATCTTCTGAAGTATCATTTCTGAATATTTGGGGTATAGGACATCTCCTTTGGGCAAGAGGCTCATAAATACTTCTTTGGGGGATAAGAAATCTCCTTTGGGTAGGAGGCTCATAAATATTTTATTAGGAGAAGGATTTTCCTTTAGACAGGAAGTCCATAAACATTGTAATTGGGAAGGATTCCCAAAGGATTTGATTGAGAAAATTTAGTGAAATATTTTCTCTGTGGAGTAGCCCACCTTAGGTGAACCACGTTATATTGGTGTCTCAATTGTGTGATGACTTGTACACTGGTTTGATTACTGCTTTGATTTTGCTATTGGTTCATTGCATTGCTTAATGAAGTAAAAGGAAAAATTTAAAAAGTGGTCTTATACTATTCACCCCCCCTCTCAGTATAAGCTTGTGTTATTAAATTGGTATCAGAGTAGGTTCCTTCGAAAGAGTTTCACAGCTTGAAGGAAAAGCTTGAAAAGAACACAATGGATTTTACAAGTGGTAATTCAACACCTATTCTTGATGGGACATATTTTGGTCTATGGATCATAAAGATGAAGGTTCATCTAATGGCTCTTGGAAATGAAGTTTGGGAAGTAGTTGAGTTTGGGTACACTATTCCAAATATTCCTCCTACTACAGCAGATGAGAAACTTCTACATCATAGCAATTCAAGGGCAATGAATGCAATTTTGAAAGGTCTACAAAAGGTAGATCTTATAAAGGTGATTCATTGTAATACAGCAAAGGAAATGCAGGATCAATTGCAAGTGGTTCATACAGGTGATGCAAATGTCAAAAAAGAAAAATTGAGATATTACAAAGGTGTGTTTGAACAACTCAAGATGAATTATGAAGAAAATATTAGTGACTATATGCTTTGTATGGATGAGATTATTAATTCCATGAAGGAACTAGGTCTTGAGCTTGTTGAAAATGATGTTTGTGATAAAATTTTGAGGTCTCTTCCAAATAGATTTAGTGAAAATATTTTAGCTATTGAGGAAGCCAAGGATTTGGATAAATTGAAAAAGGATGAGCTTCATAGTATACTTGCAACTTTTGAGTTAAGAACTAAAGTGGTACCTGATCCTAAGAAGGAGGCAACTTTCAAAGCTACCAAGAAGTCCAAGGGTAAACAACAAGAAGACAGTGATGATTCTTCTAGTGATGAAGAAGTAAACTACAACAAGAAAGGCAAGTTCTCAAGAAAGCACAAAGGTATGAAATTTGTTAAATGTTTCAATTATGGAAATTTTGGTCACTATGCTACTGACTATCTGGAACCCAAGGATGATTATGATGAAGAAAAACAAGATTATAAGCACAGGGAATCTGAGAAGCACAGGTATCAAAGGAAGAACAAAAATGAGCAAAACAGTCAAGGGAAGAGGTACTTCCAAAAACACAAGAAAATTTTCTACACAGACAAAGCAAGTAAGTGTTCTAGTAGTGATGATGGAAGTTCTTCAAGTGATGATAGAAATTAGATGTTTTTTCTAATAGAAAATGAAGGAAAAGAAAATAGGAATACATTTGTTGTGCTTAAGTGCTTAGATATGGAAATTTTGGTCACCTTGAGGATGATTGTACAAATGATGGTTTGAATTATGGTAATACTATGTATGAGGATTCTTCAAAAAATTATGAGGAAGATCTTCTTATGTCTTTAGATGAAGGTAGCACCTCTAGTGGTAAGAAATCAAAAAAGGATATTGATGTTTCAAAAGGCAAAAAAATAGAGGATGTTTCAGAAAATGGAGAAGTAGATCTTGAGGCTGAACTTGTTAATGCTCTTGATGTGTTAAAGAAAGAAATAAAGAAATATGCTAGACTCATTGATAGGTTTGATGCATGTTGTTATGAAAGAGATGAGCTTATATGGAATATTGATATATCTATAGCAAAGACACAGGAACTCAAATAAGAGTTGCCAGCTAGGTCTCTTGAGTGTAAAGAGTTAAAACATGAAGTAGCTTCCTTGAAAAAGGAAACTAAAGAGTACAAGGAGAAGCTTTATAGGTTTGAAGAAAGTTCCAAGAAGGTAAAATCAATCATCTAGGATCAAAGAAGGACAACAGATAAAATAGGTCTTGGTTTTGGAGAGAAACAAAAAGAACAGGTTGAGGAATCTAGTATGAGCTCCCAAGAAGAAGATGGTTCAGATGAAGAGAGTACTTCGGAGAGTAAGTTTTTAGATGGTAATTCAGATAGCACAGAATCAAAAAATAGGAATTAGCATAAGGGGAGAAATACTAAAGGACCTATGAGGTCAAGGCAAGGAAAGTTCAATGGAATATGTTTTGCATGTCACAGGTTTGTACACATGGCTTCACAGTGCAGGGCTCAAGGAAGACAGGTTAATGGAAATTTTATAAATGGTAATTTCTTTCAAGGGTATTGCTACTCTTGTAATTAGTTTGGGTACAAGGCAGTTAATTATAGGGTTAACAACAAGAACATGTTTAGTCCAACATAGAGGATTCAGAAAATAGGTACATCTCAAAGGAATAACATTGTCAAATGTTATAAGTGCAATAATTAAGGACATACAGCCAGATGGTGTAGAGCAGAAATTCCAAATTACAGGTTCAGGGCTATGAATAGGAACATGAATAATGGCAGGAACAGGAATAATGATAGGAATAGGAATAAAGTCTTGGACAGAAACAAGGATGAGAACATGAACAATAATAGGGTTTTGAATAGGAACAAGAAAAAGGATATGAAAAAGAACAGGAATAGGAACATGGACAAGGATATCAAGAAAAATCATGGAAAGGTAGCTATGGACACTGATGATGATCAGTGCCTAATGGGAGTTTTAATCGCACCCAAAAATTAATCACCTCAATAGTAGGTGGGGGAGGGGCTGATCTAAGAGGCTCATTCATAGCCCTGAGCCCCAAAGGTGACCCTTTGCAATTGATGACAAAGGGGGAGATATTTGAGTAAGGGGAGAGCCTTGAGTCAGGGGGAGAAAATCTTCAGAGGATAGTTTTCATTTGGTTTCAGTTTTGACAGTTGGCAGGGGTTTCAGTAGTGGTTTTCCATCAATGACAAAGGGGGAGATTGTTGGCAATTTTGGGTATGTTGCCTAGCCTTTTTATTTGTGAGTTGTCTTTGATGTCAAAAGGAGTTTGTGTTAATGTCAAAAGGAATTTGTGCTGATGTAAAAAAGAGTTTGGTGCCAGAAATATCTTGAAAGTTCCATGATGTTTGTTTAAGGTTTTTTATTAAAACCATGGTGACTAGGTTAAAGGTTTTTCTTAAAACCATCTAGACTCATTAAGGGTTTTTATTAAAACTATCTTGGCTTAATGAAAAGGTTTTACTCCTTGAAAAAACCTTAAAAGTCCATTTTGATTATTAATAAATAAATTAACTCAAACCTTTGAAAAGGTTTTAAGTTAAGTTTATTATTAATAAAATAATAATTATTAATTTAATAATTATTATTGAAAGGGTTTCTAAACCCTTAGCGATGCTCATGTGGAAGACTTATAGTGTCGACATCAACTTGCATGGGATGCAAAAGACTATTAAAGGGCATTAATTCCTAAGGTTCAATGCACCTCCGATTTGCATGATTACCTTCAAATTTGTATTGCTCTATGACCTTCAATTTCGGATTGCTCTATGATTTTTGAGTTTTGTATTGCTTTGTGTTTAAGTTACGATTTCGTACGCCTATGATGAAGACAAATTTGTTTGTCTTTAATCTCTGTCAGCAAAGGGAAGGTAAAACGATGAGTAGCGCTTAAGAGTTTCGTTGGGCACTTGTGCTCCAATGGTGGAGGCAGTGGAGCAAAGGCACTCGCTAAGCAAAGGTGTCGAGTTCGATTCACGATAGACGTGTTTCAATTTTTTCTTGGTCACGATTATTGTGCACGTGGTACGACGGTTGCTTTGGGCCACAAGTTTGGAGGAGGAAGCACTTTGGTGCTTATGTTGGTGTCTCCACACTTCTCCTAAGGTTGGAGAATTGATTTTTGGACAAGGTAGATCTTTTGTTGATAATGTGAAATATTTGATTTGACTTGGCAATTATTGTTGGTAATTGGATGGAGGTATAAGGTTAAATAGAAATATTGCTTTGACATTGTTATTATTGATGCTTAATTTTTATATGGTAAATGCATTTAGAAGTAAATGTATTTTAGGAGTTATAAGGGTTTAAGGAATAATTGTGCTTAATGTCATATTGGGGTTAGAAAGCCTTTGGAGTTATTGAGTGGATATTCTCTTGTAATTATTTTTGAGGTTGAATTTATTTTGTGATATAATAAGTAGGGGTTATAAGGTGTAAAGGAATATTGTTGATATGTATATTTGTGAGTTTTTATTATTGATGATTTGGAGTGATAAGGTGTTATTAGGACTCTTATCATTGTGCATTATTCCATTGTTGCTAACTCTAATTTGTGGTAAATTGAGAGTTAGTGTTGTGACAGATTTTGAGTTCTCCTTCTTCATCAAAGTAAAGGTATGGGCACATTCTTCCATGGTTATTATTTATTTATGGTTTTCTAAAAGTAAGTTTGGAGTGAAAAGGATTAAATTAAGTTTCCTTATTTGGAGTGGATCTTATTTTCTGAAAGTGGAAGTATTGATTATGCATTATGAGATCATGATGATTTTATGAGTTATTGCATAATTCTAGTTTATGAGAGTGGAAGCATTTGAAGTTTTCTTTAGGGTTTTTGAGTGAGAATATTATGCCATTGCTATAAGTTGTTGAAACCCTAATTGAGTTAATTGGTTGTTGAGAGTTTGGTTTTGAGATTGCTTCTATTGATATTGAGTTGATCAAGTTATGTTTTACTTGATACATGAGTTGGGCTTTCGCCTTTGAGATTTGATTTTATCAAGTTGTACTTTGCTTGATAAACTTGGTTGTGTGGTTAAGTTGAGCATTCCCATTTGAGAGAAGTTGGAAATATCTTGAACCCCTTTTTAATGCTTAGAGAGAGATTGCTTTGAGTTCTTGAAAACTAACTTGGCTAGGGTTTGATAGAAAGTTATGGTTCTATGTTGGAGGAGTTGATTCCTTGATATTGCATTATTGGCAATTATTGGGTTGTGGTTCAAGATCTTTTGAAAGTATACTACTTCTATGAGATGATTTGAGTTGAGATTGAGATTTGAAGGATAGAACATATTGAGTCTCTAACAATTCTCTTTATGCTTCTATGAGATTGATTTTGTATGATTGGATGAAACACATTAGGTCTCTAACAATTCTCTTTGTGTGTTCACATTGGGTAAGTTTATTGGTAAACTTTCTTGAGCTGATTTGGGCAAGTTCTTGGTGAGATTTCTAGGATATATTTGGACGGGTTCTTGTGGAGAACTTGTGGAATGATTTGTACAGGTTCTTATGGAGAACTTGTGGACTGATTTGGGCAGGATCTTGTGGAGAACTTGTGGACTGATTTGGACAGGTTCTTGTGGAGAACTTGTGGACTGATTTGGATAGGTTCTTGTTGAAGAACTTATGGAAATATTTGATGAAGTCTTGGTGGAGACTTGTGAGCAGTTGTGATTGATTTGCTCAAGCTTTTGGCTTAAGCTTGGGATAGATCTGATAGATATTTAAGAGCAAATTTGTGTTGGACCAGAGGATTGAGTTTGGTACAAATTTGTGATAGATTTTGAGAGGACTTGTGCTGGACCAACTGACTGTGTTTAGTACAGGTGTTGATGAGCAGCTATGGAGGTTATCAGTGAGGACAGAAGTATATAGATCCAGAGCAAGTATGACAGGACATCTTCTATGGAAAGGAGTTCCACCTGCTAGCGATAGAAGAGGCAATGATCTTCTGAAGTATCATTTCCAGATCTTTGGGGTATAGGACATCTCCTTTGGGCAAGAGGCTCATAAATACTTCTTTGGGGGATAAGACATCTCCTTTGGGTAGGAGGCTCATAAATATTTGATTAGGAGAAGTATTCTCCTTTGGACAGGAAGTCCATAAACATTGTAATTGGGAAGGATTCCCAAAGGATTTGATTGAGAAAATTTCGTAAAATATTTTCTCTGTGGAGTAGCCCACCTTGGGTGAACCACGTTATATTGGTGTCTCAATTGTGTGATGACTTTTACACTAGTTTGATTACTACTTTGATTTTTCTATTGGTTCATTTCATTGCTTTATGAAGTAAAAGAAAAAAGTTAAAAAGTGGTCTTATAATGTTCACCCCCCCTCTCAGTATAAGCTTGTGTTCTTCATTATTATGGTGCCTTATTGATTTTATGGTTTTTACCCTTGCTATTGGAGATATTGCTTTGATCTAAAAGTTTTATTAGATTTATTTGTAAGCTTAATATAGGATAGTATTTATGCTTCCATTCCATAAGTTGCTCTTATTTTACTTGCAAAAATGAGAGAGAGAGAGAGAGAGAGAGTTATCTATGGGCTTAGGGGTTTCTTTTGGGTTGGGCTCTAAAGGTAACCTTGTCTAAAACTCTTTTTAACTTTGTCTTATGTGGGGTAGCAACACCTAGTTCCTATATCCATGGTAATATAATCATGCAAAGTAATTTATGCTTAGATCCATATTGAGAATATGGGGAAGACAATATTGAAGTTTAAGGGATCATCATAGGGTTGCATTTAAACTAGACTAAGGTATTACGTCTAATGGACCCAACATAGACTAACTTATGGTTGGAAGAAGGAATTGGTATCCCATCTCTAATGACTGAGAAGGTATAATCCTAACACTAGGGTTAAGAAGGTTGTATTCATGGAGAATGTTAGAAACATGGGGAGATCCTTTTAAAGCATCCTCTATACCACTGAGGTATACGAGGCAAACCCTAGTTACTTATGGGATCTTGGCCTCTCCTATCCACTCAAGTGATATCTACAACATCTTAGATTTAAAATATGGGTATGTCCAGTCAATATATGTGTTCGATGGATACTCTTTTAAACCTTAATAAGTTCTATAAAAAAATCTCTCTCAAGTTGCTTAACTCTTGGGGTTGTCTATTGATAGCAACACACCACCTAATAACTCTACTCAAAGAAAAGATATTTAGAATAAGTTGCTAAAAGAAAACCAAGTCAAGTTTTTTATGAAGATCTTAAGTCATTTGCTTATAAACCATGACCACATTTACCTAGCAACTTCATTGAAATTCAAATACCTATTGGCTTGACTTTCATGCACACCCTATGAAGAGTAAACAATAAACACAAGTAGTATTTAAATGGGAATAAATTCCCTCTTACTTTAGGATCTTGCTAGATATCCAAGGTGTGAGTTACAGAGTCATGTCAAACATATTTGCTCTTTTTGACTTTTGGAAAGCCTATGGTATCGTCTACTTTACCTACAAAAAGGTTCAATCTCTAATTTTTGGTATCTAGTGGTGGTTTTTTCATTAATAATATTTTTGTTTGTGAATTGATCTAGCTCTTCAAATTTCAATAAATTGAAAAAATAAAGAACATTAAAGAACATAAAAATGGATCACTTCAAAATAAAAATAAAGAGAGTAAGGTAGAGCAGAAAAGAGAGTGGGATTCAGCAATATCAACTATCAATTATCTTTCAATCTGAAATACCATTATGTTCTCTAATTGGAATAAATAGAATAATAAACCGTCCAACTTTCTACAATAGACTTATTATCTATCAAGGGGTAAAGCAAGTTCTGGGATAGATCAACCTATTTTAAATACAATTTTCCCTAGAATTAATAGGATGTATCTATGGATAGAAAATGCTCATGCACACAGACCAAAGCTATCAGATTCAAATCCTTAAACTAGTTGATTTAAATACATTCATAAGATATTTTAGTATTTCTAAAATTCAAAACTTGTTTGGATGATTTTACTAGTAGCTTAGCTCACGTAGAAAAATCAAAGCAACTAAAATAAGAATTAAATCTTAGAATTCAAACTGTAATAAAACTCTTTCTTAACACTATCAACATTCCAAAATTAATTGAATTCATAACAATTTTAATTACATACATCCCAATAAAAATAAGAATAAGGAAATGAACACCATTCAAACTTAAGAAATAGATTAAACACCTAGCTACATCACTTTAGAGTAACAATGCCACAAAAGACACCATGTCAATAATAGAGAAATTTTATAGAAAAGTTAAAATACTTCTATCACAAATTCTTGCATCCTTTTTTTTACATTCAATGGAAGTATATATAGATTTAGAGCATGCCTTGATATTTTAAAATATCTTTCTCCCAATGACTTAAACAAAAATAGAAAAATCCCACTACTCCTAAATATCTGCCTGAGTATCTCACCATAAATGGTGAAGATACAATATGATCTTATCTACATCAAATGGTGATCGCGTGCAAATAATATTTTTTACTTTCTATTCAGTTGTAGGTGTTTCCATTTAGTGTGCACTACTTTGGCCATGCCTCATAAAGTCATTATTTATAGTGAGCCCAGTAACGACCACACTTTATTAACTTCCAAATTATATGATTCTAAGGAATTCTAGAAATTCCATGCCTCATTAACTCTTCAGCACTCTGCATGTTGGGTTGATCATCAATTTTCTCTATCTTCTATGTTGACTGGTCACACTTTGCCCAACCCACATTGAAATCTCATGTCTGCCATCACATTTGCCATGTTTAATACAACCACCAGCAAATTTTCTACAAAATTTGAAAAAGGCAAAGGTTAGAACATTAATATTAATATTAATTTAATTAAATTAATTTTCCTAAGGTTTTGAACCTTTAGATTTCTTTAATTTCAAATTTTTAATTAATTAAATTCATTAATTTCCTCATTTTTAAATATCCCTAAGTTTTGAGATTATAATTTTAGGGTAAAATATTATATTCAATATTTAATTCCAATGCCCTCCCTTTTATCAAATTCATGCTCCAACAAAGAAAATCTCAAATGCACTCTCCAACAAAGAAAATTTGAAATCCGCTCTTAATATCATTTGTGCTCAACTTATAAAGAAATGCATGATTATTTCATTTGCACTCAACTTACAAAGAAATGCATGAAATTTCATTTGTGCTCAACTTACAAAAAATGTGTGAAATCTCATTTGTGCTCAACTTACAAAAAATGTGTGAAATCTCATTTGTGCTCAACTTAAAGCACGTTGAAAAATTCTTTCGCTTCCCTTTTTATAATTAATTGGATTTTTTTCACGAATTCGAGGATTTAGATGATTTTACACAACCTTGAATTTTAAAATATTTCTCATTGTCATGCCACTTACAAATAAATCTAGAAATCGTGCCACTTAAAGCATACATTGGAAATTTCCTTCATTTCCCTTTTTATCGTGAATTGGAGTTTTTCATAGAATTCGAGGATTTCGGCGATTTTGTGCAAGCTTAACTTTTTTAAAGCTTTTTTATTGTTGCACCACTTACAAATAAATCTATAAATCATTAAAAAAAGAAGAAAATTTAGAAATCGCTCAAAACAAAGGAAAGCTAGAAATTTCTTTCAACTCTCTTTTTCTCACAGATTAGAGTATTTTTGTGAATTTAAGTATTTAGGCAATTTTGAGCATGCTTGAATTTTAAAATCCTTTTTTTATTGTCATAGCACTTATAAAGAAATATGAAATCTATGCAAACTAAAGTAAATGTTAAAAATTTTCTTTCATCTCTTTCTTTATCTCCTTTTATAGTGGATTCGAGGATTCCAACGGGTTTGAGAAATATTGCTACTTTCCAAAGATTTTCTCTTTATTGCACCAATGAAAATCATTAAAAATAAAGTAAACCTCAAAATTTTCTTCAAATCTCCTTTTCTTGCATATTGGATTATTTCAGCAGAATTGAAAAATCTCATGGTCACAAGCTTCTTTGAATTTTGTAATGAGAAAATTGGGTAAATAATAAAAGTGCTCAAAATCTTGTGAAAATTTTCAAGCCTCTAAAATAGCCAAATGGGTACTCAAAACCATTAATATAACTCAAAAATTCATTGCGGAACAAGATATATTGTATTTAGAGGTTTGTTGGCTGCAATTGGAAACTATTATTTCTAGAAAGAAAATCACGTCTAAAATCTAGCAAATTGGGTACCACTATAAAGATGAGCTCAAGATATTTGCACCAGGATTTGAATTACCTCAAATAGATTTTTTTATCAAAATATATGATGTTTTCAAATTTGAATTAAATTTACCGATAGGATGAAGAATATTTTTTTTTTTATTGGTTGAAAGGGTGTTGAAAGGTCCCTGAACCTTGTACAAGTATTTTTTACATGTTATCCAAACCG
This sequence comes from Wollemia nobilis, assembly GCA_028583015.1. Classification (NCBI taxonomy): domain Eukaryota; kingdom Viridiplantae; phylum Streptophyta; class Pinopsida; order Araucariales; family Araucariaceae; genus Wollemia; species Wollemia nobilis. Next base: position 2,638,587 of record JAQPPZ010001679.1, on the reverse strand, counting down.
ACCAGAGAGGCCCAAGAGCTAAATATCAAAGAAAAATCCAAACACCACAAGAAGAAAGGTGTCGCGATATCGTGACATGTTGCATTTTTGCGGTCCCAAGCATAGAGAAAAAGCAAGGAGGAAAAGGTGTCGCAATATCGCGACATGTTGTGCCGTCGCGAAAAAGGGAGGAAAAGATGTCACAATATCATGACAAGATGCAGCATCATGGCCGAAGGAGAGAAAATGTCACAAAATCATGACATGTTGCAACGTCGCTACCAGAATAGAAGAAGTGTCGCGATATCGCGACAAGTTGCATCGTCGCGGCCAGAGGAGGAAAGGTGTCACAATATCGCGACAAGTTGTATCATCAAGGCCAAAGAAGAAAATATGTCATGATATCGCGACATGTTGCATTGTCGCGACCACAGGAGAAAAAGTGTCGCGATATCGTGACATGTTGCACCATCGCGGCTATATGAGAAAAGGTGTCGTGATATCGTGACATGTTGTATTGTCATGGCAAAAGGAGGAAAAGTGTCACGATATCGCAACATGTTGCAATGTCGCGGCTAGAAGAGAAAAAGTGTCACGATATCGTGACATGTTGTATCATCATGGCCTAAGGAGAAAAAATGTCGCAATATCACGACGTGATGCATCGTCTCAGCAAAAAGATAAAAAATGTCGTGATATCGCGACATGTTGCATTGTCGCGGCCAAAGAAGGAAAAGGTGTCGCGATATCATGACATGTTGCATCATCGTGGCCCAAGAGAAAAAGTGTCGTGATATTGCGACATGTTGCGTCATCGTGGCCAGAGAAAAAAAAGTGTCGCGATATCGTGACAAGTTGCAGCATCATGGCTACAGGAGAAAAAGTGTTGGGAAATCATGACATGTTGCATCATCTCGGCAAAAACAAAAAAAATGTCTCAAAATTGCGATATCGCAACATGATGCATCATTGTGACCAAAGAGAAAAAGTGTCGTGATATCGCGACAAGTTGCAACATCACGGCCAAAGAGAAAATATGTCATGATATCGTGACATGTTGCAACGACGTGGCCAAAGGAGAAAAAGTGTCGCGATATTGTGACATGTTGCATTGTCGTAGCCAAAGGAGGAAAAAGTGTCGCGATATCGCGAAATGTTGCATTATCGTGGCCAAAGAGAAAAAGTTTCGCAATATCGCGACATGTTGCATTATCGTGGCCAAAGAGAAAAAGTGTCGCGGCCATTGACAACTTGATAATCAAAGGGTTACTCATTCCCAATTGGTGTATCCTGTGCAAAAACGCCTGTGAGTCAACTTCGCATGTTTTTTTGGAATGTCCCTTTTCTCTTGCAGTTTTCAACCAGGTCCATAACACCTTTGACATCTCCAAAGTCCTCCCACATTCCATTCCCCTCCTTATTAAGCAATGGCCCCGACCTTTCAAGAGCAACCAACTTAAATTCATGTGGCAAGCTTGCCTCCACCTTTACCTATGGCAGATATGGCTCGAGAGAAACGCTAGAATTTTCAAAAATCAAGCCACTGATAAGAAGATTATCGTTGTCAAAATCATGACCCTTGTTGCAGAGAATGCCTCTCTTGTTTCGTCTCCAAAACCCCCCCTCTTGGCTTAGAATCGGACGTAACCAAACTTTTCAATCTATCTAACATCTTTGTCATGCCCCATATTTCTGTTGACAGGTCTGTCATCAAGTGGGTCTTACCACCTACTAGGTGGCACAAGCTCAATTTCGATGGTGTAGCTAAAGGCAACGTAGGAGCGGTTGGCGGAGGGGGAATTCTCAGAAACCATAGAGGAGAAATAATTTTGGCCTCTTCCTAGAACCTGGGAATTCAATCCAACAATATGGCAGAGGCACGGGCCCTGTTCCAAAGTTTGATCCTCATGGAAGGGTTGACCATCAATAAACTTATCATCGAAGGAGACTCGTTGCACTGTATCAACTGGCTCATTGGTACCGCTAAGCCCCCCTGGGCCCTTGCTTCAATTTTCCAAGAATGCAAGGCCCTAATTGGCAATTACCCAGAATTAGCCATTAAGCATCAATACTGGGATGGAAACAAAGCTACAGACTGGCTTGCTAACAAGGGAGTCGGCGAATCTGACATTCAAGTGTAGAGAGACTCCTTTCCCATTGGCCTAAGGAACGATCCTACAAGTTTCAATGTTTGCACAATGTGAGATGTTGCCAAGGGATTGGTTTGGTATGTTGTTGAATCTTGTCGCGATATCGCAACACCTTTTCCTTCTCCTTCGGCAACGAAAATGCAACATGTCACGATATCGTGACATTTCTTTCTCCTTTGGGTGCAACATTGCAACATGTCACGATATCGTGACACTTTTTTCTCCTTTGGTCGTGGTGTTACATCATGTCGCGATATCACGACACTTTTTCTCTTTCGGCCGTGATGATGCAACTTGTCACGATATCGCGACACTTTTTCTCTTTGGTCGTGATAATGCAACATGTCACGATTTTGCGATAAGATGAAGAATATTAAAAGAACCCTAAAAATTAATTTTAATTTTTGGACCTTAGGAAAACCATTAAAAATTTAAAATTTTGAAGCATTCAATCTGAAATAATACCATTGACATGCAAATATTCCAAAAAAATCAATTTAAATCAATGTTCCACACAAACAATTTTCAAAAATGGTGAGGGCAAAGGAAAATTGGAATTAAGACCAAAAGTAATTCATTAAGAAATTTGCCAAAACTTTTGTGGAGAAATTAAAGACTTGAAAACAAAAGATAATCCACAAAAATTTGACAATCAAATTTATTTAATAATATACGAGAAGTAAACTTAGCAAAATATTCAATGATTTCAGACTTCAAGAGGGTCCCCTCGGAAAATAAAAATTAATTATCAAAAGATCAAAATTTTATTATCAATGGGGTGTGTTTCTTCTCAACAAGACCCAAAGGTATGAAGAAGAAAATTACTATCAAAATCTCTTAGTACCTTTTTCCTTGAGAATAAAGAGAATACAAGAACCCAATATGGCTACTCTGTCACCTATTATACCTCTTTTCCATAATGACAGTGTTGGTCAAATATCTACCTAATCATACAAACATGCGTTTGTGCATCTTAGACACGACCAACATTAAAAGGCCGAAGGAAACAAATGTCCTCTATGCCAATCTCAAAAGAGGGTTGGCTCCCTTACTAATACTACATCGGTTTTGAGACTAGAGTTGCATGAAAGAAATTAGAAATAATAGAAAGAAATGGGAAATATAGCCATAGGTCAAAGATGTAGGATTGGGGACAAACTAGTAGTAGGAACTCCAACCAAGAATGGTAGCAACATAATATGGAGAAAGAGCAAAGAATTTACTTATGGTTCCATGGAGATAACTTCTAGGATTGCATTCTAGTACTCACTCCCTCACCGGTAGTATTCAAATCCAGATGCAGAATTTGAATTTAGCAGCAGATAACATACATGAATATATAATAGAAATGCTTAAAATAGAAAGAAATCACACATAAAAACCACTTGCAAAATTAAAAGCTAAGTCTCTTCTATTACGCAGAAAACTTAAATGGTTTTTCTGCAAAATGTCTATCCCTTCTTTCATTACATGAAAATGATTAGTATCTATAGAGGATTTCAAAATTTTCATTAAATGCACATGGAGACACAATGTTTACAGATAAGGAACCAGGTTGAGGGAATTCCTTCTTGGAAATATTAAAAATTCATCCTTTTAAAACAACAATCCAGATTTTAAGGAAACACCTCCAAGAAATCAGTACATTCGGGTGTCGATGCACAGAAAACTGCAAAGCTGGTTGTTGATTTGAGCCCCTCCATTATTCTTCAAAAATTCACCTTCGTTCAGAATATTTTGGAACTCATGAAAATATTTTTGTGAATTTAATGTTGTAGCTCCTTTCACTCAAAATCCATAACTTTGGTTACTTCTCACCACAATCATTTAAATTCTCTCATCCACCCGACCCAAGCGCCTTTGACCAGTCTCTGTTGATGCTTAAACTTTGATTTCGCTCCAAATAGAACCATGAGCAAAAGCAATTCCTTTAACTCTTATTGCTTTCTTCTTATTCACACTTCCTCTTGTAACATTCACACCATTGCATTCCTTGAAAAAACCCCAGACTTTGCATTCACCTTCTTTTCATAGAAACAACTTAATATAACCCTTTGATTTCACATTCGATGCTTCGAACCATTTCACTTCATTTAGCCTCTAAAAAAAGTGATTGAAATCCTCACATTTCTCCTAGGGTGGAAGCACTTCACATAAGACATTATTTTTCATTTTAAAATATACGTTCATCCCCAAAAGAGGCAAAAGGCGTTGTCACCCTCCATCTAGGGCGAACGTAGATTTTGACTTTTCAACATCCCATCTCCTTTGATATTCGCTTGAAAAAAATAGCCTTTGACACCTTTGTTGAGTCATCCTTCTAGTAGCTTTGTCCCAATGAAGGGAAAATGGTTTGTTCGTCTCTCTTCGGGGGTGAAAACACTTTCAACTTTGCATTTTTATTTTGCGCACCAAAGTGGGGTCCACACCTTATTCTTTATATATATGTGTTCACCCAGAGAGAAGGTGAAAGGTATCTTCATCCCCCTATTGGGAAAAACGCATTGTTGAATTTTCAACATCACCTTGGAACTTTTCAATTTCATCTATGTTCGCTTGAAACTCACCAGTCATGGCACTTTTACCCCTATAGGGGCAAATGAGACTTTCATACCTCAACCAGGGTGAATGCACCATTGACTTGTCATTGCCTTGTTTTAAATGACGTTCGCCCCAAAGTGGGGTGAATGAAGCTTTTGCCCCAACTTTGGGGTGAATGCACCCTTTTTTAAAGTTGTCAAATTTTCTTTGAGCTCACCATAATTTCAAAGCACTTCGATGTGTTTTTGCCCCAATGAGAAGTGAATGGGACTTTCACCCCTCACTTGGGAGGAACACACTTTTTTTACCGAATTACTTCCTTTTCCATTCAAAAATTTACGTTCACCTCACTTTGGGGGTGAAGGGGTCCCTCATCCATTTATTTAGGTGAACATGATTTTAACCATTCCTTAGTATGTGCTTAGTCTTTGGGCATCATTTTTGCAAATATTTTTAAGTGATTTCAACTAAAGTCACCAATCAATTCTCCCAACCATTTTCCTTACAACATTCATTATTTTCAAACAAGAATTGCATGGAAAACAAAGGAAGAAGTTAACACACAAAAAACTACAACATATTATATCGGCCAAAATACTGGAATTATAACATTAATATATTTTACCGATTTACAATAAAAAACCCTTCAACACAATTTGATACAAAATTTAATGTGGCATAATACAAAACTACCAATATTTCTGGCAGATCACAAGGTATCCAGCTTGCATGGATGCAAACGATCCTAGGCATTTATCCATTAGTTACACTATTGATTCCTCTTATCAGCTACTTTGGTTGGCACTCCTGATGTGGATGCATTTTTCCACTCTTGCTCTTCTACTACCTTCTCAGCTACCTTGACCTCTGCTACTATCCATAGTACTTCTACCCATTCTACTTCAACTTCTTCTTGCTCTACTACTGCTTTTTTTGATGCGGCCCATTCTTCCTGCTCCTTCAAGCTTTCAAAGGTAACTTCATAGACTGTGACCGCCTTACCAAACATATATAGTGAATAGGTAAGGAATACTAAGTTAATCATACACATACTGTAAGTTCTGGACATACTCTAGGCTAAGGTACTTAGCTTGTTGGGCTAGCTCGAATAGGATAGCTCCATGCGAGTAAACTTCTTCATAAGTGATAACACCTATTTTTCTGTGATGGGCTCCTCCCATGTGTCAATTTTTGTAGTGTACTCCACAAAATTCCTCCAAGATGCTTCCAACTGTTCCTTTGACAGAGGTTCACCCCATTCATCAGTAAAACCTAAAAATTCCATATCAGCAAGAGCATCAAAATGGATCATGGAAATAGTGTGCTCCTGCTCTATCATGTTAAGGATCTTTCTGCCTTCTCTCACTAGGGACATCCTATAAAAGTAACTACACAATGTGACCTTAGCGGTAGACCAAGCTTGGTCCATCTCACTTAGAGGGTGACTATACATATTGTATTGAGCTAAGGCTTGGAGTTTTATATCCATTTCTAGATAAGGTTATAGCATCTCCTTAGTAGTATCTATCACTTTTTGGATCAACTGAATATGTATCTATGCCACCCACAAATATTGCAACACTTGAACTACTTTCACCACCAATTTTTCACAATTTTAATCTGAGTGAAGGTGGGCCTACTTAATTATTTTCAAAGAGAAACCTACAACCTGTGTAGCCTTCTTCGCCAACTGGGTCTATATGGACTCAATTTGTGCCTTTAGCATGTGCACTTGTTGCTCCAATACTTCTTTGTATTTTTTATAAGCCCCCACCTACTAAAAAAAATGTTCATTATCCATCACCATATTTTCCTACTGCACTCTACTTGTTTCCAAGGCATCCTCAAGTTTGGTAATCTTTGTTTCGATATCATAATATCTATGCTTATAATACTCACCGTGTAGATAAACTAAGCTCATATCAACCTGTATATTCCCCATTTTGTTAGTGGGATAGATCCTGGTCAGGTCCTCTGTCATGGTCTCATAAGCGTAATCGCTTGGCATCATCTCTCCTCGCAGCTTCTAGACTAGGTAAATTATATTGGTTGTGTGAGCCTACATAGCAACTGGATCGAAGGTAACTTTCTTAAGTGACCTTGTTGGAGTGAGTACCTATTTTCTCCTGCATCTCTTTGGCCACTATGATGAACTGAGGTATGCTCGATTTTTTTTCTCTACATAAAGCTACTTAGGTGCCACCTTGGCTTTGAGTAGTACTTGTAACTCCAAAAATAGCATAAAGGGAATGAGAATTTGTGAATGATCTGAATCAAAGGAAGAAGAAGAGATAGCTATGAGAGGGGGAACCAAAATAGTAGAGTGGATAGAAGAACCTAGTTCGGCTGCATTTACACTTACTCTTGGAGGAGCTTGCATACTTACAGCCTTAGTGGAAGTGGTAGCAACAATAGAAGGGGAAGGATTCAAAAATAGATACAGTCACGATGCGAACAAATTAAAAGAAATGGAGATCAAATAGAGGGGAATATAAGGAGTAGTAGTGACTTGCGGGTTAGAGGAGGAAGGGAGTGAAATAGACATAGAGCGTATACCAAACGAGGGAGCAACTAACATAGAAATTGATGGAAATGAACTAATAGCCAATACATGATCTGAAGTAGAGGAAGAGGGCAGGGAAAAAATACCTTCAAGCATGGGCACCGTGTGTCCTAGTGATGAAAGTGACTGCATAGTAAATTCTTCTTATTGCTCCTCTACTTCCACCTCAAGGATAATGATATCCTCTTACTAGTCCATTGGCTGCTCATGAAATATTGGAAATATTTGAGCAATGCTAACCGAAGCAGCTAGCTCCAAAAAAGGTGAATTAACAATCACTATAGTAACTACAACTATAGAAACTACAATAGTAGATAAGGATGTGTGCTAGTCCTTGGATTTTTCAAAGCTTTCAAAAATGGAAGTTCATCTCAAACAATCTACTTCTCCAACAAATGTGCCTCATCTACATTTCACTTTAACCATTGTGACCATTATTGAAATAATTATTGTTGCTCTTCTTCCTCATGTGTATCTTCCTTAGTTGTTGGGTGCTCCTCTCTTGCCACACTTCTACCACTGTCAAAATATTGAAAATTTTGAGGCACAACTTTGGAAAAAATGATGGGTTGATGGATGTTTTCAAATTCATTGTATGCCTCCAAAAATGCCTCATCCATCTTCAACCCATAGGGTGATGCAATTTTTCCTCTGTGGACCTACATTATCCACCAATTCATAATTTTTTCTTTGGTCCATGGCAATTGTTCCTTCATTTGGCCAAATAGCCCCAATGGAGGAATGTGATCTCTATGCACTACTAGGTTATATTCAGCCTCTTTTTCATAAAAATCATGCCATGGAGGAAGTGCCATCATATCTTCAATGTGCCACTCTAAATCATGCCCATCAAAATTGTTATGATTTTCTAGGATATCAAGTTGTGGGAAACAATGAAAAGTCTTGGCATTAATTATTTCTATAAATTTTCCCTACGGGTCATATCTCCACCATTGAGGCAGCTCTATTAGCTCCAGGTCTTGAAGTTTCATTGTGAGTAGTCTATTCTGCCCAACCTAGTTCACATCTATGCTATAAAATTTGAATGACATAGTGTAAGTAGTTTTTTTACTGCACCCTACTCCATACACATCATTGGTATAGTCGGTCTGGAACACCACCTCCATGGAAAAAATGTGCTCAGTGTTGAAGTATGGGAGTAAGAATGGCTTACCCATGAAGTCGTAAATCTTGACAACTACTCCTTGAGTTAACAAAAATATTTCATCCTTTTTGACTGTGACAACCACCTCCTTCATTTCATGTGATACTCTTTCACTTTGGCTGTAAATCAACTCAATTGTTGTCCCAAAAAATAGGTGGTTAAAACTATAGTATGACTCCCTCATTGACATAGTGGGAGCCCACATATAAATAGACAATAACTCATCCTTTTTATCAACCTATTTTATTGCAATGAATGAAAAATATCGGTGCAAATGAAAGAAGAAATACCAGACAAGAAAGGATGTATGTTTGAATGAGGTATCTTCTCCTGTATGTAATTTTTACAACTAGATGTGCATATTTCATTATATAAAATCAGCCCAATCGAAATAAATCAGATTTATGTCCCTTATCATGGCCCTTGGAGCATAAAAATCCCTTTGAGATATACATTGCACCAACATTGCTTACCACTTGTGAACTGTAGAATTCGTTGAAAGACCAGCAATCCACGTCAGCATAGAAAATAAGTCAGGGATCTTGAATTCTAACAAGGATTTGGAAGACTCAAAAATTACCCTAACTGCGACTCCTTAATCAACTGTGTTCTCATAAACTGGAGCATTGTCTTCATGGAAACATATTTTTCTTCTTGCCCATTAATATGTAGCTTCTTAAAAATCATATCATATGGGAGTTTTAACCCACATGCAAATGCTTCCCTCACTTTGGCAGCAGAGATAGAGAACAACACCTCCCCATTCACTCTTCGAACTGATCTGGTAACTAGGTTATAAAATTTGGCAATTAATTTTACCAACTCTGAGTAGGGGTGTACAGGCGTACACAAATACCAAATTAACTATGTGTGAAATGGCATAGTTAGAGGGATCTCTAATATCAATCCTTGAATTACTACAAATTCTACATTTTGCCAAATTTTTACCATGCCCTTGTTGGTAATCACATAGTCTCCGACCTTCGCCATGGTGTCAGGGTACGGGTCCAAATCAACATTTTCATTTCTACGGGCCTTCTTGGACTTTGATACACCTTCCACTTTTTTCTTTAACTGTTTAAAATTTGCAACATCTTTAAATTCCTTACTTTTCTTCCCCATTCCATCAACTCTTGCAACCTGACAATTTTGAAGATATTATGCAACTTCTGCAAGTAGCAAACCTAAAAATGTATCAGCAAGAAAATTATTTTAAAAATGTAAAATTTTGGGTGAATTTACCTATTCTCTATTTATAGTGTGTGTTCTCAACCACCAAAAAAAATATTGTACTTCATCTCGACAATTTCGGGTGGGGGCACCCTTGTTTCACCCAACTAGCACTATTCTCAATGCTCAAATTGCAACTGAATGATATTCACTAGAAAATAATTTTAGAAAATATACCTTACTTGTTTGGTTATGCCTTCAAAAAATGTGCCCTAGCTACTGAAACTACCTCAAAAAAATAAATCCACCACCTATGGACCAATGAACACCTTTGCTTCTAATATGGTAAAATTCTAGCTCTCAAGACGGTAAAAACGCTTCCTGAAGCAACCCGGTGCACGTTTTAAATTAAATACCTCAAAAATATGCCATAACATGCTCTCAAAAACTACCATGTACTGGGGTAAAACCACTTCGAGGGGTGCTCTAAAAAACTCAATTTGTACTTGAAAAATTGTCACACGCCCATAGAACCATGGGGGCAAAAAATACTATTTAGGTGCACTTGATATTCTTTTCTTTTGCTCCGAAAACATATTTTACTTGCTTGATGTGATTCTATGGTGAATGTTCTTCTTTTAAAACAACTTCTTGCTTCTCTTTTTTGCCCAAATTTAGAAAAAGCATGGATTTTCTAAAAAACTCCATTGATTTTAGGGCTTTTTCTTTTTTATTTTTCTCTTTTCTTCGTTTTCACTTGCATGCCATATATATATATATATATATATATATATATATAATGAAGAACACAAGCTTATACTGAGAGGGGGAGTGAACATTATAATACCACTTTTTACTTTTATTTTCAAATCAATATTATGCAATGTATAGATAGAAATATCAACAACAATAATAAAAGCAATGCACAAATCACCACACACAATAGAGACACAAATTTAACGTGGTTCACCCAAATATGGCTACCTCCATGAAGAAAATATTTCTTATAAATTTTCTCAAATAAATTCTCTTGGGAATCCTTTCCCTACAATGTTTATGTACGTCTATCCAAAGGAGATGATGATCCCCTAAATCAAGTTCATGGATCTCTATCCATAGGAGAACTCCTTCTCCTCTACTCTAGTTGGTGATCCTCTAGAAGACTACTACCTCCACTATAGTGGCTTGTGGATCTCTCTCCATTGAAGACTCTTATCCCCACTCAGAAGACCTATCCTCACTGCCCTGGTTGATGGATCTCTATCCACTGGATAATATTGTCCTCTCTGCTTTGTCACCTCCAAAGCTCTGTCTCAAATCTACTCAACAAGTCCACTCAAAACCTGCTCAACTTTGCTAAACAATTTCACACAAAACTTGCTCAAATTTTCTCAACAAGTCCACTTAGATATATCTCAAATCTTCTCAACAAGTCCACTCAGAACTTGTTCAAATCTGCTCAACAAGTCCACTCAAAACTTGTTCAACTCTGTTAAACAAGTCCACTCAAAAATTGCTTAAATCTACTCAAAAAGTCCACTCAGAACTTGCTCAAATATGCTTAACAAGTCCACTCAGAACTTGCTCAAATATGCTCAAAAAGTCCACTCAAAACTTGCTCAAATTTTCTTAACAAGTCATCTCAAAACTTGCTCAAATCTGCTCAACAAGTCCACTCAGAACTTGCTCAAATCTACTCAACAAGTTCACTCAGAACTTGCTCAAATTTTCTCAATAAGTCCACTAAGAACTTATCCAAATCTACTCAATAATTCCACACAAAATTATCCAAATTTGCTCAATAAGTCCACATAGAACTTATCAAAATCTACTCAATAAGTCCACACATAACTTAATCAAATCTATATTGTAAGCTTCTACAAAAATCTCACACAAAATCAGTCCACAAGTCTCCTCAAAGACTTACCTCAAATATGCTTAACAAGTCCACACAGAACTTGTCCAATATCATAGAAACATAAAGATAATTGTTAGAGATTCAATATGTTCTACACTCAATGCTCAATTACTTTCTCAACTCAAATCAGAATATAGAATAGTTTTTTTTATGGAACTTGAACAATCACTTCACACATCCACTTGACTAGGCTCAATCATCTCTACTCAACCAATCACTCAATGAAACACTTCTTTCTCACAAACCCTAGTCCAAGCATATAACCACCAATTCAAAATGATTTCAATAATACTCAAAAACAAATCTCACATAACAATTATACTCATGTTCTCTTCAAACCCTAGTTCAAGTTCTTTGTATGACAACCCACTTCAACAACAATGCTTATAAAACAATATTCACATAACAATGATACTCATGATCTTTGCAAAACTCTAACTCAAGTTATTCACACAACCAATGGCTTCAACAACAATGTTTATCAAACAAGTTGTTAACAACAACTATTTATTACAAAAAACCTTGAAGCATTAACTCAAACACTCTCAAAAGGAAACCCTAATCAAGTCATTTTCACTCCAAACTTATTTTCTAGAAAACCAATCAATCAACTCAACTTATGGAAGAATGTGCTCATACCGCTTTATTGAAGATGAAGGGATCTCATAATCTGTCACAACCACAAACACCTCTATGCCAAGATCAAAGAGGTTAGAAGATAAATCTTTCTCACAATATAATGTAAATACTCAATTACACCTTATCACTCCAACTTTCAAAAACAACCATCAATATACATAAAATATTTATCCAATAACACCTTATAAACTCCCAACTAAAATAAACTTAACATCCACCAAAAATAACTCAAACCTCTTTGATTTAAATTAATGGCAAGAGAAACTTTGATAAAAATCAAATCTACTTTATTTATAATTCCAATGATGTAAATCACTCATCAATAACACAACCTCTCATTTACCCTTATTACTCCACAATAATAAAAATCAATTATCAAATGAACAACCTTTCACAAACCCTTATTACTCCAAAATAACATAAATCAAAATAATCAACTTTTCACAAACCCTTATAACTCCACAAAAAACCTTAGGTAAATAAATATTTTAATTATCAAAAATTATCTTTGCCGATGGTGGGTTTCAAACCCTCAATCTTTGCCTCTGTGAGCGCTCTAGCCATAGCTTTGACCACCATGTGCACTAGACGCATGGTTAAGATCTTAGATGCTCTTCCTCCTCTTTGTCCTCGATTGGCATGCAAAACAAGGCACATGCAAAATATTTCCCTTGGCGCTCAAGACACACACCACTCCATGCAAAACGATCGTGGGCTTCTCAACTCCCAATACCTTCACAAAACATGCACTACCAATGGACCACCGTGTCATTTGCATTTCAAACAATATGGTCTTTCCCTTATCTCTTTTCATCTGGCGCTAAAGACAAGCACAATTAATGTCTTCTTCCTCAACAAATAATAATTACACAAAAATGTTTCACTACATCGCATGTAAAAAAAAATGTCGAGGGGTAAGTTTTGAATGACTCCTTGGAATTAATATATACACAAAATCCCTTTGTTTCTTAGATATCGGTGCTGCCACTTATTTTATGGCGTCGACTCTCCCACATTTAAAATTTATAAATTATTTAAATTCTAAGGAATTTAAATTTTATAAATTATATCTATAAAATTTAGCTTTAAAAATATTAAAGTCTTCCTTGGGTTTAAACTTAAACCTTTAACTTGTAAATTATTCTTCCACAGTGGGTCTTTTTAAAACCTTAACTACCATCTCAATGTGTGAGGAGACTTTTATATCCTCATAATTATTTTAATAAAATCATTTAATCTTCCACCATGGGTTTACCATAAACCCTCGTAAAACATTATTTTGCCAATGTTTTCTTCAACTCTTCACATTTTTCTTGGTGTTTTTGATGGTGTGCTCCATGATATTAATGACAAATTTTCACCTTAACATCAATAACAACTAACTGAGCTCAAAATGACCAACAATATCCCCCTTTGTCATTGATGGTAACCCAATTTCCTTTTACTGAAAACATGATCTTTCCTTTGTTCTGCTCCCCCTGGGACATTGCTTCCCATGGCTCAATGCTCTCTCAAATATCAAATCTCTCCCCTTTACTCAAATCTCTCCCCCTTTGAAATCAATGGCAAATGGTAACCTTTGGGGCTCGGGGCTAAGAATGAGCCTCTTAGCTTAGCCCCTCCCCTACCTTCTTGAGGTGGTTAATTCTAGGGTGGGAGTATTTCTACTCCTAGAAATCACTATTCTTTACCTTTATCCTCTTTCCTTATTATTTGATCCTTCTGGTTCCTCTGACTGTTTCTTTCCATATGCATGTTCCTGTCCATGTCTACATTCCTATATATGTCTTTGTTCCTGTTCCTGTTCCTATTCCTGTTCCTGTTCCTGTTCCTATTCTTGTTCCTGTTCATATCCATGTTCCTATTCTTGTTCATATCCATGTTCCTGTTCCTATTCCTGTTCATGTTCATATCCATGTTTCTATTCTTGTTCCTATTCCTATTCATATTCATGTTTTTGTTCCTATTCTTGTTCTTGTTCCCATTCATATTCATGTTTATGTTCTTGTTCCTTTTCATACTTGTTTCTAGAATGTATGCTCTACACCACTTTGTTGTGTGACCATCATTATTGTACTTATAACACTTAATGTTATTATTCCTTGGAGGTGCAAATGTCTTAGAATTTCTCCTAGTGAAGCCATATCCTCTTCTGTCATGAACCTTGCAATTCATTGCCCTATGACCAAATTGATTACATGATTAGCAATACCCATGGAAAAGTTGTATGTTCTCATATTCGTGTCTTTCATGTGTCCTGCATTATGAAGCCATGTGCCCAAACCTGTGACATGAAAATAATATTCTATTGAAGTTTCCTTGTCTTGGCCTCATTGGTCTCTTGGTCTCTCTTGACCTATTCTGATTGTTGTTCCATCTGTATCTTCTTTGTGCATTGTTCATGTTTTTGTTGAACTCTCTATTGTACAACTCATCCTTAGATATCTTACTATATTTTACACTATATTTTTTTGAAGTATCTTCATTTGAAGTTTCTTCTCCTCCAAAACTTGAAGTTGACTCTCCTTCCAATTTACTTTGAACTTGTTCAAATCCAAGACCTATTTTGCTTGATGTAGGCTTTTGTATCTTGATGAACTTATCCAAGTTATTTGAGCTATTTTTGAACCCTTTCATCTTGACCTTGGAGTCTTCTAAATATTCTCTTAGTAGTGCCACTTCTTGTGCTAACTTATCACATTCCAAGATCTTTGCTTCTAACTTATCTTTGAACCTCTTTGTCTTAGCCTTTGATTTTTCTAAATCCTCTATAAGCAATCTTCTCTCTTCATCACATTCTTGAAACTAAATTTCAATTTTAGAGTGTTGATTTCTTACCTTATTTATCGTGTTAAGAGCATAAATAAGTTCTCCCTTGAGATCATAACCATTCTTTTCTAAATATTCCTCTATTTTTTTGCCTTTGTCCTCATATTTATTTTCTATTGGCTTGTCTTCTATAGGATCAATTTATTCTTCTTCTAATGCCATTAGAATATTTTCATTTGGTCTTTCAAGTGCATATTCATATTCATCATCATCAAAAATATAACCATCCCTTGTAAAATCATCTTCAAGATGTCTAAAGTTACCACATCTAAAACACTTGAGAATTACTGGAGTCCTTTTCTTAACTTGATCTTATTCTTCAATCATAAATAAGACTTCATCTCTATCATTGTCTGAAAAACTAGCATCACTATCACTTGAGTACTTACTTGCCTTATCCGCATAGTAGCTCCTCTTTTTCCTTTGGAAGAACTTATTTCCTTGTTTGTTTTGTCCATACTTGCTTTTCTTTTGATGCCTATATATTTCTAATTCCCTGTTCCTGTGATCCTATTTTTCTTCACCATTGTTGTTCTTGGGTTCTTGAAAATATATTGCAAAATGTCCATACTTTCCACAATTGAAACACTTAACAGTTCTTAGATCTCTAGATCTTCTAAAATATTTATATTTTCTACCATAATTAGCTTCTTCATCACTGGATGACTCATTTCTTGATTCTGACTTCTTACCTTTTACCTTTTTGATTGCTTTGAAGGTTGCTTCCTTATGGGGAATGGGATATTTTGTTCTTATCTCAAAATTTGTAAGCATACCAAGAAATTTATCTCTTTTCAAAGAATCACCATCCATTAACACTTCTATAGAAGAAACTTGTTCACTAAATATTTTTGGAAGAGTTATTAATATTTTATCACAAACATCTGATTCATCAGTCCAAGTCCTTGCATATCATTAACAACCTCATCAATTCGAATTATATAAGCACTAATATTTTCCTCATCATTCATTCTTAATGCTTCAAATTGTCCTTTGATATTTCATATCTTTGCTTTATTAACACTTTTATCTCCTTCATATATACCTTGCAATTTATCCCACATTTCTTTTGTAGTTTTACAATGCATAACTTTCATAGACTTTGTTCTATGCAAACCACTCAAAAATGTATTCATTGCTTTTGAATTGTAGTGATGTAGGAGCTTACCTTATCTATAGGATTATTTATTAAGAAATAATAACCAAGATTAACTACTTCCCAAATTTCATTGCCAAGTGCCATCAGGTAGATCTTCATTCTCATGCTCCAATACATATAGTCACTTCCATCAAATACTGGTGTTGAATTATCTAAGGACCCATTCTTAGAATCCATTGTGTTCTTTTAGATTTTCCTTCAAGTTGTTAAACTCTTCTGAAGGAACCTGCTATGATATTAATTGAATAACACAATCTTATACTGAGATGGTAGGTGAATAGTATAAGACCACTTTTTACTTTTCTTTCTAAATCAATATTATGTAATGTATAGATAGAAATATCAACAACAGTAAATTATTCTTCCATCGTGGGTCTTTTTAAAACCTTAACTACCATCTCAATGTGTGAGGAGAATTTTATATCCTCATAATTATTTTAATAAAATCATTTAATCTTCCACCATGGGTTTACCATAAACCCTCATAAAACATTATTTTGAAAACTTTTTCTTCAACTCTTCGCATTGTTCCTAGTTTTTTTGATGGTATGCTCCATGGTATTAATGATGAATTTTCACCTTGACATCAATGACAACTAACTGAGCTCAAAATATCCAACAATCTCTCCCTTTGTCATTGATGGCAACCCAATTTCATTTTACTAAAAACTTGACCTTTCCTTTGTTTTGCTCCCCCTGGATCAATGCTCTCTCAAATATCAAATATCTCCCCTTTACTCAAATCTCCCCCCCTTTGACATCAATGGCAAAGGGTCACCTTTGGGGATTGAGGCTAAGAATGAGCCTCTTAGCTTAGCCCCTCCCCCACATTATTGAGGTGGTTAATTCCAGGGTGGGAGTATTTCTACTCCTAGAAAGCATTGTTCCTTACATTTATCCTCTTTCTTTCTTATTTGATCCTTCTAATTCCTCTGACTGTTTATTTCCATATCCATGTTCTTGTCCATGTCTAAATTGCTATCCATGTCTCTGTTCCTATTCATATTCCTATTCCTGTTCATATCCATGTTCATATTCTTGTTCTTGTTCATATCCATGTTCCTGTTCCTTTTCCTGCTCCTATTCATATTCATGTTCATGTTCATGTTCATGTTCCTGTTCCTGATCCTATTCATATTCATGTTCATGTTCCTGTTCTTATTCATACCTATTTTTGAAATGTCTGCTCTACACCACTTTGTTGTGTGACCATAATTATTTTACTTATAACACTTAATGTTATTATTCCTTTGAGGTGCAAATGTATTAGTATTTCTCCTAGTGAAGCCATATCCTCTTCTGTCATGAACCCTACAATTCATTGCCTTATGACCAAACTGATTACATGAGTAGTAATACCCATGGAAAATTTACCATATTCTTGTCTTTCATGTGTCCTGCATTATGAAGCCATGTGTCCAAACCTATGACATGAAAAACATCTTCTATTGAAGTTTCCTTTTCTTGATTTCATTGGTATCTTGGTCTCTCTTGATCCATTCTGATTGTTGTTCCATTTGTATCTTCTTTGTGCATTGTTCTTATTTTTGTTGAACTCTCTATTGTCCAACTCACCCTCAGATGTCTCACTATATTTTATGCTATATTTTTCTAAATTATCTTCATCTAAAGTTTCTTCTCCTCCAAAACTTGAAGTTGAATCTCCTTCCCATTTCCTTTGAACTTGTTCAAATCCAAGACTTGTTTTGCTTGATGTAGGCTTTCGTATCTTGATGAACTTATCCAAGTTCTTTGAGCTATTTTTGAACCCTTTCATATTGACCTTAGAGTCTTCTAAATATTCTCTTAGTAGTACCACTTCTTGTGCTAACTTCTCACATTCCAAGATATTTGCTTCTAACTTATCTTTGAACCTCTTTGCCTTAGCCTTTGATTTTTCTAAATCCTCTATAAGCAATATTCTCTCTTCATCACATTATTGAAACTAAATTTCAAGTTTAGAGTGTTGCTTTCTTACCTTCTTTACTGTGTCAAGAGCATAAATAAGTTCTCCCTTGAGATCATAACCATTATTTTTTGAATATTCCTCTATTTTTTTTCCTTTGTCCTCATCTTTATTTTCTATTGGCTTGTCTTCTATAGGATCACTTTCTTCTTCTTTGAATGCCATTAGAATATTTTCATCTGGTCTTTCATATTTATAACCATTGAAACTATAACCATCCCTTGTACAATCATCTTCAATATGTCCAAAGTTACCACATCTAAAACACTTGAGAATTACTGGAGTCATTTTATTAACTTGCTCTTTTTTTTCAATCATAAATAAGACTTCATCTCTATCATTGTCTGAAAAACTAGAATCACTATCACTTGAATACTTACTTGCCTTATCCACATAGTAGCTCATATTTTGCCTTTGGAATAACTTATTTGCTTGTTTTTTTAGTCCATCCTTGCTTTTCTTTTGATGTCTATATCTTTTTTATTCCCTTTTCCTGTGATCCTATTTTTCTTCACCATTGTTGTTCTTGGGTTCTTGACAATCTGTTGTAAAATATCCATACTTTCCACAATTGAAACACTTAACAGTTCTTAGATCTCTAGATCTTCTGGAATATTTATCTTTCCTACCATAATTAGCTTCTTCATCACTGGATGACTCATTTCTTAATTCTGACTTCTTACCTTTTGCCTTTTTGATTGCTTTGAAGGTTGCTTCCTTATGGGGAATGGGATATTTTTTTATTATCTCAAAAGTTGTAAGCATACCAAGCAACTTATATCTTGTCAAAGAATCACCATCCATTAACACTTCTATAGCAAAAACCTATTCATGGAATATTTTTAGAAGAGTTCTTAAGACTTTATCACAAACATACGATTCATCAATCTTCATTCCAAGTCCTTGCATATCATTAACAACCTCATCAATTCGAATTAGATAAGCACTAATATTTTCCTCATCATTCATTCTTAATGCTTCAAATTGTCTTTTGAGATTTTATATCTTTGATTTCTTAACACTTTTATCTCCTTAATATATACCTTGCAATTTATCCCACATTTCTTTTATAGTTTTACAATGCATAACTTTCATAGACTTTGTTCTATGCAAACCTCTCAAAAGTGCATTCATTGCTTTTGAATTGTATTTTTGTAGTAGCTTACCTTCCTTATCTATAGGAGGATTGATTAAAGAATCATAATCAATATCAACTGCTTCCCAAATTTCATTGCCAAGTGTCATCAAATAGATCTTCATTCTCATGCTCCAATACATATAGTCACTTCCATCAAATACTGGTGCTGAATTATTTGAGGACCCATTCTTAGAATCCATTGTGTTCTTGTTAGATTTTCTTTAAAGCTGTTAAACTCTTCTGAAGGAACCCACTATGATACCAATTGAAGAACACAAGCTTATACTAAGATGGGGGTGAACATTATAAGACCACTACTTACTTTTATTTCCAAATCATTATCAACAACAGTAATCAAAGCAATGCATAAAAATAGAGACAACAATTTAATGTGGTTCACCCAAATATGGCTACCTCCACGGAGAAAAAAATTCTTATAAATTTTCTCAAATAAATTCTATTTGGAATCCTTTCCCTACAATGTTTATGGACCTCTGTCGAAAGAAATTTTGATCCCCTAAATCAAGTTCATGGATCTCTATCCATAGGAGAACTCCTTATCCTCTGCTTTAGCTAGTGATCCTCTAAAATACTATTGCCTCCACTGCACTATCTTACGGATCTCTCTCTACTAAAGACTCTTGTCCCCACTTAGAATACCTATCCTCACTACCCTGGTTGATGGATCTATATCCACTGGAGACTACTATCCTATCTGATCTATCACCTCCAAAGATTTATCTTAAATATTCTCAATAGGTCCACTCATAACCTACTCAAATCTGCTCAACAAGTTCACATAGAACTTGCTCAAATATGCTAAAAATTTCCACTCAAAACTTACTCAAATCTACACAACAAGTCCACTGAGAACTTGCTCAAATATACTCAACAAGTCCACTCATAACTTGCTCAACTATGCTCAACAAGTCCACTCAGAACTTGCTCAACTATGCTCAACAAGTCCACTCAGAAATTGCTCAAATCTACACAAAAAGTCCACTCAAAACTTGCTCAAATATGCTCAACAAGTCCACTCATAACTTGATCAAATTTTCTCAACAAGTTCACTCAGAACTTGCTCAAATCTGATCAACAAGTCCACTCAGAACTTGCTCAAATATTCTCACTAATTCCACTCAGAACTTGCTCAAATATACTCAACAAGTTCACTCAGAACTTGCTCAAATTTGCTCAAAAAATCCACTCAAAACTTGTCCAAATCTGCTCAATAAGTCCACATAGAAATTATTCAAATATGCTCAATAAGTCCACACAACTTATCCAAATTTGCTCAATAATTCCACACAGAACTTAATCAAATATGTATTGTAAGCTTCTACAAAAATCTCACACAAAATCAGTCCACAAGTCTCCTCAAAGACTTACCTCAAATCTACTTAGCAAGTCCACTGAGAACTTGTCCAATCTCATAGAAACATAAAGAGAATTGTTAGAGACTCAATATGTTCTACAATAATGCTCAATCAAATTTTCAACTCAAATCAAAATATAGAATAGTTTGTTTTATGGAACTTGAACAATCTCTTCACACAACCACTTGACTATGCTCAATCAACTCTACTCAACCAATCACTCAATGAAACACTTCTTTCTCACAAACCCTAGTCCAAGCATATAACCACCAACTCAAAATATTTTCAACAATGCTCAACAACAAATCTCACATAACAATTATACTCATATTCTCTTCAAACCCTAGTTCAAGTTCTTTGTATGACAACCCACTTCAACAACAATGCTTATAAAACAATCTTCACATAACAACGATACTCATGATCTTTGCAAAACTCTAACTCAAGTTCTTCACACAACCAATGGATTCAATAACAATGCTTATCAAACAAGGTTTTAACAACAACTCTTTATTCCAAAAAACCTTGAAGCATTAACTCAAACACTCTCAAAAGGAAACCCTAATCAAGTCCTTTCACTCCAAACTTATTTTCCATAAAACCAATCAATCAACTCAACTTATGGAAGACTGTGCTCATACCTTTTTATTGAATATGAAGGGATCACATAAATATGTCACAATCACAAACACTTCTATGCTAAGCTCAAAGAGGTTAGAAGATAAATATTTCTCACAATATAATGTAAATACTCAATTACACCTTATCACTCCAACTTTAAAAAACAACCATAAATATACATAAAATATCTATCCAATAACACCTTATAAACTCCCAACTAAAACAAACTTAACATCCACCAAAAATAACCCAAACCTCTTTGATTTAAATTAATGGCAAGAGAAACTTTGATAAACATCAAATCTACATTCTTTATAATTCTAATGATGTAAATCACTCATAAATAACACAACCTCTCATTTACCCTTATTACTCCGCAATAATAAAAATGAATTATCAAATGAACAATCTTTCACAAACCCTTATTACTCCAAAATAATATAAATCAAAATAATCAACTTTTCACAAACCCTTATAACTCCACAAAAAACCTTAGGTAAATAAATATTTTACTCAAAAATTACCTTTGCTAATGGTGGGTTTTGAACCCTCAATCTCTGCCTTCGTGAGTGCTCTAGCCACAGCTTTGACCACCATGTGCACTAGACACATGGTTAAGAGCTTAAACACTCTTCCTCCTATTTTTCCTCGGTTGGCGTGCAAAACAAGGCACGTGCAAAATATTTCCCTTGGCTCTCAAGACACACAACACTCCACGTGAATCGATCATGGGCTTCTCAACTCCCAACTCCTTCACAAAATGTGCACTGCAAATGGACCACCATGTCCTTTGTGTTTCAACCAATATGCTCTTTCCCTTATATCTTTTCACCTAGCGCTAAAGACAAGAAAAATTCTTGTCTTCTTCCTCAATGAATAACAATTGCATGAAAAAGTTTCACTATATCACATGTAAAAACAAATTTCGAGGGGTAAGTTTTGAATGCCTCCTTGGCATTAATATATACATGAAATCCCTTTGTTTCTTAGACTTCGATGCTTCCACTTATTTTATGACATCAGTGCTCCCACATTTA
The DNA here is from genome assembly GCA_028583015.1 of Wollemia nobilis. Taxonomy (NCBI): domain Eukaryota; kingdom Viridiplantae; phylum Streptophyta; class Pinopsida; order Araucariales; family Araucariaceae; genus Wollemia; species Wollemia nobilis. The sequence goes on along the minus strand of JAQPPZ010001679.1, from coordinate 2,616,336 downwards.
TAATTTATAAATTATTTAAATACTAAGGAATTTAAATTTTATAAATTATATTTATAAACTTTAGCTTTAAAAATATTAAAGCCTTCCTTGGGTTTAAACTTAAACCTTTAACTTGTGAATTATTCTTCCATAGTGGGTCTTTTTAAAACCTTAACTGCCATATCAATGTGTGAAGAGACTTTTATATCCTCATAATAATTTTAATAAAATCATTTAATATTCCACCATGGGTTTACCATAAACCCTCATAAAATATCATTTTGCCAACTTTTTCTTCAACTCTTCGCATTGTTCTTGGTGTTGTTGATGGTGTGCTCCATGGTATTAATGATGACTTTTCACCTTGACATCAATGACAACTAACTGAGATCAAAATGTCCAACATATAAAAGAAAATCAAAATTCCTTACCATATATATATATATATATATATATATATATATATATATATATATATATAAAACACCTTTGATGTTTTTTTTTAAGATTTTAATAATAGTGAAGCTATGACAACCCTTGCTTTTGTGTTTTCATTTTTTTATTTTCACCTTTGATCTTTGCTAAAAACTTCAACGGAAATATTTGTATGCAATCACCTAAAAAGAGCTAGAGCGTGCCTCTCACATTTTAAAACCTTTGCCCATTATTTCAACCAAGTGAAGGGCAAACAGGAATTTTCATCCCACACGCAAGGCAAAAGCACCTTTGGTCCCTTTTTATTTTTCTTTAAAATCTCGGTGTGACTTTTAAATTAAATAGCATGAGTTGTATAATTTTTCAATGTTTTCGCCCCAATGAAGGATGAATGGGGTTTTCACCTCTTATTTGGGGTGAAAGCCTTTTTGACGATTTTGTTACGTTGACTTGGCATCTTCAAATTCCTTTTTCTTTTACAACATACGTCTGCCTCGATTTGGGGGCGAATAGGATTTTCACCCATTTGTTCGATGGAAGACTTGCTAACCATCTTTGACTTTGGCTTTCACCCTTTATTTTCAATGAAAAGCATTCCTTTCTTTGATTCAAAAGAACTTTTAGTTTTTTGCTTTCCATACTTCTGAAATTGGGGCCCTATGCTTTGATTCTTCAACTAGGCACTTTACTTGTGCTCCCAAACATTGACGTTTCACTTCCCTAAAACATTTAAACTCAAAGACTTGCAAGGTAAAGCAACCTGTTAAAATTTTTTAGAGCATTTTGAGCTTATCACAATTTTCTCCTTTTAGTGCAACTATTAATTCTGCCTGAAATCATAATGTCTCTTCATCGAACCATTTCAGGGCGAAATTGATCCTGTAAGAGAGGGGAAGTGTATACATATTTTTTTCTTTTTCTTTTTTTTTTAAATAAAGTGATATCAGAGAAACGATAAAAATTATTTGCAAATAGAAATATATACATATTTACAAATTGATACCTCTTGAGTTTATCATTTAAAATACGCCTTCAGATGAAGACTGTTAGCTGGAATCAAAAGATACCCACCATCCATATTTCGAAGATAATACGCATTCACTGAATTCACTACAGATCTAGAATGGACCTTCCCAAATTGCATCAAACTTGTGATGCTTTCTTGGTTTGGCTTTATTTTCATTTCATTTGAGAACTAGATATCCCACCTGAAACCTGCGTTCTATTATCTTCCTGTCAAACCACTTCTACATCATTTTTATATGCTCTATGAAATCCTCATACACCTTTTCTCTTTCCTCCTCTAGCTGCAACAACTGAGCTAGCCTTGCACTCATCGGATCAAACTCATCATCTTCATATTTGAACAACTACAATGTTTGGAGGACAAGTAATTCGATGTGAGTGGGAAGGACTGCTTTTTTCCCATACACCAAAGAGTAGGGAGAATATTTAATAGACTTATTGATTGATATTCAGTCTGCCCATAGAGCCTGGTTTAACAGTAGATGTCAGCTTCTGTTATTGTTCCCAAGTGTCCTTTTCAAGATCCACAATAAGTTTTTATTTATGAATTCATCCAAGTTGTATCCTTATAAATAATAATTGGAAGACGTCTTGAGATAAATCTCATATCTGCTTACAAATTCGATGATCTTGGTCCCAATAAATGGAGTTCCATTATCCATTACAATAGAATTTGGAACACCAAAATGGATGATTAGTCCCTCCAATAAAGAGATGACTGTAGCTTGATCTACCTTTTTTGTCGGGATGTCCTCGGTCCACTTGGTGAAATAATCAGTCACTATTAATATATATTTGTGCTCATCAAAGGAATGAGGATCAATAACTCCAATGAAGTCTAGTCCCCATTGTTGCAAAGGTTCTTCCACTTGAATTGGATGTAGGGTTAATGATGCTTTCTTAATCCTGCCAACATACCACCGATAATTATTGTAATTCTGGGTCACTTTATGTGCATCTACAAAAAAGGTAGGCCAAAATTACCCAGCTTGAATGATCTTCAAGGCCATAGGCCTTTCGATATAATGTCCATCGGATAGGCCAGAGTGGAATTCCTCCAATTTTTTTTGCTTCTCTGACTTCTTCACACATCTAAGGAGTACTCCATCTACATTCTTATGGAACAACCCACTTGGCAATAGGATATACTTAAGTACTTACAGTCTGAACCTTCACCACTATGAAGCATCTAGGTGTGATGGATATTTCCCATATGTAAAACATTTGACAAGGTCCTCTATCCAATCACGATCACCCATAGTTTGATTTACATAGTTGCCTTCACTTATATCCTCATTCTATACCAAAGCCAATGATTCTGAAGTTGTGCTTTTGACCAGTTCTTAATAGAGAGCTCGTCCATGAACCAACTTAATTGGTCGGATCTCCATATCATATTCTTAAATATTTGAAACCCAACCTACTCTTTTGTCATCCAATTCTCCTTGAAGAATGAAATTTTTGACATATGGGTGTATAACATAGAATGACTATTTTTCTCTCTGGAACGAAGTTCCAAAATTTCTTTAGGGATTTCATAACTTCATACCCCTGTTATACAATAAAATTATACTTTTCTTGGTGTGGTGAAATCACTTGGCTCAAGAAGGTGATTGGTTTTTCATCTCCATCTTCTTGCTTATTTGTGATAACAACGATGTAACTCTCATGTTCACCTACTGCATAGAGGATGAAATATTTTGAATAATTAGGATTAATTAATACTAGAACTTGAGTGATTATTTCATTAATTTATCGCAAAGTCTGTCTTCTCACTTCCATCCATTTGAATTCAAAATTCTTCTTCAAAAGCTCAGTAATTGGTTTTACAACTTGATAAAAATCAACAATGAACTTTCGAATGAAGTTAATCTGGCCAAATAATGATTGCATATCTTTCTTGTTAACTGGAAATAACAATTTTAAGAGTGCCTCAACTCTTGTAGGATCAAGCACTAGTACTTCTTATGAAATCACATATCCCAAAATTTTCCCTTATTTAACAGTGAAAATGGACTTCTTAGGGTTGATAAAATTCCAAATTATCGATATCTTTCATACACTTTCCTCAAATGAGAAATGTGCTCTTCCCTGTGGTGTGAGAAAATAGTCTTGTTGTCAAGGTAAATAACAATAATTCTATTTAAAAACTCATCGAAAGTAATGTCCATCACCCTCTAAAAAGTGGCACGAGCATTTGAAAGACCAAATGACATTCTATGATAGGCGAAAGTGCCCCATTTTGTAGTAAATTTCATCTTGTGTTGGTCTTCATCCTTCAGCTAGATTTGGTTATAACCAAAGAAACCATCCAGTAATGAAAACCTTTGTGCTCCAGCAACCACGTGCAGAATTTTATCAATCAGCGGTAGGGGGTAGTGATATTTTAACAACATCTGGTTCAGATTCTAAAAATCCATGCACAAGCAGATATCACCATTCTTATTTCAAACCAAAACTAGATGTGCCACCCATGTTGAGTGCTTGATTGGATAACTTATCTTTGCCTCCAACATTTTTAATAGTTTGGCTTTCATGAGCACTTCTATTTTTGTATTGATAGGCCATTGTTTCTACCAAAAATTCTTCCCCCCCTCATGCATTTCATTGGTATGTTGGATTAAATTTTTATCATATCCATTTAAATCATGATATATCCATACAACTATGTCAGAAAACTCATAACATAGATTTTTAATATATTCAATTTATTTTATTATACAGTCTGTTTCAAATTTTATAATCGTTTTAGGCTCTAGTTACATTCCATTATATTCCTTTACATATACCTTGATATTGTGTTTCTCCACTTGATCATTATGATAAAATAGACTTTCAAGTGATATCAGTCCCCAAGGAATGTGATTGTTCTTCAACTAAATCATCCCTTCCATTTCTTCTTCAGCCAATGTTCTATCTTCCACACTAGCAACCTCCTTAATCAAGAAGTTCGTTATTTTTTCATCACTATCAAAAAATTTCCAGTAGAGCTTCTTATTAAGGATGGAGGATCTATAAATTACCCTCATAGTATTGGGCTTCCTGATCACTTGTTCTACATGAGAGAAATTGGCACCAAGGGAAGCTAATATATTTGCATATTTTTTCTGCTCTCACAAAATTACCTGAATGTTCAATACAATAAATTACTCAAACAAATCCCATACCTTTTTATGGTAGGCCTTCAAATAATGCTTCTTTAACACACACTTGTTTGTAGTTTGGTTGACGATGAGCTCAAAATCTCCAAACAATTGTAGTTGTTTTATGCCCAACTTTTTAGCTTTCTTCAAACCAAGGAACAACGCTTCATATTCAGTGGCATTAATAGTGCAACTCAAGGTTAATTGATATGAATAGGTTTTCTACAACCTTGTAGGAGAAACAAAAACAATATCAGCACCTATACTATTTTTGCACCTTGCACCATCAAAATACAACTTCCATAGCTAATCTGAGATAGGAACTAGGGAATCAAAGATTTATTCTTCAGTTTGATTTGGTTTAGTTATGGTATAGCAACCAATTTCAGTTTCAACCATCATGTTTAAATCCACCAGTGAAAATTCATGTTCAATATGGAGCTTGCCAAGCGCTTCTTCCATAAAGTCCACCTCTTGTAATTCTATTGTCATCATGTTGACTGCACCAGTAGGCTTTTCTTCTTCTTCCAATTTCTCTATATGAAAAGTGGATGGATTTTAATTATAGATGTGGATTCTCCTTCCATTGAATTGTATATCCAAATGTAAATAATCTAAGGAAAGGTATCCCCCTAGTTTCATTGTGAATTCTCTAGAAAGGCACATGCTAAAGTACGATTCCAGGTCAACCACCACCACTTCTTGAATAACAATAATTTGAGGTATGCTATATAGAATTATAGGAATATCCTTTATTACTCCTACCATTTTGATAGGGGTTCCATCGAACTCCAATACGCATAAACTACTTCTTGTGTATTCCATTCCCATTACTTCACATACTGCCTTTGGCATTACAATAGTTGTAGCACCGAATTCAATAATACAATTATGCATGATCCATACTTCCATTTTGAAAGACAAATAGAATGGAGGAGGTCTATTATTTCTAGTGGTGGAAGTAGGCAGTGTTTGTTCTAACACTATTTTGGAAGGAATTTTATTCTGATATTTTGCTTATTTTAGAGATTCTTGCAATAGGTCCACCTATCCAAGTAACTGTAATGCATCATATAATCTTACCTTTATCAGAATCTTCTTCATTTTATCCATAATATTATAATTAAAATTACTAGGGGTCTTTTCTTCTACAACTAAATCATACTTTTTCTAATATTTTTGGGTAGCTTCTACTCATTTCTGCTTAGTCAAATATGGGTACTTGAGATGCTCTTTAGCCTACTCTTTTGTCTCTATTTGCACTTGATCATTTGTAGGCTATGAAGTTGACACCTTTATCTACACATTCTCTTGAGCTTGCTTGGGAAATAAATCCTTTAATAAGATAGAATATTACTACTTCATTGATGCACCAAGCGCCTTTGCTTGTGGTTGCACTTTTTCATTTTGCACCTTTTTTGAGTAGGAACCTTTAAAGGCTCCATTTTTGTTGGATCAATAATTACCAGCTTCTCCCCAGTCCTCATAAGGACAAAAACTTGCTCCAAATATGGGACCATAAAGTTATGATCCACCTCCATTATCATATCAACTTGTCCACTAGCAGAACTTTCTACTAATATCTATACATAGTTCAAGTGAACCCTGCATGTGTCTTCTTCGTGGGGATCATTATAGGTGGAGCACCAATATGCTTTCTATGATGTACTAGTTTCTTCATTTACCAGCACCATTGTGTTCCTCTCAGGGCATTTGCTAGTGATTGCTTGCTCCCTAGTGATTGGTGGCGTTTGAAACCTCCTTGATTGAAAATTAGCTTCAACTTATTTCTTCTTTACCATCGTAATTTCATTCGACATTGTCCTTAATTTTGAATTAATATATTACATTTCTTATAAAAATTTCATGTAAGGATTAGGATTTGAAGGTATAAAATGTGTTGGTAAAGGTAAGGGCACTTATGGAGCAGGTAATGTTAGTGGGGCAGGTGGTGTTGGTAGCACTAGGAAAGGAACGGGTGCTGGAAATTGAGGGATAACTAGTGCAGGTAATTGTAGAATACTTGCAGCAAGGAGTTGTTGAACCAGAATTGGAGATATTTGATGTGGACTAAAGCTCCATGAGGGAACTGGGTACATAGAAGACATAGGCTATGAAAATACACTCGAATATAAATGTTGTGGAAGATTAGGAAGTATGGGTATGGTTACCTTTAGGGAAGCTTACCTATAGTTATCAAGTCTACTTCACCATTTTGCGCTTGCATGTATAACTCTAGAAACATATTTACATTGGCCTATTGAACAACCATGTAAATGTTGGATTTGAAGACTTTGAGGTAATAAAATGTAGCTTGCTCATGTTTAGGTCGAAGGCCATCAATAACTCTCTGCCAACTTCATGCGAATATGACATTGAAATCCACTATTTCCTCCTATGGGTACCTTTGGATATTCATGAATTGATGTAGCAAGGATAAATGATCCGATTTTTCATTATAATTTTTAATTAGTAATTCCACCAACTGGTCCCATGTTGTAACAAGTATCGACACCAATATAACAATTTCCCTCTAAGATACAACACTAAAAACCTTACCATAATATCTTTGTCTATGATGTTGTGAATTATCACCAATGAAGCCACATCCTAGATGTTCTCATAAGCAGTTTTACTAGTATCATCATAGGTAGGCAAAGCCTTCAAAGCTACATGAGCAACTAGATTTTGCACCTTCAAGTTTAAAGCTCTTGGGCTATTCCATGCTGGGAACTGCCTTGGTGGCTATGGCTCCTATGGAGGGGGATTCTAAGCCATACTATATGGTGTGTGAGGTTGAGGAGGTGGAAAACTAGTAGTAGTACTAGTTGGACTCAAAGGGATAGAAAACACACCAGCTAACTGTGAATATGTTGCAAATAATGTATGGGGTAATGAATATGTAGGAGAAAAAGTAACCAATTGAGGATGTTCCCTAATATATTGATGTTAAGTTTGTAGAACTCAATGGGGTCTTTGGGATTCTTGGCATTTGATATTATGATCATGAAGTACAGATTTCACTACCTTCATATTCGAAGGCTTCTGGGTATAGCTGAGTTGCTATATGTTCTAATTGTGTAGCACCAAGGAAAACATCAAACATATATACTATTGAAAGTGGAACTTTTGGAATTCCAACTTGAGATATATTTGTTCCATTGACTATGGATTTTACTGGGACAAAGACTCCCTGTCCCACTAGGTATGACAAACATTATTGGTCAAATATATGCCTAATCATACAAACATGCATTTGCACACCCTAGACATGGACAACATTGAAAGGCTGAAGGAAATAAATGTCCTCTGTGCCAATATCTAGAGAGGGCGAGCTCCCTTACTAATCCTACACTAGTTTTGAGACTAGAGTTGCAGGAAAGAAATTAGAAATAATAGAAAGAAAAGGGAAATATAGCCACAAGCCAAATATGTAGGATTGGGGACAAACTAGCAGTAGGAACTTCAACCAAGCATGGTAGTAGCATAAGATGGAGAAAGAGCAAAGAATTTACTTATAGTTCTATAGAGATAACTTCCAGGATTGCATTCCATTACTCACTCCCTTACTGATAGTATTCAAATCCAGATGCAAAATTTGAATTTAGCAGTAGATAACGTACATGAATGTATACTAGAAATGCTTAAAATAGAAAGAAATCACACATAAAAATTGCTTATAAAATTAAAAGCCAAGTCTCTTCTATTACGTAAAAAACTTGGATGTTTTTTTTGCAGAATGTCTATTCCTTATTTCATTACATGAAAATGATTAGTATGTATAGAGGATTTCACCTATTTCATTAAATGCACATGGAGATAAAATGTTTACAGATTAGGAACTAGGGTGAGGGAATTCCTTCTTGGAAATTTTGAAAATTCATCCTTTTAAAATAGTGATCCAGCTTTTAAGGAAACACCTCCAGGAAATCATCATATTTGAGGGTCGATGCATAGAAAAATGCAAAGCTAGTTGTTGATTTGAGCCCCCCCATTATTATTCGAACATTCACCTTCATTTGAAATGTTTTGGAACTCATGAAAATATCCTTGTGAATTTAATGTTGCAGCTCCTTTCACTTGAAATCCATAACTTTGGTTACTCCTCACCATAATCATTAAATTCTCTCATTCACCTGACCCAAGCACCTTTGAATAGCCTCTATCGATGTTAAAACTTTGAGTTTTCTCAAAATAGATCCATGAGTGAAAGTGCTTCCTTTAACTCTTATTGCTTTCTTCTTATTCATGCTTCCTCTTGTAACACTCATGCCATTGTGTTCCATGAATAGCCCCCAGACTTTATATTCACCTTCTTGTCATAAAAAAAACTTATTATACCCCTTTGATTTCACATCTGATGCTTCAAACTATTTCACTTCATTTAGTCGCTAAAAAAAGTGATTGAAAATCTCACATTTCTCCCAGGGTGGAAGCGCTTCACGTAAGACATTATTTTTATTTTTAAAATATACGTTCACCCCCAAAAGGGGTGAAAGGCACTGTCACCCTCCACCTGAGTTGAACGTAGATTTTGACTTTTCAACACCCCATCTCCTTCGATATTCACCTAAAAAAATAGCCTTTGACACCTTTGTTTAGTCATCCTTCTCGTAGCTTCATCCCAATGAAGGGTGAATGGGCCATTCGCATCTCTTTCAGGGTGAAAACACTTTCAACTTTACATTTATCTTTATCATACCAAAGTGGGGTCCACACTCTATTCTTTATATATATGCATTCACCCAGAGGGAAGGTGAAAGGTACATTCATCCTCTTCTTGGGGTAAACATGCTATTGACTTTTCAACATTACCTTGACACATTGCAATTCCCTCTACGTTCACCAAAAACTCACCATTCATTTCACTTTCACCCCTAGGAGGGGTAAACGAGACTTTCACCCCTCAACCAGGGTGAACACGTTATTGACTTGTCAATACCTTGTTTTAAATGGCGTTTACCCTAAAGTGGGGCAAACGAAGCTTTCACCCCAACATTGGGGTGAACGCACCCTTTTTTGAAGTTGCCAAATTTTCATTGAGCTCACCATAATTTCAAAGTGCTTCGATGTGTTTTCACCTGAATGAGGGGCGAATGTGACTTTCACCCATCACTTAGGGTGAAAGCAGTTTTTCGACTGAATCACTTCCATTTCCATTCAAAATTTTACATTCGCCTCACTTTGGGGTGAAGGGGTCCCTCGTCCATTTCTTTAGGCGAATATGATTTTAACCATTCCTTAGTATGCGCTTAGTCCTAGGGCACCATTTTTGTAAATATTTTTAAGTGATTTCAACTGAAGTCACATGGAAAACAAAGTAAGAAGTTAACACAAAAAAAACTACAACATATTATATCAGCAAAAATACTGGAATTATAACATTAATATATTTTGTCTATTTACAATAAAAAATCCTTCAACACAATTTGATCAAAATTTTATTATGGCATAATGCAAAATTTCCAACATTCAAATTTATTTAATAATATACGAGAAGTAAATTTAGAAAAAAATTTAATGATTTCAGGCTTCAAGAGGGTCCCCTCGAAAAATAAAAATTCATTATCAAGAGATCAAAATATTATTATCAATCGGGTGTGTTGCTTCTCAAAAAGACCCAAAGGTATGAAGAAGAAATTACTATCAAAATCTCTTAGTACCTTTTTCCTTAAGAAGAAAGAGAATACAAGAACCCAATATGGCTACTCCATCACCTATAATACCTCTTTTCCATAATAACAAAATCTTTTTGGAGCGCTGTAGACCTTCATCAATGTATTTTGGTACGATTTCTAGTGTTGATGATGGCATCTTCCTTATTAGAGCACCTAAAGGAGATGGTCTTCATGTATCAAATTCATAATGCCACAAAGCAAGGTGTAGCCCTTAGGCTACTAGTAGCTTTTCTCTGAGGAGAGGTACATCAAAGCTTTAACTCCCTTCCTCCCAATTCTATCATTAATTGAGATCAATTGGCTACTTTCCTTGTGTATGGATTTGAGAGAGAGACAACTACTAAAGAGGACCAAGACCAACTAGGAATTCCAACCTCAATGTATTCCCAAGAGATCACTCTAGCATAGAATATGAACCAAGAAAAACTAAATATCTAGTTTGACCTATCTTCAAAATAACCCATTGCTCATATTTACTTTAGGGAAGGAGACCTACTTTGGTCAAACATCTCCATTGCTCACAAAGAGAAAATGGGTCAATCAATTTATCCAAAAAAATGGTAAACACCAAACGTTAGGAGGCCAAAGAGAAAAGCCTCAACATATCTAGTGATATCCCAAAGGACTCAAGTTAGTGAGGATATGAGTTGCCCATGTTGAGTCCCAATGCAATATCTATCCTAAGCCTAGAGACACTCTCTAAACTGGCCAACTAGCAAGGGGTCTTGGAAAGAAAAATGTCATATGTTCAAAAAGACAAAAATAAGGGAGAAGCAAAATTTGGATCACTTTATTTTGAACATTGCAGATTCTAATAAAGGAGCAACACATGACATATGTGGAGCATGAAAGGGTGTCGATTTTGTATACCATAATATAAATAGTTGACCTTTATAAATAAATCTAGTAGCACTAAAGGTCATTCAGATGTAGGTTTATCCAAGCAACAACATGTAAAAGGGGAATCAATCAAGACCAATACATGGATAAAGGTTTGGAAGGTGTATCAAGGAAGTTCACATGAGGAAGAGCTACACAAATTACATGAGTTGGAGCATTAGTAGAACAACTACAAATATTTGAAACCCTATAATGATGTTGATTCACTCATGGTAAAATATGGTTACATAGATTCACCAAGTGGAACTAAAGCAAAAAATGATGACAAATTAATCAAGTGAGGAAGTCTACATTTAGAGATGAGCACCTATCAACATCCAACCAGTTCTTGCAGAAAGTTATCTTTTCTAGCAAATTCTACCTTCCTATAGAAATCATGACTAAATACCAAAGGTCTACATATTATGTAACCCCTATACCTTTATAAATACTAAGGGCCTAACTCTAACACTAATTAATATTTTCCTACACCTACAACCTAAGTGGGCCTAAATATGAAGAATTTAGAACTTTGAATAGGAGGTCCAAGGTTTGAATCTTGCAAGTGGTAGGGTTGTACACCATGCTTCAATCACCAAAGTATGGTTAAATAAACTTATATTGGGTAGACAACATACTCGATGAGGATTGGCTAAAGGTCTTATGGACATTAAAAGTCCTTATGTTCCATGTATTAGCATAGTCCAATGCTAGGGTCTTCGAGCTATGGGGAGTTAGATTCTCAACCACTAAAATTGAGTCCTAATGAGAATGAAATCCTATCCTTACTACTTGAAGCCTTAGTATTATTATGTTTTATAAAGAAATTTATAGCTTTGGGAAATCATATTCTCAACCACTTGAACCGAGTCTTGAGAATAATTTAGCCCTTATCCTTACTACTCGTTTCATGATTATTTTGTTTTTGTGATAAAGTTAGAGCTTTAGGGAATTAGATTCTTAACCACTCAAATCGAGTCCTGATAAGAATGTTACCTTCATCCTTACTACTCTTTTTGTCATTTTATTTTTTGTAATATTTTGTATATATATGTAGTGGTGAAAACTATTTTTGTCATTATTATTTTGGACTATGTACATAATAAGATAGCAAGGTAAACCTTTCACTTAAGAGGCCATGACTACATAGTTTCATATTTCCTTGTTCTAAATAATTTTTAATATGTGAAAATGTGTTTAGGATTTTGAGATATGCAAGTACTATTAGAGCAAGACCCTTCATTCAAAAATCAAGATAGCTTTCTACAAAATTTTAAAAGAAAACTAGGAATGGTTGAATGACCGAAAGACTATTGAACACCCTATAACAACGTACTAGGTGAGGGGAAATACACAAACACCTAGGACAAAGAATATGGATGTACATGGTCTGTGGATGTGTGTGTTTTTCTTATGAACTTTTTAAAACTAAGAGGTGTGCGTAAAATAACTAGTGGCCATATAAACATCATTGTTGATGGTCATTCGGTATCTACCCAACCTTACAAGGACCCCTTAATAATCAAAATATCAAAAGAAAAAATGAAAATTATGATGAGAGAAAAGGTGTGATTAAGACTCATGATAATCATACAAGCATGGTGCTCTATGAAATGCAAGAACAAAAGAGGCAAATGTAAGTGCAATGAAGGAATATGCCTAATGCAATTAATCAATGAAATGCAGTAATGTGTAATGCATGATGGAATAAACAGATGCAATATTTTTGTATTTTGTTATTTTCATTGTTTTTTCGATGATTTTGATTTTGATTTTTTAATTTTTTTTATGTATTTTGATGTTTTTTTGTATTTTTATTGTTTTTGATAATTTTTATTTTTTTAATGTTTTTTTTTGTATTTTTATTATTTTTGATGATTTTGATTTTTTTTTGTGGGGGAAGGTGCGATATCTTGAGCACCCTCAAATTGCTTTATGTTTGTGATGCAATTTATGGTAATGGTGTGATAATGTGAGTATCCCCACTATAGTTATGATGGTAATGAATATTCTGATTGGATGGAGTGAGCTAACCATCTATGGAAAAGGGCCCCCTATTGATAAGATATTGGACCACATTTTTAAATGCCATACACATATTGATGTCATGACCAACTTACCGATGGTAGAGACAATTGTGATCTTCCCTATGCAACTTTGGTTTAGGTATGTTGGTATCGAGAAGGTGTATATTAGGTAAAACAATTATTTTTACCTCCTAGAACTTGTGAAAGATTGCTGACATGGGCTCAGGTAGAGGGTCTAGGTATGGGGCTAGCATTTAGAATGAGGAGGTTGATGCCATTAATGATTTTTATGTAGTGAATATGGTGAGGATACAATACCTTGATAATCCCCACTGTTCGTTGTGTTTGATGTGATATTTTTGATTAGATCAAGTGAAGTGATGGAAGTTGATGCCTCATGTTAATGCAAGGAGGTTTGGTTGATGCTGATGTTTTGATTATAGGGTGCAAGTAGACTGTATATGGGAATGGTCCCCTTCTCAATAAGATATTGAACCTAATTTTTAAATTAGAAGCAATAATTGATGTCATGACCCTTCAATATGTCATAAACACAGTAGTGATATTTATTGTAAAACCTAGGTTTAGGCTTATTTGGGTCTATGGATTTCATTTTTGGTAAGGTGATTGCTTGCAATAGAGCCTCTAAAATATGGTTGAATAAGGTTTTGGAAGTGGCATATAATTACGAGCTTGATGCCTATTGCACTTTTTATTTGTAGTTGATTGTGGGGTTGCAGGGCAGGTGGTTTGGTTTAGGATGTGATTTGTTGATGACTCAACTGTAGCTCAATGTTTGTGAGTCAAGTTAAAATTTGTTGTAGAATTGGAGTGTATTGGAAACTCAATTGTAACTCGATGTTGGCTAGATGATCTAAGATATGTTCTAAGCCTAATGAATGTGGTTATTGGTATTTATGAGGGGGGCATTGGTATTTTGGAGGTAGATTATGTGTAGGTGCTAGGAAAAAATTAAGTAGATGTGGATCAGAAGTCCTTAGACTATTCATTGATGTCAATGGTTTGGGATGATTTTTTCTAGTGTATGATGCATTGTCATTATGCACATCATTAATTATCAATGAATTTGTCAATCTAGGGCAATGTACAAGGCTATTTGCGAAAGGAGTGAACAGGGCTATAACTTAGGTCATTTTGGAGCAACATGTCCTATTGGTGAAATCGATTGTGTGGGGGATTTAGGATATTTTTATCTCTAAATTGCATAAATTGAAATTTAATCTAATTGCAGGAATAGAAACTAATTATTAGCTATAGAAATGAAATCCTAGTTACAATTACAGAATGAAATCTAATTATATTGCAGAAATAACTCCCGAGTTATAGTTGCAGAATGAGAAATCTAATTATGATTGCAGAAAGGAAGTATATTTACTTTTTCAATAATGGAAACCTGATTATAACATGGAAATTAAGTCCTATCAATGCTCTGTAATAGAAGGTTGTCAATATTCTGTGTAGGGGTTGATAGCAAAACAAAAAATGCAGTAAATTACATAAAAATAGTAAATTCTAGAAATGACAATCTGCAGTAATTTGAAAGCTTGCTAAAAATGGAGATTACAACCAAACCTATCATTAATCACAAGATCATCCTAATCATGAAAAAAACTTAGATTGCAAATATTGTTAGTTTTTTACAAGGAAATAAAATGATAAGTTTTACAACTTATTCTGCTACAGCAAAATCAGAATAAAAACCTGTTGTTAGTCCTCCTCCTACGTATGGAAGTGTACAGCCTCCTTGTCCAAAAGAAGGTATGAGTATTTCTCTCTCTCTAGACCTTACACTCATTCATAACAACATGAATAAAAATAGTGCACTTTACTGATTCAAGAACATAATTATAGTGTTGCTGCTAAAAACCTCATTACAGGACTCGTAATGACCGCTTTTCTTATTATTATACTTCTTGTTTACTTTTCCTCTACCTTTCTTAGCTCAACATGAACGGGAGCTATCTATTTATAGATATCCTAAAATATAATTACAAACTAAGAATATCTCATTCCTATATTATAGATCTATTCCTATTATGCTGTAGCATTTCTTGGGTTTATCCTAGAAGAGGACCAAAATTGATCTTTTCCATGAATGGTGGCTTTGGATGGCAAGGATGGCAAAGTCATATGGGAGATATTTTCCCTTAACCTTTTCAACCTTCTTTCCCTTTTTCCATCGTCAGAAATCAATCAAAAACTCAAAAAGTGCTTTCTGTTATCATTCCGAAGATAAGTGGCTCATTTCAAAGAGACTGTATTTCTCATTTCGAAGATGTCCGCTCATTCCGAAGATACTGTATTTCTCATTTCGAAGATGTCCATTCATTTTGAATAACTTTGAAATGAAAAATTATGTGCTCTTCAAGTGATTTCATCTACATTTCTCAAGTGGGTTAGCTCTCAGGATCAAATTGCAATAGCCTTCATCTCTCTCCATGTGTGAATTCCATGCCTTGCCATTCATTGGCAGCTGGCTGGAATTTACATTGAAAAACCAATTTTTGTTGCATAGTAATAATTTGCTTGCACTATTTTCTATATTTAGATAAAAAAATGCTTGAAACATATTAAAACAAAACTAGCGAAGTGTTGCTATCAACATAAGCATACTTATCATTTAGCAAGTCATGACAAAGCAACATAAAACTATGCAAAAATAGTAAAAAAATAGAATATAGTATTTCTAACACATTGATCATGCAAACAGTTAATACACAACATATTAAATCAACTTAACTAGCATATCATATTAAACACAAGAGTTTTTAGGCAGTTTCAATGTTCAAAATATGCTATGATTGAGGTATTTCCAGGCCTCATCATTTTCCCCCAAACTTATATTAATGCATGTCCTCATGCATTTTGTTGGGCTATAGAATCACATATATCCATATTCAAATTCCATGATCTGTAGAAAAATTTGGTGCCTATATAATATCCCCTATTTTCCTGAAGGTTTTTGAGCCATTCTTCAAAATGATCATTAGGTTGAGGATCTTCTTCAAAATATAATGGAACTGGAGAAATGATGGTTGGAGACCTAAATTTGAGACCTATCCAATGATTTTGCATGATTTCAATCAGTTGTATCACTCCTTATGTACTTATTCTAGACCATTCTAGGTTAATGGGGGAGATAGGTTCCCTTTTCTATAAAGAAATGGAAAGTTCTGCCCATCTGCTTCTGCAAAATGATAATGCTGGAACAAAACTGTTATTACAAAAATTCTGGAATTTGGTCACACAGTCCCTTAAATTTCTCAAGTACATCCTTTTTACATATTCCTTGTTCATCATGGTGAAATGTTGTCTGGTGATAATTGGATGATTTGGCTGAACTGCTCTAACTAACAATTCAGCTCTTAATTCAATTTCTTTATTGTCTTTTCTCCTGATCCCAATAAAACTAATTTTGTAAAGTGGACATGAATGCTCTCAGTTGAACATCTCCTATGTAAATTTGAGGGTGAAACTCTACCTCTTCTGGAATAAAGAAGCTATGTAAAAATAATTCACATAAGAGGTTTTTATGTTCTATAGGGTTGTCAAAATAGGCTTCTAAGAAATCTGTAGTTGTGTCCAATTTGTATGGAAGACCTGAGCTAATCATCATGACCTCTCATATGAGATATTTATCTTTCATAATGAGACTGTAATATTTGGCCGATCGTCTGAATTGGACCAAAAACTCAACAATCTGACATAAATCAATCACTTTTTCATTCAATGCCTTGATTTCTATTTCTTCTGCTTCTAACTGTTTACCTTCCAATTTAAAATTTTCAACTTTAGTGGCAATTTTTTCATATATGATCACCCAACTAGCTATGTTTTTATTATATTGCTCTAGGGATACAATATTGGGTGGTATAACTACAAGTGGAAATCTGGGTAGCAGATCTACAAGAACCCCTTTTTCTGCTACTTCCACTGGTTGGTCATCTAATAATAATTCTACTTATATCCCTTTTTCTGCTATTTCTACTAGTTGGTCATCAGTCAAAAATTCTACTTGTACCTCCTTATCCTCTACTTTTATTGAAGGTATAACAACTTTAAATACAAAAATCTCATTTGAAGGAGTACTTGAAAAATTTCATGTTGCTATTTAGACTACTCATGTGCTGGTGTTTCCTACTGTGACTCATCTCCAATATTCTTTTCTATGCTTTTTATCAATTCTGGAGCATCTTTGGAATGAGAAGGCAATGCTTCAGAATGGAAGGGAACTTCTTCAAAATGAAATGGTGCTGCTTCAGAATGAGCACCTATGTCTTTAGTCAAAGTTTTAGACAACTCAATCAAAGTAAAAGAGTCATCTGCCCTAGATAATCCCATAAGTAACTGAGCCAAATTATCCTCATCAATTGATACGGTTGGCTATTCTTCAGACTGTGATAGCCTCTTCCTCAATTCTACCACTTCCTATTGTAATTCTGCAATCTTCTTTTCCTGTATTTCAATGATATTTTCTTTTTCTTCAATCCATTTAGTTTGTGTTTTGATAACACTTTTTGCTGCTCTTAGTTGTTCTATGATGTCCACATCCTTTGTTTTTGATTCATAATATGATGCAAATAAATCATCTATAGTTGGTTTATCAACTACTATCTCATCTTCTTCTTCAACTGTCTGCTCTTGTTCAGGAAGTTCCATGAAACTATCTATGATTGCATCCACATCTCCTATGGCTTGTTGAACTATAGCAACTTCAAAACTGTCTTGCCTAGTCTCTTCCTCAATCATTTGTTCAGGGAATTCTAGAAAATATTCAGGGGCTGGTTGAAATTCTGTAACATCCGAACTGCCTTGTCCACCTTATTTTTCTATCACCTATTCTTCTATTTCTCTCAAGTGGAGTCTTGTAGACCTCCTAGTTCCTTATGCAAATTTTTTCTTCTTGCCTTATTTTTTGGTGATAGTAGGGGCCATGGGGACAGTTTTAGATTCTGGTGGGAGTGCCTTTTTTTCCCTTGTTGTCTCTTCCCTTGTTTTACTAGGCACTTCACTCCCCTTTTCTGACAGATAAATAACATCTTCAAAAAAATGAACTTTCTTTTGTTTTTCTTTTCGACTGTCGGTTCCAGGCACTCTCTTCTTTTGTTTCTTCGCTTGTGAGGTTGAAGGTTATGGAGAAAGGTGCTATTTTGATTTTTTTGGGTGTGTTTCTTCCTCTGCAATAGCATCTATTGTAGCATATATTTATTCCTCCTTTGTAATAGCATCTACGACAGCATTTTTTGCTTATTCCTCCTCATCCTCTTCCAAAAACTACATCATTCAGAGTAGAATAAAACCTATCAAAGATTCTAGGGTTTCCTCTAAAATGATGTTGGTAGACTAATTTAATAATACCATGGTGGTGAGGGCTCCCTTTTCCTTCCTAATATCGTTTTACCATATTTTTCAACTCCTGGTGTAGATACAGGGGAAGATTTACCCTAACTTCTGGCTGTTGCCTACCATGTCTTAGGTGGTTCAAAATTTTGAAATGATGCCCTGATAAAAGTACATACTGCCCTTCACAGATTAAAAATTTGGTTACCCATGTGGCCATTTCATTCTAAGGTTCTTGTAGGCTGGCCCTTTTTACCCCCTTGCATGTGTTGTTGTGCATTAAGTATTCTGGCTCCCTATCATTTTCTTCTAGAAATTGATTAACTACAATTGCCAGTGTATTTTTTCTAGTTCTAGAAATTTGAAGACCTTCTAATGGAAGCTCAGTAATTTCACTTAAAACTTCAGGGGTTACCTTAATTTTCATTCCGTTAATGTGTACCTAGTTATTTTTTAATGTGTGAGTGAACATGCCCACCAAATATTCAGAGGACCCATCAAATTTGTCCAAAAATGGCATAAGCCCTTCATCTTCAAAAATTTGCAACACTTCTGGATTTTCTCGAAGGTGGGTGGTATTTGCTGGTTCCAAATTTGTTTTTCGTCCCATTTTCCTATTTTGGTATGTTAAAAACTACTCGCCACTACTGCTACTCTTTCGCTGGATTGCTGGTTTTTTATTCTTGCAAACTTGCAGGGTTTGTTTTTAGGTTTTCAATTGCTTTGTTTATCTTCTTTGAAATGAACTGCAATATCGGAACTATACCTTGTAATCATTTTGTGTTAAAAATTATGTCTTTGAAAGGAAGGATGGCACGCATCTCTATTTCTGCTTTGAACACCTATTCATTAATGATTGCACAGATGTCCTTGCCATCAGATCCACCTCACTTGTTTTTAGCTCATCTATTTTGCCCGTAGATTTCTCACGTGCATGGTTATCAGCGTCGAATAATTGTGGCATGTTTTTGGTAACTTCCTTGTGATTCTGGTACTTCCTTAATGGGTGCAAGATAATACAAATCACATCTCAACTAACACGTGTCATTTATCATATGTAGTCAAAAAAAATTCTACTGATCATAGATTTTCCCCCTCCTTGGATGCCACGTGGAAATATCTTGTTGAATGCTCATTCCGAATATTATGCTTCATTGCGAAAACAATTCCTCATTCTGAAAATAAAGTTTCATTTCGAAGACAATTCCTCATTTCGAAGATCATGCTTCATTGTGAAAATAATTTCTCATTTCGAATGTAAATTTTCATTCCGAAGACAATTCCTCATTTCGAAGACAAAGCTTCATTCCAAAGACAAAGTGCAACATTCACTATGCTGTCATTTCGAAGATAGATCTTCATTTCAAAGACAATGTGCAACAGTCATTCTGAAGACAATTTCATTTTGAATACAAAGTGCAACAGTCATTCCGAAGACAGATCTTCATTCCAAAGACAAAGTTCAACAGTCATTATGAAGACAATTTCATTTCGAAGACAAAGTGCAACAGTCATTCTGAAGACAATTTCATTTCAAAGACAATACAACAGTCATTCTGAAGAAGATAGTAGGCACTGTTTTTGGCATTTTCATTCTAAATATTAGGCAAAAACCAATCTTCTCCTTCTCAAAACATGTTTTAAGTATGTCAACTCTTATGGATACCTTTTATGCTAATGGTTAATTATTATATACTACATACCAATCATTTACAATGAAGAAATGTAAGAAATATATACCTGATTAAAACAAGTTAATGCAAGTTTTGAAGAATGACTGCTTCTATTGATGTTCTGCTGAGATCTTCTACAATATTTCAAAACAAGTGCACTAGGTGAATTTGTACAATGATGATTCAGAAATTTTCAAGGTTATGCATGCAAAAAACTGGTTTTCATGCACACCAACTCAGTAGTGCCTTAGGAAAGGTTTTCACTACTGAGCTATTCATTTTTCTCTTTTTTTTTTTTTTTTTACCTCTCCTTTTCTCTCTTTTTTTTTTTTTTCTTGATCCCGCTATGCCCGTGAAGGAATTTCATGATTTCCCTGAAATCATGCCCATGAAGGAATTCACAATCGGAATTTATTCATCTTTTTGTTTTTTGCTTTTTTTGATTTTTTTTTATTTTTCTGTTTTTCTTGAAATCCATGATCATGCTGATTTAATTGAAGTGGAAGAGGGAATCTCTTCCACATGTTGTGTATCCAAACTATCAAGTTGCTACAAGAATTCTTCTTTAGTCATAGGTGTATGGTACACCCTAAGGCGATGTCCATTCACTACCAACTTTCTCCATGACCCATCAATAGGAGATAGACGAGTTGCTCCATTGTCAAATACCTCTTCAATCTGGTAAGGTCCAAGCCATCTAGTTCTCAGCTTTCCAAGGAAGTCTTCATAGCGAGAATCAAACAATAAAGCCCAATATCCTTGCTAAAATTTCCTCTACTGAATGTGATTGTCATGCCATAGCTTCCTCTGCTCCTAAATTACTTCAATTTGGTGCAGAGCATCCAACCGAAGTTCATCCAATGCATTCAGCTGCAGAATCCTATTCGACTATGCCTGTGATAATTCAATCCTAATTTCCAATGTTGTGTGCAATGTTAGTAGCTCAAATTCAATAGGTAGGAGAGGCCTTTTACCAAAAACTAGTTCATAAGGTGTGAATCTAGTAGTGGATTTCCAAGTAGTATTGTAAGCCCAAACTACTTTAGGTAATTTATCTAGCCAGTTTCTCCTATGAAAAGCTATTGTTTTTGTTAAGATTCGTTCAAGTTCCCTGTTTGTTACCTCAACCTGGCCATTTTCTTGTGGGTGGTAAGGTGATGATTTCCTATGTTTGATTTCATATAATTTTGTAAAAGCATCAATGACTTTAGATGCAAATTGGGGTCCTTGGTCTGTGGTGATAGATTGTGGAGCTCCAAATATTTGAAAAAATTGAGTATACAAGAAATTGGTGACCTTCTCTTCACGAGCATGTTTGAAAGCACGCACCTCTACCCACTTTGTCAGGTAATCAGTGCATACTAGAATATGCACCTTTCCTTGAGAAGGTGGATCAATAGGTCCTACAAAATCAAGCCCCCACCTCTCAAATGGCTCTAAAACCATTTGAGGTTGTAGTGGCATTTCATTTGTATGAGTGGGTTTCCCCATTATTTGGCATGCATCACAATGCCTGATGTACTTTTTCACATCCTTGTGAAGAGATGGCCAATAATATCCTATCCCTAAAAATTTTCTAATTGTGCTTTTTATAGAATAGTGTCCACCTGAGGGTTCATCATGACAAGCCCTAAGGATATCATATACCTCATCCTTTCGGATGCACCTATGTAACACATGGTCAGGACTACACTTAAAAAGTATACCCTTAATCCACTCAAAGGAAGAACTCTGTTTGATCAATTGTTTTTTCTATTTTGAAGTGAAATGTGGAGGAAATTTCCCTGTGACCAAATAATTAGCTATATCTGCAAACCAAGGTGATTGGACATATATAGCAAATAATTTATCATTAGGAAAACTATCCTCAACTAATTCCCCTTCCTTTGTGTTCTGCAACCTGGACAAGAAATCTGCTACAACATTAGCTTTTCCTGGTTTTTTGATTATTGTGATATCAAATTCTTGTAGCAACAGTAACCAATGAATAATTCTTGTACTTACCATAGGATTATTCATAAAATACTTAATGGTTGTGTGATCTATGTGAACGAATATTTGATAACCTATGATGTAATGCTTGAATTTGTTGATGGCATAAATTACTACCAAGAATTCCTTCTCAGTTGTGGTATAATTTTTCTCAACTCTTGTCAAATTCTTGCTAATGTAGTAGATGTCATAGTGTTCACCATTGTCAATTTGTCCTAATGCTGCTCCAATTACGGTATTGGAAGCATCAACCTGTATGTGAAATGGTAATGTACAATTAGGTCCTCTTAACATAGGTGGAGTTAATAATTTCTTTTTCAGAGCTTAAAATGATTCCTGACACCTTGTAGTCCAGGAGAATTCAAAATATTTAGTCAATAGGACAAACATGGGATTGGCTATTGTGCTAAATATGGGAATAAACCTGCGATAAAAACCAATGTGTCCTAGGAAGATTTTGACATCAGTCTGAGTTGTAGAAGGAAGAAGATTCTTGATAATTTCCACCTTCTTTGGATCAACCTGGATACCTTGAAGAGAGATGTTATGACCAAGAACTATTCCTTCCTCCATCATCATAAAACATTTGTCTAGATTCAAGGATAACTGGTATGTTTCACAGCGAGTTAAAACTCTATCAAGGTTTTCTAATGTAAAGTCAAAATTCTGTCCACATATTGTGAAATCATCCATGTATATCTCAACACTGTTGGTAGTTAGATCAGAAAAAATTGCTAAGACCGCTCGCTGAAATGCTGTTGGGGCATTACACAAACCAAAAGGTAAAACCCTATAGGAAAATGTTCCCCATTGACATGTAAAGGTTGTTTTATCTTGATCTTCAGGTGCAACCTGAATTTGATTATACCCACTAAATCCATCAAGAAAACAAAAGTATTTCTTTCTAGCAAGGGTATCTAATACCTGATCTATGAAAGGTAATGGAAAATGGTCTTTGTATGTCACTTTTTTTAGCTCTCTATAGTCAACACATACTCTCATTTTTCCATTTTTTTTAGGAACTATAACCAATGGAGAGACCCACTGGCTATCAGAAATTGGGTAAATGAATCCTACCTCCAGAAGTTTTTCAATTTCTTCCTTTACAATATCCCTCAAGGCAAGTTTTAGTTTTCTCTGGGGTTGTATTACTGGCTTGACTTCTTCAGTATAAATCTTGTGGGTGCATATATTAGGGTGAATTCCTGACATATCCTTGTAGTCCCAAGCAAAAGCATGAATATGCTTCCACAAAACAGTTATCATTTTTTCTTCCTCTTCCTTGGTAAGCTAGTTGTTAATGTTTAGTAATTTTCCTAGCTGGACTTCTATTTGTTTTGTATTTGGAAGGACTGAATTCACTTCTTCATACTTGGTGATTAGGGAGTTAAGAGGGCAATGATGATATGGGAGGAAATAAGAAGTTTTTGTTTCATTGATTTCTAATGGAAGCATATCCTGTATGAAATAGTGAGAAGGGAAAATTAGGTGATGATGCCACCCATGTGGTAGTGAAACTAATGTTTCCTATGATAGTACAGATGGCTCACCTTCAGAATTTTGGTTCTCCTCATTCCCTAACAATTGATGGATATTTACTGCTTCTTCTTCTAACCCTTGTTCATGCAGAACATTCATTAGGATAGTTTCATTCTCTAAAGTTTCTATGTCATGGAGGTCTTCTATGTGTTCCCTTACTACCAAGGTGGCTAGTGTGAAAATAACCTCTTCTAGTTCTTATACTGAGTTAGGAAACCATAACTGACCTAAAAAATTGCTGGAGGGTCTTGCAGGAGGATACAGAGAGATCTTTTTTGTATCGCTCCAAATTTTTTGCATCCTTACCTTCAGGCTATAGGATCCGTGCCCGAAAGGAGGATGGGAAAAGGATGTCATGGTACCTCGGACTGAGAGGACTTTGCGAAGGTCCCGCCTCTCAAGGGAGGTGTATTTTGATGATTTTTCGATGGATGGTGGGTTCACCAGAAAACATTTAATGGCAGTTTCCATGCCTAGGTTTGGAATGTGTTTTAATGTGTTCGTTTTTAGCCTTAAACATTCATATCCTAGGTTTGGCCAAATGAGTCTAAATTAATCTATATGAAAATGCAGATTTAATGAATACAGAGAACAAATTTGAAGACAAAAAATAGAGAAATTATAGAAGATTAAAAGCAAAATACCTGATCCGGATGTCTGATGAAGATTCTGATGTTTGAAGCAGTCAGGATCATCTGGAATTCAACAGAATCGTCTGAGATCAGACAAGATCATCTGAGATCTGACGAATTCGTCAGACGAATTCGTCAGAGACCTGCAAATAGAAAAACAGATGCGAAATACTAAGAATGCAACTATTCTAGTAGAGGGAAACTGTGCAAAATAATAGTGACAACACTGAACTAAAACTTAAAGACCGAAACATGTATGAATGATGCTGATTAAATCATAATTATGGTTTAATTATGCCTTTGATCTAGATGGGTGAACTCCAAAATGCAATATAATATAAAATATCAAATAAACTAACTAATTTGCAGAATAAAACAACAGAGAAAAGGTGAAGAAATGCAAACTTATGGCACTGATTGCCTCAATGTGGACTACAGTCGAGATCATCTCGCATCAGTACGAAATCGTCTCTGATTCGACAGGATCGCCTCCGATCTGAACAGGTTCATCGACGATGATGTATGCTTGCTCCGACTGAAAAACAAGATGGTACCTACAACAAAATTGATATAGGACTACTACAAATGAAAACTTAGGATGATTTAACGTGCATGAAGTTAAGTTACAGAGAATTTCAGCCAGGGGTTGGGAGGGGAAGGTCCTAATGATTAAATAGGCTTAGGGGAGTAGTTAGGAGGTTGGAGATCATCCCTATTTGGGAGATCTCCAACGGGGGAGGGTCTCTAATGGCGCGGACACGCTTCTGCCCGGATTAGAGGCCCGTTGGAACAGAAGCTAATTGTGAACAATTAGTTTTGCGACAAGATCGTCTGGACGTCCTAGCCCAGATGAAATCGTTAGATCTGGGGCGATATCGTCTGATCGGCGACGATATCGTCAAACGGTCAAAACAACCTCTAAAAATGGCATGAAAAAGGGGGAAACGGATTACCCGGTGGTTAACGGGCGGTTTGGGAGGTTAAAATTTTGAATTTAAATTATTTACTAAGGTGAATGTAATTATGACAATTTTACTGTGCCAATTTTAGGGTGCTACATTTTGCCCCCTCTTTAGCGAATTTTTCAAAGAAAATGCGTTAAAGATGAGTTCTTCTCGATCTACGAGAAAGCAAAAATTATTCCCATTTTTAGGCGACGATTCTTGGTCGAATCGTACGACGACTTACTATGGTGCCCCCTCCGTGTTTTTACCCAAATCGAACGTTTGAGGTAAAAATGCGAAAAGCAAAAAATTATTTTTGAATAAAATTAAGAAAAATAGGGTAAAACCCTAATTCATTTTTATTGTTCATTTTTTGGTTTTTAGAGCTCTGAAGCAAAAATGGTGGAGACGACGCACAAATCAACGAGAGGTCCGACGCGGTCTACGGGTAAGAGTCTAGACTTAACTAGAATGCTTTAATTTGATTTTACATGCTTTTTAGGTAGATTTTAGATGAATTTTGAGCATCACGGCCGTTTTTGGGCCGTCGACGTCGTCGGGATGAAATCGTCCCGATTTCAACGAAATCATCTCAATTTCGTCAATTTCGTCCAAGGGCGAAATCGACGAAAGGGGGACGATTTCGTCAAATTAGAGACGATTTCGACTGGCGAAATTGGAGACGATTCTGCTCAAATTTGGGACGATATCATCCAATAGTGGACGATATCATCAATTGCATAAAATTGAACTTTAACTTGCATTATTAATTACTTGAATTTGTTATTAATGATTGTTTGTTGTTTTGTTGTTTATGTTTGCAGAGAGGTTTGCTAAAGAGCAGGGAATGGAAGTATGGAGGTTTGAGGGATGACTTGGCTGCTCTCACACAGGCAGAGCGAGATCAGCTGGCACAGGTCGGCTTGCAGCATGTGGCAGAGATGCCACAGGTGTCTACGGATATGGGGCTACTGACGACCCTAGCAGAGAGATGGTATCCGGGTTCCTCATGTTTTCGGCTATCGACAGGGAGATGACTCCCACTCTAGAGGATGTATGGAGGATTCTAAGAATCCCCATACAAGGACGATTGATCACTCCTACGGCCAACCAGGGCCATGCTATGGGACGACTGTGTGGTGACCCGAGCTTCACCCTAGAGAAGGGCGAAGTTAATATCGAGGCACTGCGCTAGATGCCTGGGGCATCTAGACTCACACGGGTTCTAGCTAGAGTAGTTGGTGGACTTCTACTGTGCCACCAGAGCGGGTGCAGGGTGCCGTGGATGCTGGCAGATGTGATCTGCGACATGCAAGACCACGACTACAGGTTCTCTTGGGGCAGTTATGTACTATGCCGATTGTACAGGATCCTATATGGGGTCGTGTACAAGGGCGGCCGATGTCTGGTGATGACATCACTTCTACAAGTTTGGTGCTAGGAGCACATTGCAGTGTGGAGGTCGGTAGGGCTTCCTATGACAGGGGTAGACGGGGAGAGGCCCCGAGTCTTCTACTGGTGGCTTCGGAGAGGGTCACAGTGACGGATTGACCTTTCGATGTCTCGGAGGCTATTGGATGACTTAGTCCCGGATCAGATCACCTAGAGGCCATGGAGGGAGCATCCAGGGTGGGCCGAGGATGGACAGGAGTTGGCTCGCGTCAGGCAAGTTTGCTGGCTACGGATGGAGAGGGGAGAGGTGGAGCTCCACCGCTATGACCGAGTTTTGCATCAGTTCGGTCTACAGCAGGGGATCCCATCTCTGAGGGATTATGAGTTTTCTCGGACTGTTCTAGGATAACACTACGATTAGCGGGGCTCTAGACATGCAACGGTTCTAGAGTCAGGACTCGGATGATGCCCCCATCCAGCCAGTGGATGGGGATGACGTAGGGGTAGCCGATGGCTATGATGCCTGGTACGCAGGCATCCACCCTCCTCGGATGACGAGGGCTCAGGGTCCGATTCATGCGGTTGTGCATCGAATAGGGAGGCGATGCCAGGCGGATATGGAGGCAGCCCAGGGTCACGACGGGAGAGAGCCGAGGAGGCCACAGGCACAAGAGAGGCCACGATAGAGGGAGAGGAGGGAGGCGAGACCCCCATCTCCACAGAGGGAGAGGCCACCATCGCCCGATAAGGGCAAGGGCATTGACACAGGGGAGAGTAGCGAGACCGCTACTCTCCGAGTGGAGAGAGATCATCTCTAGGCATAGGTGCAGACTCTATAGGATGAGGCTGCACACCACCGAGCTAAGGTGGCACAGCTACGAGATGAGATTGCACGCCTCAAGGCACGGGGCAGAGGGGCGAGCACTAGGGAGCTGACACGGGCTATTGCCCAACTTACTTTCTACCAAAATTTGTACTATCAACTGGTGCCAGAGGCAGATAGACTACCCCTTCCAGCCAACATCGCAGATCCGATCAGGATCGGGTCGTCGAGGACCTCGTCCCGATCGAGGACTAGGACTACTCAGACTACGATGGGGCCACCTCGTCCACCTCAGCGTAGGGGAGGAGATGAGGTGAAGAGCTCGAGGGGCTCTCGAGGCTAGAGGGATGCACAACTTTGTACAGATTGACATTGTATTATTATTTTTTTGTTGATAGAGGATTGAGTATGCCGAGGTACATATTGTGGCATACCAATCCAGTTTTGATATGATGTATATACTGTTGATATATATATGAGATGAGATATTTTTTGATCATATGACTTGTGTTATGTGTATGTTTATGATGCTTTTATGTTTGATTGATTGATTTGATGATTGGATTGAGGATTCATGAAATTATGTCGTTGGAAATATTATAATTTTGATGTCATGATGTAATATTTTAAATGAAATAATCTGATGTAACAAATTGGTTGTTTGTGATGTGATGTGATAAAAAATAAAAGGAGACTTCTAACAATAATTTCAAAGGACATTGTCGCTATTATAGACCATTTCATGGAGTCATCGCTCACTCGGTCGTCAAGCTAATCCCAGTATAGAAATATTGTTAAAAGTAAAAGAGTGCTTAAGAGACTGTCTTAAGACTTTGGTGCAATGGTGAAAATGATGGTGATGATGGTTTGTTTTCAGATTTTCATGAAAATAGTATGCATGAAATAATGTTAAAATGATTTTTGCTAGGCATAAATTCCAAAGTGTGATAAATTTTTTGGATAATTCCTTAGGAATTATACCATCATTGCAAAATTGAAGGTTGACATAATGACATGAAATAATGAAAATGTGTTTGCTTTTTAAAAGCATAATTTGTGTAACATAATGAATTAAGTCATATGGTTTTCATGATTTTTAATAAATGGGGAATAAAAATTGTTACAATGGTTTGCGCTAGGCATAGAATATGTAGGTATAGACTTATACCATCATCGCGAAAATCCAAAAAAGATAGTTTTATTGCATGGTTGATTTTTTAATAAATAGAAAATATGAAAATGAGGACTTGCGCTAGGCATAAAATTCCAATTTTGGTTTTGGAACTATACCATCGTCGTGAAAGTCAACCAGATATATATGTTTTTTTTGATTGTATAGTTTTGAAAGAAAATTTTTGATTTTTCTATTATATAGTTGTCTTTATGGTAAGCAACTGTACTTGATTTATTCCAAACAAGTTGCAAAAATAATATTTCAAAGTATTTTGAAGACAAAAGTTAGATTTATAAGGAATCCCATGTGCATATGTGAATTCATTTCCGATCTTGATTTATCATAATGATACACAAAATCTCTCAAATACAAATGTGTGTGCAATTGCTTTGTGCATTTACCAGTTTTGAGCAAGATAATATGATACAAGTGATTTGAAGAAACCAAATAAGTGTTCATTAACCATGATGTAGATGCATATAACCATACTAGACTACTATGTAGGTCGGATTATCAAGAGCTAGCTAATCCATAGGCAGACATAGGTCTGTACAAAAGAAGGTCGCTAATGTGACAGACATATCACCACGCTAGGAGTTACCCAAGGCCAAGCAGGTTGGGCACAAACCACCTGTTATGGGGCTTACCTCACAGTTTTCGAATAATTGAGAATTCCAGGGATTCAAGCTCATCAACCCTTCTTTTCTTTTCAAAGGGTAGGGAAAGGGATTTTATTGCTTTCTTGCTTTCTGCTTTCTTTTGAACTTTGCTTCTTTTTCTTTTTGTATTTTTTTGTTTGCTTGATTTTTTTGAGATAGTGCTTGAAATATTGTTGTAATGATATAAAAGAACATTTTTCTTTTCTCTTTTTCTTGAACTTTTCTTTTCTTTTTCTTTGCTAGGGATACTTGCTCGGATTAGCTGTAGAGCAAGGGATTTTTATTCTGGGTAGGGGTGAGCTTGTCCTTTTGCCAACTCTCAAAGATTCTAGACCATGTGCATGATAGGATAGCAAGGGAAACTTTTCGCTCAAGAAACCACGTCTACTATGTAGCAAAACATGGAAATTACAAATATGATCATTTTATTGTGAAAAGATGTGCTTGGTTTAAGTAAATAACAAGATCAATTCTCTATGCTCAAACTTTATTTAATTGAATTTTGTGAACTTTGATATAAGAGAGATTAGTAATCATGCCAGATAAAATCAAGATATTTATTTTTGTGAGTGTGCAAGTGAGGGATTCCAAATAAATGCTAATTTATCCAAAATAATTTGAAACATTAAACTGCAATAATTGTAAGAAAATATATATAAACACTTTTGAGAAGTTTTGAGAATGTTGACTCTCTCTTTCTTCTTTATATTGTTTTGGTTTCGAAAGAGTCAAGCATATTGTTGTTTTTATATTTTTATTCTTTATTTTGTTTTTAAAGAATGTAACAAGTGCCATAAATAAATGCAACAAATAGTTTTGAAGATTTTTGATGATTATGAATGTTTTTGATGTTTTTGGATTTTTATAAATTTGAAAGAAATACAAGATAGTAATTTTGAAATATTTTAAACAAATATATACAAGGATGAAATGACCAAATTTATGCATAGTAACGTTTAAGATGCAAAATATTCATGGGTTCTTTAAGTTCTTTACCATCTAAGGTAGATAATTTGTATGCTCCTGATTCAAATTTAGCAATAATAATGTATGGTCCAAGCCAGTTGGGCTCAAATTTACCTTTAAGGTCCTTAGTTGCATTTGTATTTTTTTTATTTTCTTTTAAAACAAGGTCGCCGATCTCAAAGGATCGATGACGAACTTTCTTAGCATATGATCTTTTAAGCTTGTTTTGGTAGGCACGGAGATGCTCCAAAGCATTGATGCATTTTTCATCTAGGAGTTCCACTGTGATCGAGTCCGCGACACGATATTCATCTCCTACTTCGGTATCTTGAAGTAGAAGAGCCAAAGAAGGAACTTCCAATTCAAATGGAAAAAGCTGCTCAACACCGTAAACCAAAACAAATGGTGAAGTTCCAGTGGGGGTTCGAACACTAGTTCGATAGGCCCACAAGGCTGGATATAATTGAATGTGCCAGTCACGGCCAGTTTTATTGACCAATATTTTGAGAATTTTGATTAAGGTTTTGTTAGATGCTTCTACTTGACCATTACCCTAAGGATAATAGGGAGTGGACCAGCGATGTTGAATCTTATATTTTTGGCATAATTTTTTAACATCTTTATTTTTGAAACAAGTTCCATTGTCAGAGATGAGATTTGCAGGAATTCCGAACCTACAAATGATTTGATTAAAAATAAATTTAGAGACTTGTGTGCCAGTGCAGGAAGCTAAAGGCATAGCTTCGACCCACTTCGTGAAATACTCAGTGGCGGTTATGATGAACTTGTGTCCATCAGATGACATAGGATTGATTTTGCCAATAATATCTAAACCCCATTTGGAAAAGGGCCAAGGAGATGAAATAGCCTGCAGCTCTTGTGCAGGTGCATGGACAAGGTCAGCGTGTTTCTGGCACTTGTCGCAATGGCGCACATACTCATGTGCATCCGTTTCCATGGTAGGCCAAAAGTATCCTATCCGAAGGAGCTTTTTAGCAATGACGCTACCACTAAAGTGTCCTCCACAAGATCCATCGTGGGCTTCACTCAAGGCTAATTTAGACTCTTCTAAGTTTAAACATCTTAATAGGATACCTTCAAAAGATCTCCTATATAAAGTATTGCCAATTATTACAAATCGACTTGCTCGTCTACGTAATAACCGACGCTGGTTTCTATTAGAATTGGCAGGGAAAGTCCCATTTTGGAGAAAATCAAATATGTCTGTATACCAAGGTTCAGGAGTAGTTTCATTGATTAGAAACACATCCAAAGGCTCTAAGCATGACTTATTTGAAGCGGGTTCCTGGAGTCGACGAATAATGATAGTGGCATATTCGTCATCTAACTCCAAGGGCAGGAGAGATGCAGCTGTGGCCATAGCATCAGTTGCACGGTTGCTAGTTCGAGGAATAGCTTCCAAGGTAACTTGATCAAATAGAGACATTAGTTGTAAAACATAGGCCTTATATGGGTGCAGTTTATCATCTCTGGTCTGATAAACTTCATTAATTTGGTTTATAACCAGTTGAGAATCACCAAAAACTAAAAGATGTTTAATTTTTAGCGCTAAGGCAGCTCGTAATCCAAGGATTAGAGCTTCATACTCAGCAATATTGTTGGTGCAAGCAAATGTCAATTTGAAGGATAGAGGAATAAGATGTTTTTGTGGGGATATTAAAATAATACCTGCACTAGCCCCACTCATGCATCGGGCTCCATCAAAGTATAAGGACCATTGTTCAATATGGTCTACCTCTAATTGAAGGCATTCGTCAGGAAACTCAATGATGAGGGGATGGGTAGACTCTAAGGGTGCAGTAGCTAATTGATCTGCTATGATTTGACCCTTAACAGACTTATGTCCTATGAATGTGAGATCAAACTCGCTTAGAGCAAGAACCCACTTGGCTGTGCGACCCGATAAATAAGGTCGACTCATGAGATACCTTAAGGGATCGTATTTGGCAATGACATACGTTTTTCGACTAAGCATATAGTGTCGTAATTTTTGCGTAGCAAACATGACTGCTAGACATAGTTTTTCTAATGTTGTATAGCGGGTTTCATAAGCGATGAAGGTTCGGCTAATATAATAATTAGCACGTTCTCTCTTTTCATCATCAAGTTGAGCTAACATAGCTCCTAAGGAAAGAATCTGAAGCTAAAATATATAGGAGAAATGGGCGATCAGGTTTAGGTGGTGAAAGCACAGGTGGATTAAGGAGGTATTGTTTGAGAAGTTCAAAAGCTTCTCTACATTTGGTGTCCCAATTAAAAGGGACATCCTTCTTAAGGAGTTTAAGAAAGGGACCAGTTTTGTCCGCCAGCTTATCGATGAAGCGACGGATAGCTTGAAGTTTACCTTGTAAACTTCGTAACTCAGATATATTAGTAGGTGCGGGCATATCAGTGATGGCCGCAATCTTGAGAGGGTCGATTTCAATACCACGTAAAGAAACTAAAACCCCTAATAGTTTATCGGACTTAACTCCGAATATACATTTTGTTGGATTTAATCGAATAAGATATTCTCGTAATCGATTAAAAACTTTTCTCAAATCATCTAAATGATTATCTTCAATAATAGAGCGAGCTATAATATCATCTACATAATCATGTAGGATATCATGCATCATATCATGAAAAATATAGGTCATAGCTCGTTGATAAGTTGCACCTACGTTCTTTAAGCCAAATGGCATCACTTTCCAGCAAAAGGTACCCCAGGGGGTAATAAAGGCTGTTTTAGCCTGATCTTCAGGAGCTATCCTGATCTGATTATAACCGTAGAATCCATCCATTAAGGACATCATCCCACTCCCGACAATAAAGTCAATGATTTGATCCATGTTTGGAAGAGGAAAGTCATCTTTAGGGCATGCAGCGTTAATATCTCTAAAATCTGTGCAAACCCTAACTTTGGTAGCTTCTTTCTTGGTGACTGGAACTACATTTGAGATCCATTCAACATAATCAATAGCTTGTATAAAGATAACATTCAGGAGTTTTTCTAACTCCCCTTTGACTAGCCGAGCCACTTTGGGATGCATTTTTCTAAGTTTTTGTTTAACGGGTTTAGCATCCGGATGGACCACTAGATGATGCATGACTACGAAGGGTCTAGACCTGGCATATCTTCATATGTCCAAGCGAAGACATCTTCATACTCTTTAAGGAATGCAATGTATTGTTCTTGTTTTTCTTGACTTAATTCTGATCCAATATTGATTATGTGAGGATTATCCTCAGTTCCAATATTAATTTTAATGACGTTTTCTACCTCCATGTGTAGATCTCTTTCAAAATTAGGTGGGGCGGGTGAAACACCCAATTCTTGTAATTCTTGTAAGGTTAATTTAGATAATTCATCTTGAGGATTAGTGGCCTCAAGTTGGGCTATAGTTGGTATAGAACCATCAAAATAAAATCCATTGTGTAACATCTCTTCAACAGAGACATCATGGAAGATATCTCCTTCCAACTCTTCATCGGGGTCAACAATCATTTCGGGGTAAGCTATGGATAGCATGTTGCATGAAAACGACTGATTTTTAAGAGGCAAATCAACATGCCTATCCAAATAATCTTGATAACATATGAGTTGATCATCATCTTCAAAAGGAAAGGGTTGACCCTTACTAGGAAATAGGCCCACACCACAGCGGGCAGGCCACGGTTCTACCTCGAAAGGTTCTTTCATGCCATTTTGGAAAGGTCCCAAGCCTTTCCCTTTATATCCCATTTTAAGCATCATGGGTTTAGCTTTAATATAATCATTGGTAAAATAACACCGAGCGTATCCTTCATGATGAGTTTTGATATTTCGAGGGATTCTTCCCCGGTCATATCCTTTATAAATGAAGGCACAACTCCCGACTTGGTAAGTACTTCCCATAGGTTGTGGGAGGCCCAAAGTACGAGGAGATGGCGGTAAATTATTCAAAAGAATTGAATCTTGCATGAAAGCATTTGTTTTTTCTGATATTAAGGTTGTGGATAAATCTAGTAAAAGTTCATCAGAAAGGGCATAAGATGTAGAAGGCTTATTACCTATATCTTGAGATGTGGAAGGTATGATAGATGTTTCTATAGGTTTTGAATTTATAGAGATAGAACACGAAGGATTGGTTGTAGATTTAAGATCTTTTTGAGGTTCTAAAATGATTTGTTTAGAGGGTTGTTGATCTATATAGGAGGATGAAATTAATGGAGGGGAAATAGGTGAAGTTATGGGTGTGTGTTTCATAGTTTTAGATGAAAAATAAGAACTAGGATGTGTGGATGACAGAGCGAGGGCAAAATTGCACTCCAACGGGTTCTGCCAAAGCACACATATCAAAGGGTCTAGGGTCACCATGGATAGTGACCAACTGATTTTTAAACTCAAATTTAACACATTGGTGTAAGGTTGATGGGACCGCTCGCATGGCATTGATCCAAGGGCGACCCAAAAGTATATTGTACGATGCTTGGGCAATGTACAATAAACACGGTTGTTTCTAGGGTTCTAGGACCAACTTGCAATGGGAGGGTAATAACTCCACATGTTTCTTGTGTTTCGTCATTAAAAGCTTTGATAATCATATCAGTTTTCTTCATTTCATCACTTCTAAAGCCAAATCGTTGGTAGAAGTCAAAAGTGCAAATGTTTAGAGATGAGCCATTATCAATCAAGACTCGTTTGATGGCTACATCTCCAATTAGAGCAGTAATGTATAAGGGATTATCCTTATGTAAAGCTGTGTTGTGGGATATCTTTATCCCGAAAATCAATACAATCAATCTCTCGAGTGATGATAGTATTGGCCATAGCTTCAGGTTGAATGTTTTGAGGTACCATCATTTGGCTTAATGTAAGCATCAACTCATCCCTATGGGTGGGAGAGGATCTTAATAAATCTAAGAGGGAAATTCTGGCCGTAGTATTGGACAATTGCTCATTAATATTGTAAGGGGGTTTAGGTTGAACATTAGGAGCATGATTCCCTTTATTGGGGTTTTTCAAAATGAATGGAGCTGATCCATCGTTCCGGTTTTGGTTCTTGTTGAGAATTTTGAGCTTGTTGTCGGGTGACGACTCCAATGGTACCTACAATGTTATAATGAAGACGTTGAACTGGTCTCGGTTGAGCATTTATGGCTTGTTCATTAGAAAGGAATATATTAGAAGAAGGTCGAGTAGTAACTCGTCTAGGAAATGGTTCTTCTGGAACCATAGCATCTGTGATGGGTTGAATAGGATCTGATTCG
Source organism: Wollemia nobilis (assembly GCA_028583015.1). Lineage (NCBI taxonomy): Eukaryota > Viridiplantae > Streptophyta > Pinopsida > Araucariales > Araucariaceae > Wollemia > Wollemia nobilis. The sequence continues at coordinate 2,580,761 of JAQPPZ010001679.1, read as the reverse complement.
TTTTCAGAACTATTCGATTGGTTTGAAGTAATGTCTAGTTCACTTTCACTATCTGATTCTATATCACTAGAATCAGAAGTTTGAAAATTATGTAAGGGCCTGGTCATAACCAGGGATAAGGTTGTGTCAAATATTTGAGGATCCTGAACAGGTAATTGTCCGCTAATGGTTCCTACATATCGGGTAGGAGGGGGAACATTATGATGTTCGATTTGATTGGCTACCTCTTTACCATGTCTTGGTAAAGGGTGTTGAAATATGTCTAATGTTTGATTAGCATTTTGATTTTGATTTTGAGGAATGGTCTTTTGAGTGTTATTAGGAGGGTTTTGTTTAGGTTGGAAGGCTTGCACTTCCATTTCATTATTATCAATCAAATCTTGTATTTTATGTTTCAACCTTTTACAAGCATTGGTAGAATGTCCAGGTCCTCTATGGAAATCACAGTGTAAGTCAGCTCTGTATCCGGGTATAGTTGGATCAGGTTCCCGGATAGTCGGTAATTGGATCAAACCTCTTTTGAGTAATTGAGGTAAAATAGTTGATAAGGGTTGGTTTAATCTAGTGAATTCTCGAGGAGGCTTATCAGGAGGTTTCAATATAAATTTTTTTGTTGTCTTCGTTGCATTGATATTAGCAACATTTCTGCTATCAGTGACTCCGTCACCAACAACTTGTTTGTTTTTATATTGATTTCTGGATGTTTTCTCATCATCCTTCTTCCTAAGTTGGCCTCTCCTAATGAGGGCATCTTCTACTCTTCGAGCTAAATCTATAGCTTGATCGAAGGTAGTTAAAGTAGCGATTGATAGCTCATAAGATATTTGTTCTTGTAAATTGTTGATAAAAATGTCCAACATTTCCCTATAAGGTAGCACAAAGTGCAGTTTTCCTATCAATTGCCTCCATCTAGCTAAGAAATCGGCAAAACATTCATCTTTGTCTTGTTTTAAATTGTATAAATCTTTAATAGTTACATGCCTCTCGATGTAGGCACTAAATTGATGGACAAATGATTCAGCTTGTTTCTTCGAAGTTTCTCAAAGAATGAGTGGGCAATTGATAGTACCACTCTAATGCCATTCCACCTAAACTTTTTGGGAACATTTTTAATAATAGCAAGTCATCATGCGATATGTCATGACATGCTATCCTAAACATGCGAAGATGCTCTATGGGATCCTCGGTTCCTTTATATATAGGCAGGATGGGCATGGGAAAATGCTTAGGGTATGGTTGAGCTACAACTATGGGATCCAAAGGTTGACTACATATCTCTCGATAATTATACGAGGGATGGTAGGGATCTATCTGGTCCATATGTGAAGCTAACTGTTTCACCATGGCTTCCAGATTACTAGTTTGCCCCCCATATTGGTTTGGTAGGGCATTGACATGGGTTTTATGGGCATATGATGGAGGAACATGAAGATTAGATGCCATGTTACTGTTGTGTAAATTATTGGTAGGAAAAGTATTATGAATGAATTTTGAAGTTGTATTATGTTGTATTCCAGATTGTTGAAAATTGGTGTTTGGCTTCGTTTTAGGTTTTTGTTTACTTGAAGCATATTGCTCAATAGTTTGGTGGAATAAAGTAATGAAGGAAGGTTTCTTTTGTGTGGGAATGATTTTAGGTTGAATAACAGGTTCCTTAGGAGGTTGGGTAACCTGTTGTTTTGACATGTTTTGCATCATAGTGACCATATCCGTATTGGATGGCCCAGCCTTATCACTTTCTTGATCAATGAAAGACAAGGGATTAATGCGCACATCATACATATGTTCCAAGGCTGCCTGAGTGTCACTAATTTGCCCTTTATCAATATGAACTGCCACATTAATGGCATCAATGTTATCATCAAGAAATTTCTTGAAATGATCTATGTTGTCAAAAGCAATAGTTCCATTTGGAGCTACTCTAGGGGATGAGGATCCATCCTCTTTAACACTTCCTTCTTGTTCATTATCTTCACCTAGGTCATGTTCTGATTGATCTAGAGTTTGTCCTTCCGGAATTGGATCTCCAGGAAGGACATTTGGGTCTCTAGTTGTATCTTGTACCCAATCTTCTTCTTCTCCTAAAGTTTCTTTACCATTCCTAAGTTTAGGCATGGTGCTAAATTTTGATTTCAGCAAATATATATATATATATATATATATATATATATATATATATATAATATATATTATGCAACAAAATTAAGAGGTATATATTTACTATATACCTACTACAATATTTGAAATGAAATGTTTAAGTTTTTGCTATGTTTTTTAGTTTTTTTAGTTTTTTAATTTTTAGTTTTTCTTTGTTTTTTGAAATAATATAATAAAGACAGCAAATAACACAATAAATGCAAGAAATAAGACTGAAAGTAATAATCTAGTTTTCTATAAATAATTTATAGATATCATTAATAGGCTCGAGTTGTTCAGGAGTCATGAAGTGTTCTTCTTCAAATTGAAAGTTTTCTTTTAAGAATTTAATGAAAAGAGCTATAGTGATATTATCTGTCTCAGATGCTGGTTGATAAAAGTAAAGCTCGTGGCAATACTCTCGATATAACACAGCTCACGAAACTCTATTCCATATTTCCCTATCTGTAAGAACAACCTCTTGGTCTTCTACACAACCTAGGAACTGGTGTACAATGGCTGCGTTCTCGAGGTATTCCTCGAAGGTGAACAATTCTGAAGATACTAGAGCTCTCCTATAAGCTAACCATCTATGGCGAGGCTCTCCGAAGTTCATGATAAAAAACTAGTTGATGAGGATCCAGGATTCTATCTAGGACTAGCCTCTTGATTTGCTTAAGTTGTGTGGACCTAGATGAGATGAGACTAAGTCTTCTATCAAGTTCGTTCCACAGGAATTGATTTCTACTTGTTTCAGGCACATTAAGCATAGAGTTGATTTCTATTGCTGCCAATTGGTTTTCTACATTTATGGTAACTGCTAATATTTTCTTAGGAGCTACCATCTAAACATGATTTTAAACTTTAAATGTTTTAAAATGCATCTATGTTTTAGTTGTTCTATTTTTTTTTGTTTTGTTTTTGTTTTTGTTTTCAAAAGGTTATGATGCATTCACGTCGGGTTCACCAAAATGTATCGCTCCAAATTTTTCGCATCCTTACCTTCAGGCTATAGGATCCATGCCCGAAAGGAGGATGGGAAAAGGATGTCACGGTACCTCGGACTGAGAGGACTTTGCGAAGGTCCCGCCTCTCAAGGGAGGTGTATTTTGATGATTTTTTGACGGATGGTGGGTTCACCAGGAAACATTTAATGGCAGTTTCCACGCCTAGGTTTGGAATGTGTTTTAATGTGTTCGTTTTTAGCCTTAAACATTCATATCCTAGGTTTGGCCAAATGAGTCTAAATTAATCTATATGAAAATGCAGATTTAATGAATGTAGAGAACAAATTTGAAGACAAAAAATAGAGAAATTATAGAAGATTAAAAGCAGAATACCTGATCCGGATGTCTGATGAAGATTCTGATGTTTGAAGCAGTCAGGATCGTCTGGAATTCGATAGAATCATCTGAGATCAGACAAGATCATCTGAGATCTGACGAATTCATCAGACGAATTCGTCAGAGACCTGCAAACAGAAAAACAGATGCAAAATATCGAGAATACAACTATTCTAGTAGAGGGAAACTGTGCAAAATAATAGTGACAACACTGAACTAAAACTTAAAGACCAAAACATGTATGAATGATGCTGATTAAATCACAATTATGGTTTAATTATGCCTTTGATCTAGATGGGTGAACTCCAAAATGCAATATAATATAAAATATCAAATAAACTAACTAATTTGCAGAATAAAACAACAGAGAAAAGGTGAAGAAATGCAAACTTATGGCACTGATTGCCTCAATGTGGACTACAGTCGAGATCATCTCGCATCAGTATGAAATCATCTCTGATTCAACAGGATCGCCTCCGATCTGAACAGGTTCATCGACGATGATGTATGCTTGCTCCGGCTGAAAAACAAGATGGTACCTACAACAAAATTGATATAGGACTACTGCAAATGAAAACTTAGGATGATTTAACGTGCATGAAGTTAAGTTACAGAGAATTTCATCCAGGGGTTGGGAAGGGAAGGTCCTAATGATTAAATAGGCTTAGGGGAGTAGTTAGGAGGTTGGAGATCATCCCTATTTGGGAGATCTCCAACGAGGGAGGGTCTCTAACGGCGCAGACATGCTTCTACCTGGATTAGAGGCCCGTTGGAATAGAAGCTAATTGTGAACAATCAGTTTTGTGACAAGATCGTCTGGACGTCCTAGCCCAGATGAAATCGTTAGATCTGGGGTGATATCATCTGATCGGCGACGATATCATCAAATGGTCAAAACAACCTCTAAAAATGGCACAAAAAAGGGGGAAACGGATTACCCGACGGTTAACGGGCGGTTTGGGAGGTTAAAATTTTGAATTTAAATTATTTACTAAGGTGAATGTAATTATGATAATTTTACTGCGCAAATTTTAGGGTGCTACAGTTTTAGATCAATACCATTTGAAATGGTCATTTTTCCAGATTTGCAGTCTATGAAGGCTGCTGCAGTTGCAAGCCAAGGTCTTCCCAGAATGATGGGATATCCATGTGCTAAATTTATCAGCTGTAAAACCAAAAAATCTACAGGGAATTCCCAAGAGGAGACTTCTATAGGGACATCTTCAATGATACCTTTAGGTTTTGCAACTGACCTATCAGCCATTTCTAAAACTATAAATGTGGGACTAAGATGTTTGACCTGTAATTGTTCCATTATATCCTTGGTCATGACATTTATTGTAGCTCCTAGATCTACTAAGACATTTGATATTAGCACTTAGTCTATGGTAACTATGATAACTGGACTCCTTGGGTCACTATACTTTGGAGGTACTAGTTTTCTAGACAAGAGATTAGCTATCTTTCCTTCAACATGAACAGTCTTGGGAAATGCTTTCTTTTTTCTTCCTACTCTTCTAATGCACAAATCTCAGACAGGACTTTGAATCACTGGTATATCCTTAATTACTTGCAATAAGGGCAATGATATAGTTAACTTTCTAAGTTCCTTGACCAGGTCTGACTTAGAATTTTTTGTTGTGGTATTGAATCTTTCAGGATATGGAATTATCCTTGATGAAGGTAATTGTTCTGCCTGTGGTTCTATTTTTTCTTCTTATTTCTCTGTTGTTGGTTTAACTCTAACTGGTTCCAAAGGTTCTTGCTTTTCATTTTCCTTGATTTTAGTTGAAACAGGTTCAGGTACAACTTTTTTTGAACAAATTTGGATATTACTATAATCAACAACATTTATTTCAGAATTTTCTTTAGCTTCAGCCACATAGACAGGGAATGCCTATCTCATGTTGTTTGGATTAGTAACTGGTTGAGCTAGAATTTGAGGTTGTTTCACCTGTTGTGTTTGCTATGGTTGGTTTTGTTTTTCTTGAAAATTTTGATTAGGTGCAGGCAACAAATGCTGAGTTTGACCTTGATTTCTTTGTTGCCTTGGATAGGACTGGTATTGCTGACTCCACTGTGGTTGATTTTGCATCCAATGTGGATTAGTCTGATTCTGATTCTAGGGTGGGTTTTTTTGATTCCATGATAGGTTATTCTGATTCTGATTCTAGGATGGATTACTCCAACTTGTTTGTGGCCATTCTTGAGAATTTTTCCATTGAGAATAATTCAAAGGATGTTGGGGTGGTTCTTATTGTCCCCAAGGCATAGTCCAAGGATTATGCCCCCAATTTGTTGGAAAACGAGGGGGATTTTGGTTCTAAGAGAAAATTCCCCCCTATTTTGGTCCAACATAGTTGAGTTCCTCATTTTGACTCTCTAATATAGTTTTGAGTTATGGTAGCAGGTGGCATTTATCAGTTAAATGCTTCTTCGAACATATACTACAAATGGTTGAGATAGACATTTTATTCAAAGGAAATTCTTGCAAAGCATGTTTATTTCTACATATTGGGCAATAAATTGCCAAGAATTCTATGGTTTTTACTTTTGCAGACATTTCTCCCAAAGTTGTGTTCAATTACACCAGAATATCAATTTTAAAATTTGCAAGTTCCTCTATTAGGTCCTTCACATCAGTGCCATTTGTACTCCTTTTTTTTCTTCCCTGCTTAGTGTGAGAGCAATTCCTACAGAGACCCTCAATTTCCTCATTATTGAGAGTATTTACATCCCCTTTTCCCATCAAATCCAATACTTCTCTAGATTCATCTTGTAATCCTCTCAAAAATATGGTTTTGCATAACTCTAGTTCTACAAGTCCACATCTCCTTTGAACAAAGGAGAACCTATCAAGATAGTCTTCTAATGTTTCATCATATTCCTGCTTAATCTTGAATAACTCATCTTTCCTATTCCTTACACGGCAATACTCCTGATATTTGTCTAAAAACACAGTTTCCATTTGATCCTAGGTTCGAATGGAATTTGGCTCTAATCTCATGAACCAACGTAATGTTGAGTCCTTGAGTGTTGAGATAAAAACCTTAAGTTTCTAATTATCATTTACATAGTCATAGGTTTGACACACTACTTTGAATTCAAACAAAAACTGATCAAGATCTTCAGATACAACACCTTGAAAGGTTGGAAGTACTAAAGGTGAAATGGTTTTCATGGGGGAGTTTTGTGTTGGATTCAAATGGATAGGATATTCAAATGTTCTGGAAGGTTGGGGCATATCCTAATCATTTCCTTCATTATGGAAATAGCCATGTTGGCCATCCCCATCTAGATTACCTCTCTCTACCATAGTTTCCTATTCCTTGGAAACAATTAAACCTATCCAAATTTCACTCTGAAGAGGTCCAAAATCCTCTGTTGATGATAAGTCTGATGATTTTTCTTTCTCGCGATGTTCTAATGATGATGAAGCTAGTGATTTTTGTTTCAATTTTTTTGGTAGTTCATACACAGGTGATTCACCCCTAAGGTGTGAAGATCTTCTTAATGCAACAAGCCAAGGATCCTTTTGATTAATTCTACCTTTTTCATCCCTAGGCTTACTCATTCATGTTTACTCTTGAATGACATAAATTATAGGTCAACAGTTGTTACTTTAACTAGTTGTTATATTCAGATTTTATCCTAAATTTTCATAGCTCAGTCTAATTAATAGCTATTGGACTATTGTCACCTTCTAGCAACACTATTCCCCAACAACGGCACCAAAATGATGCATTGTCATTATGCACATCATTAATTCTTAATGAATTTGTCAATCCAGGGTAGTGTACAAGGCTATTTACGGAAGGAGTGAACAGGGCTATAACTTAGGTCATTTGGGAGCAACAGGTCTTATTGGAGAAACCGATTGTGTGGGGGATTTAGGACATTTTTATCTCTAAATTGCATAAACTGAACTTTAATATAATTGCAGGAATGGAAAATAATTACTAACTATAGAAATGAAATCCTAGTTACAATTACAGAATGAAATCTAATTATATTACATAAATAACTCCCTAGTTACAGTTGCATAATGAGAAATCTAATTATGATTGTAGAAAGGAAGTCTATTTACTTTTGTAGTAATGGAAACCTGATTATAACATGGAAATTAAGTCTTGTCAATGCTCTATAATAGAAGGTTGTCAATCTTCTGTGCAGGGGTTGACAAAGAAAACATAAAATGCAGTAAATTGCAAAAAAATAGTAAATTCTAGAAATGACAATCTATAGTTATTTGAAAGCTTTCTAAAAATGGAGATTACAACCAAACATATAATTAATCACAAGATCATCCTAATCATGAAATAAACTAATATTGCAAAGACTGTTAGCTATTTACAAGGAAATAAAATGACAAGTTTTAAAACTTATTCTGTTGTAGCAAAATCAGAATAAAACCTACTGTTAGTCCTCCTCCTAGGTCTGGAAGTGGCCAGCCTCCTTGTCCAAAATAAGGTATGAGTATTTATCTCTCTAGACCTTACTCACACTCATTCACAACAATATGAATAAAAATAGTGCAATTTATTGATTCAAGAACAAAATTACAGTGTTGCTGCTAAAAACCCTATTACAGGACTGTAACAGTCACTTTTCTTATTATTATAATTCTTGCTTACTTTTCCTCTACCTTTATTAGCTCAACCTAGATGGGAGCTATCTATTTATATATATCCTAAAATCTAATTACAAACTGAGAATATCTCATTCCTATCTTACAGATCTATTCCTATTATGCTATAGCATTTCCTGGGTTTATCCTAGAAGAGGACCAAAATTGATCTTTTCCATGAATGGTGGCTTTGGATGGCAAGGATGGCAAAGTCAGATGGGAGATATTTTCCCTTAACCTTTTCAATCTTCTTTCCCTTTTTCCATCATCATAAATTAGTCAACAACTCAAAAAGCGCTTTCTATTCTCATTTCAAAGAGAAGTGGCTCATTTCGAAGAGACTGTATTTCTCATTTCGAAGATGTCCACTCATTTCGAAGAGACTGTATTTATCATTCTAAATATGTCTACTCATTCCGAAGATCTTCAAAATTAAAAACTATGTTCTCTTCAAGTGATTTCATCTGCATTTCTCAGGTGGGTTAGCTCTCAGGATCAGATTGCAATAGCCTTCATCTCTCTCCATGTGTGAGTTCCATGCCTTGCCATTCATTGGCAGCTGGCTAGAATTTACATTGAAAAACTAGTTTCTGCTACACAGTAATAGTTTGCTTGCACTATTTGCTAGATTTAGATAAACAAATTCTTGAAAAACATTAAAACAAAACTAGTGAAGTGTTGCTATCAACCTAAGCATACTTCTCATTTAGCAAGTCATGACAAAGCAACATAAAACTATGCAAAAATTGTAAAAAATTAGAATATAGTATTTCTAACACATTGATCATGCAAACAGTTAATACACAACATATTAAATCAACTTAACTAGCATATCAAATTAAACACAAGAGTTTTTAGGCAGTTTCAATGTTCAAAATATGTTATGATTGAGGCATTTCTAGGCCTCGTCAGTGGATATGTCCACATGCTCAGGTTCCTAATTTAGCTTAGCGTGTTCAACTATGGTACCTTTATTACCCCTATTTTGGTGTAGTGGTTACACTTGTTCTTGATTCTATGGATATGTTAGATGAGATGGAGTAGGTGTGATTGGATTCTATAGCATCAACACTTATGGTGTGGAGGGAATGTTGGAATAAGCTACAAGTTATGTAGATTAATTTGGAGATATCTAGTTCTCTGTCACAACACTAATCATTTACACAAACTCTTGGTGAGGTGGATTGGCATGCACCTAATTTACTTGCTTCAATTGTTCTACTTTATTAGCAAGTGTTGTGTTTTTTTTACATGTGGACAAAGGGTATTTGAATACTCCTATGTTTTGAATATTTAGGGCAAGAGGATTGTCAATATAAATCTCTTACGTCTCTATCATATATTGTAGTAGATATTTAAAGAGGTAACATGTTTGGTGTAGAACACACACTTATACTGAGAGGGAGGGTGAACAATATAAGATAAAACTTTTCTCATTTCTTTCCAAAGCAATAAATTCAAATAATATAAATGCAATAATAAAAAAATGCACAAATCACCACACATAAGAGACAAATATTTTACGTGGAAACACCCTATCAGGAGAAAACCATGGCAAATTATTTCTTATAAATTTCTTCAATAAATTTTGTGGCCAACCCATAGGATACACCAATCCCTATACAATTTTGTGGACACTAATCCATAGGAGACACCAATCCCATATACAAGTTTGTGGACACCAATCCATAGGAGACACCAATCCCCTTTCACTTTCATGGAAACCAATCCACAAGAGACACCAATCCCCTCTCATGTTTGTGGACACCAATCCATAGGAGACACCAATACCATTACTCAAGTTCATGGATGTAAATTCATAGGAGACACCAATACCCCTACTCAAGTTTATTGACACCAATCCATAGGAGAAACCAATCCCCTTGCTCAATTTTGTGGACACCAATCCATAGGAGACACCAATTCCATTGCTCAAGTTTGTGGATACCAATCCACAGGAGACATCAATACCCTTGCTCAATTTCATGGAAATAAATCTGAAACCTACTCACAAAACCTTCTCAAATTTACTTTAAAACCTACTTACAAAACTTGCTCAAATCTGCTCAAAAACCTACTTACAAAACCTTCTCAAATCTGCTCCGAAACCTACTTACAAAACTTGCTCAAATATGCTCCAAATATGATATATAACCCTTGCACATTTACTCCAAAATTCAATCATAATCAATGTACAAATATTCTTACAAAACTTGATCAATAATGACATCAATTTCTTCACCTTTGCTTTCCTCAACTAAAAGCAATTCAGACATATTCTACCTAGAATTATTTTATCTTCATGAACATATAGAGAATGATATCCACTAATTTAGTAAACTTCAAATGGCCAATATGTTCTTCACATTCATTAATTTTGTCGCTTCCACATATCTCACATTTATTACATTGTAAAGGTAGCTCAAGTCTAGTATTGGATAACTTACTTGTTTGTTGACTTGGAGATGCTCAAACCTTTCTTTTATTCCACTATCATATGCACCTTTCCTTATTTTAATTGGCTGAATTTTCCTTCCTTGGAAATTGAATTCTTGGGGAAATATGTGCATTTAATATTCTTTGACACCTTGACTTGTTTCATATTTATGCCCTCCATATCCTCCTTAATAATGATGATCTTCTTCTTGCATGTGCTTTTCAAATCTAGTGAATAATTCTCTTTTTTGTTATTGATTTAAATATCAAATAAACCACTTTAAACCCTTATCACTCCTTAGACACTCGATATGTGTACGATATAAAAATACTAGTGGCTTGCACTAGAGATATTGCAATCTGGTAATGCTTGACCTTTGTGTAATGCTATCATGCTCCTTTTGATATACCTCACAAAACCTTCTCATCTACTTTTGTTCTACCTATGCAAGTTTGTTTCCCTTCAAATTTGATTGTTCCATTTTACAAGCCTTCTTCGAATGAGCTCCATGTAGACGTATCAAATGTATCTTAACCTCTTACAAATAGCATGCTTTTATTTTCCAAAACTTTCAATCTATAATTCGTATTGCTATCATTATCTGTAATTTTCTTTGATGATACTTTCCTTCGATGTCCTTCTATGTACTTGAAGCCATTTGGAGATGATTGTATGCACGTCAATTTAAATGTATTCTAGCATGTTCTTTATGATAGTCAAATCCATGCTCTTCCATAGGCATCCGTTGTCTTTCTTTCAATATAGTATTTAGGTATTTTTTTGCAATCTAAAAATGATTCCTATGTCTCAATTAAACTTCCTAAAATAAATCTTCCTTCATCATAGAAGTGCCTTATTTTTCCCTTCTACAATGTGGTCTTCATTTCTCAATACAATGCCAACTGGATGCACTATCATTGCCCTTCTCTGTTGTGACCTTCACCTAAGCTCCAACAAGCATCTACCTCAACTGCCTTCTCTGTTGTGACCTTCACCTAAGCTCCAACAAGCATCTACCTCAATTTCCTTCTTTGTCGCACCATCACCCTTTTGTGATGTGGTCTTCACCTAAGTTCCAATGAGCATCTACCTCAAATACCTTCTCTATTGTGTTGTCTCCCTCCTGCAATGTGGTCTTTGTCAAACTTCAATGAGCATCTACCTCTAACACTTTCTCTACCACATCATCGTCCTCCTACGATGTGGTCGTCACCAAGATCCAATCTACCTCAACACCTTCACTATTGTTTCGTTACATCGTCTACTGTTGCTTGTTTTTACCACAACTTAATCAAATTATCGAATTGAATTATTTTATTATTTATTCATTCTTGACTAAGTTTCAACCTTATATATACTTCTTTGTTTTGTAAATGTCGTCCCATGCATGATCATTTTAATTTTTGAAACTTTACTTTATAATATTTAAATTTAATTTTTAAATGTTATAAGGTTTAACTCTATAATATATTTATAAATTTAATATTTAAATTTAAATATTAAAGTATATATCATCCTTGACAACTCAATATTTCATCTTTGAAGATATTTCTACCTTTAACATTAAATGACAACTCAATATTTCATCCTTGCAGATATTTTTCCTTTAACAACTCGACATTTCATCCTTGAATATATTTTTGCCTTTGACATCAATGACAACTCGATAATTCTTACAATCTCCCCCTTTGTCATTTATGGCAACCCTACAATGAAACTATCATTTATTCAAACATGATCACAAGCTGCTCTCCCTGACAAGTTGCTCCCCCTTACTAAAAACTCTCCCCCTTTAATATCAATGGCAAAGGCTCCTCAGGGCTATAAGATAAGACACTTGACAATGCCACCTTCTCCTTGATCTTCTTGAGATGTTCAATTATGAGATGGTAGTGAAAATCCCAAATTACTATGCTCCTCTTCTTGTTCTGTTTTCTTTCTCCAAACTTTGGAGGACATACCATTTTGAACATTTTGACCATCCTCTTTTTTTGGTTGACTTCGAAAGTTCAGGGAACATTGTTCTGCACCATCTAGCTATATGCCCAAAATTATTACATTTGTAGCATATGATGTTGTAGTCCATAAGAGGTGCAAATGAATTGAAATTCCTCTTGGTGAAGCCAAAATTATTCTTAGCATAGATCTTGCAATTTACAGTTTTATGACAAAATTTGTTACATGAGAAACAATAACCATTGAAGAAATAATAAAACCTGACTAATTGCTTTGGAGGATATTGTCACATGTTCTCTCATTGTTGTTTTTGTCATGGTACTTGGACCATGATGATGCTTTGCTTCCATCCTCCTTGATGCTTCCACTTCTCAACACATTAGCATAGGTCTTAGGTTCCTCTTTCATCATTTTATTTGATTTCTCTATTTCTTTTGAGCTTGATCCCCCCTTTTATTTCTTTTGATCTTCTTCAAACCCAATTCCAATATTTATAACTAAAGATCTCTGTATTTTGATAATATCACCTACAATTTTTGAGCTTTTATCAAATCCATGTATCTTATCATTATATTTCTTCACTTCCTTCCTTAGAGAGACAACCTCATGGTTTAGTTTTTCACATTCCAACTCTTTTTCCTTTAACTGCTTAGCCATACCTGCTTCAATTCACTTTGCCTCTTCAACTTTAACTTTAAGGTCAATGAGTTCTTATGATAACTTTACCTTTGTCTTCTCATACTCTTGTACTTGAGCCTTCAATCTTGAGTTCTTCTTTCTAAACCTCTTCAACTCTTCAAGAGCAACAACAAGTTCCTCTTCTATGTCAACCATGGCTTCTTATTCACTTTTTGAATCTTTCTCTTCTTCTTGGTCTTTGAAAATAGGAGCATCTTGTTTCTCTTATATGGCCAGGAATAATATTTCTTCTCTTTCACTATCTAAGAGGCTTTCATCATTACTATTGGAAGAACTTCTTGCTTCTTCAATATAATAAATTTTCATGTGTCTTTGAATGATATTCTTCTCATGCTTGCTTTGACCATGCCTGTTTTTATTTTCATGATAATTTTTTTTCTTTTTTTTTCTCTTATTCCTTTTCTTCTTCACTACTACCACTTCTATCTTATGGGAAATTAGATGCATAGTGATCAAGTTTACCACAATTAAAACATTTTAAAGAATAAATACTTTTTTTTTCTTGGACCCTTCTTATTCCTTCGCACAAATTTAGCTTCTTCTTCGCTACTTGATTCTTCACTTGATTTTGGTTCCTTATTCTTTGTCTTCTTTGAATATTTAAATATTGCTTCCCATTTGGATGTTTGATCTTTTTCAGTCCTCATCTCATAGATTGTGAGAATTTCAAGTAGATCATTCATGCTTAATATTTTAAGATCCTTCATCTCTTATATTGTTGAAACCTTTGCATCAAACCTCATGGTAAGTGACCTTAATATTTTTTGAACAATCTTAGTATTGAATATTTTCTCCAAGTCCATGAATGGTTTTGACTACCTCATCAACTTGGAGTAGATACTTGGCAATATCTTCCTCATATTTCATCTTTAATTCTTCAAACTTCCTCCTATGGGTTTGAAGTTTTTCCATTTTAACCTTGTCGTCCCCTTCATATGTTCTTTGTAACTTATCCCATATTTCTTTTATTGATGTGCATTGCATGACTTTCATAAACTTTAATTCACATAACCCACTTAATATTGCATTCATTGCCCTAGCATTATTTTCAAATAGTTTCTTGTCATCTCTATCCCTGGGAGGAGTTGTAGGTGGTGTGAACTTATCCTCAATGTATTACCATATATCATATCTACGTGCCATCAAATAAGTCTACATCCTTATGCTCCAAAAAGTATAGTTAGTCCCATAAAATAGTGGTGTCCTATTGATGAAAATATTCAAGACTATCCATGGGTGTTCTTGTAAGATCTTCCTTCAAGTTGTTAGGCTTTCATGAAGCAACCTACTCTAATACCAATTGAAGAACATAAGATTATACGGAGAGGGGGGATGGACAGTATAAGCTAAAAATTTTCTCTTTTATACTGGTGGCCCAAGGATTCAATCCTTTCAATAGAGCGGGTGCACTTCCAACGTTCTTCCTCATAGTAAAAATTGCACCTACACACAAGGAAACCATATTTTGTCAATAGCAAGTGTAGATTGTGAAACATGCAAAAGCAATACATGCAATGAAAGGCTAGAAAGTGTAAATATGCAATGCGACCATTTAAAACAACTCCAAATGATTCCAAATTTCATATGCATACATAAAATATGATTTTGGAAATATATAATTTAAAATAGAATAGAAATTGCATCCGAATCCGTGTCGCATTCGTGGTGTACCTATGAAGCCTGTAAAACCCAAAATGAGCAATTTTTGGCCCTTAACACCTCCAAATCAAACCAAACATGGAAAAAAATATAAAATTGGATTTATAGAGAACCCATATATTAGAAATATAGATCATATATTTATGTGCACCTTCATATGGGCCAAGTAGACCTCCAAAATACTAAAATTATAATAACTCACTCAATATAACTTCAAATTGCATGAAATTTGAACAGTAGGTTCCTAGACTATCCTAGAATATGCCTATTTAAAAATAGTAGAAAAATAAAGCTTCAATATATCAACTTACCTTGTAGTGACGGTGGTGACTATCACAGAATGGGAATCATCCTGGGGTGGGATGACCACCAATTCTGCTAATTATTTGCCACAAATTCCTCTATGAATTAGTCAAAAACCCTCTCAATTGTGTTGTCATCATATTTTATGGTGAAATTAACTCAATTGGTTCAGTTTTACAAATAAATTTCACCTCTTGAATCACTCAAGAACCTCCTTCGCTAGGTAGATATTTTGAGGGAAAAAGGCACAAAAGGGTGAGGGGAAATCTTGGCAGCACTTTGTTGCTATGTCTCAAAACTCCTCTCTATATTTTGGGTGGAAAATGGATCCACTTTATAGCCAAAGGAATCCTATGGCCAAATGGGCATGCAAGGACATGCAAGGCAAGAGGTGCCATTTGTCTAAAGTTTGGTATGCATTAGAAGGGGAAGAGAATCTCCTTTTTGGCCTCTATTATGTAGCATATCATAAGGATTCTGCACCCTCAGGTCTTCATGCTTGAATAGATAGGATAAATGGTAGTTTCTAGGTGCTATTTGTGTAAAATTTGACTTTTTGGGAGTCAAATGCCATGGTCGTCCCACCCAGGGATGGCCATTTGTGATTGTTACTGGGTGGGATGATCATGAACTGTGATCATCCTAGGGTGGGACAATCATGCCTATGTGGACCAAAACCTCCCAAAGTCGAGTATAGCCTTCCAAGAGTGGTTAGGACAACTATGTAACCTATAAGGGATGCCCAAGGGGGCCATATGATGTCAATTAGCCAATGCTTTCGGTTGCCTAATCAGATTGACATAATTTTAGTTTCTACATATGCCCCTTTTTGAGATGTGTTGTGTGCAACATAATGTTGAGCAAAAATAGATGAATAAAATGCTATATTATTAATGTTATTCAATAAACTAACCAAATTTATATGTCCCAATCATGGAAAGAGCAAGCGTTCTTGAATCCTTGCTTCTGACGATCTAAGGAACTTGATCCAAGTACAACCTTTCCAGTAAGGCCTACTTGATCTTAGAAAATTTTCAGTCATGAAGTAGTGAATTCTGATCCTTCATGATTCTATAATGCCAAGAATTTTTTTAGTTGAAATTTTGCTTTTTTGTTACCCCAAGTAGGGGCATGAATGTCTTTGTCAATGATTCATTGGATGAACGCAATTTGCATTATTGTGTGTTTGATTGTTGATTTTGATTATGAATTTGCTAAGTATGACTACCCCATCAAGTTCTGAATCGATGAGGGAATGATTAGCAATAAAATAAATGATTTTATTGACACATATGACTTGGGTAGGGTTTACTTCAGTTTTACCCATTGAAAAAAAAAGCATTTTTGAGAGGATTTTAATGATTTTGTTGACATTTCATGGAAGAAAGGAGTCAAAAAATTCGTTCCCGTGGGGAGGTCCACCCGCAATTGACTTATTAGGGATTAAAGTAAGGAATTTTCCATTCATCCATGAGACATTTGAATTCACCTTGATGCCTAGTGCATTTTGACCAAATTTGACCTATTTTTGGTGGGTTTTGGACCACTTTTGGTGCCTTTTTGAGCTGGTTTGATGCAGTTTTTTGGTGGCCATCCCAAGGTGGGATGGATGCATATTTTATGACTATCCTAGGTTGGGAAAATTGGCCAATTAGCTTCTCATACCACCCAGGGATGACCATGGCCATTGGAGGGTTATTTAAGCCAAAAATGGGGCATTTGGGCTCATTTGTGCATTTCTAACTTTGCAATATAAGAGGTGAGGAGGAGAGTGATTCTATGCAGTAGAGCACTACCAAAATAATCCTACAATAATCTTGATCTAATGTGCAGACTAGTCCAGTGGTGGAGCTGGTGCGAGACATGTAAGAATTGAATTTCTTACTGCACTATGCTAGTGTTAGAAGTGTAATTGTGGCTTGTTTTTTCTTTTTTGTAGCGCACACTAAATACTTAGTAATTGAACCTAATTAGTGATTTCCTACAATGTTTTAAGAATTTATTTGAGTTTTTGTGCAATTTTATTGCTTTTTCTTGCTTTATTTTGCTTTTTTTACTGTTTTTGGTGGCCTAGAAGGTCCATTTTTGCCCATTTTAGGGGATGTCCCTGGGTGGGACGGCCAACCTGGGCTGTTTTGTGGTCGTCCCTAGGTGGGACGAACACAAATTTGGGAGCCGTACCTAGGAAATATGGCCATAATTTGGGTGTTTTGGGTATTTTTGGGTCATTTTGAAGCATGTTTGGTGCTTTTTATTAACCTGCCTACCTTTACCAGGTGGTGAAGAGTTGGTATTGAGTTTCGAATCTCTTTCAAAACATGAGAGAGTTATTGATAGAGGTAAAATAGGAATGGCTTGATGCCATTGGCCTTAAGCATGTGACACGACTAGAGACTATGGTGGGCGATCGTGCTTATTTGAATGCTCTTATTAACTTATGGGATCCGTGCACCAACACCTTCCTCCTACCTATAGGGAATATTATGGTGATGCTTGAGGATGTCTATCAGATATTGTGTATTCTGATAGAGGGGTGGTCAATCATATCTACTCACTATGACCTAAGAGATACAGTCATGGAGAGGTACTTTGGCAGGGAGTGGGAGGATGTCGTACGTGACTCATTGAGTGGAGGGATATTGGTGGGGTTTTGGTATGATATAGGTGTACTGACCACTAGGAATGTTCTATTGATGACATTGATATAAAACATGCTACTACCAAACTCTTTAGTAGCTAGGTTTCCCTGAAATCTATTGGAATTAGTGTTTACTTTGGTAGAGTGCACCTTGGAGCAGCTGCTAGTGATGGCTTAAGGGATGACATTGATGGCACAATTGTACAATGAGTTGTACGAGATCTACTCCTAAGTGTGTAAAGGCTTGGAATGTAATTTTCTACTACAGGTGTGGGGTTGGCAATACATAGTTATGGGTTGACTATAGGAATTACCATGGATGACATGGACATAGTTGGCAGACAGGGAGATAGGCTACGGGATCCTATGGTAGTGGGTCTAGGAGGTAGGGTGAAGTCATCACCTTGCAAGTGATGTTGACCATAATGCATAGTATTTTTTATGACTCAGGGTAGTAGAGATTATTTTAAGACCTTATAGGGATTGTCGAACATGGACCGATGCTGAGGTACAACTTCGTAGGGTGAGGCAAGGGATATGGCTAGTCGAGTGACATGGGACTGAGTGGGAGTACTTTCCTTATACTCGATTCCTATGATAGTTTGGGTTATGTTAGGGGTTTCCTAATGAGCACAAGCATTGCAAGGATGAGAGGACACTGATATGGACAATGGTGGAGGCAATAGGAGAGGAGGTATATCCTATAGTGGATATTTTGGATTCAGATGATGCTAGGACAAAAAAGGAGTATGACTCATGGTGGGTGATATACCAGTGGTAGGGAGAGGGTCCACTAGGGGGTGATACGATAGGGGTAGTGGAGGGGGATAAAAGGGGTGCTCTGAATGAGGGTCAAGTAGATGTAGGTGAGTGAAATATGTATTTCCACATGGTGGATGAGTGGGTAGACCTCTTAGACTTAGGATATCAAGATGAACTCGAGGAGGATGACTTTAAGGATCAAGAGATGAAAGCACAATAGGTCACATGAGGTGACATAGGTACTGAGTTGTGAGATGATCTAGTTAGGGTTAGGTAGGAGAGAGATCTCCTACAGATATAGGTACATAATACATAGGCTGAGCTTGATAGGCATGCGGTAGAGATAGTGACTCTTTATGTATACGTTAGATCATAGATTCCTAATCAAGAGAGCTCTAGCAGTGGGGAGACAACTAGGCTATGGGAGGAGATGGTACAACTCTAGTATTTAGTGGGAGTATTCCAAGCTCATTGTTGAGAGGAGTTGGAGGATGAGATAGTGCACCTTAAGGGGAGCTTACCAGCCCATCCATCTACTAGTGGGTCATAGTAGATTCGAAGGAGTGGTACATGGCAATATTTAGCAAGGATGGAGACACATGGCTCTACACGAAGGGCTGATAGGGTAGGGGGTAGCAGGTCTGGGAGTTTTCTATGGGCTTCGACTGAGGTGGAGGTGATATTCATAGTACCAGTTCTACATGACCATGGTTGGCAAGACTCTGATGGATCTTATTTGTATTTTAGATTTTGGTAGCGTGAGGTCTAAGGACCCACTTTATTGTAGCCTACAAGTAGTTCAAGGATTATGATGTATCTTTTTACCCCATACATATACATATATATGTGAGCTTTTCTTTTTATCATCATGTGTTTCCTTACTGCTTTATGAGATGTATGCAATGTATGTATTTGCTTTACGATGTTGTGATGGATGTGTATCATGTATGCATATGTTGTAAATATGATTTGATTTTATGATATGTATATGCATGGATGCATAATGAGATGGATTATTTATTGATCTAGATGATCACATATGAATACTATATGGCATACTATGTTAGGACCATATACTGTATAGAATTCATCGACCCATTTGTAATGTTATTATGTGATGAATTCATGGAAATGTAGACTAATGAATTGTGGTAAAATAGAATAAATGAAATGAATTTTATAGAATGTATATGAGGTTTTTATGAGACTCAAACACTCTAGTTTATTGATCAAAAGTTATATACTAACCATGCAAGACTTTTTGACAAGGTATGAATCTTCTAGGATGACCAAGATACTCAATATCCCTGTGTGTGCAAGTGAGTTCATTTGTAATATGCATAATATTACCCCAGTGCCAAACATGATTGATGTAGCCCATTTGTACTAAATATCACGCTATGAGTATCACAATTCTAGGTTTTTTATGTAGTTGTATTAGACCACTAGGTAGTATAGGCTACCAAAATATAGCTCATCCACCTACAAACATTGGTATGTATACATGCAAAATGCTAATGTGA
Organism: Wollemia nobilis; assembly: GCA_028583015.1. Taxonomy (NCBI): domain Eukaryota; kingdom Viridiplantae; phylum Streptophyta; class Pinopsida; order Araucariales; family Araucariaceae; genus Wollemia; species Wollemia nobilis. Next base: position 2,560,678 of record JAQPPZ010001679.1, on the reverse strand, counting down.
TAGACATATCGTCATGCATAAGGATACCGCCATTTCCAGGTAGGCTTGATGCCACCTAACCTATAATGAGGATCACCTTATGGTTTGTCAAATGCTAAGAATTCTACGAATTCAAGTTCAAGACTCCCTTCTTTTCTTTTATTTGATTTGGGATATTTGCTCATACTTAGTGATGAAAATAACTATTTATTTTATATGTTGTTTTCTTTGAGCAAGGGATTTGTTTAGTGATGAAAATCACTGTTTATTTTACTTTTTATTTTTGCTTTGTGAGATTTTGCTTAATGATAGTCGTGAAAACCACTATTTATTTAGGGGAATTGGGTAAGGAGAAGCTTGTCCTTTTGTTAATTCTTAGCATTTTTGAACCATTCGCACAGGGGGACGAGCAAGGTAAAAAATTTCACTTAAGGTAACCTACACAACTTTGTAGGTTTCATCTTTCCTTGTGCAAAATTTGGATTTATTAGTGTGAAAATGTATTGGGATTTTGAAATATACAAGGTACAATCCAAGAAAGACTCTACCTCCTAAAAATTAGGATAAATTTCTAAAAAAAATAGAAAATAAAACTAGAGATGGTTGAGTGACCGAAAACCCTAAGACATTCTAGAACAAATGACTAGGTGAAGGGAAATGGACATAAATATGGAAAAGTGGGAAATGTAGGTGGACATGATAAGTGTAATATGAAATGATGTGGATGATGACCTTAACAAAATTAATTTTGAATGATGGCTGGTTTACAATCTTAGTGCTAGACATGTATGAGCAACTCTAAAATGCAAATTGCAATGATGAGTACGTTTAATGCAAGTGATTATAAAATGAAATGGTGTGCAATATGATGTGATGCAATATTTCTATAATTTTGATGTTTTGATGATGTTTTTGAGTTTTGATATATGTGTATGTACAATTTGACCAATGGGCTTAACAAGTGCCATTGAGGCTTTTGGGGTGACCAAAGGGCTTATATATGCATTTGAATCATTTTGGGGTGACCTATATGGTCGTATACCACCTAGGAGTGTTTTAGGGTGATCTAGACAGTCGTAGACTACCTAGGAGCATTTTGGGGTGACCTAGACAATCATAGACCACCTAGGAGCATTTTAGGGTGACATAGATAGTGGTATACCACCTAGGAGAATTTTGGGTTGACCAAGCAATTTTTAGATACCCTTGGAGCATTTTGGGGTGACCCAAATGGTCATAGATTTCCTAGGAGCATTTTGGGTTGATCAAACAATTTATAGATACCCTTAAAGCATTTTGGGGTGACCTAGATGGTTGTAGACCACCTAGGAGCATTTTGGGTTGACCAAGTGGTTTGTACATACCCTTGGAGCATTTTTGGGTGACCTAGATAGTTATAGACTACCTAGGAGCATTTTGTGTTGACCAAGCAGTTTGTAGATACCCTTGGAGCATTTTAGAGTGATCGTGGTACTCTTAAGCATAGAAATGCCACGTATGAAGTATGTTCAAGGGTTTAGGATCCTTGAATCCTTCAAGGGTGGCTAGGCGATAGGTTTTAGATCTGATATAACTGGTGATGATGAAAGGACCTAACCATTTTATCATAAAATTATCCCTTAGGTGGAGCAACAAGTTGGAATTTCATTGTTTCTCTTTCAGAACAAGGTCACCAGCCTAAAATTCTCTAGGATGGACTCTCATATTATAGGCTCTCTTAAGTCACTCTTGATAAACATGCAAGTGCTTAAGAGCATTGATGCATCATTCATCAAGCAATGTAAGCTGGTCTAGGTAAGCCTACCCTATAGTGTCATCATTTATGAACTCTTGCATTGATATGCATAGCGATGGAATTTCCAAATCTATAGGCATGACCACCTTAGTACCATAGACTAGTGAGAATGGGGTTACCCCAGTGGGCGTCCGAATACTAGTGTGATAGGCCCATAGAGCAAGGGGTAATTGCATGTGCTATTCTTTGTGATTCTCTTTAACTATTTTATTCAGAATAGCAATCACCATTTTATTATATGCCTCATCTTTCCCATTTGCTTACGGATAATAGGGTTTCAAAAATTTGTGTTGAATATTATACTTTGTTGTTAAAACACGCACATATTTTTTCTTGAAGTGCATCCTGTAGCACCCTAAAATTGGCACGGTTAAAACCTTAGTAAAAAGATAAAATATTAAAATTTGAATTTCAACCCCAAACTGCCCGTTAAACCGCCTTTTACCCGCTTTCCCCGTTTTTCGTGCCATTTTTAGGATTTGTTTTGACCGTTGGACGATATCGTCGTAGATTAGACGAAATCGTCCCCGATCTGACGAATTCATCTGGAATAGAACGTCCAGACGATTTCGTCCCAAAACCAAATTTTCATAATTAGCTTCTGTTTCAACAGCCTCTCCAACTTGGGGCGAAGCGTGTACTGCGCGGTTGGAGATTTCCCTGTTGGAGATCTCCCAGATTGGGATGATCCCCAACCTCCCAAACCTCTTTTTAATCCTATATAAACTAGGATTTTTCTAGTTTATCCCCCTGCCTCCCTGCCTAATTCTTGCTGATTCTCCCTGAACCCCCAACCCCTTTGTTGACAGGATTTCATTGCAGAGTTAGCTCCTTATTCCCTCGCATTATTGCTTGCATTTTGGTATTTTGCATTTTTTTTTGCAGGAATTCTACTTGTTTTTCAGTCGAGGCTAGCTTGGATCGTCGCAGACGATCTCGGACGATTGCGGACGATTTCGTACGATTGGAGGCGATCTTGACTGTAGTCCAGATTGGGGGCAGTCCGAGTTTAGAGTTCGCATTTTCTTAAGCTTTTCTGCATTTTCCATAACATATTTCTACACTGTTTTAAGTTATTATGTTTTATGCATCTTGGAGTTCACCTCATTTAGCATAATTGCATGATAAAGGTAAAATCAATCATTAAATTTATTGCATTTCCTCATTTGTTATTAGACACTATTATTTAGGCATGTTTGCTGTTATTTCTATCATTATCCCTTGCTTCTGCATTTGCATATTTGGTATTTTGTGTCTTTTTCTATGATTGCGAGGTTTTTGACGGATTCGTCCGACGAATTCATCGATTTCAGGCGATTCTGTCCTATTTCAGATGACCTTCTATGATTTGAGATGATCTCGAGAAATATCTGATGATAATGTGCAAACTGAGATGATCTGAACTGCTACAAGACTCAGAATCTCCATCAGACATCCGAAATCAGGTATGAATTCTTCTGGTTAGCATATTCTCTATAATTTGCATCTATTTCTATTTTTTGTATTCATTGAAATCCGCATTGGCATATAGAATAGTTTAGATTCATATCGGCCAAACCTAGGAGTTGAATGATCAAGCATAAAAATGAACACATCAAACACACTATCAACCTAGGCGTGGAAACTGCCATTCAAAAGTTTCTTGGTGAACCCACCATCCATCAAAAATTCACCCTTATACACCTCCCCTGAGAGGCGGGACCTTCAAAGGGCCTCTCAGTCCGAGGTATTGTCCCATCCTTTTCACATCCCCCTTCCGGGCATGGATCCTATAGCTTGAAGGTAAGGGTGCAAAAAATTTGGAGCGATACATTTTGGTGAACCCGACGTGAAAACTAAAAACCTTTTGAAAACAATTCAATTCAAAAAAAAAAAACAAAACATAAATGCATTTAGAATCAAAGATTGCATGTCATATTTAGATGGTAGATTATAATAAAAGACGAGTTGTCACCATTAATGTTGAAAATCAATTAGCAGCTATAGAGATTACTTATGTGCTTAGAGTACCTCAAACAAATAGGGTTCAACCTTTGTGGGACGAACTTAATAGGAGATTAGATCTCATTTCATCTAGAGCAACTGAACTTAGGCAAATCAAGAGGTTTGTCCTAGATAGAATCTTGGATCCCGATCAAGTGATTTTGTACCATGAACTTCAGAGAGCTTGCCATAGGTGGTTAGGAGATAAAAGAGCCCTTGTGTCTTCGAGTTGTATACCTTTGAGGAATACCTCGATAATGCAGCTGTAGTACATAAATTTTTGTCTCGTATAGAAGATCAAGAGGTCATTCTTACGGATAGACAAATATGGTATAGAGTTCCCGGAGTCTGTGTTATATCGAGAATATTGCCATGAGATTTATTTTTACAAAACAGAATCTGAAACAGATAATATCACTATAGCACACTTCATTAAGTTCCTGAAAAACCATTTCCAATTTGAAGAGGAGCACTTTATGACTCCTGATGAACTTGATCCTATCAATGACATCTATAAACTATTTATAGAAAACTAAGTTATTATTTTATTATTGTTGTTTCTTGTATTTAGTGTGTTGTTTATTGTCTTTATAAAAAAAAACAAAAACAAAAACAAAATAAAATTATCATAAAAAAATAATAACAAAAAAATCAAAACATTTTCTTTTAAGTATTATAGTAGGTATATAATTAAAATATATACCTCCCAAGATCTGTTGCAAATATATTAATATATATTTGCTAAAACCTAAATTTAGACACAATGACTAGACTCGGGAATGGAAAACAAATTGAAGTAGAAGAAGATTGGTTAGGAAAAACCAATAAACCAGATGCCCTTCTTGAAGAACCAATTCAAGAAGAAGTAACCTTAAACCAACAAGAAGAAGAATTTGTGGACGCAAATGAACAAAAAGAAAATGATAGAGAGGAAGGATCCTCATCTCCTAAAATAACTCCAGACGGAGCTGTTACTTTTGAGAACATGGACCATTTTTGGAAATTTCTCAATAATAATATTGGCACTCTTAATAGAGCAGTCCATATGGATAAAGATCAAATTAGTGATACTCAAGCAACCCTAGAAGATATATATCACACATGCACTAATCCTTTGTCCTTTGTTGATCAAGAGAGTGATCAAGCTGGACCGTCCAATTTGGACATGGCTGCTATAATCCAGAACATGCAACAACAACAGGTTACCCAACCACCTAGAGTGCCTATTACCAAACCAAGGGTTATTCCTACACAAAAGAAACCTTCATTCACTACTTTATTTCGCCAAACTATTGATCAATATACCTCAAATCAACTAAAGCCTAAAACAAAACCAAATGTTAATTTCCAACAATCCGGGATACAACATAATGCTACCACAAATCTTCTTCATAATACTCTTCCTACCAATCATTTGCATAATAGTAACATAGCATCGAATCCTTATGTTCCGCCTTCTTACGCTCACAAATCCCATGCTCATGTACCACCGAACCAATATGGTGGGCAAGTTGGCAATCTGGAAGCCATGGTGAAACAGTTAACCTCTCGTATGGACCAAATAGATCCCTACCGTCCCTCGTACAATTATCGAGAGATGTGTAGTCAACCTCTAGATCCTATAGTTGTAGCACAACCATATCCCAAACACTTTCCTATGCCTGTCCTACCTATATATAAAGGAACCGAAGATCCCATAGAGCATCTTCGTATGTTTAGGATAGCATGTCATGACATATCACATGATGATTTGCTATTACTAAAAATGTTCCCGAAAAGCTTAGGGGGATGGCATTGGAGTGGTATTATCAACTACCCACTCATTCTTTGAGAAATTTTGAAGAGACCGTTGAGTCTTTTGTGCATCAATTTAGTGCCTATATCGAAAGGCATGTAACCATTAAATATTTGTACAACCTAAAACAAGACAAAGATGAGTGTTTTGCTGACTTCTTAGCTCGATGGAGACAGGTTGATAGGAAAACTACACTTTGTGTTACCTTATCGGGAGATGTTGGATATTTTTATCAATAATTTACAAGAACAACTATCCTATGAATTATCAACTGCTACCTTGACCACCTTCGATCAAGCTATAGACTTAGCTCGAAGGGTGGAAGATGCTCTCATTAGAAGAGGTCAGCTCAAAAAGAAAGATGATGAGAAAACATCCAAAAATCAGTATAAAAATAAACAAGTTGTGGGTGACGGAGTCACTTATAGTAGAAACATTGCTAATGTTAATACTACGAAAACAATGGAGAAGTTTATATTGAAACCTCTTGATAAACCACCTCGAGAATTTACTAGGTTAAATCAACCTTTATCAACCATTCTCCCCCAATTACTAGCACGAGGCTTGATCCAATTACCAGCTATCAGGGAACCTGATCCAACTATACCCGGATACAGAGCTGATTTACATTGTGATTTTCATAGAGGACCTGGACATGCTACAAACTCTTGTAAAATATTAAAACATAAAATACAAGATCTGATTGATAATAATGAGATGGAGGTGCAAGCCTTCCAACCTAAACAAAATGCTTCTAATAACGCTCAAAAGAGCACCCCTCAAAGTCAGAATCAGAATGCCAATCAATCATTGGACATATTTCAACATCCTTTACCAAAGCATGGTAAAGAGGTGGCTAATCAAATCGAACATCATAATGTTCCCCCTCCTACCCGATATGTAGGGACTATTAGTGGGCAATTACCTGTTCAGGATCCTCAAATATTTGACACAACTTTATCCATGGTTACGTCCAGACCCCTATATAATACTCAAACACTGGATCTTAGTGATGTAGAATCGGATACTGAAAGTGAAATAGACATCACCTCAAATCAATCGAATAGTTCTGAAAATGAATCAGATCCTATTCAACCTATCACAGATTCTATGGTTTCGGAAGAACCATTTCCTAGAAGAGTTACTACTCGACCCTCTTCTCATCAGTTCCTTCCTAATGAACAAGCCATAAATGCTAGACCAAGACCAATTCATCGTCCTCAACATAACATTGTAGGTACCATCGGAGTCGTTACCAGACAACAGGCTCAAAATTCTCAACAGGATCAAACTCAGAATGATGGATCAGCTCCATTTATTTTGAAAAATCCCAATAAAGGGAATCATATGTCTAATGTTCAACCTAAGCCTCCTTATAATATTAATGAACAATTATCCAATACTACAGCTAGAATTTCCCTTTTGGACTTGTTAAGATCTTCTCCTACCCATAGGGATGAATTAATGCTCACATTAAGCCAAATGATGGTACCACAAAATATTCAACCTTGAAGCCATGACCAATACTATCATCACTCGAGAAGTCGATTGTATTGACTTTCGAGATAGAGATATACCACAACATAGTTTACATAAGGATAATCCCTTATATATTACTGCCCTAATTGGAGATGTAGTTGTTAAACGAGTCTTGATTGATAATGGTTCATCTTTAAACATATGCACTTTTGACTTCTACCAACGATTTGGGTTTAGAAGTGACGAGATGAAAAGAACGGATATGATTATCAAAGCCTTCAATGACGAGACACAAGAAACGTGTGGAGTCATTACTATACCCTTGCAAGTTGGTCCTAGAACCCTAGATACGACCGTGTTTATTGTACATTGCCTTGCATCGTACAATATACTTTTGGGTCGCCCTTGGATCAATGCGATGCGAGCGGTTCCCTCCACTTTACATCAGTGTGTTAAATTCGAATTTAAAAACCAGTTGGTTACCATTCATGGTGATCCTAGACCCTTTGATATGTGCGCTTTGGCAGAACCTGTTGGAGTGCAATTTTGCCCTACCCTATCATCCACACATCCTAATTCTTATCATCCATCCAAACGTGTGAAACACACACCCATAACATCATCTACTCCTTCAACTACACCTATACATTTAGCTCAACCATCTTCTGAACAAACCACATTAGGACCTCGAAAAGAGCCTAAACCTACACCCAATGCTTCTTGTTTTACTCCTATATCTTCCATACCTCTAGATTCACCCGTCAATATCCCTATGACATCTACATCCACTACTGGCATTCTTTCCACATTCAACGATGTAGGAAATGTTCCTTCTACCTCTTATGCTCTTACTGATGAGCTCTTACCCGATTTATCTAAAATTCTTATATCAGAAGAATCCAACACTGCCATGCAGACTTCCCTCCTTTTAAATAAACTCCCACCTTCTCCTCGTACCTTGGGCCTCCCACAACCTATGGGAAGTATCTACCAAGTCGGGAGTTGTGCTTTTATTTATAAAGGATATGATTGAGGAAGAATACCCTGAAACATCAAGACACATTGTGATGGATATGCTAGATGCTATTTTGCTAATGAATATATTAAAGCTAAACCCATAATGCTTAAATTGGGCTATAAAGGGAAAGGTTTGGGACCTTTCCAAAATGGTATGAAAGAACCTTTCGAGGTAGAACCGTGGCCCACCTGCTGTGGTGTGGGCCTATTTTCTAGTAAAGGTCAGCCCTTTCCATTTGAGGATGATGACCATCTCGTATGTTATCAAGATTATCTAGATAAACAAGATTCTTTGTGTCCAAAGAATAATTCTTCTACCTGCAATATGCTATCCATAGCCTATCCTGAAATGATTGTCGAATCCGACGACGAGTTGGAGGGAGATATCTTTCATGATATTTCCATTGAGGAATTGTTATATAATGAATTTTATTTTGATGGCTCTATACCTAGTATAGCCCAGCTTGAGGCCTCGACTCCTCAAAATGAATTATCCAAGCTAACCTTGGAAGAATTACAAGAATTGGGTGTTTCACCCACCCCACCTAATTTTGAGAGAGATTTACATATGGAAGTTGAAAACGTTATAAAAATTAACATTGGAACCGAACATAACCCTCACATAATCAATATTGGATCAGAATTGAGTCAAGAAAAACAAGATAAATACATTTCATTTCTTAAAGACTATGAAGATGTCTTTGCTTGGACATATGAAGACATGCCAGGTCTGGACCCTTCTGTAGTTATGCATCATCTAGTAGTCCATCCAGATGCTAAACCTGTTAAACAGAAACTCAGAAAAATGCATCCCAAAGTGGCCTTACTAGTCAAAGGAGAACTAGAAAAAGCTGTTGAAAGTCATTTTTATACAAGCCATTGACTATGCTGAATGGATCTCAAATGTAGTTCCAGTAACTAAGAAAGAAGCCACTAAAGTTAGGGTTTGCACCGATTTCAGAGACATTAATGTTGCATGCCCTAAAGATGATTTTCCTCTTCCCAACATGGATCAGATCATTGACTTTACTGCTGGAAGTGGAATGATATCCTTAATGGATGGATTTTCTGGTTATAATCAGATCAGGATAGCTCCTGAAGATCAGGCCAAAACAACCTTTATTACCCCTTGGGGAACTTTTTGTTGGAAAGTGATGCCATTTGGCTTAAAGAATGCGGGTGCAACCTATCAACGAGCTATGACTTATATTTTTCATGACATGATGCATGATATCCTACATGATTATGTAGATGATATCATAGCTCGTTCCATCAAAGAAGATGATCATTTAAATGACTTAAGGAAAGTATTTGATCGGTTAAGGGAATATCTTATCTGACTAAATCCTGCTAAATGCATATTCGAGAGTTAAGTCTGATAAATTATTAGGGGTTATAGTTTCTTTACGTGGCATTGAAATTGACCCTCTCAAGATCGCGGCTATCACAGATATGCCCGCACCCACAAATATATCAGAATTACGAAGTTTACAAGGTAAGCTTCAAGCTATTCGCCGCTTCATCGACAAGTTGGCAGACAAAATTGGACCCTTTCTTAAGCTTCTTAAGAAAGATGTCTCTTTCATTGGGATGACGAATGCCAAGAAGCATTTGAACTCCTTAAGCAATATCTCCTCAAACCTCTAGTGCTTTCCCCACCTAGATCTGATCGTCCTTTTATCTTGTACATTTTTGCTTCGATTTCTGCCTTAGGAGCTATGTTAGCTCAACTTGATGATGAGAAGAAAGAACGTGCTAATTATTACATTAGCGGAACCTTAATCAGTTATGAAACTCGTTATACCATATTAGAGAAGTTATGTCTAGCAGTCGTATTTTCTACATAGAAACTACGACATTATATGCTCAGTCAAAAAATGTATGTTATTGCCAAATTCGACCCTTTGCGATATCTCATGAGTCGACCATATTTATCTGGTCGCACAGCCAAGTGGGTTCTTGCGCTAAGCGAATTTGAACTCACCTTCATAGGACAAAAGTTTGTTAAAGGTCAAATCATAGCAGATCAATTAGTTGTTGCACCCTTAGAATCTACTCATCCCCTCATCATTGAGTTTCTTGATGAATGCCTTAAACTAGAGGCAGACCATTCGAAGCAATGGTCCTTATACTTTGACGGAGCCCGATGCATGAGTGGGGCTGGTGCGGGTATTATTTTAATATCTCCGCAAAAACATCTTATTCCTCTGTCCTTCAAATTAACATTTGCTTGCACCAATAACACTGCTGAATATGAAGCTCTTATCCTTGGATTACGAGCTGCCTTGGCATTGAAAATCAAAAGTTTATTGGTTTTCGGTGACTCCCAACTTGTCATAAATCAAATCAATGATGTTTATCAGACCAGAGATGATAAATTACGCCCATATAAAGCATATGTTTTGCAGTTGTTATCCTTGTTTGATAAAGTTACTTTGGAAGCTATTCCTCGAACTAGCAATCGTGCGGCTGATGCTATGGCTGCAGTTGCATCTCTTTTACCCTTGGAGTTAGACGATGAATATGCTACCATCATTATTCATCGACTCCAGGAACCCGCTTCAAGCAAATCATGCTTAGAACCTTTGGATGTGTTTCTCATCAACGAAACAACTCCTGAACCATGGTATACTGATATATTTAATTTTTTGCAAAAAGGAACCTTCCCTGATGGTTGCACTAGCAACTGGCGTAGGTTATTACGTAGACAAGCAAGTCGCTTTGTGATTATTGGTAATACCTTGTACACAAGATCTTTTGAAGGCATCTTATTGAGATGTTTGAATTTAGAAGAATCCAGATCAGCTTTGAATGAAGCCCACAATGGATCTTGTGGGGGACATTTTAGTGGTAGCGCCATTGCTAAGAAACTCCTTCGGATAGGATATTTTTGGCCTACCATGGAAACTGATGCACATAATTATGTGCGACATTGCGACAAGTGCCAGAAACATGCTGACCTTGTCCATGCGCCTGCACAAGAGCTGCAGGCTATTTCATCTCCTTGGCCCTTTTCAAAATGGGGCCTAGACATCATTGGAAAAATCAACCCTGTGTCATCTGATGGACACAAATTCATCATAACTGCCACTGAGTATTTCACGAAGTGGGTTGAAGCTATGCCATTAGCTTCTTGCACTGGAACACAAGTTTCCAAGTTTGTTTTTAATCAAATTATTTGTAGGTTTGGAATTCCTGCCAATCTCATTTACGATAATGGAACTTGTTTCAAAAATAAAGATGTCAAGAAATTATGTCAAAAATATAAAATTCAACATCGTTGGTCCACTCCCTATTATCCTCAGGGTAATGGTCAAGCAGAAGCATCTAATAAAACCTTAATCAAAATTCTCAAAAAATTGGTCAATAAAACCGGTCGAGACTGGCACATTCAGTTATATCCTGCTTTGTGGGCCTATCGAACTAGTGTTCGAACCCCCATTGGAACTTCACCTTTTGTCTTGGTTTATGGTGCTGAAGCCATTTTTCCCTTTGAATTAGAAGTTCCTTCTTTAGCTCTACTACTTCAAGATACTGAAGTAGGGGATGAATATCGTCTTTGGCGATTTAGTCGGCTAGAACTTCTAGATGAAAAGCGCATCAATGCTTTGGAGCATCTTCGCGCCTACCAAAACAAGCTTAAGAGAGCATATCTTAAGAAAGTTCATCCTCGATCCTTTGAGATCGGTGACCTTGTCTTAAAAGAAAATAAAAAAAATACTAATGCAACTACAAACCTTAAAGGTAAATTTGAGCCCAATTGGCTTGGACCATATGTCATCAATGCTAAATTTGGATCAGGAGCATACAAATTATCTACCTTAGATGGTAAAGAACTTAAAGAACCTATGAACATTATGCATCTTAAACGTTACTATGCGTAAAAATTGGTCATTTCATCATTGTATATATTTGTTTAAAACATTTCAAAAAAACCACTATCTTGTATTTCTTTCAATTCATAAACTTAAAATATAAAAACACCAAAAACATCCAAATCATCAAAATCTTCAAAACCATCTTTTATCTTTGTACCTCTCAATTTGTGAAGTATTGCAGTTATATTTTCAGTTATTTTGGATAAATTAGTATTTATTTGGAATCCCGCACTTTCACATTCACATGAATAAATCTCTTGATTTTATTTGTTATGATTATTAATCTCTCTTATATCAAAGCCCACATTTGAATTAAATAAAGTTTTGAGCATAGAGAACTGATCTTGTTATTTACTTGAACCAAGTATATCTCTTCACATTAAAATGATTTCATTGCACATTCGATATGATGCTACATAGTAGAAATGGTTTCTTGAGCGAAAAGTTTCCCCTGCTATCCTATCATGCACATGGTCTAGAATCTTTGAGAATTGACAAAAGGACAAGCTCACCCCTACCCAGAATAAAAATCCCTTGCTCTACAGCTAATCCGAGCAAGTATCCCTAGCATAGGAAGAAAAGAAAAGTTCAAGAAACAAGAGAAAAAGAAAAAGGTTATTTGAATCATCACAGCAATATTTCAGCATTATCTCAAATATCAAGCAAAAATACAAAAGTACAAAAAAAAAAAAAAGCAAAAGTGAAAAGCAAAAGCAAAATACAATAAACTCCTTTCCCTACCCCTTGAAAAGAAAAGAAGGGTGAATGAGCTTGAATCCCTGGAATTCTCAATTATTCGAAAACTGTGAGGTAAGCCCCATAACAGGTGGTTTGTGCCCAACCCGCTTGGCCTTGGGTAAATCCTAGCGTGGTGATATGTCTATCACATTAGCGACCTTCTTTTGTATAGACCTCTATCAGCTTATGGATTAGCTAGCTCTTGATAAACCTAACTTACATAGTAGTCTGGTATGGTTACATGCATATAAATCATGGTCAACGAACATTCATTTGGTCAAGGCAAATTACTTGTATCAAATTATCTTGCTCAAAATTGGTGAATGAACAATACAATCGCACACACATTTGTATTTGAGAGATTTTGTATCATTATGATAAATCAAGATTGGTAATGAACTCACATTTGCACATGAGGATTCCTTATAAATCTACATTTCTCTTTGAGATAATTTAAAATATCTATGTAACTCTTTTCGGAATAATTTTATCCTTTTATTTCAGAATTCTTGTTTTGTATAAAAGCAATTACATACATCTTCTCATAAAATCTCAAAAATAATTTCAAACAAAATTTTCATATTATTATTTTTCTGTTTATCAAAAGTCAAAAATGCATCTTGCAATAAAACCAACAATCTATTTTCTTCTTTGGATTTCGCGATGATGGTATAAGTTTATACCTATAATTCTATGCCTAGCGCAAACCATCATTCTAATTTTCTTTTCCATTTATTTTAAAACAAAATTCATCAAAACATGTGACTTGCATCATTATGTTACACAATTATGCTTTACAAACAAACAAACACCTATTCTATTTCATGACATTATGTTCAAAATTCAATATTGCACCCATGGTATAAATTCTAAAGGAATTGTTCAAAATTTTATCACACTTAGGAATTTATGCCTAGCAACATCATATTTTCATGCATACTATTTTTATGAAAATCTGAAAACAAATCATCAAACCATCATTATCTCCATCATTACAACACAAAGTCTTAAGGCAGTCTCTTAAGCACTCTTTTACTTTTAACAATATTTCTATACTGGGATTAGCTTGACGACCGAGTGAGCGGCGACTCCATGAAATGGTCTATAATAGCGACAATGTCCTTTGAAATTATTGTTAGAAGTCCCTTTTATTTTTATCAAATCACACCACAACCACCAATTGTTTACATCAGATTATTTCATTTAAAATCTTACAGCATGACATCAAAATTATAATATTTCAAAACGACATAATTATATGAATCCTCAATCCAATAAGCAAACAATTCAAACATTAAAGCATCATAAAAACATATGAACAAGTCATATCATCAGAAACAAGATCATATATATATATATATCCAAAAATTATTTACATCATATCAAAACTGGATTGGTATGCCACAATCTATACCCTGGCATACTCAATCCTCTCAACAATCTCTACAAAATTTATAGTCCATAGACACCTAGCCTCGAGAAGCCCTCGAGCTCTCAGCCTCATCTCCTCCCCCACCCTGACGTGGAGGAGGTGGTCCCATAGAGGTCCGAGATGTATCTCGGGTCCTCGTCGTCGATCGTGAGGATGTCCTCGTCGATCCCATCCTGATTGGTTCTGCAATGTTGGCTAGCAGTTGTACCCTCTGGCCCTCTGGAACCAGCTGGAAGTATACCCCCTGGTAGAATGTGGTCTACATCATAGACCGCACTAGATCATCCCTGCTCGCCCCTCTGCTCCATGCCCTGAGCCATGTAGTCTCATCCTATAGTGTCCATACTTGCATCCTCAGCTGAGTGGCCTCGTCCTGCAGTGATTGCACCTGAGCTCGAAGGTGGGCAGCCTCAGCCTGGAGAGCCATTGTCTCGCTGCTCTCCCCTATGTCCACACCCTTGCCCTTATCGGGTGATGGTGGTCTCTCCCTCTACTATGAAGGGAGTCTCTCCTCCCTCTGCTCTGTCTCCCATGGCCTCTATGGAGCCCGTGCCATCCTCTGGCATCTCTCCTATGGGATCCGTCATTGCTCTCTCCCCTGTGACCCCATGCTGCCTCAATAGCAGCCTGTCATCGCCTCCCCATCTGGTGCACCATGGCGTGCATTGGACCCTATGCCCTCGTCATCCGAGGAGGGTGGATGCCTACGTACCAGGCATCGTAGCCATCAGCAACCTCAGTGTCATCACCATCCATTGGTTGGATGGGGGCATCGTCCACGTCTTGACTCTAGAATCATTGCATATCTGGAGCCCCGCTCAGTGTAGTACTATCTTGAATAGTCCAGGAGTACTCGTAATCCTTGAGAGAAGGGATCCCCTACTGTAGACCGAACTATCATAGTACCCGATCGTAGCGGTGGAGCTCTACCTCTCCTCGCTCCATCCTCAGCCAATAGACTCGCTTGATGCGAGCCAGCTCCTGCCCATCCTCTGCCCACTCAGGGTGCTCTCGCCATGGCCTCCAGGTGATCTGGTCTAGGATGAGGTCATCTAGCAACCTCCGTGACATCGACAGATCTATCCATTGCTGTGACCCTCTCTGTAGCCACCAGTAGAAAACCTGGGGTCTCTCTCGGTCAACACCTATCAATGGGAGCCCTACCGGCCTCCGCACCGCAATGTGCTCCCAGCACCAAACCTACAGCAACGATGTCAAGACCAGACATCGACCTCCCTTGTATACGACCCCATGCGGGATCCTATACAAGCGGTAGAGTACAAAGCTCCCCCATGAAAATTTGTACCCGTGGTCTCTCATATCGTAGACTATGTCTAAGAGCACCCACGGTAGTCTGCATCCGCTCTGGTGGCACAACAGTAAGCCACCGACTACCCTTGCCAAAACCTGTGTCGGCCCTAGATGCCCCAGGCATCTGCCGTAGCGACTCGATGTTCACTCCGCCCTTCTCCAGGGTGAAGCTAGGGTCTCTAGTGAGCCTCATCATCGCCTGGCCCTGATTGGCCATAGGCATCATCAGCCATCCCTGTATGGGGATCCTCATGATCCTCCATACGTCCTCTAGAGTGGGAGCCATCTCCCCTATCGGTAACCGAAAGCAGGACGACCCCGGATACCACCTCTCTGCTAGGGCTGTCAGTAGCCCTATGTCAGTCGACACTTGTGGCATCTCTGCCACATGTTGTAGGCCGACCAGTCCAAGTCGGTCATGCTCTGCCTGGTCAAGCATGGCTATGTCATCCCTTAGCCCATCGTATTTCCATTCTTGGCTCTTTAGTAATCCCTTCTACAAAACAAACAATAAAACAACAAAATCATTAATAAATCAAGCATGCAAATTAAACAACTTAAAATCAAGTTTAAAATGATATCGTCCACCATTGGATGATATCGTCCCAAATTGGGCAAAATCATCCTTTGTGAGGACAACATCGTCTCCGATTTCGCAACTTGGGAATCACCCCTTGTTGGACGAAATCGCCCCTAATTCGCCGATTTCGCCGTCAGACGAAATCGACGATCTAGGGACGATTTCGATGAAATCGAGACGATTTTGTCCTGACGACGTCGACGGCCTAAAAATGGCCGTGATGCCCCAAACAATCAAATTTAAATCAAAACAACTTGCATAAAGTTACATTAAACCTAATCTACTAGGATTAGATCCTTACCCGTAGCCCGCGTCGGACCTCTATCGCTCTGTGCACTGTCTCCACCATATTTTTCTATAGAACTCTGGAACAGTCAAAGTGAATAGTAAAAATGAATTAGGGTTTTACCCTATTTTCTTAAATTTATTTAAAAATCAGCATTTTAAAATTTTAATTTTTGCTTTTCCACGTTTTTACCTCAAACGTTCGATTTGGGTAAAAACACGGAGGGGGCACCATAGTCAGCATTCGTACGATTCGACCAAGAATCGTCGTCTAAAAAATTGAGTATATTTTTGCTTTCTCGTAAAACGGGAAAAACTCGTCTTTAACGCATTTTCTTCAAAAAATTCGCTAAAGAGGGGGCAAAATGTAGCACCCTAAAATTGGCACGGTTAAAACCTTAGTAAAAAGATAAAATATTAAAATTTGAATTTCAACCCCAAACTGCCCGTTAAACCGCCTTTTACCCGCTTTCCCCATTTTTCGTGCCATTTTTAGGATTTGTTTTGACCGTTGGACGATATCGTCGCAGATTAGACGAAATCGTCCCCGATCTGACGAATTCTTCTGGAATAGAACGTCCAGACGATTTCGTCCCAAAACTAAATTTTCATAATTAGCTTCTGTTTCAATAGCCTCTCCAACTCGGGCAGAAGCGTGTCTGCACGGTTGGAGATTTCCCTGTTGGAGATCTCCCAGATTGGGATGATCCCCAACCTCCCAAACCTCTTTTTAATCCTATATAAACTAGGATTTTTCTAGTTTATCCCCCTGCCTCCCTGCCTAATTCTTGTTGATTCTCCCTGAACCCCCAACCCCTTTGTTGACAGGATTTCATTGCAGAGTTAGCTCCTTATTCCCTCGCATTATTGCTTGCATTTGGTATTTTGCATTTTTTTTTGTAGGAATTCTACTATTTTTCAGTCGAAGCTAGCTTGGATCATCGTAGACGATCTCGGACGATTGCAGACGATTTCGTACGATTGGAGGCGATCCTGACTGTAGTCCAGATTGGGGGCAATCCGAGTTTAGAGTTCGCATTTTCTTAAGCTTTTCTGCATTTTCCATAACATATTTCTGCACTTGTTTTAAGTTATTATGTTTTATGCATCTTGGAGTTCACCTCATTTAGCATAATTGCATGATAAAGGTAAAATCAATCATTAAATTTACTGCATTTCCTCATTTGTTATTAGACACTATTATTTAGGCATGTTTGCTGTTATTTCTATCATTATCCCTTGCTTCTGCATTTGCATATTTGGTATTTTGTGTCTATTTTTGTGATTGCAGGTTTCTGACGGATTCGTCTGACGAATTCGTCAGATTTCAGGCGATTCTGTCCTATTTCAGATGACCTTCTATGATTTGAGACGATCCCAAGAAATATCAGATGATAATGTGCAAACTGAGACGATCTGAACTGCTACAAGACTCAGAATCTCCATCAGGACATCCGGAATCAGGTATGAATTCTTCTGGTTAGCATATTCTCTATAATTTGCATCTATTTCTATTTTTTGTATTCATTGAAATCCGCATTGGCATATAGAATAGTTTAGATTCATATCGGCCAAACCTAGGAGTTGAATGATCAAGCATAAAAATGAACACATCAAACACACTATCAACCTAGGCGTGGAAACTGCCATTCAAAAGTTTCTTGGTGAACCCACCATCCGTCGAAAATTCACCCTTATACACCTCCCCCGAGAGGCGGGACCTTCAAAGGGCCTCTCAGTCCGAGGTATTGTCCCATCCTTTTCACATCCCCCTTTCGGGCATGGATCCTATAGCCTGAAGGTAAGGGTGCAAAAAATTTGGAGCGATACACATCCCATTATCGGAAATTATCTTGGATGGAATACCAAAATGACAAATGATATTATGTAATATGAACTCCATGATACGAGGTCCTATCATAGTGGTAAAGGGAATTGCTTCCACCCATTTTGTAAAATACTCAGTGGTTGTAATGATAAATGTATTATTGCCCAAGGATGCAGGTAAGATTTTCTTGATTAAATCAAACCCCCATTGTGAGAATGGCCAAACTGATTGAATCAATTATAAGGCCCGAGAAATTGTGTGTTAGGTTAGCATGGTGTTGACACTTCACATACTTCTTAACATAAGCAAAATGATCTTTCTCTAAGGTTGGCCAATAATAGCCCATGTGAATAATGCGCTTAGCAATAGCCATGCTACTAAAATGGCCACCACATATACCATCGTGTGCTTAGGCGATTGCCCAAATTGACTCTTGATGCTCTAAGCAATGAATAAGGATACCTTCATAACTTCAACGATACAAAATGTATCCTAGTAAGACATACTTTGTCACTTTTTATTTAAATGTCCATTTCGCGGTATGTGATAGCCTAGGAGGGATATTACCAAGCTTTAGGTGATCTTTGATTTGAGTGGACCAGTATTGATGTGAGGAAACCTCGATTGCATGAACTACCTGCCCCTTTTGAAGTTCATCCCTAGTAAATGCTGATTGGGAGAGAACTTGTAAGAATAGTGTTGTGTTGCTATCAAGAGGAGTTTGAGGGAATAGAGTCCTCCAAGTGGTATGATTCAAGTGATCATGAATTTATGAGAACCATTCCTGAGGATGTTCAATCTGAATCAAGTGGAATTCTAGCATGGATTGAGTATTCTCCAACTCAACCATAGATTGTGATAGCATTTTAACCTAAATGGTTGTCATATCATCGACAGGATTCTATGGAATTAAATACCCCAAGGAGGCCATGGTATCCACAAAATGATTCGATGAGCGAGGGAGTGCCTCGATATCATACCATTCAAAATTTGTTAGAATTTTATCTATAAGGGCTTTATAGACTTGTAGAACTTGACACTTGCATTGGTAAATCCCTTTGACCTAGTTTACAATGAGCAAGGAGTCACCAAAAAGTTTGAGCTTGGTTATTTTCATGGCGATAGTAATTTGAAGGCCTATGAGCAGGGCTTCATACTCAGCATTGTTGTTGGTGCATGGGAAATCTAGTTTGAACGATAGGGGTATGGGAGCCCCTTGAGGTGTGAAAAACACAATTCCTGTGCCACCCCCTTGCTCACATTTGGAGACATCGAAGAAAAGAATCATATCAGCCTGTGACTTAGGCTCATCAAAATCAGGTGATTTGGATATTTGGAAGACTACATTATCAGGAAGATCTATGCTAAGAGGTTGATCATCCTAGAGAGGAGCCTCTGCGAGTTGATCGATGATGACTTAAACTTTAATAAATTTTTATTCAATGAATTCTAGGTCAAACTTCGTCAATAACATGATCCGTTTTGTCGTGTGACTATTGTCATAAGTATGACTCATCATATATTGCAATGGATTCTCTTTTGATACAACATACATGGTATGACTAAGCATGTAATTTCATAGCTTCTTGGTGGTGAAAACCACTACTAGACATAAATTTTTAATGTATGCATACTTAATTTC
The DNA here is from genome assembly GCA_028583015.1 of Wollemia nobilis. Lineage (NCBI taxonomy): Eukaryota > Viridiplantae > Streptophyta > Pinopsida > Araucariales > Araucariaceae > Wollemia > Wollemia nobilis. The sequence goes on along the minus strand of JAQPPZ010001679.1, from coordinate 2,540,936 downwards.
GTAACTGACCAATGTGTGGCTAAGGTGGTAAGTAGCATGTTCCTTATGCAATTCATTCTTCTGGGCTAACATGATGCCCAATGCAATCCTAGTAGCTGAGATGTATAAGCAAAACAACACTCCTAGTCTAGGCGGAGTCAAAACTGGTGATGAAGCTAGATATTGTTTGATTACATCAAAGGTAGCTTGACACTCGTCATCCCAATGGAATGCGATCTCCTTGTGTAACACTTTGTTCATGGGCTAACATTTGTTCGATAATTGCACTATGAAGTGCTTTATGGATGTGACCTTACCCTGTAGGCTTTGCATTTGCTTGATGGTAGTTGGGGGAGGCATCTCAAGGATTACCTTGACTTTGTTTGGGTGTACCTTTGTGCCTCTTTTAGAGACGATGAATCCCAAGAGCTTTCTAGATGTGATGCCAAAGATGCACTTCTTGGGGTTCAGTCTCACATCATGTTTAATAAGGTGATCGAGGACTTTGCTTAGGACATTGAGATGCTCTTGGTGTAATAACAATTTGGCCAATAATTCATCCATGTAAAATTCAAAAATTTTGTGCATATAGTCATGGAAGATGTATATCATGGAAATTTGGTAGGTAGCACCAGTATTTTTAAGACCAAAAGGCATGACCTTATAGAAAAATATCCTCCAAGGCATTGTGAACATCGGCTTGAGCTAGTCTTTTGGATTGATACAAATTTGGTTGTATCTAGAGAAACCATCCATGAGGGATAGCATTTCATGGCCCACTATAGCATCTACCAAGAATCAATGTTTGGTAATAGGAACTCATCCTTGGGAATCACTTTATTCAAGTCTTGAAAGTCAGTGCAAATGTAAATCCTCTTATCGGGCTTCTTTACGAGGACCATGTTGGACAACCATGGTCGATAGTCCACTGATATGATGAACTTGGCATCCAATAGATTTTGTAGCTCATATTTCACCATTAATGCTACTATCAGATGCATTTTTCTCAGCTGTTGCTTAACTATCTTGGCCTTTGGGTCAAGCATCATATTATGCATGACTAGATTTGGATCTAGTCCTGACATGTCTTTGTAGGACCATGCAAAATATTTATTATTATTGGTGAGAAGGGCTATGTAATTGACTTTCTCAATGGGGGACAAACTTTCCCCTAACTTGATACATTGAGGATTCTCAGGATCTAAGCCAATATCTTTTTCAATCATTGGCTTGATTGACATATGTGACCCCTCCTCCAACTGATGGGGAGTAGGTATTAGATGAATGTCATCATATGGGTTTATATCATCAATTGGAACCTCAGGTTCCTCCTTAGAATGAAATTCATCATGAGTAGGCCTTGGAGAAAAATGAAATAGCTATAGCATCTCATCGCAAGGCTAGTACTAAAAAGGCGATGGGGGAGAATCTCCTCGATCAAATTCAATTACCCCCAAGTCGAGGTGCAGTGGCTTTGATGGGTTATTCAGATCTTGCATGGGTGCAAAAGGGTCTATGGAAATTATGTTAATGGATGGATGATTTCCCCTAGGTGGATGATGGTGTCTATTGACATCTAGGTGTCGCAAGACATGTGGAGGTGGTTGTAGTAGAGATGGGATAACCAGAGGTGGTCGATGCAGCTACGGGTGAGATTGTTCCTCTAAAGGTAGAATTTTTTTCCATATAGGATGATGTAAGGGGAACATATGCAGATAGAACCCATCTTCATCATCCATGGGGACAATCTATGGGTATTCTCCACTTAAACTAGAAGAATCAATGGGTATGACTCCACAATATGACTTATCATTAGACGTATATTCATAGGGAGACCCTTGATCCTCTTCCTCACTATCGTGCATAAGGGTATGCGAACTTTCACCTCTCTCATAATATTGGTTGATCTCGTAGGGTATCTCTTGGCCACTCATGGGTGCATGGAAGTAGTATTCCAATGAATAGACTCGATTGTGGTTGGCGTAAGGATCATGCGCTAGCTCATACCTAAATTTTAGGGTCAAGCACTCTAAACTATCCATGAGGATGTCGAGGGGCATATGCTTGTTGTGTTCCAAACTAGACTTATCATAAGGCATTTGATACTATGACTGGTAAGGAATGTGGGTGCCTTGCTCGGACAAGACCAACCCATAACCATACCAATTATAGAGATGAATATTTCTCATGACAAAGGAAGGATTGGACATGTAGTTGATGTCCTCAAAAAAGGTCTCTTCATCCTCTTCCTATTTTTGATAGGGCTCTATGCCATATTCAAGACCCTTATAAATGAAATTTTTCATATTCAAGGGTAGGCCAAGAGGTACGATAGTGCCTATGGGAAGACCAAGTCAACCCATGTCTTGCACCAACTCAATGGTAGGAGTAATTGTGATGTTCCTGACCAAGTATTCTCCTAGATCGGTGGTGGATAAATGCACTATGACTTGTGATAGCAGAGAAGGAGGGGACAGGAGTGATGCTTGAATTAATTCAATGTTTACCTCATGGGGTTTCTCCTCATCCACTGGGCTAGGAATATCACTTGTGGATAAGGTGGATATGGTCGAAGGGGTCTCATCAATAGGCCTTTTCCCCATGTTCTTCATAGTAGGATTCATCGATGATGAAGGGATGTTTGGGGGTGTTGATGATGAGGATGGTATTGAATGAGATGATGATGGATTGATTGAAGGTGATGGTGAAGGAGTAGAACCTTGGCTGGATGTATTTGGTATAAAATCCAAATGAATTGACTGTAAGGTCAACTTAGGTATTTTTTGCATTAAGTTGTAGTACTTAAAGGGCTCAAGATTTATAGAGACGACATGGACTTGCCTTTCATAGGTGTACTTTAGGCACTGGTGAGCGATGGAGGGTACACACTTCATGTACATGATCCAAGGTCTACCCAGTAGGATATTTTATGCCATCTCACCCTCCAATATGTGGTACAATTTTGGTATGGTCTTTTGTCCTACTCGGATAGGTAAGACTATCATACCACCTATTGAGCATATGGCATAATTAAATGCTTGAATGGTGTAGATAGACACAACAATATGAGATGCTAGGAGCCCAATATGTTTGAGATCTATTGTACTGATGATGCTGCTATATGAACCAGTATCAATGAAGAATCTCTTGTAGGGTGTTCCATTTATACATACAATAATGTGCAAGGGGGGATCCACCATGTCATTTGGAACTAGCTTGAGCTCATATTCCTAAAAGGTGATCACTGGTTTTTTATATTACTAAAAATACCCCATAAAATTATTAAAGGAGTTTGACTCCTGGGGCTATAGCTTGATCGCCTTGAGGATCTCCATTAAATATTCTACATGAGGTGGAGATTGCTGGATAAGCTCAAATATGGAGAGCCATGAAGATGTTTTTCTCAGGCTCTGGGTGAGCTTGCTCTTGATCATGACCATGGGTCGAGGTGGGATGTTTGGCACTAGAGTCAACAAATGTTGTGACATCGAAGGAGTGTCGCTCGAAACCATGAGTGGTGCAACTGGACTTAGGTACCACCTATTTCTTATCATAATGTTGATCATGCCAATTTACCCTTGCTTAGGGGGTGCATGATGGACCTCATTCACCTGTGGCATTGGATTTGCCTATTCTACATGGGTAGGCAATGAGTCTTTAAAAACACATTTCTATTTATTATTTGGTGTGATTGGGTTGTCAACCTGAAGGGCATTCCTATCGATCATATCTTGTACCAGATGCCTGAACTTGTAGCACATCTACACATCATGCCCATTTTACCTATGAAACTTACAATATAGGTCTTCTTGGTATTCTTTGGGCTTTGGTGTGTTTGAATCAACAAGTTGACTCTTAGGCATATTAATTATGTTAGTTGCAGAGAGGAACATAAACAAAGAGTCCATGGACTCTGCAATTGGTATAAACTATTACTTAGGGTGATGTTGTTGATTCTACCTTTGGTTTAGCTGATTATCCTTGTTATAGTTCCTAGGTGTGGCTGGATAATTAGGCTTTTGAGATAGCACAAGTTGCACAGGCCCTAGGACAATAATGGAAACGTGATTGATTGATTCCATCTTAGGTTACATTAGGTTTTTTTTTGCATTCTTGTTCCACTCCTTGCGAGGCTTCATAATGTTTCCCTCTTGAATCTTGATATCTTCTATTGTTCTAGCTTGCGCTAGAGCATCTTCAAGAGTTGGATATTGTTGGAGTTGTAGCAACAAGGAAACCAGCTTGAGCGGATCTTAGCAAACATTTGAGTCAACTCCATCATGGGGAGTAAGTATGGTAGCTTTGCAAGCAATGCTCACCACCTATTGCCATAGTTTGTAATTGAATCATCATCAAATTGTTTTAACCCTAAAAGGTTGGCTAGGGTCACCTTCTACTTGGTATTGAAGGCAAAGAATTCTAGTAACACTTCTATGAGTTGATCTAGATTGTGGATGCTATGATTCAGGAGTTGGGTGTACCACTCCATGACTGGGCCAGAGAGGGTAGTCAAGAATGTCCTCAAAAGTAAAGCATCATTATCCTGGATGCCAAAGCATTGGCTTAGGAACTTGGTAACATGATCTTGTGCATATTTGTCTCCCTTAAAGGTAGCTAGATGAGGCATATTAAACTACCTTAGATAGGAAAGGGTAGGTACCAAGGGATGGATCGATTGACTATGAAACTAGTGCAGAGTGGGATTTTGAGTATCGGACCTAGATATCTTGTTCTCCACTGATTCTAGGTGCTCTAGCAACACCCTATATGCATCGAAGGATTTGATCTCCTCTTCTTTAATTCAATCCTGTGACATAGGGTGAGGAACCTTAGGCCTATTATGATGTGGTAGAATACCACCCCCTCTATCTCGATAAGGTGTCTCAAGATATTCTACTTCTATCTCATGCTCGGTGTAAGCCCCATAAGGCATATCTTGAGCTGGCCTATAGAGAAGGGTAACTGCCTATGGTGGGCATCCTATGTTTGGCCTGGGAGGCAAGTCTTTATTTGGCCTAGGATGTCATGGAAGCAAAATTAGATAAGGCCTAGGAGACCTATCTTGAATGATAGCAGGTTACCTTTGATGGACTTCCTATCTATGGGTACTAGGGGTAGGAACCCTCTCATGTAAGGTTTTTTGGAATGGCTCGTTGGTCTGTTATTCAATCCTTTCTTTCTCTATCTGATGAAAATGATCCAAGCACTCTTTGTCTCACTGAAGCTACTTGAATTGTTCTTGGAATTCTACATATCTGGTGACCACTTGATTTATCTATTCTATTATGCGGGGCCTAGAAGACCTAGTAGCATCACCCTAAGGTCTATCACTCAAGATGATATGAGATATCAATCATGTGCTTCCCTCGAATGAGGGTAGTTACGTTCACTTGAGTTTTAGGTTTTAAGCATGTGATATTTATACTCTACTGGCATAGAGGTATATCATGCCTATGCAATATACTATTCTTGAGGATAATCAAGGATATCCTCATGCCTTGCTTCAATGATGAGGGATGGAAGGGCTAAGTTGGCTCACCCTGAGCAATGCATATCGTACTCATCCTAGTATCTAGGCTATTGTAGCCTATTAGGTCAATGTAAGGGTGAATTGTGATCAATTAGAATTGTCTAATGTGTGTACTCTTGCTCTTTCCTATAAGAAAACGTGTTAGATCTAGCAGGCACATGGATGCATTGTATTGCTCTATCCACTAGCACCTTAGTGCACAATTGCCTTTCATCAAAGAAGACATGTGAAGTGTCTATATATCGGTAATATGCTCCCAGATTAAGATCAAAACCTGTAGGTGTGTCCCACAAAGGGCTCCCTTGTAGGTTATGTTCTCGACTTACTATTCTATGGCTTGGATGAGTAGAAGGCTGCCAATGAGGTATGACTAGGTCCTTGGGGCTAAATCAGATACAACTCGTGTCTCCAAGTCTACTCTCTATAGTGTACACCCTTTAGTGGGCTTTGCTATGGGTACACACCATTGTTATTCCCTAACAAACCCTAGATGATTATCCCATTTACAAATTTCTTAATAAAACATCACACAAGAATGAAAACACATAAATAAAACAAGTGTTTATCTCTTTTAAGGATTATGTGTGTTTCCTAAAGCTATTTTGTGTGTTTTGATGTGTTGTTTGTAAATAAGACCTTGTGTCACATGTTTGGTTCTTATTGGATGATAATATTGTGTTTAATTGGATTTCATCTATATGCTCATAGCCCGAAAACCGAAAATGAAAGTCTAGTCATGTAAACCCACCAAAGTATGGAAATGAAACCCATACCCAGTTAGGGAGCACAGGTCTTGCCAGTCCTCACCTAGTACTCACTTGGTCAATGTTATACCCTTCAAAGAAATTTACATGCAAATTTTCCAAGATACGCTGGATCTTTGAGCCGGCCTTGGCCAAAAACAAGGGTTCATGGGATTTGAGACAACGAATAGAGATGAAATCCACCGTCGTTGATCTCTACTAGTGGTTGGTGATGAAATCCAACTCACTATTATTCAAGTGGAATGTGGTGTGTGTGGTTCATTTTAAGCTTAAAGAAAGTAAATAATGAAGCATTCAATTATCTTTCACTAAATGCGATGAAAGGTATCTTTTACTTTCAAAAAAGCTAGATAAAAAACAACCTACAAAATGCATGTCCTAAATGATAACCTACCCATCAGGTAGGCTACAAAAAAGCAAGCCATATAAATGCATTTCTAATTAGTTCCTTTTTATTTTTTCTTCTTTTTTCATTGTTTTTACAATTATAGAAAAGTAAAACCTATCTTTCTACCTTTCAAGCAATCAAGGGAGGCAAGAAAAACTAAATTTCAGAAGTTTTGAATAGTAGAAATGAAAACTTAAGGTTCAAGCACTTACCTGGATGGCCTAAAAGCATACTATTTCTAGAATTTTGAACATAAAAGTTTTAATTTTTTGGCCATCCCAGGGTGGGATGGCTGCCAGTTTGATGGTCATCCTAGGGTGGGATAGTTGTGTGGCCATCCCTAGGTGGGATGATCAGTAGTACAGAGGTTGTTTCAGGCCAGAATGACCAATTATTGCAACAAAACAAAGGCAAAAATAGGGTCAAATATTTAACCAAATTAATAGGGATATGGTCCCATCATGATATCCATTGAATTATGGGAAAAATGGTGCACCTAACAATGCTAAAAAAGATGCATCTATCGCTAGTGTTGAATAAGCATTAAAAAAAGAGCATTCAAGTAAGCATGATAAGACAAAACAAATGCATGAAATGACATTATTATTTATTTATTTGATGGATCAAATCATGGTTACATAAATTTCCCCTTGATGGCTCTATATTGATACACTTGTTACAAAATGGTAGCCCAAGGATTCAATCCTTTCAATAGCTCGGGCGCACTTAATTGAAGTGGGCAGACCTATGATGCCGATGCTTTTTTCTTTGATGTTCTGATCTGAAAGCAAACCAGAAGAATGGCGTACTGATATGATGCAAACAAAAATGGATATAGATGCTAAGTACTATGAATGCGATGAGCAATGCATGAAATAAATGATGCAAAAACGATATGTGAGCAAACAAAGTGGGGCCTCATTTATTGATATTGCTTTTAATATGATTACAATACGAATCCCCCTCTAGGGCTCAGAACATTTGATACAATTTTTTACATTAATGGATGCCCGAAATAAGTCGTGCTTCCAAGATCGGACGGTACGCTTCCAGCATCTTCTGTGTGCCCACATTCAAAGTGGGTGGGCTAAAATTTACCGTTGCTTATGTCCATGTGTTCATATTTCCTTGCTACCCCTCTAGCATTTCTGGTGGTGAGATCCTACACATAGAAAGACAACAAATCGTTAATAGCATATGCGTATCTAGAAAAACATGCAATCCCCAAGGCCTCCAGTGGGTGCTTGTGGGATATCAATTATAAGATTGATAAATCAATTACATAATGATATATAAATATAAATGACAACTTCTAGAATTGGTATCACCTAATTTTGCATCGAAGTGATGTCGGACGGCCCCATTATGCTCGTTTGCCCGTTAGGGGCCTCTCCAAAGTGAGTGCTCCAATGTACCACCTATCCTTATACAAATCATCTAAAACACATGGGTTAGGAATTGTATGTAATTCTAAGGCTACCCAAATGCTTGAAATTTACATATCTTGCCCATATTCTCATGTATGTGACAGGGGCACCCTACGAGCTGCAAAATACATAAAATAATAAAACGATCGTCAAATCATGTCAGAATGAGTTAAAAATTTAATAGAGGAATTAGGATATCATCTGGGAAATATTTCAAAAGGAATGGTAAGGATATAATGCACATATTTCTAATCGCTCTGGGGTGGGACGCTGGGGACTATCGTAAATCCTGCAAAATGTGACCTTGCAAATGTCCCACCCATAGGCCTCCAAAACTCTTGCAAAATTGTGGTTAGACTAAAAAAAACATTTTGAGGTGACCCAGAAGGTCTGATTTAGCATATTATGCCCAGGTTATCTTGTATCTGAAGGCGCTCCCTATAGGTTAGTAGATGCATAAAATGACATAAACCAGGTCAAATCATGTCAGAAAGCAATGAAATTTTGACAACAGCATAAGTACATCAAATATAAAAGAATGAAAAAATAATAGTAGCAAAACCATTCATAGATTTCTAATCACTCTAGGGTGGGGCGATTAGGATTGCAGTAGTTTGGGGGGCGCCCGGGGGTGGGACGCCCACCGTTTAGGGCCTAGTTTTGACACCAATCCAAGTGGGATGGGTCCAAAACTTACTAGGGGGGTGTGACGATGATTTTGGGGTGGGATAGTGGCTGATTTCTTGGGTTTTTGGATCTATATTACATTCCTAGTGTTCACCTGATAATCTCTCTTCCAGAAGAGAGATATTAGGGATGTAGGAAGCACAAAGAAGAGTGGGGGTATAGTTTGGCAGCACTTTGTTGCTCCAAATGCTCCAACTCTATCCTTTTTTGGGGTGAGGAGGCTCACCTTTTTATATACCTAAGGGTCTCCTTTGAATGCACATGCGAGGGTGCCACTTGGCTCATTATGCCTTTTGGGGGGAGAGAATATTCCTCCCTGATTAGGGCCTCCTTGATTGAGGCCTCTCTGATTTGAAACGTTCCCTCACAATCCCATGCCTTGAAGGTGAAGTTAGGTGGTGAATTTGGGCTGCCATTTGTCAAAGTTTGACTTTTTTCTAGTCAAACCTTCTAATCATCCCACCCTGGCACAATTGCTGCTAATTGTCCCGGGTGGGATGAATAGGATTCTAATCATCCTAGGGTGGGACAAATAGGGAGAAAAGTGCTTAAAAGGTGCAAAACTGACCTCTAACATTCCAAAAATGATTTGGGAGTGGTTAGGACCACTTTTTAACCTCTGGAGGCTGCCCTAGGGGGTATGTATGCCAATTCGATCAGTGCTTGTAGTCACATAATCAGATTGGTGTTGTTTTTGTGTCTACAAATGCCCCTTTTTGGGATGTGTTGTGTGTGGCATAGTGTTGAGCAAAAATAGATGACAAAAGCACTTAATTATTAGGGTTTCTCAAAAACCTAACCACCTTTTGATGCCCCAAGTATGGAAAGGGCATGCATTCTTGAATCCTTGCTTCTGACGAGCTAAGGAGCTTAACTCAAGTGTAACATTTTTCAGTGAGGTGTACTTGATCTTGGGCATTGTTCAGACATGAATAGGCAAAGTGCACAACCTTTTGTTCAAGGAACCTTTTATTCATGCTTCCAGAATGCCAAGTGTTTGTTTAGCTTGTGATTATTGCTTGTTTGCTGCCCCAAGCAGGAGTGTGATTATCTTTGTCAATGATTCTTTGAATGCATGCCATTTCCTTGATTGGGTGTGTATTTTTTTATTGGTGACTAAGTGTGACTACCCCCTCAAGTGAAGAATCGATGAGGGAATGACCAAAAATGAGAAAAGTGATGAGTCGCTTGACCTAAGATGACTTTTGTAAGGGTGCCTTCAGTTGTTTTTGATAAGATTAGCAAGAGGTATTTTTAATGAATATTTTTGAATATCTAATGTGTTGTAGACACAAAAATAACACCAATTTGATTATGTGACTACAAGCACTAACCGAATTGGCATACATACCCCCTAGGGCAGCCTCCATAGGTTAAACAGTGGTCCTAACCACTCCCAAATAAGTTTTGGAATGTTAGAGGTCAATTTTGCACCTTTTAAGCACTTTGCTCCCTATTCATCCCACCCTGGGATGATTAGAATCCTATTCATCCCACCCCGAGATGATTAGCAGCAATCGCTCCAGGGTGGGACGATTAGCAGGTTTGACTGGAAAAAAGTCAAACATTGACAAATGGCAGCCCAAATATTCCACCTAACTTCACCTTCAAGGCATGGGATTGTGAGGGAACGTTTCAAATTAGAGAGGCCTCAATCAAGGAGGCCCTAATTAGGGAGGAATCTTCTCTCCCCCAAAAAGGAAAAATGAGCCAAGTGGCACCCTCGTATGCACATTCAATAAGACCCTTAGGTATATAAAAAGGTGAGCCTCCTCACCCCAAAAAAAGAATAGAGCTAGAGCATTTTGAGCAATGAAGTGCTGCAAAACTATACCCCCATTCCTCTTTATGCTTACTACATCCCTAATCTCTCTCTTCTAGAAGAGAGGTTATCGGGTGAACACTAGGAACGCAATACAAATCCAAAAACACAAGAAATTAGCCACAATCCCACCCTAAACTCATCGAAACAAACCTCTAGGAAGTTTTGGACCCATCCCACTTGGATTGGCGTCAAAACTAGGCCCTAAAAAATGGGTGTCCCATCCTCGGGTGCCCCCCAAATTACTGCAGTCCTAATCACCCCACCCCGAAGCGATTAGAAATTTGTGCATGGTTTTGCTACTATTATTTTTGCATTCTTTTATATCTAATGTACTTATGCTGTTGTCCAAATTTCATTGCTTTCTGACATGATTTGACCTGGTTTCTGTCATTTTATGCGTCTACTAACCTACAGGGAGCACCTTCGGATACAAGATAACCTGGGAAGAATATGCAAAATATGACCTTCTGGGTCATTTCAAAATGTTATTTTTAGTCTAACCACAAGTTTTTAGGAGTTTTGGAGGCTTCGGGGTGGGACATTTGCAAGGTCACTTTTTACAGGTTTTGCGACAGTCCCCAGCGTCCCACCCCAGAGCGATTAGAAATATATTCATTGTTTTCTTACTGTTACTTTTGAAATATTTCCCAGATGATATCCTAATGCCTCTATTAAATTTTGAACTCATTTTGACATGATTTGATGATTGTTTTATTATTTTATGTATTAACTAGCTCGTAGGGTGCCCCTATCACATACAGGAGAATCTAGGTAGGATATGCAAATTCCAAGCATCTGGGTAATCTTAGAATTACATATAATTACTAACCCATGATTTTCAGGTGATTTTTATAAGCATAGTTGGGACATTGGAATGCTCGCTTTAGAGAGGCCCTCAACAAGCAAACGAGCATAACGGGGCCATCCGATGCCGCTTCGATGCAAAATTAGGTGATACCAATTCTAGAAGTTGCCCTTTACATTTACATATCATTCTATAATTTATTTATCAATCTTATCATTGATATCCCACAAGCGCTTGCTGGAGGCCTTGGGGATTACATGTTTTTCTAGATACGCATATGCTATTAACGATTTGTTGTCTTTCTGTGTGTAGGATCTCACTACCAAGAATACTAGAGGGGAAGAAAATAATGACAAGCACATAGACATAAGTGGTGGCAACTATTATCCCACCCACTTCAAATGTGGGCATGCAAAAGACGTTGGAAGCGTACCGTCCAATCTTGGAAGCGCGGCTTCTTTCGAGCATCCATTTATGTAAAAAATTGTATCAAATGTTCTGAGACCTATATGGGGGATGTATTGTAATCATATTAAAAGCAATATCAATAAAGGAGGCCCCGCTTTGTTTGCTCACATCTCATTTTTGTGTCATTTCCTTCATGCATTGCTCATCGCATTCGTAGGACTTAGCATCTATATCCATTTTTGTTTGCATCATATTGGTACACTGTTATTCTAGTTTGCTTTTAGTTTTGATCATGGTGGGACCCTATCCCCTACTATTAGGATCAAGTTTATGATCCAAATTTTGTGGTTTTTCTTTGCAGGTGTTACTCATTCGGACACTGGACTACTACTCATGCCACCCTGGGACGAATACATATTTGTAGCACCCTGTGATGAATGCAGACCTGCTATTCATCCCACCCTGAGATGATTAGAGCTCTGTACATTTTTTGAGCAAAAACTTAGAGGCATCTGGTTTAGACAGAGAGGAGGTAGGCCTTTTGAACATCCTCTGTGTTTTTATACTTTCTGTTTGCAATTTTCTATTTTCTTTGCTTTATTTTTAGACACTTGCATAGAAAGGTTAAGTAGTTTGTTTTAATTTCTTGAAATAAAGAAAAAAAATAAAAACATGAAGTAAATTAAATGGAAGGATCTTGATTAGGAATGCATTTTTCTCTGGTTTGCTTGCATGATACTTGCACAAATGAAAAGTCCTCATTATAGGTTTTAGTTCTAGTTAGGTTTTGTGATTTCCTTTTTGCTACTAATTGTCTCTGAAAGATAAAACGTACTTTAAAGCATTGCATTAGTGAAAATCATCTTTTGTTGTATGTTTTCTTTCTTTACATAATTAAAAGGAACCACACACACCACCTAATAAAATTAACATCAAGGAGTTCGTCTTAATACCCCAACTCTTGATCAAGACCAACGGTGGGTATCATCACCACCTTGGCTTGGATTTTGCATACATATACCCTTATCGCGACTGTTGCTAGACGTAAATCCTGACGAAAGCTGACCAAGTGTAGCGGGGATGATTCCCTGTGCATGAGGATAAGTCTTCTAAGGTAGGTGTCAAAAATAGAGTGATCCCCTTTCGTACCGCCTATGTTCCACTTACTGTTCTGCTCTCGCATACCAATAGTTTCCCTCATGTAAGGGCGGGTATATTGAGAGGTTTGGTATAATGACCTGGCAATGGTATATTGAAGGGGCGACCATTTTGGAGATATAAGAGCCCTCATTATGCATGTATAACAAAGTTTTCTTTACAAGATTTACATAACAAAAATTAAACACACTGAACCAGATCTAGGACACACATTTAATATGTAAACAAGATAATCATATATTTGTTTGTGTGGTCCCCTTTTGTTTGGTATAGCATAAAAAATGTAAAGGAGATAAAAATATACATATATTTTTAGAAAAACCACCACCATGGTGTATACCCGTAGCCAAGCCCAATCATGGGTAGAAGCTACAGAAAGTATGCAAGGAGGCACAAGTCACCTCCGTTATAGCCCCAAGGACTTGGTTATACCACCTTGGTAGCCTGACCCACAACATAGTCCACACTATACCACTACAGAATAGGACTATAGAGGCAACCCTTTGAGGGGCACTCCTATTCAACACAGACCCTTTCAAGAGGAGTACACACATGGTAAGGCCTCCTTAGACACTCATTATGAGTGGCCACTACGTGATGAAGCACTATAGCAGCATAGGGTTCATAATGAGGGCCCACATGATTATATCATTCCCCCTCCACCCCTCATTACTATTAGAACTAATAGGCTAAATCTAGAGCACAAGGCTCTTCAGATAGGGCAATCCAACTCTACCTGTCCCTTTCACATTTACAAAAGGAAGCACAAGGAAAACCAGTATATTCCTCAAGAGAAATACATTGTTGGGGCAATGTGCCTCCGCACCTGCTAATTATCAAGATCACCTATTGAGGCCAAAGCCGTAGCTGAATGCTGCTAACCTCGATAGAAGAAAGTGACCCATAGAGATCTCGGATCATCATGACTGAGATAAATATGTAGGGGAGGCATCTAGGCCTCCTAGATATAGGACGATGGAATAAATCAACTTGGCATTTGCTAAACATGTCACCCGTCAAGCACAGATCACGCAGCTTAGGCAAGATCAGCAACAGTTAGAACAACTATATCATCTTAACAAAGAACGCATTCAACGCCAGACAAATGAGTTATTCCATAACACTATGCATGAGAGGATTCCAACCCCTCGCATGCATAGGACAAAAATATATGAGAGGTACAACCCCTTAGTATGAGATAGGTCTCCATGACCTTATCAAGAGTTACCTCCAAGACCTCCTAGACCTGAGCAGGAGGTCACTCCTAGAACCAATGATGGGCGTCTTCCTTGGGCACCCATCCATGTTTGTAGGTCACACCCAAAAACTCCTCAAGAGGCCTATGAGGAATTTAAGCGAGAAGAAGAGTGGGCTAAAATGCCATACCAAGGTAGGAGGGGCGCTATCCGGCTACTCCTCCATAGGCCTCAAGTTCCTCATAATTCACAACGAGAACAAACCAAAGAATAGGAAATCAAATCCTTTGATGCATACAAAGCACTGCTAGAGCGCTTAGAGTCTATGGAGACTAAGACTTCAGGGTCCCAAAAGCCCACCTTACGCCAACTCCACAGTCACCCTGTACATCCTTCAGTTTCGGCACCCCCATACTCTAACCACTTCAAAGTGCCTCAATTAGCAATTTTTAGAGGGGATGAGGATGCCCAAGAGCATGTAACAAGGTTCCTGAGTCAATTCTTTGGCATTGAGGACAATGATGCATTGTGTAGCACCCCAAAATTGGCACAGTTAAACATTAATAAAAAGATAAAAATTTGAATTTTAACCCCAAACCGCCTGTAACCTGCTTTCCTTGTTTTTCGTGCCATTTTTAGGATTTGTTTTGACCATTGGACAATATCTGATGAATTCATCTGGAATAGAACGTCCAGACGATTTCATCCCAAAACCAAATTTTCATAATTAGCTTCTATTTCAACAACTTCTCTAACTCAGGCAGAAAGTGTGTCTACGCAGTTAGAGTCTCCCTCGTTGGAGATATCCCAAATTGGGATGATTTCCAACCTCCTAACCTCTCCCTAATCCTATATAAATTAGGATTTTCTCAGTTTATCCCCCTAAACCCCCTAGCTTACGGATTTCCCTACAAATTTAGTTCCTTGTGCCTTAGAACACCTTCATACTTTTGTTTGTATTGCATATTTCAAGATTTCTTGTAGGAATCTTACTGTTCTTCAACCAGAACAAGCTTGGATCATCGTAGGTGATAACAGACGATTTCGAACAATCCTGTCGTAGTTCGACGATGATCTTGTACGATTGGAGGCAATCTCGACTGTAGTCCAGATTGGGGGCAATCAGAGCTTAGAGTTTGCATTTCCTTATTGTTTTCTGCATTTCTTTATGCATTGTCTTAGTTATTGTATTTATGCATCTTGGAGTTCACCTCATTTAATATAAATGCATGATAAAACCAAAATAAATTGTTAAGTTGATGCATTCCCTTTTAATTGCTATTTTGATTTATTATTTAGAAAAATTCATTAGTATTTCTATCATTTCCCCTTGCTTTTGCAATTGCATTTTTGGTATTTTGTATCTATTTCTGTGATTGTAGGTTTCTGAAAAAATTTTCAGATCGACGATGATCTCGTCTAATATCAGACGACCTACTAAGATCTGAGATAATTCTATGCAATTCCAGACGATTACGTATTATTTGAGATGATTTGGACTACTACAAGACTCAAAATCTTTATCAGACATCTGGAAATCAAGTATGTTCTATATTATTTAGCATATTCTCTATGTTTAGCATTTATTCATGTTTTTTGTATTCATAAAATCAGCATTGGCATATAGAATAGTTTTGATTCATCTTGGCCAAACTTAGAAATTGAATGATTAAAGCACAAAATGAACACATCAAACCTACTATCAACCTAGGCATGGAAACTGCCACTCAAAAGTTTCCTGGTGAACCCACCATCCATAAAAAATTCACCCTTATACCCCTCCCCCGAGAGGTGGGACCTTCAAAGGGCCTCTCAGTCCGAGGTATTGTCCCATCCTTCTCACATCCCACTTCCAGGCGTGGATCCTATAGCCTGAAGGTAAGGATGCAAAAAATTTGGAGTGATACATTTTGGTGAACCCGACGTGAATAACATAGGCATATTTCTGATTAAAAAAAAAAAACAATATATATATATATATACAAGAAAAACAAAAACAAAATCATCATTTCAAGTTTGTATGTTTTAGATTCAATTCTAAATAATAGATACTAAATATTACTTTTAGAAGTACTAAAGAAACCATGAGTTTTTACTCAAATCAATATGAGACCATTAGTAATGTTGAAAGAATTCAGCCAAATACATTTGTTGAGTATGACCAACCTCATCCCTATTCAACATCACTTCCATCACACTTTTCTCATTTTTCATCATTACCCCAATAGGACAATCCCTTTTCCAATCCTCTTCATAACGATATTATCTATTCACCCATATATCCATATTATGTCTATCAATCCACATACAATCCTCCTCCACCCTTTCAATATTCTTCTCTCAATACAACACATCCATTTCAACAAGAAAATACTTATTCTTCCAATCCTACCATGCACTCACATCATACTTCACAATCTTCCTATCATCATTCTACCCATAACAAAGAAAAGAGAGGTAAAAAACCATTAGGTCCTTTTATGACTGAACTCCTAAGTCACTTATCAAAAACCTCTCGAAAACCTTCATCACGTACATTTACAAAGCTCAATCAACCAATGGATATAATTCTCAAGCATTTACTTGATACAAATAAGATTGAACTCCCTTCCATAAGACAACTTGATACCACAATAGATTGGTTTAAACCTGAGCTACATTGTGAATATCATAGAGTAGATGGACATATGACACAAAATTGTAAAGATTTAAGATGTGCAATTCAAGATTTTATTGATGATGGTATTTTTAATATAAAAGAATTACAATCTACAACTGATTATAAATCTCCAGTAAACTATCAGACTCCTACACAACAAATACCAATAATCAATCAAGACATGGGGATCTCCCAAGAACCCCTATTCAATTATCAACAACATGAAACCAATAAAATATTGCATGTTAATGTGTCCCATCATGATGATATTACTAATATTGTAACAGAAACTACAAATGAGCAACCTCAAGTTCAATCAACTCAATCCGATATTCAAGATATGGATTCCTCATTTGACCAACCTTCAAAACTATATTTGGCTCTAGAGAATGATCCAAAATGGAATGTAAGCATAGAAAGCTCATCTTTAGAATCAAAATATCAATCTAAAATCCCCTTTGATAGCCAACAATAAGTGATTAATCCTCAAGCAAAGATATCCCTTTTAGAAGTATTACAAAGTTCTCATAAGGAAACTGTGTTCAAGATACCTAGCCAACAATTTGTTCCTCATGATGTTTTCCCTAAGAACATAATTAATGGTGTAAGCCCTCTTGAGGTTAACCATATTTCATTCTATGATGAGGATATTCCTTCCTCTACTCCACAAGAAGACTCCTCTCTTTACACTACAGGATCTAGTAAAGAAACACATGTTAAAACTATCATGGTAGATAATGGCTCCTCTCTTAATTTATGCACTTATCGATTATTCCAAAAACTCAAATGAAAGGAAGAAGATCTTAATGAATCAAATGTTATTATAAAATATTTTAACAATGAAATTCAAGAAGCTCAAGGTACTATAATTCTTCCCCTTAATATGGGATCCAAGATCCTGGATACTTTGTTTTTATGTAGCATATTTCCCTTCACCTTACAACCTACTTCTCAGAAGTCCTTGGATTCATACGATGAGGGTTGTCCCTTCTACTCTTCACCAATGTTTAAAGTTTGAAATTTTTACCATACATAATGACCCAACACCATTTGAAGAATATTTAACAGTTGAAACATCAAGTTCTATACACTCTATTGTCACAATTATCTTCTATCCATCACTTTTCTTCATCCATATATGATCATCCTTGTTTACCAAATAACACCCATGCATATATTTCATATATGCTTCCTCCATATTATCAAGACTTGGAAGATAGTGATAAGAATGAAGAACCTTCTTATCCTTCGGACATTTTATTTTGTAACATGATCAATTTTACACATATAAAAGTAAAATCTTTTGCTACATTATTCTACATTATAACAAAGCTTTTGTTATCACTACCTTTTATTCATCACCTTTTGTTCTTACCTTCACCACAACCAAATTATCCTTCAAAACCTCCTTTGATTTTGAAGCAACCTTAGACATGCTATACTCAAATAACATTGTATAGTGTATATAGATCATCTTGTATATACCATAAATTTCATAAATTAAAACAAAAATATAAAAACATCAAAATCCTTAAAATATTCAAAAACATCTTTTATTTTCGCACATATCAATTCTTGAAGTATTGCAGTTATATTTTCAATTATTTTGGATAAAATAGCATTTATTTGGAATCCCGCACTTTCACACTCACATACATAAATATCTTGCTTTTATTTGGTATGATTATTACTCTCTCTTATATCAAAGTCCACATTTGAATTAAATAAAGTTTTGAGCATAGAGAATTGATCTTGTTATTTACTTGAACCAAGCATATCTTTTCACATTAAAATGATTTCATTGCAAATTCAATATGAGGCTACATAGTAGAAGTGGTTTCTTGAGCGAAAAGTTTCCCCTGCTATCCTATCATGCACATGGTCTAGAATTGCTGAGAATTGACAAAAGGACAAGCTCACCCCTACCCAGAATAAAAATCCCTTGCTCTACAGCCAATCCGAGCAAGTATCACTAGTATAGGAAGCAAAAGAAAAATTCAAAGCAAAATAGAAAAAGAAAACTATAATTTTGTACCATCGCAAGAATATTTCAGCATTATCTCAGTCCCACGCAAAAATACACAAAAAAAAGAAAAAGGATAAAAGAAAAAAAAACAAAAAGCAATAAAAATCCCTTTCCCTACCCCTTAAAAATAAAAGAAAGGTGAATGAGTTTGAATCCCTGGAATTCTCAATTATTCGAAAACTGTGAGGTAAGCCCCATAATAGGTGGTTTGTGCCCAACCCACTTGGCCTTGGGTAATTCCTAGCATGGTGATATGTCTGTCACATTAGCGACCTTCTTTTGTACAGACCTATGTCGGCTTATGGATAGCTAGCTCTTGATAACCCGACTTACATAGTAGTCTGGTACGGTTACATGCATATAAATCATGGTCAAGGAACACTTATTTGGTTAATTCAAATTACTTGTATCAAATTTTCTTGCTCAAAATTGGTGAATGAACAATACAATTGCACACACATTTGTATTTGAGAGATTCTGTATCATTATGATAAAGCAAGATCGGTAATGAACTCACATTTGCACATGAGGGTTCCGTATAAATCTATATTTGTCTTTGAGATAATGTAAAATATTTTTGCAACTCTTTTTTGGAATAATTTTATCTTCTTATTTCAGCACATCTGTTTAGTATCAAAACAACTATATACATTGTTTTCAAAAATCACAAAATCCTTTCAAACAACATATGACACAAATATAATAAAAAAAGTCATGTTCATATTATTATTTTTTGTTTATCAAAAGTCAAAAATCAATCATGCCATAAAGCTAAAATATCAATTTCTTCTTTGGATTTCGCAATGATGGTATAAGTCTATACCTATAATTCTATGCCTAGCACAAGCCATTGTTCTAATTTTATTTTCCCATTCATTTAAAAAAAAAAAAAATTGACTTACATCATTATGTTACACAATTATGATTTAAAAAGAACGAACACATTTTTGTCCATGTCATTATGTCAACATTCAATTTTGCAATGATGGTATAGTTCCTAGGGACTTATTCCAAAACTTTTATCACACTTAGGAATTTATGCCTAGCAAAATCATATTTCTTTAATATGTCATGCATAATATTTTTTATGAAAATCATCACCATCATCACAACACAAAGTCTTAAGACAGTCTCTTAAGCACTCTTTTACTTTTAACAATATTTCTATCCTGGGATTAGCTTGATGACCTAGCGAGCGGTGACTCCATGAAATGGTCTATAACAACGATAATGTCCTTTGAAATTATTGTTAGAAGTCTTTTTTATTTTTCATCAAATCAAACCTCAACAAAACAACTAATTTATTCACATCAGATTATTTCATTTACAAAGATTATGCCATGACATAAAAATTATAATTTATTTCCAAAATGACATAATTACATGAATCATCAATCACCAAAATTTAAAACTTAAAGCATCATAATACAACATATATACACAAGTCATATCATCAAAAAGACAATCTATGTATATCATCAATAAATTATACATCAACTGGATTGGTATGCCACAATCTATACCCTGGCATACTCAATCCTCTCAAAAATATATACAATCTCTGCACTCTGCAGCAGCTAGCCTCGAGAAGCCCTCAAGCTCTCAGCCTCATCTCCTCCCCCACCCTAGCATGGAGGAGGTGGTCCCATAGAGGTCTGGGTTGTATCTCGGGTCCTTGCCATTGATCGTGAGGATGTCCTCGATGATTCCATCATGACTGGCTCTGCAATGGGGGTTGGCAGTGGTACCCTCTATCCCTAGATATTTCAAGGCAAATTCTGGGTTGGACAGATAGTCAACATTCTCATAAAATGGCTCTTCATCCTCTTCCTCTTGTAGGTAGGGTTCAATGTCGTTTTCAAGGCTCCCATATACAAAATTGGTCTAATTTTACAGTGAGCCTAAAGGGATGCTAGTGCCGATGGGGAGGTGAGGTCTCACCATGTCTTGCATGGATTCGAGCATGGGTGTTGCCACAACATTCCACACTGGGTACTCCCCTAGGCCCGTATTGGCCATCTCAATAGCAATCGTCGATGGTTGAGGGGTAGGGAATGGGAGTTCTCCCTGAGTCCACTCCATGTTGGGTGAACCAGGTGTCTCAACTTCCATTTGGTTGGGCACCTCTTCGGTAGATATGGTTGAGACTAATGGTGGTACCTCCTCTAGGGGCTTCTTCCCATTTTCCTTCGGTGTGGCCACCATAGGTAGTGTCGTTGGTGAAGGAAAAGACGACGAATATGGGCTAGGTTGGTGAGTTGAGGGACTCAATAGCGAGGATGTAGGTAGAATTGAACCCTATGTGGATAGATTCAATTGAAAGTCCAAATGTGTCGATGGGAGGGTCGATTGTGGCATTAGCTACATCACATTGCAAAACTTAAAGGGCTCTAAGTCCACTGGGACTACATGTACTTGCCCTTCATATGTGTATTTGAGGCATTGATGGGCTATCGAAGGGACACACTTCATGTCCCTGATCCAAGGCTGTCCTAGCAAGATATTGTAGGCCATCTCACCCTCAAGGATGTGACACAACGTAGGAATGGTCTTTTGTCCTACTTGGATGGGTAGGACAATTATGCCAACCGTCGAGCATAACGCGTCGTTGAATGCTTGAAGAGTGTAAGTGGATGCCACAATGTGGGATGTTGGCAACTTAAGGTGTTTTAATGCCATTGTCGTGATAATGTTGCTGGAAAATCCAGTGTCCAACAACACCCTCTTGAATGGAATCCTGTTGACCCGCGCAATGACGTGTAGGGGTGGATCCTCCATATCACCAGTCACCCATTGCAGTTCGTCTTTCCTGAAGGTTATGACTGGTTCTATGCATTGTCTCACATGTCCCACAAAATTGTTGAAAGAATTGGCTTCGTGGGGTTGTAGCTCGATGGCTTTGAATATCTCCATCAGAGCCTCCCAATGGGGCGATAATTTTTGGATGAGGTCATAAATGGAGAGCCTAGCCAACGTGGTCCTTAAAATTTAAGTAAGTTTAGTCTAAATCATGGCCATTGGTCTATGTGGGGGAGGTTGCGTAGGGTGTTGCAGAGGTTGTGACATTGATGGAACATCTCCTGTAGCTGCATTGGGTGCAGCCGTGTTTGGGTATATTTTGTTCCATGTCACAATGCTTATCATCCCTATGTATCCTTGCATGGGGCAGTTTTGTGTTACCTCGTTCACTTGTAAAGTCTTTGCCTGTGCATCATGGGCAGGCAGGGGGTCTTTTAAGACCTCCATCTGTTGGTTTCTCAACGCTACGGGACTATCTATCGTGAGTGTTTTGTTGTCTATCAAGTCCTGCACTAAGTGTTTGAATTTCCAACAAGTGGAGATTTTGTGTCCTTTCTGTTGGTGAAATCTACAATATAAGTCTTCCCTATAGCCCTTGGGTTTTGGCATTTTGGGGTCTATGGGTCGACTTTCCAACAATTTTATCAGGTTTTCCATGAACAAGCGATCAAACAAGGAGTCTCTAGACTCCGTAAATTGTGTGAATTGTCGCCTAGGGCAATGCTACTAATTTGCTCTTGTTTATGATTTTTCTTTTCATAGTTATCAAGAGGAACTGCTTGATAATTAGCCTTTGGGGGTTGGGTCATTTGTGCAGGATTTGGTATAGTTATGACAACCTAATTGACCGCGATGGATTTCGATTACATGGGCCCAATTTTAGCATTTTTGGGCCACTCTTTCTTGAACGTCTTGGCAATATCGTCGTCTTGTATTTTGATCTCCTCAATTATCCTGGCTTGCACCAGGGCTTCTTCGAGGGTGGCATATTGTTGTAGTTGCAATAGCATAGAGATCGACCTTAAGAAACTCTTTGAAAACATTTGAGTCATGTCGACCATGGGAAGGAGGTAAGGTAGCTTTGAAAGCAATGTCCACCACCAATTCCCATAAGCAGCCATGGTCTCATTATCATACTTCTTAAGGCCATCTAGGTCACTTAAGGATGCCTTCTTGGTGTTGAAGGTAAAACATTCAAGGAACGCGTCCACTGGTTGGTCTAGATTATTGATGCTATGCTTTAGCAATTGGGTAAATCAATCCAAGGCAGGGCCTACGAACGTGGTTATAAACGTTCTCAGAAGCAATGCATCATTGTATTGAATGCCAAAGCATTGACTCAGGAACCTTGTTACATGCTTTGGGGCATCCTCATCCCCTCTAAAAATTGCCAACTGAGGCACTTTGAAGTTTTCGGGGTATGGGGGTGCCGAAACTGAAGGATGCACAGGGTGACTGCGGAGCTGGCGTAAGGTGGGCTTTTGGGGCCCCAAATTCTTAGTCTACATAGACTCTAAGTGCTCTAGCAGTGCTTTGTATGCATTAGAGGATTTGATTTTATCTTCTTTGGTTTGTTCTAGTTGTGAATTGCAAGGAACTTAAGGCCTATGGAGGGGTATCCGGATAGCGCCCCCCTACCTTGGTAGGGCATTTCAGCTCACTCTTCTTCTCACTAAAATTCCTCATAGGCCTCTTGAGGAGTTTCTAGGAGTGACCTATAAACATGGATGGGTGCCCGAGGAAGGTGCCCATCATTGGTTCTAGGAGTGGCCTCCCGCTCAGGTCTAGGAGGTCTTAGAGGCAACACTTGATAAGGTCGTGGAGACCTATCTCGTACTAAGGGGTTGTGCCTCTCATAAATTTTTATCCTATGCGTGCGAGGGGTTGGAATCCTCTCATGCATAGTTTTTTGGAACAACTCATCTATCTGGCACTGAATGCGCTCTTTGTTAAGATGATACAGTTGTTCTAACTGTTGCTGATCTTGCCTAAGCTATGTGATTTGTGCTTGGCGGGCGACATGTTTGGCAAATTCCAAGTCGATTTGTTTCATTGTCCTAGGTCTAGGAGGCCTAGATTACTCCCCTATATATCTATCTCGATCATGGTGATCCGATATCTCTATGGGTCGCTTTCCTCTATTGAGGTTAGCAGCATTCACCCGAGGCTCTGGCCTCAATAGGTGATCTTGTTAATTAGTAGGTACGGAGGCACATTGCCCCCATGCGGTGTATTCCTCTTGAGGAATATACTAGTTTTCCTCATGCTCCTTTTCATACATGTGAAAGGGACATGCGGAGTTGGCTCACCCTATCTGAAGAGCCTTGCGCTCTAGATTTGGCCTATTAGTTCTAACAGTAATTAGGGGTGGAGGGGGAATGATATAATCATGTGGGCCCTCCTTATGAACCCTATGCTACTCTAGCACTTCATTGTGTAGTGGCCACTCATAATGAGTGTCTAAGGGGGCCTTCCCATGTGTGTACTCCTCTTGAGAGGGTCTATGTTGAATGGGAGTGCCCCTCAAAGGGGTGCCTCTATAGTCCTGTTATGTAGTGGTATAGTGTGGACTATGTTGTGGGTCAGGCTACCAATGTGGTATAACCAAGTCCTTGGGGCTATAACGGAGGTGACTTGTGCCTCCTTGCATACTTTCCGTAGCTTCTGCCCGTGATTGGGCTTGGCTATGGGTATACACCATGGTGGCGGTTTTTCTAAAAATATATGTATATTTTTATCTCCTTTACATTTTTTATGCTATACCAAACAAAAAGGGACCACACAAACAAAGAAATGATTATCTTATTTATAGATTAAATGTGTGTCCTAGATCTGGTTCAGTGTGTTTGATTTTTGTTATGTAAATCTTGTAAATAAAACTTTGTTATACATGCATAATGAGGGCTCTTGTATCTCCAAAATGGTTGCCCCTTAAATATACCATTGCCAGGCCGTTATACCGAACCTCTCAATATACCCGCCCTTACTTGAGGGAAACTATTGGTACGCGAGAGCATAACATTAAGTGGAACATAGGTGGTACGGAAGGGGGATCGCTCTATTTTTGACACCTACCTTAGAAGACTTATCCTCATGCACGTGGAATCACCCCCGCTACACTTGGTCATATTTCATCAGGATTTACATCTAGCAATAATCATGATCAGGGTATATGTATGCAAAATCCAAGCCAAGGTGATGATGAAACCCACCATTGGTCTTGATCAAGTGTTGGGGTATTAATACCAACTCCTTGATGTTAATCTTATTAGGTGGTGTGTGTGGTTTCTTTTAATTGTGTAAAGAAAGAAAACATACAGCAAAAGATGATTTTCACTAATGCAATGCTTTAAAGTATGTTTTATCTTTTAGAGACAATTAGTAGCAAAAATGAAATCACAAAACCTAACTAGAACTGAAACCTATAATGAGGACTTGCCATTTGTGCAAGTATCATGCAAGCAAACCAGAGAAAAATGCATTCCTAATCAAGTTCCTTCCATTTAATTTACTCTATGTTTTTTTTTCTTTATTGCAAGAAAGGAAAACAAACTACTTAACCTTTCTATGCAAGTGTCTAAAAATAAAGCAAATAAAATAGAAAATTGTAGAAACAAAAAGTAGAAAAACACAAAGGATGTTCAAAAGGCCTACCTCTTCTCTGTCTAAACCAGATGCCTCTGAGTTTCTGCTCAGAAAATGCATAGAGCTCTAATCATCCCAGGGTGGGATGAATAGCAGGTTTTCACTCGTCACAGGTTGGTACGAATACGTATTCGTCTCGGGGTGGCAAGAGTAGCAGTCCAGTGCCCGAATGAGTAACACCTGCAAAGAAAAACCATAAAATTTGGATCAAAAACTTGATCCTAATAGTAGGGGACATGGTCCCACCATGATTGCCACTAAAATAAAACTATAATAATGGCATACTAATATGATGCAAACAAAAATTGATATAGATGCTAAGTCCTACGAATGCGATGAGCAATGCATGAAGGAAATGACACAGAAACTAGATGTGAGCAAACAAAGCGGGGCCTCCTTTATTGATATTGCTTTTAATATGATTACAATACATCCCCCCTCTAGGGATCAGAACATTTGATACAATTTGTTACATTAATGGATACCCTAAAGAAGTCGCGCTTCCAATATCGGATAGTATGCTTCCAACGCCTTTCGCGTGCCCACATTCGAAGTGGGTGGGATAAAAGTTGTCGTTGCTTGTTTCCGTGTGTTAATCATTCCTTTCCAGCTCTCTAGCATTTATTGTGGTGATATCCTATGCACAGAAATACAACAAATCATTAATAGCATATGCGTATCTAGAAAAACATGCAATCCCCAAGGCCTCTAGTGGGCGCTTGTGGGATATCAGTGATAAGATTGATAAATCGATTAAAGAATGATATATAAATTTTAAGGACATATTCTAGAATTGGTATCACCTAATTTTGCATCGAAGCGGCGTTGGAATGCCCCGTTATGCTCGTTTGCCCATCGAGGGCCTCTCTAAAGTGAGCGCTCCAATGTCCCGCATATGCTTATCCAAATCACCTTAAACTCTTTATTTAGGAATTATATGTAATTCTAAGGCTACCCAGATGCTCTAAATATACATATCCTACCCAGATTCTCTTGTATGTGATAGGGGTGCCCTACGAGCTGTAAAATACATAAAATAATAAAATGATCGTCAAATCATGTCATAATGAGTTAAAACTTTAATAGAGGCATTAGGATATCATATGGGACATATTAAAAAAGTAATAGTAAATAAATCATGTACATATTTCTAATCGCTCTGGGGTGGGACGCTGGGGACTGTCGTAAAACCTACAAAAAGTGACCTTGCAAATGTCCCACCCAAAGGCCTCCAAAACTCCTAAAAACTTGTGGTTAGACTAAAAATAGCATTTTGAGATGACCTAGAAGTTCAGATTTGGTAGATTCTGCCTAGGTTATCTTGTATCTGAAGGCACTCCCTATAGGGTAGTAGACGCATAAAATGATAAAAACCAGGTCAAATCATGTCAGAAAGCAATGAAATTTGGACAACAACATAAGTACATCAGATATAAAAGAATGCAATAAGAATAGTAGCAAAACCATGTATAGATTTCTAATCACTCAGAGGTGGGGCAATTAGGACTGCAGTAGTTTGGGGGGTACCCAAGGGTGGGACGCCCACCGTTTAGGGCCTAGTTTTGACACCAATCCAAGTGGGATGGGTCCAAAACTTCCAAGGGGGTTGTGTCGATGAGTTTGGTGTGGGATAGTGGTCGATTTCTTGGGTTTTTGGATCTATATTACGTTCCTAGTGTTCACCCGATAACCTCTCTTCTAGAAGAGAGATATTAGGGATGTAGGAAGCACAAACAAGAGTGAGGGTATAGTTTGGTAGCACTTCCTTGCTCCAAATGCTCTAGCTATGTCCTTTTTTTAGGGTGAGGAGGCTCACCTTTTTATATACCTAAGGGTCTCCTTGAATGCGCATGTGAGGGTGCCACTTGGCTCATTATGCCTTTTGGGGGGAGATAAGATTCCTCCCTAATTAGGGCCTCCTTGATTGAGGCCTCTCTGATTTGAAACATTCCCTCACAATCCCATGCCTTGAAGGCGAAGTTAGGTGGCAGATTTGGGCTGCCATTTGTCAAGGTTTGACTTTTTTCCAGTCAAACCTGCTAATCGTCCCACCCTAGCGTGATTCCTGCTAATCATGGAATGATAAAGCTTATTCCTTTATTTTAAATACTAACTCAATACCTCAATTGCAATACCATGAAATAATAACAAACAACAACAGTAATAAAAATAATCAAATTGGATAGTTCGCCACTAGGAGGGCAGATCTTGACGTAAAGGCAAATATGCAATAACGCAAATGAGATATAAAAAATAAAAGATGATATCCTAAGAACTACACATTTGGATAACTAAATACACTTGGATAATATTGTAGAACATAGCTGATGCTATGTTATTTGGTATGTAACATGACTCCCCTCCTCGAAAATCTTTGTCCTCAAAGTTGGAAATGTCTGGGAAATCCTTTTAGGTTCCCATGTAGCCTCTTCATCTGGTAGGCCCTGCCATTTGATGAGAAATTCTTGGATGTGATGAGAGCTCCGTATGCATGTTCTACTTTGTAGAACTGCTTCTGGCTGGAGGTATATACGCCCTTCTGCATCGAGTATTGGTACTTCTGACTGAGATTTCACTTTTTGGCTGATCACCTTCTTGAGACACTGTCTGGCATGGTCATGGGATATTTTGGAAGGTAGTCCCTTTTGTTATTGGAAGACCTTTTCGTAATGTGCTACTATGTCCCATAAATCTGGAGCAGAAATACCCAAAATTGCTCTAGATTGCTTTTCCAAAAAATTAATTTGAGCTATGAATCCGTATCCAACCTTTTTAAATATTTTCTCCATACTATGAGAGCTCACCATCTGTTATGGAGGAGTAGTAATACCTTGTAAGCGAATGACCCATCCGTTTTCCTTCCATTCCATAAATAATTTTTTGAAATTGAAGTTGACCGTGTCTAGTGTTTCCAACCATTCAACTCCCAAAATAACATCAGAGTTCCCTAAATTCATTATGAAAAGAGATCCAAACCAGGTATAAGTTCCCATTTTAATGGAGACTTGAGATGTTCTCCCAACACATTGAGCATTCACCCCGTTGGCTACTAGAACCTGGAATTTGTCTTTGTTGGAAGAATTAATGAATAAATTCAAAGCTTTTGTTGTTTTGATGTCGATAAAATTGTGAGTACTTCCTGAATCAATTAGCACATTTACCTTTTTCTGGCGGATAAATCCTAGTACCTTGATTTTATGGTGGTTTGTTAACCCCATGAGGGCCTGCACGAAAATAGCCATTGTATCCTCTTCCTTCTCTTTGAAAACAATCGATAGTTCTTCTTGAATAGGTTCTTCCTGGTGGTATGCTTCTTCCTCTTCTCCTTCATATTGAGCGCATTCAATATGAAAGTTTTGTTTTTGTGCACATGCTTGTTCTCTAGGATGGTTATTGCGACATTTATAGCAGAAGTATCTTGATGGTTGATCATTTCTATGAAAAGAGTTGTTGCCATACGAAGGACGACTATAAGTTTCATGCTGTGTATACAATTGAATTCTCTTCTCAGATAGCTTGGCTAATATTATGCAATCGTTCAATGAGGTTGGATTTTGAATGTCCACCTCCACCTTAATATTTTCTTTCAAACCATTGTGAAAAGCTCCTACCACTGTGTTTGGACTGAGGTGTAATGCATACGGTAGTAAACTCGTGAATTCGAAGATGAACTCACTAACTGGTCTTTCTTGTTTAAGAGATAACAGTCTTACTGTGTATGATGATGTAGCTCCCTCATCAAATATTTATAAAAAATAAGTAATCAAATTATTCTAGAAAACAGTAGCTCCTTTCTCGCGTTTAAGCCAAACAAACCATTGGTAAGCCTCAGTGCCTAATTTTGATGCAGCAAAAGGGACTTTATCAAAATCCTTAATTTGGTATAAGTCAAGAATGCCTTCCATTTTGGCTATCCAACCACGAGGATCATGACCCTCAAAAGTGGGCATATCAATGTGTGGAAAATTATTAGGGCCTCTCGGTTGGTGATAACCCATATCCCTATCCGGATCTTGGTTATATCACTGTCTATGATAGCGATTCTCATAATTGTCTGGATTGCCTCTTTGTTGCTCCCAATATTCATCCTGGTCATCCTTTTCTTCATGCCTTTGTTCATGGGAGTGATTTTGGGGATTAGTATTGGGATTAGGTTGGTTTTGTGCACTTAATAGTTTAGTTAGGGTGACATTAATTTTGTGCATACCATCTAGTAATTGTCGAATATCTTCATCAGTGGTAATGGTAGAGTTGCTTGATTCTCCTTGTGTGACGTTGTCATGAGTTGGGGAAAGGTTAGTAGCCATGGGGTCTACCAGTGGATGATGCAGATTATAAATGCTAATTTTGAAAGGAGAGGGAGAATTTTTTGTACCTAGGCTTTGATGAGGTCTTCTTGTGTTGTTATTGGTCGTCTCCGAGCTTGATAGTCGATCGTCAGGTCCTTTGATCCAACTTCTACTCATGCACTGTTCAAAATTTCCTACTTAGTAATCCGTGAGCTTTGATTTCTGCGACAATTTGGTTGAATTTGGAAAAAAAAATTTGGGTTCTGCTTCAACTGTCGCTCCAACTACGAGATTTGAATTTGGATTTGGGCTCCTCCTTGACAGCAACTTTTGATAGCTTTTAGTGACAACTTTTGACAACATTTAGTGACAACTTTTGACAACAAGTTTCGAAATACGGAAGACAGAAGCTGGACTGGGACTGACACGACGCACGTAGACCGAACAATGAAGAACCACAAAGTGAACTGACATGATGTGAGAAGACCAGACAATGACGAACTGACACGACATGAGAAAAACAGACAAGGACGACTGAAACTGACACGATGCAAGTGGATTGAACAACAAAGAAGGACAGGACAAGACACGAAGGACAGAAGCAACGAAAGCCAAGGACATGAAATGAATGACATGAAACATGAGACATGAGGTGATGAAAAGACACAATAGATAGAAGCCAAGGATACAAATCGAATGACATGACAGGCGAGACATGAACACTGGACCAATGGGACAAGGGACATGCAGGACTGACATGAAACCAACAAAAAGGACCAAACATGACATAGATCAGACATGACACATGAGACATGGCATGCGATGTGAAGGATGACACAGAACATACATGAGACACGACACAAACCAGACAACAGAAAGGACCGAACATGACACATGAACAGAAATGACCAAACACGACACGATGACACGTATCATTCAAGTAAACCATCAGAGCTGGCAAGTAAGCAAAAATACGCACGCGGGGAGTGGATGGGCCGTGTGACCGAAGTCACACTTTATTATTTGCCTGCCTCTACTTATAAAATACCTTGCGCTCCTTCGCCCTCCCAATGTGGGATATCTGTTATGGTGCAAAACAAAATTTAAAAATTTTTATAATGTAAGTACCTTAGGATGATGCATGATAATTATTTTCCATGTTTTTTTATTGGCTGATGCTCTCACAGCTGCGTAAGGATATGCAGATGGAGTACGACAGTTTTGGTTCTATGAAGGGAATTTTGATCGCCTTCCCTCACCTTATGCGTTGTCCAACCTTGCTTGAAACCCTAGACGTCGTGAGTTGATCGCTGGTGAGGAACAAAAAATTTATTGCCATGTTGTTTTGCCATTTTCTTTCGAACAGGATTACTGTGTTCGTTAGAATGTCGGGATATGACAGTGAAGGACCGTTTCTTTGCTTAGATTGCTCTGGTACACACTGTGAAGGTTGATGACGCCTACCACACCCGCTCTCCTGGAAACTGATACCACTTGGAACTATAAAGCTTATTCCTTTATTTTAAATACTAACTCAATACATCAATTGCAATATCATGAAATAATAACGAACAACAGCAATAATAAAAATAATCAAATTGGATAGTTCACCACTAGGAGGGCAGATCCCATCGTAAATGCAAATATGTGAGAACACAAATGAGATATAAAAAATAAAAGATGATATCCTAAGAACTACACATTTGGATAACTAAATACACTTGGATAATATTGTAGAACATAGCCGATGCTATGTTATTTGGTATGTAACAAATCATCCTGGGATAGAACGAATAGGATTATAACCATCCCAGGGTGGGACGAATAGGGAGAAAAGTGATTATAGGGTGCAAAAATAACCTCTGAACTTCCAAAACTAATTCGAGAGTGGTTATGACCACTGTTTAACCTCTAGAGGCTGCCCTAGGGGGTATGTATGCCAATTCGGTCAGTGCTCGTAGTCACATAATCAAATTGGTGCTATTTTGGTGTCTACATGATCCTATGCTCCTTCCTCATGCACTATAAAACATGCACTTACACACAAGGAAACCAAATTTCATCAATAGCAAGTGCGGATTGTGAAACATGCAAAAGCAATATATGCAATGAAAGGTTATAAAGTATAAATATGCAATACGACCATCTAAAACAACTCCAAATTATTTCAAATTTTATATGCATTCATAAAATATTATTTTAGAAATATATAATTGAAAATAGAATAGAAATTGCATCTGAATCTGTGTCGCATTCACGGTGTACCTATGAAGCCTACAAAACCCAAAATGAGCAATTTCTAGCCCTAAAGATTTTCAAATTAAACTAAAATTGGATAGCATATATAAAATAATATTTAGAGATAACCCATGTGAATATTAGCAATATTGATCACAGATTCATGTGCACCTTCAGATGGTCCAAGTAGACCTACAAAATAGTAAAAATTCAATAACTCACTCAATATAACTCCAAATTGCATAAAATTTGAATAGTAGGTTCCTAGACTATCCTAGAATATGCCTATATAAAAATATTAGAAAAATCATACTTCAATCTATCACCATCCCTTGCAGGGATTTTGGTGACTATCATAGAATGGGGACCGTCCTAGGGTGGGATGGCCACCATTTCTATTTATTATTTTCAACCAATTCCTTTGTGAATTGGTCAAAAACCCTCTCAATTGTGTTGTCATAAAATTGGGTGTGAAATTCACTCAATTGGTTCAGTTTTAAAAAAAAATTGTGCCTCTTGAATCACTCGAGAACCTCCTTTGCTAGGTAGATATTTTGAGGGAAAAAGGCATAAAAGGGTGAGGGGAAATATTGGTAGCACTTCGTTGCTATGTCTCAAAACTCCTCTCTATATTTTGGGTGGAAAATGAATCCACTTTATAGCTAAAGGAATCCTATGGCCAAATGGGCATGCAAGGACATGTAGGGCAAGAGGTGCCATTTGTCCAAAGTTTGGCATGCATTGGAAAGGGAAGAGAATCTCCCTTTTTGGCCTCCATTATGTAGCATGTCATAAGGATTTTGTGCCCTCAGGTCTGCATGCTTGAATAGGTAGAATAAATGGTAGTTTTTGGATTCTATTTATCCAAAATTTAACTTTTTGGGAGTCAAATGCCATGGCCATCCCACCCAAGTATGGTCACTTGCGACCATTCCTGGGTGGGATGGTCATGAACTATGACCATCCCAGGGTGGGACGATCATACCTATGTGGACCAAAACCTCCCAAACATGGGTTAGAGCCTTCTAAGAGTGGTTAGGACCACTGTGTAGCCTTTGAGGGTTTCCTAAATGGTCCATATGATGTCAATTAGACAATGCTTTTGGTCGTCTAATTAGATTAACATAATTTTAGTTTCTATAAAAACCATGTAGTAGCCTTTGATATTTAACATGATATTAGAGCGACTAAGGGGGAAGGTTTTGATATTGTATTGGGAACCTTATGCATTGTTACATTCTATGCATACTAGGTGTAGGTACAATTTCATGCAATACCTTTTGCAATTGCTCTTATTGTATCCTCTATTGATAGAACCTTTGTAGGTGTACCCATTGTGGATCCATCCATTATTGATTTAATTGTTGTTGGTCCAAACAAAGTTGATCCAACTATAATTATATATTAAAGGTTTGGTCTAGGTTCCTAATGAGTATGATTTGGTTGTTCAGTTATGTGGGGTATTATTGGAGATTTTTATTGCATCCTTAGGATTTTTTTATCATGCTACAAGAAAAACCAATTGTCAAGCAACAATTACAGGCTCTGGTAGACCTACCTCTTTAACCTGGGAATAGATTTTTATATTTCTAGATAGACTAGGTATGGTAAGGAAACCCTTGAGGTGAACTTAAATATTTAACAGTTTATGTTCATGCTCTTCCAGATTTAATAAAAAATATGTAAAAATTATGTTTATTTGACCAAGATTTGCTTATAACAGTTCAATTATGCCTTATGTGTATGATTGGTGCCTTAATCCTTTGGGCTATTGTAGAAAGATTTGATAAGAATTTTTTGTAATAGAAATAAATAGGAAAGAAAGGATTGATTTAATTAAGTTAATTCAAATATCATAATAAAAATAATTGGTGATAAATGAAAGAAGTGTTAATACATATGTTCAATAATGTAAAATGTAATGGAGGCACATGCAAGATTGAATACAAAGGTATGATAGATAAGCATCCCATAATTGTATTATATCGAAGTGATTACATGAATATTTGGCTTGAAATTGCCATTGAACTCTTTTAAAGATTAATACAATAAAAATCCTCGTTCAAATTATGTAACAAGGACTTTTCACTCTCTCGTTCCAATCTGGTAATAGTTGAGTCTCTAGAGCTCTAGCTCAATATCTTGAAATAATCTCAGTTTCTTGAGAAGTTCTCTTTTAGAACCTACACCATAATGGGAATAATAAGAGATGGAAAAGAAGAAAATACACAAGAGAAAATACAAAAAAAAATAACAAGGCACTCAAGTATACCTCTTATAAAAAATATGTTATGCAAAATCTTGATGCAGATTCTGGTAGCAACTAATTTATTTATAGCCTCTTATTATTGAATTTGTTATAACTAATTAAATATGAACCATACACTTGTCATGATCCCATATATCTAATTAGATGAATATGTAGTAACTCACATGGGTCTTGTTTTGTTTATAAAATTACCTTTTGCTCTCTATTGAGCCTTTAGTTTTCTCAAAAGGTGATTTATAGTTGTCTTGCACTTTATTATGAGCTGGTACCTTGATCAACAGTCTCAATATCTTCTTCAGTAGTGGGCACTTTACTTACCATGTTGATATGGCAACATATCCTTTCCTATGCTCTGGCCTACTTCAATTAGTTTCATTTTAGTGCATAGGGGTGTTCTCAACCTCATTTCTAGGCTACCGAATTTAATTTCCTTAACCTTATATTTTTCTTATTTTTTAACGTTCTTTATTAAAAATCCTATAAGTATCCATGCTTATTCATTAAAATACAAGGCAAACCTTATAGTTTTTAGATCCTAAAGTGTCTTGTTAATTTTTAACCTTATCCATCATGTGTTCTTTTCATTCATAGAAAACAATAAATTTGTCATGTCAGTCAAAAATATAGTTAGCCTGGCTAGCTCTGCTTCATATTTTGGATCATAGTCAAACTCCTAGATCTTATTGATGATAATATATTCCATATTGAACACTTCCAAAAATTCTTCAAGGGAAATGCCTTCCACTGCCATATCATCCTTTACCTTCTATGGCAACATATCCATTTTTTTTGCCCATCTATACCACCTTGTTGTGTTCAACCTGAACATGACCACTTTAATGAACTCTGTTGCACACTCTATCTTAGTGCCATATCCCAAAGTAACTATTTCTTATTGAATATCCTAGGAGCATTCTTCAAATTGCTAGAAAGTAGGGAGTATGGAATCCATTATGTTCTCACCATGGATTAGTAAATTTCTTACCTCCTCCATTGTGGCTATAATTGTATTTATTTATTTGAACATCTTTATTGTATCCCCCATTTTATTCTATACTCTATGAGTCATCTCTCTTTTTTTTGGAGAGGAAATAAGAGCAATGAATACTCTTAATTACCACTTGAGGTTCGACTCATGGAGTTTTAGTCTATGATGCTTGTACCTTCAGGTTGGCTATTTTGATTTGCAGGTTCTTTTTTTTATCTATGTGGATTTTAACTTGGCTTTCAATTCCTTGTTAAGATTTGTGATGTGTGTATCTGTATAATCTTCCCTACTCGTACTAAGTCTTCTATATCTCCCATCATCTAAACAACACCCGTTTCCATATCTACCTAAAAAGAAGTAGAGTTTTTAGGTATCGAGATCATGATCCTCACCATTGAAGGTGATTTCTGAGTGTTCTCCTCTTCTATAGTATGAATTTTCCTTAGATATTATCCTCTGGCTATGGCCTATAGTTCTTTCTCCCCAATGTTGTTAATTGGTATATCCTCTTTAGTTCTCACTAGTATCACTCTACTCTAGGTTTCTTCTATTGAGGGGAGAGTTAGCTTAGATTTCTTATGTTTTGCATAGGATGTTGGGATTTATATCCTAATTTTATTCCCCTAAATATCTTATCAAAATCCCATGATTTAAATATGTTCTTTTGTAAAACTATGGATATTTTGATTGCTTTATTATTGATGATCAATGACTTGGAGATTTTTTTTGGAGCTAGTCTAGGCATGAACATTGCCAAATTCAACTTGCTCTTGAAAGTAT
The DNA here is from genome assembly GCA_028583015.1 of Wollemia nobilis. Taxonomy (NCBI): domain Eukaryota; kingdom Viridiplantae; phylum Streptophyta; class Pinopsida; order Araucariales; family Araucariaceae; genus Wollemia; species Wollemia nobilis. The sequence continues at coordinate 2,505,076 of JAQPPZ010001679.1, read as the reverse complement.
TAGATACGTGTCTTTCCATAGGTTTAGCATACATTATTTTTGTAGTCTTTGGGACTATAAAATCAATTTGAGATATGGTAACTATCTCTTTTCATTTTTCAATACTTGTGATTTCTATTATTAGTTGAGCTGACCTACGAGCTTCTACTACTACAAATTGAGTTGGTTCAGAAGCTTCCACTGGGACTTTAGTTATATCTTCAACATTAACTGAGAACTCTATTTGATATACTCCTTGATATACTACTTCAAAATTTGGGTCATGGAGCTCATCTTGAGTGATTGTACGAAATAGAGAGGCCATTGATTCTACTAAAATTTCTCTCAACTTTACTAATATCGAAGGGTAGTCACCTACTCTTTTGATCTTGGTGCTACTTATCTTGTCGTATGGAAATTTTGACTACACATTCTTTATATATGTGCCCATTTTTATGGATTCTTGAACTACATCTTCGAATTGATATTTCCTATGATGTACCCAGGAATACTTGTGTGTTTGCATCATTTTTACATAATTTTATGTTGGGTCATAGGGTCTCCATGACACCTCAAAAAAAAAAAAATTATCCATATCCCACATGTCTTTCAGCATTGTTGAATATCCCTAGAATATGTAATGTCCAAACTTGCATGGGAATAACAACTAAGGGACTTTTACATGCCTCTTTCCTAGGCACATTTTTGCTTCCTTCATAATTTGTCTAGAAATTTCAAGCACATTCATAAACATGGGGTAAAAAATTGGCAAGGTATTTAGAGAAACATTTTCTCCATATAACCTAATGTATGAAAATTATTCTGCTAGAAAGTAATCCCCTACTTCCTTCTCTTTTGAAAAAGGTAGCAATACCAGGACGTATTCTTGTTGGGAGATATCTACATAGAACTTTGAGAATTTTTGTCATAAAGTTATTTAAAAAATTGAAGAAAAATTAACAGCCCCAATAAACTTAAAATTGAAAAGCAATAATAACATAATCAAAAAAAGAAGATAATAGATTCACACATTAAACAATATTTATCCAGGAAACCCTCAATCAGGAAAAACCAACACAGTATTATTATTGCATTAACTTCACTGTCTCTAATACAATAATATTCTCCTTCTGTTTGTCCTTTTCAAACCCTTATCCAAGTGCAATATATATAACAAAATCGCATACATATATTTTTACAATATCATGGTATTATTTTTTTTTGATTGGTAGAAAGGGTGTTGAAATGTCCCTGAACCTTGTACAAGAGGATTTACATGAATTCAAGATCGACCGAGATGGTCCAAGAACTAAAGATCAAAGAGCGAGCAAACCTCCACACGAGGAAAGGTGTCGCGAAATCGTGACCAGTTTGGTGATGTCGCGAAATCACAAGTTGCACCGTTGCAGCTAGGAGAAGAAGGGATGTCACGAAATCGTGACAAGAAGCGCCATCGAAGCTGAAGGAGGGAAGGTGTTGCGATATCATGACATGTTGCAAGGTTGCTACCAGAAGAAATGAAGTGTCGCAATATTGTGACATGTTTATAGGTTGGAGCCAGAAGAGAAGAAGAGTCACGAAATTTTGACATGAAGCAAAACCGTGACTGGGCAGAAGAGGTGTCGTGAAATCATGACAAGAAGAGACGTCGCGTCTAAAGAAAAAAGGTGTCACGAAATCATGACAAGAAGTAAGACCACTACTGAAGAGAAGAGGTGTCACGAAATCATGACAAGATGGAAGACCGCTGCCGAAGAGAAAAAGTGTCACAAAATCACGACATTTATGGAAGACCGTTGTCGAAGAGAAAAGGTGTCATGATATCGCAACATGATGGAAGACCGCTGCCAAAGAGAAAGGGTGTTGCGATATCACAACAAGATGGAAGACCGCATCCAAAGAGAAAAAGTGTCGCGAAATCACGACAAGATGGAAGACCGCAGTTGAAGAGAAAAAGTGTCGCGATATCGCGACAAGATGGAAGACCGCTGCCAAAGAGAAAAAGTGTCACGATATCGCGACAAGATGGAAGACCGCAGTCAAAGATAAAAAGTGTTGCGATATCGCGACAAGATGGAAGACTGCTGCCAAAGATAAAAAGTGTTGCGATATCGTGACAAGATGGAAGACCGCAGCCAAAGAGAAAAAGTGTCAAGATATCGTGACATGTTGCAAGAATGCGCCCAAAGAGAAAAAGTGTCGCGATATCGCGACAAGTTGCAAAAACGATCCCGAAGAGAAAAAGTGTTGCAATATCACGACATGTTGCAAAAACATGGCCAAAGAGGAAAAGTGTCACGATATCGTGACATGTTGCAAAATCACGACTGAAGAGAAAAAGTGTCATGATATCGCGACATGTTGTAAAACCGTGATCGGAGAGAAAAAGTGTCACGATATCACGACAAGTTGCAAAACCACGTCCGAAGTAGAATAAAGTGTCGTGATATCACGACAATAAGCAACCTCGTGGCCATGATGTCGCGAAATCGTGACATGCTGAAATTTCACGGCCAACGATGAAAAGTGTCATGATATCACAAGTTGCCAAAACGTGCCCGAAGGGGGAGAAGAAGGAAGAAAGGCCGTGAAAACTCGACCAGTTCCAAGAGCAAACAAACTCGGTCCCCTGCCAACCACTCACATTGTGCAGACATTGGTACTTGTAGAAGTGTCCCTTAGGCCAATGGGAAAGGAGTCTCTCCAAACATGAATGTCAGATTCTCCAACTCCCTTGTTAACAAGCCAGTCCATAGCTTTGTTTCCTTCCCGATACTGATGCTTAATGACTAGTTCTGGGTAAATGCCAATTAGTGCCTTGCATTCTTGGAAGATCGAAGCAAGGGCCCAAGGAGGCACAATAGTCCCATTGAGCCAGTTGATACATTGCAGTGAGTCTCCTTCTATGATAAGTTTATTTATGGTCAAGCCTTCCAAGAGGATCAAGCTTTGAAGCAGATCCTGAGCCTCTGCCACATTGTTAGATTGAATTCCCAGGTTCTGGGCAAAGGCCAAAATTATTTCTCCTCTATGATTTTTGAGAATTCCTCCTCCGCCAGCCGCGCCTGGGTTGCCTTTGACCGCACCATCGAAATTAAGCTTATGCCACCCAGTAGGAGGTAAGACCCACTTGATAACATACCTATCAATAGAAGTATGGGGTGTGGCAGAGAAATTGGAAAGATTGAAAAATTTTGTTAGGTCCGATTCAATGCCAAGATGGGGGTTTGGAAGACGAGACAAGAGAGGCATTCTCTGCAGCAAGGGCCAAGATTTTGGCATTATTTTATTATTGCATTAACTTCATCATTTCCAATGCAGTAATATTATCCTTTTATCTCTATTAAATCCTCATGCAAGTGTGATATATATAACAAGATCACATGCATGGATTTTTACAATATCATGGTATTATTTTATTATTGCATTAACTTCATCATTTCCAATGCAGTAATATTATCCTTTTATCTCTATTAAATCCTCATGCAAGTGTGATATATATAACAAGATCACATGCATGGATTTTTACAATATCATGGTATTATTTTATTATTGCATTAACTTGACCATTTCCAATACAATAATATTCTCCTTTTATCTCTATTAAAATATTACGCAAGTGTAATATATATAACAAAAGCACATGCATGGATTTTTACAATATCATGGGTGAATAATGCAAGGGTTCAAATATAGTAACCCTAAAAGCCCATATGGGTCTAAAAATAGCATAGCTAAAAATAGTCTGTCTAAAAATAGCTTAAACCCTAAAAACATTTGGAGTGTCCAATACATGTCTATAAATAGATTGTCTATAAATAGCATGTCTATAAATAGGTTGTCTAAAAATAGCCCGAACCTAAATAATATGGAAAATATTCTCCCACTTGTTGAATACTTTCCATAGGGGCCACAAACTGTCGTTGTCAACTGTCAAGGGCAACCATGCCCATAGATCTTCTACACCAAGAACATTTTTGAGCAGGTACAACCTTTGTTAACGAATCAGCAGTATTCTTATCTGTGTCAACTTTCTCCAATATCACCCGGTTCTCTTCAACCATATCCCTCACAAAATGGTACTTGATATCAATATGTTTTGATCGATCATGAAAACCAGGATTATTGGCCAAAAATATTGCACTTTGACTATCACTGCTAATTCTCACAGCCTTCTATTTAATGCCAACTGTTAAACACAATATTTGTAGCCACACTACTTCTTTACTGGCATGAATTACTGCAATGTACTCTACTTTTGTAGTGGATAAAGCAAAAATGGGTTCCATTTTACTCATCCACCTTACTGCCCCTCTAAACATCCTGAACACATAAGCACCTATGGATATTCTCTTATCAAGATATCCAACCCAATAAAAATCCACAAACCCTTGTAGATTTATAGTATTATTACCTTCAAAATTTCCTCCATAATAGATAGCATAATCTATAGTTCCACGTAAGTATCTGAAGATCCTCTTCATAGTAGTCCAATGTTCCTTTCTTGGATTTGATATATATCTGCTCACTACTCCCACTGCATGTGTAATATCATGTATAGTACATACCATTGCATACATCAAACCGCCCACAACACTAGCATAAGGAACATGATGCATTTCTTCAATTTCCTCATCTATTTTAGGACATTGTTCAGCAAATAACTTTTGACCAACCGGATATGGAGTACATACTGGTTTACAATCATGCATTCTAAACTTATGTAGTATCAAATCAACATATTTCCTTTGATTTAACCATAACTTTCTATTTGCACGATCCCTTATTATTTCCATACCCAAAATAAATTTTGCAATACCCAAATCCTTCATATCAAATTCAGAAGATAACTGAGATTTGAGTAACTTTATCATATCCTTACTGTTACCAATTAACAACATGTCATCCACATACAATACAATGATAACAAAATTTTCACCTTCCTTTTTAAAATATACACATGGATCTGCTTTGCTTTTTCCAAGCCCAAGTGTCAAGACAAAGCTATCAAATTTTTGGTTCCACATCCTTGGTGATTGCTTCAACCCATAAAGAGACTTCTTCAACTTGCATACCAAATCCTCCTTACCTTTTACCTTAAAGCATTTTGGTTGTGACATATATATCTTCATCAAGTTCACCATGTAGAAAAGTTGTCTTTACATCCATCTATTCTATTTCAAAATCAAAAGCAACAGAAATAGCCAATAGAAATCTGATTGAAGTTAGTTTAGCCACAGGAGAAAAAATCTCACCAAATTCAATTCCCTCAACCTGAGAAAATCCTTTTGCTACCAAGCGAGCCTTGTACTTCTCCAACTTTCCTTCTACATTGTACTTCTTCTTGAATAACCACTTACAACCAACAGGTTTTCTACCAAGAGGTAATGTCACCAAGTCCCATGTCTTATTTTTATCCAAGGACTCCATTTCATCTTCCATAGCCTTTTTCCAAGACTTATTCTCACTTGATTGAAGTGCCTCCTTTACAGTCTTGGGTTCTTCATCAGTAACTGATAAATTAAATGTAGAATAAAAATTTGAAGTACTATACCTATCTGGAAGTCTTCTCTCTCTATCTGATCTCCTCAAAATTGGAGTTCTAGGTTCTACATCTTCAACTTCCTCCTCATCCTCTTCCTCTGGATATTCCTCTTCAGAATCTCTCTGTAATTTAGGTTCAACCACTGATTCTTCTTCCTGTTCCAATTTTACCTGCACTATTTCTGGTTCTTTGCTTGGTTGCATTTCTTGTTTTAAAACCCCTTTTGTTTCTCTAAAGATCACATTACGACTGTAAACAACCTTCTGTGTTTCTGGGTTCCACAACTTATATCCTTTAACACTAGTACTATAACCCACAAATATGCATTTTTTAGATTTATAGTCTAGCTTAGTCCTTTTCTCTTTTGGGACATACATATAAGCATCACAACCAAAAACCCTTAGATGTCTGAGAGAGGGTTTCTTACCAGTCCATACTTCTTATGGAGTCTTGTCCACCAAAGTTGAGGTAGGAGATCTATTGATGAGATAACAAGTTATTAACACAACTTCTACCCAAAACTTATTTTCTAACCCTGCACCACTTAACATGCTTCTAGCCTTATCCATCAATGTCCTGTTCATCCGTTCTGCAACTCCATTCTATTGTGGAGTATACGGAGTTTTTCTCTACCTTTCTATTCCACAGTCCTTGCAAAATTTCTCAAATTCATTAGAGCAATACTCACCATAATTATCACTTCTCAAAACCTTTATCTTTTTCTCTATCTGATTTTCTACAAGAGCCTTAAACTCTTTAAATTTATTAAAAACCTCAGATTTGTTCCGTAGAAAATATACCCATGTCTTTCTTGAGAAGTCATCTATAAATGTAACAAAATAGATAGATTTACCTAATGATGGTACTTTTGTAGGTCCAAACACATCATTGTGAACTAGATGTAGAATTCCTTCAGACCTTGTAGCACTACTTGGAAACTTGAATCTAGTTTGTTTCCCAAAAACACAATGCTCACAAAAATCAAAATTTAATGGGCAATCAAAAATTCCTTTAGCCATACCTTTCATTTTCAATGTTCAAAGTCCTTTCTCACCAATATGCCCCATGCGTTGATGCCACAACATTGTCTTTATTGTAGGAATACTCAGAGCCATTTTAGCCGTATTATTTTCCTATACAACTGAAGTGTTATTGCAATTAATACTTATAGTGCTAGCCTCAAGTCTGAACAAAGTTCTTGTGCGAACTCCCCTTGCCAACACCAAAGATCCATGAACCATATTGCAGCTATCCTTATTAAATACCACATTCACACCTGCATCATTCATCTTACTCACAGATATCAGATTCCTTGCCAAACCCGAAATATGCAACACACTAGGAAGGGTTTTAATTCTTCCATATTTTAGCCTCAACTTGACTCTTCCTCGACCTATTATTTTATATGTCGAATTGTCTCCCAAAAAGACTTTACCTCCATCTATATTTTCATATTCATTGAACCCCTCCCTATGAGGAGTCATATGAAAAGAAGCACTTGAGTCAATCAACCATGAGTCAAGGCATTCACTTGAGCATGCTGCAACCAAGAATAAGTCCCCTTCCCATATTTCTCCTTTTTCTTGGATCCTATCACGTACGACTCCCACTCAAGAATTAATTTATCATAGGGTTGAAACCCTTACTCCTCAAACAAAGCTAAAACCTGGCTCTGATACCAAATGAAGAGAAATTAACAGCCCCAATAAACTTAAAACTAAAAAGCAGTAATAACATAATCAAAATAAGAAGATAATAGATTCACACATTACACAATATTTATCTTGAAAACCCTCAACTAGGAAAAAACAGCACAGTATTATTATTGTATTAACTTCATCGTCTCCAATACAATAATATTCTCTTTTCTATCTCATCCTTTTTCCCAAACCCTTATGCAAGTGCAATATATATATATAACAAAAGCACATGCATAGATTTTTACAATATCATGGTATTATTTTATTATTGCATTAACTTGACCGTTTCCAATGCAATAATATTCTCCTTTTATCTCTATTAAATCCTCATGCAAGTGCGATATATATAACAAAAGCACATGCATGGATTTTTACAATATCATGGTATTATTTTATTATTGCATTAACTTGACCGTTTCCAATGCAATAATATTCTCCTTTTATCTCTATTAAATCCTCATGCAAGTGCGATATATATAACAAAAGCACATGCATGGATTTTTACAATATCATGGGTGAATAATGCAAGGGTTCAAATATAGTAACCCTAAAAGCCCATATGGGTCTAAAAATAGCACAACTAAAAATAGCCTATCTAAAAATAGCTTAAACCCTAAAAACATTTGGAGTGTCCAGTACATGCCTATAAATAGCTTGTCTATAAATAGCATGTCTATAAATAGCTTGTCTAAAAATAGCCCGAACCTGAATAACATGGAAAATATTCAACATATTTCCAACAAAAACACCCATGGTGAGAATGTCCTTTTTTTTATCCATGGGACTCTCTCTTGTATATACCTAGCATTGGCCTATCCCAATTTTTTCAAATTCTAACCATCTAGCTACCCTACTTGAGGTGTATAAAAATCAAATAGTGGGAGAAAAGGGAAATCTTTTATGTTGTTCCAAAATAGCCATTTTTATATTAATCAATTGAATATGCATTTTTCATCCCAACTCATATTCTTAGGCGCATGTTGGAGAGGAAATTCCATTACACTGCATAGCTAAGTGCATTACCTTTATCCCTACCATACTTAAATATTTTAATCCTAATATTATATTTATCATATCTATGTAATATCTTACCCAAGGTCTCAATGCATTCTTTTTAATTGTAAGAGTATATGACATGACTTCATACGACTAAAATAGAGTAGCGTAGTAATTAGTAAGAACTTGTTGGGATTGGTGATCTATGACCCGTTGTAATAATTTTGTATTGGATTTGCTCAGGTGAAATACCTTTTGTATGCTTTTTGGTGTAATCCTAAAAATTGAGTGATTGACATCCTTGAAGGATTTGGTCAATGCATCATATGCCATTACCAACCATACTAGCAAATATGAAGATAATTACACTCTCGAGAAGATCAATTTTCTAAAATTATTGGCCCATCTATTACAATGAGGGGTTGGCTTTTATTGTGAATTACACACCCTTTTAAACAAGCCCATTAATAACCATGCATTATGCTACAAATTCTCCTGTTCTTGCTCGAAGTAAATTATAATGGTATTCTCTGTTTCCAATTTCTACGTAGAAGAGAGTCATCTATCTAGTACAAACTTCTTCATGTAAGCTATCAATTCCTTTTTTATGGCAACTTGGCCATCCAATTCCATATACGACCTTTGGTCTATAATGAAATTAATGACATCTATAGTATTTTGAGAAACAACGGGTGCACTTGATGAAGCCATTGTTTTATTTGTTTACTCTTTTTCTCTTCCTCTATATCAAATTCTCTATGGATCTCCCAAAAACCCTTCAAACACTCGATAATTCTCTTTCTACAACTCTCTACTTCAGTTTCATGTTTTTGAAGTTCCCACGCAAGCCATAAATAGTCTTCAGGATTGTTTTTCGCATGTGAAGCTTTTATGTCTATCCATCGTTTGTCTTTTTTATAAATTTATCATTGAAAACCTACCACCTTTCCATCCCTCAATTGTATTCTCTAGTAAAAAATTTTCCTCGGGCATGCTTGCTACTAACGAGGTTTTCATATGTGTGCTTTTCAATCAGGTGCAAAAAAACATCACTTTCCTTATGTATCTTTTGTATGATTTGGCTTTGAAATGGGTGTTGATTGTATCTTTTATGGATGATATTTGTCTTTGTCAGATTCTCCTTCTTAAAGTGTCCCTTTGTATTTATTCATAATTTGGTGTGCACCATTAGATCTAATTGAGGCTCAGGTGCATCGTTATATCTCTCTTATAATAATATAAATTTCTTACCTCAAGTACTATGATAATCTAGATAAAATACTTCCAGCTTGGATTTATGTGCACTGTTAGATATAGCCAGGATGTACGCGTGTCATAGGATATTTATGAGCTACATGCATGTTAGCTAGAAAGGAGAAGAAAGAAGCAAAAATTCATGGAGGTAAATTTGAACTTAATAAAACCTTATTATCAAATATAAATTTATATCTTCATATATAATATCAAAGCCCATGGCATACATGACTACGTTAATTTCAACCCTCACCTTAAACTTTAGCAAATTTTAATTCATGCACACATTTATATTAGATTTTGGTCTTCAAGCACCACTCTTTAGGTCCAAATCTTCTTGTCATTTAAGTGAAAGGAAAGGGGGGAAATCATGGACCTTAGGGAAATTCGATAAAATTTCGACATGGTGACTTTGGTAAGGGTTTTCCTTATAAATTTTATACAATGTTGTTGACTTTTCTTTTTAAAGCATGAGAAACTCAATGTTTTCTTTTTTTTGTGCGTGTCATTAGATTAACTCAAGGGTATATGCGTGCATTTTATTTTTCTAAACATAATTTAATGGCTTGAATTCTCTCGCCGATGGAACAAGACTATCGTCAATTGCATGAGCGAAGGAGATTTCCATCAGCGAGGTATGAAAAAAATTAATATATATGTGTATATATATATATGTATATACTACACATATATGAGCATATAATTATTAATTAACCCTAATGTTGAATGCGTTAATAAGAATTTATAAATAATTTAATTAATTTGAATGATTTAATAAATAATCTAGCCAATCAAATTCCATCGCTAATGTATCAATGCCAAAATATTTGCATTACCGACATCCAATAAGATTTTATTGCTAATTGAAGGGAGCCATCACCAATTGTATCTCCGACAGTGATTTTCATCACCGACAAGGGTGTCTTTACTAATAATTTTGGCATGATTTTAATACTAATGAGAATCCATCACCGATCGAACAAAGCTATCGCTCTTCCAATCAACGACAAGGGCTTTACATGAGCGATAAGGATTATGCATTGTCGATAGATTTTAAAAGTGATTTTTTTGAAGTCTGAACTATAGAAATGATTTTAGCATAATTTTATATTAAATGACGAAGACTTTAATAATCCGAATTCAATATTAAAGAGGAATATTGGAAACCCTAACCTTAATATCACAATTAAAATGAAAACATTAGCATCGAATTAAATAATTTTTTTTAGAAATAAAAATAATAATAATAATAATAGTGGATTAATCTAAATGAATTTCAGACATTAGAATTAGATTTAATATATTAGCTTTAAAATTAAAATTAAATGTTAAAACATTAATAATAAAAAAATTAAAAAGTTAAAACTTTAGTAAATAATGTAAAATTAAAAATTAAAGTGAAATATGATGTTAAACTTTAGGAAGTATTTTAATAAATCTAAAATCATTCAATTTAATATAAATAAAAGTGAAAATTATTTTTCTTTTTCCACCAGGGTATTCATGGGTGTTTTCCTTTTGTGTTGCAGGTGATATAACCAGAAAAAGACGAATGGAAGTTGAAGAACCAAAGATAAGAAGCCGAAGATCAAGTGACTGAGCCAAAGATGAAATATTACGATCATTCTAGAATCTGATTCATACAACTGGAAGCCATTAGAGCCAAACAAATTATAGGGATTGGATGCAGAACAGTAAAAATCCAAAGGACGATGAGGATTTACCACTGACCGAACCAAGCCATGGAAGACACTAGAAGCCGAACAATCTAGAAGAAACTACATTCATTGAACTTAGACCTGATTTCAGACCAATTGGGAGATGATGATTCAGTTACCCCAAAGCTTCACAGAGAATGCATTCTCTTAGTTGTAGACAACTCAGATAGACAACTCATTTCCAACTGTAAAACACCAGAAGCTACTAGAAGCCATTTGAATTTGTAAGGCTATAAATAGCCAAAGAGACCCCATTCCAAAGGGTCGGATGCCATTTTAGCAATAGACATTTTAGGAATTTTTCTTTCTTTGATAGTTGATGAGCATCTGTGCCCCTATCATTATGATTGAAGAAGTTTATGTCTTGCAATCATTTGATGCAAATGATTCTAGGAATTGTAATCATTGAATACTTTTATTAATACAAATTCTGGAGTTTCTTGGTGTATTCTACGCATGTTGATGGTGTTTACATCTGAGATAATTCTAGCATTTGTCTTTCTCCTTTGAAGATAGCACCACTTTGATCTCAAATTGTGCAAAGGATAGTTGAGTCAGAGTTGGTTAAATTTAGAATGTTTGCTTCTACAGATTCAACATAAGACTTCAATTACACTGGCTTGTTTTCTTTCCTCTTTAACCCTATCCTTTTGAATTTTTTTTAGAACTACTTAGATTAGGAGTAGTTTAGTTTGATATTCTGAAGCTTTCCCTTCATGAATGAACACTATATTGTTTTAAGTTTTAGAATATCTTTTGAATGTGTTTCAAGATCATAATTAGAAGGTAGCAAGCCTAGAATCTTGCTTTACATGTATTTTATTGTGAAATCTATCAAAAATAGGATAATTGAATTGATAATTGTAGTAGATTAAATTTGAATCCAAATCTTAAATCTAGAATTAATTACTCACCCTTGTTAATAGTTATATGTAAACCTTCTGAGTTATCCATCTGATTTCTTTGTTTATGCTTTAGTTTACAATTTGATTAGAACATAACCAGGTTAGACCAACCTTACCCAAACCTTGGGGAGATCGATTATCTCCTTTCAAGAGAGGACATCCTGAATGAGTCCTAGCTATTGGTATATGTTTGTAATTGGATAGATGTATCACTCAATAGGAAATGGCGCTAGAAGGAGGACTTAAAACCAATTAATTTGAATTTTAGGGTTTGAAATTATTCAAATTGTCCTTAATTTTGAAATTCTTTGATATCTACTGCAATAGCTCTAAATTGTTTTAAATTTTGAGATATTTCATGATTAAAATTTTACTATCTCAAATACTTACAAGTAATAGTTTATTGTTTGATATTTGAAATTCATAGTTCTTGACTGTCAACACTGGAACCAAGAGTCATTATCACTAGGTCTAAGGCCTCTAGAGATAGTACTCAGTTTCATAGTCTCTCTCCTCCTAGAAGACCTAAAAAATATAAAGGTCATTCAAGTAATATTCCTCCCATTAATACCTCATCTCATTCTATTATACCATTTACCAAAACTTTTGTCACCCCCTAAGTACTCCAATGGCAACATTTACACCCTGGTTAGGTGGCAGTAGGACCCATGATATGCCTAAGAATGTAGAGATATATCTGCCTAGGTATAGACATGATGGAGCTAGAATAGTTGAAGAACACATTCAAGCATATAAAGATGCTTTGATCAGATTACAGGTTGAACATGAAGATGTTGCTTGTAGGATGTTCCCTCTTACATTGGATGAAATAGCATATGATTGGTACATCAGTCTACCTACTAATTCTATCACTTCTTGGATTGAGTTAGAAACAACCTTCATTAATCAGTTCAAGTTACCTATAGATCCTGCTATCATCTACCATCAGTTTACTTCATGCAGGAGAGAGCCCAATGAGCCTCTAAGATTATTCAATACAAGGTTTCATAAGCTTTATAATAGGCTAACTCCACCTTACACTCTGAATGCTGATGCAACTATTCAAATGTATTATAGAGCCCTAGATCCTCTCACATCTATGTTTGTAAGAAGAGCACCAAACATCACTACCCTACCTATGGCATATAGTGAGGCCTTGATAGTAGAATTACAATTGATACCTCAAGGTTTTGGAATAGGATAATTACCTTCCATAGGACAACCAGGTGCCTATAATCAAATCCCCATGATTAATCAAGCTTTATCACAACAATTACCATTGTTAAATAATTTACCATACCAAAATATTAATCAACCATTTAATACCATCCCCACACCTACACTCCCAAATATTCCTATGGAGACTAATACTCAAACAACATTTCCAAATCTGAATCCCACTCAGAATATTCTTGCATTTCTCAATGCTAATCCAAATCCAAATCAAAACATCCCTCCATTTTTGAATCCCACTACAACCAATAATAATACTACAAATCAGGCTAATACATGCTAGACTGCTAACAATGCTAATTCACAACTTGACAATCTACAAAGATTGGTCCAAAATCTTAGCAGTGATATGGTTCAACTACAAAAATAGGTACCACAAAATCCACCTCCTAACAATCCTAATACAAATAGGAACTTCAATTTTCAAATACGTCAATGGAACACTCATCCAAACAATGGAGGAGTGCCCAATCCTATTGCTAATCAACCCAATACTACTGCTAATCAAAACCAGAATAACACCATTGTGAATTTATCAGATTTAGCTTTAAATAACTAGTGTAGAGTACATTCCACAACCCAACATAATGAAAATGACTATCCTAAATTCAAAACAACTTTAGATATAGTACAAAAGGAAATGGAAAACATGGAATTAGTGCCTAATGATGATAATGCTAATCAAGCTAGCACTAGTAATGGAACAACCTTAGTTGTTGAAATATTTATCCCATCAGAAGAAGAAGATGAAGGATATGATGGATCCTTAGAAGAAGAAATCCAAGATTTTAGGTAGTTTAAGAAAATAAATAACTATATGCTTAGAAGTAAAGGTAAAGCCCCTCTCACTTCTTCTACTCCTCCAAATAGTACTATTATCCCTCCTGATACATAGGCCAATAATAATCCCATGCCTCCACCTAAAGCTGATTTTCCTCCACCACCACACAAAATAATAGAACATGATAAACCTACCTACAATATCATAGAAGATTTAAAGAAAACAAAAGCAAACATATCTTTGTTTGAGGTTGCTCAACTCACTGATCAACAAGATCTTTTGATGAAAATATTTGGTAATCAAAATAAAGATCAATGTAAGAAATCTATAGATGCTCAAATTGTTTCTAGGAAAGACAAAGGGGATACCCCTCCTTTTCTATTGATAATTAGAATTGTAGGTAAAAATCTGCATAATTATCTTGTTGACTCAGGTGCTTCAAGGAATGTAATGCCACATGTTGTTTGCCAAAGGTTAGGTCTAAAACCTACTCCTTCAAATAGAGTGGTAGTTCAGTTAGATAAGACTGAAGTGAATGTGGTTGGAGTACTAAAACATATTCATATACAGTTAGCATCAGAACCAAGAATTCAATAGTATATAGACATACAGGTTGTAGATATCCCTGATGGATATGGAATGTTGCTTAGTAGAGATTGGTCTAGGAATTTAAATGGATACATGGCAACAAATTTCTCTCACATGTGGTTACCATGGAAAGGTGTAGCCAATCAAATCAGGATAGAAAGAGAGCCTAGACTAAAAGAGTTGATAACTGAGTATAACAAGACCAATGAAGTTCTCTATAATGAGTCAAATTAGGAGTATATACTCTGGAAGCTAAACAAATCACTGATAAGCCTAAAATTGAAATTTCACTAGAAAAACAAGTAAAAGATGAAAGTTCAATTTGGACATTAAAATTTGATGGATCAAAATCCAAACAAGGTAGTGGAGCAGGCATAGAATTGATTAATCCAAAAGGTAAGTCCCATTTGGCTACTTACCGACTACAATTCCCTTGTACTTGTAACATTGTAGAATATGAAGCTCTAATTTTTGGTTTACAATTAGCATTGAAGAAAAATATCAAGTGTTTAAAAGTGTTAGGAGATTCTGAGTTAGTGGTCAAACAAGTGAAAATCCAATATGCTTGCCATGATAAAAGGTTAATCCATTATAGAAATAGAGTAAGAGATTTGATTGATGAATTTCATGCTTTTAACATTAAACTAGTTTCTAGAAAAAATAATAGAATTGTAGATTCTTTGGCAGTGGCAGCAAGTACACTGAAACCTATGGATAACAGAAAACTTAAGAAATTTTCTATTGAATTAGTAGCCTGTCCATCCATACCTGATAATGTGAAAAATCTCCAAGTATTTGAAGATGATAGACATATTTTTAATTTTGTTACTAACTCTGGTATATTTGAAAATCAGGTTATTGATGAAGATGAAAGGATACAAGAAGAAGAGGAAGACCATGAGGTAAACTTGAAAATAAATACAATCCCTAAAGGTATGGTCTCTCTTGAAAAATTATTTGATATTGATTATAAAAGTAAGAAATGCAGTAAAGTTTCATTTCAAAATGATGCATGTAATACTGTTAATATAGGGACTAGTGAAAATCCACATAATGTGTTAATAGGAAAAGCTTGCACTAGTCAAGAAAAAGAAGGAATTATACAAGCTCTTAAAGATTATGGAGATGTCATAGCTTGGAGTTATGAAGATCTAAAAACATATAACCAGAATATTATAACTCATACTATCCCTTTGAAACTAGAAACAAAGCCATTTAGGCAGAAACAAAGACCTATTAATCCATTGTTAGAACCCCTTATCCAAAAGGAAGTTCAAAATCTTTTAGATGCATGTATTATCTTTCCCATTAGGCATTCAACTTGGGTAGCTAATATAGTACCTATTAGAAAGAAAACTAGAGAAATCAGACTATGCATTGATTTTAGAAATCTTAATAAGGCTTCTTAGAAAGATAATTATCCTTTGCCTTCCATAGATCACATTTTACAAATGGTAAATGGATCTAAAATGATGTCTTTCTTAGATGGATATTCTAGATATAATCAGATTATGATAGATCCTAAGGATAGAATGAAGACCACATTTACCACTAAATGGGGAACCTTCGCTTATAGGAGAATGCCCTTTGGATTGATTAACGTAGGTGCTACTTTTCAAAGAGCAATGGATTATGCTTTTAAAGACCTAATTGGAAAATGCATAGTCATTTATGTTGATGATATTCCTATGTTTTCAAAGAAACGAGCTAATCATGTTAATGATTTAAGAAAAGTATTCCAAAAATGTAGAGAACATGATATCTCATTAAATCCTAAGAAATACATTTTTGGAGTAATTGAAGGAAAACTATTAGGTCATGTTATTTCTAAATATGGTATTTCAATTGACCCTAAAAGAGTAGAGGCAATACAAAAAATTCCTCTCCTAGGTAGTAAGAAAGAACTTAGATCATTTTTTGGAAAGATTAATTTTGTTAGAAAATTCATCTCAGGATTTGCAGAGATAGTTAGGCCACTGAATGACATGCTTAAGAAAGATGCTGACATTACTTGGACTTCTGAAGCCCAAGCAACCTTTCAAGGAATTAAAGATGCCATATCTAATGCCCCAGTTTTAGTGAGTCCTGATTATACACAACCATTTTACATCTATTCATTTGCTTTTGAACATTCAACTGCTAGTGTCTTAACACAAAAAAATGAAGATAATGAAGAAAAGCCAATAGCCTTTATGAGCTCCCCATTAAAATATGCCCAACTAAAATACACAGTTATTGATAAATAGGCATATGCTTTAGTAAAGGTAGTGAAGAAATTTAGGCATTATATTCTACATAGTAGAATATTTGCAATTGTGCTAGACCCAACTGTTAAAACCATGCTAATGCAAAATGAATTAGGAGAAAGAAGAGGTAAATGGATGACAACCTTACAAGAATTTGATTTAGAAATCCAACCTATGAAATTGGTTAGAGGTCAAGGACTAAGTAAAACATTAGCTAAAATTGATCCTCAAATCCTCTGCCAACAATATTCTATAGATGATATCACAACTGATGAGTGGTACAAAGATATTGTGTACTACTTATTGAATAATAAATGTCCAGATAATTTTAATGCTACTCAAAGAAGAGCATTACATCTAAAGAGTGCCAACTTCATGATCAAAGTAGGTGTTATGTATAGAAGAAACCATGAAGGAATTTATCTTAGGTGCTTAAATAAATATGAAGCTACTCAAGTCCTTAATGACTTTCATGGAAAATATGGGACTGGACATGGTTCAACCAATGCCACTGCACATCAAATTTTGAGAGCTAGATATTACTGGCCTCATATTTTTAAAGATGTCCATGCTCATGTTAGATCCTATCATACTTTCCAGATTGCTGCAAATAGGGAAAGAAATGCTCCTATGCCCTTACAACCAGTATTTGAGGCTAGACCTTTTTCTCAATGGGGATTAGACTTTGTAGGAGTCATAAATCCTAATTCCTCAACCTATCATAAATATATTTTAACTACAATAGATTACTGCACTCGTTGGATAGAAGCTCTACCTACTAAAAATTGTACCACAGATGTTGTCATTCAATTCCTTGAAGAACATATTGTCACTAGATTTGGAATGCCTTACTCCATAGTTTGTGATAATGGTTCAGCCTTTACCTCACTTCAATTTGTAGAATGGGCTTATGATAACAAAGTGACCATAAAATTTTCTTCTAATTACTATCCATAGGGAAATGGTTTAGTTGAGTCTACCAATAAGAGCTTGTTGACAATAATCAAGAAACTTCTAGAAAGAAATCCTAGAGATTGGCACAATAAACTCAAATATGCTTTGTGGGTAGATAGGACAAGAATCAAAGCTTCAATAGGTACATCACCCTATCATTTGGTATATGGCCAAGATCCTATCTTTCCCACCAATTTGAAACTATTGACACTACAGTTCATGAAAGATTATTTAGAAGTTGATGATAAAGTAGAAGCTAGGCTCACCAACTTGATGAATTTAGATGAAAAGAGAGAGGATGCCCTACAACACTTTAGTAAACACCAAGGGATAGTCAAGATATGGTTTGATAAAAGAGCTAAAATTAAAGCCTTCAAAATTTTTGACCTAGTTTTACTATGGGATAAAGCACATGAAAAGAAAGGAGACCATGATAAATTTGATAACCTTTGGCTAGGTCCCTACCAAATTTCAGAGATACTTGGAGAAAATGCTTTTAGATTGAAGAATCTGAGTGGAGAAGACATCCCTCTACCTGTCAATGGGCAATTCCTAAAGCACTACTTTCATCCTTGAGACAGAGTAGTAAAATAGTCATTGTACATAGTTTCCTATTTTGACACTTTCTTTTACTTTTTTGTTTTGATATAGTTTTCATTGTTTGCCTTGTTTTATTTGATTTTTAAATTCTTCTTTTCATGTTAAGTGTTTTAGGTGTTGTTTTGATTTCCTCATGTAAGTAGTTCATTTATTTTCATGAAAGTTCATGTTTGCTTTTATGCTTTCGTTGTTTTATTTTCATGTTAGCTTTTTCTCCCTCAAATTTTGACAAGTGGATTCAAATTTACAATCAACTTTTGGTTCCTCTTAAGGAAATGTTCCTTATCAATTGAGGATGAATCACTTATTTTGAAATTAGGTGAAGTTAAGGATTAGTGAATCAGATTATTTGGTTTTATTCTTTGATTATGGGGCTATAACAGATGAAACTAGAAATAATGTAACATAATGTTGAAAGCTTCACATTTATTGATAACACTTAAATAATTCTCAAGGTCATAAGGATGAAATCATCTTGCTTTGATGATTAGGCAAAAATATATACACTCTACTTTTAGCCTTATAGATCCCTAACCCAAAAGCACATTCAATATTTGCAATTGATCAAAATACTTCTTAATCAAGAAGGAAAATCTTAATAATGCAATAAACTAAAGTGCTTGGGTGATTCGGATAACCTCTACCGAGGCTATAGACGCCTGAATGGTAGTAGAGAAATGTCTAGAAGGGATCGAGGTCATCTCCACCGGAGCTATGAATGCTTGACTAGCAGTGGAGCAATGCAAAGGTAAATCATTTTTTTATGAGTGACATCTTTAGTAGCCTAACTTCAAATTAAGTGATGAAATCCTGATGGATCTAAAGAATGGAAATGAATGCACTAGCACACACTTTGAGCTGAAGCAAAATGGAGCATTAATTCCAAGCAAAGTTTGTTGAACCCCATTTTCTTAGAATATTACCAAGTGATTTGCATTTCATTAGTTAAAAATTTCACTTATTTCAAGTTGGGTTCTTCATCCAAAATGCTCAGGAGCATTTTCCAATAGAGTCACCATTTGTTGTTGCCATTGCACAACTCACCCCAATTTGGGGACCCACTTGAAATTTTTGGTTTTAATTTGAAATTTTTGCTTGCATCAAGATCTTTGAAAATTTGCTTGCATCAATTTTTTTTGAATTTTGATTACATTGAAGTTTTGAAATTGTTGACATTTTGCATCTTTTTTAGACTGGGTTGTAGATACATTGATTTGAATTGAATATTTTTGAATATTTGCATATTAATTGCATTATTTAAAATTAAATGTTTCAGAAAATTCAAATTTCAATGGTTGTCCTAAGGTTTAAATAATTAAATTTCATTTTAGGGTTATTCAAATTTCATCACTTTTTCCCTAAAATTGGATGTAAAATTGAAATGGCCATAACTTGAGCTAGAAAACTCTATTTGAGCTGATTCAAAAACTGGTAGAAAGATATTGATTTCATCTCCACAATGGAACCAAATTTTCAGAATTTTAGATGTCAATTTTATCCAAAAATAGCAATTTATAGTGGCAGCCCGTGAACTTTAGAATAACGTATCTCATGAACAGGGATGAAATTATTGATGATCTCAATAGTTTTGAGTACCCATTTGGCCTATGTAGATGCTTGGAATTTTTTGTAAAATTTTGAGCACTTTTAATTTTACCTTATTTTGATCGTCGATATAACAAGGCTATCACTCTTCCAATTAGTGATATAAGTCTTCCATTAGTGATAGATTCATCGCTCTTTCCATCAGTGACAAATATTTTCCATCAGCGAAGAATAAATAACTTCCAAAAATTGTCGTTGTCATTGATAGACTTAGACTATCACTCTTGCAATCAGTGACCAATAATTTGCATTAGTTGATGCAGGAGCATCCAGCGGTGTAAGAGTGATCTTACATCACCCAAAATTTATAATTGATTTAATTATTTACAATTGTATTTATTTTTCTAGAGGATGGTAAAATATATCCAGTGGAGAAATAATCACCCCAATACCTTGAATGGTTTGGGAGTTATGTGCGTTTTATGGTAAAACCCTGCCAAAAACAGTGAAATCAATGTACCCCATCTTGCAGGTGGATTTTGAGGGTCTTAAAAGTCAAATTTGGCAATTATAAAATTGGTTGCAGGACTTAATTAAGTCCTATCCCATATAATTCGGCTCATGCCATTTTCGAAAATGTCAACGAATCAATCGGAGCAACGAGCATGAAGTTACGACCCTCGGAAGTTTGCCTCAAAAATTCAAACTTCAAATGCATTGTTTTAGGAGGTAAAATGGGAAAATGGGGTATTAGTGGAAAATTCAAAATTGTAAAAGGGGATTTTTCATTTTTGTATCCTCTTCTTTTGAAAAGTAATGGAAAAGGCTATTTTCTGGCATGATCAAAGGGAAAACCCTTATGCATGGTGTGTTTCTTGTTTGTTGAAATTCACCATCAGTGAAATGAGTTTGAATGACTTAGAAATTATCGTTGATTGAATAAGGTTGTTGATGATACATTAGCGACAAAATATTTATATCCACCATAGAGGCTTGGCATAAATAACAAAATCTTATAATGAGTTATACAAGGTTTGTGAATGATTTTACAACCAATCAGATTTCATCACTCAAGAACAAGGCTATCACTGATTGTATTTATGATAATGGTTGTGCATTGTCGATAAAGTTATCTTCATAATAAGATCCGCCTGGGTATTATAATTAAATATAAGGTACTGATTGCATGAGCGAAGGAGATTTCCATTAGTGACAGGTTATTCGAGGCATTAAAAAAATTTAAAATATATATATACATATATTACACGGATATGAGCATATAATGATTAATTAACCCTAATGTTGAGTGTGTTAATAAGACTTTATGAATGATTTAATTAATCCGAATGATTTAATAAATAATTTGGCCAATCAAATTCCATCGCTAATGTATCAATGCCAAAATTATTGCATTGTCGACATCCAATAAGATTTTATCGCTAATGGAAGAGAGCCATCGTCAATTGTATCTTCGATAGTGATTTTCATCGTCGACAAGGGTGTATAATTTTGGCATGATTTTAATACTAATGAGAATCCATCATCGATCGAACAAAGCTATCGCTCTTCCAATAAACGATAAGGATTTATATGAGCGATAAGAATTATGCATTATCGATGGATTTTAAAAATGATATTTTTGAAGTCTTAACTATAGAAATAATTTTAGCATAATTTTATATTAAATGACGAAGACTTTAATAATCCGGATTCAATATTAAAGAGGATTATTGGAAACCCTAACCTTAATATCACAATTAAAATGAAAACATTAGCATCGAATTAAATAATTTTTTTGGAAATAAAAGTAATAATAATAGTAGATTAATCTAAATAAATTTCAGAAATTAGAATTAGATTTAATATATTAGCTTTGAAATTAAAATTAAATGTTAAAACATTAATAATTAAAAAATTAAAAATTAAAACTTTGTAAATAATGTAAAATTAAAAATTTAAAGTGAAATGCTATGGTAATGAGATCTGATGAAGCCATAGGAATGAAGTTGCATGCATTAGGGTTTCGAGTTATTGGTTCCATACTGCCTCTCCACTCTAGAGTGTGTGCGGGAGGCCTCTTAGGGTATATTTTTCTACTTTCATCGACTTTACTCTGTCGTTTGGTGGATTGAACCTCTTTTTTTTATGGACGGAGCTTAGTCAACAACTCTAACTTATGTTGAATCTACATAAGGGAGCAATGGTGCTAAACGTGAACAAGAAACCACGAAAGTTCATTCTCAAAGTTTATCATGAGGTAATATTTCTTCTCTAGATGTTTTTATCCCCTTGAGTGAGTTTAATACTACTTGTTCTTGGCTAGAAAGCCATACATTGGTAGGGTATTTTCTTGGTCGTATCCTTGGAGAGACCCTCCTTCAAAATTGGGTACAAAAATCTTGACATGGCATCAAGGTTGTGTTGGGTATTTAATTGCATATCAACACTATGCTTGTCTATCTTCCTACTTTCTATCTAGGCTTGCACCCGATAGCTACAACTCAACACTCAACATTGGATATACCAAAATAGAGTTTTCGATCCAACCTCCAAAGTAGGTTGGTTGCTCAATTGGGGTTTTGATATTATGGTAATAAAATTTTAGGGTTAGAGAGATGTGAACAATAGTATACAGATAGGCTAACAACATTGCACTACAACAAAAAGCTCCAAAAAATAAAATTAAAGACACATTACTCAGATCAACATTATCTCAAGTTAAATGTATTTTCATTCATTAAAAAACAACAGAGAAATATTGCAGAGAGAAATTTCAATATCCAAACAATGATAATCCAAATAACATAATTCACCAATATCTAGATTTTATAGAAATGCACTCCCTAACAATAAAGATCAAACTCAGAAACAAATTTCAATTACCCTAGCAACTAGTAATCCATTAATTTGGCACAAACTAACCATTCAAGTATTCACAAAAATACAACTTAAGAATTTGAACCTCTGATATAAAATATGAAGACACAAGCTTTGAGATGAAGATCAATGTAATGATCCTTTTATTAGTCCTTGGGAATATTTACAGTAGCATAGGCAAATACACTAGAGCATACCCTTAGAAATGAGGGTTCAACCTCTATTTATAGTTTTGCAAAATTAAAATAATAAGGAACATTACAAAGATTAAAATTTGACAACTCAGTAGAGAGTTCTTGCCAGCATTCTCTTACTAGTTCATCCTTTAGTAAAATAATTGCAAGTGGACCGCCATGGCAGCTCGAACTATCTGCAACTTGCTAGTCGTTTGAAGCTAACTAGAGTTTTGGCTATTGGAGATTATGTATACATCATCGATAATTCTTGGAAGCCTTCTGCCATCGATCTGTAACCATATCTGGTTATATCTTCTTGAAACCCTCAATGCTTTAGCTTCCTCCTCCAACTGACTATTATAACTCCGGTGAAGAAATACTTTTATATACTTCAAATTCCTTAGCAAAATCTCCATCGTCAATCTCCCCATTCTATGGCTACGATTTAATCTGATATAAGCTTGGTATAATGGTGAGGGGAGAACACAGTGCCATTCCACTCCTAAAAACTAATGACATCATATTTCCTACCTTAGAACTGTGGAACATCATCTTTCCTACCTTAGAAACTGTGCCATTACACGAGATCAAATCCGCTCCTTGTCCTTTGTTTTTATTTATTGGTTGTGAAGCATTCACCAATTTGTGCCAAAAAAGTTGATGACATCATATCCTTTGAAACTCTTGCGGATTTCATTTTGGACCGAAGCAAGTACATTGGCCTGTGAACACCATTATGGACCTATTGCAATGCAAAGCGACCCTTCCTCTAATCCACACTAACTTCAAAGTACATTGCTACTTTTTGTCATTTCGAAAGTGAGTTGGTCAAAAACATCCTTCGTCATGAATCCACATCTACTATATTCATAGCATTCTACCTTGTCACCATTTTGGGCAAAAATGTTCTATGCGCTCTCCAAAATTGGGATCTCCAACACTTAGCCGCTCATAAGGTATTCAAAATATCAAGCGGTCACCAATCCGCACTTATTTTTTGTTGATATCATCCTTCTTCAAAATTTTTTGTAGATTTGGGATGTGTCACTAGTCCAAAGCCAAGAACAAAAGAAACCTTACGAAATTGCTCCAAGTGCAAAAATTTACCAAGTGTTGGGCGGACTCATGGCCTTTGTTGCGGATATGCTCCAAAATACATTGCAAAGTGTGTGGATTGAGAACTTCATGACTTAGGAAAAATTTTCAAAATTTTCCTAAGTATGTGGCCATTTTGGGCCTACATTATTGCACCTCCCGGATGGATTTTCTTGCAAAGCCATAGAAATCAGAGTCTTATCCATTGGGCCTTAGGAGTCAAAAAATGCTCATTTTCAAAAATATGCTTTAAAGAATAAACTCCATACAAACATTACCCTCTGAAAAATCTAACAACTTTTTTAGAGGGTAAAGGCTCATATAGATATGATGCCAAAAACATCCCGACTCATCCACTTATAAGGATACTATACCCAAAAATACAGGCCTATTGCCATTGTCTTCAAAAATTGGGCATAACTCTACTCCTTTTATAAGGCCTTATTGAAAAAATGCCTTCACACAAAATCTGATGCTCTCTATGCCTCTCTAGGCTTCATGCCTTTATTGCTTATTTTTGACAATTGTCGGATCAAAAAACAAAAATATAAAACTTGTGCATATGTACAAAAAACAAAAATAAACTAAGTGTGGGCCCCTTATGGGCCTATAATAGCTCCATCCTATTCTTCCTCTTCATGGGCCTCTTCCTCAATCTCTTCTTGATTTTCTTCTTCTTCTTCTTCTTATTTTGGAGAAGTTTCCTTTTGATGCCTTCCTCGAGAAGACTCAACAAATAGCTAAATCATCAATTTCAGAGATTGTAAAGCCTATTTCTAGGCTACTTCAAAGGGTTTTGATGTCTCTTTGAGCTGCTTATAAACATATTGTAATTCTCCAATGTCCTCATAATTAGAAGCATTCCCTCTGTTCACTAGATCTTCCATGAGATCTCTTAATATGGTAAAATTAACAATTAATTGGACAACTTGCTCTTGGGGTAGTGGCTCTTCAAGAGAATCAATTCTAGATTCATCCTGTAGATTTTTATCAATGCTTTTTTGGATATCTTCCATGGATAGCAAGTTGTGATACTCCATCCTTAGGTCTTTGAAACCAACTTGAATCATTTCTTTATTCATATCAACAACATCCATAATCACTCCTTCAATCGTGTCAAACAATAACTAGGTTTTCTAAAGTGCCATGTACTTCTTGACCACAATTCTAGCAGCAACTCTAGCGATATTTCATTCTTTATTGGAAATTGATTTAGCAGCATCACTAAGTCTGCTATCAACCAACCTGTACATTTTCTCTATAGGAATCACCATAGGTTGCAACTCTCCGATGATCTGATCTAGCTCTCTCTGAACATTTGGGAGTAAGTAGCTGGCATCATCAATATAATCAATCATGAGTTGAAGCCCTGGATATTTCTCTTGGACTTTGGAGAGCATCTCTTTTCTAATATTCTTCAAACCGGCCTTGGAAAATCTAGAATACTTAGCTTTCTCAAGTTGAAGTTGATGTCTCAAACTTTGAATTTCTTTTGCTTGTTCTTCATTCAACTTCTTTTGCTCTCCTAGTTGATCCTTGAGCTTATTGGCTTCTTGAAATTTTTCTTGCCAGCCCTTGGCTTCTTTCTTTAGAGCCTTTTCTACTTCCTTCTGATTGCTCAGAGTCTTCTAAAGCTTATCAATTCACTTCTCAAGTTTGCTCACCTTCTCTCTGAATATATCATTCTTCACATAGAAGGTGTCCAAGTGGGCTCTGGCTATGATCAGCTCATCTTCTTCAGGAAGCTTATCAATATCCTCTATGACCTCCTCCACTCGGTAATCTTGGATAGTCATTTCTATTTTTAGGCTTACTTACAAGTGGAGTCATAGATCTAGATACTCTTTGCCTATCCATGGGATCAACATACATACTTCTTCTTGTGACAACCATCCTGTTGGAAGGCTTAGAAAGCTTCTTTGCCCAGAAATAATTTGTCTTCTGTGTGGTTGCTTGCTCTTTTGGCAAAGTGATAGGACTTGAAAAACTAGCAGCCAAGGGAGATGAAGATACCAAAAATGAAAGGGCATATTGAACTACTGATAATGGAGGTGTGGGAGTACTCACAACAGTCTCTATAATGATAGTGGACTCTATGACTACTGTTGTTGTTGCTATTGGTAGACTCATAGGGATAGTCGTAAGACTAACAACTGGATGAATGGTGGTACTTGGAATTATATGTCCCTATGATGGTGGTGACGATAAGAGTGAATATGAAATTATGGGAGATGATGAAGTGGGAAAATCAAATGCTAAAAGTGGGATTTGAGGTGACTTTGGGGGAACAGAGGTGGTGACTTGTACTTTAGATACAATCAATGAAATATGGGGTGGACTAAGAGAGGGAGAAGGTACCTTTGTCATATTTTCTTGACCAAAAATGGAGGGAGAATTCTTTGGGGATTCAGGAGGATGTAGAGGAGAAGAGGGATTAGAAACCATACCTTCGCCTACATATGTAGGGTTCTCTTGTTCTACCTCTATTTCCTGTTGTTGCTCTTGATGAGTCAATTCTTCTACAATAGAAACAACCACCTCTTTGGTAACCTCCTCCATATCCAATCTCTGTTTCTTCGAAACTTCTCTTTCCCTTATTTTTGGAGCTCTTTTAGTCCTTCTATGGACCAATTGAAAGGAAGCCATCTCATTCTCTAATTCTTCTTCTGATACATTTCCTTGTACAGCTCCAGCAAGTAAGACTTGCTCTAAAATGGGACGTGCTTCAACTGATACTACAGGGGTAAAATAAAGGGGGGTGAACCTAAAACTCTCATCCTTCTTCCTCCAGTCAATATCTGTGTCTGGAGGTTGACCCCCTAGAGCTAAGCATTTAAGGCCTAGACATTGATTCTATGACTAGAGTACTAACAACTTTTTCACTAGAATATTGCATTTTGCTCATAAGTTGTGCTCCTTTAGGAAACTTCTCCACTTGTTTAGTGGTAGGATGAAAATTTTTCAAGACCTCAATTGTTGTCAAAGGATTTTCCTACTCTTTTGAAGGGGCTTATTGATGTGTGGGTGGAGAGAGAGATTTAGAACCATCTTGGGATATTTCAACTATCAACACTATGTTTCTAATGTCCTTTTGCTTCCAGGTTCTGATATTTTCATTATATTTCTTGGAAAACTCTTTATCATTATTCATGCCAAACTTAGACTTAGGTTTTCCATTTTCAATTCTCATTCTCCACCAATCAGATATCTTTGCTATGTTCCATTGCTCTTCTTTATTAGCTTCTTCGGCAGCATCCTCCTTGGGCTGAGGGTCCTTTTTCTTTGAGGTATTTCCTTAAATGTCACGAATGGTGGCTTCTATAAGTTGATGGCTCTTCTTCTGGTCATGGTCATAATAAAAAATCTTCTCATATAAATCCAACCACAGATGCAACTGACCCATATTCAACATATTCCACTCCAAAAGAGTGCTCTCATCATTATTTATGCTTTTTTCAAAATGAACCCTAGACCTATTTTCAAATTTATAAACCTTTTCTCCATTTAGGGCTACATTTCTTGTAGTGAAGATACCATCAGGGTCATAAATCCATCTTTGGGGGATATAAAATAGACCTAACCTATCAAGGTATTGGTCAATTAGCTGACTCTACCCCTTATTTGTGATGGTAATGTCCTCCATAGTATGGTATGTAAGCAGAGATTTTATCTTTCTTCCAGAACCATAATGCAAATCAATGTATTCTATCTACCTTAAATATTCTAAGGCAAAGAGTCTTTTTGTGACAAAATGGGGTAGGAGGAAAGGTTTACCCATGAAACCATATAATATGATAATTGTGCCCTCAATCAACAAATACCAATCCCCTTCCTCAGCACCCTCTGCTCTCAGAATCTGCTTAGCTAGGGGTGGCAATCTAGGGCACTCTCCATACATTATTTTCAAGGCAAGTCCAATAAATTCCAAGTTGAATCTATAAAAAGACTCACTACTTCTCAAATGACTTATCCAGTAATAAACCGATAAGGGTTCCCCATCACTGGATTTATCCCTAACTATAATCCAAGGAATATGGTCCTTAATGGCAGCATAAAACATTCATACTAGACTTGATAAATACCTAAAACTAGGAGCATTAGAGACCCTTTTCATTCTTACCAATTGTTCATGTATCCTCTGTGTAAGAAATTTTTTCCAATCAAATAAATCACCCTAGTCCTTTTTTCCTCCGCTTCTTCCTCATACATTATTTTTTTAGAAATACAATAGGCTACGATAATTTATTAGTCGTACACAAATCTATCAGAATCTAGACCCTCCATATAGGCTAACATAGAGAACAATATAGGGTTTGGAAATTTGTCGATAGGAATGGGGACCTCGGGTAGTTTCTTCCTGGGCTTAGCATTGAGCTATTTATAAACCCATTTCCTAAATGACTCACCTTCATTCGCTCACTTCTCTAGGGAATAATACCCAGCCTGGGTAGTTACCTTAAACTCCTTAGGCTTTATAGATGGTTATGACCCTAGGGCAAAACGCTTATGACAGAAGGAAGCGGTGATACTAAAGAGGGTTTTTCCTTTAAATATTTTCACTACT
Organism: Wollemia nobilis; assembly: GCA_028583015.1. Lineage (NCBI taxonomy): Eukaryota > Viridiplantae > Streptophyta > Pinopsida > Araucariales > Araucariaceae > Wollemia > Wollemia nobilis. Next base: position 2,476,320 of record JAQPPZ010001679.1, on the reverse strand, counting down.
TTGGCCATTGGGTCATAAAATTTAACTATAGCATCTATTAATTCTAGATAGGTATGAACAAAATCACAAATGTAAAAGATAAGTAAGAAAGGACAACACATCTACCTTCTATAGACAAAGCGGCTCTCTTCTTGAATCCATTTTTAATGCTCTTCTTGAGCCTTGTTCTCTCCATGAGGACCATCTCCATATCTGCCACAACTTTCACTCTGTCGACGTATGGAGGCACTACCCTTTTCTCTAGAGTTTTGAACTCTTGGGCATCCTCTGAAGCCATCTTGGTAGCAACAAAAATTTGCTCTCTCTGTAATTTGCAAAAAAAACTGAGAGTATCATTTCACTCTTTATCGCTCTATGGATGCAGTTAGCTACTGAATAAAAATTATGTGTGCTTTTTGCTTCTTTTATTTCTTGGAGTGCACGTATCCTCCACCATTAATGTAGTTGCTATGCAATCTACAGCGTTGGAACACTTTCCAACTTCCACTCATTCATCTTGGTGGCTCAACGATGGCATTCTAAATTTTCATAGGTCAAAAATTCAAACTGTACTACATCTCTTCAGCTAGTCTTTGGTTCGAGCATGAGTTTATTGGAATTGAATGCAGGATATTTATTTCCTCTCCATGTGGTATGGTTGCGAAATTACTGCTTGGATCTACCTTTGTTTTAAAATCGGTAAATCAAAGAAGTCCTTGGTTCTGCCGACACTTATTCAATTTCATGCATGATTTTTCACCTTGGTTCCACTCCGCTACACTTTAGCTTGGAAAAATCCCCAAATTGGAAACCCTTTTGTTTCTTTTGATACTTGGTACTCTTTATTATGCGATAAAAGGGCACTTGCATCGTTCCACTAGGATTTACATGTATTTGAGTGCAGGATGGAACCTTATCGAATACTTTTCAACACTTAGCCATTTTTTCAAGTATTTTTATTTGAAATTGTACAAAGTGTAGAAAGAAATGGAAATACAAAGTGCAGAAATAAAGGTAAATAATAATACAATTTATATACATGTGTTATAATGAGCTCATATTTTACACATAGTAGAGCTTGAGATGAAAACCATTTACTAGAATCAGCTATATGTTCCCTTGAGGATATTCAAGCTAGAACACATTGGACTCCTTGGCCTCTACTATTTTTAAAGGGCCATCCCAAAAAGAATTAAACTTTTGATGCTTGCTCGGCTTTGCTCTATCAACATTCCACTTGAGAATTGTATTTCCAACCTGGAATTTTTTGAATCTGGCTTTCTTATCACAACGTGTTGAACTGATTTCTTGGTAGGAATAGTCTCTACCCATTTGGTAATATAATCTATGGTAGTTAGGATAATCTTATGCTGAGGAATTGGGGTTGATAACCGCCATGAAGTCCAGTCCCCATTGTTGAAAAGGCTCTTCAACTTGGATAGGCTTGAGGGGGAATGAAGCATTCCTTGTTCTTCCAACATATCTTTAACATTTGTCATAGGCCTTGGTGATCCTGAAAGCATCAGTAAATACAGTAGGCCAATAATAGCTTGCCCTTATGATTTTAAAAGTTGTAACCCTTCTTGAGCTATGTCCACCAGCCAGTCCTCCATGGAACTCTTCAATGACCCTCTTTTGTTGATAATATTTTAAGCACTTTAGAATAACTCCATCCAAATTTCTTTTGTACAAGCCTTCTAGTAGTAATTACATATTTCAAAGCATAAATTATGTATCTCCTCCTTTGGGATGTATTTATATTGGGAGGGCATACTTTAGTTTGGAAATATTTTATCATCTGGTCTACCCAATCTGAGTCCAAAGTTTGTACTCCTTCCATATGATCTTCTTCTACTGCCTAACAAGCTATCAATTCTGCTAATGTTGTAGCCTTTTTTATACATTGGTATAGGGCTCTACCTCTTAGTAACTTGGTGGGATGTATTTCTATATCATATTCTTATATTTTGGTAATCCAACCAAACATTTTATCTCCTAGTTCACCCTGTAGGATAAAACTTCTTACATCTGGATGAACCACATATACTAGGGTCTTGCTCTATACCAAGTACTGCCTGAACTTCTTTAGTGTCTTCATCACAACAAACACTTGTCTTTCAATAAATTTTTATTTGACCTTGTAGTCATGTAGTGTCTGACTCCAAAATAATACAGGATGCTCTTCACCTTGATCATATTTTTGAGTAAGTACTGAGGAGTAACTTTATTTAGCTCCATAGGCATAAAGGATAAAATATTTATTGAAATATGGATTTATCAACACTAGAGTTGTTGTAATCTACTTGATAATATCAAAAGCTTGTTTCTTGACTTTAGTCCACTTGAAATCAGCATTCTTCTTGAGTAATTCAGATATAGGCCTTACTTTCTGTGCAAAATCATAAATGAATTTCTTGACAAAGTTAATTTGACCTAGAAAAGACTACAAATTCTTCTTATTTTTAGGAAATAGAAGAGCAAGAATGGCTCTAATTCTCTCTATATATATGGCCATACCTTATTTTGATACCACATGAACTAGAATCTTTCCTTCGTGAACTACAAATAATGACTTCTTGGGATTGAGTGAAATACCAAATTCTTTGCATTTTTGAAAAACCTACTCTAGGTGCAATAGGTGATCTTGCTTATCATGGAAAAACACAGTCATGTCATCCAAATAAATTAGAATGAATTTGTTGATCAATGCCCCAAAGGCATAGTCCATGGCTCTCTGAAAGGTGGCTCCTGCATTGGACAACCCAAAAGGCATTCTTTGATAGGCAAAAGTACCCCATTTTGTGGTGAATGTTGTTTTATACTGGTCTTCATATTTTACCCAAAATATGATTGTATCCAAAGTAGTTGTCTAGTAATGATAACCTCTTAGCCCCTGCCACTACCTGTAGAATTTGGTCAATTTGAGGGAGGGGGTAGTGATCCTTAAGGGATGCTTGGTTAAGATTTTTGAAATCTACACACAAACGTATATCACCATTATTTTTTCTCATGGGTGCCAAGTTGGCTACCCAAGTTGAATGTTTTATTGGATATATGATCTTAGACTTTAATAACTTTAAGAGCTCCTCTCTCATGATGGCTTCAATCCTTGGATTTATGGGCCTTTGCTTCTACCTAAAAGTCTTGGCATCAGGCTCTAGCTCAATAGTATATTGGATAACCTTTTTGTCATACACCTTAAGGTCTTCATATGACCAAGCCATAATGTATTGATATTTTATGCAGAGAGCTTTTATATCTTCTACTTCCCCTGGTGAACATTGGACTCCAAAATTGAGCTTATTTTCATAACTAACTTCAACTTCTTTATAGATTTTTTCATTGACTTTTATGGTTCTGGTCTTTTTCCTATCCTCATTGTTAAATAAGCTCTATATGGTGACCAATCCTCTAGGAATGTGATTTTTCCTTAACTGAATGACATCTTGTTGATATATCTCTTCTAGATTTTCTTCTTGGATAGTGGAGAGACATGCTTCTCTCACCAAAAAATCAATTATTTGTTCATCACTTTCAAAAACCTTCCAAAATATTTGTTTGTCTGGTATTGTAGGTCTAAAAATCATTTTGATGTCCTTGGCTTTCTTGATTCCAAATTTTGTATAAGGGTTGAAGTTAGCTCCCTTTGTTGCTAATGAATCATCTAGAGTATTATTTTCTATAGGAATAAAATTTAAATTCAGGGCATCAAAGGATTCCATCAGATCCCATACCCTATTTTTGTAAGCTTTTAGGTAATGGTGCTTACTATTGCACTTGTTTCTTACTTGATGGACTATTAACTTAGAATCACCATATATGTTCAAAATATTAATGCCCATTCTTTTTAATTGTATTAATCTAAGGCACAAAGCTTCATATTCTATAGCATTGTTTGTACATGATAATGTTAGTTTGTAGGCAAAATTCTTTTTCCCTTGTGATTGGGACTATAAAACCACACCAACTCCTGCACCATTTCTACATTGAGCACCATCAAAGTGCATGATCCATGTTTCCTTATCTCTCAGAGATTGATTGGATATATAAGGGCTTTTATTCATTGATTCAGTTGAGATACTGTATGTTCCCAAAATGGCCACAAAATGGCAACATACTTGGGAAAATTTTGAAAATTTTGCCTAAGTCATGAAGTTCTCAATCCGCACACTTTGTAGTGTATTTTGGAGTGAATCCGCAACAAAGGCAACAAGTCCGCCCAACACTTGGTAAATTTTCATACTTGGAGTGATTCCATAAGGTTTATTTTGTTCTTGGCTCCAGACTGGTGATGCATCCCAAATCCATAAAAAAAAATTGAAGAAGGATGATGTCAACAAAAAATAAGTGTGGATTGGTGACCGCTTGATATTTTGAACACCTTGTGAGTGGCAAAGTGTTGGAGAGCCCAATTCCGAAGAGCTTATAGAAAATTTTTGCCTGGAATGGTGACAAGGTAGAATGCTATGAACATAGTAGATGCGGATTCATGATGAAGGATTTTTTTGACCAGCTCTCTTCAGGAATAACAACAAGGAATGATGTACTCTAAAGTCAGTGCAGATTGGAGGAAGAGTCACTTTGCATTGCAATAAGTCCGGAATGGTGTTCACGGGCCAATGTACTTGCTTCAATCTAGAATGAAATCCGTAAGAGTTTCAAAGGAGATGATGTCATCAAATTTTTAGGTGTGGATTGGTGAATGCTTCATGGCCAATGAATAAAAACAAAGAACAAGGAGCAGATTCAATCCCGCTTAACTTCCAAAGAATTTAAGGTCGGATTGGCATTCCGTAGTTTCTAAGGCAAGAAATATTACGTCATAATTTTTTAAGAGTGGAATGGCACTATGTTCTCCCCCCGCCATTATACCAACCTTATATCAAATTAAATCGTAGCCATAGGATGAGGGAGATCGACAATGGAGATTTTGCTAAGGAATCTGAAGTATATAAAAGCATTTCTTCACCAAAGTTATAACAGTCGGTTGGAGGAGGAAGCTGAAGTATTGAGGGTTTCAAAAATATAGAACCATATATGGTTACATATCGACAGTTGTAGAAGTCTTCCAAGAATGATCGATGATGTATACACAATATCCAATGGCCAAAAATCTAGTTAGCATCAAACGACCAGCAAGTTACAGACAGTTTGAGCTGCCATGGCAATCCATTTGCAACAATTTTCCCAAAGGATGAACCAGTAAGAGAATGCCAGCAATAACTCTCTACTGAGTTGTCAAATTTTAATCTTTGTAATGTTCCTTGTTATTTTAATTTTGCAAAACTATAAATAGATGTCGAACCTTCATTTCTAAGGGTTGGCTCTAGTGTGTTTGCCTATGCTACTATAAATATTCCCAATGACTAATTAAAGGAGCATTACATTGATCTTCGTCTCAAAGCTTGTGTCTTCATATTTGATATCAAAGGTTTGAATTCTTAAGTTGTATTTTTTTGAATACTTGAATGGTTAGTTTGTGCCAAATTAATGGATTACTAGCTACTAGGGTAATTGAAATATGCTTTTGAGTTTGATATTTATTGTTAGGGAGTGCATTTCTATAAAATATAGATTTTGGTGAATTTTGTTATTTGGATTATCATTGTTTGGATATTGAAATTGCTCTCTACAATATTTCTCTACTATTCGTTAATGAATGAAAATACATTTAACTTGAGATAATGTTGATATGAGTAATGTATCTTTAATTTAGTTTTTTGGAGCTTTTTGTTGTAGTACAATGTTGTTAGCCTATCCATCCACTATTGTTCACATCTCTCTAACCATAACCTTTTCTTACCTTAATCTCAAAACCCGAAGTGAGCATAATTGTGTCAACATCCTGTTTAAGTTGACAAGGAACTAGCCTACTCTGGAGGTTGGATCAAAAAAATTTTGTCCATCCAATGTTGAGTGATGAGTTGTAGGTATTGGTTGCAAGACTGGATAGGAAGTAGGAATATAGATAACCACAGTGTTGAGTAAAACTTGATGTAATTCAATCCCCAATAGTTTTTGGCACGCTCGGTGGGACCATTTCACAAGGAACACGAAACCCATCATATGTATTATTGTTTATCTCTACCTAAAGGAATCAATATTTGGTTAATTATATTTATCTTATAAGTGGAGAATAGCAAATTCACTTGGTGACTTCCTGGTCCTTAAACTTAGAAAAATAATTACCCCTGTACACCAGTGTCCTTTTATGTATACCAGGTCTTTCAAAAGGAATAACCCTTACTCCTATTTTTATTGCAAATTACCTTATAAAGGGTCTACTATTATCAGAAGTTTGAATCAATACTTGCTCTTAGAAGAGGAGGTTCCTGAAGAAAACCCTGTAGTTAACCCATTAGTCCCTCCAATAGGATCTACACTTGGAAATATGGCACAAAATGTGGCCCCTAATCAGCCATTACATAAATACCCCTGCTAGAATACAAATGGTCCCCTGAGATTAGCCCAAATGAATGCCATTCCCTAGGTTGTATCCAAGGCTATCCCTACTTATGATGGATCTGGAAACATCCTACAAGCACTGTCAGGATATTTTAAACCTGGTAGCAATTCACAACATAAAAGAAGAGGATATTATCGCAAGAATCCTTGACCTATCCTTCAGAGGAAATATTTTACATTGGTTTAGAATGCTGGAGGATAATACCATCACTTCATTACAAGCATTGGTTGAGCCTTTTATGGAACAATTTAATGAATCTGCTAACCCCTTTTCCTTACTTAACTAGTTTACATCCTTGTAAAAAACTCAGTAAGAAACTGTCTCAAATTTCAATTTGAGATTTAGCAGAACATGGAAAAGAATTCCCCCCATATCCATACCAACTACATGTTTGGCATATATGTATTATATCCAAGCTCTTGGATTAGAGCTAGGTTTGAATACACAAAAATCTGGAGTAGAGACCTTACCCCAAGTTTATAATGTAGTAGTTCATGCTGAGAACATCCTAATTAATGTGGGAAGACTCCTCTCAAAAACTATGCTACCTTATAACATAGAAACCACTATTGGCCAAAGATAAATTGCAAACCCTTCTAAAAATGAGTGCAATCCATCAACCAAATCCAACATCCTCTGTAGCTCCTTTTCTTCCTCTTCCTTCTCAACCATATCAAGAGTTTTATGCTATTCTTGATATACAAAATACTCTAAAAAATCTGAGTAATAGAATGAATTCAATGGAAAAGAGAGATCAAGAAAGGTCACAATAGAGGAGGTTTCCATATGTGAACAAATATCAGAGACCTGGTCCTAGTAATAGTACTGGGGTTAGAGTGAATGCAACATATGAGGAGCTGAAATATTCTTCAAATACTACTCTTACAAATATTTGGTATTTAGTATGCAATGATCCCCATGACTCATAGTCTTGTGTTATGTACCAACACCATGTTCAACAAGCTATGGATCAAGCTGAAAGAAATCAAAAGGGGATAGTTAATATGTTATGGTAGTCTGATCAAATCATGGTTGGAAAAGAGCTGGGTGAAAATGGCCCAATTGCTATTATGACAAGGTCTAGAAAGAAAGCCTTACAAGTAGATCTCCAAAATATGGGGCAATTCCAAGTTCCTTCTAAAAAAAGGATTGATCCCCCTCCTCAGATTAGTGATACTTTCCCCATACCTCAAGCTAAGGGTAAATAGAAGACAAACAGTCTTCCTAGGAGGCAGGATAAGGAAACAATAGGATATCAAATAAAATCTAAGGATTAGGCTCAAGAAAGGCTTAGATTCCCCTCTATTACCAAAATTTAGAGAATTGAAGCCACTCAGTAGTATAAAATGAGATATGGTCAGCCAAAAAGAAGGCCTGAAAGACCTTACCTGACTAGATCTGAGTATAATATTATTGAAGAGATGAAAAGGATTCCATCAAAATCCAACTTGTATGACACTTTGTTCATTCCTGGTCAGATCGATCTGCTTAAGGCTTCCCTCAACAAGTATCCACAAAATAGGCAGGCCAGTACAATCCTTAGTATACCACCAAAAAAGAAAGAAATATCACCTACTGTTTTAAAGAATAAGCCCTCTCCTTTCTATATATCCCTCAGGATGGAAGGTTGGATAGTCCGAAATTGTATGATATATTTAAGAGCATCAACTTGTTGAGCAAGGTGCAGCAAAAGCATTGCAAAAGTATTGTCATTGTTGTCAACACAGATAGATTGATGCAGTTGATGCAGTTCAGAGGTCAATCAGAACAAGTACAGTGAATTTCCAAGAAGAAAGAAGTGGCCCAGATTCAAAAATTTGCAGAAAAAGACAAGTAAGAAAACTGTCGCGATATCGCGACATGTTTTCTGTCGCGATTTCATGACAAAAATGAGGAGAGAGAAGGCATAGCCGAAAATGTCATGATTTCACGACAAAAATGAGGAGAGAGAAGGCACAACCGAAAATGTCATGATTTCACGACAAAAATGAGGAGAGAGAAGGCGTAGAAAATGTAGATTTGAAAATGAGGAGAGAGAAGGAAACAAAAATGTCATGATTTCACGACAAAAATGAGGAGAGAGAAGGCACAGCCAAAAATGTCACGATTTCGCGACATAAATGAGGAGAGAGAAGGCACAGCCAAAAATGTCGCGATTTCGCGACATGCTGGAAGGAAAGAAGCAAAGTTGAAAAACTGTCGCGATTTCGCGACAAGTTTGGAGAAGCAGCGCCAAGGACGAAAAGTGTCACGATTTCATGATAGTTTCGAAAGAAAAGCACTAAGGGCGAAAAGTGTCGCGATATCGTGACACGTCGGGTTTTCGTGACCCGAAGAGGAGAGAGAATGTACGACAACAAAAGTGTAGCGATTTCGCTACATGTTGAAGTTTTGCTGGCTGAAGCAGAGAAGAAGCGCTAAGTCAAAAAGTTGTAGCGATTTCGCTACATGTTGGAAGTTTACGGCAAGAGAGAGGAAGAGCAAAGAAAAGGTGTAGCGATTTCGCTACAGTAAGTTGAAAGTGAGGTGGCGAAAGGTGTAGATTGTGGGAGCAAGGCACAAAGTTGTAGCGATTTCGCTACATGTCGAAGTTTCAGGTCGAAGCAAAGAGAAAGTGCAAAGGCAAAAGTTGTAGCGATTTCGCTACATGCTAGATTTTCGGAGGCCGCAACAAAGAAAAAGTGCCAAGTCAAAAAGTTGTAGCGATTTCGCTACATGTCTTGATTTTGCTAGTGCATGAAGTGAGAATTGTATGGATGCGAAAGATGTCACGATTTCGTGACATGTTGCATTTTCGTGAGTGAAAAGCAAAGAACAGCGCTAAGGTAGAAAAGCGTCACGATTTCGCGACATGTTTCGATTTCGCTGAGGCTTGCGGAGAAAAGTGTACGACAATGAAAAGTGTCACGATTTCGTGACATGTTCCATTTTCGGTGCAAGCGAAGGAGAGTGCAGGAAAGCGAAAAGTGTCACGATTTCGTGACATGTCCCATTTTCATGGGCAAGAGGCAAAAAAGAGCGAGAGGCTACGAATGTGTCATGATTTCGTGACATGTCTCATTTTTGTGGGTAGGAGACAGAAAAGAGCTGGAGGCAGCAAATGCGTCACGATTTCGTGACATGTTCTATTTTTGTGGGTGCATGCCGAGATAAGGTCTAGGAGGCAAAAAATGTCGTGATATCATGACAGGTCAGGTTTTCATGGTCAACAGTCCAGAAAAAGTCAAATGGGTAGAAATGTCGCGATATCGCGATAGGTAATAGTTTGGCGGGTAAAAGTCGAAGAAGCATGCACAGTGACAGGTGTCGAAAAAGTGTAAAGGAAAATCATGCAGCCAGTTACGTAAGAGTTAACTGGAGTCAGATCTGTAGTTACACAGTGACAAGTGTTGGGGAAAGCATAGAGGAAATTCATGCAGCCAACCATGTAAAAGTTAACTGGAGTTACAAGGGAAGTTACGGAACAGCGTATTAAAGAAAAGAACGGCTGTTGTAGGGCCGTGATGCTGCATGGCTGGCAAAAGTGCAGAATTACAGATAATCCCGATAAACAAGAAATCCTCTCGATGGTTGCGTGTGTCAGACATGGAAGTTGCGGGCAGAAAAGAAAGTTCGACGCAGAATTGAAAAGAGTGCCATCAGAAAGTGTAAAGGTGCCGAGAGGGCAGTTACGTAGAGGTTAAAAGAAAAGAATGACAGAGCATCGAAACACGCAAAAAGGCTGTCAAGTTGCACAGAAAAAGCTGTCAGAATGAGCAGAGTAGACTGTCAGAATAAGTCAAAAAGAAGCGGCTAAAAGACAGAGCGCGTCAGAGAGGGTTTGACAGATTGAACGGAGCTTAGAATGCATGGAAAAATGGAGGGAAAAATAGAGCCATTTTTTGAAATAGCCGTTCGATTGAACCGAGTATAAAGAATCGAACAGGCACAGTAAGTGAGGTTACTGCAACCGTGTTTTATCTTGAAAAACCAAAAAGCGTGGTTGGGTAAGAGTGTTGTATGAATAACAGCTACAGAACTGAAACCTGTATATTATTCTTGAAAATCAAAAGAGAGGTTTTAGATTGTAATAGAAGATATTGAGTTTCTAACAATCCTCTTTATGCTTCTATGAGATTGATTTGAATGAGCAATAGACCAGTGAGGGTCTTGTAAAAGAGAAGGCATTTTTATGTCAAACTATTATTCAAAATAAAAATCCAAGTTGGTGCTTGGTAAAAGGGGTTGGTGCTCCTATCTGTTGTAGCAGATAAATCAGGGGTTGGTGCTCCTTCCAGTGGGTGCTGGTAAACTATTTGTAAAGATTGAATCCTTGCAAAGGCTGGATTTGGATTGTAGTCCAAACAATCAATTTTTGAGGAGTAGCCACATCGGTGAACCTCGTTAAATCTTGTGTTGTGTGATGCTCTTGTGTTATACTTGCTATATCTATTTTTAAGCTTGCATTTTTAAGTTTTAAGAGTTGCAGATTCAAATTTTAAATAGTTACACTGATTCACCCCCCCTCTCAGTGTCATTGTGAGAATATCAATTGGTATCAGAGCAAGGTACCTGAACAAGCTTAATCAGCTAAGGTGATCTTGGAAGATACACAATGGCCGATGGTGAAGGATTTTCTTCCAACAAAGCTCCTTTGTTCGATGGAACAAATTACTCTTTCTGGAGACTCAGGATGCAGACATATCTGTGTGCATTGGGATATGACATTTGGGAATCTGTTGAAAATGGATACACAATACCCTCTGCTCCTCCATCAGATGCGATTGAGAAGAAAAAGTTTGAGAACAACTCTAAAGCTAAGAATGCTATTATGTGTGGGTTAGTAGACAGTGAATTGATAAGGATCATGAGCTGTAAATCGACAAAAGACATATGGGACAAACTGCAGAGCATTCATGAAGGAGATGGCAAGATCAAGGAAGCCAAGCTGCAAACACATCGAGCCCAGTTCAAAGCATTAAAGATGAATGATGATGAGAACATAGAGGCCTATATGCTGAGAGTAAATGGAATCATAAATGCTATTAGAGGACTCGATGAGGAAATAGAAGATGCAGTTGTTGTGAAAAAGGTACTAAGAACTCTCCATAAAAGATTTGATGCTAAAGTTTCTGCCATAGAAGAAGCTAAAGATTTAAATTTCTTTAGTATGGATGAAATGCATGGTTCTTTAACAGCATATGAAATGAGAATAGGACAAACTAAGCCCTCAGACAGAGAAGCGGCTTTTCAAGCACAGAAAAATATAAGAGCTAAACAAGAATCTGAGGAAGAAGAATCTGCAGATGAAACTGAAGCAAACTTTGTTAGGAAACTAATAAAGGGAAAAGGAAAGTACAGAGGTAAGCTACCGTTCAAGTGCTTCAATCGTGGAGGCATCGGGCACTTTGCAACAAAATGCCCAATGAATGAGAAAAACAAAAGTGATGAAGGGACACACCAAGAAAGAAGTGTCTGGAAGAAGAAACCACATTTTAGAAAGAGGAACTTCAAGAAGAAAAGTTTCATTTCCAAGAATGTTGACTCTTCTGAAGACAACTCAGTGAGGACTCTGAAGAAGAAACTAGGTGAAGCCTTGTTCATGGCTTTTGAAGAAGAAAGAACAGAGGAAACCCAGGAGTGTGATGAAAAATTAGAGGATGAGGCTGAGGTAGATCTGGAAGGTGAGTTGGTTGCTGCACTTGAAGAGTTAAGTGCATAAAGGAAAAAGAATAAAAAAATTTCAAGAAAATTTGAGGATGCCAACGAATTAATAATCAGTTTGAAAGTACAGACTGAAGAATTTAAGAAAAAGTCTAAAGATTTTGAAGCACAACTAACCGTGAAAATAGATGAGTGCAATAAGCTAGAAGAAGACATAGTTGGATTAAGGATGCAGCTAGAAGAGATGAATCGGAAATTGAGTTGTCATCATAAATTTGAAGACAGTTCTATGAAGCTGAATAAAATGTTAAATAATCAAAGGCCTACGGGCATCAAATTTGGTTTGGGCTTTGATGAAGGAGAATCCTCAAAGGATTCAAAGGCTATAACTATAGAACCAATAAAGAATAAAGATAAGATCCGGGTTGATCAAGAAAAACCGTATCATGCAAAAGAAAACCATAAGGCCAAGCATGAAAGAAGTACTGCCAATGATGGATTCACCAAAGTCACATATCAAAGAAGAAGAAGACCCATGGCTCCAACTACAACATGGCAACAACCATTACCCAGGTACACTCGTTCCTTTTCTGGTTATTGTTTTAAATGCAATGCATATGGTCATAAAATTTCAAATTGTAGATATAATGTAGAACAAAGGAATTTCACTAGTAGAAATATTTTTTCACCTTTGATAGATTATGTTGTAGAATGTTATAACTGTCATAACTTCGGACATATTGCAAGAAATTGTCGTAGCTCTTTTGCAGGAAATAAATACCAGGGAAGAAAGTTTCAACCAACTGGATTGAAACAAAACAGAAAATTTCTCGAAAAATAGGCACAAGCCAATGAAAGGGAGAAGGCAAAACAAGTGACCAGATCTGCTGTCAAATCACAGTGGAAAGAAAAGGAACAACCTAAGAAAGATAAGGAATCCTTGATCGTTCAAACAACTCTCAAAGCCCAGAACAAATCTGCACCATGGATTCTAGATAGTGGATGCTCCAGTCATATGACCGGAGACAAACAAAAGTTTGATAAGTTACAGACTTACGAAGGTGGTTCTGTAAAATTTGGAAACAATGATGGAGCCAAGATAGTGGGTAAAGGATCAGTTAAGTTAAGTGACGGAAAAATCAACTCTAAAGAAGTCCTTTTTGTGGTGGGTCTGAAGCATAACTTACTGAGTGTAAGTCAAATTTGTGACAGAGGTCATGAAGTAATTTTCAAGAAGCAGGGCTGTGAAGTAAGAAAGACAAAAAATGGAAAGTTAATAGCCACTGGACTGAGAACTTCTGGAAATCTGTATACTCTCTCAGAGACTTCAGAAGGAGCTTGCTTGGTTGGACAGGAAGAAGAAAATTGGTTGTGGCACAAGAGACTCGGTCACATAAGCTTTGATAATCTGGTAAAAATCAGCTCAAAAAGGGCAGTAAGAGACATACCCACTATTGGTAAACCTTCAAATAGTATTTGTGAGTCATGCCAAAAGGGGAAGCAAACCAGAGCCACCTTCAAAGCAAAAGAGTACTTCACGAGCAAGCCGTTAGAACTAATTCACACTGATTTATGTGGACCCATGAGAACAGAAAGCATAAATGGATACAAATATTTTATGCTGTGTATAGATGACTATTCAAGAATGACATGGGTACTATTTTTGAAACTTAAATCAGAAGCCTTTGAGATGTTTAAAACTTTCAAAAATCTTGTTGAGAATCAATCAGGAAAAAGAATTAAATGTTTAAGATCAGATAGAGGAGGAGAGTTTATTTCAGATGAGTTTGCAGAATACTATGAAAAACATGGGATTAGAAGACAGTTTTCGGCAGCAAGAACACCTCAGCAGAATGGAGTAGTAGAAAGAAAGAACAGAACTATGCAGGAAATGGCACGGACCATGTTGACAGAGAGCAGAATTGCTGACAGGTTTTGGAAAGAGGCAGTTCATACTGCAGTTTACATCCAGAATAGGTGCATGTTGAGGCCGCATGAAAGCAAAACACCTTATGAACTGTGGTTTGGCAAAAAGGCTACAACAAAATACTTCAAAGTGTTCGGCAACAAGTGTTACATTAAACGGACTGAAGACAATCTTGGCAAATTCGAAGATAGAGCTGATGAAGGTATCTTTCTTGGTTACTCAACAAAAAGCAAAGCCTACACATGCTACAACAAAAGACTTAAGAAAATTGTGGAGAGTGCGGATGTTAAGGTTGATGAAGGTAGGAAACAAGAAATCAGCCATAATGAAAACTACCCGACTTATGAAGAATTTATTGAAGAAGATGAAGATCAAGAAAAAGAAGAGAGACAGAAATCAGATTCAGATGATTTAGAAATAGAAGAAAACAGGAAATTCAAAACAGGCAGCTGGCAAAAAAATCATCCCAGAGAGCAGATTATTGGGGACCCCACAGTTGGTATTCAAACAAGAAGAAGAGTAGTAAACAACTACTCTCTATTATCCAGCATTGAGCCCAAAAATATTATTGAAGCAAGCACAGATGAAAGTTGGATGGAGGCAGTAAATGAAGAACTAGATCAAATTGAGAAAAACAAAACCTGGGAATTAGTACCAAGGCCTGAAAATAAAAACATAATCGGTACTAAATGGATATTTCAAAATAAACTGAATGAAGACGGAAAGGTTGTAAGGAATAAAGCAAGGTTGGTCTGTAAAGGATATGCTCAAGTTGAAGGGATTGACTTTGAAGAAACTTTTGCACCAGTGGCCAGACTTGAAGCAATCAGACTATTTTTGGCTTTAGCAAGTTCACAGAAATTTCAAAGTTTATCAGATGGATGTGAAATCAGCCTTTCTAAATGGAAATCTTGAAGAAGAAGTTTATATTGAACAGCCTGATGGTTTTCAACTCCGTGATAATCCTAACTTTGTTTGCAAGTCGAAGAAAGCATTGTATGGCTTGAAACAAGCACCTAGAGCTTGGTATGCAAGATTGGACAGCTATCTCACTAAGCAAGGATTCAAGAAAGGTATGGTGGATAGCAATTTATATATCAAAACTGAGAATGGCAATTTCATTGTCCTTGTTGTTTATGTAGATGATATAATATTTGGGAGCAGTAATGATGAATCATGCAAAGACATAGCAAATAAAATGCAGAAAGAATTTGAAATGTCTATGATTGGTGAACTTTCATATTTCCTCGAACGCAAGTTAATCAAACTGAAAAGGGGATTTTTATTTCTCAAATTAAATATGTGAAAGAAATGCTGAAAAAGTTCACAATGGAGGATAGTAAGCCTGTTAGCACTCCCATGACAACAGGCTGCAAGTTGAGCAAGGATGACAAATCTCCAGATGTTGATCAAACAATGTACAGATCTATGATTGGGAGCCTCGTGTATTTGATAGCCACCAGACCGGATATCTTACAGGCAGTTTGCATGGTTGCAAGATTTCAAGCTAGTCCCAAAGAGACTCATGTGACAATCTGTGAAAAGGATTTTTAGGTACCTCAAGGGTACTATGGAGTATGGGCTATGGTATCCAAAAGGAAAAGACTTCACTCTTTTTGCATATTCTGATGCAGATTGGGCAGGATGTATTGATGACAGAAAAAGTACCAATGGAGGAGCATTTTATCTTGGAGATAAGCTAGTAGCATGGCACAACAAGAAACAAGAATCAGTCTCTCTATCCACAGCAGAGGCTGAATACATTGCAACAACAACATGCTATACATAGATATTATGGATGAGACAAACACTGAAAGACCTTGGTATTCACTTCAATGAGCCAATTTCAGTTAAATGTGATAACACTAGTGCAATCAACATCTCAAAGAATCCGGTCATGCATTCCCGCACCAAACATATTGCAATCCGGTATCACTTTTTGAAAGATAAAGTTGCAGAAGGAGAGGTCAAATTGGAGTTTGTTCCAACTACAGAGCAAGTAGCAGATATATTCACAAAACCATTGCCCAAGGAAGTTTTTGAGTACCTTCGAAATAAGTTGGGAGTAGTCACACTACCCAAGCACTGACTAGCTATGGGGAACACATTCTCAAGGGGAGCATTAAAATTATTTATGCCTGAGAATGTTGTGCATAGACTCAGGGGGAGTCTGCAGCAGCCCTTTGGTATTATTGGCAAAGGGGGAGAAGAAATTGAGCAAGGTTGCCATGTGTTGCCAACAATTCCAAAGGGGGAGATTGTTGAGCAAGGTGCAGCAAAAGCATTGCAAAAGTATTGTCATTGTTGTCAACACAGACAGATTGATGCAGTTGATGCAGTTCAGAGGTCAGTCAGAACAAGTACAGTGAATTTCCAAGAAGAAAGAAGTGGCCCAGATTCAAAAATTTGCAAAAAAAGACAAGTAAGAAAACTGTCGCGATATCGCGACATGTTTTCTGTCACGATTTCACGACAAAAATGAGGAGAGAGAAGGCACAAAAAATGTCATGATTTCATGACAAAAATGAGGAGAGAGAAGGCACGAAAAATGTCATGATTTCCTGACAAAAATGAGGAGAGAGAAGGGAGAAAATGTGTGATTTAGAAAAATGAGGAGAGAGAAGGGAGAAAATGTAGATTTAGACATGAGGAGAGAGAAGGAAAATGTTAAAAAGAGAAATGTCACGATTTCGCGACATGCTGGAAGGAAAGAAGCAAAGTTGAAAAACTGTCACGATTTCGCGACATGTTTGGAGAAGCAGCGCCAAGGACGAAAAGTGTCACGATTTCGTGACAGATTCGGAAGAAAAGCACTAAGGGCAAAAAGTGTCGCGATATCGCGACACGTCGGGTTTTCGTGACCCGAAGAGGAGAGAGAATGTACGGCAACAAAAGTGTAGCGATTTCGCTACATGTTGAAGTATCGTTGGCTTAAGCAAAGAAGAAGCGCTAAGTCAAAAAGTGTAGCGATTTCGCTACATGTTGAAGTTTTAGGAAGAAAAGGTGTAGCGATTTCGCTACAAGTATAAGGTGTAGGATTTTAAGTAAGTGCAAGGCACAAAGGTGTAGCGATTTTAAGTCAAGTAATAGTGTGGAAGAAGGACAAAGTTGTAGCGATTTCGCTACATGTCAAAGTTTCAAGGTCGAAGGAAAGAGAAAGTGCTAAAGTGAAAAGTTGTAGCGATTTCGCTACATGCTAGATTTTCGAAGGTCGCAACAAAGAGAAAGTGCCAAGGCAAAAAGTTGTAGCGATTTCGCTACATGTCTTGATTTCGCTAGTGCATGAAGTGAGAAATGTACGGATGCGAAAGATGTCACGATTTCGTGACATGTTGCATTTTCATGGGTGAAAAGCAAAGAACAGCGCTAAGGCAGAAAAGCGTCACGATTTTGTGACATGTTTCGATTTCGCTGAGGCTTGCGGAGAAAAGTGTATGGCAGTGAAAAGTGTCACGATTTCGTGACGTGTTCCATTTTCGGTGCAAGCGAAGTATAGTGCAGGAAAGCGAAAAAGTGTCACGATTTTGTGACATGTCCCATTTTCGTGGCAAGAGGCAGAAAAGAGCGAGAGGCAGCGAATGTGTCACGATTTCGTGACATGTCTCGTTTTCATGGGTAGGAGACAGAAAAGAGCTAGAGGCAGCAAATGCGTCGTGATTTCGTGACATGTTCTGTTTTCATGGGTGCATGCCGAGATAAGGTCTAGGAGGCGAAAAACGTCGTGATATCACGACAGGTCAGGTTTTCGCGGTCAACAGTCCAAAAAAAGTCAAATGGGCAGAAATGTCGCGATATCGTGACAGGTAATAGTTTGGCGGGTAAAAGTCGAAGAAGCATGCACAATGACAGGTGTCAAAAAAGTGCAAAGGAAAATCATGCAGCCAGTTACGTAAGAGTTAACTGGAGTCAATTAGTTACAAGTGGTGTTGGGAAAGCATAGAGGAAATTCATGCACATGTAAAAGTTAACTGGAGTTACAAGGGAAGTTACGAAACAACGTATTAAAGAAAAGAACGGTTGTTATAGGGCCGTGATGCTGCATGGCTGGCAAAAGTGCAGAATTACAGATAATCTCGATAAACAAGAAATCCTCTCGATGGTTGCGTGTGTCAGACATGGAAGTTGCGGGCAGAAAAGAAAGTTCGACGCAGAATTGAAAAGAGTGCCATCAAAAAGTGTAAAGGTGCCGAGAGGGCAGTTACGTAGAGGTTAAAAGAAAAGAATGACAGAGCATCGAAACGCGCAAAAAGGCTGTCAGGTTGCATAGAAAAAGTTGTCAGTATGAGCAGAGTAGACTGTCAGAATAAGTCAGAAAGAAGCGGCTAAAATATAGAGCGCGTCAGAGAGGGTTTGACAGATTGAACGGAGCTTAGAATGCATGGAAAAATGGAGGGAAAAATAGAGCCATTTTTTGAAATAGCCGTTCGATTGAACCGAGTATAAAGAATCGAACAGGCACAGTAAGTGAGGTTACTGCAACCGTGTTTTATCTTGAAAAACCAAAAAGCGTGGTTGGGTAAGAGTGTTGTATGAATAATAGCTACAGAACTGAAACCTGTATATTATTCTTGAAAATCAAAAGAGAGGTTTTAGATTGTAATAGAAGATATTGAGTTTCTAACAATCCTCTTTATGCTTCTATGAGATTGATTTGAATGAGCAATAGACCAGTGAGGGTCTTGTAAAAGAGAAGGCATTTTTATGTCAAACTATTATTCAAAATAAAATCCAAGTTGGTGCTTGGTAAAAGGGGTTGGTGCTCCTATCTGTTGTAGCAGATAAATCAGGGGTTGGTGCTCCTTCCAGTGGGTGCTGGTAAACTATTTGTAAAGATTGAATCCTTGCAAAGGTTGGATTTGGATTGTAGTCCAAACAGTCATTATTTGAGGAGTAGCCACATCGGTGAACCTCGTTAAATCTTGTGTTGTGTGATGCTCTTGTGTTATACTTGCTATATCTATTTTTAAGCTTGCATTTTTAAGTTTTAAGAGTTGCAGATTCAAATTTTAAATAGTTACACTGATTCACCCCCCCTCTCAGTGTCATTGTGAGAATATCACAACTACAGTTATGCCTAAAGTATTATGTGAAGAGATGGGTATAGAGTATACCCAATCTTGTCCTAGAGTATTACAACTGTATGGGACACATGTTAAGATAGTTGGAGTCATTATGGATGTTTTGATAAGGCTGCACAGAGCCCATGAGGTAACAATAGTACAAGAAATAGTTGTGGTTGACCTAGAACCTACTTTGGATTGGCTCTTTCAAGGGAATTTACTGCAAAACTAGGTGGATGTATGTACATGGATTATTCTAGCATGGTAATTCCTTTCAAAGGAAAGAGAATAAGGATAACACCTGAAAAACTAGTAGCTTATCACATTGAAAATATTGAGGAAGACGTGCAATATTACTCCCCTGGAAGAATTTGAGATGGTGGAAAACATTTAGGAGTTGGATATTGAGGATGAGTTACCTTTAAAAGAATATTACAGTCAGTTTGGAACTGGTATGGGAACATACAGTATCTCAACTTAATTAGAGAAGAGAATCCCTGCTATATCCAATCAATATTTGAGAGATAAGGAAACATGGATCATGCACTTTGACGATGCTAAATGTAGAAATGGTGTAGGAGTTGGTGTGGTTTTACAGTCCCAATCAGAGGGGATAAATAATTTTGCCTACAAACTAACATGGTCATTTACAAACAATGATGCAGAATATGAAGCCCTATGCCTTGGATTAATACAAGTAGAAAGCATGAACATTAATACCTTGAACATATATGGTGATTCTGAGTTAATAGTCCATCAAGTAAGAAACAGGTGCAACAGTAAGCACCATTACCTAAAATTAAATGGAATCCTTTGATGCCCTAAATTTAAATTTTGTTCCTAGAGAAAAGAATACTCTGGATGATTCATTAGCAACAAAGGGAGCTAACTTCAACCCTTCTGTAGAATTTGGAATCGAGAAAGCCAAGGGAATCAAAATTATTTTTATACCTACAATACCAAAAAAATAGATTTTTTGGTAGGTTTTTGAAAGTGATGAACAAATAATTAATTTTTTGGTGAGAGAAGCATGTCTCTCCATTATCCAAGAAGAAAATATAGAAGATATATATCAACAATATGTCATCAATTAAGGAACAATCACATTCCTAGAGTATTGGTCACCCTAGAGAGTTTATTTGATAATGAGGATAGGAAAAATACCAAAATCATGAAAGTCAGTGAAAAATCTATAAAGAAGTTGAAGTCAGTTTTGAAAAGAAGCTCAATGTTGGAGTCCAATGTTCACCAGGGGAAGTAGAAGATATCAAAGCTTTGTGCCTAAAATATCAATACATTGTGGCTTGGTCATATGAAGACCTTAAGGTGCATGACAAAAAGGTTATCCAACATACTATTGATCTAGATCTTGATGCCAAGCCTTTTAGGTAGAAGTAAAGGCCAGTAAATCCAAGGATTGAAACCATCATGAGAGAGGAGCTCTTAAAGTTATTCAAGGCTAATATCATATATCCAATAAAAAATTCAACCTGGGTAGCCAACTTGGTACCCATGAGAAAAAAATGGTGATATACGCTTGTGTGTAGATTTCAAAAATCTTAACCAAGAATCCCTTAAGGATCCCTACAGGTAGTGGCAGGGGCTGAGAGGTTCTCATTACTAGATGGCTACTTTGGATACAATCATATTTTGGGTAAAATATGAAGACCAATATAAAACAACATTCACCACAAAATGGGGCACTTTTGCCTATCAAAGAATGCCTTTTGGGTTGTCCAATGCAGGAGCCACCTTTCAGAGAGCCATGGACTATGCCTTTGGGGAATTGATCAAGAAATTCATTCTAATTTATTTGTATGACATGACTGTGTTATCCCATGATAAGCAAGATCACCTATTGCACCTAGAGTAGGTTTCTCAAAAATATAGATAATTTGGTATTTCACTCAATCCTAAGAAGTCATTCTTTGCAGTTCACAAAGGAAAGCTTCTAGGTCATGTGGTATAAAAATAAGGTATGGTCATAGATATAGAGATAATCAAAGCCATTCTTGCTCTTCTATTGCCTACAAACAAGAAGAATTTGTAGTATTTTCTAGGTCAAATAAAATTTGTTAGGAAATTCATTTTTGATTTCGAACAGAAAGTAAGGCCTATATCTGAATTACTCAAGAAGAATTTTGAGTTCAAGTGGATTGAAGTCAGGAAAAAATATTTTGATATTATCAAGCAGTCCATTACAGTAGCCCCAGTGCTGATAAATCTAGATTTCAGTAAATATTTTATCCTTTATGCATATGGAGCTAAAGAAAGTTACGCCTCAGTACTTACTCAAAAATATTATCAAGGTGAAGAGCATCCTGTATTCTTTTGGATTCAGACACTACATGACTACCAGGTCAAATACAACTTTATTGAAAGACAAGTGTTTGTTGTGATGAAGTCACTAAATAATTTCATGCAGTACTTGGTACAGAGCAAGACCCTGGTATATGTGGTTCATCCAAATGTAAGAAGTTTTATCCTATAGGGTGAATTAGGAGATAAAAGGACTGGTTGGATTACCAAAATCTAATAATATGATGTAGAAATACATACCATCAAGTTATTGAGAGGTAGAGCCCTATGCCACATAGATAGGAAATAAATATCCTACTTTCAATTCTAACAAACTCGTGCTTGAACCAAAGAGTAGCTAAAGAGACACAGTGAGGTGGCAATACAGTTTGAATTTTTGACCTATGAAAATTTAGAATACCATCGTTGAGCCACCAAGAGGAATGAGTGGAAGTTGTAAAGTGTGCCAGTGGGTAGATTACGTAGAAAATGCATTAATTATATAGGATACATGCACTTCAAGAAAAAAAAGATGCAAAAAGCACACACGATTTTCATTCAGTAGCTAACTGCATCCACAGAGCGATAAAGAGTGAAATGATACTCTAAGTTTTTTTTGTGAATTATAGATAGAGCAAAGTTTTGTTGCTACCAATATGGCTTCAGAGGATGCCCAAGAGTTTGAAACTTTTGTGAAGAAGGTAGTACCTCCATACGTCGACAGAGCAAAAGTTGTGGTAGATACGGAGATGGTCCTCATGGAGATAACAAGGCTCAGGAAGAGAGTTAACGATAGATTCAAGAAGAGAGTCGCTTTGTCTGTAGAAGGTAGATGTGTTGTCCTTTCTTACTTATCTTTTATATTTGCAATTATGTTCATCCTTGTCTATAATTAATAGCTGTTGTAGTTAAATTTTATGACCCAATGGCCAAAGCAATGAAAATATTTAAAGGCAAAACCCTCTTTAGTATCACCGCTTTCTTCTATCATAAGCTTTTCGCCCTAGGATCAAAACCATCTATGAAGCCTAAGGAGTTTAAGGTAACTTCCCAAGCTGGGTATTATTCCCTAGAAAAGTGAGCAAATGAAGGTGAGTCATTTAGGAAATGGGTTTATAAACAGTTCAATGCTAAGCCTAGGAAGAAACTACCCGAGGTCTCCATTCCTATCAACGAATTTCCAAACCCTGTACTGTTCTCTATTTTAACCTCTATGGAGGGTCTAGATTATAACATATTGGTGTACGGCTAACAAATTGCCAAAGCCTGTTGTATTTCTAATGAAATAATATATGAGGAAGGCATGGAGGAAAAAGGAACTAGGGTGATTTATTTTTATTGGCCAGCTTTTGCACAGAGGATACATGAACAGTTGGTAAGAATGAAAAGGGGATTTGATGCTAATAGTTTCAGGTATTGCTCGAGTCTAGTATGGATGTTTTATGCTACCATTAAGGACCAGATGCCTTGGATTTCAATTAGGGATAAATCCAGTGATGGGGAACCCTTATCGATTTATTACTGGATAAGTCATTTGAGAAGTAGTGAGTCTTTTTATAGATTCAACTTGGAATTTCTTGGATCTGCCTTGAAAATAATGTATGGAGAGTGCCCTAGATTTCCACCCCTAGCTAAGCATATTCTGAGAGCAAAGGGTGCTGAGGAAGGGGATTGGTATTTTTTTATCGAGGGCACAATTATCATATTATATGGTGTCATGGGTAAACCTTTCCTCCTTCCCCATTTTGTCACATAAAGGTTCTTTGCCTTAGAATATTTAAGTTAGGAAGAATACATTGATTTGCATTATGGTTCTGGAAGAAAGAAAAAATATTTGCTTATGTACCACACTATGGAGGATATTACCATCACAAAGAAGGGGTAGAGTCAGCTAATTGACCAATACCTTGATAGGTTAGGTCTATTTTATATCCCCAAAGATGGAGTTATGATCCTTATGGTATCTTCACTGCAAGAAATGTAGCCCTAAATGGATAAAAGGCTTATAAATTTGAAAAGAGGTCTAGGGTTCATTTTTAACAAGGCATAAATAATGATGAGACCACTCTTTTGGAGTGGAATGTGTTGAATATGGGTCAACTTCCTCTGTGGTTGGATTTCTATGAGATATTTTTATTATGACCCTGACCATAAGAAGAGCCATCGGCTTACAAAAGCCACCGTTCATGACATTGAAGGAAAAACCTTAAATAAAAAGGACCCTCAACCCAAGGAGGATACTGCCAAAGAAGCTAAGGAAGAAGAGAAATGGAACATAGCAAAGATATATGATTTGTGGAGAATGATAATTGAAATTGAAAAACCTAAGTCTAAGTTTGGCATGAATATTGATAAATAGTTTTCCAAGAAATATAATGAAAATATCATAACCTAGAAGCATAAGGACATTAGAAACATAGTTTTGATAGTTTAAAGGTACCATGATGGTTCTAAATCTCTCTCTCCACCCACATATCAGGAAGACCTCATAGAAGAGTAGGAAACTCCTTTGATAACAACTTAGGTCTTGAAAACTTTTCATCCTACCACTGAACAAGTGGATAAGTTTCCTAAAGGAGCATAGCTTTTGAGAAAAATACAATATTCCAGTCAAAATGTTGTTAGTACTCCAGTCATCGAATCAGTGTCTAGGCCTAAACGCTTAGCTCTGGAGGGTCATCCTACAGACACAAATATTAACTTGAGGAAGAAGGATGAGAATTTTAGGTTTACCCCCCTTTCTTTTATCCCTACAGTATCTATTGAAGCACATCCCATTTTAGAGCAAGTCTTACTTGTTGGAGTTGTACAAGGAAATGTATAAAAAGAAGAATCATAGAATCAGATGGCTTCCTTTCAATTGGTCCATAGAAGGACTAAAAGAGCTCCAAAAATAAGGGAAAGAGAAGTTTTGAATAAATAGATATTGGATATGGAGGAGGTTACCAAAGAGGTGGTTTTTTCTACTATAGAAGAATTGACTCATCAAGAGTAGTAGTAGGAAATAGAGGTAGAACAAGATCACCCTACATCTTTAGGTGAAGGTATGGTTTGTAATCCCTCTTCTCCTCTACATCCTCCTGAATCCCAAAAGAATTCTCTCTCCCTTTCTGTTCAAGAAAATATGACAAAGGTACCTTCTCCATCTTGTAGTCCTCCCCATATTTTATTAATTGTCTCTGAAGTATAATTCATTACCTCTGTTCCCATAAAGTCACCTCAAATACCACTTTTAGCATCTAATTTTCCCACTTCATCATCTCCCATAATTTCATATTCACTCTTATCGTCACCACCATCATAGGGACATATCGTTCCAAGTACCACCATTCATCCAGTTGTTAGTCTTGTGACTATCCCTATGAGTCTACCAATAGCAACAATAGTAGTAGTCACAGAGTCAACTGTCATTACAGAGACTATTGTGAGTACTTCCACACCTCCATTATTAGTAGTTTAGTATACCCTTTCATTTATGATATCTTCATCTCCCCTGACTACTAGTTTTTCAAGTCCTATCACTTTGCCAAAAAAGAGCAGGCAACCACATAGAAGACAAATTATTTTTGGATAGAGAAGCTTTCTAAGCCTTCCAACAAGATGGTTGTCATAAGAAGAAGTATGTATGTTGATCCCGTGGCAAGGCAAAGAGTATCTAGATATATGACTCCACTTGTAAGTAAGCCTGAAACTGAAACTACTATCCAAGATTACCGAGTGGAGGAGATCACAGAAGATATTGATAAGCTTCCTAAAGAAGATGAGCTGATCATAGCCAAAGCCCACTTAGACACCTTCTATGTGAAGAATGATATATTCAGAGAGAAGGTGATCAAACTTGATAAGTGAATTGATTAGATTCAGAAGACTTTGAGCAATCAGAAGGAAGTAGAAAAGGCTCTAAAGAAAGAAGCCAAGGGCTAGCAAGAAAAAATTTAATAAGCCAATAAGCTCAAGGATCAACTAGGAGAGCAAAATAAGCTGAATGAAGAACAAGAAAAAAAAATTCAAATTTTGAGACATCAGCTTCAACTTGAGAAAGCTAAGTCTTCTGTATTTTCCAAGGCCGGTTTGAAGAATATTATAAAAGAGATGCTCTCCAAAGTCCAAAAGAAATATCTAGGGCTCCAGCTCATGATTTATTATCTTGATGATTCTAGTCGCTTACTCCCCAATGTTCAGAGAGAGCTAGATCATATCACTGGAGAGTTGCAACCTATGGTGATTCCTATAGAGTAAATGTATAGGTTGGTTGATAGCAGACTCAGTGATGTTGCTAAACCAATTCCCAATAAAGAACGAAATCTTGCCAGAGTTGCTGCCAGAATTATGGTTAAGAAGCATAGGGCACTTCAGAAATCCTGGTTATTGTTTGACAAGATTGAAGGAGTGATTAGGGATGTTGTTGATATGAATAAATTAATTATTCAAGTTTGATTCAAAGGCCTAAGGATGGAGGATCATAACTTGCTATCCATGGAAGAGATCCATAGAAGCATTGATGAAAATCTACAAGATGAATTTGGAATTGATTCTCTTGAAGATCCACTACCCCAAGAGCAAGTTGTCCAATTAATTGTTAATTTTACTAGATTAAGAGATCTCATGGAAGATATAGTGAATAAAGAGAATGCTGCTAATTATGAAGATATTGGATAATTACAATATGTTTATAAGCAGCTCAAAGAGACATTAAACCCTTGTGAAGTAGCTTGGAAATAGGCTTTACAATCTCTGAAATTGATGATTCAGTTTTTTGGTGAGTCTTCTCGAGGAAGACATCAATAGGAACCTTCTCGAAAATAATAAGAAGAATAAGAGAATGAAGAAGAGGCCCATGAAGAGGAAGAATAGGATGGAGCTATTACAAGCCCGTAAGGGGCCCACACTTAGTTTATTTTTATTTTTTGTACATATGCACAAGTTTTGCATTTTTGTTTTTTACTCTAAAAATTGTTAGAAATAAAAAATAAAGGCATGAAGCCTAGATAGGCACAGAAAGAAGCAGATTTTATGTGAAGGCATTTTTTCAATAATTCCTTATAAAAGGAGTAGAGTTATACCCAATTTTTGAATACAATGGTAACAGGTCTATATTATTGGGTATAGTCTCCTTATAAGCGGATGAGTCAAGATACTTTTGGCACCATATCTATATGAGCCTTTACCCTCTAAACAAGCTGTTAAACTTTTCAGAGGGTAATGTCTGTATGGAGGTTATTCTTCAAAGCATATTTTTGAAAATGAGCATTTTTTACTCCTAAGATCCAATGGATAAGACTCTGAGTTCTATGGATTTGCAAGCAAATCCACGTAGGAGGTGCCAGAATGTAGGCCCAAAATGACCACATAGGAAAATTTTGCCTAAGTCATGAAGTTCTCAATCTGCACACTTTGCAGTGTATTTTGGAGAGTATTCTCAGCAAAGGCCACGAGTCCGCCCAACACTTGGTAATTTTTTGCACTTGGAGAAATTTTGTAAGGTTTCTTTTGTTCTTGGCTCTGGACTGGTAATGCATCTTGAATCTATAAAAAATTTTGAAGAAGGATGATGTTAGTAAAAAATAAGTGCAGATTGGCAACCGCTTGATATTTTGAATACCCTATGAGCGGCTAAGTGTTGGACAACCCAATTCTAGAAAGCACATAGAACATTTTTTCCCAGAATGGTGACAAGGCAGAAAGCTATGAACATAGTAGATGAAGATTCATGATGAAGAACTTTTTTACCAACTCTCTTTCAGAATGACAACAAGCAGTGATGTACTTTGAAGTCCATGTGGAATGGAGGAAGGGTCGCTTTGCATTGCAATAGGTCTGGAATGGTGTTCACAGGCCAATGTAATTTCTTTGATCCAAAATGAAATCCACAAGAGTTTCAAAGGAGATGATTTCATCAACTTTTTTGGTGCAAATTGGTGAATGCTTCATGGCTAATAAAGAAAAATAAAGGACAAGGAGAAGATTCAATCTCGCTTAACTTCCAAATAATTTAAGGCCGAATTGTTGGCAATTTTGGGTACCTTGGGTACATTGCCTTTGCTCAAGTGTATAAGTTGTCATTGATGTCAAGAAGCTTTTGAAGGAATTTGATTTGATGTAAAATAATTTGTTTTGATGAAGGTTACGACATGACAGGTTCGAAAGAAAGCAAGTTAGAAAAGTGTCGCGATATCGCGACATGTCGCAGTTTCGCGACTCAAAGAGGAGAGAGAATGTTCGGAGTCAGAAATGTCACGATTTCGTGACATATTGCAAGGAAGGTTGAACGGACGAAAAAGTGTCACGATTTCGCGACATGTTGCAGGAGAGAGAGTCCGAAAGAAAAAGTGTCACGATTTCGTGACATAATGCAGGAGAGAGAGTCCGGGAGAAAAAGTGTCGCGATATCGCGACATGTCGGGTTTTCGCGACCCAAAGAAAAGAAAAGCGCTAAGGAGAAAAAGTGTCACGATTTCGTGACAAGTCAAAAGACAAAGTGGAAGCAAGATAAAGTGTCACGATTTCGCGACATGCTACAGAACTCGAAGTGAGAACTATCACGATTTCGCGACATGCAGCAAAGGGAAGAGTCTGAAATGAGAAGCGTCATGATTTCGTGACAGGTTGCAAAGAAGACGTACGAAAGCTGAAAGCATCGCGATTTCATGACAGGTTGAAGAGAAAGCTTACGGATGCAGAAAGTGTCACGATTTCGTGACTGATTGAGATGGCAACATACGGTTGGAGAAAGTGTCACGATTTCATGACAAAAATAGAAAGTAGGTCTTCAACAGGAGAAGAGTCACGATTTCGTGACAGAAGCAAAATGAAAGAGCTTGGAAGAAGAAGCGTCACGATTTCATGACAAATTCAAGAAGGAAGAGCTCAAAGGCGAAAGTGTCACGATTTCGTGACATGTCATGTTTTCGCTAGTGCAAGCAGAGAAGAGTGCAAGGAAGCGAAAGTGTCACGATTTCATGACAAAAATCGAATGCAGGTCTTCTATAGGAGAAGTGTCATGATTTCGTGACAAAAGCAGAAAGAAGGTCGACGAAGGGAGAAGTGTCACGATATCGTGACAAAAGCAAAATTGATGCTGACAAAGACAAAAGTGTCACGATATCACGACAAGAGCTTGGTTGAAGTCGTCAAAGGCTGAAGTGTCACGATATCATGACAAAAGCCAAAAGAAAGTGTACGGTTGCAAAGGTGTCATGATATCACGACATGTTGTAGTTTCACGGCAGAAGCTACAGAAGAGTTACAGAGGCAGTGAAGCCGACAAAGTTAAATTTTAGCCGATGAAAATTAGGGCTTGCAGCCGACGTAGATTAGGGTTTGTTTTTGGTATAATAGCCGACTAAGATTAAAGTTTTCATCATGAAAATTTTGTTATAAAAGGAGGGCTGTTTGGAGAGTTGAAGGATGAATGAGTGGTTGTAATGCGACGTTCGCAGATAGTGCATAGAGCAAGAAGTTCGATCGTCGAGAGCAGAGTGCAAAATTCGATCATAGTGTGCAGAGTGCATTTCGTCGAATCATTCCAAGTGTGAAAGATCACAAAGGAAGCAGAGTGTGCGAAGACGGTGCCGCTGTGATTACGCAGAGGTGCAAAGGTTGAAGTTCGATCAAGTGCGGCTATGATTGCACAAAGAAAGCAGAGGGCGTAGAGAGCACAAGGGCAAAGACGAATGCGGAGTGCTGCTGCTTAAGGATAGAGGTGCATTGGTTCTTTGAGAAGAACCTGAGGATAGATTTGGCAAGTCTTTGAGAAGGCTTGTGTGCAGAGGATTGATCTGTTCAAGTGTTGGACAGATCTGACAGACAGAGGAAGACTTGTGCTAGACCGACTGATCGTGTTTGGTATAGGTTGTTGAGCTACTGTGGACGTGATCATAGAAGGCAGGAGGTCTCTTAGGCTAAGCATTGAGGACAGGAGGTCTTCGGTGGAAAGGAGTTCCACGTGCTGGCAAGAGGTAGAGACAACTTGATCTTCTGAGGGATCATTTCCAGAGCAGAGGGGAAGGTATCTCCTTTGAGCAGAGGCTCATAAATTTAGATTGGGGGAAGGTATCTCCTTTGGGCCGAGGCTCATAAACATTGTAATTGGGAAGGATTCCCAAAGAACTTTGAGATAACTTTTAGAGAAAAGTTTTGTGGACGTAGCCCAACCATTCTGGGTGAACCACGTAAAAATTGGTGTCACTTTGTGGATGATATTGTGCATTGTTTTGATATTGTTGTGGGTATATTGCTTTACTATTTTGTAATATAAAGGAAAAAGTAAAAAGAGGTCTTATATTGTTCACCCCCCCTCTCAGTATAAGCTTGTGTTCTTCAATTGGTATCAGAGCGGGTGCCTTCGAAAAGTTTAACAGCTTGAAGGAAAAGCTAGTAAAGAACACAATGGATTATTCAAGTGGCAATGCAACACCTATTCTTGATGGGTCAGATTTTGGTCTTTGGAGTGCAAGGATGAAGGTTCATCTAATGGCACTTGGTAATGAGGTATGGGAAGTAATTGAAGATGAGTACACTATTCCCGTACATGGTCCAAATACTAAAGAAGAAAGGCTCCTACATCACAGCAATTCAAAAGCAATGAATGCAATCCTGAAAGGCTTACAGAAAGCAGATCTCACCAAAGTGATTCACTGCAAGACAACTAGTGAAATGTGGAAACAATTGCAGGTGGTTCATACAGGTGATACAAATGTCAGAAAGGCCAAGTTGAGACACTTCAAAGGTATGTTTGAACAACTCAAGATGAATGATGATGAAAATATTAGTGACTACATGCTTCGTATGGATGAGGTTGTTAACTCCATGAAAGACTTAGGTCTTGAGCTTGCTGAAAATGATGTTTGTGATAAGATTTTAAGATCTCTTCCTAATAGATTTAGTGAAAATATTTCTGCTATTGAGGAAGCTAAAGATTTGGATAAGTTGAAAAAGGATGAGCTCCATAGTATACTTGCAGCATTTGAGTTGAGAACTCAAGTGAAGGTTGACGTCAAGAAAGAGGCAACTTTCAAGGCTACCAAGAAATCCAAGGGTAAACAACTTCAAGAGAGTGATGAGTCTTCTAGTGATGAAGAGGCATATTACAACAAGAAAGGCAAATTCTCTAGAAAGCACAAAAGCGTGAAAAATATAAGATGTTTCAATTGTGGAAAGTTTGGTCATTATGCTACAGACTGTACTGTTCCCAAGGATGAAAGTGATGAAGATAAACAGGATTCTAAGAGCAAGGATTCTGAAAAGCACAAGCATCACAGAAAGAACAAAGATGAGCACAACAATCAAGGAAAGAGGTATTCTCACAAGCACAAGAAGAGTTTCTACCTAGACAAAGCAAGTAAGTGTTCTAGTAGTGATAGTGAAAGTTCTTCAAGTGATAATGAAAATGAGATGTTGTTCATATCAAAAAAAGAGGAAGAACCGAAACATAGATTCATTATCATGAAATGTCTTAGATGTGGAAATTTTGGTCACCTTGAGGATGATTGCACAAATAATGATTTGGTTTCTAGTATGTATGAGGATGCTTCAGAAAACTATAAGGAAGATGCATGTATGGTTTTTGAAAAGGGTAGCACCTCTAGTGATAAGAAATCTGGAAAAGGCTTTGATGATTCAGAAAGCAAACAAATAAAGGATCATGAAAGTGAACTTAGTAGTGCTCTTAGTGCTTTGAAAAAGGAAAGAAAGAAGAATGCTAGACTCAAGGATAAGTTAGATGAATGTTGTATGGAGAGAGATGATCTTATAGAAAATCTTGATTTCTCTATAGCTAAGACGCAAGAACTCAAGGATGAGTTAGAGTCTAAGGTTCTTGAGTATAGTGAGTTAGAACAGAAAATGGCTTCTTTGAAAGAGGAAATTAAAGAGTACAAGGATAAGCTTTACAGGTTTCAAGATAGCTCCAAAAAGGTTAAGTCACTCATCAAAGGTCAAAGAAAGACAACAGATAAAACAGGCCTTGGTTTTGTTAAGCCACGCAAGGAACAAGCTGGAGAGTCTAGTAAGAGACTCCAAAAGGAAGAGAGTTCTGATGAGGAAAGTATTTCAGATCATGAGTCCTTGAATGATAGATGCGCAGAAACAGAAAACAGAATTCAGAATGAGAAGAAGAAGTTTTCAGGACCCAAGAGGTCAAATAAAGGAAAATTTCAAGGCAGATGTTTTGCGTGTCACAGGTTTGGTCACATGGCTTCACATTGCATGGCTCAAGTGAAGAAGGTAAATGACAATTTTAGAAGTGCTAGTTTCTTTCAAGGGTATTGCTACTCTTGTAAATGGTTTGGGCACAAGGCAGTCTATTGCGAGGTAAATAACAGGAACAGGTTTGGTCAGAACAGGTTCGGGCAGAACTGGTGGATTCAAAGATCAGGTTTACCTCAGAGAAACAACATCATCAAGTGTTTCAAGTGCAACAATGAAGGTCACACAATCAGACAGTGTAGAGCTGAACTTCCAAGGTACAGGAATAGGAACAATGGTATGAACAGGTCCAAGGATCAAGGCATGGATAAGAACAGGAATGATAATAGGAACAAGAACAGGAATATGGACAAAGAGTTCAAGAGAAGGCCCGGCAAGGAAATTATAGACGCTGATGATGATCAGTGCCTAATGGGAGTTTTACTCCCACCCCAGAATTAATCACCTCATCAGGAGGTGGGGGAGGGACTAAGCTAAGAGGCTCATTCTTAGTCCCGAGCCCCAAAGGTGACCCTTTGCCATTGATGACAAAGGGGGAGAGATATGAGTAAGGGGGAGAGCTTCAAGTGAAGAGGAAAGCTTCAAGTCAGGGGGAGCAAAACTTCAAAGGAAGATTCTTAGTTGTGGGCACAGTTTCTCAGTTGTTAGCACAGTTGGTTTCAGTTTTGGCTCCTGAGACGTGTTTTCAGTAAAGGTTTGCCATCAATGACAAAGGGGGAGATTGTTGGCAATTTTGGGTACCTTGGGTACATTGCCTTTGCTCAAGTGTATAAGTTGTCATTGATGTCAAGAAGCTTTTGAAGGAATTTGATTTGATGTAAAATAATTTGTTTTGATGAAGGTTACGACATGACAAGTTCGAAAGAAAGCAAGTTAGAAAAGTGTCACGATATCGCGACATGTCGCAGTTTCGCGACTCAAAGAGGAGAGAGAATGTTCGGAGTCAGAAATGTCATGATTTCATGACATATTGCAAGGAAGGTTGAACGGACGAAAAAGTGTCACGATTTCGTGACATGTTGCAGGAGAGAGAGTCCGAAAGAAAAAGTGTCACGATTTCATGACATAATGCAGGAGAGAGAGTCCGGGAGAAAAAGTGTCATGATATCACGACATGTCGAGTTTTCGTGACCCGAAGAAAAGAAAAGCGCTAAGGAGAAAAAGTGTCATGATTTCGTGACAAGTCAGAAGACAAAGTGGAAGCAAGATAAAGTGTCACGATTTCGTGACATGCTACAGAACTCGAAGTGAGAACTGTCACGATTTCGTGACATGCAGCAAAGGGAAGAGTCTGAAATGAGAAGCATCATGATTTCGTGACAGGTTGCAAAGAAGACGTACGGAAGCTGAAAGCGTCACGATTTTATGATAGGTTGAAGAGAAAGCTTACGGATGCAGAAAGTGTCATGATTTCATGACTGATTGAGATGGCAGCATACGGTTGGAGAAAGTGTCACGATTTCATGACAGAAATAGAAAGCAGGTCTTCAATAGGAGAAGAGTCATGATTTCGTGACAGAAGCAAAATGAAAGAGCTTGGAAGAAGAAGCGTCATGATTTCGCGACAAATTCAAGAAGGAAGAGCTCAAAGGCGAAAGTGTCACGATTTCGTGACATGTCATGTTTTCGCTAGTGCAAGCAGAGAAGAGTGCAAGGAAGCGAAAGTGTCACGATTTCGTGATAGAAACCGAATGCAGGTCTTCTATAGGAGAAGTGTCATGATTTCACGACAAAAGCAGAAAGAAGGTCGATGAAGGGAGAAGTGTCGTGATATCGCGACAAAAGCAAAATTGATGCTGACAAAGACAAAAGTGTCACGATATCGCGACAAGAGCTTGGTTGAAGTCGTCAAAGGCTGAAGTGTCGCGATATCGCGACAAAAGCCAAAAGAAAGTGTACGGTTGCAAAGGTGTCACGATATCGCGACATGTTGTAGTTTCACGGCAGAAGCTACAAAAGAGTTACAGAGGCAATGAAGCCGACA
This sequence comes from Wollemia nobilis, assembly GCA_028583015.1. Taxonomy (NCBI): domain Eukaryota; kingdom Viridiplantae; phylum Streptophyta; class Pinopsida; order Araucariales; family Araucariaceae; genus Wollemia; species Wollemia nobilis. Next base: position 2,442,757 of record JAQPPZ010001679.1, on the reverse strand, counting down.
AAGTTAAATTTTAGCCGACAAAAATTAGGGCTTGCAACCGACGTAGATTAGGGTTTGTTTTTGGTATAACAGCCGACTAAGATTAAAGTTTTCATCATGAAAATTTTGTTATAAAAGGAGGGCTGTTTGGAGAGTTGAAGGATGAATGAGTGGTTGTAATGCGACGTTCACAGATAGTGCGCAGAGCAAGAAGTTCGATCGCCGAGAGCAGAGTGCGAAATTCGATCATAGTGTGCAGAGTGCATTTCGTCGAATCATTCCAAGTGTGAAAGATCGCAAAGGAAGTAGAGTGTGCGAAGACGGTGCCGCTGTGATTACGTAGAGGTGCAAAGGTTGAAGTTCGATCAAGTGCGGCTGTGATTGCACAAAGAAAGTAGAGGGCGTAGAGAGCACAAGGGCAAAGACGAATGCGGAGTGCTGCTGCTTAAGGATAGAGGTGCATTGGTTCTTTGAGAAGAACCCGAGGACAGATTTGGCAAGTCTTTGAGAAGGCTTGTGTGCAGAGGATTGATCTGTTCAAGTGTTGGACAGATCTGACAGACAGAGGAAGACTTGTGCTAGACCGACTGATTGTGTTTGGTACAGGTTGTTGAGCTGCTGTGGACGTGATCATAGAAGGCAGAGGTCTCTTAGGCTAAGCATTGAGGACAGGAGGTCTTCGGTGGAAAGGAGTTCCACGTGCTGGCAAGAGGTAGAGACAGTTGATCTTCTGAGGGATCATTTCCAGAGCAGAGGGGAAGGTATCTCCTTTGAGCAGAGGCTCATAAATTCAGATTGGGGGAAGGTATCTCCTTTGGGCCGAGGCTCATAAACATTGTAATTGGGAAGGATTCCCAAAGAACTTTGAGATAACTTTTAGAGAAAAGTTTTGTGGACGTAGCCCAACCATTCTGGGTGAACCACGTAAAAATTGGTGTCACTTTGTGGATGATATTGTGCATTGTTTTGATATTGTTGTGGGTATATTGCTTTACTATTTTGTAATATAAAGGAAAAAGTAAAAAGAGGTCTTATACTGTTCACCCCCCTCTCAGTATAAGCTTGTGTTCTTCACGAATTGGCATTCCATAGTTTCTAAGGTAGTAAAGATGATGTCATCAGTTTTTAAGAGCGAAATGGTGGTGTTGTCCCCCTGCAATTATACCAAGCTTATATCAGATTAAATTGTAGCCATACAATGGGGGAGATCAACGATGGATATTTTTCTAAGGAATATGAAGTATATAAAAGCATTTCTTCACCAGAGTTATAACAATTAGTTGGAGGAGGAAACTGAAGTATCGAGGGTCTCAAGAAGACAGAACCAGATATGGTTACAGATCGATGGCTACAAAAGGCTTCCAAGAATGATCGATGATGTATACACAATATCCAATGGCCAAAACTCTAGTTAGTTTCAAACGACCAGCAAGTTGCAGACAGTTTGAGCTGCCATGGTGGTCCACTTGCAGTGATTTTCCCAGAGGATGAACCAGTAAGAGAATGCCAACAAGAACTCTTTGTTGAGATATAAAATTTTAATCTTTTTAATTTTCCTTATTATTTTAATTTTACAAAACTATAAATATAGGTTGAACCCTCATTTCTAAGGGTCAGCTCTAGTTCTTTTGCCTATGCTACTATAAATATTCCCAAGGACTAATGAAATAAGCATTACATTGATTTTCACCTCAAAGCTTGTGTCTTCATATTTGATATCAGAGGTTCGAATTCTTAAGTTGTATTTCTGTGAATACTTGAATGGTTAGCTTATGCTAAATTAATGGATTACTAGCTTCTAGGGTAATTGAAATTTGCTTCTGAGTTTGATCTTTATTTTTAGGGAGTGTATTTCTATAAAATCTAGATATTGGTGAATTTTTTTATTTGGATTATCATTGTTTGGATATTGAAATTGCTCTCTGCAATATTTCTCTAATGTTTGTTAATGAATGAAAATACATTTAACTTGAGATAATTTTGATCTAAGTAATGTGTCTTTAATTTGATTTTTTGGAGTTTTTTGTTGTAGTGCAATGTTGTTAGCCTATTCGTCCACTATTGTTCAGATATATCTAACCCTAACCTTTTCTTACCCCAATATCAAAACCCCAAGTGAGCATAATTGTGTCAACATATTGTTTAAGTTGAAAAGAAACCAGCCTACTCTAGAGTTTGGATCGAAAACTCTATTTTGGTCCATCCAATGTTGAGTGTTGAGTTGTAGCTATCGGGTGCAAGCCTGGATAGAAACTAGGAAGATAGACAGTCGTAGTGTTGAGTAAAACTTGATGTAATTCAATGCCTAACACAACATTTATGCCATGTCAATATTTTTGGACCCAATTTCAAAGGAGGGTCTCACCAAGGATACAACCTAGAAAATACCCTACCAATGTATGGATTTCCAGCCAAGAACAAGTAGTATTAAACTCACTCAACGAGGTAACAACATCTGGAGAAGAAATATAATGTCAGCATGAAATACTACATTATAATCTTGGGGGAAGGTCTCTACTCTATATTTATGTGTTTGAAACCCTAGCTATGATCCAAGAGCTTGGATATAATACATATATGCCAAACAGTAGCCGATCTGGCTATGGGGGGAATTCTTTTCCATGTTATGCTAAATCTCAAATTGAAATCTAAGATAGTTTCTTGCTGAGTTTTTTGCATGGATGTAGACTGGTTAATCAGGAATAAGGGGTTAGTAGATTCATTAAATTCTTCCACAAAAGGCTCAGCCAATGCTTTCCATGAAGTGAGGGTATTATCATCCAAGGTTCTAAACCAATGTAAAATCTTTCCTCTGAAGGATAGGGCTAAGATTATTACGATAATATCCTTTTCTTTTATGTTGTGAATTGCTACCAGGTTTAAAATATCCTGATATTGCTCATAGGATGTCTTCCTAGATCCATCATAAGTGGGGATAGCCTTGGATACAGCCTGGGGAATGATATTCATTTGGGCTAATCTCAGGGGACCAACTATATTTTAGCTGGGGTATTTCTATAATGGCTGATTAGGGGCCACATTTTGTACCATGTTTCTAGGTGTATATTCTATTGGAGGGACTATTGGGTTAACTACAGGGTTTTCTTTAGGAAGCTCCTCTTCTGAGAGGAAGTCTTGATTCAAACTTCTAATAATAGTAGACCCTTTATAAGGTAATTCACAATAAAAATAGGAGTCAGGATTATTCCTTTTGAAATACTTGGTATACATGAAAGGACACTGGTCTACAAGGGTAATTATTTTTCTAGGTTTAAGGACCAGGGAGTCGCTAGGTGAATTTGCTATTCTCTACTTATAAGGTCAAGACAATTCACCAAATATTGATTCCTTTGGGTAGAGATAAACAATAACTCATATGATGGGTTTCGTGTTCCTTGTGAACTGGTCCCACCGGGCGTGCCAAAAATTGTTGGGTACTGAATTACATCAAGTTTTACTCAACACTACAGTTTTCTATCTTCCTACTTTCTATCTAGGCTTACACCTGATAGATACAGCTCAACACTCAACATTGGATGGACCAAAATAGAGTTTCCTATCCAACCTTAAGAGTAGGTTGGTTCCTTGTCAACTTAAATAGGATTTTGACACAATTATGCTCACTTGGGGTTTTGAGATTAGGGTAAGAAAATGTTAGGGTTAGAGAGATGTGAACAATAGTGGATGCATAGGCTAACAACATTGCACTACAACAAAAAGCTCCAAAAAACCAAATTAAAGACACATTACTCATATCAACATTATCTCAAGTTAAATGTATTTTCATTCATTAACGAACAACAGAGAAATATTGCAGAGAGCAATTTCAATATCCAAACAATGATAATCCAAATAACAGAATTCACCAATATCTATATTTTACATAAATGCACTCCCTAACAATAAATATCAAACTCAGAAGTAGATTTCAATTACCCTAGTAGCTAGTAATCCATTAATTTGGCACAAACTAACCATTCAAGTATTCACATAAATACAACTTAAGAATTCAAACCTCTGATATCAAATATGAAGACACAAGCTTTGAGGCGAAGATCAATGTAATGCTCCTTTCATTAGTCCTTGGGAATATTTACAATAGCATAGGAAAACACACTAGAGCCAACCCTTAGAAATGAGAGTTTGACTTCTATTTATAGTTTTGCAAAATTAAAATAACAAGGAACATTACAAAGATTAAAATTTGACAACTCATAAGAGAGTTCTTGTTGGCATTCTCTTACTAGTTCATCCTCCGAGAAAATTACTACAAGTGGACCGCCATGGCAGCTCGAACTTTCTACAACTTGATGGTCGTTTGATGCTAATTGGAGTTCTAGCCATTGGAGATTGTGTATACATCATCGATCATTCTTGGAAGCCTTCTACATCCGTCGATTTGTAACCATATCTAGTTATGTATTATTAAAACCTCAATGCTTCAACTTCCTCCTCCAACTGACTATTATAACTCTAGTGAAGAAATGTTTTTATATACTTCATATTCCTTAGCAAAATCTCCACCGTTGATCTCCCCCATCCTATGGCTATGATTTAATCTGATATAAGCTTCGTATAATGGCGAGGGGAGAACACAGTGCCATTCCACTCTTAAAAACTAATGACATCATATTTCCTACCTTAGAAACTGTGGAATGCCAATCCGGTCTTAAATGCTTTGGAAGTTAAGTGGGATCGAATCCACTCCTTGTCCTTTGTTTTTCTTCATTGGTCATGAAGCATTCGCCAATACACACCAAAAAAATTGATGATTTCATCTCCTTTGAAACTCTTGCGGATTTCATTTTGGATTGAAGCAAGTACATAGGCCTATGAACACCATTCCAGACCCATTGTAATGCAAAGTGACTCTTCCTCCAATCCGCACTAACTTCAGAGTACATCATTGCTTGTTGTCATTCCGGAAGAGAGTTGGTCAAAAACACCCTTCATCATGAATTTGCATCTACTATGTTCATAACATTCCACCTTGTCACCATTCCAATCAAAAATGTTTTATGCACTCTCCGAAATCAGGCTCTCCAACACTTAGTCACTCGTAGGGTATTCAAAATATCAAGCGGTCACCAATACTTTTTTTTCTGCTGACATCATCCTTCTTCAAAAAATTTTACGGATTTGGGATGCATCACCAGTCTGAAGCCAAGAACAAAATAAACCTTGCGGAATCACTCCAAGTGCGAAAATTTACCAAGTGTTGGGAGGACTCGTGGCCTTTGTTGTGTATCTGTTCCAAAATATACTGTAAAGTGTGCAGATTGAGAACTTCATAACTTAGGCAAAATTTTCAAAATTTTCCTAAGTATGTGGCCATTTTGGGCCTACAGGTTGATGGTATCTAGAACCTCACCCAAAAAAAAATCGTTTTGTTTTTTTGATCTTGTTCAGGCCAAAGTGATCCTCAATTGTGGGCCTTGGTCTGTTCATAGCTCCCTATTGATTTTTCAGCCCTGGACCAAGGATTTTTCGATCACTAATGATGTTTTCTTATGGGTTCTAGTTTGGGTTGAATTCCCTGGTCTTCCTCTATCGCTCTGGCCTTATTATCAGAACCTTGTGGCCCCCATTGGTGAATTTGTTTGTTGTGAAACGGATAAATTTTATGCCTCACACCCTCAAAAGTATTTTTGTGTCAAATTCAATCTTTCTAAAGACCTCGAGGAGACTATTTTATGTCCAAGTTGGTGATTATAGGTTCAAGCAACGTGTTGTCTACATAAACCTACCTAACATATGTTACCATTTCCAATCAACTACCCATAAGATAAAAGATTGTCCTTTAATGGTGGACAAGATTAAATTTAAGGAGACGATTGTGGCTCATATTACTACTAGCTCTATCCCTACTTCCAAAGGGGGGCAATATGAATGGAAGGTAGTCCAGAAGAAGGGTAAGAATGGGAAAAATGTAAACCCTACGGCTGCTCCCAGCAGCTCGCCTCAACCCCTTGTGTCTTCTATGATAGTTGGGCATGGTGTGGTGATGAAGTAGCATACCATGCAACCAGTGGTACCCAATGCTAGGGCTTCATAGATGGTTGCTAATGTACCACCGACTAGTGCTTCCTTTGCCAAAATTGTTACTTCTTCTGCTCCTACTCAGTCTTTAGATTCTCTAGTTTTGCATATCAATGGGCAGTCTTCATCAAGCTTCATGGAACTTGAACGAGCTTCTGTCAATGGTCGAAGATCCCATAGCCCACCACGGGGAGAATCCTTGGTTCACCAGGACAAAAGGTATCAAACGGAGTTTTGGAAAGCAGGTCAAGAGCATTTTCTCAATAATATTTATGATTCTCTTTCAAACCTCGAAGATGTTGAAGATGTAGCCGGACATATGAGTCTTGATCGATCTTCATGATTTTTTTATCATGGAATGTCAGAGGGCTAATGGACCCAATCCACAAATACTTGGTCCGAGATGAGATTGCTTCATGCTCTAGGTTTTATGGTAATCCTGACTTTCTTTGTCTTCAAGAGATTAAGATTTTTGACTTTATTCTGCAATGTACTTGCCCTTTTCTTTGGCCAGGTTGTTTTTTTTATGCCACCAATCATTCCCCTGGTAGAGGAGGAGTTGTCATTCTTTTGGCAGCTAGGTGGAAAGATAATTTTGTCTCATGGGGTGTGGACCCTTCCAATCATGCAGTTTGGGTTTTACTTGAGGTTGGTGGGCTGTCTTTTGGCATTATTAATGTCTATGCCTCCAATGATGCTCAGGAGCATTGTAGCCTCTGGCGGTGGTGTGCTTTTTCTTTACCACCTATTGTTTGGGTTATGTGCGAAGATTTTAATATGACTGAAAATCCTGCAGACAAGATAGGACAACTTCCCATGCGGTGGGCTACTAGGGAAAGAGAGGCCTGGTACTTCATGAAAAACAAATTGGGTTTGTCAGACCCCAATTCTTGTTTTTCTCCTCAAGATTTTCCTAAAAATTTGTGGTATACGTGGTCCAATTTCTAGGCTGGCCATGCAAGAATTCTGAGAAGGTTGGACAGAGCCATGCTTTCAGATCATGTGCAGTTTTTCTTTCATAGGAGAAATGCTTCAGCTCCGTTTGTGGAAACCATTCTTGGTACTACTACTTTCGACCATTCACCCATCATGTTTAATGTGCTGATGAAATCCCTACCTCAGAGACACTACAAGTCATAATTTTTTTCAATACTTCCTTTCTTCAACACCCTTCCATGGTTTGTCATATCCGTAGAGTCTAGAATCTAGTTCCTAGACCTACTGGAGAGTTGGGTTGGATAGAATGGTGGAATGATGCCATTTTTTGTACAATTGTCTTGCTCCGTACTTTGGAGAAAAAGGTGGTGCATAGTTCAGAAGATATTCCAATGTTGTCCTTCATGATGAGCTTGCCAAAGCTTCTCTCAGGCTTGAGGCTTGTCCGTTTAATCCTGAACTTCAGTCTCATGTTGCCCAATTGAGGCATGAACTTAAACTTGCTAAACTTTATGAGGCTCGGGGAGCTCGAATTAAAGCCCATCTTCATTGGCTTAAAGTTGGTGATAGGGTCACCAAAGAATTTTTTCAAAGGCTCTGCCCTCCCAGGCAAGCTACTCAATTCAAGGCCATTCAAGACAATGGAATAAGGCTTACCTCTCTTCTTGAGATGATTGATGCTTTTGTCAAGCACTATACTAATGTTTTTTTCACTCAAGCTTATTCCCCTGAGCGGGAGCAAGCACTGGCAGCTTGTATGGTAGTTGTACCAGTTAAGGTTTCAGAGTCTCAAAGAGTAGGGTGTGATAAACTACTCTCCCTTATAGATCTGGAGGATGCATTATCTCAAATGGCAAATGACAAAGCGCCAGGTCTGGATGGCTTTCCCTATGAGTTCTACAAGGGTCTTTGGGACTTAGTTGGTCCTGATCTGCATAAAGTTTATCTGGAGGCTCTTCGAGTAGGCTCTTTGGGAGCAATTATTAATAGGGGTAATATCAAATTCATACCCAAGCAAGGGGACCCAGAGTTGATTACTAATTGGAGGCCTATTACTTTGTTGAATGTTAGTTACAAGATCATTGCCAAAGCTTTGGCTCTTCGCCTTAGGCCTCTTCTTCCTTTGATAGTCAGATCAGAGCAAACTAGCTTTATTCAAGGAAGGTACATCCTCGACAATGTTTTGGCTGTCTGGGAGGGCATGGAATGGGCCCGGATGTCAAACCAGAACATGCTTTTTATTAAGATTGATTTTGAGAAAGCTTATGACCGCATTGAATGGAGATTCATTCTTGCTATGCTCAAAGCTTTAGGATTCGGGCCAGTTTTCATTCAGACTATTGCTATGCTATTCAGAGATGCTTCGACTATTCTCAATCTGAACAATTCACAGTCTGAAGTAGTGGGCCTTTTTAGGTCTGTTCAGCAAGGGTGTCCTATTGCTCCCTCTTTATATGTGCTTGTTGCTGAAGCCTTCGACTATATTTTAGCTGCTCAAGCTTCTACAGGTCTTATTAAAGGAATTGCTCTTCCGAATGATCAAGGACAACTTATTAATGGTCACTTTGTTGATGACTCCTTTCTTACTATAAGGGAAGAGGAGCAATCTGTTTCTAATGCTCTATTTTGTCTGAACACCTTTTGCACAGCCTCTGGTTCTAGCATACAATGGAGGATGACCTCCTGCTTCAGATAGTCTCCCTTGCCTAAGCCGCCTTGGCTTCAAGGGTATCATTGGAATTGGATCCCTCCTGGAGAAGTTTTTAAGTTTCTTGGTATTCCTTTTGCCTTTCAAGGCTCCCTTGCTCAGCTTTGGAATTATGTGCTTCAAAGAGTTGAAAAGAAACTTGATTTCTGGCTTACTAAGAAGTTGTCATTAGCAGGTAAATTTCAGATTTGCTCTAAAGTTTTAGCTGCAACTCATGTTTATTATTCCTCTTGTTGGGTTCCTTCACAGGCTTGCTATAAGAAGCTTGAGAAACTCCTTCGAGATTTTCTTTGGAATAATTCTTCTAAAACAAAGGGATTTCATAGAGTTGCCTAGGATATTTGTTGTCTTCCCAGAGAATCTGGTGGAATGGGTCTGTTGGATTGTAGACGATAAGGTATTGCTCTGTGTGCTAAGTGGGTGATCAGGGCTCTGAGGGGAGCTGAAGCTTGGAAAGTTCTGGTTCGACATTTCATTTCCTCTGGTCTTCCCTTAAACCGTAGAGCATGGAGAGGGTTGGATTTTCCCTCTCTCATTGTTGCTCTGATTTTTGTTAAGATTTTTGGCTCCTTTGTTATTAAAAGTATATGGAAAGCCTGGAAGCAACTCACTCCTTGGATCTGTTGGAGAGGATATGGCTTTCGTAAAGGCTTATCCATCAATTCTATGAATATTTGGTGGTCCCCCATGTTTCTTCATCAAGGTTCTCCCTTAGCTCGGGTGCAATGGATTCATGCTCAACGGTTTTTCAAAAAGGGTATTGTTACAATAACTGATTTCTTTTCTCGCCAGACTAGGGATTGGATCCCATGGAATGAGTTCAAATGCACCTTCAGGCTAAATGGTGTGGATAAAGATACATATGATGTTGTTATTGCTCTCACCCCTTTTTCTATGTTGCATAAGATTGGTGTGCGCTCGCAGCATCCTTGGTGGTCAGACTGGAGATGGCATGTTGACACTCCTTTGCTTAATTATAAGGCTCGTTTGGGGTATAAATGGTTATCTCCTCATCTTCCTTTGGTGCCTAAGCTCAATCAGCGTTGGGACTTATTTTCTACAAGGACTAGATGGAATTCTAGATTTCAGAATGTTTGGGCTACTTATGTTGAGCCCAAGCAATATTTTTTTGCGTGGAGCTTGTTGTGTCAAGGCCTTCCCTTGGGGGAACGTTTGAAGCACCTTGGAATTCTTGATCCTAAATATCCTTTTTGTGGTGTTCCCGAGTCTTGTATTCACCTCTTTTGGAATTGCAGAAGATCTAGGTAAGCTTGGGAATGGGTTCTTTTCTTTTTTTCCCCATTTACAACTGCAAGAGTTTCTTGGCCCCAAGCTCTTCTTGGGGACTCTTTTACTTTGTCTCTCCCACTTTTTGAAGTGTGGCAGGTTTTCAGGATTAGCCTACTCTTTCATATTTGGAAGGCCCGTAACAAAATTATTTTTAAACAATGTACACCTTCTGTCACATTTACTCATGCTGACAAATTAGAAGTTTTTAATGACATGTGGCTACAGATATGTACTCAAGCCAACAAAGTTGCTATGGATTTGGATCATCTGCATGTTCTTCTAGTGCACTAGGCCAATGCTCCATGTACAGTCAACCGGATCCCCACAGAGCGCTCTTCTCAGGAGCATTTTCAATCCCGCTCTCACCGTCGGCCTCCATCATATGCAAGAAGTGCTCTCGTAGACAGGCACTGGTCCCAACCCTCACTAGTCAGGAAGCATCCTAATGTTGACATTGCTTGTTCATCCCGCCAGGATGGGGGGTGGGATGATGTTCAACCAGTTTCTCCTGGGCTAGTTGTTGGTTGGAGCGATGCGGGTACTGAAGGCCTTAATCGTGATGTAGAGGGGTGGATTCCCATCCCATAATCACTAGCAGTTTATGCAGGACAACACGCCAGGGCACATTACTCCATATGATATGCTTTCTTTGATGTAATGATCATCAATGATCATGATTGGTAAACTTGTGTTTTGTTGGCGGCTTTGTTTACTAACCCTTGTCAATGAGGGTTAGTTTGATTCCCCATGGGGTGTGTTAACCCACCCACTTTTTTTATTGTAAAGGTTGTTATCTTAAATTAATATAAATTTGTTTTTCATCAAAAAAAATTAAAGTGAAATATAATGATAAATTTTAGGAAATATTTAAATAAACCTAAAATAATTAAATTTAATATAAATAAAATTGAAAATAGTTTTTTCTTTTGCCGCTAGGGTATTCATGGGTGTTTTGCTTTTGTGTTACAGGTGATATAACTAGAAAATATGAATGGAATTTGAACCAAAGATAAGAAGCTGAAGATCAAGTGACTGAGCTGAAGATGAAATATCAATAATTTATGACATTCTAGAATCTGATTCATACAACTAGAAGCTATTAGAGCTAAAAAAATGCAGGTGTGGGATGAATAATAATTAAAATCCAAAAGATGATGAGGATTTAACACTAACCAAACTAGGCCATGGAAGACACTGGAAGCCAAACAATCTAGAAGATTCATTGAATCTAGATCTGATTTCAGATCAATTTGGATATGACAGTTCAATTACCCCAAATATTCATAGAGAATATTATCTTAGTTGCAGACAGCTCAAACAGATAACTCATTTCTAATTGTAAACCACTAGAATCTACTAGAAGCCATTTTAATTTGTAAGGCTATAAATAGCCAAAGAGACCCTATTCCAAAGGGTCGGATGCCATTTTTTAGCAATAGACAATTTAGAATTTTTATTTCTTTCATATTTAATGAGAATTAATGTCCCTATCATTTTAATTGAAGAATTTTATGTCTTGCAATCGTTTGATGCAAATGATTCTGAAAATTGTAACAATTGAATATATTTTCATTAATACAAATTTTGGAGTTTTTGGTGTATTTTGCACATGCTGATGGTGTTTACATCTAAGATGATTCTAGCATTTTTATGTTTCCTTTGAATATAGCATCACTTTGATCTCAAATTGTGCAAATTCTGGTTGAGTCAGATTTGGATAAAATTTAGGGTTGTTTGCTTCTATAGATTCAGCATAAGACTTCAATTGCACTGGCTTGTTTTCTTTCCTCTTTAGTCCTATTCTTTTGAATTATTTTTTAGAACTTCTTATATTAAGAGTATTTTAGTCTGATATTTTGAATATTTCCCTTCAATAATGAGTATTGTATTTTTTTAAGTTTCATAATATCTTTTGAATGTGTTTCAAGATCATAATTAGAAGGTAGCAAGCCTAAAATCTTACTTTATACATATTTTACTATGAAATATATCAAAAATAGGATAATTGAATTGATAATTGTAGTAGATTAAACTTGATCCAGATATTAAATCTAGAATTAATTTCTTAACCTTGTTAATAGTTATGTGTTCCTCTGAGTTATCCATCTGATTTCTATGTTTATGTCTTAGTTTATAATTTGATTAGAACATAACCAGGTTAGACCAACCTTACCCGAACCTTTGGGAGATCGATTATCTCCTTTTAAGAGAGGACATGCCAAATGAATCCTAGATTTTGGTATATGTTTGTAATAATATAGATGTATCACTCAATAGGACCCTGACCATAAAGTAAGGAAAATAGGTCCGTAGGTGACCCTTGGGCTATCTATCCTTAAGAGAGTCATTTGCACCCTCCCTACACTAAGGAAGTTATATAAATATTATACTACCCCCAAGACATTATATATATACCCTAATATATTAAAATATAGATCATGACCATTCAATAATCATGTAGGGTTGTTTACATCCCAATTTTAGGAGGAAGATGATGTCAATCTATCTGGAAATCATGTAGAGTCATTCGAGAAAGAGGATGAATTGGCATAAAGTCTAAGATAAATAAGGATTCAATTTATTTGAAGACAACATGGTATGGACTATTTTTAGGATCATCTGATGAGATAAGAAGATTATACAAAATGTTGTATAGGTCATTTAAGCAAAATTATAGGTCGTATAGAGTCAGATTGTCTAAGGCAGTGGCATTCTAAAGTAGGTCATATAGAGTTGGGTTGTCTAAGGTAAGAAAAATAAGTTCATCTATACTTGGGTCATATGAGGCAAGACTGCTTGAAAGCAAGTCATCTAGAGTCAAACCATGTGACATAAAAAGTAGGTCATCTGGTCCAAGGCCATCTAACTCAAGAGTTTGGCCATCCAATCCAAGAAGTTAGCCATTTGAGACCAAGGAATATGTATTAGAGGCTAAGGTAAGGCCATTGAATGGTAAGAAGCAGTCACCTAGAGTTAGAGATAAGACATTCAAAGTTGAGGAAAATTTGATTAAATGGGTGGAGTAAAGGCTACCAAAATGCAAGCAAGGAGAAACAATTAGTTCAAACAATGAGGATTTCAATGATTCCACCATTGAGGTTTTGGGACACTATCTCAAGCTGTATTAGGATGCTATCCTTTGACCTTTCCTATATCATGATAAAGTATGCATGAATAGTTCTACCCCTTGACCCCACAAGGGATGCTACCCCTTGAACCTGCAAGGTGGCTCCTACCCCCTTAACCGACAACAAAGATGGTGATGGGTGTTGTCTATTATGTTGGTCATGTTGATCATATTAGACATGTTGATAATATGAATAACTATAAAAAGTGTAGTTAACAATTGTAGAATATTGTATTGAAGTGAAGTCAGTTGTAAAATATGTCTAAAATAGGAGATAGTAAGAAAATAACAAGATATTCTAGTATGGTGTTCAATCCTTATATTCCTAGTGTTTGGCTCATGTGTCATCGAGGATAGTGACAAGTCTTGAGGAGGGAATAAATGTAGGTAGGAAAATTGAATAAGTGTGTTGAAATTCAAAGACACACACATTAAGAGTTTTGATATAGTTTTGGTATGTTTGATACTATAAAGTCATGAGATAATATTGTGTATGACAATGGTAATGTTAAGCGAAGTACTAGTTATGTACAAATAATTCATTAGTTATAAATTGAGTCATGAAATGAAATGTAAATGTATTTCAATATGTAATTTAATAAAATGATGAGGTGTTTGGTAGTTAGAAATTTTGGATGTATTAGATTATTTGGTACCATTGTAAATATGTAGATTAGGGAGTGAGTTTGATATTTGAGTATATAGTATATGTCAAGTTCCTAATTGAAAGTATGTGTCATGTAAATAAGTGTGTAAGGTGTCTTGTTTTTAAGTATGAGTTATATGAGTGATGTATCAAGTTTAGAAGTAGAGAGCTATGTGCAATCATGAGAGACTTTGTATTTAAGTAATACATAAGATTTAATATGTAAAATGAAAATATGAAGAGTTGGTTCTCCTATGGATTTTGAGGAGAGCAAAGGTCAAGAGTAATGTAATGTAAAGAGTCTCATGTATCTATATATTGAAGACATAGCCATGTAATATGTAAATTGAATAATATTTTCTTTTATGCATTACTTTAGTAGTTTTAATAAAGATTTATGTAAGATTATTTTTCATTTGATATATGCATGTTATTTATGTCATTTATTATCCTAGATATTATTAATCTTGTAAATATTATATAATTTTGATAACAATGGTATCAGATCCACTTTTGTGTGTGCTTAGATAGAGCCACATAGCAGTAGAAAATGACGTGTAATTTGTAAAAGTGAGTATATTAAAGGAAGGAAGAGTTATTTTGAGGTATGATTTTATCCGATTACAAATATCACCTGACAATTAGGATTGTAATCCTCTATTGCAAATAAAATATGTTTCTCCAAGGTTCTTTTACGTAACACGTTATGAATTTATGTCAATTAAGTGCACCAAACATCTCAGGGATTAACAATCCATTGTTAACAAGGGGCCTAGTATAACAAATATTTTGATCTTGAAATCATTACTTACATTTTCATCAGTATAATTTACTTTCTCAAAATGAATGAACTTACCTTTTAAAGCTAATATTTGAGAATGCAAATCTATTTTAAAAGATAAACTTTGATGAAAAATACTTTTATTAAACTGGAATGAATGTTTTAAAGTATTTTAATTCAAAACTTACATTTATTTCATGAATGAAGCTTAAAATCAGATCTAATAAATGATGAATAAAATAAAAACCCTAATTATAAAATGTGAAACACTTTATAATCCCTATGTTTGGGCTTTTAGAATATTCTAAGCTTTATAATCCTTACTTCTTTTCATAGAATATGAATAATTAATGTGTATGAATTCTAATTATAAAGTTTTATACTTTATAATATAAAAATTAGAATTCATATAACCTTTTAAACCAAATATTTATTTATTCAAATATTTATTAATTAAAATATTTGAAATAAATATATATACATAATTAATATGTATGAATTCTAATTATAAAGGTTTCTACTTTATAATATGAAAATTAGAATTCATGTAATATTCCTTAATGTGATGTTTATTTATTTTCAAATATTCATTAAACTAAATATTTGAAGTAAATAAATTTAATCGTTTCAATAGTATACTTTGGACTTTATGATTTGAGATTGAAAATTTTAATAAATCAAAATTTCAAAAACATAAATAAATCTCAAACTATGGATTTTAAAAATTTATGATATTAAAATAAATAATCAATATAATCCTTCTTTGTCTCTGAAATTTATTTGTCAATATTTATTAACTTTAATATTTGACCTAAATAAATTTTACAACCCTTTTTATAAAAATATTTGAAATTCAACTTAGGGTTTTAATAAAACAAATTCAATGAACTTTATAAATTTTATGAAATTTAAAATCAAAATCTCATTAATTCCCTCCTCTATGAAATTTATTCACCCGAAATATTTATAGAATTAAATATTTGAGTGATAAATTCAAACTTTAACCTAATTGTAAAATTTAAATCTTTTATAAAATAAACTAGGTTTTATCTTAAATATTAATGCCTCAAATAAATTAAAAAGGTCTTAGGGTAAAGAAACAAATTTGAATAAAACGTTCGGACAAACTTGCTATAGCACAAAAAAACACAACTTTGAAAATCAAACTCAAGCAGACCAGATTTTACACAATTCTACCACAAATTTGGTGTTATCTTCTACAAAAATTTTAATTATAAATTTATATTTTATAAATTAAAAACACCACAATAGTGCTTGCTTTTAATAAAAATTAAATTTGATACAAAATATTAGATCTTACAATGAATCCAACAAAGTCTCTGTATTCATGTGCAAATGTAGCTTCCTCTGCAACTTGGTCTTCTATTTGTCTCCTTTCAATATTTCCTCTTTTTCTTCAACCTGTCCGACCCTTCTCTTTGGTTTCTAATTCTCCATTTATAACTTAAGAAATTCATTCCTCTTGATTAATTTGCTTTGTTCCGTCAGTTTTAAAAATGAATTCTTGAAACCCTAATATCAATAAAGCCTTTTCAAAGGATTAATATTTCTCCTCATTGGCATTCAAAAATTAAAGTTAAGACATGCCCATAAAACATCCTACCAACAAAAAAAATATTAATTAGAATATAAAACATTTATAAAATAACCTTTTTAAATATAATTAAATTACAAAGTTATAAAAATTTATAATTTAATTAATTTAAAAAAGTTTATAAAATATTAATTTTAAATATATTAAATTATAAAGTTATAAAACTTTCTAATTTAATTAATTTAAAACAAGAAATAACTAAACATAACATACGAATATGCAACCTATATGATCACCACTATAATAAACGAAAATATATTAAAATAACACCAAAAATATATACTAAATAACAAACATATAATTTAAAGACAACATAAAACTAAAACAACATAACATAAAACAACTACAAAAACAAAACACACATTATAACATAAAAGAACAATCTAAAATAAAACCATAAAAAACATTATAACATTAAACTTTTAACATAATAAAAATAACATAACACAAACAATATTTATACAACCTAAAAGAATAACAAAATAAAGAATAACAAAATAAAGAATAACATAAAGACACCTATAAACAAATAGAACACAACATAAAACAAAACTTGACAAAACACAATATAACAACACCAAACAAGAAAAACACCATTTTAACATGAAATCAAATCCGCCAGTGAAACCAACCATAATATAGCATTCATAAAGATCGATTTTTCAACACCAGATGATGAAGACAATAAAAAATGAGCAAAAGCACAGATTAAAAAAAATTTCAAAATTCAAGTGGGTCCCCAATTTTGGGGTCGTTGTGAAGGAGTCACAACAAGTGTTGGAGATATTTGTTGGAAGATGATTGCTAGAGTGGAATAATTGGAGAAGATAAGCTTAGAGAGAATGAATAATATAGGAAGATCATGCTATGATGGAAGACTATGCTACAAATGAGTTTGGATAAGATACAATTACATAAATCTAAGGGGAGGAGGAAATATTTGAAGAATGAAGAGTGACTGGTCCATGTTTGAGAAGAATATATGATAGAAAGCACTACATAGGAGGAGTGAAGTAGGTTTTATTTAGTCGATGAATTGGTAGAATATAATGTATCTAGAGGAAGAGAGAAGGTCTAGTATGAAAAGATGCCAAGTGTAGACAATTTTAAAGACCATGCGAGTCTTCAAAGAGAAAAATATTGCTATGAGCATGGAAAAATCTAGAGACTAGGCAAGTTTCCAGAAAACATCGAAGAACAATCACTAGAGAATGAAATGAATGCATGAGCATCTAAGAAACTTTCAAGAAATCATTTGAGAAATGAAATGAGGTAGAATGATTGATTGATGCACATGCAATTGATTGTTGTAGGTTAGAGTACAATAATGTTCATGGAAAAAATATTATTAGAAGGTTGAAAGTTTTGGACGTAATTCACATTGACATAGCAGTGTTTTATTTTTATGCTTGAATGCAAAGGGAAAGCACCAAAGGAAAAGTTTAACCTTTATATTATTAAATATAATTGGATGCACATTTAATTTTAAAAATATTAAAATGAAGATATGAGTTTTACAAGATATAAGAAGTTGATTGGATAATTGAATAATTAAATGAATGAGAGATATAAGAAGGAAAAATTAATTATTTAAGAAAATAAATTAATTGAAAGGATAAACTAAATTGATGATTGAAGAAATTGAATTGATGAATAAGTGAAATTAAAATTAAAGAGAGATATAAGAAATTTAAAATTGATTGAAGAATTGAATTATTGAGAAATTGAATTAAAAGGGAGATGTAAGAAGAAAGAGTTTGAAATTTAAAATTGATTAATGAAAACAATTTGATATTTGAAATTGAAAATGAATTGATGAAGGAAAAGTGAAAGAAATTGAATTGAAATTTTGAAATTAAATAAATTGAAGATTTGATTGAATTGGAGAATAGATTGAAGAAGGAGAAGAATAGTTGATTGAATGAAAAGTTTAAAATTGAAGAGATTGAAAATTTGAAAAAGAAATCAATTTAATAGGTGTTATAAGAAGAAATTGAAGGGGAATAAAAGTATGATGAATGAAAATTGAAAGTTGAAGAAATTGAAATTGAAAGAAATTAAATTGAAGAATAAAATTTATTGAGTTACAATTTTGGAGATAAAATGATTTTTTAAAATTGAAGAAGAAATATAAAGTGAAAATTGATTGAATCTTAAAGAAAATATAAATTTGGGAGTATTAAGGAATTCCACATCAAAGCAAATAAAAGTAAAAAATGAGTACATCAAAAAGAGCATACAAATTTAAAGGACTAATATTTATGAAGAGAAGCTTTCAAAAACATAAATATTGCCATAGACATATGCTAAGATATAATAAACCACAATAAATTCAATCAAAACCAAAAGTGGAATATACAGATAATTCTTGGTACATTGACTTAGGAGCAAGTCACCATATGACAAACAATATTTATTGGTTTGATTCAATTCAAGTAAAACCAAATATACCAATCAAGATAGCAGATGATAAAATTTATCATGTACAAGGATCAGGAAATGTCACTCTTAGTCTACCATATTTTGAATGTACATTTGAAAATATACTTTATGTTCCTGGCATAAAATAATATTATTTCAATATCACAATTACTGGACAAAGGAAGAACGACGAAGTTCAAAAATTATAATGGCAATAAGAGATGTTTAATTAAGAGACTAAATAAAATTGAAGGTATGGGATCTCATAAAAGTGGTATTTTTATCTTGCATGTGATAGAAATTTCAACAAGCATTTAGATCAACTTTTTCCAAGAGAATGATTTTAAAAGAAGTATTATATTGAACACAAGAATTTTATGGCAAAAGAACATTACAATGTATTATTTGGTGATTTCTTCAATAGTACAAATAACAAAGATAGATACAATGACTTGAAGGATTACCAATTCCAACATGCATAAAGCACATAGAGGAAAAATTTCTTCACACCAAATAATGTAATACTAGGGGATGTTGGAGGTATTATATTATTTGATACCATTGTAAATATGTAGACTAGGGAGTGAGTTTGATATTTGATTTTATAGCATATGTCAAGTTCTTAAGTGAAAGTATGTGTCATGTAAATAAGTGTGTAAGGTGTCTTGTTTATAAGTGTGAGTTATACGAGTGATGTGTCAAGTTTAGAAGTAGAGAGTTATGTTCAATCTTGAGAGACTTTGTATTTATGTAATATATGAGATTTAATATGTAAAAGGGAAATATGAAGAGTTGGTTCCCCTATGGATTTTGAGGAGAGCAAAGATCAAGAGTAATGTAATGTGAAGAGTCTCATGTATCTATATATTAAAGATAAAGTTGTGTAATATGTAACTTGAAGAATATTTTCATTTATGCATTACTTTAGTAGTTTCAATAAATATTTATGTGATATTATTTTCATTTGATATATGCATGTTATTGATATTATTTATGATCCTGGATATTATTATTTTGTGAATATTATAATGTTTTTCTAAAAAGTAAGCTGGAGTATGGAACTACCTCCTTAGTTGTATAAAGAAGACCCTTCCCTCAGTTATTTATGTTGTTCGTATAAAATGAAAGGTTGGTATGGTACATGGGTATCATGGTTGGCATGGTATTGAAGTGTTGTATTAAGTCGTCTTAATGGTATGCCTAAAATCTTGCTTTATACATATTTTACTATGAAATATATCAAAAATAGGATAATTGAATTGATAATTGTAGTAGATTAAACTTGAATTCAGATATTAAAGCTAGAATTAATTTCTCACCCTTTTTAATAGTTATGTGTTCCTCTGAGTTATCCATATGCTTTCTATGTTTATGTCTTATTTTACAATTTGATTAGAACATAACCAGGTTAGACCAACCTTACCCAAACCTTGGGGAGATAGATTATCTCCTTTCAAGAGAGGACATGTTGAATGAGTCATAGTTGTTGGTATATGTTTATAATAATACTATGTATCACTCAACAAGACCCTTGCCATCAAGCAAGAAAAATAGGTCCCTAGGTGACCCTTGGGCTATATTTCCTAAAGAGAGAGTCATTTGCACCCTCCATACACTATCTAAGGAAGCTATATAAATCTTAGAATACCCCAAAGCCATTATATATACCCCAATATGTTCAAATATAGATCATGACCATTCAATAATCATGTAGGGTTGTTTACATCCCAATTTTAGGAGGAAGATGATGTCAATCAATTTTGAAATCATGTAGAGTCATTCGAGGAAGAGGATGAATTGGCATAAAGTCTAAGATAAAGAACTCAATTGATTGGAATAGCACATGGTATGGACTATTTGGAGGATCATCTAATGAGATAAGAATATTATACAAAAGGTTGTATAGGTCATTTAAGAAAAATTATAGGTCGTATAGAGTTAGGTTGTCTAAGGCAGTGGCATTCGAAAGTAGGTCATATAGAGTTAGGTTTTCTAAGGTAGGCAAAACAAGTTCATCTATACTTGGGTCATATGAGGCAAGACTGCTTGAAAGCAAGTCATCTAGAGTCAAACCATATGACATAAAAAGTAGGTCATTTGGTCCAAGACCATCTAATTCAAGAGTTTGGTCATCCAATCCAATAAGTTAACCATTTGATACCCAGGGATATCTATTAGAGGCTAAGGTAAGGCCATTGAATGCTAAGTAGTCACCTAGAGTTAGAGAGAATACATTCAAATTTGAGGAAAATTTGATTAAATGGTGGAGTGAAAGCTACAAAAATGTAAGCAAGGAGAAAAAATTAGTTCAAACAATGAGAATTTCAATGATTCTACCATTGAGGTTTTGGGACACTATCTCAAGATCTATGAGGATGCTATCCTTTGACCCTTTCCTATATCATGATAAGGTATGCATGAATAGTTATACCCCTTGACCCCACAAGGGATGCTACCCCTTGAACCTGCAAGGGGGCTCCTACCCCCTTAACCCACAACAAAGATGGTGATGAGTGTTGTCCATTATGTTGGTCATATTGATCATATTAGACATGTTGATAATTTGAATAACTATAAAAGTGTAGTTAGAAATTGTAGAATAATGTATTGAAGTGAAGTTAGTTGTAAAATATGTCTAAAATAGGAGAAAGTAAGAGAATAACAAGATATTCTAGTATGGTGTTCAATCCTTATATCCCTAGTGTTTGGCTCATGTGTCATCGAGGATACTAACAAGTCTTGAGGAGGGAATAAATGCAAGTAGGAAAATTGAATAAGTGTGTTGAAATTCAAGTACACACACATTAAGAGTTTTGATATAGTTTTGGTATATTTGATACTATAAAGTCATGAGAAAATATTGTGTGTGACAATGGTAATGTTAAGGGAAGTACTAGTTATGTACAAATAATTCATTAGTAATAAAGTGAGTCATGAAATGAAATGTAAATGTAAATGTATGTCAATATATAATTTAAGAAAATGATGAAGTGTTGGGTAGTTAGTAATTTTGTATGTATTAGATTATTTGGTACCATTGTAAATATGTAGATTAGGGAGTGAGTTTGATATTTGAGTATATAGTATATGTCAAGTTCTTAAGTGAAAGTATGTGTCATGTAAATAAGTGTGTAAGGTATCTTGTTTATAAGTGTGAGTTATACGAGTGATGTATCAAGTTTAGAAGTAGAGAGCTATGTGCAATCATGAGAGACTTTGTATTTATGTAATATATAATATTTATTATGTAAAATGGAAATATGAAGAGTTGGTTCTCCTATGATTTTGAGGAGAGCAAAGGTCAAGAGTCATGTAATGTGAAGAGTCTCATGTATCTATATATTGAAGACAAAGCCATGTAATATGTAAATTGAATAATATTTTCTTTTATACATTGCTTTAGTAGTTTTAATAAAGATTTATGTAAGATTATTTTTTATTTGATATATGAATGTTATTTATGTTATTTATGATATTGGAGATTATAATATTGTAAATATTATAGAATTTTGATAACAATGGTATCAGATCCACTTTTGTGTGTGCTTAGATAGAGCCACATAGCAGTAGAAAATGACATGTGTGATTTGTAAAAGTGAGGATATTAAAGGAAGGAAGAGTGTTGGAGATATTTTTTGGAAGATGATTGCTAGAGTGGAAGAATTGGAGAATATAAGCTTAGAGAGAATGAATAATAGAGGAAGATCATGCTATGATGGAAGACTATGCTACAAATGAGTTTGGAGAAGATACAATTACATAAAGCTAAGTGGAGGAGGAAATATTTGAATAATGAAGAGTGACTGGTCCATGTTTGAGAAGAAAATATGATAGAAAGCACTACATAGTAGGAGTGAAGTAGGTTTTATTTAGTCGATGAATTAGTAGAATATAATGTATCTAGAGGAGGAGACAAGGTATAGTATTAAAAGGTTTCGAGTGTAGATAATTTTAAAGACCAGGCGAGTCTTCAAAAATAAAAATATTGCTATGAGCAAGGCAAAATCTAGAGACTAGGCGAGTTTCCAGAAAGTACTGAAGAACAATCACTAGAGAATGAAATGAATGCATGAGCATCTAAGAAACTTTAAAAAAAATATTTGAGAAATAAAATTAGGTAGAATGATTGATTGATGCATGTGCAATTGATTGTTGTAGGTTAGAATGCTCATGGGAAAATATTATTAGAAGGTTGAAAGTGTTGGACGTAATTTACGTTGACATAGTAGTGTTTTGTGTTGATTCTTGATTGCAAATGGAAAGCGCCAAATGAAAACTTTAACCTTTATATTATTAAAAATAATTGGATGCACCTTTAATTTTGAAAATATTAAAATGAATTGATTTGAGTTTTACAAGATATAAGAAGTTGATTGGATAATTGAATAATTAAATGAATGAGAGATATAAGAAGGAAAAATTAATTATTTAAGAAGAAGAGAAATTAATTGAAAGGATAAACTAAATGGATGATTGAATAAAATGAATTGATGAATAAATGAAATTGAAATTAAAGAGAGATATAAGAAATTTAAAATTGATTGAAGAATTGAATTATTGAGAAATTGAATTAAAAGGGAAATGTAAAAAGAAAGAGTTTGAAATTTAAAATTGATTAATGAAAACAATTTGATATTTGAAATTGAAAATGAATTGATGAAGGAAAATTGAAAGAAATTGAATTGAAATTTTGAAATTAAAGAAATTGAAGATTTGATTGAATTGAAGAATAGATTGAAGAAAAAGAAGAATAGTTGATTGAATGAAAAGTTTAAAATTGAAGAGATTGAAAATTTGAAAAAGGAAATTAATTTAATAGGTGTTATAAGAAGAAATTGAAGAGGAATAAAAGTATGATGAATGAAATTTGAAAATTGAAGAAATTGAAATTGAAAGAGAATAAATTGAAGAATAAAATTGATTGAATTAAAATTTTGGAGATAAAATAATTTTTAAAAAATTGAAGAAGAAAGATAAATTGAAAATTGATTGAAGCTTAAAGAAAATTTTAAATTTGGAAGTAATAAAGAATTCCACATCAAAGAAAATAAAATTAAAAAATGAGTACATCAGAAAGGGCATACAAATTTAAAGGACTAAGCTTTATGAAGAAAATATTTCAAAAACATAAATATTTGTTGGCAATTTTGGGTTTGAGATCCTAGCTTCTTGTCTATGAGTTGTCATTGATGTCAAAAGGAAATGGCATTAATGTTAAGAGGATGTGTTGGCTTCAAAGGTGGAAGATTCCAAGAGAATATTTTTAAGAGAATCCGGAGAGATTCCATTGGCAAGGGTTTTTCATTAAAACCAAAACGGTTTTTATTAAAACCAAGTTGGATAGGGTTTTTATTAAAACCAAGTTAAATGGTTTTTATTAAAACCAATGGAGGTTCTCTTTATTATTTATTTAATTATTATTTAAAACCCTTCAAGGTTTTTAAACCATTTTTGAAAAGACTTTTGATTAATTTCGAAATGGTCTTTATTTCCGCCGACGTCAAGGTGTCTTCGAAGAGACTATTTATTCTCCAACTCCTAAGGTTGGAAGGCTAATTAATTCGAAATTCCCCGAATGCAATTTGCGGTGTTTGTGCTCTGTATTCGCTGCGATCGAAGGAAGACTTAGAAGCACGTGCGGTTGAAAAGTCTTCGGGAGTTTTTTTCGAGGGTGAAGTGGAGGGAAGTTCACTTGTGAACTTCGTAGCCCGCGTGGGCTAGTGGCAGCGAAGGCTGCTATTGGGCGCTGCATTGGTGGAGGTCGCCGTTTCGAGTCTCATGGGGGTGCTTTGCTAGAGTAACACACGTTTTTATTAAAACGTCTTTATGCCACGAAATTCGGAGTTTCTTGGACAACGATTTATAAGGTGTGATTAAATTTTATGAGTTTTGGCTTTTGTGATTAGCATTGAATAAAAGCTTAGGAGAAATAAGGGCATATTTCTTTGGATGTATTTTTAAGATTATTCTTTGCTATGCTAAAATTAAAAATGGAGGTATAAGGTGTGAGTCTGTGATTGTTGATTTATTGGCATGTTATGGTGGTTGTGTTTAAAGAAGTGGAGCTAAAAGGTGTAATAAAGGAAGTTTATATTATTGCTCATTTCTTTTTATTCTAACCCTAACTTGGTTGGAAGTTTGAGAGTTGTGTGTGGTGACAGCTTGAAGGTTCAATTATCTTCTACTCCAATAAGGTATGGGCACATTCTTCTTATGAGTATGATTGGTGTATGTTTTCTAAAATAAGGTTGGAGTGAAAAGGTATTCTACTAGGTATCCTTTGGCTAGGTGTAAATCCTATTTTCTGGTTTGTTGAAGACTACTTATGCATTGTTATCCTTAAGGAGAGTTTTTGGTGAATGCATAATTTCTGGTTTGAGATAGTGGAAGCTTTGTGCACTAGGGTTTATATTTGTGAGTCTAGCTACTTGCATTGAGTTGGTGGAACCCTTGGTTGGCTGTTTTGAGTTTGATGGTTGAGTTGCTTCCATAGAGGTTGTTTGATCAAGTTATTGCTTTACTTGATTCATGATATTGGGCTTACTCCATTGAGTTGATTTGAGCAAGTTATTCTTTGCATTTGGTGATATTGTGTTGGTGGCTGTTTTGTTCAAATATCTTTGGAGGGAAAAGGATTTCTACTTGTTTCCTTTTCTTGTGATGATTGGTTGAATGCTTCAAGGTTGATGTTGAGTTGAATGGTGTTGGTTGACTAAACCTTGTTTGATGAGCATTGTTGTTGAAACCCTAATTGATGGTGAAAAGAACATGAGTATCATTGTTATGTGATTCTTTGCATAGTTGGCAATTGTTGGGGTTTCATGTTCTTGAAAGAAAACATTCTATCCTATCCATTTCAGATATTGAGTTGAGTTTTTAGATTTGAGATTGAGATTGAGCTGAGTTGATTTGAGTTGAGTTTTGAGATTGGGATTTGAGTATAGAACATATTGAGTCTCTAACAATTCTCTTTATGCTTCTATGAGTTTGAAAAATCACATTGGGTCTCTAACAATTCACTTTGTGATTTCCTACTAAGAAAGTTTTTCTTGGTGAGCTTGTTGAGTTTTTGGATAGGTTCCGGTGGGGACTTGTGAGCAGATTTGGACAGGTCCTAGCAGAGGACTTGTGAGCTGAGTTTGATAGTTCTATCAGAGAACTTGAGGACAGAGGTGCATTGGTTCTATGAGAAGAACCCTGAGGACAGATTTGGCAAGTCTTTGAGAAGGCTTGTATGCAGAGGATTGATTTGTTCAAGAGTTGGACAGATCCGATGGACAGAGGAAGACTTGTACTAGACCGATCGACTGTGTTTGGTACAGGTTGCTGAGCTACTGTGGACATGATCATAGAAGGCGAGAGGTCTCTTAGGCTAAGCATTGAGGACAGGAGGTCTTCGATGGAAAGGAGTTCCACGTTCTGGCAAGAGGTAGAGGCAGTTGATCTTCTGAGGGATCATTTCCAGAGCAGAGGGGAAGGTATCTCCTTTGGGCCGAGGCTCATAAACATTGTAATTGGGAAGGATTCCCAAAGAACTTTGAGATAACTTTTAGAGAAAAGTTTTTGTGGACGTAGCCCAACCATTTTGGGTGAACCACGTTAAAAATGGGTCTTCAATGTGTGATGCTTTCTATCTTGATTAATGTTGTGTTGATGCCACTGCTATCTAAAGTTAAAATTATTAATTGGTTAAGTCTTATATTGTTCACCCCCCCTCTCAGTATAAGTCCATGTTCTTCAATTGGTATCAGAGCCGGTCTCTCCAGAAAGAGCCTAATAACTTGGAGAAGGATCTATCAGAGGAACATACAGATTCAGAAAGAGATGAAGAGGTTGAGTTCGATCTCAAAGGTGAATTCTTCTTGGCTTTAAGAAAGCTTGAGAAATTTAGGGAAGAGAATTCTGTTCTCAAGCATCAATGTCAGGAAGAAGAGATAGCAAGATCAGAATTGTCTCAAAGTGTTATAGACTTCAAAATTCTAGGCTGAAGAAGGGAAGAAGGTTGAACGAGGTTTGACAGAGGCTCTCAAAGGAAAGGAAGCTGATTGCGAGAAACTAGAAGAAGAGGTTATGTCTCTTAGAGTGAAGTTGGAACAGTTGGCTCTCGAGACAGAATACTCCATGTGAAAAGCAAAAGAAGGATTGTATCACCATTCATGAAATAGGGTCTTCGAGCAAGATCAATCTTCATCCTGAAGAGCGGTGGATTCCAGTTGGTCACAAGAAGAACAATCATCCAAGGCATCAAAATAGGTTACATAATACTTTCCATGGCTATTGTTTTTCCTACAAGAAATTTGGTCACAAAGCTATGCATTGCAATAAGTCTTTGAATAGCCATAGTAAGGAAAATGTTAACTCTTTTGCACCTCTTATGAATAAAAATGTCATGTGTTACAAGTGCAAGAATTTTGGGCATATAGCAAGGATGTGCGGTTTGGATAGATCTAGCCTTGAGTTCACTAAAAAGAGAAATGAGATCAAATCTAAGTCAATGATAGTTCAAACTGCTTTTCATGCTCAAGACAAAGTAGAAAAATGGTATCTTGATAGTGGTTGTTCAAAACATATGACTGGTGAAAAGGAAAAGTTTTTGGTCTTAAAAGAAACAAACAGAGGAACAATCAGTTTTGGAGATAACAGGTCAGCTAAAATCTGTGGTAAAGGGACTCTTAGTTTGGATGGGAAATCCAAAACAGAAAATGTGCTTTATGTAGAAGGCCTAAGACATAATCTTCTAAGTGTGAGTCAACTTTGTGATCAAGGGCACATAGTATCTTTCTTTTCGGATAGATGTGAGATAAGTAAAGAAAAAAATGGAAAACTCATTGCTAGTGCTACAAGGACTCCAAACAATCTTTACATGCTAAGTGAGATAAAAAAGGAAAAGTGTTTTCTAACTCAAGAAGATGAGAGTTGGTTATGGCATAAAATATTGGGGCATTTGAGCTTTGATAATCTTGTCAATATTAGTAACAAGGAAGGAGTTAGAGACTTGCCCAAAATAAAAAGGCCCCATAACATCATTTGCGGTCCTTGTCAACATGGAAAACATACCAGAACTAGTTTCAAATC
Organism: Wollemia nobilis; assembly: GCA_028583015.1. NCBI lineage: Eukaryota > Viridiplantae > Streptophyta > Pinopsida > Araucariales > Araucariaceae > Wollemia > Wollemia nobilis. The sequence goes on along the minus strand of JAQPPZ010001679.1, from coordinate 2,415,140 downwards.
AAAAGGGTATACTTCTTTAAAACCATTGGATCTTATTCATACTGATTTATGTGGCCCTACCGAAACTCATAGCATTCAGGGAGAAAGCTACTTCATGTTGTTTATAGATGATTATTCTAGAATGACTTGGGTTACTTTTCTCAAAGAAAAATCTGAAGCTTTTGAAAAATTTAAAGCTTTCAAAGAAATGATTGAAAATGAGACCGACAAGAGAATCAAATTCTTAATATCGGATAGAGGAGGAGAGTTCACTTCAAATGAATTTGTGGAATACTGTGAGCAACAAGGAATCAAAAGAGAATATTCAACAGCAAGAACTCCTCAACAAAATGGAGTAGTTGAAAGGAAAAATAGAACTATTGAAAATATGGCTAGAGCTATGTTAAATGAGTCAAAACTTTTAGATGGTTTTTGGAAAGAGGCAGTCAGTACGACAGTCTACATTATCACCAGGGCCCAACTTAGAGTCAATCATCATAAAACTCCTTATGAGTTGTGGAAAGGAAGACCAGCTACAGTAAAATACTTCAAAGTGTTTGGGAGTAAGTGCTTCATCAGAAGGGAAGATCAAAATTTGGGTAAGTTTGATCCTAGGTGTGATGAGGGAATCTTTCTTGGATATTCCAGCAGAAGCAAGGCCTAGAGATGCTTCAACAAAAGAACTCATACGAGTTGTAGAGAGCATAAATGTAACGAGTTGATGAAAAGACAGGGATAAGAGAACCAGTCAAGGAACTCGGTGATGAAATTTGTCAAGAAGAATTCGAGAGAGGTTTCAAGATGAAGAAGAGGAAAGACAACAACTGCTTCCCAAAACTCCTTCACGATATGTTCAGAAACATCATCCCAAAGATTTGATCATTGGTGATCCAAATAGCAGGAAAACAAGAAGAAGAGTCATTCCTTCACATGATTCTACAAATGTTTCATTATTATCTCAGATTGAGCCAAAAGATTTCAGTGAAGCATGTGCAGATAAGTTTTGGGTAAAAGCAATGGATGAAGAGCTAAATCAAATAGAGAAAAGTGAAACTTGGGAATTGGTTCCAAGACCTAAGGACAAGAATGTCATTGGCACAAAATGGATATTCAGAAATAAACTCAATGAGGATGGAAATATTGTCAAAAACAAAGCTAGGTTAGTCTGCAAAGGTTATGCTCAAGTAGAAGGTGTTGATTTCGAAGAGACGTTTGCTCCTATTGCTCGTCTTGAAGCTATCAGAATATTTTTGGCCCTTTCAAGCTTCAAATCATTCAAGGTATATCAAATGGATGTAAAGTCAGCTTTTCTAAATGGGGTGTTGGTAGAAGAAGTCTACATAGAACAACCAGAAGGAGTGTCTCTCTCGAAACAGTCAGACTATGTGTGTAAACTAAAAAAGGCCTTGTATGGGTTAAAGCAAGCACCTAGGGCTTGGTACTCAAGACTTGACAGGTATCTTCATGAGCAAGGCTTCAGGAAAGGCGTGGCAGATAGCAATTTGTATATTAAGAATGAAAATGATGATATGTTGATTATGGTTGTCTATGTTGATGATATTATTTTTGGGGGAAATAATACTCAGATGTGCAAAGTTTTTGCTAACACCATGCGGAAGGAATTTGAGATGTCTATGATTGGAGATCTGTCATTATTTTTAGGTCTTCAGATTGCTCAATCAAAGGATGGTATATTTCTCTCTCAAGGAAAGTATATCAAAGAAATGTTGAAGAAATTTGGGATGATGGACAGCAAACCAGTGTGTACTCCAATGATTACAGGGTGCAAGATGAGTAAAGATGATGAATCTCCAGCGGCAGATCAGAGGTTGTACAGATCTATGATTGGCAGTTTATTATATATTACAGCTACTAGACTAGATATCATGCAGGCAGTTGGGTTAGTAGCAAGATTTCAGGCAGCTCCAAAATATTCTCATGTTATAGCAGTTAAGAGGATATTCAGATATCCGAAGGGCACTATGGACTTTGGGCTTTGGTATCCCAAAGGTGATGATTTCACCCTCACAGCTTATACGGATGCAGATTGGGCAGGCAGTATTGATGACAGGAAAAGCACTAGTGGTGGAGCATTCTTTCTGGGAAAGAGTTTGGTTTCTTGGCTAAGTAAGAAACAACCTTCAGTTTCCTTATCTACAGCAGAGGTTGAATACATAGCAACAATGGTTGGGTGTACACAGGTTTTATGGATGAAAACCACCTTGGAGGATTTCAAAGTCAAGCATGAACAACCCATCTCCATACTTTGTGATAATACAAGTGCCATAAGTATTTCCAAAAATCCGGTAATGCACTCAAGGACAAAGCATATTTCCATCAAGTATCACTTTCTAAGGGAGAAAGTGCAAGACAAGCAAGTCAAGGTAGAGTATGTGTCTACTAAAGAGCAGATTGCAGATATCTTCACCAAACCTCTTCCAAGAGATACGTTTGAGTATCTAAGGGAGAAATTGGGAGTTGTACTCCCACCCCAGAATTAATCACCTCATCAGGAGGTGGGGGAGGGACTAAGCTAAGAGGCTCATTCTTAGTCCCGAGCCCCAAAGGTGACCCTTTGCCATTGATGACAAAGGGGGAGAGATATGAGTAAGGGGGAGAGCTTCAAAGTGAAGAGGAAAGCCTCAAGACAGGGGGAGCTGTTTATGTTGAGTTTCTGTGTTGTTGAGAAGCATGGTTTGCCATCAATGACAAAGGGGGAGATTGTTGGCAATTTTGGGTTTGAGATCCTAGCTTCTTGTCTATGAGTTGTCATTGATGTCAAAAGGAAATGGCATTAATGTTAAGAGGATGTGTTGGCTTCAAAGGTGGAAGATTCCAAGAGAATATTTTTAAGAGAATCCAGAGAGATTCCATTGGCAAGGGTTTTTCATTAAAAACGGTTTTTATTAAAACCAAGTTGGATAGGGTTTTTATTAAAACCAAGTTAAATGGTTTTTATTAAAACCAATGGAGGTTCTCTTTATTATTTATTTAATTATTATTTAAAACCCTTCAAGGTTTTAATTAATTAATTATTTAAGGGTTTTTAAACCCTTTTTGAAAAGACTTTTGATTAATTTCGAAATGGTCTTTATTTTCGCCGACGTCAAGGTGTCTTCGAAGAGACTATTTATTCTCCAACTCCTAAGGTTGGAAGGCTAATTAATTCGAAATTCCTCGAATGCAATTTGCGGTGTTTGTGCTCTGTATTCGCTGCGATCGAAGGAAGACTTAGAAGCACGTGCGGTTGAAAAGTCTTCGAGAGTTTTTTCGAGGGTGAAGTGGAGGGAAGTTCACTTGTGAACTTCGTAGCCCACGTGGGCTAGTGGCAGCGAAGGCTGCTATTGGGCGCTGCATTGGTGGAGGTCACCGTTTCGAGTCTCGTGGGGGTGCTTTGCTAGAGTAACACACGTTTTTATTAAAACGTCTTTATGCCACGAAATTCGGAGTTTCTTGGACAACGATTTATAAGGTGTGATTAAATTTTATGAGTTTTGGCTTTTGTGATTAGCATTGAATAAAAGCTTAGGAGAAATAAGGGCATATTTCTTTGGATGTATTTTTAAGATTATTCTTTGCTATGCTAAAATTAAAAATGGAGGTATAAGGTGTGAGTCTGTGATTGTTGATTTATTGGCATGTTATGGTGGTTGTGTTTAAAGAAGTGGAGCTAAAAGGTGTAATAAAGGAAGTTTATATTATTGCTCATTTCTTTTTATTCTAACCCTAACTTGGTTGGAAGTTTGAGAGTTGTGTGTGGTGACAACTTGAAGGTTCAATTATCTTCTACTCCAATAAGGTATGGGCACATTCTTCTTATGAGTATGATTGGTGTATGTTTTCTGAAATAAGGTTGGAGTGAAAAGGTATTCTACTAGGTATCCTTTGGCTAGGTGTAAATCCTATTTTCTGGTTTGTTGAAGACTACTTATGCATTGTTATCCTTAAGGAGAGTTTTTGGTGAATGCATAATTTTTGGTTTGAGATAGTGGAAGCTTTGTGCACTAGGGTTTATATTTGTGAGTCTAGCTACTTGCATTGAGTTGGTGGAACCCTTGGTTGGCTGTTTTGAGTTTGATGGTTGAGTTGCTTCCATAGAGGTTGTTTGATCAAGTTATTGCTTTACTTGATTCATGATATTGGGCTTACTCCATTGAGTTGATTTGAGCAAGTTATTCTTTGCATTTGGTGATATTGTGTTGGTGGCTGTTTTGTTCAAATATCTTTGGAGGGAAAAGGATTTCTACTTGTTTCCTTTTCTTGTGATGATTGGTTGAATGCTTCAAGGTTGATGTTGAGTTGAATGGTGTTGGTTGACTAAACCTTGTTTGATGAGCATTGTTGTTGAAACCCTAATTGATGGTGAAAAGAACATGAGTATCATTGTTATGTGATTCTTTGCATAGTTGGCAATTGTTGGGGTTTCATGTTCTTGAAAGAAAACATTCTATCCTATCCATTTCAGATATTGAGTTGAGTTTTCAGATTTGAGATTGAGATTGAGCTGAGTTGATTTGAGTTGAGTTTTGAGATTGGGATTTGAGTATAGAACATATTGAGTCTCTAACAATTCTCTTTATGCTTCTATGAGTTTGACAAATCACATTGGGTCTCTAACAATTCACTTTGTGATTTCCTACTAAGAAAGTTTTTCTTGGTGAGCTTGTTGAGTTTTTGGACAGGTTTCGGTGGGGACTTGTGAGCAGATTTGGACAGGTCCTAGCAGAGGACTTGTGAGCTGAGTTTGATAGTTCTATCAGAGAACTTGAGGACAGAGGTGCATTGGTTCTATGAGAAGAACCCGAGGACAGATTTGGCAAGTCTTTGAGAAGGCTTGTATGCGAGAGGATTGATTTGTTCAAGAGTTGGACAGATCCGACGGACAGAGGAAGACTTGTACTAGACCGACCGACTGTGTTTGGTACGAGGTTGCTGAGCTGCTGTGGACGTGATCATAGAAGGCGAGAGGTCTCTTAGGCTAAGCATTGAGGACAGGAGGTCTTCGGTGGAAAGGAGTTCCACGTGTCTGGCAAGAGGTAGAGGCGAGTTGATCTTCTGAGGGATCATTTCCGAGAGCGAGAGGGGAAGGTATCTCCTTTGGGCCGAGGCTCATAAACATTGTAATTGGGAAGGATTCCCAAAGAACTTTGAGATAACTTTTAGAGAAAAGTTTTTGTGGACGTAGCCCAACCATTTTGGGTGAACCACGTTAAAAATGGGTCTTCAATGTGTGATGCTTTCTGTCTTGATTAATGTTGTGTTGATGCCACTGCTATCTAAAGTTAAAATTATTAATTGGTTAAGTCTTATACTGTTCACCCCCCCCTCTCAGTATAAGTCCATGTTCTTCAATATTGCCATAGATATATGCTAAGATATAATAAGCCACAATAAATTCAATCAAAACCAAAAGTGGAATATAAAGATAATTCTTGGTACATTGACTTAGGAGCAAGTCACCATATCACAAACAATATTTATTGGTTTGATTCAATTCAAGTTAAACCAAATAATACCAATCAAGATAGCACATGATAAAATTTATCATTTACAAAGATTAGGAAATGTCACTCTTAATCTACCATATTTTGAATGTACATTTGAAAATGTACTTTATGTTCCTGGCATAAAATAATCTTATTTCAATATCACAATTACTGGACAAGGGAAGAACGATGGGGTTCAAAAATTATAATGGCAATAAGAGATATTTAATTAAGAGACTAAATAAAATTGAAGCCATGGGATCTTATAAAAGTGGTATATTTGCCTTGGATGTGATAGAAATTTCACAAAAGCATTTAGATCAACTTTTTCCAAGAGAATGATTTCAAAAGAAGTATTATATTGAACACAAGACTTTTATGGCAAAAGAACATGAAAATGTATTATTTGGTGATTTCTTCAATAGTACATATAACAAAGATAGATACAATGACTTGAAGGATTACCAATTCGAACATGCATAAAGCACATAGAGGAAAAAGGTCTTTACACCAAATAATGTAATACGAGGGGGTGTTGGAGGTATTAGATTATTTGGTACCATTGTAATTTTGTAGACTAGGGAGTGAGTTTGATATTTGATTTTATAGCATATTTCAAGTTCTTAAGTGAAAGTATGTGTCATGTAAATAAGTGTGTAAGGTGTCTTGTTTATAAGTGTGAGTTATACGAGTGATGCATCAAGTTTAAAAGTAGAGAGTTATGTGCAATCTTGAGAGACTTTGTATTTATGTAATATATGAGATTTATTATGTAGAAGGGAAATATGAAGAGTTGGTTCTCCTATGGATTTTGAGGAGAGCAAAGGTCAAGAGTAATGTAATGTGAAAAGTCTCATGTATCTATATATGAAAGACAAAGTTGTGTAATATGTAACTTGAAGAATATTTGCATTTATGTATTGCTTTATTAGTTTCAATAAATATTTATGTGAGATTATTTTCATTTGATATATGCATGTTATTGATGTTATTTATGATCCTGGAGATTATTATCTTGTGAATATTATAATTTTTTTTTTACAAGTAAGTTGGAGGATGGAACTACCTCCTTAGTTGTATAAAGAAGATCCTTCCCTTATTTATTTGTGTTGTTGGCATAAAAGGAAAGGTTGGTATGGTACATGGGTATCATGGTTGGCATGGTATTGAAGTGTTGTATCAAGTCGTCTTAATGTTATGCCAAGTTATTTGAGCTTCTTAGCCAAACCGTTTAAACTTATTAGCTAGGTCATCTAAGATGTTGCAAGTTGTCTAAACATCTATGTTGAGCAATTTAAGATGCTATGTTGGGTCATCTAAATGTCATGTTGGATCATCTAAATGCTATGTCAGGTCATCTAAACTATTTAGCCATGTTGTCTAAATGTTGTGCTAAATCATCTTAACTATTGTACAAGATAGTCTAATATATGTTATGTGCATAGTGTATGCATTGTAATTGTAAGTTATTCACATTGTGTATTTTGTTCATTTAAGTGGTAGTGGAATTATGTTGTACCATGTTGTATTCCATTTCTACATTTGAGAATCATTATAAATTCAAAGTTGGATCATCTATTTATACAAACCTATTATCTCCTTCATTATCATTAAATAATTTTTCAAAGTTAAATGGTTGATTCTAGTTCTTAGAAGTGAGGATAGATATTTTTTAAAATTTGAATTTGCTTCCTATTAGTGCCTTGGTAATAATATGGTGTCAAATGGTATGCTCCTTATCTTTCTGGTTCTTCTTTGATATATCATCAAGATATAACATCAATAGTACTATGCATTAGGAGGCTTGATCAAAGTGGATAGCATAGCAATATTTAGGCTTGCTGCTTGAATGAATCTAGGGTTTGAATCCTGGGATATTTTCTTTTCCTTGATCTCAATTTATAGGGGTTATTGACTAGTTATTTCCTCTACTATATCTGATGTAAGGGTATGGCATCCTAGTTAGTAGTATTTGTGCTTAGGCATAGGGAATAACGAGTTATTGTTCTAATACCCTTCCCTACCATTTTTACAATGGCATTGTTACTGTCAGGATGGATTATGGACTTCAAGGAGGCATCCACATCTTAAATTGTTGTGCAATAAATGCTATGCTATTCATCAAAGGTACCTTGGGAGTAAGAGGTTTACTACAAGGCAAGTATTTTTTCTTTGTGGATAGTTCATGGGATGCAAGAAGTGGAGGTACTTTTTTAATACAAGGAACAACCATTCCCAATGAAAATGTTGATAACTTAGTTAGTGAAAATATTTTGGTGATAAGTGCCATTTTATGAAATGTAGAATTTATTCTAGGGCCAACATGGTACTCCTTTGTGTCACAAACAAAACATTTTACACACACACACACACATATATTTACTTGACTAGTGAACTAGAGACTAGTGTTGTAGTTGTTGTAATTGAGTTCTAAGTTGGAAAAAAAATGAATGTTGCCATTGAATCATGAATCACCAAGTGAAAATAGATAGTTGGCACCTATTTAAAAGGTTTAGGAAAAACTTCTAGAGGCCATAAATTTTTTTTATAGAAGATCTTTGAGCCCATGTTTTTTCAAGTCATATGATTTTTCATGCTTTGTGTAGTAGTGGCATCAATTCATGGACCTGTTATGGTGATAGGGATCAAAATATGTAATATGGACTATAAAGCCTTAGTTACCTGTCTTAATGGGTAAAACTATTGTGTCTGATCAACTCAAATGATTGGCCTACTAAAAAAGAGCCTATGGTGCATATTTTAAGAGGATAAAGCAACTATTCTTGATGATGACACTTGGTATGAAAAAGCAGAATAGGCTCTAGGTTTTGTTTACATATTAATTGAACCATAATTGCTTTTCAACATCAAAGACAAGAGTGACCCTATTAAGGTATGGTTAAAATTGCATGAAAATTTTGGAAAGGTTAATACTACTAAATTAAGTCACTTACAATTGGATCTCTCTTCTGTTAAGCTTGTTAAGTTTGATAATGTTGAGGACTATTTTATGAGATTCAAGGATTTGAGGGAAAATATTACATCTTCTAGAGGCAAAAAGAAAGATGATGTAGAATAGATTAATATTGCCCTTGCTAATATATCCCCCTCCTTTTAGATGTTAAACCTAATGGTTCATATGATTCCTATGTTCTTGGAATATCATAAGACTCTTACTCTTGGCCAAATGTTTTCTCTCCTAGTCCACTTTCAAGTTGTAAAGCAAAATTGTGGTGGAACTCCATAAATATAGGTTCATGTAAAAGAATTCAAATCTGAGGATAAGATCAAGGGTCCCAAGGGCCAGGTTAGATATTCAAAGAAATGAAGACCACTTATGAATACTATTAAAGGGAGGGACATCCAAAGAAAAGTTGTTTTCTAAACTTGTAGAGGATTGAAATTGAGTTTTTGAAGTTAGGTGGACATCTTCAAGATGATGAGGTATATTTTAAAGGATCTACCTCAACTAGATATGTCCATTAGAGCATCCATTATGGTGGGAATGATATTATTATCACTATTTTCTTCTCTCCTTGGCCTCTTAGTTTAGATTATAAAGGGTGTTGAAATTAGAGTTTTATTCATAGCCAAGAGTTGAGTCGACATTGTACAATGTATTGGATGGGACTAAGGGAATTTCATTGTACAATGTATTAATTATATGTAATATTTTATTATGTAAGCCCTATGGGTCATGATTAGGGTTTTGATATTGTTATGAATACACCTCCCATTCATTTTACTATCATAGTGTTGTGTAATATTATCTATGGGTATAGTTATTATTTATGGTGCCTATAGGTGGTCATCAATTCTATTTTTCATCCTTATTTTTGTTTTCTGTATAGGATTTGAGTGCATGGTTAGTTTATATTTGTTTATAGAAAATATTTTCAATTTCAAAGTTCAAAACCATAGTTTTTGAGAATTTCATGTAAAAAAATTCAACAAACACAATCATATAATTTGTTCATTTCTAATTTTATAAGCATGCCTAATTTTTCATGGAATGAAAAGAATGTATGACCTCCTTGAAATTACTACACCATCAAGAAATTGTTTACCACAAATAAAAATAAATTTTCATAAGAATCCTTTAGTTTTTGAATTTCTTTTAAGATTTAGAACACTTCTTGCTTGCATTTTGCTTTATGCTTGTACTTGCAATACTTGCTTTCTGAAAAATATAGCTAAGGCTTACTTATGACTTGCACTCTTGAGACATCTTCATATTACACTTTTACTATAAATGATTTTTTGAGTGCCAAAATACTATCCATGTAAAATTATATAATATACAATATAAAATGTACACCTACTATAAAATATACATAATCAAACAAATTAAATCAATCAAATTTTATACATGATACTACCTTTACAAAATTCAATTTTAAAAAACCTTTAATCATATCTATCATATTAAAATAAATATAAATATGAAAACATACAAAATTTATTACACAATAATACTCTATAATAACATATAAACAAGTGCTTCTTTTTCAAAAGAAAATTATTATAATTTTGTTTATAAATAGGTGTCACTATATAAAATCCTAGTCCATTGAATAAAATGAAGTCAACAACACTCTGATTTTTTAGGGAATTAAAACGGGATGGACAAAGACTCTCTGTAATAGAGTATAAACAAGTGCTTCTCTCTTTTGAAATTTTTTTATTATAATTTAATTTATAAGTAAGTGTCATCGTATGAACTGTAGCCCGTTGATAAGACAAAGTCAACAATGATACCCTCAACCCTCGACCTTTAGAGAAATACCACCCCAATTAACTAACAAATCAGCTGCTACCATTTAACCGTATTTTAAAACTTACCTAAAACTCTAAAAAAATCAAAACCTTAAAATAAAACTTAAAACTACAAACCCAAACCACTACACTTTATAAAAAAAACTACCGGTAAAATCTATAACCTGAATTGCATGCCGCTCAAATTGGAAGACTTTTTAACCAAAAGGATGAGGGATTCAACCGTACACCAAACCCATTATACATGCAAAACAAAGTCCTTGATAATATAATTAAAAGAAATAAAATAACATATATTATATTATATAAAATTTTAATATAAAATTTATAAAATAATTATTAATTAAATATTCAAGTTGTTGACCAATTATTCTGATTTATTATCTAAACCTTCGTATCTTTATGGACCTAAAAAGATTAGGTTAGTGAAATTAACAAAAGAGGGGAAGAAATTGACCTTTATTTTTATCTCTATTTTTATTATTTATTTTATCGTTTTATTTAGATCAAAATTTTATTAAGGTGAATAAATAAATAAAGGATTAATTGGTATCATGCTTAAAAAAGTAAGGTGAATAAATAAATAAAGGATTAACTCGTATTATGCTTAAAAAAGTAAATCTTTGTATTATATAATTGAGTTGATAACTTGTAGTGCAATGTTCACAACTATAAATCATATAATTATTATTTTTTATATTTTTTTTTGTTGAGTAATATTTCTTATACACATCTACGATAGAGATTAAACCCAGGTCACATCATTGATAAAATTAATTTTTAAATAAAAATAAAATTAACTAAATATGATCTTAGATCAAATCGAAATAATCTATCAACAAACATTCACCTGTCCAGAATCAGGTAACTATGGTTAAGGGCGGGCGTTCCTCTGAATGTTGATAGGGAGGATCATGAACAAGATATTAAAAAACATTTTATAAGGATTCTTTTTAATGGGCATAATCAATGGCAAAGACAGCTATTGGAATCATCACTTGCTAATGATGTATAGCTATTTAGATTGAAAAGAATGGGTTAAGTGCATGTGACAACATCCTTTATATTGTCACATCCTTTATAAAATATATGATTGACAAGGAGCTAGCAAATTGAGGAATCTTTTAGGTGCAAGTCATATCTGATTCATCTAACACTTCTAATACAAGTCAAAAGATGACAAATAAAACACATCATGAGCATTAATTTAGTAAAACTTATAACTTTTGAACCAAAAAGCACATGTGGGTTTTGAGTTTTTTTGGTTTGTCTATTGTGAAGAAAATGAGGGGTCCATTGTGGCCTACGTAATCTTAAACAAGTTGCAAAATGTTGCTTGTCATGGAAATAGGAACGATGATTAAAATATATATTCTAATTGAGTATATAATTTCCTTTAGAGCTTTTTAGTGGATTCTTTGCTTTTCCTACCTTAATTTTCACACAAAATTAGATTGACTTAGACATGTAGAATTTATCAAGAAAGTTCAGGTTAAAAGTGAATGCATGATCCTATACTTCCTAAAGGATAGTGTATGTACATATATAATGTACACTAATTGATATGCCCAAATATCTTTTAATAATAATTATAAGATAGACAGAATATTACATAACTTGGCAAAAATCTATTTATCTCTATTATTCATTTTTTATAAATCTTATAATAATAATATATGCGTGCTTTGTAAATATTTAAGTAATATATGTACAAAGACACGTATTGGGTGCAAGTTGAAGGTTAGTAGTATGGGTCATTGTTATGGTACTTTTAACTATGGTAGTGGTCATGGTTCTTTAAATACTTTAATTCATAATGGTCATGGTTCTTTGAATACTTTAATTCATAATGGCGATAATGGGAAGAAGTGGTGGTGGGTTATTTTTTTTTATTTTTCACAAGCAACTTTTTTTTTGTTTGGTAATGTTTTGGCCTAAGTAGTAGACAACTTGTCTTGCCCTTTAGGGGATGGAACTTCTTGGCTTGGGGATTTTTTATGTTCTTCGACACAACATGTGAGCAATGATGATCCAATGATATGCGGGTTTCTTTATAGAATCTTGAGTCCAGTTGGAGGAGTTGCATTAATGGGTCGTTACCATTGTTGTCGTATGGCAACCAACTTTCATTTTGGTTTCCTAAGCGATGGCCTATGGGGGCATGATTGAGGGTGTTTGTCGTAATTGTTGTGGCCTTATTTTGATTGTAGGTTTGTTTTTCTACATTATTGCCTATCTTCTTTTTCAACTAACGATTCCACTAGGGATTACGTGTATTGTTGTAGACAATGGATTACATGTATTGTTGTAGACTTGGATTTGTAGTTTGAACCACCACCATGGCACTTCTAACCATGACAATGACCATGGTTCTCAAAATACTTTAGCTCATAGTGGCAATAATAGAAAGAAATGATAGTGTATAGTTATTTATTTTCTTTCAGAATTAGCATTTTTGTTTAGTAGAGTTCTGGTCCAAGACAAGTGAATTGTGTTGATGTTTGAGGGACGAATCTCCATGGTGACTTGGGAAATTTTTTGTGCTTTTCAATCAATGTTGCATGTGAGGGCTACTTGATGTGTGTTGGACATTTTGAGTCCCTAAGCTAAAAGTTGTCATTGATGTCAAAATGACCTATATAAGTAAGCACTATGATTTTGCTCCACAAAGAGCTTCATGAGAAGCAAAGATTTTGATCAAAGGTTCAAGAAGGGATGCATGGCATTTGGTTCCAAAATGAGCTTCAAGGGAAGCTTAGCAAAAAAAATTTATGAAAACCAAGTAAGGCAAGGAAAGGTTTTATTTAAAATCATGGATGGAATATTTGAAATGGGTTTTTCTTAAAACCCAAGTTGGCTTTCAGTTTGATCAAAAAAGGTGCCCTAGTGATGGAGAAATTTAATTTTAAAGGTTTAGTTTAAATTTTAATTTATTTAAAATTTTAATTTTAATTTTAAAATTAAATAAGAGTTTTCCCGCCATGTTCGTCGACATCATATATTTTATCATGCAAAGGTTTGAATATTTAAAGGGGTTTATTTTATCAACCAAGTAGGTGACAAGAAATATTATCCGCATTCGATTATCCCCTCCTTTGCAATCGTCGATTCCCCCCTTCCAATTTTGTTTGTGCATTGCACGTGGAACAAGGGAGCAAGTTTCAAGGCATAGGTGAAGAGGACAAAAATATAAGTCTCAAAGGCTTAAAGCCTCCATTTGGGAGGCATAGCCCACACGGTGGACAGAGAGTGCGATAAGGCGCACGACGAGGAGGAACGTGGGGTCGAAACCATCCGAAGCCATTTTGCAAGGTATGGCATAATTCGATCGTCAAAATTTTCAGGTGCATGAAATATTTCGAATTTGCTAAGGTTGGGTTAAGCATCGATTTTCACAGAGAGTATAGTGGATTTAATTTTTGCATATGGCTAAGGTTTGATATTTGATTAATGTGGGATATTGCCTAAGAAGGCTTTGTAATTTTTTTTCAAGTGCAAAAGTGTTGAAAGGAAGGATATAAAATATTTGAGTTATTTTATGGTATAAGTGGTTTTTGGAGTGACAAGGTTATGCAATGTTTTGATTTATTTTATGGTATAAGTGGTTTTTGGAGTGACAAGGTTATGCAATGTTTTGATTTATTTTATGGTATAAGTGGTTTTTTGGAGTGACAAGGTTATGCAATGTTTTGATTTATTTTATGGTATAAGTGGTTTTTTGGAGTGACAAGGTTATGCAATGTTTTGATTTATTTTATTTTATGGTATAAGTGGTTTTAGAAGTGATAAGGAAGTTGTGCATTAATTCTTAAAAAGGTTTTCTAATTCAAAGCCTTGGTGAATATTATTGTGAAGTGGAGTAATGTTAATTATTTTGTGATCTTCTAACCCTTGTGAGGATTGGAAAAAGAATATTGTGATTGTGGCAGATTTCCAAAGAGGCTTCTTCATCTTCATAAAAGGTATGGGCACATTCTCCTATTGATTGATTATGGTGGTTGATTATAAAATACCTTTGGAGTGAAAAGGATTGATTGTGGTTTCCTTTTCAAAAGTGATTGGTTAAATTGAGAGTTGTTATTAAACCTTGTTTTATAAGCATTGTTGTTGAAGCCAATTGGTTGTGCAAAGAACTTGAAATTGAGTTAGAAAAGAACATGAGCATCATTGTTATGTGAGATCTATGGTTGAGTATTGTTGAAAACATTTTGAGTTAGTTGATACATTCTTGGACAAGGGTTTGTGAGAAAGTGTTGTTCCTTGATGTGTTTGTTTGAGTAGAGTTGATTGAGCCTAGTCAAGTGGATGCATGTGGTTTTTCAAGTTCCATGAAACAAACTATTCTATATTCTGATTTGAGTTGATATTGAGATTTGAGAATAGAACATATTGAGTCTCTAACAATTCTCTTTATGCTTCTATGAGATTGATTTGAGTTGAGATTGGGATTTGAGTATAGAACATATTAAGTCTCTAACAATTTTCTTTATGCTTCTATGAGATTGATTTGAGTTGAGATTGGAATTTGAGTATAGAACATATTGAGTCTCTAAAAATTCTCTTTATGCTTCTATAATATTGAATTGAAACAAGTCTTTGAGAAGGCTTGTGGACTGATTTTTAGTAAGCTTTTGTGGAAGCTTGCAATGCGGATTTGAGCAAGTCCTAGAGTTGACTTATTAAGCATATTTAGACAAGTTCTGAGCTAGCTTTTTGAGTAGACTTGGAAAAGTTCTGAGTGAGCTTGTTGAGCAGGTTTGGATAAGTTCTGATTGATATTGTTGAGTAGATTTGGACAAGTTTTGAGTGAGCTTTTTGAGCATATTTGAGCAGGTTCTGTGTGGACCTGTTGAGCAGATTTGAGCAAGTTATGTGTGGACCTATTGAGCAAATTTGAGCAGGTTATGTGTGGACCTATTAAGCAGAATTATACTAGACTAAATGTATTATTTTTAGTGTAAGAGATTGAGCAGAGCTGTGCTAGACCGACTGGATTGTGTTTAGTATAGTATTGAGATAGAGCTTTGGAGGTGATAGAGTACAGAGGATAGAGTCTCAATGGATAGAGATCCAATAGCTAGGACAATTAAAGATATATTTGAGTGAGGAGTCTTCAAGTGGAGAGAGATCCACAAATCAGTGTAGTAGAGAGACATAATATTCTAGAATATCACTAGCCAGAGCAGAAGGGGAAAGAGTTATCCTATGGAAGATATCCACGAACTTGAGATTAGGGGATCAACATCTCCTTTGGACAAAGGTCCATAAACATTGTAATTTGTAAGGATTCCAAAAAGAGATTGATTGAGAAAATTTTAGTAAAATATTTTCTTAGTGGAGTAGCCCACATTGGATGAACCACGTAAATTATGGTGTCTCTATTGTGTATGGTATTTTGTGCATTGATTTGATTATTGTTATTGATACTGCTATCTATACACTACATTATATTGAATTGAAAGAAAAAGTAAAAAATGGTCTTATACTGTTCACCCCCTCTCTCAGTATAAGCTTGTGTTCTTCAATGTGGCACAACAATGATTTAATGATACACGTGTTTCTCTATAGGCTATTGAATCTAGTGGGTGGATCTACATTGATGGGTCATTACCATTGTTGCAACATGGCAATTGACTTCCATTTTGGTTTCTTAAGCAATGGTATGTGTGTGGTACGATTGTAGATGTTTCCAATAATTGTTGTGGCCCTATTTTAATTGTGGGTTTTTTTTCCCCATTGTTGTCTATTTGCTTTTTTACCAGTATGTTCTTCCATCTACAATGGTTGTGGGAGATATGCACAACTTGCTCCCTTTTGATAGAAGTCGATTTTTAGGATAATTTTTGTGTTCTTTTGATGACTTATTGTGGATGTTTGGTAAGTCATATATGAGGATATAAAATACCCATATCATTGTCACTTCTTTTCAAATTCTGAAATGAAAGGTTGATTTTTTCTAATGAATATATATATATATATATATATATATATATAAAACATAATTAATCGAAAGTATGTTTTTTTATTGGTTGAAAAAAAGGAGTTTTGAAAGGACCCCAAACCTTTTACAACTAAAATGATCCTCAAAAGTACAATCCTAAGAGATACAGATATGAAGGTATTCTAAAAGGGTCCCCAAATATTTTACAAAGGGGTTATTAGGATCTCCAAACCTTTTACAACAAATACGGATCTCAAGAGAGTTGCCAAATAAAAACAAAGACGAATATCTGATGAAGATACAAATGAATCCAAAAATGAATCAATCTCTAAAAGAAAGGTCAAAATCTCTCAGGATCTAGAAAAAAATTGTAGCTAAAAAACATTAAAAGAAGGACACGAATCTCGAGGAAATATTCAACAACCTCCAAAAAAACCAAGTGCAAAGAATGAAAATAAAGACACTGATCTTCTAGGGTCCAATAACATCAGCCAAAGACAAGGTGAGAGATCCAAGGAGATATCCATCCATACCACCAAAAAGTGCATTAATTATAATTTCAAAATTTAACTGGAGCTTGCTTGAAATTAAAATCAAAGGAAAAGGAGCTTGTCCCTCAAGGTCAAACTGATCCAAATCAACATGTAAAGAATTTTGTCCATTTTTTAATTCAAAACTAAACATTACTTCTAAGGACAACAATCCCGCTGAAAATTAAATTTAAAAAATGATCAATCTCACCTTGTACAAGCTCAAACTTGGATGGAGCCAAAAATACCAAAACACGAGACATGTCTAGATCCTTTGAGCCAAAAAACTAGTTCAAGAAAAAATACAATATTGTAGAACCTGTAAAAATAGTCAATCCTTGCAAACAACCATAACAGGGATCTCTAGGAAAAACTACCCAGGAATATCCAATAGCTATGGACTAGAATCCATCCCAAACCGAGTCAAAATTAGAATGTCCGACCCCAAAGAGCCCAATTTCAATTCTAGAATTCAAGGGAAATATGCTCTAATCAAAAGTATGTTTATTATTTATAATAAAAGTGATATTTAAAAATAATTTGTGTAATTTTTGAAATAAGAATTGATGTTTAAGGTATATTATTGATCTTATTATTAAGAACTAACAATTAAAATAAAAATATTATGCATGTGAGCATTTTATAAAGATGAGTCATAATTAAAAGGAAAATCCATAATCCTAGTATCAACATTGAATCTTGACATCTAGGCCTAAGGGATATAAGCCAAGTAGTGGGGACTGAGGAGTTTTGCACCATAAACCTAGGTTATAGTCACAAAGGTGAAGCTTAGCATTTGTCTATTGATAAGAACATTTTAATATTAAATGTTAATTAGCTCTATATTTTGTCATCGGTACTACACCACATGATAATCCTATCCATTTTTTTAAATACAACCTAGAATTACCTAATACCACAAAATTTTGTTTACCTTATCTATGGAGTTTTAGGGTCGTGTTATACCACAAACATACATGGCTTCCCATGGGGTTTCTGCAGTGGTGGATCCTTCAAGTTATCATATATATTATTGTTGAAGACCATAATCAATGTCATAATGGATGTTGCCATGTTTATTTTCTTGTTAGTCATTAATACAAGTTATATTACGAGTTTATTCCTTAACACTTTGAATCCTATTCCTTTGACTATAAATGTCACTTTTGTTTTATTTGTTATTTGAATACGTTTGAACTTTTAATCTTTACTTCCTTGGCCATGACCATATTTGTGTGTTGGAATGTGTAATATATGCTTCCTAGGAAACTATTATTCTTATATTCAGACATGATTATTATCATGGGAAAAATACTCCTCACAATGCATAGATTGTTGCATATTTAACCCATTAGTTTCATACTTTTTTAAAGGATGAAATTGTTGACTCTAAGGTCACTCATCATATGATCAAGCATCAACATTCGTACTCTAGTTAAAGCCACTAGCATAATAGAGAGTATATTATCATTAGCAATAAACAAAATTTACAAGTTTCAAGTAGTAGGGGTATAGCTATTGGCTATACTATATTTAGTGAGGTATCATGTTTTAGGAGTTGAACCTAACCTTCACTTGATCTATCACATCACACACTAATAAAAATGTTGAGTTCTAGCCATATTGTTGGATTTATCAAGGAAATGGACAATATCTTCAAGGTGATAGTTGTAGGGTACTATAACATGACCAGCCACATGTACAATCTTAGTTATGTATCCCCTCCTTCTAATGAGAAGGGTTTTATTGTTATCACCATTTAAATAAAATCTGCTAGTTCACTATGAAATAAAATATGGGGATATATCAACCTTGGTTCCTTAAGACACTAAGTTACCTCTAGGACTTCCATATATTGATCCAAATTTAGGTGTTTATGAGGGTATAAGTATGATGTTTTATAATTTGGACCCAAGCTTCTATTTTATCTATCACATCACTCACACAAATACAAATTTTGATATTTGGTCATTTTTGTTACGTTGTTAAGGACATGGACAACCTCTTCAAGGCAATTTTTTTAGGGTACTATAATGAGATTAACTACATTTACAATCTTGGTCATATCTCCATTCTTCTTCTAACAATAAGGGTTTTGTTGCTATGACCACTACAATAGAATATATTGGTGCACTATGGCATCAAAAATTGGGATATAGTAACTTTAGTTCCTTCAGATACTAAGTTGCCTCTATATGATCTAGGGACTTCCATGTGTTGAACCATATTCAGGTCTTTATGAGGATGTATCTTGAGAAATCATCATAATTTTAGTCAGGTATCATGTTCTAGGAGTTGAACCTAACCTTCTCTCAATCTGTTACATCACTCACATCAATATAAATGTTGAGTTTTTGCTATATTGTTGTGTTGTCAAGTACATGGACAATCTCTTCAAGGTGATTGTTTTAGGGTACTATAATAAGATCAACTACATGTACAATATTAGTCATTTCTTTTTACTAATAAGAAATATTTTGTTTCTATGGACACTAAAATAGACTCTACTAGTACACTATGACATCAAATATTGTAACATATCAAATTTACTTTGTTGAGACGCTAAGTTGCCTTTATATGGTCTAGATAATTCGACATGTTAAGCCACCTTTAGGTGTTTATGAGGGTATACCTTAAGTAATCATTATAAGAAGGCATTTTATTAGGAAAAAACTCAATGCACTTACCACTCATTAAAAATAATCCATAGTGACATTTGTAGTCCTATGGTTGTTGATGACTATTTTTGACCTTTGTTGATGACTTCAATAGAGTGATTTTAGTGTTTTCCACTAAACCTAGTAATAAATACTTTGCTAAATTCAAACAATTCAAATATTCTATGGAAAATCAATAGGATAGAAAATCAAGTGCCTATGAATAGGACATGGTGGGAAATATATTAGCAACAAGTTCAATGAACTTTGGATTTCCTAAGGTATTTCTTGGTAGTGTACCAATCGATACACTAGAACAAATTGTACTAGCTAAGTGAAAAAAGGCTCATTATGGATATGGTATGGTGCATGATTCATGATAGACAGTTGGATACTCATATTTGATTTGAGGTAATCTATTGTGTTATATACATTATAGTTAGGAGTCATGTTATCAAATTCATGGCCCAATTTAAGATGTTTATTGTAGAAAAGTGCTATGTTTTGCATTTATGAAATTTTAAATGTGGTATGGGCTTGTATAGTCATTGAGTTCCAAAACAAGCTTCAATCCAAGATTCATAAGTGCATCTTTATTGGGTATGATTTTTGGCAAAGGACTATTACATTTTTTATCCAAACACCCATATAATCATTATTTAGAGAGATATTTATTTTTATGTATTTTCCTCATATTCCCAAAGGATCACTTCCTACATTTATTTATAATTATATAATATCTTCATTTGATCTTATTATTCTTTGGTATCATCTTGGTCTTGTTGCGATTATCCCTCTTCTAGTTTCTAGTTTGTTACTTGATGAACCTAGTTCTTCTAATTCTTCTACCTAGGAAATTTCTCCCTTCTCAAAGTCATATATTGATGGTACTTCCTCTATTTGGGATGCTTCATTTGATTTTTATAATATTACACATTCCTTAGCTTCTTATTAATTCTTCACCCTTTCAATATCATCCTTCATCTCTCTCTACCTAAATGGTCTAGAAGTACTTTATAGGATGATCACTCACTTATTTAGTAGGAATATCATTGTTAGCCTCATAAACCTCATGTGTTAATAAAGTGTATTCTTAGAGTGATCCTACTTCTTGTAAGAATCCTACAGGTAATCATATTTGGTAGCATCTATACAGATAGAATATTATTCTCTTTTATAGAATCACATATGAGATCCAATGTCCTTTCACATGAGTAAAACCGTTGGTGGTTGTGTCTAGGTATATAATACTAGGTATAGTGTAGATGGTCAAATTGAAAAGCATAAGCCTCAATTAGTTAAAAAATGATACTCTCAGAAAGAAGGCTTGAGTATAATGGTACCTTTACCATATTTGTACACGTGGACTCCATTTAATTGATTCTTTTTATTATTTATCCTTAGAAAATAGAAGTTTATAAAATAAATGACAAGAGTGTTTTTCTATAGGAAACCTCAACAAGATGTCTACATGTAGCAATTATTAAAATTTATTGATAATGGTCCCAAACCTTTTGTTTGTTATCTCTATAATTCCTTGTATAGAATTAAACAAGCACCTTATTCTTTCTATGGGAAGACCCACACCTTATTTATTGCATGTGGATTCTCTCATAGTGAGGTCAATCATGATGTGTATATCAAACATCACAATGGTGCAACCATGATTGTTGTACTATATATTGATGACTTGATCATTATAGGGAGTTTATATTCAATGATTTAGGGTCTAAATATTTGGATTTATAAATCATTTTAGATGATCAATTTGGGATTTATTTCTTTTAGGCATTCAAATTACTTAGTATCCTTATGTCATGTTTATATATCATCCTTAATATACCATAGAGTTATTACAATATTTTTGGATGGATGATTGTAAGCCTTCTCCTATCCACTTTAGGATGTAAAGCTTGAGGTTTTATTTAACCATTGGGAGATACTTCTATTTAATAGTGTTTAGTGATGAGTCTTATCTATCTAACTCACACTTAACTAAACATTTTCCTTTGCTATCAATTAATAAACATGTAAGAACCTCATGAGAGTCACAATGGGTGATCCTATTAATGAATACTCTAACGTGAATTGGACCTATTATAGGATTTCATGTGATAAAAGGGGTAAAAATTAAGGAGGATGAATAAGTAAAGGTTAATTTATTTGCAAAAAAGAGAATAAGAGAGGGGGTTCTACATGAAAATCAAGCATGTTAGTTAGGCTATGACCTACAAAATTACCATGAAATATCATTGCACTATAATTTTCTTTAAAAGTTGTTGTAATTGTATTCTATGAGGTTGATTCATGTACATTCATTAAAAATATTAGTCAACCAGCATGCAAGCACTAGGACAATTATGCAAAGTTTTTCTATCATTTTCAATCTAACTATCTAAATGAAAATTATAAATTTTTGAAATAGAAGAACAAATATGTTGAATCTTAGCATAATATAATTTTCAAATGCTATATCAATTGATTTGTATGCACCCTTTTTAATTTTTATATAAATTTATCCATTATGATTATTTAGATGATTCAAAATCTATTTTTCTCTTATGTATATGCTAAATTTATTTTATTACTTGTGCTTCCATTTAATAAAATGTCATCCTAGTTTAAACTAATGAATAGAAGGTCCTCCTAAACTCAAGAGAGATCAAACAATCCCTAACCTTAAATAATAGCACCATATAAACTTACCACTTTTCCATCTCTCATGATATTATTTCTTTAGTTTTAATAATAACAAGAAGTTTTAAAGTTATTTAAGGCTTAAAATCATAGACAATAGAACTCCATAAAATTTTCTAGGCTTTTCAAGGAATTATTTAAGTGAACTACCTAAAAACCAAAAGTAATTGAACTCATAGTGCTTTCTAAAATTATAAGGAGTTAGTTTCTACCTTTCTTAAGAAATGTTTGTTATTACTCCAACAACAAGACTAAGTTCATAGCTCTTTATAATATGGATGAAATTAATCTAAAGAGATATCTATCACCTATTCATCAATGGAAGCTCAAATATCATAGTTGAAGTTGTAAGCAACTTAAAATATTTACATGAATAGGCAAAGATGTTTCAACTACACTGCTTTGAGATCTAGTTTAAATGACCTCCATATAGGCATAAAACATCATTCATAGTGCTAATATGTTAGTGGTGGTGTTTGCTATATAAATATAAAATAAAATTCATAATGGACTAAATGAAATTGGACTTTTGTGATTGGTATATCTTGCACACATTTTGTATTTTTTTATACTTATTTGAATTGTAAATATCATTAGATGGATGAGTTGTAACTATTGTTGGAATGAAAAATAGTCAATACACACCCATAAGAACATTTTTAAAACTATGTTCCTTTCATGTAAACATAAAAAATAGGTATCTAGTTGAGACGAATGGTGAAATGGTATAGGTCAAGTGTTGACCTACATGTAGCTTAGACATGAAACTAATTAAATAATACATTAGTTTACTTTTACAAGATCTCAATACCAAATAAAACAACAACCTTACCACAAAAACCATGAGTCCTTGCCTTCCCACCAACTAAAATATCCATAAAAACCTTAAGCTTTTTTTTTATAAAGTTGAGATCAGAAGAAATTGATGTTTTGCTAATGTTGGAGTGCATCATCCTTGGATGAATTTTTTTGATACTATTGCTTGTGTAATGGTTGTGGTATTTTTAACAAACCACATAGAGGTATTACAACATGCATGTATCCTAAATATATATTGGTAATATTTAAATCTAGTCTCCCACATTGAAATTATTTATAACTTTGTGGTATATAACTCCACTATGTCAACCTTATTTTAACTAGGCATGGTAGAAATTGAATGATGCCACTTTGGGTGATAATATCCTTGTAAATTAGAAGATGCTTCTTTGAACAATAATATTCTTGTTTTTCATTTTTCTTTGTTTATTTTTAGGTCTATTTTATATCCCTTAACATTACTTAGAAGAACACAAAATAATTCCATAAGATTAGGTATAAAAATGGAATTCTAAACTATTGACTCATCTTCCTTCTTACCTTGGAAGCAAAACATATTTCCTCTTCCATCAATCTTCTTTTTAATTCAAAAATATATTATTGTAATTTAGAAAAGGAAACACCTTATTTATGGGATAGATAGTTATATGTTGAATTTATAATATAAGTCATGACCAAGATCCAATATTTTGTGATGTATTGGATAGGCCTAAGGGCACCTTATTGTGCAAAGTATTTAATATTTTATCATGTAAACATAATGGACCATGGTTAAAATTTATTCAATATTTATAATTAACTTAAATCCTAATTGTTATGTCAACTTCAATTAAAATTTATTATGTAATTTTAGGGTTTTGGTATTGCTATAAATACCCCCTTACACTCCTCATTTATCATCAGAATGATGTGCAATATAATCTATGGATAGTGAAAATTTATGGTGGTTGTAGTGAAGTCTCACTACAATCTTGCCAAAAAGGGGTAATTGTGACTACAGCTAAATTAAAACCTTATGCAGAATGAAAATGCCTTGAACCATTGCTAACCAATAGAAATCCCATGCTAGAGAATCACAAGGAAGATATCACCAAAGGATGAGTATGGGTGTAAAACCCCAAGAGTTGCAATACTAGGTGAACTACCAAATCTTAATATTTAGCAGCTTGTAGAAACTCCCTATAAATGTTTTGGTGATAATTGAATTGGACTCCACCATTGGTAGCAGCTCATTAGCCTTTATGATGATAGCTAAAATAACTCTATAAGTGACATAGGTTGGACCTATATAGTCGTTGTAGGTGAGCTAGCAAGTCTAGTAATCATCCACATCTATTTGGATTCATGGCTCTTGACCTTTCACCCATCATCTCTCCATAACACATACATGATACATTCATTGGAAGAGTCAAATGAGGTAAAATCAATAGTTGTGGAAGATATATGAAGACTTGTAAGAGCTTATCCTCAAGGGATCCTGTGTGATATATACTCTATCATATTTTAGTCAAGTATGCCATCTAATTAATATTATTTGCACCAATGACTCCTTTAGAAAGGATAAAAGTGTATAATAATAACAAAGTTGCAAGTGGTATATACAACACATCAAGTCGCAGATCCCATGAACTAACAAAATATAACCATCTATAATTTGCAACAAGATTTTCAACAAATTTTCCTTAAAAGAACTTGGGAAAAGATAAATAACTAATAGACAAAATTGGTGGAAATTAAATAAAGAAGTCTCAAACCTATAAGGGAAATAAAGGGTTCCTACCTAGGTAGTAGTAGTTTATAGGAGTTTATATGGATTATGGTAATTAGGTTTTTGAGAGGTTGGGTGTGGCCAAAAAAATTTTGAAGCACAAATAGAGGGTAAGTCTCTAAAGATCAAAATTTTCAAAAGATTCAACCAACAAAGAAAGGTAAAATTTATAAGGGCTTACATGGCCTTTAAGTACACAAGGCTAAAATTGGTAAAAATTCTTGAAAAGTGCAAGGAGGATGGAATGGGTGAAGATAAAAAGTGCTGAAAATTTCCAAAGGAAAATAAAAGATAAAATATTCAAGGGCTAGGATATGAGAGGCACGTGCTTTCAATATTTGGATAAACTAAAATTTCTGAGAATATGACCAACTAGAAAGTTTTGAATGGAAAAATGAAGCTTTCACAAGAAACCTTGACTTAAGCCCAAACTCAAAAGCTTATAAGGGTCTAACATAAGAAGAGAATAAAAATTCTAATGACTATCCATTCGAGGGTTGAGAAGTTCAAACCACCTTAGAAGAAAGAAAAATATGAAAAGTAGAAGGATCACTTCATAAAGTAAGACACAATGCAAAGGTGTCCAATGAGGAAGAAGGATCAAATATAAATATAATTATTAATACACAAGCTCCCAAAAATATAGATGAGTTGAACTACTACACCATTAGTTATAGATCACCTAATTATGTCTCTTCAACTCAGCAATCCAAAAAATGTGGGTGGTTTATTCAAGATAAAAGCATGACACCTAAAAAAGCAATAATCCCAAATCTAATAGAACTACTTACAAAAGTAATTATATGCATAGATTTTAGAATCCAAAAATGTAATTAAAAAATGTTAGTCATAGTTGAGCATCCAAAAAATGATAAGTAATGGCTACAAAAATAGAGATCTTAAGAAACTACAATGACATAATCAATCAAGTAGCAAAGAAGTATGGCCAAACATTCTTGCATAATCTTGTACGGAAATTCCCCTCAAATGTATATATAAATATTAGTTGTTTTAGCATTGTAAAGGATCAACAAGTTGTATAAATTTTCCTTCATTTTATTTGTATTATAGTACTTGAACCCTGAGTGGTCTAGTGGGAAAGCTTTTGAGCCCCCACTTCTAGCATTAAACTATAAATTTCATATTCATATATGTATTTTAAGTTGTGACTATTGGAATTTTCTATTACATTTCTTGGTGTATTTATGATTATGCATGTGTAACAGATTGTGACTATCACATCTTGCCTTGTTTCTTGCATATGTAACATGTGCTTAATTTTACATGTTCGAAAGAGTAAGTGTTCACCTTTGAGTTGTTGGTATATTACAATCACATTCACGTGTCTTATTATTATGCAGGTGAATCTTATTCTGATCTTGGTGCATCACCCCCTATTAGATTAGGTTAGCTTAGATATTTTTCCCTTTTTTTATCTATATTTTCTCTTTCCCTTTTATCCTTGAAGCTAGTTAGAGTGGGAAAAATATTAAAGATCACATATTAAAAGGAATTGACCTTGTAAAAAATCTTATAGGTACCCAATTGAGCCAAATATTATGCTCTTGAAGATACCTTTCTTTATAACTCCATGTAAGATATGACATTCCCAACCGTATGGTCCTTGCATATGGTGGTCGAGATAATCGAAGAGGACAATAGTAACTATGACATGCTCAATGGGACCCAATTGACTCATTCTTGTTCCTACAATCAAAAGAACCTATAGGATCTAACTTTGGTGAGGGTCTCTACCTATATACTTGTTGAAGCATCTAAAAATCTCACCTGGTGATTCCGCTCAAAGAATGAATACCTAGAAGTAGCCATTCAGAAGGATATCAAATTGAGATCTTGGTGAAGATCTTAATATACCAGCATGAAGAGCAAATATTGTATTCACTTGGTAATTCTACTCAAATAAAGGGACCCAATGGTTTATTAAGGAAATACCACTACCAAATTTTACATTGTTGCTAATCTTCAAGTGTTGTTCCCACTACTTAACACCATTCCAAGAAGAAGAAGAGGTAGAGTTTGAATATGGTTATCCCACAACCTAGAACATTCCTTTATTGAAATGGCAGAGGTCCCTTGAGACCTCTTGTGTTGCCTAAAATATGAGATGAGATACCAATATCTACACTAAAACCTCTTCCATACTTTACTAAGAAAGATATGATGGCTCTGATTGAGCATTTGAACCATATAGTGAGGCTATGTGTTCTTAATAATTTATCAAATCAAAATGTGGCTTTGATATTTTTATGGTGGCCATATTTAGAGGTAAGGTTTATGAGTGATACATTGTGCTATAACCTCACATAATTGTTGACTACGGCCATCTTGTTACCTTGATCATAGAAATAGTCAAAGAAAATATGGATGAAGTATCTTGGATAAATTTTCAACCATAAAGAGATCATTTATGGAGGTGATAGATGATTTTAACCTAAAATTCCATAAGGCTTGGCATAAAATATTTGAAGACATTTGTTCTCTCATGGGTATGGAATTTATCTACTATTTGAAGGCCTTAGACATTGAAATCTCTTTGATGATAAAGGCTAGGGGTGGAAAATCCTTACTAGATGCCAATGGCAAAGCCATCCAAGCTTAAAACTATTTTATTTATATTAGTAGGTTAGCACCTAAGCCTTCCATACCTTTATATCCTAATGTGCAATATTCATACCAACTCCCTCTAGTCATCCAACCAAAAACATTTCAACAAACATTAATCTTGCTTGTAGTAACTGTTGGAACAAAATTTACCTTCGATTAATAGTGTTGCGCCTTAGACTTTGCCAACATTGAATAGACAGATCTTGCTTGAAATCATCTGTCTAGTCTCCAAAGAAGGCTAGTTCATTTGATTTTTTTAGAGAAAATGGGAACAAGAGATAAGGGAAATATAGCCTAAGCTAGAACTTTTATATGGTGCAGATTAGACAACAACAAAGACATATTTACTTACTTCTATCCAAAGCATTTAAAACACATTTCCATGCAAAAATTATATAATTCCATATATGATTTTTGATATTTCGTTTAACATGCGTATATATTAGATTCTTATTCCAGCAATATGATTTATGTATTGCGAAATTTTAGATATAAGAACAGACTCAATTTACAATTCAATATTGTAAGCAGAAATAAAGAACATTAATACATACACTTGCACAATATGAACCAGAAGCCAATGGGAGATGTGATTTTATTGCTTGTATTCGAAGTACATACATTCAGTCTTGTAAACGTCCAAGAGCCAACCATTTTTTTGGAGTCGCTCACCCCTATATATACCCTAAAAGAGTATCTTTTTCTAAGTACATCTTACTTATTTTAAAAGCAATCATCTACAGTTTCTAATAATACACAACAGATTTCCTATAGATTGGGTAGATTGGCAATCATCCAGTGGACCTGCCAGGTTATAATCAACAGACCATTCTTTAAAAATCGACACCTAATGTCAGTGCATGTCCCCAGTTACCAAAAATATACTCTATTCCTTTACAGCTGGCATGTCACGAAATCACGATATTCTTTCCTTGCTTTGCTCTTTTGCTGCCTCCAGTCGTGAAAATGAGACATGTCGCAAAATCATGACATTCATCTCCTATTTTGCTCTTCTGCCGCTTCCATCCGCAAAAATGAGACATGTTGCGAAATTGCAACATTCGTCTCTTACTTTGCTCTTTTGTTGTCTCCCACCACGAAAATGAGACATGTCACGAAATCACGACATTCTTTCCTTGCTTTGCTTTTCTGCCGCTTCTAGCCGTGAAAATGAGACATGTTGCGAAATCGTGACATTCATCTCTTGCATTTCTCTTTTGCTACCTCCCATTGCGAAAATGAGACATGTCACGAAATCACGACATTCTTTCCTTGCTTTGCTTTTCTGCCGCTTCCAGCTGTGAAAATGAGACATGTCGCAAAATCGTGACATTTGTCTCTTGCTTTGCTCTTTTGCTGCCTCCCATCATGAAAATGAGACATGTCGTGAAATCGTGACATTCTTTCCTTGCTTTGCTTTTCTTCCGCTTCCAACCGCGAAAATGAGACATGTCGCGAAATCGCAACATTTGTCTCTTGCTTTGCTCTTCTACCGCTTTCGGCTGTGAAAATGAGACATGTCACAAAATCGTGACATTCATCTCTTACTTTGCTATTTAGCTGCCTCCCATCGTGAAAATGAGACATGTCATGAAATCGTGACATTTCTATGTCTTTAGCTTGATTCTTCTTCGTGCATCGCAAAAATGCGACATGTCACGAAATCATGACACTTCTGCCTCTTTTCTCCCTTTTGTTGCTCTTAGCCACGAAAATACATGTCACGATATCATGAAAATTCTTCTCTTTTGGCCGCGATAAAGCAACATGTCGCGATATCGTGACAGTTTTTCTCTTTTGGCAACGACAATGCAACATGTCGTGATATTGCGACACTTTTTCTCTTTTGGCCTCGACAAAGCAACATGTCGTGATATCGCGACAGTTTTTCTCTTTTGGCAGCGACAATGCAACATGTCGCGATATCATGACACTTTTTCTCTTTTGGCCGTGACAAAGCAACATGTCACGATATCACGACATTTTTTCTCTTTTGGTAGCGACAATGCAACATGTCGCGATATCTTGACACTTTTTCTCTTTTGGCAGCAACAATGCAACATGTCGCAATATCGCAACACTTTTTCCTCCTTGCGGTGCTTTGCATTTTCTTTGATCTTTAGCATATGGGCCACTTCGGTCTTCTTGGAAAATATGCAAAAAGGAGCATCAGATGTTTTTCTGTAGTTAGTCACTTTTTGACTAACATTCTTGGTGCCTTCCGAGGGATTTTTTGCTTGCAAAAATTTTGAACCAAGCCTTTATCCATTGGGAAAAGGAGTCAACAACGCAGTTGTAAAAAGAATATTTCATAGAAAGACAAAGAACACAGGAAAATGCACTTATATCAAACGTGAACATTACCTCGCCAAAACTCCCTTTATACCTTAGTATCTCTATTAAAAAAAAATGTAGACTTTTTATTGGCTGCGACTGAATTTTTTTTTTGTTAAGGCCAAAAAACGTTAATATTTACAAATATTGTCTGAATATACTTATATTATACTGTACATATAATTCCTTTTCTTCTTTCTCAACAAAAATATAACTTTAGGTGAAATGCAATCATCGTGATGGGAAGAAACAAACCATATTGATCTTTCAACTCGAAAGCATTGAACTGTTTCTCTGAAACAATTAAAAATTGTCCTTCCCAAAAAGCATCAAATTTATCATGGTTACCTGGCTTAGCTTTCTTTACATTCCATTTCAAAACCAAGTCTCCCACTCTAAATTTTTTGGCAGTTGTCTTTTTGTTGAACCATCTTTCAGTATCTGCCATATGCTTCTGATTGTGATTGTATGATTGCTCTCTTTGTTCTTCTAACTATAAGAGCTGCATAACTCCTGCAACTGTGTGTAGCATTTGGTCAATCTGAGTTAGCGGGTAATGATATTTGAGTGATGCTCTATTCAGATTTTTGAAATCTACACACAATCTGATATCTCCATTTTTCTTCCTGACTGGTACCAAGTTTACCACCCAGGTGGAGTGTTTAATAAGGTATACTATTTTAGCTTGAAGGAGTTTTAGTAGTTCTTGTTTCATCAAAGATTCTATCTTCGGATTCACTGGTCTTTGCTTTTGCCTAAAAGGCTTAGCTCCTTCTTTTGATTCTATGGTATGTTGAATAACATCCTTATTGTACACTTTTAGATCACTATATACCCAAGCTATGATGTCAGGGAATTTTTTACATAATTCTCTTATCTGGTTCACTTCCTCTTCTGTACAACTGATTCCAACCTTAATCATTTTGTCTAGCTCCAACTCTACATCTTTGTATCTTTGTTTATCGACCTTGATTTTTTGTCCAACTGCTCTATCATTGTTATCAAACAGGATTTCAAGGGTGATGATACCCTTAGGAATATGATTGTTCTTTAACTGAATAATATCCTCTTCCTCTTCATCCTGCAGATTCCTGTTGGTTGAGCAATTCATTTCATGGATTAAGAAATCAAGTATCTGTTCATCATTTTCAAAAACTTTCCAAAAAATATTTTTATCAGGCACTGAAGGCCTGTATATAAGTCTAACAGTTTTAGACTTCTGAATAACATTACTTACAGGACAAAAATTAGCTCCTACTGAAGCTAACAAATCTACGTGGGTATTCTGTTCTCTAGGGATAAACTTTATATTTAGGGCCTCAAAGGCCTCTAAGATATCCCACACTTTGTTCCTGTAAGCCTTCAAATAATCTTGTTTACTTATACCTTTTTTTGTGACTTGATTCACAATAAGTTTTGAATCTCCATAGATGAGTAACTGTTTGATTCCCAATTTCTCAGCCTTTCTTAGCCCTAAGCATAGGGCCTCATATTCTTCTGCGTTATTGGAGCAAATCCAAGTCAACCTGTAAGAGAAAACCTTTTCCTCTCCGGTGGGAGAAATCAAAACTATTTTGGCACCAACTCCATTCTTGCACCTAGCCCCATCAAAGAAAAGCTTCCACAATTGATTCATAGAACCATCCTTTTCTAGGGAGGGTATCAATTTTCTTTTTGGTTTCTCAATAGAATAGTTTCCTATTTCTGTTTCTATCATGGCATTAAAATTTTGTAGAGAAAAATCATCCTCAGCTTGGAGCTCTTCTAATGTCTCTTCCATTAGATCTTCTTCTATTGTTTCTTCAGTCATCATATTTACACGGTCAGTTTCACCAATATTTTCTACATGAAACGTAGATGGTTTCTCGTTAAAAATCTTGACCCTTATAACTTTGAAAGGTATCTCAAAATGAGAATAATCTAAGGATAAGTATCCTCCTATATTTGTTGTGAACTCTCTGGATAGACACATACCAAAATAGGGCTCCAAGTCTACGACTACTACCTCTTGTATGACTATCATCTGAGGCATTTTATGCAGCCATATGGG
Organism: Wollemia nobilis; assembly: GCA_028583015.1. Lineage (NCBI taxonomy): Eukaryota > Viridiplantae > Streptophyta > Pinopsida > Araucariales > Araucariaceae > Wollemia > Wollemia nobilis. The sequence continues at coordinate 2,383,478 of JAQPPZ010001679.1, read as the reverse complement.
AATATCCTTTATCACTCCTATAGTTTTTACTGGAGTACCATCTAACTGTAGGATGCCTGCGCTGCTCCTAGTGTACTCTATTCCCATAATATCACATACTACTTTGGGTATCACAGTGGTAGCAGCACTTGAATTTATCATGTAGTTGTGGACAACCCATCCTTCCATTTGAAGGGAAAAATAAAAGGGTGGTGGCATGTTCTTACCAGTGGAAAATGTCAAGTTCATTAGAACCATTTTTGAAGATGATGCAGTCCCACCTCCATTTTTCATTGTTCTTAGGGATTCCTGTAGGAGATCGATTTGACCTGGGATTTGAAGAGCATCATGCATACTTGCCTTAGAAGGAGTCTTTTTCATTTCCTCTACTATATTGAATGTAGCTGAATCAACTATTCTTTCTCTTTCTTTGGCAAAAGTTTCATATTTATTTTTGTATCCCTAGGTAGCTTCAGTTCTTTGCCTTTTTTTCAGCAAGGGGAATCTCAACCTTTCCCTAGCCTGTTCTTGGGTTTCATTTTCGCCCTAGGAATAAATTATTTGTGTGTTTTTTACCCTTGAATTTTGGCTGGAAACTAATATTTTCTTTCTTGAGGGAGGCTTCCCTTAGGAGTTTCTTTGGGAACTTCGTTGGGAGCAGGGGAAACATTCAATGGCTGAAGCTCTTTAGGGTCTGCTTGTAGTGGTTTCTTACTTGATCTTGTCAAAACTAAAACCTATTCTATTGTAGGAATCATGAATTTGTGGTCCTTCTCTCTAATTATATTTACATGGCCTTTCATTTTTTCTTCACTCTTTTCAACTGCTATACTTTGTACATAATGCTGGTGTATCATACACGAACCTTCCCCATGTGGATCGTTACATGTAGTACACCAAAAGTTAGAATCATTGGGAGGCTCCTCAGCCTCCACTGTCTCATTTGTATATACCATGCTCGGTATTACTTGTACCCTATGGCTTGATTATGCTGCATCTCCTGTTACCTGAGGGAACCTCCTTGGCAGAAAATTCCTTTCAGCCTCTCTCTTTTTCATGGACACCATTTCATTTGACAATTTCCTCATTGTATCAATTATGGTCATGTATTGATCACTGGGGGGAGCTGATGCAAGGGGTGTAGCTAGTAATGCAAGGAATGTAGGAGGTGCGGCTATAGCTGGGAGGGCCTGCATTGATGGGAATATAGGCAGTTTAGAAATTGATGCTTGGGAAAGCTCTGGTAAAATTGGCAATAGACTTTTTGATGGATATATTTTTGTAGCAATGATATCAGCTTCGCCCTTTGCTACCTCTACATAGATTCCAAGAAAAGTGATTACACGGGATTGCCTTATTATCATACTGAGATCTGAATCAAAAGCCCTTAAATAATAGCATATAGCTTGTTCTTCCATGGGTTTTAGGCCTTGAGGTACTCTATCCCGAGTTCTGGTAAATTTGATGTTGAAATCTTGGATTTCTTCTTGTGGATGCCTCTCAATGATAGTGAATTGATTTAGCAATGTGAAAGGATCCGCATGTATATTAAATTCATCGACCAAACGACCGGCTAGTACTGCCCAAGAAGTAATGGATCCAGCGGGAAGCGCTCTGTACCAATAGAGCATCTTTCCTTTCAAAGATATAATCAACAATATGACCATTACATCTTCCTGAGTGATGTTATAAATAGATGCTAGCACTAATACATCTAAACAGTGCTCATCTACTATTTTTCCTGTTCCATCAAAGGTCGGTAATGCTTTTAGTGCAACTTGTGGAATTTGGTGGTGCGTTCCCAAGTTCAAAGGGCCAGTTTGATTCCAAACAAGATGCGTTGGGGCAGGGGTGGCTACCATGATTGCTAAAGGAGTTACAACCACTATGGGATTGCTTGTAGATGCTCCTACAATAGGTGTTAAAGAGGTGCTAATGGTGTCGGGCGGATTTGATCGTGCGGCTAGCACAGGGTGTGCTTTTAGGCTTCCGATATGTAGTTCAAAGAACTCGATAGGTTCTTCATAGTTTCTATCTTGGGATATGGTTATCATATGGCTATATAACCAGAATGTTTTTAGACAAGGTCTTTCTTTTATGGTCTAAATTGCAACAGAGTCACCAGGTGTTTTTTCTTGAGATTTTCAAAAAAGGCTCTTAAGGTAAAACACTAAAACTTATACAATACTGTGGGATTGCTGGTCCCACCAGGTGTGCCAAAAATTGTTGGAACAAAATCTACCTTTGGTTAATAGTGTTGCACCTTAGACTTTGCCAACATTGAATAGATAGATCTTGCTTGAGATCATCTATCTAGTCTCCAGAGAAGGCTGGTTCCTTTGAGTTTTTTAGAGAAAATGGGAACAAGAGATAAGGGAAATATAGCCTAAGCTAGAAATTTTATATGGTGCATATTAGACAACAACAAAGACAGATTTACTTATTCTATCCAAAGCATTTAAAACACATTTCCATACAAAAATTATATAATTCTAGACATGATTTCTGATATTTCGTTTAACATGCATATATATTAGATTCTTATTCCAGCAATATGATTTATGTATTGCAAAAGTTTAGATATAAGAATAGACTCAATTTACAATTCAATATTGTAAGCAAAAATAAAGAACATTAATACATACACTTGCACGATATGAACCAGAAGCCAATGGGAGATGCAATTTTATTGCTTGTATTCGAAGTACATACATTCAGTCTTGTAAACATCCAAGAGCCGACCCTTTTTTTGGAGTCGCTCACCCCTATATATACCCTAAAAGAGTATCTTTTTCTAAGTACATCTTACTTATTTTACAAGCAATCATCTGTAGTTTCTAATAATACACAACGGATTTCCTGCAGATTGGATAGATTGGCAATCATCCAGCGGACCTGCCAGGTTATAATCAATAGACCATTCTTCAGAAATCGGCACCTGATGTCAGTGCATGTCCCTAGTTGCTAAAAATATATTCTATTCCTTTACAACTGGCGTGTCACGAAATCACGATATTCTTTCCTTACTTTGCTCTTTTGCCGCCTCCAGCCACAAAAATGAGACATGTTGCGAAATCGTGACATTCGTCTCCTATTTTGCTCTTCTGCCGCTTCCAGCCATGAAAATGAGACATGTCATGAAATCATGACATTCGTATCTTACTTTGCTCTTTTGCTGCCTCCCACCATGAAAATGAGACATGTCACGAAATCGTGACATTCTTTCCTTGCTTTGCTTTTCTGCCGCTTCCAGCCACGAAAATGAGACATGTCACGAAATCATGACATTTGTCTCTTACTTTGCACTTTTGCTGCCTCCCACCGTGAAAATGAGACATGTTGCGAAATCACAACATTCTTTCCTTGCTTTGCTTTTCTGTCGCTTCCAGCCGTGAAAATGAGACATGTCGCGAAATTGTGACATTTGTCTCTTGCTTTGCTCTTTTGTTGCCTCCCGCCACGAAAATGAGACATGTCGCAAAATCGTGACATTCTTTCCTTGCTATGCTTTTCTGCCACTTCCAACCACGAAAATGAGACATGTGAAATCATGACATTTGTCTCTTGCTTTGCTCTTCTGCCGCTTTCGACCGCAAAAATGAGACATGTCGTGAAATCATGACATTCGTCTCTTACTTTGCTCTTTAGCTACCTCCCGTCGCGAAAATGAGACATTTCACGAAATCGTGACATTTCTGTCTTCAGATTGATTCTTCTTTGTGCATCACAAAAATGCGATATGTCACGAAATCATGACACTTCTGCCTCTTTGCTCCCTTTTTTTGCTCTTAGCCGTGAAAATACAACACGTCGCAATATCACAACACTTCTTCTCTTTTGGTCGCGACAAAGCAACATGTCGTGATATCGTGACAGTTTTTCTCTTTTGGCAGCCACAATGCAACATGTCGCGATATCGCGATACTTTTTCTCTTTTGGCTACGACAAAGCAACATGTCGCGATATCATGACATTTTTTCTCTTTTGCCAGCGATAATGCAACATGTCGCGGTATCGCGACACTTTTTCTCTTTTGGCCGCGACAAAGCAACATGTCATGATATCGCGACAATTTTTCTCTTTTGGCAGCGACAATGCAACATGTCGCGATATCACGACACTTTTTCTCTTTTGGCTACGACAAAGCAACATGTCGCAATATCATGACAGTTTTTCTCTTTTGGCAGCGACAATGCAATATGTCACGATATCGTGACACTTTTTCTCTTTTGGCAGTGACAATGCAACATGTAGCGATATCGCGACACTTTTTCCTCCTTGCGGTGCTTTGCATTTTCTTTGATCTTTAGCATATGGGCCACTTTGGTCTTCTTGGAAAATATGCAAAAATGAGCATCAAATTTGTAGTTAGTCACTTTTTGACTAACAGTAACCATTACCCTACCTTTTCCCCCTCCTACTCAAGATCTAGCTACTTCAAATTACACACTTGAATCAATGAAAATATTAATTAATTTGGTCTTCAATGAGATGTTTTATATGGAAAGGGAACAAAATACCTAGAGTATTTTAATATTAAAATAACCCAAGACCTTCTTTCTAGTAAGGTAGCCAAGGTAATAGACCCCAAGTTCAAGTCGTAACTAGGAGCAGAGCCATAACCAACAACTAATGTTGGTACCAATTGCTCTTTAATAAATACCATCTAATCCAACCAGGGAGATTGCTCCCATGTAGAACAATTATGTTGAAGAGTTTGTTTCCTAGTACTACACAACTCTAGATACTTGCTCCATCCAAGTTAATCTTAGGGAAATATCCCAACTCACCATAACTATTTTAAGTGAAGTGATTCCTTCTTAGGCATCTACATATTATTTAAAGGTCAACAATAAGGTGACAAATCCATCTACCCCTACTTCATTTCCTAATATGACTTGTATTCCCCAGGAGTAATTCTTGGTCACCTAGAATGAGGAGGAGGTTTACGTAGTATCTGATGTAGTGGGTATTCTAATAGATAATAGACCTCAAGTTCAATTATAGTAAGTGACATAGGCTAAAAAGTGAGTAGTTAAGGAGCAACACATGAGCAATATGATGACTTATCGTAACAATAATAGACAAGTTGAGTCAAGTCAATAGCATCTTGTCATGGTACCTCCAAAGCCTCCAATAATTATACCCCTAAAACTAGAATATTCCCTGATAGTTATCAAGAAAAATACCTATGAGATCTCATAGCAACAAAAAATTCAACCAAATTTATCCAAGATCCCTCAACCAACCAAAGACATGCCAAGTATCCCACTACCAACACATGCTATGCAAAAGGCTACCCCATTGAGACATTATGTTATGGATTATTTGAATAATTCCACCATGGTGGTGCATATTTGGGATATCCTATCCATTCTAGGATAGAAGGATCATTTAAATAAGGCCCTAGAAGAAAAATAAAATGAGTAGATTCAACAAAAGGGATCCACAATTATGCAAATATCATACCTAGGAATGAGCAAACCTAAACCACCCCCTTTTTATTTGTCTATCATCTACAAGGATAAGTTGATTCATAATTGCATGATAGATTTAAGGGAAAGTGCATTTTTTTATTCCAAAATGAGTAACAAATGCATTGGAGTTTAAGTATCAACTCATGAACAAGAGGGTGGTGCAACTAGACGATAATGTAGTCTAGATATTAGGGGTGGTAGAAGAACTTTTGATAATTTTGAATGCCTATCCAAATTTTTCTGTGATGTAGAATATTACAATAATTGATCTTCTTATTTCATTTGGAATTTACCTATCCAAACAAATGTAGTCTAGATCTTAGGGGTGATAGAAGAACTTTTTGCTCATTTTGAATGCCTATCCAAATTTGACTGTGATGTAGGATATTACAATAATTGATATCCCTGTTTCATTTGGCATCTACCTATCTAGACAATTTATCACTAAGCTAGGAGGATATTTATATTTAGAATAGTCTCTCATGGTCTTGAGGACTCCGTACAAGACTAAGTTTAGAATCCAATAAAAACCACTCTACTTGCATCATGTTGAGAACTTATTGACATATAGGATAAACAATGATTGATTTCGATGTCAAAACAAGAATGGTTTGAGTTAGAAATTATAGTTGATGAAATACATTCATTTATCCCATATGATCAAATGGACCAATGGGCTATCAAATTCTAGGATCCAGATCCTTCTAAGACATATTTATATCTACAAGGATGGATTGATATCCTAGCATAAGTTAAGCCCTAACCTTCATAAGATCATGTACAAAAAATGAGAGGGGTATATATCTCTATTTTGACATATATTGATGTTTTCATTAATTTTTGTTTTGTAGGATAATTTTCAAAACATGAAATCATATTAAAAACTACTTGCAATTCGAAGAGGTAGTTATACTATGATAAAGGAAATAAGCATTTCCAAAATATGGACATCAAATCAATACCTTAGGAGATGTGAGTTGATGGATTGTGAATCATAGGAATAGTACAAGCGGGCTACAATCACACATAAAAACAATTCCCTTAAAATGTTGTGGATTTTTGGGCTTGACAAGAGAAATAGCTCTTAGGGATTATAATTAAATAATTAAAATCATCCAATCAATGATAGTAATAGGGACACATAATATGGAGTTAATAAAAAATGTGATGATATGCCCTACCCCCTACCATGAACATAGAATGAAAATAACTCTATATCATGCAAATCCAATACCAAAAATAAATATGAAGATATTTTGCATCACCCTAACAAAAACAAGATAGGCTCCAGTTAGACAAAAACATGGTATATAAAGAGAGATATAAATTCATAAAAGAAGAATTTAGTGCAAGTAGGTGCCTCTACCTTAGGAAGAATACTATAAAAGGATAGTCACACATCCTTCTTATGACTCAAATTATGGTATAAGCTATGTTAGCCATATACTGATCATTGAAGCTACCTTTTAATGACTCTATATCCAATAGATAAGACCTTATTTTTTGGGTCCATCTCCTTCTACAAGAAAAATACTCTTGTGATCTACCAAAGCTATAGTGAAGGTTCACTACATTCCAACCAAATAGGGGTAATTATGACTAATGTTGACTCAAAATCTTATGTAGAATGAGAAGCCCTCAAACCATTTCTGACCACTAGGAAGCCCATGTTGAAGAATCACAAGGAAATTATCACCAGAGGTTGAGTATAGATGTAAAACCATAGGAGTTAAGTAACTAGGTTAACTACCAAATATTAATAGTTAGCTTCATAAAATAACTTCTTACATACTTTTTTATGATAACTAAATCAAACCCTACCATCGGTAGCAACTCATGAGATTTTTTAATGACAACTAAAATAGATTTATCTTTGATAGGGGTTGGACCCAAAACATAGTTGCATGTGAGATAGAAAATCTATTTATCATCTATATCTATTTGGTTTTATGGATCTTGACCTCTCATTCATAATCTCTCCACCACATACACAATAGAAAATTGAGGGAAAATCAATAGTTATGTGGGATAGATGGAGAATTTTAGGATCTCATCATGAACAGATCCCATGGGACATCTATTCCATCACATTTTAGAAAAGAATATTTATTAATTAATCTTCTCTACACTAGTGAATCCTTAAAAAAGGATACCAATGCATAATAATAGTAGAGTTACAAGAAACATATTAAGCACTTCAAGTCGAAGATCCTACGGACTAAAAAAATGTCACCGTATGTAGTTTGCATCAGTGTTTCAAAAAAAATTTCCTTAAAGGAACTAACAAGCAAAGTTATTAGAAAGAAAAAAAACAACTCTCAAACCTATAAGGGTAATAAAGGGTTCCTACCTAGGTAGCACTACTTTTCAAGAGTTTAGATGGACCATGCTAATCAGGTTTTTGACATCCAAAAGTTATGTGAAGTGTTAAGAACCTTCAAATAAAAATAAACACATTAACATAAAAATTGTAATAAAAGCAAAAAATCACGAAGAATGGAATATTGCAATATGAAATGTAAATGTAGAAATATATTAATCTCACAAATCACAACACAAAATCATGGGCCTCCTTGAGGGGGTAACCTCATTCAATACTTTCATTCAATATGCAAAATATACATTCATTCCTACACCTCGTATTTTTAAATACTTCGTAACACTACCTAATAGTCAAGGTTGGCTTACATGCAAAACGTCACCCAAGCTAGAATATTCTACCCAAAAAAATAGTTACATTCTTGATAACAATTACATAAAATGACACGACTTGTCTAGGCACTTCTAGTGACACAAACTATTGCAAAATATTACATAATATCATTACAAAATATTATAATGGGGATCCTTACATTAGGAAAGGGATTATTACATAATAGTGTTAGGATGAAGTCCTAACATGTCCTTCCCCTTCAAAAAATTTTGTCATCAAAGTTGAAGATGAGGAAATTATTGCTAAAGCTACTAAAGGGGCTCCCAAGTGGCATCTTTAAGTTGTAATCCTCACTATCGAATACGAACATTAGTGATGACATGGTTGAAAATGGTGTGTGATATCCTATTCAAAATTAATTTAGGCTTAAGAATTATGGATCCTTCTTCATCCAAATCTAGTAGTGGGGATTGTACCTAGACCTTGTTGCCAACAAAATTCTTGAGAGAGGGGACATGAAAGACTGGGTGAATTTTAGAAGTGGTTATAAGGGCTAGTTTGTAGGTTTTTGATGATATATTGTAACACCTGGTAAGGACCATATTATTTGGTGATAAGATTTTGATATCCATGAAGTTGAGGAGATGATTGTTTGTATGGTTGCAAGCAAAGAAAAACCATGCCACTGACTTCAAATCTATTCTTAGAGCAATGTTTATGAACTTGTTGACACATTTTATTCTAAGCCAAGTCAAGATTGACCTTAACTCATACTGTCTTAGGGTGGAATCCATAGCTTTAATCCTAAATCTTATTCGAATGTAAGAGGAGGGTGTTGGTGGAAGATAACCATATACTACTTCAAATGGAGTAACCTTAGTACTATGATATGAAGTGTTATACCACCACTCCATAGAAGGAATCCATTTGGACCATTGTGTAGGATGTTATGAGGTAAAGCAACAAAGGTATGTTTTAAAGCACTTATTAGAAATTTGAGGGTCATAAGCCAAACTCATTTTGAGCTAAGTTCCCTACAACTTCAATATTTCATGTCAATATGACTGATAAAAGTAGGGTCTCTATTAGATACAATTAATTTAGGTATTCCATGGAGATAAAATATGGAGTCTAAAAATACTTGGGCAATGATGAAAGCGATGTAGTGTTGAGAAAAGGAATAAAAATGAGCATACTTCATGAGACAATCCACTACCACTAGAATAATAGATTTTTCTCCTAATTTAGGTAACCCTTCAATGAAATTCATAGAGATAAATATCTAGACTTATTTAGAATTTGGTAAGAGTTTAAGGGTTCTAGGGAAACACATATTTTCTCCTTTCATGCATTGGTACCTATCATATCCTACCATAAAATATTGAATGCCCCTTTTCATTCCCCTCCCAAAAAAAGTATGCTTGGTCCTTTCATAGGTTTTGAGAAACCCTAAATGCCTAGTTGTTGGTGATGCATACATTTCTTGTAGGATGAGTTCCTTACTTGTGAATTTTGGGAAATGACAAGTCAATCGTGATATCATAAATATTGACCATCCAAAGTATAACAAGGGCATGATTTAAGCTCTACTTAGATTTTATTGACCAAAGTTTACAAATGCAAGTCCTTGGTCTATTCTTCCTTAAGATGATGGATCCATTGATGAAATGGTGTATATATAGCAAGTAGAATTTCTTGCTCTTCATATTGTTGGGATATGATATCAACCACCCTGTTCTCCTTGACTTTCTTATAGGTGATTTCATAGTCATAGCCTAACAATTTAGAAATCCATATTTGTTATTTTGGTGTAGCCACTTGAAATGTTGAAAATACCAGTATACCAATGAAAGAATAATGATTGCAATGATTAAACACAAAAGGTATGCAATGTAACACAATATGAAAAAATAAAGAAATAATGAATCAGATCCCTTTATATTAATAATAACTTGTTTTCATCAAAATTAGTTACAATCACATCCCCTTTCGGAAATAATTTGGGTAAACCATACAATGATCTCACATCCACAAACTGTCTCAAGCAGGGTTTCTTCATGAAATCCTCGAGGGGTGATGATATTTTTTTCTTGTGCTCTTTCCTTCCTGTAGAAACTTGAAGCCTATACACAGGAAGATAAATGAGGTTAATAGCATGTGCAGATATAATATTAATGAAAGCAATATAATATTAATAGCATGTAGCTTCGGTAATAATTAATCAATTAATAAGACAATTAATTAATTAATACTTTAGGCCAATGAATATATAATTTAATATTAATTAGTTTAATTAATATTAATATACTGATTAATTACGATTAACTAATTAGTATTTTATATGCTTGATTTTGGTATTGCCCATTTAAGTGGTGAAAACCACTATTTTGGCCCTAGGGCTACCAAGGTGGGTCATATGGCCTTTAGGGAGTCCATATAGGTAGTCTCCTAAATATGATGTGTTTTAGGTATCTACAAATACCCCTTTTTGGGATGCGTTGTGTGAAAACACAACGCGGAGAAAAAATAGATGACCAAGAGCCAAATTGAGGGTTGATGATTTTCATTGATCTTATCAATGTTAAATACCCTAATCATGAAAATATCATATATTTTTGAACCATTACTTTTAACAAGTTGTGGAACTTGATTTTAGTAAACATTTCAGCTGGGATTACAACTTTGAGGTATGATCTTGGCAGAATTTTTGGTCATGGGAAGACACTATGGGTCTATGAGCCTCCATGCTACACGAATACCAAGAATTTGTTTAATTGAAATTTTTACTTTTGCCCTAGAAAATAGGAAAGTGTATGATATTTTCTGGCAATGATTCTTAAATGAATGCAACTTGCATGATTGAGTGTTTAATTATTGATTTATTATGAATTTTGTGATGTAATGACTACCCCCTCAAGCGACGAGTCGCTTGACCAAGATGATTTGATTTGGGTTTGCTAGGACCATTATAAAATTTTAAGGGCTCATGCCCCATTACAACCTTTATTTTGACCCATTTATTACTTCTTTTTTTTAAGTCATATTATGGTAGTTTACTCATCCTACCGAATTTTATGGATAACCAATCACTGCAATCAACAAGTTTATAGAGTAAATTGTTAGATACGAAATTCACTCAAATTTTATTTTTAGATTTTTATGTGACCAAAGGGGTTAGGTGCCTTTGGAGCCTTTTGATGTTGACCAAAGGGCTTAAGCACCTTTGGGGATTTTGTATGGTGATTTGACCAAAGGGCTTAAGTGCCTTTGGGGCTTTTGGATGGTGATTTGTGTAGACATAAAAAATTGACCCACTTTAGTGGGAAATCTTCCCTGAGCCCTCTAGGATACCCCTTAGAATTTCCTATGGAAAAGGTAAGGCTTCTCCCACCATATTTTATCTTTTTTCTCTCTATATATGAAATCACACTCGTCCTTGACGACGAGATTTTGCATAGGTAAAATTGTGGTTGACCTTGACGGGGTGCGATTTCACCTTTTTAGGATTTTGTCTAAGGAAACCCTAATTATTTAGGTTTTGCATGTTTTACATCAGCCCTCCTTGGTTTTCCTACACATATCACCTTCAGATCCACTATATAAGGATGGTTTGAATTCATTATTTAAGCACACATGACGATAATTGATAATTAATACTAACATCAATTATTATCACAAAGTGTTTTATTATTCACTCATTGATTTGCATCCATATTCTTATTTTACAAGCAAGTTACCTTTGGAGTGTGAAGTTTGATTGGTTTTCTGTTGCATTGGATTGTTTATTGTTGTTGCTCACTCTTGATAGATTTGTGTTGAAGCCCTAAGCAGAGATCAACTATTCGGGAGGTCTCAACCCTTCTACTTTCTTCTTCGCTCTCTACCAGGTGAATTCATTCTATAATGCACATGTTTTAGTTCACTGCATTTGATATTTATTATTTTGCCTAAATTTGATATGTTTCATCTTACTTCTGTGAAATCATGCCCGGTCTCTATAGGGCATGATTTCGTTAGTGCGATATCATGGTCACCTGTTGTGGGGTGCAATTTCACCTGAGCTATGTCTGGGGGCAAATTGTTGTTCTAGATTTCTTACTTGCATTTTAGACTACATCTAGGGCATAGTTTTGCATTCTATTCTATGTTTTCATCATATTATTTTGATGTATCTTGATATGCTTGATTTCTTCCAAAGATCAATTTTTGCTTTTGTTTATCAAAGGTCGTTTAAAAGGACTTAGGGGGTTTGACTGCTACACCTCCAAGAATTGTTGTACAATGGCCTAAGTAGTCACCCTAACGCTAATCATATTTTTCAAGTGTTTGTCAAGTTATCTTGCAGGAATATGAATTGATGATAATATTGGATAAAGGATAAAGGTAAGGATAAATCATCAGATAAGCTAAGTGTTCCAATTAGTCTTTAGGTTGTTTTTTGAGTGCCTTCTATTTCTATTATAAACTCTAGATCTAATTTAATAGAAATAAAATTAATTAATTTCTATGCATTGAAGGATAAACAACATATAGCATGCACTTAGGGTTAATATTGTTTGTGCATGTTCTCTTGAGCCCTTGCTAAAAAATTTTATGTCTTGAAATCCTAGGTTAGAAAAGAATTCAAAGAAAGAATCATTCTAGGGTTAGCTCTTGTAATATTGCATTTTGTATTTTTGCATTGTCCTTTATCTTTCTTAGCATAGATCTAGAAAGGCCAAACCTAGGTGATTATCTAAAATCAAATACATCAAACATTCTTGAAATTCTCATGGACTTGGAGTGAGTACTTAAATCCATTCCTGGTAAAGCCTTCCTCCCTAGCACTAAGTGTAGAGAACAACATAGCCCCCACGTTTCAACCCAAAGTATTTCTCTATTTACGGATCTAGCCTTTAAAAATTGTATGTGGTAGGGCATTTTTCCCTCTTTACATCTTTGGTGAACCCGATGTGAACACCACATTTATTTTTAAACATCTTAAGCAAGATTACTAATTATGTTTGTGTGGATAGAAAAAACTTAATAACATATTTTAAAATATTTTTGTGTTTTTTGTTAGTATTCCTCTTCTATCCTTTCGCATCTTCTAATGGTTCCTCTTTTTAGAAGTCAGCGAAAGTGCCTTGAATCTAATTATGTTCCTCTAAAATATGATAATATTTATAGAGAGGATCCTAACATAGATTCGGAGGAACAAAATAACATGGAAACTAAAATGAGTTTTGATCCTTATGAGGGCCCTAATGGTGGGGTTTTCTTTTCATCATTTGAACACATTTGGAATTTTATGAAAGCTAATAGGGATAAGATATTGGATGGTATGGAGTGATAAGCTCATATCGAAAGAGGTGAGACTCCTCCACCTCCTCCTCCAATAATCTCCCTTGTGCTTGATCAAAATAACACCTTGCCCAAATCAATGGATCTTGATGTTTTAATAAACCAAGCAATCGATACTACTACTACATCCACCAACATTGGAAGGAATCTACAAGTCTCTCCAGTTAGTAGTGTCACTCAAAATGATTTTCAATTTCCTCTTCAATATTCTAATCTCAACACTTTTGATTCTATCCCACTAGATGTTAGTTGTCCATTTTCACAATGCACCATATATAACAATATTATCCATGCATCCAACTTGAGTCAAGCATTGTTTCCTCAACACACATATATTCCTACTTTAGGGAATTTGGGGATGATTCATACCATTAATCTAGAAGTGCAAAATTTGAAAAATATGATAAAGTAGTTGTTTTAAAAAGTTGAGATGATTCAGTCTTCAAGTTTTACTTACAGTTATAAGGAAGTGTGTAATCAGCCATTCAATCCTATTATTGATGTTAGGCCTTATCCTAAGCATTTTCCTATGCTAGTTTTGTCTATTTATAAGGGGACATAATATCCAATAGAGCATTTAAGAAGATTTAGAATAGCTTTCCATGATCTCATTTATTATGACATGTTGTTACTTAAAACATTTCCTAAGAGTCTTGGTGGCATGGCATTAGAATGGTACTATCGATTGCCTAATTATTCCTTGAAGAGTTTTGAAGAAATGGTAGAATTATTTTTTCAAAAATTTTGTGCCTATATTGAAAAGGAAGTAACAATAAAAGACATTTATAATTTGAAACAAAGTAAATAGGAAAATTTTTCAGATTTCTTGGCTCGTTGGAGAAGTTTAGTTGGACGGTTAAGATATACTTTACCTCAAAAAGATATGCTTGAGATATTTATTGGTAATTTACAATAATAGGTATCTTATGCATTAGAGACTACCACTATTACATATTTTGATCAAGCAATTGATTTAACAAGAAAAGTAGAACAAACTCTTATTAGAAGATGCTAAATCAAAGTCAAAGAAGAAAAACCTGTTGTCTCAACATAAGAATAAACACATAGGAGGTGATAGTGGAATGGATATTAGGCCTGTTAATAATTAGAAGATGCTAAATCAAAGTCAAAGAAGAAAAACCTGTTGTCTCAACATAAGAATAAACACATAGGAGGTGATAGTGGAATGGATATTAGGCCTGTTAATAGTTTTACTAACAACTTACAAAATATAGTACTTCAGAAACCTCCACAAAGGAATTTTACAAGACTTAATATGTCTATGGAAGTAGTTTTAAAACATCTTCTAGAAGCCAATGCAATTGAATTGCCTCCCATAAGATAACCAGATACTACAACTCATTGGTATAAGGTAGGTCAACATTGTGCATATCATAGAGTGAAAGGACATTGGAAAAATTCTTGTAAAATTTTAGAACATGTGGTTCAATATTTGATTGATGCAAGATGTATTAACTTAGGAAATTCTTAGGTGATAAAAAATAAAGTTTCTATTCAACAAAATTCAACTACCAATCAAGATATGGGAATATTCAAATATCCATTGCCAAAACATAATCAACAAGCAGTAAATCTAGTGGTTCATTAGAATGAGCCTCCTCCTTATGGTAATATGGTTGACATGGTTGAGATAACCACATGAAGGCAAGCTTAGACTCAACATCCTTTTGTTTTTGGTAGATAAGATACTAAAGCATTAATATCAAGTTTTACATGTTGACCCAAAACATTTTACAAAAATCAGCCCAGGGTCTGTTGATGAACATGTCCTTACTAAGGATCCTATATATGTAAAATCTACATGCCGCCAAAGCGATTACATCCGATAAGGCACATAGCCTATTATCAAAAATAAACTTCCCATACAACATTTTGGGTATACCCCGAGAAAACACACCTGCATCATAATTACAAAAAAAGAAATAGACATGGATCCCTTCCTTGAAATAGTGGAGAAACAAAAAGCTGCAAACACACAGTAGAGTACTGAAAAAAACTCCCACAAGCTCTATATTGACAGTTACTCTTAATAATTCTTTGGTGATTGCTTTCTTTCATATATGACATGCTTTGGGACCACATCCCATCTTGGCCAATCATCCTTGGAGAAGTGAACCTACTGGCTAGATTTATGGCGGTGACTATCTGGTGGTCCACATGGCTCTGGTTCGAAGTCTTATATTGTCGTTTCTTTCCTGCTCTATGATTATCAACCAACCTCAAATTACTAAGATAACTAGGAGCCATGTTATCTAACATGTGACTGTCCCTATTAGTATTTATGGTATTTCCAAGCAGTATCCATGAAGACTAACAACTCGGATAATTTTTATTGTGAGTCCATTTCAAAAAAGATACGGGAATACTCATAGCCTTCAAAATTACAGTGCCTTCCCTGTTGGTAAATTTGATTATCATTCTTGGCATTCTTGTTGAATAAGATCCTCTACTTCACTCAGGACATTATGTTTCCATTTGAAAAGTCCGTCACCATCGACACCCAAATTGGCCATCTTATCAGTAATTTTGTTAGCTTCCCGAAAGACATGTTGGGATTTTCTATCCTATATTCCCTAGAAAAGTATCCTAGCCTCTTCAAAAATTGTTTTAATACTCCAAGGAGGTGTTTTCCAATTATTGAGGAGATTTATAACATGCATAGAGTCTCCTTCTATGATCAAATTGCATTCTAAGTCTTGAGTCATTTGAAGACCTCTCCACATAGCTCTACCTTTAGCTTTGTTTTTCGTCCTTGTTCCCAAATATTCAAAAAATGCAAGCATCATATTCCCATTATGATCTCACACAATACCACCAGTGCCTACTCTGCCAGGATTGTTCTTAGCCACTCCATTAAAATTAAGCTTAAACCAACTCGTAGGAGGTGGGGACCACTTAACATTGGCTCTGGGGTTGACTACCCTAGGCACAAACTCATCTAACAAGGTTATGCTTAAATATTGAGCAATCGTGGTCTCCTACAAATGAGGTTTACATCTATCAAAAGGGATAAGGTTCACATTCTCATTGGCAAAGGATAGGATCCTGGCAATGATAGTTTGATGATCATGGATAGACTCATTAAAGACTCTATGGTTCCTTTCTAACCACACCTGCAAAAGATAAGGATTGAGACAAATTTTCCACATGTATCTAACTCTTTGGCTTGAAAAGTGGCAAGGCCACTGGACAAAAAAATCAAGTACGGTGGCTGGTGTAACCCAGGAAATATTGAAGGCCTAAAAAACTCCACTTAGGATAGTCAAGGAAACAGGGCACTCAAGTAAAATGTGATAAATGGTCTCCCAATTAGCCTTGCACAAATAACAATTATTAGTGATACAAATACCTTTACGAATCATATTATCAATGGTTAGAATTCTTCCTTGGATAACCAACCATGAAAAGACTACAATTTTTGGAATTATCCAAACTAAGTCCTTTTGGAGGACGAAATCCTTGTCATCAAGCATAAGCTTATAAGCTGATTTAACAATGAACTGCCCATTTTCCGTAAGAGCCCAGGTCATTTGATCTTCCTTGGGTCTCATGGGGATAAACTATTGCTCGAGAATGTTACAAAGATCATTTTATTCCACTTGAAATCCATGAATTCTTATTTGTTTCCACTTCATTCTGCCTTTGTCCTCAACCATATAATCGGAGACTTTTCTGCCAATGAGTTCTTCCATGATATCTCTGATTCAAGCTAAGTTAGTATATTGCGTCAGTGGTTCGTCCTTAGCCCACCTGTCATTCTAGCAATTTATCCTCTCACCATTGCCTAAAACCCATCTTAAACATTTTTTGATGATTTCCTTACAATTGAGAATTGCTTTCCAAAAAGCAAAACCTCTGATTGGAACTGAGTCACTTAGAAATTCCATATTTTGAATATACTTTCTTTTGATGATAGATGTCCATTCATTTTCTTCACCAGAAATAAGGCTCCACGCATGCTTAGCTAGTAAAGCTAAATTTAGTATTACAGCTCGGTTCAATTTTATAGAATAATCAAAGAAAGGTTTTTGACATAGGGACTCCACCTTTAGTATTGAAACCATAGCTAAGGTTTCATTTGATCTTCAAAAGTAGTTGGCTAAAATTCCACCAAATATTTCATTTTTAGTGCTCTTACAAACTTCTCCCAACCATAGAGATGCTTTGATGGAATTTCTAAAGCAACAATTAGTTCCCTCATATATTTATCCTAATGCTATAGTTAATGTCATAGGTTCTTTTGAGATACATAACATCTCATTTTCAAATGATAAACCTTCCTCAAACTTACAAGAATATTCTTCACTTTACATCACTACACTTATTGGGGATACCTTTGTTAAATGAATTTTCATTGATAATGGTTCTTCCCTAAAATTGTGTACATATCAATTCCTTCATAAATTTGGATTAAATGAGGAATATTTAACAAATTTTGATATCATTATAAAAGCTTTCAACAATGATTCCCAAGAGGCCTACGATGTCATATATCTTCCCCTTAAAGTTGGACCAAAAATATTGGATACTTTGTTTTATGTGGTACATTTTTTTGCTTCTTTTAATCTTCTTATTGGATGTCCTTAGATCCATGCAATGAAGGTTGTCCCTTCTACTCTTCATCAATACCTAAATTTCAAGTTTAAAAATCAAGTTGTCACCATTCTGGGTGACCCTCGACCATTTGAGTTTTTCTCAAATGTAGAGTGATATTGATCTAAGTTTAAGATATGTCTTATTTCTTCAATGGTTCCTCTGTGTTCCTCATCTCAGATATCAGAACAATTTCAAAATTAAAAAATTAGTGAGGAACATATCTTAAATTTGTCATCTTAGGATCATGACAATTGGTTTCTTCGAGAACCTCTTTTGGATCTAGCCAAGCTACCACCATCACCAAGAAAAATGGGTTTACCCCATAAGAAATGTGATTTTGTACACATTAGCACATGTACCTTTATCTTCGTAGGAACTGCCTTCAAAGAAAAGATACGTGGTAGCAACCCCTCTCCCATTGAGCATTCTTTTGCTCACTGTTACCTTTCCAATGATTACCCACTTCCTAAACAGATTCTATTAAGTATGGAATATGTAGATAAATGTTTGGGACCACAAAAGAAGGGCATTCAAGAGCCTTTGGATGTCCATATATGGCCTAGAAGATGTGGCATAGGTTTTATTACTAGTAAATACCAACCTTTACGATTTGACAATGATGATCATCTTATGACTTATGATGAATATATGGATTATAAAAAGTTAGAGGTGGGTGATGAGGATTATGGTCCCCCTTATTCTTTTGAGGTATTTTTTTGTAATATGATTGGTTTTGTATGTTCTAAAACTAAGCCTTCTATTTTAAAATAGGATCTTGCTTGGTTGTCTTATAATGATCTTTATGTTAAAAAGAATGGTCTTGATCAAAAATGCAATGATTATCATGCCATGGCTATCAAGGAAAGAGCTACGAAGGAGATTATCTATGATTTTCGTCATAGATATGACTTACTTTCTAGAAATTTCTTTGGTAAAATAGCTCATGGTATACTTATTTCTAATGCCAAGAAAGGTGACACACTTAGAATTTGTGTCGATTATCATCCTGTTTGCTTATACTAAAGCATAATAAATAAATAAATAAATAAAATAAACATCACATCAATTAATTATCATCTAGATCTACATTTGCATTTCCATTGCATCCATTTGCTTGTTCATATTGCATTGTTGCTTATCATATTTTGCACTATTTTCCTAATATTTAACACAAATTGCACGCTTGAGTGTCAAAATTTGCATGTTTGCTTGTTCATGATTTCTTGATCATATAGATTGTTTTTGTGATCCTACAACAATGTCATGTGATGATACCTACTTAGGTCATAGCTCACATGCATTGTACTTTCACTAGGATTTTGATGCCTAGTAGGATCCCCACCTAGGGATTCTTCTTCAATATTCTTCCTTGCTTCTCTTTGTTGCTCAAGTTCTATTTTTCCTTGGTCTTAGAAGTATTGATTTATCATATTTCTTGGGTCAAGGATGATAGTTTGTTAATATTTACTTGTTACTTCTTTGTTGCCTCCAAATTTTCTTCTTTATCTTTCTTTGCTTTGACAAGGAGATATGTGTGTTTATTTTTCTTCCTTTATATTTTTCAAAGTCGCCTTATTTTACACTTTTGCACACACTCACCATATTATTTTCATCTTTCAAAACCCCTATCAGGGGTGGCACTGACCTAATATATATTTTATCCTTATATTAAACCCCACATGGGATAGTTATACAACCTAGTGGGTATCTTATCGAATATGATCTCCTATCAAGTTATACTCCCTTTTGACTCAGTGATCTCAACACCCCATTACAGGATAAGATCCTTGGCCATTTTTAGTAGTCTTTGACATACATCCTAGTAGTTCATTGCCCCACAATAGTCAATTAGTGAGCAACCATCCATAGTGGGTTAGACTCTAACACTTCATAGTTTATGGCAAGTACTACACCCATAGTGGATTTAACTCCCCAGTTCTAGTATGATCATAGTATTTAATCACATTGATCCATTATGACCTATGCTAGTTTAGATACTATGTTTCACATATCCTTCTCTATTTCATGCGATTGACCTTTGGATATTTTTCTTCTTCTTCTTCTCCGTCTCCTTTTCATCCTCTTTTCTTCCTTTTGTTTTATTTCTTGTTTTCTTTTGTCTTATATTTCTTTATTTCTTCCTTCCATCCATTTCATCCATACATTTCATATAGTTTTGCATCTCATATAGTTTTTGCATACATAAACTATAAAACATAAATACCACATAATTAAATTATATCAAATACAAACGCATTCATACAAAATTTACAAGAAGCAGCTATGTATTACTCGATGAGAAAAATAGAGATACATCAGTGACTGGTTGGTGTACCACAGTCTAGTCTTGGTACACTCAACCAATCCCAAAATAGGTATGTCACCCCAACCCCTAGCCCTAGCTCTGAGAACCCATATCCTCTACTCTACTGGGATGAGGAGGTGGTTCAAGCAGCCACATACCCATGGATGGCCAAGCTGAGACTATCTGTTATCAAGATTGTGACCTGCTATTCAACTATAGGGATGGAGGGAGTATTGCCCTCTCCCCTCTAGTACCACCTATTAGTACATGTTCTCAAAGAAGGTAACTCATTGAATGGCCATAGCCATCCTCTCCCCTACCCTCTATAGTTCTTCCTACAGAAGTTGTATCACATCGTTGGCCTGGCTGCTCATGACAATAGCCATTCCCTCTGCCTAGGCCCTATGGCCCTCTATATTTAGATGACTCAACTTCCCTCAAAGATGATCGACCTCTACTCGAGTTGTATACCTCTTTGTCTCTATGATACTTAAAGAGATATGTAGTCCCTTGATCCTCTTGCACCTATCCTCCTAGAGCAGGTCCAACTATCTCCATAGATTCATAACATGATATCATAGCGCTTTTGCCTCCTCCCTCGGGTACCCTCATCTTAAGGCTTGGCCTCGATTAGATACTACTTATGTAGATGCCTCTCTTGATCCTCTGCATTATGGTACCCTAGCCTTTGTGGGGGAAACTCCAAATGTACCTACCTCCCTAGTCCCTATAGCACTGGTGTTCTCTGTCACTAGCTCAATTTGGACCTACAAATGTCTCTATCCTAGAGCTGCATAGCCCTACTAAACCTTATCTCTAGCCCTATGGGCTACCTCTCAAAAATATTACTACATTCTTGGGTCCATCACTTATTACCTTTGTATCAAAACTAGTGGAGAGACCCTCTAGGGCATGACTCCTCTGTACCACCACCTATAGTTGAAGGTCACTCCTGTGTTGTCCACCTTGGGATCCATGTAAGTAGGATCATACAAGTCCTCCTCTACCCACATCACCAAGTCAAGCTCACCTCTAACCCCTTCTAGGCCTTGGTATACTCTTTGATATTAGTAATCATCCAGGTTTTGGATTCCTTGTAAGATATTGAACTGCCTTAGGACTCGATCGAATCAGAAGACCTCTAGCTTCCCTCTCTTTGTAGTAAGCCATCTAGTCCTCCTAATCCTTGCTAGTTCTATCCTATCCTCATAACATACTAGGTGTAGATGCTAGGGTCATCATATAATATTGGCCTCCCTCGACTTGAAGAACACAAGCTTATACTGAGAGGGGGGTGAACAGTATAGCACCCACTTTTTACTTTCTTTCCAAACCAATATCAATTAATGTCCTTAATTGCAATAACCAAATATAGCAGTGTGCATTAATAACTCAGATAGCAATAGTAAGCAAGAGCACAAGTCACCACACTCCAGGGACACAATATTTAACGTGGTTCCCCCAATGTGGGGTACTCCACAAGATAATCTCCTTATAATATTTCACACAAAAATAAGGATCCTTATCCAATACAATGATTACTTTGATCTACTCAAAGCTAGGCAATACATTGATCTACTCAGGTAGGCAATCCATTGATCTGCTTAGCTAGGCAACACATTGATCTACTTAGGTAGGCAATCCATTGATCTGCTCAGCTAGGCAACACACTGATCTCTCAGTAGGCAATCCATTGATCTTATAGTTTTTTTTTTCTCTTTTTGTCTCTTTCTTTCATCAACTCTTTCTTTCAAAGCTCACAAGAACTTGTCCAAATTCTTCAACAAGCTCACATAGAACTTGTCCAAATCTGCTCAACAAGCTCACATAACTTGTCCAAATCTTTAACAAGCTCATTCAATAACTTGTCCAAATCTGCTCAACAAGCTCACAAAGAACTTGTCCAAATCTCTCAAAAACTATCCACAAAGCTGTCCAGAAAATCTATCCCAAAAGCCTTCTCAAAGGCTCAATCAATCATACTCAAGTAGTACTCAAATCTCATCCACAAATCTTATGAAGGCAAGGCTCAAATATGAACTCAACAATGAATGGTAATACACTCTTCAAAGGATGACAACTATGATCCACAATGATCTCAACTCAAATCAATCTCATAGAAGCATAAAGAGAATTGTTAGAGACTCAATATGTTCTATACTCAAATCCAATATCTTTCTCAACTCAAGGCAATCTCATAGAAGCATAAAGAGAATTGTTAGAGACTCAATATGTTCTATCCTCAAATCTCAATCTCAACTTAAATCCAGAATATAGAATAGTTTGTTTCATGGAACTTGAACAACCACTTCACACAATCACTTGACTAGGCTCAAACAACTCTTCTCAACCAACTACCACAAGGAACAACTCTTTCTTACAAACCCTAGTCCAAGCATGTATCAACCAACTCAAATGTTTCCAACAATGCTCAACCACAAATCTCACATAACAATGATACTCATGTTCTTCTCAAGTTCAAGTTCTTTGCATAACCAATGGGCTTCAACAACAATGCTAATAAAATATTCTTCACATAACAATGATACTCATGTTCTTTTCAAGTTCTTTGCATAACCAATGGGCTTTAACAACTATGCTTATAAAACAAGGTTTAACCACAACTCTCAAACTAGAAAACCTTGAAGCATTCAACCAACCACTTTCGAAAAGGAAACCACAATCAATCCTTTTCTCTCCAATGATATTTCAGAAATCAACCACCATAAACAAACAATAGGAGAATGTGCCCATACCTTTTATGAAGATGAAGAAACCCCTTTGGAAATCTGCCACACTCAACACACTTTGAAAAAGAACAAAACAACCTTCACTTTGAACCCCTTTACAAAAATAGAAATATCTCTTTACATACACCTTATTTCTCCATCTAATCAAGTTAATCAAATAGCCCTCGAAATAAGCTTTCCAACGATATATAATATGGTATACTTCTAAAAGAGGAAAACACCAAAAATTTCTCTTTTTCTAAAAGTGCATTTCAACCCTTATATCTTGCCTTCCAAGTAAATAAAAATTTAATCAAACATTATTCCCTTAGCATCACCTTATTCCTCCAACATTAGGCAATAATAAAAAATATTCAATAAAACGTTTACTTGCCTCTTAGAGGGAATCGAACCCTCGTCATCGCCCACTCAACACCACAACCACGATGCCAAAGACCACGTGAGCTATCTGCTCACATAGGACAGAGAGCAAAAATGCTCCCTATATTTCGCTGCCCTTGCTCATGCCAAAAACGTGCGCCAAATGCTCTTCTTCCACACTCTACGAAAATCGAACCCGGTGGGAATCGAACGCATGCCCTGTCGCAACCAAAAACTCCATGCTTCCCAAGCTCACCGTTGGACCACGCTGTCACATCGAAGGATTTCGGGGCTTCCGCTTTTTGTTCTCTTCGTTCGATGCTTAGACTTTTGAATCGAAAGCCTTTGCATATATATATGCAACCTTCCTTTAATTTCACATACGTCGGCACCTTTAATTATTAATTTCCTTTTGATGGCGCATGGTTTTTATGACGTCGGCGATGACTTTAATTTTAATTTTAAAATTAAATTTAAATTTTAAATAATTAAAATTTAAACTAAATATTTAAAATTAAATATCTCCATCATCGGGGCACCTTTTTCGATGAAACGAAAAGCCAACCTGGGTTTTAAGAAAAACCCATTTCAAATCTGCCATCCATGGTTTTAAATAAAACCTTTTATTTTGCCTGCCTTGGTTTTCACAAAAACCCTGTATATATCCATGCTTTCCAAAATATCATAAATGCTTATTTATGAAATACTTTGGCCACCAAAACTCAATGTGATCCATGTGACATCAATGACAACATAAAATACCTCAAATTTCCAACAATCTCCCCCTTTGTCATTGATGGCAACACCTCTAATGCAAATCACCACAGTCACTGCAAAAACCATTTCTGAGAATCAAAGTTGCTCCCCCTGACTCAATACTCTCTTTGGAGGCTGCTCCCCCTAACTCAATGCTCTCTTTGGAGGCTGCTCCCCCTAACTCAAATCTCTCTCCCTTACTCAAATATCTCCCCCTTTGACATCAATGGCAAAAGGGACACCTATGGGGCTAAAATATATGACTCTTAAGCTTAGCCCCCTCACCACCTTCTCTCTTGAGGTGATTAATTTTGGGGTGGGAGTACTTTTACTCCCATATTACATTGTTTCTTTCCTCTATCAACTTCCTTCCATGTTTTCTTGATATCCTTCTCTTGATGAATTACTTGATCTTCTTGTCTAGAACTTGTTTGACCTTCTTGCCTTGAACCTGTTTGGAATTGAGTCCTACACCATTTTGCAATATGTCCAAAGTTATTGCAATTAAAACACTTGATATTGTAGCCTTTGGATGGTGCCCAAATCTTGAATTCTTTCTTGAAATAATTTCCATATCCATTCCTTTCTTGAACCCTGTATTGTGAAGCTCTGTTTTCATGACCATTATGACCATGACTTCTGAATTGTGTAGCTCTAAAACCAAAACCATTTTGCTCATTTTCTTTGCACTGAGAAGCTCTATGACCAATCCTGTTGCATAAGAAGCAATGTCCCTAAAAACCATACCTTCTTCCTTTGAAGTTTCTTCTAGCAAAATCAAACTTCTTTGATCCATGGACCCGTAGTGTATAGCCCTGTGTCCAAATCCATTACAAGAAAAACAATGTC
This sequence comes from Wollemia nobilis, assembly GCA_028583015.1. Lineage (NCBI taxonomy): Eukaryota > Viridiplantae > Streptophyta > Pinopsida > Araucariales > Araucariaceae > Wollemia > Wollemia nobilis. The sequence continues at coordinate 2,358,389 of JAQPPZ010001679.1, read as the reverse complement.
CTTGAAAAGCCCTTTGTTCATGCCTTGGTTCCTCATACCTTTCTTGACCATTATCCTTATGATCATTTTCAACTTGTGCATTGCATCCTTGAACCTTCTTTGTAGTATCTAAATCTTCTTCCTTAATTTCTTCCTTGCTTTCCTCTTCAAGTATTTCTTTTCCTTTTGAACTTGATTCACCTATCTCAAAACAAGATCCAAATTGAATATTTGGAGCCATAGGAACTTTGGAACTTTCTTTATAAAACTTAGGTGCTTCCTTGCTTTCATATTTAAGAACTTCCTTTCCTTTTGAGTGTGATTCTTTTTGGAAGTGAGATACGACCTTAAAATAAGTTTCCACTCCTTTTTGAACCTTTTCATCTAACGTGTCATGTCTTGTCATTATTACCCTTAGTTCTTCATTCATCCTTTCTTCTATTCTTTTTGCATTTTGAAGCTCTTCTCTGAGATTACTGATTGTATGAAGTAGTTCTTCTCTGATTTTGATATCTGTTCGAATCTTGTTTTCAAGATTTTTGTATTCTTCTTTTAGCCTTTTGACTTCTGATTTTTGTTTTCTTGGCTCATCCTCTTCCTTTTTTATTACCAAAAGTGAGACTTCTTTATCTTCATTGTTACTGAGATCATTATCATCTTCTATAGCAAACAAACTCTCATGATTTCTTTGACCATGCCTGTTTCCTTGATGTGTCATCTCATCTTCACTATCACTGAATCCATTGCAATATCCTGATCTGTGATCTCTTTGACCACACACAAAGCACTGTTCTCTTTCACCTTCTATTCCAAGGAATAGATGTTCTTCCTTTTCATCATCTGACTTGTCTTTATCATTGTGATCTGAGCTATCACTTGCTTCTACAATGTAGTAAGATTTCTTTACCTTACGAAAATTTTTCTTCTTCTCATACCTGTTTTGCTTGTATCTGTCATCTTTGTCATGCTTATGCTTTCCATATTCTTTTCTTCTGTGACCCTATTTTTCATCATCACTATTTTCTTCATGTGGACACTTGTGTGCATAGTGACCAAGATCACCACACTTGTAGCATCTGACTTTCCTCATATCCCTAAAATTCCTTGAGTCCTTATTCCTTTTGATGAAGTTAGCTTCCTCATCATTAACTGGATCTCTATCTATCTCTGGAACCTTCCCTTTCTCTTTCTCTGAAGCCTTGAATGCAATCTCTTTTATTGGAACCTGATGCTTACTCACCCTCATCTCATAAGCTGTGAGAGTTCCTTGTAGTTCTTCCATTGTTAGCTTGTTGATATCCATTGTTTCTTCTATTGCTGAAACCTTTGCATCATACTTCATGGGAAGTGATCTCAAAACCTTTTGAGTAACTTCTGATTCTTTCATCTCAAATCCTAGGCCTCTCATGGTGTTAGTAATCTCATCAACTCGAAGTAAAAACTTTGCAATATCTTCAGAATCTTCCATTTTCAATTCCTCAAATATTTTTCTATGAGTTTGTAGTTTTGACAACTTTACCTTGGAATCTCCTTCATAAGTATTCCACAACTTGGTCCACATTTCATTAGCTGAATTACATACCATGACCTTTGCAAAATCTATCTCACGTAGCCCACTCAAAATATAATTTATTGCCCTTGCATTGATCTCAACCAATTTCTTGATAGTCTTATCTGCCTCGGGATCACCTTCAACCTTATACTCTTTTTCAACCATCTGCCATACCTCATATCCTTGTGATATCAAGTAGTTCTTCATTCTCATGCTCCAGAAAGCATAATTGTTATCATCAAATAGTGGTGCCTTATTTGTAGATGATCCATTCTGTGAAGCCATCTGTGTTCTTGTAGAATCTGCCCTCAAGTTGTTAGCCTTTCCGAAGGAACCCGCTCTGATACCAATTGAAGAACACAAGCTTATATTGAGAGGGGGTGAACAGTATAGCACCCACTTTTTACTTTCTTTCCAAACCAATATCAATTAATGTCCTTAATTGCAATAACCAAATATAGCAGTGTGCATTAATAACTTAGATAGCAATAGTAAGCAAGAGCACAAGTCACCACACACAATTGAGACACAAGATTTAACATGGTTCCCCCAATGTGGGGTACTCCACAAGATAATCTCCTTATAATATTTCACACAGAAATAAGGATCCTTATCCAATACAATGATTACTTTGATCTGCTCAAAGCTAGGCAATACACTGATCTGCTCAGGTAGGCAATCCACTGATCTACTTAGCTAGGCAACACACTGATCTGCTTAGGTAGGCAATCCATTGATCTGCTTAGCTAGGCAACACATTGATCTTCTCAGGTAGGCAATCCACTGATCTTCTCATCTAGGCAACACACTGATCTACTCAGGTAGGCAATCCACTGATCTTCTTAGCTAGGCACTCCACTGATCTGCTCAACAAGCTCACATAGAACTTGTCCAAATCTACTCAACAAGCTCACACATAACTTGTCCAAATCTGCTCAACAAGCTCACACAGAACTTGTCCAAATCTGCTCAACAAGCTCACATAGAACTTGTCCAAATCTGCTCAACAAGCTCACACAGAACTTGTCCAAATCTGCTCAACAAGCTCACATAGAACTTGTCCAAATCTGCTCAACAATCTCACATAGAACTTGTCCAAATCTGCTCAAAAACTATCCACAAAGTTGTCTAAAAATCTATCCCAAAAGCCTTCTCAAAGGCTCAATCAATCATACTCAAGTAGTACTCAAATCTCATCCACAAATCTTATGAAGGCAAGGCTCAAATATGAACTCAACAATGAATGGTAATACACTCTTCAAAGGATGACAACTATGATCCACAATGATCTCAACTCAAATCAATCTCATAGAAGCATAAAGAGAATTGTTAGAGACTCAATATGTTCTATACTCAAATCCAATATCTTTCTCAACTCAAGGCAATCTCATAGAAGCATAAAGAGAATTGTTAGAGACTCAATATGTTCTATCCTCAAATCTCAATCTCAACTTAAATCCATAATATAGAATAGTTTGTTTCATGGAACTTGAACAACCACTTCACACAATCACTTGACTAGGCTCAAACAACTCTTCTCAACCAACTACCACAAGGAACAACTCTTTCTTACAAACCCTAGTCCAAGCATGTATCAACCAACTCAAATGTTTCCAATAATGCTCAACCACAAATCTCACATAACAATGATACTCATGTTCTTCTCAAGTTCAAGTTCTTTGCATAACCAATGGGCTTCAACAACTATGCTTATAAAACAAGGTTTAACCACAACTCTCAAACTAGAAAACCTTGAAGCATTCAACCAACCACTTTCGAAAAGGAAACCACAATCAATCCTTTTCTCTCCAATGATATTTCAGAAATCAACCACCATAAACAAACAATAGGAGAATGTGCCCATACCTTTTATGAAGATGAAGAAACCCCTTTGGAAATCTGCCACACTCAACACACTTTGAAAAAGAACAAAACAACCTTCACTTTGAACCCCTTTACAAAAATAGAAATATCTCTTTACATACACCTTATTTCTCCATCTAATCAAGTTAATCAAATAGCCCTCGAAATAAGATTTCCAACGATATATAATATGGTATACTTCTAAAAGAGGAAAACACCAAAAATTTCTCTTTTTCTAAAAGTGCATTTCAACCCTTATATCTTGCCTTCCAAGTAAATAAAAATTTAATCAAACATTATTCCCTTAGCATCACCTTATTCCTCCAACATTAGGCAATAATAAAAAATATTCAATAAAACGTTTACTTGCCTCTTAGAGGGAATCGAACCCTCGTCACTGCCCACTCAACACCACAACCATGGCGCCAAAGACCACGTGAGCTATCTGCTCACATAGGACAGAGAGCAAAAATGCTCCCTATATTTCGCTTGCCCTTGCTCATGCCAAAAATGTGCGCCAAATGCTCTTCTTCCACACTCTACGAAAATCGAACCCGGTGGGAATCGAACGCATGCCCTGTCGCAACCAAAAACTCCATGCTTCCCAAGCTCACCGTTGGACCACGCTGTCACATCGAAGGATTTCGGGGCTTCCACTTTTTGTTCTCTTCGTTCGATGCTTAGACTTTTGAATCGAAAGCCTTTGCATATATATATGCAACCTTCCTTTAATTTCACATACGTCGGCACCTTTAATTATTAATTTCCTTTTGATGGCGCATGGTTTTTATGACGTCGGCGATGACTTTAATTTTAATTTTAAAATTTAAATTTTAATTTTAAATAATTAAAATTTAAACTAAATATTTAAAATTAAATATCTCCATCATCGGGGCACCTTTTTCGATGAAACGAAAAGCCAACCCGGGTTTTAAGAAAAACCCATTTCAAATATGCCATCCATGGTTTTAAATAAAACCTTTTATTTTGCCTACCTTGGTTTTCACAAAAACCCTGTATATATCCATGCTTTCCAAAATATCATAAATGCTTATTTATGAAATACTTTGGCCACCAAAACTCAATGTGATCCATGTGACATCAATGATCCATGTGACATCAATGACAACTTAAAATACCTCAAATTTCCAACACAACTCATCTATTACCTACCTCGCTAGTGGAAGCTTCCCAATGTAGGTCCTTGTGACCCGCTCTAGGGATATGGACCATCTGTATGTTGCTGGCTACTTTGAGCTGGATAATGGTCCTAGCAATTCATCTAGTCTCTACAGCGCTATGTGCTTCCAACTCCATACCTGGAGTAAAGTTGTACAAACTATCCCTATATGTCGCTTGTACACAACATTGTACAATATCATTTACAAGTGGGCAATCACATATGGAACCCATGTGAACCAAATTCCTTAGTGTCGCATGTCTACTACTACACCCACTATAGTCTATGGTAGATATCGCCTACTCATGTGGCACATCAGTAGTCCTGCCACCACCCCACAAATCATGGTCATCAATGGATCCACCCCATATCGTCCCACCAAGTCATCCATGACTATGGTGCTCTCTTGCACCTAGTGGGTCCAGCCTCCTGAAAATCACTGTAAGGTCACTGGCCTTTGTCACACTCTATAAATCACTGTCTCTCTAATAGGGATGTGCAAGATGCACCACACATCCTCCAATGTAACAATCATCTCTCCCATAGGTAACCGACAGGTAGATGATTTTTGGTACCATCTCTTCACTAGAGTTGTCAGTAGAGCCATGTTTGCCTCTACTCAAGGCATATTCGCCAGATGGTCTAGCACCTCAACTCCTAGTGTTTCTCTCTCTTCATGCTCTAGTACCTCCAGCTCCACCTCTAAGGAGCTTATCCATCACTCACAGCTCTCGAGTACTCTAAGCTACAATAACAACAATAACAAAAATTTCCATCAGTTTAATTAATCAAGCATTAATTCTAATTAAATTAAATTAAAAAATTTAGTTTTATTGCTAAATATTAAAATTTGCATTCCTATTGTGTAGCTTGCCTGCTTCTATCATTATTTCCCTTTTTTTTCTCTTTCCTTGTTTCTTTTTTTTGTTTCTTCCTTTTTCCCCTTCAACGAAATCATGCTAAGTTTTACAAGACCATGATTTCACCGAGGTGAGGTCACACCCCATCCTCTATGAGTTGTGATTTCATGAAATCATGTCTGATCTATTCACCAAGTGCAATTTGACCACTGCTACCCAAGGCAAAATCACAATCGGGTCATGAAATCGCATCTAGGTCGTACGTAGAAAAACCATCGATCTTGGTAGAAAACCACCTAAAAAACATGAAAAAAATTGTAAAAAATAAAATGCTAGGATAATTTTTGACTCTATCTCTACCTACTCCACCTCTATTCTGGCCTCACCCCTCATGATCATCGAACGATGCACCAGTAGTGCCATCTCCTATTTTCTCCTGAGCCCCTTTTCTCCTCTTTCGCACGATAAAAATGAATTACAATTTAACCTCTTTTTCACTTTTATCCCTATTTTTTTCTTTTACCTACTCCTTTTTATTTTTGCGCTTTTGCCTCTCTTCTTCTTCTTCTACATCTATCTTTTTGACTTTTCATGAGGATTATGTCCCTCATAAAACTCGAGGGGACACCTTGGCCTTAGAGGTATTAATGTCCCCAATACCTCGATTTACGTGCAAAACATGAAAGTGTTCAAAATAAAATTATTTTTGCACCACCATTTTCTTCTAAACTAGCCACCCCATTTTTTCTTATCACCTTTTGTCTGTGATTTTTTACATATTTTCTTTGACACATTTATTAGGCCATAAATGCATCAAAGAGGGGGTAAAATGTAGACACAAAAAATTGACCCACTTTAGTGGGTAATCTTCCTTGAGCCCTCTAGGATACCCCTTAGACTTGCCTAGGGAAAGGGTAAGGCTTATCCCCACTATTTTTCTCTCTCTCTATGTGAAATCATGCTCACCCTTGACAGGGCATGATTTTGCATAGGTGAAATCATGGTTGGCCTTGATGGGGTATTATTTCATCGTTTTAGGGTTTTCCCTAAGGAAACCCTAAAAGGACCTAGGGGGCTTGACTTTTGTGCCTCCAAGCAATGTTGTATAGTGGCCTAAGAAGGCCTCCTAATGCTAATCACATTTTTCAAGTGTTTTTCAAGTTATCTTGCAGGAACAAGAATTGTTGATATTATTGGATAAAGGGATAAAAGCAAGGATCAACCATCAGATAAGATAAGTGTTCCAGTTAATATTTAGGTTATTTTTTGGGTGCTTTATATTTTTTATAAACCCTAGATCTGATTTAATAGAAATATATTTAATTAATTCTAGGTATTTGAAAGATAAACAACATATAGTGTGCACTTAGGGTTAATCATGTTTGTGCATTTCTCTTGAGCCCTTGCTTAAAGGTTATTTGCTTAGAACCCTAGGTTAGAAAGCATTCAAATAAAGAATCATACTAGGGTTAGTTCTTGTATTCTTGCATTCTATATTTCTACATTGTCCTTTATCTTTTATAGCATAGATTTAAAAAGGCCAAATCTAGGTGTTTGTCTTGAATTAAATACATCAAACATTCTTGAAATTCCTGTGGACTTGGAGCAAGTCCTCAAAGTTATTCCTGGTGAACCCTTTCCCCTTAGCACTAAGTGTAGAGAATAAATCAGCCCTCGTGGTTCACCCCAAAGTCTTCTCTCTTTCAAATATATCTTTTGGGAATTGTATGTGGTAGGGCAGTTTTCCCCCTCTAAATCATTGGTGAACCTGCATGAACACCTCCTTTTATTTTAAAAACTTTAAATAAGACCATTAATTTACTTGTTTGGTTTTAGAACATTAATAATATATTAAAAACTATCTTGTGTGATTTTCGTTAGTTTTCTCTTCTATCCTTTCATTTCTTCTAATGGATCCATTCCTTAGAATTCAGCAAAAGCTTCTTGAATCTAATTATGTTCCCTCAGAATATGATCATATTGATAGAGAGAATCCTAACTTGGATTCAGAAGAGCAAGCCAATATTGAAACTAAAACAAACCTTGATCCTAATGGTGGGTACCATTTTAAATCTTTTGATCATGTTTTGAATTTCATGAAACACCACAAGGAGGATTTTCTGAGGGCTATGGAGCAGGAACCTCAACTTGAAGGAGGTGATGCTCCTCTTCCAATTGTCCCTCCTAGGCATGTGCATGATAACCCTTTATCTGAATCTTTTAATCATGGTAATCGTGTCCATCAACCGACCTATTCCACTACTATAACCACTAACATTGGAAGAAGTCCACAAGTTCCTCCAACCAGTAGTGTCACTCACAATTATATTCAATTTCCTCCTCAATATACTAATCTCAATATTCCTTCTTCTATTCCACCAATTGTAAGTTATACTCTCTAATAAGGTATCACATATCACAATAGTATCAATACTTCCAATATGTGCCAAGTACCTGTTTAACAACCTACCTATACCCCTCTGAAGAACACAAGCTTCTACTGAGAGGGGGGGTGAACAATAAAAGATCATTTTTTTCTTTTCTTTCCAAAATAATATTATGCAATGTATAGATAGCAATATCAACAATAGTAATCAAATCAATTCATAAATCACCACACACAATAGAGACACCATAATTTATTTGGTTCACCCAATGTGGGCTACTCCATGGAGAAAATATTTCATTAAAATTTTCTCAATCAATATCTTGGTAATTCTCTCCCTTTTACAATTTATATGGACCTTCATCTAAAGGAGATACCAATCCCCTAAATCAAGTTCGTGGATCTCTATCCATAGGAGAACTTCTCCTCTACTCTGGCTGGTGATCCTCTAGAAGACTATTGCCTCCACTACACTGGCTTGTGGATCTCTCTCCATTGAAGACTCTTGTCCCCACTTAGAAGACCTATCCTCACTACCCTGGCTAATGGATCTATATCTGCTGAAGACTACTATCCTTTACTCTCTATCACCACCAAAGCTCTATCTCAAATCTATACTAAACATTGTCCTTCGATCTAGCACAAATCTACTCAATCTCTATATTTGGTCTGGCATAAACCTGTCCTCAAAGTTTCACCAAATGCTATTCTCAAATATGCACTAAACACATTCCTTCGGTCTAGCACAAACCTATCCTCAATATCTATCCTCAAGCCTTAACTAAAAGCTTGACTCAATCTCAAATCAACTTTGCTACATCTGCCCTAAACCTTAACTCAAGGTTTGAACAAATCAATCAATCAACTCTGCTCTCAAGCCTTCTCAAAGACTTGTCTTAAATTTGCCTTGTAAGCTTCCTCAAAATCTCACACTAATCTATCCACAAGTCCTCTCTTAGAACTTTCTCAAATATGCTCTATAAGTCCTCTCTAGAACTTGCTCAAAATAGCTACACAAGTCCTCTCTAGAACTTGTCCAATATGCTCAATAAGTCCTCTCAATAAGTCCAAATCTACTCAATATTTGTATTGTAATATTCCACGAAATCTCACACTAAATATTTCCATAAGTCTTCTCAAAGACTTACCTCAAATATGCTCAACAATTCCACATAGAACTTGTCCATTCTCATAGACACATAAAGAAAATTTTTAGAGACTCAATATGTTCTATACTTATCACAATGCTCAATTAATTTCAAGCACTCTATTAGAAACATAAGGAGTATTTTTAGAGACTCAATATGCTTCAATTTCAACTCAATGCTCAATCAATTTCTCAAATCAGAATATAGATTAATTTTTTTTATGGAACTTGAACAATCACTTCACACACCCACTTGACTAGGCTCGACAAACTCTACTTAATCAATCACTCAATGAAACAACCCTTGCTCACAAAACCTACTCCAAGCACATGAAAACTTACTCAAAATATTTCCAACAATGCCCAACAACAAGTTTCACATAACAATGATACTCATGTTCTTTTCAAACTCTAGTTCAAGTTCTTTGCTCAACAACTCACTTCAACAACAATGCTTATAAAATAATCTTCACATAGCAATGATACTCAAACCCTATTTCAAGTTCTTCACACAACTAATGACTTCAACAACAATGCTTATAAAACAATCTTCACATAGCAATGATACTCAAACCCTAGTTCATGTTCTTCACACAACCAATGGATTCAACAACAATGCTTATAAAACAAGGTTTTAACAACAACTCTTTATTCCATAAAACCTTGAAGCATTAACTCAATACATTCAATAGGAAACCCTAATCAATTCCTTTTCACTCCAAACTTATTTTCCAGAAAACCAACTAGACAACTTAACTATGGAATAATGTGTTCATACCTTTTTCTTGATGATGAAGGAATCTCATAAATCTACCACAACCATAAACACTTCTTTGCCAAGATTGAAGAAATTATTATATGATAAACTTCCTCAAAATACAGTGTAAATATCAAGACACGCATACACCTTATCACTCCATCTTTAAGAAAACATTCATCAACATTTTATAAAAATAATACACCACTTACATCTTATAATCTTCCAATAAAAATAATATTCAATGCACTCTTCTTTTCAAGATAACTCAATGCTAGAAGTTCCCTCTATATTTTTAATACTTCAAAAAATCAATGTGACAAAAGCACTTTATTAAAATAAAACTAACACCTTATTCCTCCAACTTATCAAAAATAATTTTCAACAAACAATCCTTTTAAGCAACCCTTTTAACTTCAAACTTTAGGTAACACACAAAAATAATAATCAAAATTTATTACCTTGCCTTGTAAGGGATTCAAACTCATAGCGCAATCTCAACCAGCGCCATAGCCGCGGCTCCAACCACCGCACGAGCTAGGCACTCGCTTGGGGACCAAGGAGCACCACGTGCTCCAAAATATTCCCCACCTTGCCTAGCATAAAAACGTGTGCTTTTATTTGGTGCTTCCAAAACTAATGCAACCACCAAAAATTTTGTCACCGCATTTTGAACCTAGGTCTCCTAGCACCCAAACACTCTAACCGTTGTCCTCCTACCACTAGTCCATGCTGCCCAGTTGGTGCTTGGTACTTTGGCTATTTTCCTCTTAAACCTTATTTGTTGGCACTAAAACATAAAATTTGCTTCTCTTATTCCACACGAATTCAACACAATTGCACGCATTCATTAATCGAACAAAAGGATAATTTTTAATGCCTCTACGACATTGGTATATATTGATTTCCCTCCATGCATAACGTCAGTGCTCAAACTTCCTCCAATATATTATATGTCAGCGCTTTTTATTTCCCTTTGAACTTATTAATTTATAAAATATTTAAATTCATTTGAATTTAAATTTTATAAATTATTTCTTTAAAACCCTTTGGTTTTATTAAGGCCATATTTCATTGTACAACTTGGTATAAATAATATTTATTTATAAAATTTAAATTCACTTTTAATTCAAATATTTTATGAAATAAATATTAAACCTTCCTTTGGCTTTGCAATAATCTTCCTTGGCTTTTTATGAAAAACCTTTTAACTTATGCTTCCACATAATATTAAAAATATTACGAAGCCCTTTTACCTTTAACCTCTGCATTGTTCCTCTTGACCTTTGACATCATCAGTGGCTTATTCCTGGATATCAATGATAACTTTAACAAATTTGTTTCTTGAAAAATTCCTTGACATTAATGATGACTTCATTCCTTGACATCAATGACAACTTGACTTAATGTCAAAATGTCCAACAATCTCCCCCTTTGTCATTGATGGAAACCCAAATTCTTTTTATTTAAAACTTGGCTTTTTCTTTGTTCTGCTTCCCCTGGCCCAATGCTTTCTCCTTTTACTCAAATACCAAATCTCTCCCCCTTACTCAAATCTCTCCCCCTTTGACATCAATGGCAAAGGGTCACCTTTGGGGCTTGGGGCTAAGAATGAGCCTCTTAGCTTAGCCCCTTCCCCATCTCCTCTTGAGGTGGTTAATTCTAGGGTGGCAGTATTTCTACTCCTAAAAAGCATTATTCTTTACCTTTATCCTCTTTCCTTCTTATCTGACCCTTCTGATTCCTCTGACTGTTTCTTTCCATGTCCATGTTCTTGTTCATGTCTTCATTCCTGTCCCTATTCCTATTCCTATTCTTGTTCATATTCATATTCATGTTCCTGTTCATATCCATGTTTTTGTTCTTGTTCTTGTTCTTGCTTGATTTTACAATGTCTCTCTACACCACTTTGTTGTGTAAACATAATTATTGCACTTATAACACTTAATTTTATTATTCCTAGGAGGTGCAAATGTCTTAGGATTTCTCCTAGTGAAGCCATATCCTCTTTTGTTATGAACTCTACAATTATTTGCCTTGTGATCAAACTGATTACATGAGTGGTAATACCCATGGAAAAGTTGTATGTTCCCATATTCTTGTCTATCCTGTGTCCTACACTGTGAAGCCATGTGCCCAAACCTATGACATGAAAAATATCTTCCTTTTAAGCCTCCTTGTATTGACCTCATTGGTCTCCTAGTCTCTCTTGACCTATTTTGATTATTTTTCCATCTGTATCTTCTTTGTGCATTGTTCCTATTCTTGTTGAACTCTCTATTTTCCAACTCATCCTCAGATGCCTCAATATCTTTTACACTATCTTCTTCTAAAGTATATTCATCTAAATTTCTTCTCCTCCAAAACTTAAGGTTGACTTTCCTTCCCATTTCTTCTATTCTTGTTCAAATCCAATACCTGTTTTTCTTGATGTAGGCTTTTATATCTTGATGAACTTATCCATGTTTTTTGAGTTGTTTTTAAACCCTTTTAGCTTGACTTTGGAGTCTTCTAAATATTCTCTTACTAGTGCCACTTCTTGTGCTAACTTTTCACATTCTAAGATCTTTTCTTCTAACTTATATTTGAACCTTTTTGCCTTAGCCTTTGATTTTCTAAGTCCTCTATAAGCAATCTTCTCTCTTCATCACATTCTTGAAAGTAAATTTCAAGTTTAGAGTGTTGCTTTCTTACCTTCTTTACCGTTTTAAGAGCATAAATAAGTTCTCCCTTAAGATCATATCCATATTTCTCTGAATATTCCTCTATTTGTTTGCATTTGTCCACATCTTTATTTTCTATTGGCTTATCTTCTATAGGATCACCTACTTCTTCTTCTAATGCCATTAGAAGGTTTTTATCTGGTCCTTCAAGTGCATCCTCATATTCATCATCACTAAAACTATAACCATCCCTTGTACAATTATCTTCAATATGTCCAAAGTTACCACATCTAAAACACTTGAGAATTACTGGAGTCATTTTCTTAACTTGTTCTTTTTATTCAATCATAAATAGGACTTCATCTCTATCATTATCTAAAAAACTAGCATCACTATCACTTGAGTACTTACTTGCCTTATCCACATAGTAGCTCCTATTTTACCTTTGAAAGAACTTCTATTCTTGTCTACTTTGTCCATCCTTGCTTTTCTTTTGGTGCCTATATCTTTCTAATTCCCTGTTCTTGTGATCCTATTTTTCCTTATAATTGTTATTCTTATTTTCTTGATAGTCAATTGTATAATGACCATACCTTCCATAATTGAAACATTTAACATATATTGTATCTCTAGATCTTCTTGAATCCTTATTCCTTCTGCCATAATTTTCTTCTTCATAAATGGATGACTCATTTCTTGATTCTGAATTCTTACCCTTTGTCTTTTTGATTGCATTGAAAGCTACTTCTTTATGATAATTTTGTTCCTCTTTTGTTTTTATATCATGTGTTGTAATAATACAAAGCAACATATCTCTTGTCAAAGTATCACCATCCATTGACACTTCTATAGCAGAAACATTTTCACTGAATCTTTTTGGAATAGTTCTTAAGACTTTATCACAAACATCTAATTCATAAATATTCATTCCAAGTCCTTGCATAGCATTAACAACCTCATCAATTCGAAGTAGATAAGTACTAATGTTTTCCTCATATTTCATTCTTAATTCTTCAAATTATCCTTTGAGATTTCACATCTTTGCTTTCTTGACACATTTATCTCCTTCATATATATTTTGCAATTTATCCCATATTTATTTTGTAGTTTGACAATGCATAACTTTCATAGACTCTATTCTATGCAAACATTTCAAAAGTGCATTCATTGTTAGTCTCACAATGACACTGAGATGGGGGGGGTGAATCAGTGTAGCTATTTAAATTCAAATCTACAACTCTTAACATTGAAACATTGAAGATTTAAATCAGATAAAGCAAGCATAACAAGAGAGCATTCCACAACACATGATGTAACGAGGTTCACCAATTTGGCTACTCCTCAAAAATGACTACTTGTATTACCATCCAGATATAGCCTTTGCAAAATACCAATTTTACAATTAATTTACCATCACCCACTGGAAGGAGCACCAACCCCTGATTTATCTGCACCAATAGAAAGGAGCACCAACTCCTAATTTATTTGCACCAATAGAAAGAAGCACCAACCCCTGATTTATCTACACCAATAGAAAGGAGCACCAACCCCTAATTCCAAGCACCAACTTGGACTGCAATTATGAAGCTATTAGATTGACATAAAAATGCCTTCGCTTATTCAAGACCCTAACTGGTCTATTGCTAACCCAAAATCTCTTGTTATTCACAAAAACACCACACACACTTAAGGCTCTACTTACTACACTTTTACGGCTCTCAAGGCTCTGCTTAATGCTCTCTTATGGCACTCTTCCAACCCTCTTTTTGTAGAACTTTCACCCGATTTCAGCAACATATAATTCTCCACGTAGACCTCCTTTTATAACAAAGTTCTGATTCTATTTTTAACTTCCATATTTTCGCATGCAACTTATTAATAGAGACTTCTATATGTAACTCCTTTATCACACAGTATTCTCTCATGCATCCTATTAATAGTTACGGCTCTTTGTTTGGTCTTCGACTGATGACTTTCAATTTAACCGTCGCTCGATGCTTTCACTCTGTAACTGGCCCTCTAACTATCATTCTGACTTCAGTTCACTATTCTTATTTTAGCTGCATGATTTTTCTCTGTAAATGCACCTGTAACTGTCATACTGACTTTAGTTAACTCTTCTTATTTTAGCTGCATGATTTTCTTTTGCAACTACATCTATAATTGTCATATAACTTTAGTTAACTGTCACATATCTTATTTTGGCTGGGTTCTCTTCTTCGCTCGTGCCAAAGTGACCTGTCACAAAATCACGACACTTCTGCCTCTTTGTCCTCTTATCGGCTTTTGCCTACGAAAACACATGTCGCGATATCGTGACACTTTTGCCTCTTTGCTACTTTACTTGGTTTGAACCCACAAAAACACATGTCACGATATCGCGACACTTTTTCCTCCTTACTACCTTACTTGGTTTGAACCCGTGAAAACACATGTCGCGATATCATGACACTTTCGCCTCCTTGCTTCTCTTCTTGGCTTGTACCCGTAAAAACACATGTCGTGATATCGCGAAACTTTTGCCTTCGTACTCTTTCCTCTTTACTTTTGTCATGATATCATGACACTTCTGCCTTCTTACTTTCTCTCTCCTCCTTTAGTCGTGAAAATGTGACAAGCCGCAATATCGTGACACTTTCTCTCCTTTGCTCTTTCTCTTGCCTTCGGACCACGTAAATGTGAAATGTTGCGATATCACGACACTTTCTCCCCTTTGCTCTTTCTCTTGCCTTTAGGTTGTGAAAATGTGACATGTCACGATATCACAACACTTTTCTCTCAAACTCTCTCTCTTGCAATATGTCACGAAATCGTGACACTTTTTCTTTCGGACAATCTCTCCTGCAATATGTTGTGAAATCGTGACACTTTTTCGTCCGTACAATCTCTCTTGCAATATGTCATGAAATTGCGACACTTTTTCGTCCGTACAAACTTCCTTGCAATATGTCGTGAAATCGCGACACTTTTTTGTTCGTACAATCTCTCTTGCAATATGTCACGAAATTGTGACACTTTTTGTCCATACAATATCTCTTGCAATATGTCACGAAATCGTGACACTTTTTCTACTTGCCTTTCTCTCTTCCAACATGTCGTGAAATCGTGACACTTTTTCTTTCGTACTATCTCTCTTGCAATATGTCGCGAAATCACGACACTTTTTCTACTTGTCTTTCTCTCTTCCAACATGTCATGAAATTGTGACAGTTTTGCTTG
This sequence comes from Wollemia nobilis, assembly GCA_028583015.1. Taxonomy (NCBI): domain Eukaryota; kingdom Viridiplantae; phylum Streptophyta; class Pinopsida; order Araucariales; family Araucariaceae; genus Wollemia; species Wollemia nobilis. Next base: position 2,342,783 of record JAQPPZ010001679.1, on the reverse strand, counting down.
CTTGCGCTTTCTCTCTGAACATGTCATGAAATCATGATAGTTTTGCTTGCTTGTGATTTCTCTCTGAACATGTCATGAAATCACGACAGTTTTTCTTGCTTGTGCTTTCTCTCCGAACATGTCGTGAAATCATGACAATTTTGTTTGCTTGTGCTTGCTCTCCGAACATGTCATGAAATCACGACAGTTTTTCTTTCTTCTCAACATGTCATGATATCGCAACATTTTTTCTTTCTTGCTCAACATGTCGCGATATCATGACAGTTTTTCTTTCTTGCTCAACATGTCGCGATATCGCGACAATTTTCTTCCTTGTGATTTTCTTTTGATTTTTAGTATATGGGCCACTTCGATCTTTTGGAAAATCAATGTACATACTCTGAAGAACCTCTTAACTCCTATCCACTGCATCAACTGATCTGTCTGACTGTGTTGACAACAATGACAATACTATTGCTGCACCTTGCTCAACAATCTCCCCCTTTGGAATTGTTGGAAACACACATGCAATTTCCTATAATTCTTCTCCTCCTTTGACAATAATACCAAAGGGCTGCTGTAGACTCCCCCTGAGTCCATGCATAACATTCTCAGGAACACGTTATGACAATTAGCAAAAATTAAAAATATGAGCATAAAGATAATCAAATATATAAATGCTCCCCCTAAGAATGTGGTCTCGATAGCTAGTTAGTTCTTGGGAAGTGTGACCACTCCTAGTTTATTGTGAAGGTACTCAAAAATTTCTTTGGGTAGTGGTTTTGTGAATATATCCTCTACTTGCTCTGAAGTTGGGACAAAATCCAACTTAACCTCACCTTCCGCAACTTTCTCCTTCAGAAAGTGATATCGGATAGCAATATGTTTTGTGTGAGAATGCATAACCGGATTCTTTGAGATGTTAATGGCACTGGTGTTATCACACTTAACTGAAATTGGCTCACTGAAGTTAATGCCAAGATCTTTTAGGGTTTGTTTCATCCATAAGACCTGCGTACAACATGTAGTTGCTGCAATATATTTTGCCTCTACTATGGATAAGGAGACTGACTCTTGTTTCTTACTATGCCATGCGACCAACCTGTCTCCAAGATAGAATGCACCTCCACTAGTACTTTTTTTTTCATCTACACATCCTACCCAATCTGCATCTGAATACGCAATAAGGGTGAAGTCCTTACCTTTCGGATACCATAACCCATACTCCATAGTACCCTTCAGATATCAAAGAATCCTCTTCACTGTTGTCACATGAGTCTCCTTGGGACTCGCCTGAAATCGTGCTACCATGCAAACTGCCTACAAGATATCTAGTCTGGTAGCTATCAAATATAGTAGGCTCCCAATCATAGATCTGTACATGGTTTGATCAACATCTAGACATTTGTCATCCTTGCTCAACTTGCAACCTGTCGTCATGGGAGTGCTAACAGGCTTATAATCCTCCATTGTCAACTTTTTTAGCATCTCTTTCACATATTTAAATTGAGAAATAAATATGCCCTTCTCATTTTGTGTTGGCAATTTTGGGTACCTTGGGTACATTGCCTTTGCTCAAATGTATAAGTTGTCATTGATGTCAAAAGGCATTTTTGTGTTGATTTCAAAAGAGTGTGATGTCAAGAATAAAGGGTTTTTATTAAAACCATGGTGGCAAGGCTAAAGGTTTTTCTTAAAACCATTTGGACTCATTAAGGGTTTTTATTAAAACCAAGCTTAACTTAATGCAAAGGTCCATGTGTATTATTAATAATTAAATTAACTCAAACCTTTGTCAAAGGTCCAAGTTTAATTTATTATTAATAAAATAATAATAATTATTATTGTAATTATTATTAAAGGGTCTTTCATCCCTTAAGCATCGGAAGAAACTAGAATTCTTTCACCGATTTGTTGCCATCATTGGAAGAGCGTCGACGTCAAACAGTGAAGGAAAAATTGCTATATAAGGTGGCATGATTTTCAAAAGTGAGTACCTCCGATTTGACATTGATATCTGCGATTTGTGGTTCTCTTTATTTTTTGATTTGCGCTTGGCATCTATGATTTGCTTTTGCACCGTTTCTTTCGATTTGTGCTTAGCATCTACGATTTGCATTTGCATCGTTTCGTTCGATTTGCGCTTCGCGTCTGTGACTTGCATTGCTCTATATCCTTCAAAAAGCGCTTGGTGTCTTCGTTTGACCTTGCTCTATGTTTTCGATCTCCGATTGACATATTTGAGATCGTGCGTGTTTTGTGTCTTGGAGACTGTGCTTGGCAAACTTGGTTTTGAGCTTGGGCTGCATCCTTACCTTTTGGCTTGATGGCAGTGGTTTGTTTGCATGAGGTTTGTGAAAGACGTTTACGTTTTCCAAGTTCTTGGCATCAAAGGAAGATAAAAGAGAGGGCAGCGGCATTTTATTTTGTTGGTCACTTGTGACCCAAAGGCGGTGGCATTTAAGCAAAAGCGCTAGACGGCAGAGGTGCCGAGTTCCATTCTCTTCGTTGGGAATTTCCTTTTGGTCACGGTGTGCAAAGAATGGTGACTGTAAATGCGTGGGAGGTATAAGGTTAAGGTATCATTTTTTGTTTTGACATTGGTTTATTGTTGTTTAATGTTTATGTGGAGTAATAAGGTGTAAAGAGGTTTTACTTTGTATGTTATTGTACTTTGGTGGTTTTTACTAAGTTGGAGAAATAAGGTGTTATATTTGGATCTTTATTATTGTGTATTTTTGTATAGTTGCTAACTCTAATTGGTGGTAAATTGAGAGTTAGTGTTGTGACAGATTTTGAGTTCTCCTTCTTCATAAAAGTAAAGGTATGGGCAACTTCTTCCATGTATGTTGTTTATGGTATATTTTTTGAAATTGAGTTTGGAGTGAAAATGTTGTCTACTAGGTATTGTTGGTGTAAATCTTATTTTCTGGATATTGAAGATTGTTTATGCATTAAAGTTATTGTTGAATTTTTGGGTAAATGCATAATTCTGGTTGACGAAGAGGAAGAATTTTTGCAATAGGGTTTATGTTAATAAATCTTGCTACTTGCATTGAGATGATGAAACCCTAGTTGTTGGTGAAAAGAATATAAGCATCATTGTTATATGAGATATTGCATAGTTGACAATTGTTGGGTTGTGTTTCATATTCTTGAGAAAAGCATACTACATCTATCTTACTCTTTTGAGATTGAGTTTGAATTGAGTTTGAGTTGATATTGAGATTGGGAGTTAAGTATAGAACATATTGGGTCTCTAAAAATTCTCTTTATGTTTCTATGAGATTTGAAACTAAGATTGGGAGTTAAGTATAGAACATATTGAGTCTCTAAAAATTCTCTTTATGCTTCTATGAGGTTTATGAATCACATTGGGTCTCTAACAATTCTCTTTGTGAGTTCATGCTAAACAAGTTTTTCTTGGTGAGCTTACTGAGGTTTTGGACAGGTTCCAGTGGGGACTTGTGAGCAGGTTTTGGACAGGTTCTGGTGGGGACTTGTAAGCAGATTTGGACAGGTTCCGATGGGGACTTGTGAGCAGATTTGGGTAGGTCCTAGCAGAGGACTTGTGAGCTAATATTGAGAGTTCTATCAGAGAACTTGAGGACAGAGGTCTATTAGTTATTTGAGAAGAACCTAAGGACAGTTTTGGCAAGTCTTTGAGAAGACTTGTGTGCAGAGGATTGATTTGTTCATAGAGTTGGACAGATCTGACAGACAGAGGAATACTTGTACTAGACCGACTGACTGTGTTTGGTACAGGTAGCTGAGATGTTGTGGACGTGATCATAGAAAGCAGAGGTCTCTTAGGCTAAGCATTGAGGACAGGAGGTCTTCGATGGAAAGGAGTTCCACGTGTTGGCAAGAGGTAGAGGCAGTTGAACTTCTGAAGGATCATTTCTAGAGCAGAGGGGAAGGTATCTCCTTTGAGCAGAGGCTCATAAATTTAGATTGGGGGAAGGTATCTCCTTTGGGACGAGGCTCATAAACATTGTAATTGGGAAGGTTTTCCAAAGAACTTTGAGATAACTTTTAGAGAAAAGTTTTGTGGACGTAGCCCAGGAATTCTAGGTGAACCACGTTAAAATTGGTGTCACTTTGTGGATGATTTTGTGCATTGTTTTGATATTGCTTTGGGTATATTGCTTTATTGTTTTGAAGTATAAAGGAAAAAGTAAAAAGAGGTCTTATACTGTTCACCCCCCTCTCAGTATAAGCTTGTGTTCTTCAATTGGTATCAGAGCCGGTGCCTTCGAAAATTTTAATAGCTTGAAGGAAAAGCTAGTAAAGAACACAATGGATCATTCAAGTGGCAATGCAGCACCTATTCTTGATGGGTCAAATTTTGGTCTTTGGAGTGCAAGGATGAAGGTTCATCTAATGGCACTTGGGAATGAGTTTTGGGAAGTGATTGAAGATGAGTACACTATTCCTAAACGTGGTCCTAATACTAAAGAAGAAAGGCTCCTACATCACAACAATTCAAAAGCAATGAATGCAATCCTGAAAGGCTTACAGAAAGTAGATCTCACTAAAGTGATTCACTGCAAGACAGCTAGTGAAATGTGGAATCACTTGAAGGTGGTTCATACAAGTGATACAAATGTCAAAAAGGCCAAGTTGAGACACTTCAAAGGTATGTTTGAACAACTCAAGATGAATGATGATGAAAATATTAGTGACAATATGCTTCGAATGGATGAGGTTGTTAACTCCATGAAAGACTTAGGTCTTGAGCTTGCTGAAAATGATGTTTGCGATAAGATTTCAAGATCTCTTCCTAATATATTTAGTGAAAATATTTTTGCTATTGAGGAATCTAAATATTTGGATAAGTTGAAAAAGGATGAGCTCCATAGTATACTTGCAGCATTTGAGTTAAGAACTCAAGTGAAAGTTGATGTCAAGAAGGAGGCAGCTTTCAAGGCTACCAAGAAATCCAAAGGTAAATAGTTTCAAGAGAGTGATGAGTCTTCTAGTGATGAAGAGGCATATTACAACAAGAAAGGCAAGTTCTCTAGAAAGCACAAAAATATTAAAAACATAAGATGTTTCAATTGTGGAAAGTTTGGTCATTATGCTACTGATCGTATCTATTGCCAAGGATGAAAGTGATGAAGATAAACAGGACTGTAAGAGCAAGGATTCTGAAAAGCACATGCATCATAGGAAAAACAAAGATGAGCACAGCAATCAAGGAAAAATGTATTCTCACAAACACAAGAAGAGTTTCTACCTAGACAAAGCAAGTAAGTGTTCTAGTAGTGATAGTGAAAGTTCTTCAAGTGATAATGAAAATGAGATGTTGTTCATATCAAAAAAAGAGGAAGAACCAAAACATAGATTCATTATCATGAAATGTCTTAGATGTGGAAATTTTGGTCACCTTGAGGATGATTGCACAAATAATGATTTGGTTTCTAGTATGTATGAGGATGCTTCAGAAAACTATAAGGAAGATGCATGTATGGTTTTTGAAAAGGGTAGCACCTCTAGTGATAAGAAATTTGAAAAATGCTTTGATGATTCTAAAAGCAAACATATAGAGGAAGGTGAAGTAGATCATAAAGGTGAACTTATTAGTGCTCTTAGTGCTTTGAAAAATAAAAGAAAGAAGAATGCTAGACTCAAGGATAAGTAAGATGAATGTTGTATGGAGAGAGATGATCTTATAGAAAGTATTGACTTCTCTATAACTAAGACACAAGAACTCAAGGATGAGTTAGAGTCTAAGGTTCTTGAGTATAGTGAGTTAGAACAGAAAAAGGCTTCTTTGAAAGAGGAAACTAAAGGGTACAAGGATAAGCTTCACAGGTTCCAAGATAGCTCCAAAAAGGTTAAGTCTCTCATCAAAGGACAAAGAAAGACAATAGATAAAACAGGCCTTGGTTTTGTTAAACCTCACAAGGAACAAGTAGGAGAGTCTAGTAAGAGACTCCAAAAGGAAGAGAGTTCTGATGAGGAAAGTATTTCAGATCATGAGTCCTTGAATGATAAATGCACATAAACAAAAAATAGAATTCAGAATGAGAAGAAGAAGTTTTCAGAGCCTAAGAGGTCAAATAAAGGAAAGTTTCAAGGCAGATGTTTTGCTTGTCACAGGTTTGGTCACATAGCTTCACAATGCATGGCTCAAGTGAAGAAGGTAAATGACAGTTTTAGAGGTGGTAATTTCTTTCAAGGGTATTGCTACTCTTGTCAATAGTTTGGGCACAAGGCATTTTATTGCAAGGCAAATATCAGGAACAGGTTTGATCAAAACAAGTTTGGTCAGAATAGGTTTGGTCAGAACAGGTTTTGTCAGAACAGGTTTGGTCAAAATAGGTTTGGTCAGAACAGGTTTGGTCAAAATTGGTGGATTCAAAGAACAGGTATGCCTAAAAGAAACAACATTGTTACTTGTTATAAGTGCAACAATGAAGGTCGAATAGTCAGACAGTGTAGAGCTGAAATTCCAGAATACATGAACAGGAACAGTGGCATGATCAAGTCCAAGGATCAAGGCATGGATAAGAACAGGGATGAGAACAATAACAAAAATAGTGACAGGAACAAGAATATGGATAAATAATTCAAGAGAAGTCCCAACAAGGAAGTTATAGACACTGATGATGATCAATGCCTAATGGGAGTTTTACTCCCACCCTAGAATTAATCACCTCATCAGGAGGTGGGGGAGGGACTAAGCTAAGAGGCTAATTCTTAGTCTCGAGCCCCAAAGGTGGCCCTTTGCCATTGATGACAAAGGGGGAGAGATATGAGTAAGGGGGAGAACTTCAAAGTGAAGAGGAATGTTGTAATCATAGTGACACTGAGAGGGGGGTGAATTAGTGTGATATTTAAAATTTCTAATACATATAGTTTTAAATCCAACAGCTATTTAAAACTGATAAAAGAAATATCAAATGCAACGAAGAAAGCATGACACACACAACACAGCTTATTTAACGAGGTTCACCAATGTGGCTACTCCTCAAAATGACCGCTTGGACTACCATCCAAATCCAGCCAATGCAAAGCTACAACTTTACAATATCTTTTACCAAGGACCAACCTGGAAGGAGCACCAACCCCTTAGCTTTATCTCTTTCAAACGTAATGGAGCACCAACTCCTAATTTACCAACACCTGGAAAGAGGCACCAACCCCTTATGCCAAGCTGCAACTTGGAAGTCAATAAAGATAATAAAAGTGACAGAATAAAACTTTCACGTTGTTTCTTACAGTCTGCTATTTTTCTGCATTCTGCTGCTTCTATGCAAAACGCTTCGCACTGTCCGACCGCTTCTGTGTACTTCTTCGCACTCTCTACTGCAATCGGATGATCGATCACTTCTGCTATCTGCGTGCTATCACTTTGCACTTAGAACTCCACCTCTACACCTTGCGCTCTTCATTCACGCAATCACGATATGCAGACTCAAACTACGACTTCGCAGTCTACTCGACACGAACTTCACTTGCGCAATCACTCTGCTCGCATTCGCACATTATCTTCCACAGCGCTCTCTCAAACTCGAAGTACCCCTACTTTTATAGAAGAAATTTTAGGAACAAATCCTAAACAACAGTCGGCTATAACCCTAAGAATGTCGACTGCAAAACCCTAGAATTTGTCGGCCCAGATTCAACTTTGTCGGCCTCAACTTTTCCTAAACAACAGTCGGTTGTAACCCTAAGAATGTCGACTGCAAAACCCTAGAATTTGTCGACTGCAAACCCTAGAAATTATCGGCTACGAACCCTAAAATCTATCGGCTACAAAACCCTAAAATCTGTCGGCCTAGATCCAACTTCTACTGCCACCTCTATCACCTTCTTGTAACTATTGCCGCGAAATAGAAACATGTCGCGATATCGCGACACTTTTTGTAACCATACGCCTTTTTTTTCTTTTTTTCGCGAAATTGTGACCCTTTTGGCCTTTGATAGCTTTGCCACCGTTCTTGTCGTGAAATCGCGACACTTCAAACTTTTGCTGACGTCATCCTCATTCTTGTCACGAAATCGCGACGCTTTTGGCTTCCAGCGGCTTTTCTTGCAACCTGTCGCGAAATCGTGACACTTTCAGCTTTCACTGACGTCATCCTCATCTTTGTCATGAAATCGTGACGCTTTCAGCTTCCAGAGGCTTTTCTTGCAACCTGTCATGAAATCGTGACACTTTCAGCTTTTGCTGACGTCATCCTCATCTTTGTCGTGAAATCGTGACGCTTTCGCTTCCAAATATTTCTTGCTTCATGAAATCTGAACATTTACTTTGCGAAATCCTACAACTTTTCCACTTAACGCTTTCCCTTCCTTCTCTTGCGAATCTCAACATGTAGCTAAATCCTACAACTTTTCAACTTAACGCTTTCTCCTTGCTTCGCACGATATTTCAACATGTAGCGAAATCGCTACAACTTTTCAACTTAACGCTTTCTCCTTGCTTCGTCCAACGAAAACCAACATGTAGCGAAATCGCTACAGTTTCTCGACTTAGCTTCTTGGCCTCCAACATGTCACGAAATCATGACAGTTTGCCTTGCGCCTTCTCTCTCCTCATTTTTGTCATGAAATCACGACAGTTTGCCTTGCGCCTTCTCTCTCCTCATTTTTGTCATGAAATCATGACATTTTCGGCTGCGCCTTCTCTCTCCTCATTTTTGTCATGAAATCATGACATTTTTGACTGTGCCTTCTCTCTCCTCTGACTTGTCACGAAATCGTGACAGAAAACATGTCGCGATATCGCGACAGTTTTCTAACTTGTCTTTTTCTTCGAATTTTAGAAACTAGGTCACTTCTATTTTCTAGGAATTGCACTTTACATAATATGACTGTCCTTTGAACTTCTGTCTTCTACATCTGAATGACTCCTGAACTGTCTGTCCACTGCATCATTAGATCTAACTGCCTATGTTGACAACAATGACAAACTTCTTGCAACACCTTGCTCAACAATCTCCCCCTTTGGAATTGTTGGCAACACCCGTGTACATTCCTCGTAACTCTTCTCCCCCTTTGTCAATAATACCAAAGGGCTCGTCGCAGACTCCCCCGAGTCCATCCTCACAATTCTCGTGCACAATTTGTTGCATCCAACACAAATTATGATCATGAGCAAAAGAATAGTCAAATACTCAAATGCTCCCCCTGAGAAAGTGATCCCCGTAGCTAGTCACTTCTTAGGAAGTGTGACTACTCCTAATTTGCTTCGAAGGTACTCAAACACTTCCTTGGGCAAAGGTTTTGTAAAAATATCTGCTACTTGTTCTGTAGTTGGGACAAAATCCAATTTGACTTCTCCTTCCGCAACTTTCTCCTTCAAGAAATGATACCTTATAGCAATGTGTTTAGTCCGTGAGTGCATAACTCGGATTCTTGGAGATGTTAATTGCACTCGGTGTTATCACACTTAATCGATATTGGTTCACCGAAATTAATTCCAAGATCTTTCAAAGTTTGTTTCATCCACAAGACTTGTGTACAACATGTTGTTGCTGCAATATATTCTCGCCTCACTCGTAGATAAAGAAACTGACTCTTGCTTCTTACTGTGCCATGCAACCAATCTGTCCCCCAAATAGAATGCACCTCCACTGGTACTTTTTCTGTCATCAACACATCCAGCCCAATCTACATCTGAATATGATATAAGAGTGAAGTCTTTGCCTTTTGGATACCACAACCCATACTCCATGGTGCCCTTGAGATACCGAAAAATCCTTTTAACTCGTCGTCACATGAGTCTCTCTGGGATCGGCTCGAAATCTAGCTACCATGCAAACCGCCCGTAGAATATCGTGTCTAGTAGCCGTTAAATATAGTAGACTTCCAATCATAGATCTGTATATGGTTTGGTCTACAGGTGGAGATTTGTCTTCTTTACTCAATTTGTAGCCTATTGTCATGGGAGTGCTAATCGGCTTACAGTCCTCCATAGTGAACCTCTTTAGCATTTCTTTCACATATTTGATTTGGGAAATGAATATGCCTTTCTCATTTTGATTAACTTGTAGCCCAAGAAAGTAAGACAGTTCACCAATCATAGACATTTCAAATTCATTCTCGCATCTTATTTGCTAAGTCTTTACAAGATTCATCTTTGTTGCCGCCAAATATGATATCATCTACATAGACAACTAGAACAATGAGATGCCCACCTTCTATTTTTACATACGGATTACTGTCCACTAAACCTTTCTTGAATCCCCGTTGAGAGAGATAGTTATCTAGCCTACATACCAAGCCCGTGGTGCTTGCTTTAATCCATACAATGCTTTCTTTAATTTGCGGACAAGGTTAGGATCCTCACTAATTTGAAATCCATCCGGTTGTTCAATATAGACCTCTTCTTCGAGTTTCCCATTTAAAAAGGCAGATTTTACATCCATCTGATAAACTCTGAAGTTTTTGTGAACTGCTAAGGCCAGAAACATTCTAATTGCTTCTAATCTGGCCACTGGAGCAAAAGTCTCTTCAAAATCAATGCCTTCGACCGTGCATATCCTTTACAAACCAGACTTGCTTTGTTCCTAATGACCTGTCCGTCTTCATTTAATTTGTTTCGAAATATCCATTTGGTGTCGATTACATTCTTATTTGCAGGTCTAGGTACTAATTCCCAAGTTCTGTTCTTTTCAATCTGATCTAACTCTTCATTTATTGCCTTCATCCAGCTATCATCTTTGCTTGCTTCATCTATGTTTTTGGGCTCAATGCTAGATAAAAGAGAGTAATTACTTATTACTTTCCTTCTTGTCCGAATACCAACTGTGGGATCTCCAATTATTTGGTCTCTTGGATGATTTTTCTCGCAACTGCCTATTTTGAATTTCTTGTTTTCTTGCACCTCTGAGTCATCGACTAATTCATCTGAATCAAACGTAGATTTATTTTCTGTTTCATTCACCTCATCTCCTTCAACGACTTCTTCATAGATTGGGTAGTTTTACTCAAAGTCACCTAATTGTTTCCCAACTTCATCGAATTTAACGTCTCGCACCGTCCACAATTTTCTTGAGTCTCTTGTTGTAGCATTTGTAAGCTTTGCTTTTTGATGAATACCCAACAAAAACACCTTCATCTACTCTATCTTCAAACTTCCCAAGGTTGTCATCTATTTTTCTGATGTAGCACCTACAGCCAAATATTTTGAGATGTTTTGTTGTTGCTTTTCTACCAAACCACAACTCATAAGGTGTTTTGCATTCATGAGTTCTTAACATATATCTGTTTTGGATGTATACTGCAGTGTGAACTGCTTCTTTCCGTAATCTATCTGCTATTTTATTTTCTCGCCAAAGATGGTGCGTGCCATTTCCCCGTATAGTTCTGTTCTTTCTTTCTACTACGCCATTCTCGCTGTGGAGTTCTAGCCGCTGAATATTGTCTCCTGATACCATGTTTTTCACAGTATTCTGTAAATTCATTCGAAATGAATTCTCCTCCTCTGTCTGATCGTAAGCATTTGACCCTTTTTCCTGTTTCATTCTCAACTAGCTGTTTGAAGGATCTGAACATTTCAAAAGCTTCTGTTTTATCTTTTAGGAAAAATATCCATGTCATTCTGGAATAATCATCGATACACAACATAAAGTATTTGTCGTCGTTTATGCTTTGAGTTCTCATGGGTCCACATAAGTCTGTATGAATAAGTTCCAAGGGCCTCGCTAGTGTGGTATTCTTTTGTTTTAAATGAGACTCGGTTTGCTTTCCCTTCTCGACATGAAGCACAAACATTGTTTGAAGGTTTTTTAATGGTTGGAATATCTCTCACCGCTTGTTTCGAGCTGATTTTCACCAAATTATCAAAACTTGTGTGTCCAAGCCTCTTGTGCCACAGCCGGGTTCTCTTCTTCTTGTCCAATGAAACACGTACCTTCTGAAGTTTCTGAGAGTGTGTACAAATTTCCAGACGTCCTTGAACCAGTTGCTATCAATTTCCCACTGTTTATTTTTCTGACTTCACAACCCTGCTTTTTGAAGACTACTTCATGTCCTTTATCACGGATTTGATCGACACTTAATAGGTTGTGTTTCAAACCATCCACAAATAAAACTTCTTCTGACTTGATTTTCCCTTCACTAATTTTGACAGATCCTTTTCCTATTATTTTGGCTCCATCATTATTTCCAAACTTCACAGAGCCACCCTCATATTTCTGTAGTTTTTCAAATTTCTGTTTATCACCTGTCATATGACTTGAGCAACCACTGTCAAGAATCCACGGTACACATTTATTCTGAGCCCTAAAAGTTGTTTGCACTATTAAAGATTCCTTTTCTTCCCTGAGCTGTTCTTTCTGTTTCCATTCTGTTTTGACTATGGTATTGGGCTCTAGCTTGGATTTCCCCTTTTTAGAATCTTGCACATATCTTTCAGAAATAATTCTATTCTGTTTTGCCCTATATGGTTGAGTTCTTCTTTTCTGAGATTGATTTGAAATAGAAGTACTATGACAGTTTCTAGCAATGTGCCCAAAGTTGTGACAATTAAAGCATTCTACCGCATAACTCATTAGAGGAGCAAAAGTATTTCTACTAGTGAAACTTCTTGGACCTACATTATACTTGCAATCAAGCAATTTTATGCCCATAACCATTACATTTGAAATAGAAACCATAAAAGTAATGATTGAACCCGAAAGATGGTCTTTGCCAAGTTGTTGCGAGAGCCTTAGATCTTCTTTTATTTTGATGTGTGACCTTGGTAAAGCCCTCATTGTCAGTTCCTATTTCAGGACTAGCATTACTGCTTTCATTTGTCTGATTTTTTTTTCTTTCAACAACCTGTTTCTTGTCTTTACTCTTTTCACATTCAACATTGCTTGCCTTTGGTCCGTTTGATGATTCTCCTTCAATAAAGCCCAGACCGAATTTGATACCTGCGGGTCTTTGATCGCTTAGGATTTTGTCCAGCTTCATCGAGCTTTCTTCACGTTTGAAATGGCAACTAATTTTTTGATCCAGCTCTTGTATCTGTATTCGAAGACCAACATTTTCTTCTTCTAATTTGCAGCAATAATCTATCTTCGTGGTTACCTGAATTTCCAGATCTTCGAACATTTTCTTGTATTCTTCTGTCTGTATTTTTAAACTGGTTATAATGTCATTTGCATCCTCAAGCTTTCTTAAAAGTTTTTTATTCTTTCTCTTCTCATATTTCCATTCTTCAAGAGCAAAAACCAGCTCACCTTCTAAATCAACTTCAGCCTCAGCTTTTTCAATAGATACTTTAGGGTTCATACCTTCTCTCTTTTTTGGGTTTTCTGCCTCTTCTAATTTTTCTACTTCAAACGCCATAAAGAGAGCTTCACCTGTTCCTTCTTCATAGTCTTCACTAGAGCTGTCCTCTGAAGAATCTGCATTTCGGGAGATAAAACTTTTCTTTTTGAAATTGCCTTTTCTAAAGTTTGTCTTCTTCCTCCATTCACTTCTTTCTTGATGCGGAGTTTCTTCACCTTTGTTCTTGTCATTGAGAGGACATTTGGTAGCAAAGTGTCCAATGCCTCCACAATTGAAACATTTAAAAGGTAGCTTTCCTTTGTATTTTCCTTTTCCTTTTCTCGCTTTTCGACAAAATTTGCTTCCATTTCATCTCGAAACATCCTCTTCTTCGGACTCTTGTTTTGTGTCTTTGCCTTTTAGTACTTTGAAGGCTGCTTCTCTATCTATGGGATTAGATCTTCCTATTCTCATTTCAAAAGCAGTCAAAGAACCATGCATCTCATCCATACTAAAATGATTTAGATCTTTAGCTTCTTCTATGGCTGAGACTTTCGAATCAAACCTTGGAGGGAGAGATCTTAATACCTTTTTCACAATCGTAGCATCATCCATATCTTCACCGAGACCTCTGATCGAATTTGTGATTCCGTTGACTCTTAGCATGAAAGCCTCTATGTTCTCATCATTGTCCATCTTTAAGGATTCGAATTGAGCTCGGTGTGTTTGAAGCTTGGCCTCCTTGATCCTATCGTCTCCTTCATGAATGTTCTCTAGTTTATCCCATACATCTTTTGCGGATTCACAGTTTATGATTTTGACTAGCTCACCGTCCACTAATCCACACATGATGGCATTTTTTGCTTTCGAATCATTTTCAAATGCCTTCTTACCGGTAGTGTCTGTTGGAGCAATGGCGGGAGCTTTGTAACCATTTACTACTGCACCCCAGATGTCAAAACCCAACGCACGGAGATAAGTCTGCATTCTTATTTTCCAAAAAGCATAGTTAGTTCCATCAAACAATGGTGCTTTGTTTGAGGAGAAACCTTCACCACTTGCCATTGCATCACTTCCAAGATCACCTTAGCTGATTGAGCCTGTTCAGGAACTTGGCTCTGATACCAATTGTTGTAATCACAGTGACACTGAGAGGGGGGTGAATCAGTGTGATCTTTAAAATTTCTAATACATATAGTTTTAAATCCAACAGCTATTTAAAACTGATAAAAGAAATATCAAATGCAGCAAGAAAGCATGACACACACAACACAGTTATTTAACGAGGTTCACCAATGTGGCTACTCCTCAAAATGACTGCTTGGACTACCATCCAAATCCAGCCAATGCAAAGCTACAACTTTACAATATCTTTTACCAAGGACCAACCGGAAGGAGCACCAACCCCTTAGCTTTATCTGTTTCAAATAGAATGGAGCACCAACTCCTAATTTACCAACACCTACTGGAAAGAGGCACCAACCCCTTATGCCAAGCTGCAACTTGGAAGTCAATAAAGATAATAAAAGTGACAGAATAAAACTTTCACGTTGTTTCTTACAGTCTGCTATTTTTTTGCATTCTACTGCTTCTACGCAAAATGCTTCGCACTGTCCGACCGCTTCTATGTACTTCTTCGCACTCTCTGCTGCAATCGGATGATCGATCACTTCTACTGTCTGCACGCTATCACTTTGCACTTAGAACTCCACCTCTACACCTTGCGCTCTTCATTCACGCAATCACGATATGCAGACTCGAACTACGACTTCGCAGTCTGCTCGACACGAACTTCACTTGCGCAATCACTCTGCTCGCATTCGCACATTATCTTCCACAGCGCTCTCTCAAACTCGAAGTACCCCTACTTTTATAGAAGAAATTTTAGGAACAAATCCTAAACAACAGTCGGCTGTAACCCTAAGAATGTCGGCTGCAAAACCCTAGAATTTGTCGGCCCAGATTCAACTTTGTCGGCCTCAACTTTTCCTAAACAACAGTCAGCTGTAACCCTAAGAATGTCGGCTACAAAACCCTAGAATTTGTCGACTGCAAACCCTAGAAATTGTTGGCTGTGAACCCTAAAATTTGTCGGCTGCAAAACCCTAAAATCTGTCGGCCCAGATCCAACTTCTACTGCCACCTCTGTCACCTTCCTGTAACTATTGCCGCGAAATAGAAACATGTCGCGATATCGCGACACTTTTTGTAACCATACGCCTTCTTGTCCTTGCTGTCACGAAATCGTGACACTTTTGGCCTTTGATAGCTTTGCCACCGTTCTTGTCACGAAATCGTGACACTTCAAACTTTTGCTGACGTCATCCTCATTCTTGTCACGAAATCGCGACGCTTTCGGCTTCCAACGGCTTTTCTTGCAACCTGTCATGAAATCGTGACACTTTCAGCTTTCGCTAACGTCATCCTCATCTTTGTCATGAAATCATGATGCTTTCGGCTTCCAGAGGCTTTTCTTGCAACCTATCATGAAATCGCGACACTTTCAGCTTTTGCTGACGTCATCCTCATCTTTGTCATGAAATCGCGACGCTTTCGGCTTGCGTTTTCTTATGAAAGTGAATTTCAACATGTAGGAAATCGCTACATCTTTTCCACTTAAATTTTTCTTTTTTCTTTCAAAATTTTTAATTCATGTTGCGAAATCGCTATACAACTTTCAACTTAACGCTTTCCTCCCTGCTTCGCCAGAATATTTCAACATGTAGCGAAATCGCTACAACTTTTCAACTTAACGCTTTCTCCTTGCTTCGGCCAAAAAACCAACATGTAGCGAAATCGCTACAGTTTCTCGACTTAGCTTCTTGGCCTCCAACATGTCACGAAATCGCGACAGTTTGCCTTGCGCCTTCTCTCTCCTCATTTTTGTCGCGAAATCGTGACAGTTTGCCTTGCGCCTTCTCTCTCCTCATTTTTGTCGTGAAATCGTGACATTTTCGGCTGCGCCTTCTCTCTCCTCATTTTTGTCATGAAATCGTGACATTTTCGACTGCGCCTTCTCTCTCCTCCGACTTGTCATGAAATCGCGATAGAAAACATGTCGCGATATCGCGACGCTTTTCTAACTTGTCTTTTTCTTCGAATTTTAGAAACCGGGTCACTTCCGTTTTCCAGGAATTGCACTTTACATAATCTGACCGTCCTTTGAACTTCTGTCTCTCGTATCCGAATGACTCTTGAACTGTATGTCCACTGCATCATTAGATCTAACTGCCTGTGTTGACAACAATGACAAACTTCTTGCAACACCTTACTCAACAAGGAAAGCTTCAAGTCAACGGGAGCAAAACTTCAAAGGAAGATTGTTAGTTGCTAGCATAGTTGGTTTCAGTTGGTTTCAATTTTGGCTCTCGCGAAGTGTTTACAGTAAAGGTTTGCCATCAATGACAAAGGGGGAGATTGTTGGCAATTTTGGGTACCTTGGGTACATTGCCTTTGCCCAAATGTATAAGTTGTCATTGATGTAAAAAGGCATTTTTGTGTTGATTTCAAAAGAGTGTGATGTCAAGAATAAAGGGTTTTTATTAAAACCATGGTGGCAAGGCTAAAGGTTTTTCTTAAAACCATTTGGACTCATTAAGGGTTTTTATTAAAACCAATCTTAACTTAATGCAAAGGTCCATGTGTATTATTAATAATTAAATTAACTCAAACCTTTGTCAAAGGTCCAAGTTTAATTTATTATTAATAAAATAATAATAATTATTATTTTAATTATTATTAAAGGGTCTTTCAACCCTTAAGCGTCGAAAGAAACTAGAATTCTTTCGCCGATTTGTTGCCATCGTTGGAAGAGCACCGACGTCAAACAGTGAAGGAAAAATTGCTATATAAGGTGGCATGATTTTCAAAAGTGAGTACCTCCGATTTGACATTGATATCTGCGATTTGTGGTTCTCTGTATTTTTTGATTTGCGCTTGGCATCTACGATTTGCTTTTGCACCATTTTGTTTGATTTGCGCTTGGCATCTACGATTTGCATTTGCACCGTTTCGTTCGATTTGTTCTTGGCGTCTGTGACTTGCATTGCTCTATATCCTTCGAAAAGCGCTTGGTGTCTTTGTTTGATCTTGCTCTGTGTTTTCGATCTTTGATTGACGTCTTTGAGATCGTGCATGTTTTGCGTCTTGGATACTGTGCTTGGCAAACTCGGTTTTGAGCTTGGGCTACATCCTTACCTTTTGGATTGATGGCAGTGGTTTGTTTGCATGCGGTTTGTGGAAGACGTTTACGTTTTCTAGGTTCTTGGCGTCAAAGGAAGATAAAAGAGAGGGCAGCGACATTTTATTTCGTTGGGAACTTGTGACCCAATAGCAGTGGCTTTTAAGCGAAAGCGCTAGACGGCAAAGGTGCCGAGTTCGATTCTCTTCGTTGGGAATTTCCTTTTGGTCACGGTGTGCAAATAATGGTGACTGTAAATGCATGGGAGGTATAAGGTTAAGGTATCATTTTTTGTTTTGACATTGGTTTATTGTTTTTTAATGTTTATGTGGAGTAATAAGGTGTAAAGAGGTTTTACTTTGTATGTTATTGTACTTTGGTGGTTTTTACTAAGTTGGAGAAATAAGGTGTTATATTTGGATCTTTATTATTGTGTATTTTTGTATAGTTGCTAACTCTAATTGGTGGCAAATTGAGAGTTAGTGTTGTGACATATTTTGAGTTCTCCTTCATCAAAGTAAAGGTATGGGCAACTTCTTCCATGTATGTTGTTTATGGTGTATTTTCTGAAATTGAGTTTGGAGTGAAAAGGTTGTCTACTAGGTATTGTTGGTGTAAATATTATTTTCTAGATATTGAAGATTGTTTACGCATTAAAGTTATTGTTGAATTTTTGGGTAAATGCATAATTCTGGTTGAAGAAGAGGAAGCATTTTTGCAATAGGGTTTATTTTAATAAGTCTTGCTACTTGCATTGAGATGATGAAACCCTAGTTGTTGGTGAAAAGAATATAAGCATCATTGTTATATGAGATATTGCATAGTTGGCAATTGTTGGGTTGTGTTTCATATTCTTGAGAAGAGCATACTACATTTATCTTATTCTTTTGAGATTGAGTTTGAATTGAGTTTGAGTTGAAATTGAGATTGGGAG
This sequence comes from Wollemia nobilis, assembly GCA_028583015.1. Classification (NCBI taxonomy): domain Eukaryota; kingdom Viridiplantae; phylum Streptophyta; class Pinopsida; order Araucariales; family Araucariaceae; genus Wollemia; species Wollemia nobilis. The sequence continues at coordinate 2,324,475 of JAQPPZ010001679.1, read as the reverse complement.
TTAAGTATAGAACATATTGGGTCTCTAACAATTCTCTTTATGTTTCTATGAGATTTGAAACTAAGATTGGGAGTTAAGTATAGAACATATTGAGTCTCTAACAATTCTCTTTATGCTTCTATGAGGTTTATGAATCACATTGGGTCTCTAAAAATTCTCTTTGTGAGTTCATGCTAAGCAAGTTTTTCTTGGTGAGCTTGCTGAGGTTTTGGACAGGTTCCAGTGGGGACTTGTGAGCAGGTTTTGGACAGGTTTCAGTGGGGACTTGTAAGCATATTTGGACAGGTTTTGGTGGGGACTTGTGAGCAGATTTGGGCAGGTCCTAGCAGAGGACTTGTGAGCTGAGATTGAGAGTTCTATCAGATAACTTAAGGATAGAGGTGTATTGGTTCTTTGAGAAGAACCTAAGGACATTTTGGCAAGTATTTGAGAAAGCTTGTGTGCAGAGGATTAATTTGTTCATAGAGTTGGACAGATCTGACAGACAGAGGAAGACTTGTACTAGACCGATTGACTGTGTTTGGTATAGGTAGCTGAGATACTGTGGACGTGATCATAGAAGGCAAAGGTATCTTAGGCTAAGCATTGAGGACAGGAGGTCTTCGATGGAAAGGAGTTCCACGTGCTAGCAAGAGGTAGAGGTAGTTGATCTTCTGAGGGATCATTTCCAAAGCAGAGGGGAAGGTATCTCCTTTGAGTAGAGGCTCATAAATTCATATTGGTGGAAGGTGTCTCCTTTGGGTCGAGGCTCATAAACATTGTAATTGGGAAGGTTTTCCAAAGAACTTTGAGATAACTTTTAGAGAAAAGTTTTGTGGACGTAGCCCAGGCATTCTGGGTGAACCACGTTAAAATTGGTGTCACTTTGTGGATGATTTTGTGCATTGTTTGGATATTGCTTTGGGTATATTGCTTTACTGTTTTGAAGTATAAAGGAAAAAGCAAAAATAGGTCTTATACTGTTCACCCCCCCTCTCAGTATAAGCTTGTGTTGTTCATTTTGATTAACTTGTAGTCCGAGAAAATACGAAAGTTCACCAATCATTGACATTTCAAATTCTTTCTACATCTTAATTGCTAAATATTTACACGAATCATCATTGTTGCTACCAAAAATGATATCATCTACATATACAATAAGGACAATGAGATGGCCATTCTCTATTTTGAAATACAAATTGCTATCCACCATACCCTTTTTGAACCCTTGTTGAGTAAGATAGTTGTCTAGCCTTACATACCATGCTCTGGGTGCCTGTTTCAAGCCATATAATGCTTTCTTCAACTTGCAGACGAAGTTGGGATTATCACCGAGTTGGAAACCATCTGGCTGTTCAATATAGACCTCTTCTTCAAGTTTTCCATTCAGAAATGTTGTTTTCACATCCATTTGATAAACTTTGAAATTCTTGTGAACTGCTAAAGCTAGAAACATTCTTATTGCCTCTAGTCTGGCCACTGGTGCAAAGGTTTCCTCAAAGTCAATACCTTCAACTTGTGCATAGCCTTTATAGACCAATCTTGCTTTATTCCCGACTACCTGTCCATCTTCATTCAATTTGTTTCGAAAAATCCATTTAGTACCGATTATATTTTTATTTGCAGGTCTTGGTACTAACTCCCAGGTTTTTTTTTTCTCGATCTGATCTAATTCTTCATATTTTACTATCATCCAGCTTTTTTCTTTGCTTGCTTCAGCAACATTTTTGGGCTCAAAGCTGGATAATAGAGAGTAGTTACTTACTATTTTTCTTCTTGTATGAACACCAACTGTGGGGTCTCCAATTATTTTCTCTCTAGGATGATTTTTCTGCCAGCTATTTGTTTTGAATTTATTGTTTTCTTCCTCTTCTGAATCACTGCTTAACTCATCTGAGTCAATTTTTTATTTATTTTTTGTTTCCTTTTCCTCATCTCCTTCAATAACTTCTTCATAAATTGGGTAGTTTTCTTTATAGCTTCTTTCTTGTTCCCTACCTTCATCAACTTTAACATTGGCACTCTCCACAATTTTCTTTAGCCTCTTGTTGTAGCATGTGTAGGCTTTGTTTTTTGTCGAATAGCCAAGAAAAATACCTTCATCAACTCTATGTTCAAACTTACCAAGATTATCTTTAGTTCTTTTGATGTAACACTTGCTGCGAAAAACTTTAAAGTATCTTGTTGTTGCCTTTTTACCGAACCATAGCTCATATAGAGTTTTTCTTTCATGCATCCTCAACATGCACCTATTTTGGATGTATACCACAGTATGGACTGCCTCTTTCCAAAATCTGTCTACTATTTTGCTCTCAGTTAACATAGTCGTGCCATTTCCTGCACTGTCCTGTTCTTTCTTTCTACCACACCATTCTGCTAAGGTGTCCTTGCTGCTAAAAACTATCTCCTAATCCCATATTTTTCACAGTATTCTACAAACTCCTCTGAAATGAACTTTCTTCCTCCATCTGATCTTAAACATTTAATCCTTTTTCTTGTTTGATTCTCAACTTGTTTTTTGAAAATCTTGAACATCTCAAAAGCATCTGATTTAAGCTTCAAAAATAGTACCCATGTCATCCTGGAATAATCATCTATGCACAACATAAAGTATTTGTCACCATTTATGCTTTGCGTTCTCATGGGTCCACATAAATCAGTATGTATTAGTTCTAAAGGTTTGCTTGTGAAGTACTCTTTTGTTTTAAATGTGGCTCTAGTTTGCTTCCCCTTTTGGCATGAAGCACAAATGATATTTAATGGTTTGCAAATGGTGGGAATATCTCTCACTGCCCTTTTTGAGCTAATTTTTACTAGATTTTCAAAACTTATATGACCGAGCCTCTTGTGCCACAGCCAATTTTCTTCTTCCTGCCCAATCAAGCATGCTCCTTCTGAAGTCTCTGAGAGAGTATACAGGTTTCCAGATGTCCTTGATCCAGTTGCTATCAACTTTCCACATTTTGCTATTCTGACTTCATAGCCCTGCTTCTTGAAAATTACTTCATGACATCTATCACAAATTTGACTTACGCTTAACAAGTTATGCTTCAGACCAATCACAAACAAGACTTCTTTTGACTTGATTTTTTTGTCACTGATTTTGACTTATCCTTTTCCAACTATCTTAGCTCCATCATTATTTCCAAATTTTATAGAACCACCTTCATATTTTTGTAGCTTCTCAAATTTTTGTTTGTCACTAAAAGCACGAGATTCCGGAAACAAAAAGGATAGACTAAAAATGCAATGTAAACGAAACTAAAATAACGCTTAAACCCTATGTTATTGAGAAATGCGTAAAAAGAAAGAACATGAACACAAGATATCAAAGCAATATAAAATACGGCCCTTTTATTGATATGCTTTTCAAATTTATGTTACAATGCGTCTCCTTCCTTTTGAGGGGATAGGAGCGTTAAATGTTGGTCTTTTACAACTTGTTTCAGAATTCCTTCTTCCGCGTGCCCACATATAAGATGGGCGAACCAAAACGTTGCCGTCGCTTGTGTTGGTAAAAGTAGATTCCTCGCTGCTCCTCTAATGCTGAAAATCTGCGTTCAAAGAAACAAACAAAGAATCAGTAGCACCTGTGTATGAAAAACAAAAGATAAATATAATGATGGTTAAAATGAGTCCAAATAAACTAAAAATTTGATAGAAGCATAATCATGTAACTAGCAAAATACTGCAAAAGAAATAGTCACCAAACGCAATAAGGCGGGGGGTGCCCGAAGGCAAACCACCCGCGGGTGAAACTTTGTTTCGACACCAATCCGCTTGGGATGGGTCCGAAACCTGTTGTGATGGGTTGTCGGCAAATTGGTAGGATATTGTGGTCAAAAAAATCGGGTTTTGGTTCTTGATTCGTGCCTCCAAAGTCACCCAATAACCTCCTTTTCGATTAAGAGATTATGGATGTGAAGCACAAATCGTAAGTAAATTAGCAGCACTTCGTCGCTCAAAATGCTCCTTCTCTGTATATCTTTTGGGTGAGGAAGCTCACCATTTTATAGACCAAAGGGGTCTCTTTGAATTAACATGCAAAAGTGTTACTTTGCATGAATGCTTTTTTTGTGAAGAGAAGACTTCTTCTTGATCAAGGGCTTCTTAACTGCCTCTGTGCATGTCTTTGTATGTTTAGAAAATCTCACTCGCACTCCCATGCAATGAAGGGATAGCTAAGTGGCAAATCTGAGTTGTCATGAAAAAGCCTACTCTCACTCCCATGCAATGAAGGGAGAGTTAAGTGGCCAATCCGAGTTGTCCTGAAAAGCTCACTCTCATTCCCATGCAGTGAATGGAGAGTCAAGTGGCAGATATGAGTTGTCAAAAGAACTCACTCGCACCCTTATGCCATGAAAGGAGAGCTAAGTGGCAGTTTTGAGTTGTCATGCACCGAGGTTTGACTTTTTTTCGGTCAAACCTAGCGTTCGTCCCACCCAGAAGCGAGCACTGATAATCGTCCCTGGGTGAAACGAGTACCAGTCTGCACTCGTCCCTGGGTGGAGCGAGTAAGTAGCAAAGTGCCTAAAAGGTGCCAAATTGATCTCTGACTTGTAAAACTGCTGTGTGAGTGGTTAGAACCACTGTTTAACCTCTGGGGGCTGCCCTGGGGGCTGTGTGTGTTAATGCGATCAGTGTTTGCAGTCACATAATCGGATTGGTGCTGTTTTGGTGTCTACAGATGCCCCTTTTTGGGAAGCGCTGTGCAAGGTGCAACGCCGAGCAAAAATAGATAACCAAAGCACTAATGATTAGGTTTTCTCAGTAACCTAACCAACTCTTGATGCCCCAAGTATGGAAAGGGCACGCATTCTTGAATCCTTGCTTCTGACGAGCTAAGGAACTAATGTCAAGTGTTAACCTTGTTTAGTGAGGTGTTACTTGAGCTTGGACATTGATCAGTCATGAATAGGCAAAGGGCGCAACCTTTTGTCTGTGGGAACCTTGAGTTCATGATTCACGAATGCCAAGTGTTTAATCAGTTTGTGATTGTTGCTTGTTTGCTACCCCAAGCAGGAGCGTGATTGTCTTTGTCAATGATTCTTTGAATGCATGTCATTGCCTTGATTGGGTGTGTGTGTGTTGATTGATAACTAAGTGTGACTACCCCCTCAAGCGACGAATCGATGAGGGAATGACCAACATGAGAAAAGCGACGAGTCGCTTGACCCAAGATGACTTAAGTGAGGGTGCCTTTAGATGTTTTTCTGTTGAATGCTTAAGCAGTTTCCTGATTGTTGGACCTATTTTTGGTGGGTGTGAACCCATTTGGGGATGCCATTTGGGGTTAACATTGGCAAAAATCTGATCTCTCATGGAGCAGTCCGGCCATGGTAGCCTTCTTTGGGAGATAGAGAATGACAATGTAAAACCCCGACATCTTTTTTTTGATGCCAAGAGATTAAGTACAAGAGCACTTGGTCCGGCAATTTTTAGTGGTTTTGTTGTGGTGCAGTTTTCAATTTTTTTTTTTTTTGTTGAATGTTGTTGTTTTTGGTGATGATTTTTTTTTTTTTATTCGTTCCGGGGGGAGACGAACGTTATGATGGTACTCGTCCAGGGGTGGGACGAGCGCATTTCCAAGGAAAAAGTGCTCGTTCCAGCCAGGGACGAATACCAGCAAGCAAAAAATATAAATAGGCGAAAATGATGGATTTGGCTCATTTGCACTGTTCATCGATTGCGATTTGGAGCTCTGAGGAGGAGGAGGAGATTTTTTGACGCGAAGCGCTGCCAAATTTTCCCGCTATCATGAGTGCACAAACCGGGTCGTCAAGCGGCGAAGCCGAAGCGAGACCAGTAAGTGAACTATCTCCGCGAGTTTTAAGTGCAAAATTGTTTTGATTATGTTTTTCTTTTGGTTAAGACATGGAACCCTAATTAATTAATAAAAAGGTGAATGAATTGAGTTAAAGACCATGAAATAAAATGAAACATGTATGCAAACCGATGGAAACCTAGATGGAAAACCGTAGAATAAACCCAAATGAAACTTAGAGTAACATCTTAGGGTAACCATGGTTATAAAAATGTTTTTTTTATGTGAATGGTAAAACGTAGGTCGAAACCGTAGGTAAACCATGTCACTTTTTGTCTGTTTTTTTTTTTTTTTATGATGAAACCCTAGATTTGTAAAAAAATGGATGAAATTTTTTTTTTTTGAAATGGTAAACTTAGGTAAAACCGTAGGTAAACCATGTCAATTTTTTGTTGTTTTTGATGAAATGTAAGATGAAAACTTAGACTAAAATGGATGAATTTTTTTTTTTTTTTTTTGTTTTGAAATGGTAAACTTAGGTTAAAAACCGTAGGTAAACCATGTCAATTTTTTGTTGTTTTTATGAAATGTAAGATGAAAACGTGATGAATTTTTTTGTTGAAATGGTAAACTTAGGTCGAAACCGTAGGTAAACCATGTCGATTTTGTGTTGTTTTTTTTTTTTTTGTATGTTTGTAAATTGTAACAGATGTACATGTGAATGAATGTTGTTACTGTATATTGATGCATTTTTGAATATGTGATGGTGATTTGATGCATGTTTTTGATGTGTTTATGTTTTGTGATATGTAGGTGGTGAAGAGTCGGCATCGGGTACCGACTATTTTTTCTAGTGCCCGCGAGGCGTTGAGTGCGGAGGACTAGGAGTGGCTTGACGCCTTGGGGCTCAAGCATGTGGCACGATTGGAGGCAATGGTTGGGGATCGGGCGTACTTGACAGCTTTGATCAGCCTATGGGATGTTCGGATGAACACCTTCCATCTCCCGACAGGGGAGATGACAGTTACCTTGGAGGATGTGTATCAGATTCTTCGAATTTCGATAGACGGGGTGCCCATCCGAACGATGCCACGAGGCCAGAGGACGGCTGTACTGACCCAGTGCTTTGGACATGGGGACTTGGATGGGGAGGATGCGGTGCAGAAGGCGGAGGAGGATTGTCAAGTGGGTGGTATCCTAGTGCGGTGGTGGTATGAGAGGGGAGTGTTGGGAGTGAGGCATGCACTACTCATGAGCCTCATTTCCAACATGTTGTTGCCAGACTCCTCGGGGGCGAGGTTCCCATGGAACCTACTGGAGGTGGTGTGGCAGTTAGTGGATTGTCCTATGACAGAGCCGGTGATCATGAGATGGGGCCAGATGCTGTTGGCTCAACTATATGATGAGTTGTATGAGGTCCGCTGTCACAAGCGGAAGGGGATTGGTTGCAGTTACTTATTGCAGTGCTGGGCCTGGCAACATATAGCCGTAGAGCGACCACGAGGGCTACCCTGGACTACACGGGTTGACATGGTGGATCGAGACATTGGTTATGGGGCTTTATGGTATCGAGCTGAGGAGCGAGGGTAGAGTCGGCGGTTTGCGGGAGACGTGGACCATTACGTAGATGCATTGGCCCGACTGACTCCAGGAGATGTGGTGTGGAGGCCATATCGAGATTGTCCCGCATGGCCGAAGGTTGATGAGTGGCTTCGACGGGTCCGGAGGGGGAGGTGGGTCATTGGACGACACGGGACAGAGTAGGAATACTTTCATTATCTTCGAGTGACACGACAGTTTGGGGTATGCCAGGGGTTTCCTGGGGAGCCCGTAGTCTATCGATGCCGGAGTGATGAGAGGACTCTAGCTGCACCGATCCTCAAGCCACTAGGGGAGGAGGCGGATACAGTACTGGACACTCCAGACGTGGATGATGTTGGAGTTACTGTCGAGTACCAGGAGTGGTGGACGCTCCGACAATGGCGAGGTGAGGGGCCATTGGGAGGGGATGAGGCAACGAGAGGCGGAGAGGGTGCAGAGGCACCAGGAGAGGGTTGGGGAGCTCTTGTTGATGTGGACATGGTGGAGGTGGCAGATGCGGGAGAGGACTTTGGTGAGGAGGAGCAGCCAGAGATGCAGGATGCTCCGGAGCAGGCCGATGCACTAGAGAGGCCGACGCAGCCGGTCGTGCCGGGGGATACAGAGGCGGGGTTGCGCACGGAGGTGGCATGGTTGACGGAGGTGCTACGGAGGCGAGATGGGGAGCTGGGAGAGGCATTGCGGGAGAGGGATCTCCTACGGACGTAGCTAGGGTAGCGCAAGGCTAACCTTGCGACATACCATCAACGGGCGAGGGACTTGGAGCGACAGCGGGACGAGCTGGAGGATGAGGTTATCCGCCTTGGTGGGCGAGTACCTACATTCTTTGGAGGTGGATCATCACGACGCTCGAGAGGGAGCGACATGGAGCAGACAACATCCTCGTAGCGGAGGTGGTAGGATGAGGGAGAGGCCAGCGAGCATGGTGCAGGGGCGAGTAGTAGCCACCTTGAGAGGTCTCAGAGGACCCACACCACGGGGGGTAGTTCCCGTCGCATCGATCCTGCGTGATCATGGTGGACGATGCCCTAGACTTGGGGATTTTGGTGTATGATTGCGAGGTCAGAGGACCAATTTTGTAGCCTGCGGGCAATTTTGTTATGATATATATATATATATATATTTTTTTTTTTTTTTTTATATATATATATAGATGACTCTTTTTGGTGTTTATACATTTTTCATGATTTATATTGATGTACATGTTTTTACATTGATGTATGCATAGGCGATTAGGAATGCGATGGGTCTACTTTGTATGATGTATGCATATGGAATGAATGAAAGGAATTGTTGATGATTTGTCGATGCACCATAGACTGTACAAGATTTGATTGACTTGCTATAGTAATGGGATAACTTTGTGGAATGCTTGTGCATGTGAAAACTTTGTTTTTGTATTTTGTCTATTTTTTGATGGTGATGTACGAAATGAAATGTATCGGTTGTTTGAAAATGTAGTTAAGCTTTTCTGAGATGCAGATATTTTAACTAACTAGCCAAGACTATACATTTATCTCGTGAGACTTTTGAACAAGGTCTAAATCCGACTTGAATTTAACCAAGTTATTTCACATCCCTATGTGTGCAATTGAGTTCGTTTATGTGGTATTTGTCAAGATACCGCCAGTGCTAGATAGGCTATCAACCAAACCTGTACTGAGGATCACCTAATTAGCTCCACTAACTTCGTTGTTGTATTTAGCAAGATTAATCCACGTGACAATCTAAGGTACCATAAGCTAGCTCATCCACATGCAAACATTGGTCTACGCACATGCAAAGCTAATGTGACAGACATATCGTCATGCGGGTAGGAGACCACCATTGCCAGGTAGGCTGTCAACCAAACCTGTAATGAGGATCACCTAGATAGTTTTTGAATGCTAAGAATTTCCAGGGATTCAAGTTCAGGTTATTTATTGGCGGAATGATTTGGGAGACTTGCTCGTCGATATAGTGATGAAAATCACTATTTATTTTTTTATTTATTTTTCTTTTGTTTTTTTTTTTTTTGAGCAAGGATTTTGAATAGTGGTGAAAACCACTGTTATTTGATTTTGTATTTTGAGCTTTGTAAGTTTGAACTTGTGAATGGCCTTGATCCTTTTAGGTCTTGGGGATGACTACCCATCCTTTGCAGGGACGTGTAGTACGAATCCTTACGACTTTGGGGACCAAGGGGATAATGGAGATGATGAAGTAAGGGCATTGATCTGTTAGGCCTTGGGGATGACTACCCATCCTGGTTAGGGGCGGATAGTACGAATCCTTACAACTTGGAGACCAAAGGGAGAATGGAGAGTATGAAGTAAAGGCATTGATCTGTTAGGCCTTGGGGATGACTACCCATCCTGATTAGGGGTGGATAGTACGAATCCTTACAACTTGGAGATCAAAGGTGAATGGAAAGGTTAGGATGATGGTTCATTGGAATTTTGTTTGTGAAGGGCGTTGATCCTTTTAGGTCTTGGGGATGACTACCCATCCTTGGCAGGGACGTGTAGTACGAATCCTTACAACTTTGGGGACCAACTATGATTTGGATTTGTGGGAGTGGTGAAAACCACTATTTATTATGGTGAATGGATGGGGAAGAGCTCGTCCTTTTGTCAATTCTTAGCATTCTAGAACCATTCGCACAGGGGGATGAACAGGCTAATCTTTCACTTATGGTACCCGAGACTGCTTTGTAGGGTTCTCTTGCATTCACACAACTTAGGAATTATTTTATGTGTGTTAATTTGTGTTGGGATGCTACGTAACAAGGCGTGATCCAAGTAAAACTTTTCCCGTGTAAAATCCGTTTAACTATGTACCATTTTGGCTAGAAATTTAAAGACAGCTGAATGACGAAAACCCTATATACATTAGGAGACAACTGACGATGCTAAAAAAAATGGCGATGGTGCTATGCTAGATGTATGCATTTATGGAAAATGATGGAATTGCCAAGTGATGACAGTCTATGGTGCGGTTGACTTGTATGATCGAGCGAAGTATGCAATGTATGGATGCAATGCTTAATGCAACCTATATTTTTGTATTTTGATTTTTATGAGAATGCAGGAAATTGAAATGCAATTGTTTTTGTGATTTTTTTTTATTGATTTTTTTTTTGAGTATGCATGGAATTGAAATGCAATTGTTTTTGTGATTTTGATTTTTTTTATGAGTATGCATGGAATTGAAATGCAATTGTTTTTTGTGATTTTTGATTTTTGTATTGTTTTTGTTTATTTTTGAATATTTATTTTGACCAAGCAGTTATGGGAACGCTTGGAGCGTTTGGTGTTTGACCAAAGGGTTTATAGATACCTTTGGGGCATTTAGGGTTGACCAAGCGATTATGAGAATCCTTGGAGCTTTTGGCTTGACCAAAGGGTTTATAGATACCTTTGGGGCATTTAGGGTTGACCAAGCGATGATGAGAATCCTTGGAGCTTTTAGTTGGACTATGGCTCTCTAGACGTGGAACGGCCTCAAATGACTGATGTTCAAGGGTTCTTTTTCCTTGATTCCTTCAAGAGAGGCAAGTCGGTATGTTCCAGGTCCTATTCTACTGTCAATGACATAAGGACCTAACCAGTTTGCCGTGAACTTGTCCCGTAGATGGGACGGCAAATTAGAATTCTATTGGTTCTCTTTTAAGACCAAATCACCAACCTAAAATTCCCTCAGGTGGACTTTCATGTTGTATGCTCTCTTAAGTCGCTCTTGATAGATATGCAAATGCTCAAGAGCATTAACGCATCGTTCATCGAGCAACATCAGTTGATCTAACCGGGCCTGTCATGCAGTGTCATCATCGATGAACTCTTGCATTGAAATGCACAGGGAAGGGATTTCCAACTCAAAAGGCATGACTGCCTCGGAGCCATACACCAGCAAAAATGGAGTTGCCCCAGTGGGCATCCGAATGCTGGTGCGATAAGCCCATAGGGCAAGCGGGATCTGAATGTGCCAGTCCTTATGATTGTCTACAACTATCTTTTTAAGAATGGCGACTAGCATTTTGTTGGATGCCTCTGCTTGCCCATTTGCCTGTGGATAATAGGGTGTTGAAAAACTGTGCTGAATTTTGTACTTTGTGGTCAAAGCATGCACATCTTTATTCTTGAATGGTGTCCCATTATCTGAGAGGATCTTGGATGGAATACCAAAATGACATATGATGTTATGCAAAATAAACTCCGCAATGCGGGATCCAGTCGTAGAGGTTAGCAGAATTGCTTCCACCCACTTGGTGAAGTACTTTGTGGCCGTTAAAATAAATGTGTGATGACCAGACGACGCAGGGGAGATCTTTCCAATTAGGTCAAAGCCCCACTGCGAAAAAGGCCAAACCGATTGGATCGGCTGCAAGGCCTGAGAAGGTACGTGTGTCAAATTAGCATGGTGCTGACACTTCATGCACTTCTTCACATATGCGCAACAATCTCGCTCTAAATATGGCCAATAATAACCCATGCGAAGAATGCACTTTGCGATGGCCATATCGCTGAAGTGGCCACCACATGTACCATCGTGAGCTTGGGTGATCGCCCAAGCGGACTCTTGTTGGTCCAAACAATGAAGGAGGATTCCTTCATAATTTTGACGATACAAAATGTCTCCTAACAAGACATGCTTTGCCGCTTTTTGTTTGAATGATATTTTCATGGCTTGTGTCAATCCAAGTGGGAGGTTACCTAGCTTGAGGTAATCCCGAATGGGTGTGTACCAATCTTGCTGATCAAAAACCTCGATAGTATGAACGGCCAATCCCTCTTGAAGTCCATCCCAAACAAAAGTTGAGTGGGAGAGAACTTGTAAAAACAACATGGTGTTGCTATTAAGAGGGGTCGGGGAGAACAAGGACCCCCAATTGGCTTGAGTCAAACAATCTTGAATTCGAGAGAACTTATCCGGAGATGGTTCAATCTGGATCAGGTGGATTCCTGGCATCAGATTAGAGCTTGCACGCTCCATCGCAGATTGTGATAATGTTTTAACCTGAATGGTTGTCATTTCACCAGAAGGGTCTTACGGGATTAGTGACCCCAAGGAGGCCATAGTATCCACAAAATGATTTGATGATCGAGGGAGTGCCTCAATGTCATACCATTCAAGTTGTGCCAGGAATTTGTCCACAAGGGCTTTATAGGCCTACAAAACTGGACATTTACATTGGAATATCCCCTTTACTTGATTGACAATTAACAACGAATCACCAAAGATGTTCAAACGTTTAATGTTCATGGTGATTGCTGTCTGAAGACCTATGAGCAAGGCTTCGTATTCTGCATTGTTGTTGGTGCACGGGAAGTCTAATTTAAATGACAAGGGCATTGGAGTGCCTTGCGGAGTGAAGAATACAATTCCCGTGCCACCCCCTTGCTCACATTTAGAACCATCGAAGAATAGGGTTATGTCAGCCTATGACTCAGGCTCATCAGAATCTGGCGATTCTGAAACATGGAAGACCCCATCATTAGGTAGTTCAAAAGTCAGAGGCTGATCATCTTCAAGAGGAGCCTCGACTAGTTGATCGACGATGACTTGACCTTTTATGGATTTTTGTCCAATGAACTCTATGTCAAACTCCGTCAACAACATGATCCATTTCGTCATGCGGCTACTATGATAAGTACGACTCATCATGTATCACAATGGATTCTCCTTAGACACAACATACGTCTTATTACTGAGCATGTAGTGGCATAGCTTTTTGGTAGCAAACACCACTGCCAAGCAGAGCTTTTCAACGTATGCATAGTTAAGTTCATAATTGACCAGGGTGCGGCTAAGATAGTATGTAGCCTATTCTTTGTGAAGTTCATTTTTTGGGACAGCATGGCGCCCAGTGCCACCTCAGTAGCTGAGATGTATAAATAGAATGACACTCCTAGTCTAGGTGGTGCCAATATTGGCGACAAAGCCAAGTACTATTTAATGTCGTCAAAGGCTGACTGGCACTCATCATCCCAATGAAATGTGACCCCCTTATGCAATAATTTATTCATGGGTCGGCACTTGTCAGATAACTACGCTATGAAGCGCTTGATCGACGCAACCTTTCCCTGTAGACTCCTGAGCTGCTTGATGGTGGTTGGGGGAAGCATTTCAAGGATTGCCTTGAATTTGTTTGGGTCTACCTCGATTCCTCGTTTGGAGACTATGAAACCCAAGAGCTTTCCAGAGGTGATGCCAAAGATGCACTTCTTGGGGTTTAGTCTGACTTTATGTTCAATGAGGCGATCAAGGACCTTGCTCAAGTCATCGAGGTGATCTGGGCGCAAAAGAGATTTGGCCAACAAATCATCCATGTAATCTTCCAAAGTCTTGTGCATGTAATCATGAAAGATGTACGTCATGGCACGTTGGTAAGTGGCGCCAACGTTTTTAAGGCCAAAAGGCATGACCTTATAGCAAAATGTCCCCCAAGGCGTTGTGAATGTCATTTTTAGTTGGTCCTCGGGATTGATACGAATCTGATTGTATCCTGAGAAACCATCCATAAGGGAAAGCATTTTGTGGCCCGTTGTGGCGTCTACCAATGCGTCGATGCTTGGCAAGGGAAAATCATCCTTAGGACTCACTTTGTTAAGATCTCGAAAATCGATGCATATGCGAATCCTCCCATCGGGCTTCTTGACGGGAACCATGTTAGACAACCATGGAGGATAATCCACACAGATGACAAACTGGGCATCCAACAACTTTTGTAACTCATATTTTACCATTAAGGCCACTGTTGGGTGCATCTTGCATAGTTTTTGCTTGATCGGCTTGATTGTCGGATCAAGCGTTAAATTATGCGTGACTAGCTATGGGTCTAGTCCCGGCATATCCTTGTATGACCATGCAAAAACCTCCTTCTTTTCCTTAAGAAGGGCAACATAATCGGCTTGCTCTTTGGGGGAAAGACTTACCCCCAACTTGAGAATTCATGGATTCATTGGATCTGTGTCGATGTCTACATCAATCGTTGCCTCGACCGACATGTGGGATCCATCTTCCAACTGATGTGGAATGGGGATCAGATGGATATCGTTTGCTAAATTAAGATCATCATTAGGAACGTCAAGTTCCTCTTCAGCATGGAAGACATCCTGAGTCTGTCTTGGAGTGAAATGAAACATCCCACCACAAGGCCAATACTCTGATGGGGATGGTGGTGTGTCAGCGTGATCCCAATCTATAGCCTCTATGTCTAGATGCAATGATCATGTGGGATTGGTTGGATCATGGATGGGGGTGGTCAAGTCAATGGAGATCATGTTGATGAAATGAGGGTAACCTCCATTACCGTAGATGTGATAACTCTGACATTCGGGATGCTCTGGATGCGTTGGGTCTGGCTCTGTAGGCACTGGCACAAAGGGATCAGCCCTATGCATGGACATGCAAATAGGGTCTGCCCTAGGCACTGATGGTTTGATAGGGTCTCCAGGCGGAAGATGCTCTCTGTATACCTGGAGTGGCGGGTGCAGTAATTGCTATAACTACGTCGGGTTGAGGTGCCACCTATGTCTTGGACCTATGTGTAAGTGTTCAAACATGTCATCTATGTCCAAGGGATATCGTTGTTGCATTTGTTTCCTTTTTTGCCTTTGTTGCATTTGTCACATGTGGTTGAGATAAGCCATCTCAGTTTCATATTTTGACTCATTTTCGAAGAACCACAGGCCTTCGTTAACTCCAATGGTTGCTTGCGACACATGGGGCTCACCTTGTTCAAGTAGATTTATGTGGTCCCATCTAGGCTGTCCCACCCTCTGTGGGGGAACCTAATTTTCTTGAGGTAGTCTATGCTCACTGGGATCATTCAATGGGAACATTGTCAGGAAGCTTTCCTGATCATCATTCATTGGATATTCATGTGAATGATCGTACTTCGACTCATTGTCAGAAGACCCTTCGTGGTCTTGTCCATCTTCCCCTTGTGGGTGAGTCCGTGAGGTTTCTCCTTGTTTAGCCAAATGGAAAGGGTTGTTGAGGTCAACAAGGTTGTTTGTTTGTAATGGGAAATAATCCCCCAATGTATAAGTTGTATTTGGATTGGCATATGGATCTAATGCCAACCCATCCTTGTTGCCTATCCCTAGGCCTTGCATGTTTTCAACCAAGATGTCGAGGGGCAAATGGTGATTAAACCCTACTCCTGACTTGTCATAAGGCATTTGGTATCTTGGTTGGCACAAAATATGCACTCCTTGTTCATACCTGCCCAACCCATATCCATGCCAATTGCATTGGCTAAGATATCGTAATGCAAAGTTTGGGTTAGCCAGATAATTGACATCTTCCACAAAGGGCTCTTCATCTTCCTCTTCTCATCGGGAAGGTTCAACACCATGATCCAGGCCCCCAAAAATAAAGTTTGTCTGATTAGGTGGGTAGCCTAGAGGAACCACAGAGCCTATGGGGAAGCGAGGTCTTCCCATGTCTTGCATAGACTGAAGTGTGGGTGTTGCAACAACATTGTGCACTATATACTCCCCCATGCCTGTGGTAGACATCTCAACAATAATCATTGGTGATTGAGAGGAAGCGAATGGGAGTTCTCCTTGAGTCCACTCCATGTGGGGTGAACTAGGCGTCTCAACTTCCATTCTATGAGGCATCTCTTCTATCGAGATGTTGGAGACTAAAGGTGGTTTCGCTTCCAGGGGCTTCTTTCCTTTGTCCGTTGGTGTGGCCACCATAGGTGGCGTCATTGTGGGAGGACCGGATGAAGAAGATGAACCTTCCTGGGAATTTGATTGATTGGGTAATGGAGATTCCTGCTTAGTTGGACCCCTCTTAGATGGATTTAATTGGAAATCCACATGTGTTGAAGGAAGGGTCGACTGCAGCATGATTTGCACTGAGTTGCAATATTTAAAATGTTCCAAATCTACGGGGACCACGTGTACTTGTCCTTCAAATGTATATTTCAAACATTGATGAGCAATTGAAGGGACACACTTCATATCCTAGATCCAAGGCCGCCCAAGCAAGATATTGTAAGCCATTTCACCTTCTAAAATGTGGCACAACGTATAAATGGTCTTTTGTCCCACTTGTATGGGTAGGACAATTGTGCCAACTGTCGAGCATATCGCATCATTGAATGCTCGAAGGGTATAAGTGGAAGGTACAATGTGAGAGGCTGGCAGCTTCAAATGTTTCAGTGTAGCGGTTGTAATAATGTTACTAGATGAACCAGTGTCTACCAATACCCGCTTATACAAAATCTCGTTGACCCACACAATAACGTGTAGGGGTGGATCCACTACATCCCCAGTAACCATTTTTAATTCATCTTCCCTAAAGGTGACAACTGGTTCGGTACACTGTTTGACATGCCCCACAAAATTGTTGAACGAATTCGCTTCGTGGGGTTGCAGCTCAATTGCCTTTAATATCTCCATGAGAGCTTCCCAATGGGGCACCGATTATTGAATAAGCTCATAGATGGAGAGCCTAGCTGACGTGGTCCATAGACTTTGAGTAAGTCTAGTGTGAATCGTGGCCACTGGTCTAGGCGGGGGAAGCTGTGCAGGATTCACTTGAGGTTGTGACATGGTTGGAACTTCCCTTGTGGCTGTCGCCGGGGCAGCCCCTGAGTGTCTCTTGTTCCTTGTCACAATGCTGATCATCCCAACATACCCCTCCATGGGGCAATTCTGTTGCACTTCATTGACATGAAGAGGTTTTGCTTGTGCATCATGTGCGGGTAAAGGATCTTTGAAAACACCCATTTGTTGGTTGTTGGGTGCGATGGGGTTATCCACTACCAATGTATTATTGTCAATGAGGTCTTGCACTAAACCTTTGAACGTCCAACAGATGTTAAGGTCATGCCCTTTCCTTCTATGGAATCTACAGTAAAGATCCTCTCTATAGCCCTTAGGCTTGGGCGCATTAGGATCGATTGTTTGAATCTCTAGCAGATTAATCAAGTTTGCCACTGACAAACGGTCAAACAAAGATTCCCTGGACTCGATGTATGGTGTATATTGTCACCTAGGGTGATGCTACTGATTTTGATCCTATTTTTTATTATCTTTCTCATAGTTATTATGAGGCACCGCCTGATAATTAGCCTTTGGAGGTTGTGTCGCTTGGGTAGGCTTAGGGGCATTAATAGCAACTTGATTGACCGCGACGGGTTTCTATTGCGTATTCCCTATTTTGGTGCTCTTGTTCCACTCTTTTTTCTTAGGCTTGGCAATTTTACCATCCTGTATTTTGATCTCTTTGATAATTCTAGCTTGTGCCAGAGCTTCTTCTAAAGTGGCGTATTGCTACAGCTGCAATAGCACAGAGATCGATCACAAATAGCTCTTTGTGAACATTTGAGTTAGGTCGGACATAGGAGGGAGGTAGGATAGCTTTGAAAGCAACGTCCTCCATCGATTCCCATATGCCACCATAGATTCCTCCTCATACTGCTTGAGGCTAGCTAGATCACTGAGTGATGCCTTTTTCTTTGTGTTGAAAGCGAAACATTCTAGGAACGCGTCCACTAGTTGATCCAAGTTGTAGATGCTATGCTTTGGTAGATGGGTAAACCAATCCGAGGCAGGTCCTACGAATGTGGTTATAAATTTTCTTAATAGCAATGCATCATTTTCTTGTATACCGAAGCATTGGCTCAAAAATTGAGTCACATGCTCTTGAGCATCTTCCTCCCCTTTAAAGAGTGCCAACTAGGGCAGCTTAAAATGTTCGGGGTATGGAGGTGTTGGCACTGATGGATGCACCGAATGACTACGAAGTTGGCGTAAAGTAGGATTTTGGGGCACTAGGGGGTTGTGCCTCACATACATCTCAGATTGTTGTGTGCGAGGGACTAGAGCATTCTCAGGTGCATTGTTGTGAAGCAGTTCAGCTATCCGATGCTGAATGTGCTCTTAGTTAAGGTGACACAAATGTTCTAATTGCTATTGGTCTTGCCTAAGCCGAGTGATCTGGGCTTGGCGGGCAGCTAGTTTTGCAAATGCCAAGTCATTTTGTTCCATTGTCTCTTGTTTAGGGGGCCTAGATGCCTCCCCTACATACCTGTCTTGATCCTGGTACTCTGAGACCCCTATATGTTGCTTCCCTCTATCGAGGTTTGCAGCATTGATTTGAAGCTCTGGACTCCATGAGTGATCTGGATATAAAGCGGGTGCAGACGTGCATCATTCCCACACTAGGTACTGTCCTTGAGGAATGTATTGATCTTCCTCACATTCTCTGTTATATTCATAAAAGGTGTGGGCAGAGTTGCCTTGCCCGGTCAGGAGAACCTAATATTTTGGATATGGTCTCGTGTGTCTGACATTGATCAGGGGTAAATTAGGAGTAACAAAATCATATGGTTCCTCCTTGTGGACATTTTTTTGTTCTAGAGCAGTACATAGTGCTTCATCACTAGGCCACCCATAACGAACTTCAAAGGGGGGCCTTGTATCTAGGTGCTGCCTGGGAGTACCCCCTAAAGAGGTGCCTCTATAGTCTTGTCTAGTGATGGCATGAGTTGGAGTGCCCCTCAAGGAGGTGCCTCTAAAGTCATGTTCTATAACTGCATGGTGTGGACTAACTTGTGTATCCTGCCGCCAAGGCGGGATGGCCAAGTCTTTAGGGCTATATCGGAGGCGACTTGTCCCCCTTGGTGCATTCTCTGTAGCTTCTGCCCATGATTGGGCTTGGCTACGAGTGAATACCATGGTAATGACTCTCTACAAGCTACGTAGATTTTTATCTTTTGCTTATGATTTTCTAATTTTTCTTTTTTTTTTGTTACACTAAGCAGAAAAGAACATACACACACAAAGCAATGATTATCTCTTTTAAAGATTAATGGTGTGTCCTAAACTGGTTTTAGTGTGTTTTGTTGTTTGTTTTTTTTTGTTTTTTTTTTGAAAGCTTTTTTATGAAAACCATTTAAATGCAATTATGAAGGCTCTTGTGACTCCCAAAATGGTCACCCCTTCAATATACCATTTTTGAACCGATATACCAACCTATCTATATACCCGCCCTTACGTGAGGGAGACTATAGGTACGTGAGAGCAGATGATACGTGGAACATAGGCGGTATGAAAGGGGGATTGTCCTGTTTATGACACCTACCATAGAAGACTTATCCTCGCGTGCTGGGAATCACCCCAACGACACTCGATCAGCTTTCGTCAGGATTTACATCGAGCAACAGTGACAATCAGGGTAAATGAATGCAAATATCCAAGCCAACGTGATAATGGAATCCACTATTGGTCTTGCTCAAGGGCTGGGGTTTTATGACCAGCTCCTTGGTTTAAGTAACCACGTGATGTGTGGGGTTCATTTTAATTTGCAAAAATTGAAATAGGCAAATGAAAAGGAAACTTTCCCTAAGCCATACAAAAACCTAAAACCAAAAATCAGAAAATAAAAATTTTGACAGAGGCTTGTTAAAAACCCCTACCACTTCTCTACCCGAAAGGATGTTTCTGATTGGCTTCTCTGAAAAATGCACAGAACGATACTCGTCCCTGGTGATGCAAATATCATAACAGTATTCGTTCCAGGGTGAGACGAATGCTTATTCGTCCCTGGGTGAAATGAATCCCAATTCTGTAATTGTCACTGACAAAAACAAATACTGATGATTGAAAAATAGGTACCTGTAATCAAAACAAGCAATTTCAGATCAGAAATCTAACCTAAAAAATAAACAGAGGACAGACGTCCCACCGTGATCACCATTGAAAGCACGAGATTTCGGCAACAAAAAGGATAGACTAAAAATGCAATGTAAACAAAGCTAAAATAATGCTTAAACCTTATGTTATTGAGAAATGCATAAAAAGAAAGAACATGAACACAAGACATCAAAGCAATATAAAATACGACCCTTTTATTGATATGCTTTTCAAATTTGTGTTACAATGCGTATCCTTCCTTTTGAGGGGATAGGAGCGTTAAATGTTAGTCTTTTACAACTTGTTTCAGAATTCCTTCTTCTGCGTGCCCACATATAAGATGGGTGAACCAAAACATTGTCGTCACTTGTGTTGGTAAAAGTAGATTCCTCGTTGCTCCTCTAATGCTGCAAATCTGCGTTCAAAGAAACAAACAAAGAATTAGTAGCACCTGTGTATGAAAAATGAAAGATAAATATAATGATGGTTAAAATGAGTCCAAATAAACTAAAAATTTGACAGAAGCATAATCATGTAACTAGCAAAATACTATAAAAGAAATAGTCACCAAACGCAATAAGGCGGGGGGTGCCCAAAGGCAAACCACCCGCGGGTGAAACTTTGTTTCGACACCAATCCACTTAGGATGGGTCTGAAACCTATTATGAAGGGTTGTCATCAAATTGGTAGGATATTGTGGTCAGAAAAATCAGGTTTTGGTTCTTGATTCGTGCCTCCAAAGTCACCCAATAACCTCCTTTTCGATTAAGATATTATGGATGTGAAGCACAAATCGTAAGTAAATTAGTAGCACTTCGTCGCTCAAAATGCTCCTTCTCTGTATATCTTTTGGGTGAGGAAGCTCACCATTTTATAGACCAAAGGGGTCTCTTTGAATTAACATGCAAAAGTGTTACTTTGCATGAATACTTTTTTTTGTGAAGAGAAGACTTCTTCTTGATCAAGGGCTTCTTAACTGCCTCTGTGCATGTCTTTGTATGTTTAGAAAATCTCACTTGCACTCCCATGCAATGAAGGGATAGCTAAGTGGAAAATCTGAATTGTCATGAAAAAGCCTACTCTCACTCCCATGCAATGAAGGGAGAGTTAAGTGGCCAATCCGAGTTGTCTTGAAAAGCTCACTCTCATTCCCATGTAGTGAATGGAGAGTCAAGTGGCAGATATGAGTTGTCAAAAGAACTCACTCGCACCCTTATGCCATGAAAGGAGAGCTAAGTGGTAGTTCTGAGTTGTCATGCACCGAGATTTGACTTTTTTCCGATCAAACCTGGTGTTTGTCCCACCCAGAAGCGAGCGCTGATAATCGTCCCAAGGTGAAACAAGTACCAGTCTGCACTCGTCCCTGGGTGGAGCAAGTAAGTAGCAAAGTGCTTAAAAGGTGCCAAATTGATCTCTGACTTGTAAAACTACTGTGTGAGTGGTTAGAACCACTGTTTAACCTCTAGGGGCTGCCCTGGGGGCTGTGTGTGTTAATGCGATCAATGTTTGCAGTCAATAATTGGATTGGTGCTATTTTGGTGTATACAGTCACCTATCATATGACTAGAGCATCCACTATAAAGTATCCATGGTGTAGATTTGTTCTGTGCTTTAAATGTTGTATACACGATCAAGGATTTTTTTTCTTCCTAGGGTTGCTCCTTTTCTTTCCACTCAGGTTGGATTACAGTTTTAGTCACTTGTTTTGACTTTTCTTTGTCAGTAGCCTGTGCATATTTTTTGAGAAATTTTCTATTTTGTTTCAAACCATTTGGTTGAAATTTTCTCCCCTGATGTTTATTTGCTGCAAATGTACTTCGACAATTTCTTGCAATGTGCCCAAAATTATGACAGTTATAACATTCTACTACATAATCCATCAACGGTGAAAAAAAATTTCTATTGGTAAAGTTCTTTTGTCCTACATTATATTTGCAATCTGAAATCTTATGTCCATAACCATTGCATTTAAAACAATAACTAGAAAAGGAATGAGTGAACCTGGGTGATGGTCTTTGCCATTTTTTAGTGGGAGACATAAATCTTCTTCTCCTTTGATGAGTGACATTGGTGAATCCATCATTGTCTATACTCCTCTCATGCTTGGCATTATTGCTTTCTTTAGAATGATTCATTTTTTCTTAATCAACCCTGATCTTATCTTCATTCTTTATGGGTTTTAAAGTTATGGCCTTTGATCCATTTGATGATTCTAATTCGACAAAGCCTAAACCAAATTTGATGTCTGTAGTCCTTTGGTTATTTATAATCTTATCCAGCTTCACAGAACTTTCTTCAAGTTTATGATAACAACTCATTTTTTGATTCATATCTTCTAGTTGCATCCTTAAACCAACAATCTCTTCTTTTAGCTTGTTGCACTCATCTATTTTCATGGTTAATTGAACTTCAATATCTTCAGATATTTTCTTAAATTCCTTTATTTGTACTTTCAAGCTGGTTATGATTTCATTGCCATCCTCAAGCTTTCTTGAACTTTCCTTATTATTTTTTCTTTCTATACTTAGCTCTTTAAGTGTAGCGACCAACTCACCTTCCAGATCTACTTCAGCCTCAACGTCAAGTTTTTTATCACACTCCTATTTTTTATCTATTTTTTCTTCTTCGAATGCCATGAAAAGAGCTTCACCTCTTTCTTCTTCAGAATCCTCATCGAAGATGTCTTCTAAAGGACTGTCATTCTTGGATATAAAATTTTTCTTCTTGAAGGTGCCTTTTCTAAAATTTGGTTTCTTCTTCCAATCACTTCTTTCTTGGTGTGCACCTTCATCACTTTTTTTTTCTCATTTAGTGGAAATTTACCTGCAAAGTGCCCAATGCCTCCATAGTTGAAACACTTAAATGGTAGCTTTCCTCTGTATTTTCCTTTTCCCCTTATTAGTTTTTGAACAAAGTTTGCTTTTGTTTCATCTGATGTCTCTTCTTCCTCGGATTCTTGTTTTGCTTTTATATTTTTATGTGCTTTAAAAGCAACTTCTCTATCTGTGGGTTTAGTTTTTCCTATTCTCATCTCATATGCAGTCAAATAACCATGCATCTCATCCATACTAAAATTATTTAGATCTTTAGCTTCTTCTATTGCTGAAACTTTAGAATCAAATATTTGGGGAAGAGATCTTAGTACCTTTTTCACGACGACAACATCTTCCATTTCCTCATCAAGTCCTCTAATCGCATTAATGATTCCATTAACTCTCAGCATGTATGCCTCTATGTTTTCATCGTCATTTATATTTAATGCTTCGAACTGAGCTCGATGCGTTTGTAACGTGGCCTCCTTGATCTTTTTGTCTCCTTCATGAATGCTCTTTAGTTTGTCCCATATGTCTTTTGATGTTTTACAACTCATAATATTTATCAATTTGTTGTCCACTAAACCGCACATGATAGCTTTCTTTGCTTTAGAGTTATTCTCAAACAATTTCTTACCGACAACATCGGTTGGAGGAGTGGTGGGTATTGTGTATCCACTGTCTACTGAATCCCAAATGTCGTATCCCAAAGCACATAGATATTTTTGCATCCTGAGTCTCCAAAATGAGTAATTAGTTTCATCAAGCAATGGTGCTTTGTTTGATGAGAATCCTTCACCACCTGCCATTATCTTACTTCCAAGATCACCTTAGTCAATTAAGCTTGTTCAGGAACTTGGCTCTAATACCAATTTTTATTCTCACAATGACACTGAGAGGGGGGGTGAATCAGTGTAGCTATTTAAATTCAAATCTATAACTCTTAACACTAAAACAATGAAGATTTAAATCAGATAAAGCAAGCATAACAAGAGAGCATTCCACAACACATAATGTAACGAGGTTCACCAATTTGGATACTCCTAAAAAATGACTGCTTGGATTACTGTCCAAATCTAGCCTTTGCAAAATACCAATTTTATAATCAATTTACCAGCACCCATTGGAAGGAGCACCAACCCTTGATTTATCTACACCAACAGAAAGGAGCACCAAATCCTAATTTATCTGCACCAACCCTTGATTTATCTGCACCAACAGAAAGGAGCACCAACCCCAAATTCCAAGCACCAATTTGGACTGCAATTATGAAGCTATTAGATTGACATAAAAATGTCTTCGCTTATTAAAGACCCTATCTGGTCTATTGCTAACCCAACCTCTCTCGCTATTCACCAAAACACCACACACACTTAAGGCTTTGCTTACTGCACTTTTACAGCTCTTAAGGCTCTGCTTAACACTCTCTTACGACACTCTTCCAACCCTATTTTTGTAGCACTTTCACTCGATTTCAGCAGCATATAATTCTCCACGCAGACCTCATTTTATAACAAAGTTTTGATTCTATTTTTAACTTCCATATTTTTGCATGCAAGTTATTAATAGAGACTTCTATATGTAACTCCTTTATCACACAGTATTCTCTCATGCATCCTATTAATAGTTATGGCTCTTTTTTTGGTCTTCGACTGATGACTTTCAGTTTAATCATTGCTCGATGCTTTCACTTCGTAACTAGACCTCTAACTGTCGTTCTGACTTCAATTCACTGTTCTTATTTTAGCTGTATGATTTTTGTAACTGCACCTGTAACTATCGTATCGACTTCAGTTAACTCTTCTTATTTTAGCTACATGATTTTCTTCTGCAACTGCACCTGTAACTATTGTATAACTTCAGTTAACTGTCACATATCTTATTTCGGTTGGGTTCTCTTCTTAGCTCGTACCAAAGCGACCTATCATGAAATCGTGACACTTTTGCCTCTTTGTCCTCTTCTCGACTTTTCCCGTGAAAACACATGTCACGATATCATGACACTTTTGCCTCTTTGCTACTTTACTTGGTTTGAACCCATAAAAACACAACATGTCATGATATCACGACACTTTCGCCTCCTTGCTACCTTACTTGGTTTGAACCCACGAAAACACAACATGTCGCGATATCGCGACACTTTCGCCTCCTTGCTTCTCTTCTTGGCTTGTACCCGTGAAAACATAACATGTCACGATATCGTGACACTTTTGCCTTTGTACTCTTTCCTCTTTACTTTTGTCATGATATCGTGACACTTCTGCCTTCTTACTTTCTCTCTCCTCATTTTGTCGCAAAAATGCGACATGTCACGATATCGTGACACTTTCTCTCCTTTGCTCTTTCTCTTGCTTTCAGGTCATGAAAACATGACATTTCATGATATCGCGACACTTTCTCTCCTTTGCTCTTTCTCTTGCATTCGGGTCACAAAAATGTGACATGTCATGATATCGCAACACTTTCTCTCCTTTGCTCTTTCTCTTGCCTTCGGGTCGCAAAAACATGACATGTCGCGATATCGCGACACTTTTTCTCTCGGACTCTCTCTTGCAATATGTCACAAAATCGTGACACTTTTTCTTTCGGACAATCTCTCCTACAATATGTCATGAAATCGTGACACTTTTTTGTTCGTACAATCTCTCTTGCAATATGTCACGAAATCGTGACACTTTTTCGTCTGTACAAACTTCCTTGCAATATATCACAAAATCTAGACACTTTTTCATCTGTACAATCTCTCTTGCAATATGTCATGAAATCGTGACACTTTTTCGTCTCTACAATCTCTCTTGCAATATGTCGTGAAATCGTGACACTTTTTCTACTTTCCTTTCTCTCTTCCAACATGTCACGAAATCATGACACTTTTTCTTTCGTACTATCTCTCTTGCAATATGTCGCGAAATCGTGACACTTTTTCTACTTGTCTTTCTCTCTTCCAACATGTCACAAAATCATGACAGTTTTTCTTGCTTGCGCTTTCTCTCCGAACATGTTGTGAAATCGTGATAGTTTTGCTTGCTTGCGCTTTCTCTCCGAACATGTCATGAAATCATGACAGTTTTGCTTGCTTGCGCTTTCTCTCCGAACATGTCATGAAATCATGACAGTTTTTCTTGCTTGTGCTTTCTCTCCGAACATGTCACAAAATCGTGACAGTTTTTCTTTCTTCTCAACATGTCACGATATCATGACAGTTTTTCTTTCTTGCTCAACATGTCACAATATCGCGACAGTTTTTCTTTCTTGCTCAACATGTCGTGATATCGTGACAGTTTTCTTCCTTGTGATTTTATTTTGATTTTTAGTATATGGGCCACTTCAATATTTTGGAAAATCAATGTACATACTCTGAAGAACCTCTTAACTCCTGTCCATTGCATCAACCGATCTGTCTGATTGTGTTGACAACAATGACAATACTGTTGCTGCACCTTGCTCAACATTCATTACTTTTGAATTATAATATTGTAGGATCTTACCTTCCTTATTTGTATTGAGGATTAATTAAGGGATCATATCCAAATTCAACTGCTTCCCAAATTTCATTGCCAAGTACCATCAAGTAGATCTTCATTCTCATACTCCAATAAATATAGTCACTTCCATCAAATACTAGTGCTAAATTATCTGAGGACACGTTCTTAGAATCCATTATGTTCTTGTTAGCTTTTCCTTCAATTTTTTAAACTCTTCTGAAGGAACCCACTCTAATACCAATTGAAGAACACAATCTTATGCTGAGAAGGGGGTGAATAGTATAAGACCACTTTTTTCTTTTCTTTCCCAAACAGTATTATGCAATGTATAGATAGCAATATCAATAGTAGTAATCAAAGTAATGTACAAATCACCACACACAATAGAGACACCATAATTTACATGGTTCACCCAATTTGGGCTACTCCACAGAGAAAATATTTCACTAAAATTTTCTCAATCAATCTCTTGGTAATTCTCTCCCTTTTACAATGTTTATGGACCTCTTTCCAAAGTATATACCAATCCCCTAAATCAAGTTCATGGATCTCTATCCATAGGAGAACTCCTTCTCCTCTACTTTGGCTAGTGATCCTCTAGAAGACTACTGCCTCCACTACACTGGCTTGTGGATCTCTCTCCACTGAAGACTCATATCCCCACTCAGAAGACCTATCCTCACAACCTGGCTAATGGATATCTATACACTGGAGACTACTATCCTTTATTCTCTGTCACCTCCAAAGCTCTATCTCAAATCTATACTAAACATTGTCCTTCAATTTAGCACAAATATGATCAATCTCTATCTCTGGTCTGGCATAAACCTATCCTCAAATATGCACTAGATTTTGTTCTCAAATATGCACTAAACATAGTCCTTCAGTCTAGCACAAAGCTATCCTCAATCTCTTTCCTCAATCCTTAACTCAAAGCTTGACTCAATCTCAGATAAACTTTGTTGGATCTACCCTAAAACTTAACTCAAGGTTTGAAAAAATTAATAAATCAAATCTTCTCTCAAGCCTTCTCAAAGACTTGTCTTAAATATACCTTGTAAGATTCCTCAAAATCTCACACTAATCTATCTACAAGCCCTCTCTTAGAACTTGCTCAAATTTGCTCTATAAGACCTCTTTAGAACTTGCTCAAAACTGCTCCACAAGTCCTCTCTAGAACTTGTCCAATTTGCTCAATAAGTCCTCTCAAGAACTTATTCAAATCTGCTCAATATTTGTATTGTAAGCTTCCATAAAATCTCACACCAAATTTGTCCATAAGTCTTCTCAAAGACTTACCTCAAATCTACTCAACAAGTCCACACAGAACTTGTCCAATCTCATAGATACATAAAGAGAATTGTTAGAGACTCAATATGTTCTATACTTATCACAATGTTCAATTACTTTCAATCACTCTCTTAGAAACATAAGGACAATTGTCAGAGACTCAATATGCTTCAATTTCAACTCAATGCTCAATCACTTTCTCAAATCAGAATATAGAATAATTTGTTTTATGAAACTTGAACAATCACTTCACACACCCACTTGACTAGGCTCAACCAACGCTATTGAATCAGTCACTCAGTTAAACAACCCTTGGTCACAAACCCTAGTCCAAGTATATTATCACTTAATAAAAATATTTCCAAAAATGCCCAACAATAAGTTTTACATAATAGTGATACTCATGTTCTTTTCAAACTCTAGTTCAAGTTCTTTGCTCAACAACTCACTTCAAAAAAAATGTTTATAAAACAATCTTCACATAGCAATGATAATCAAACCCTAGTGCAAGTTCTTCACACAACCAATGAATTCAACAATAATTATTATAAAATAATATTCACATAGCAATGATACTCAAACCCTAGTTCATTTTCTTCACACAACCAATGGCTTCAACAACAATGCTTATAAAACAAGGTTTTAACAGCAGCTCTTTATTCCAGAAAACCTTGAAGCATTAACTCAACACATTCAATAGGAAACCCTAATCAATTCCTTTTCACTCCAAACTTATTTTCTAGAAAACCAACCAATCAACTTAACTATGGAAGAATGTGCTCATACCTTTTTCTTGATGATGAAGGAATATCATAAATCCACCACAACCATAAACACTTCTTTGTCAAACTCAAGGAAATTATTAGATGATAAACTTTCTCAAAATACAATGTAAATATCAAGACACACATACACCTTATCACTCCATATTTAATAAAATATTCATCAACATTTGAAAAAAATAATACACCACTTACACCTTATAATCTCCCTATTTAAAATAATTTTCAATGCACTCTTTTTTTCAAGATAACTCAATGCTATAAGTTCCCTCTATCCTTTTATTACTTCAACAAATCAATGTGACAAAATCACTTTATTAAAATAAACCCAACACCTTATTCCTTCAACTTATCAAAAATAATTTTCAACAAAAAATCCTTTTAAGCAATCCTTCTAACTTCAAACTTTAGGTAACACACAAAAATAATAATAATAATTTATTACCTTGCCTTGGAAGGGATTCGAACTCACAATGCAGCCTTAACCAACACCCTAGCCGCGGCTCCAACCACCATGCAAGCTAGGCACTCACTTGGGGACCAAGGAACACCACGTGCTCCAAAAGACTCCCCACATTGCCTAGCACAAAAATGTGTGCCTTTCATTTGGCACTTCCAACACTAATGCAACCACAAAAAATGTTGTCGCCACTTTTTTAACGTAGGTCTCCTAGCACCCAAACACTCTAACCATTGTCCTCTTGCCACTTGGTCACGTTGCCTTGTTGGAACTTGGTACTTTGACATTGTTCCCCTTAAACATTATTCACTGGTGCTAAAATACATAAGTCGCTTCTCTTATTCCACATGAATTCAACACAATTGTACGCATTCATTAATCGAGCAAAAGGATAAGTTTCAATGCATCTAAGTCATTGGTATATATATTGATTTCCCTCCATGCATAATGTCGCCACTCAAACTTCCTCCAATATATTAGACGTCTGTGTTTTTTATTTCTCTTTGAACTTATTAATTTATAAATGATTTAAATTCATTTTAATTTAAATTTTATAAATTAAATCTTTAAAACCCTTTGGTTTTATTAAGACCATCTTTCATTGTACAACTTGGTATAAATAATATTTATTTATAAAATTTAAATTCACTTTGAATTTAAATATTTTATCAAATAAATATTAAACCTTCCTTTAGCTTTGCAATAATCTTCCTTGGATTTTTATGAAAAACATTTTAACTTATGCTTCCACATAATATTAAAAATATTATGAAGCCCTTTTGCCTTTAACCTCTGCATTGTTCCTCTTGACCTTTGACATCATCGGTGGCTTATTCCTGGATATCAATGACAACTTTAACAACTTTGGTTCTTGACAAATTCCTTGAAATTAATGATGACTTCATTCCTTGACATCAATGACAACTTGACTTAGTGACTCAAAATGTCTAACACCCCTTAGGGAATCTAGGGGCATTGCACAATAATAATCCAAAAGTTCATAATTTAGCAAATATGGTAAAACAATTGGTTTCAAAAGTGGAAACGATTCAACCTTCTAGTTTCACTTACAACTATAAAGAAATATGTAATCAACCCATAGACCCTATGGTTTCTACTAGGTCTTATCCTAAGCATTTTACCATATCGTTTTGCCTATATATAAGGGAACATAAAATCTGATTGAGCATCTAAGAAGATTTAGAATAGCTTGCCATGATCTCATCTATGATGATATTTTATTACTAAAGATATTTCCTAAGAGTATTGCTAGCATGGCATTAGAATGGTATTATCGGTTACCTAATTATTCTCTGAGGAATATTGAAGAAATAATAGAGTTATTTGTTCAATATTTTAGTACTTATATCAAAAAGGATGTGATCGTAAAGGATGTTTGTAATTTGAAACAAGATAAAGAGGAAAGTTTTTCAAAAAAATTGGCTCGTTGGAGAAGTCTAGTGGGACGCTTGAGATATACTTTACCTCCCAAATATATTATTGAGATATTTATTGGAAATTTGCAAGAACAGTTATCTTATGCATTAGAAACTACTACTATCACATCTTTTAATCAAGCAATTGAGTTAGCAAGGAAATTAGAACAAGCTCTTATCATAAGAGGATAACTCAAAGTGAAAGAATATAAAACTATTAAGTCATGGTATAAGAATAAGGATGTGGTAGGTGATGGTGTAATAGATAGTAGGTCTATTAATAATTTTTTTAACAACCTACAAAATATAATACTTCAAAAACCTCCACAAAGAAATTTCACAAAACTTGGCATACCTAGGGAAGAAGTCCTAAAGCAACTTTTGAAAGCCAATGCAATTGAGTTACCTCCTATAAGACAACCAGATATTATAGCTAGTTGGTACAAGATATGAAAATATTGTACTTATCACAAAGTGGAAGAACATTGGACAAATTCTTGTAGAAAGTTAAAATATGTGGTTCAAGATTTAATTGATGCAGGACATCTTGATGTAAGAAACTCTCAATCTTCAAAAATTCAACAAAAGTCCACTACCAACCAAAATGTACCTAATCAATGACAATAGGTAGTTAATCAAGTATCTTGTAAAAATATACCACATCATTATGATAACCATATAGTTGGTATGACAACAACTACTTCATAACAACATATGCATAATCAAAAAATCCAGCGATCTCAACAGGAGATGAGTTTTTTAGAAAATATTTCTCTTAGAACTTTTGCAAAATTCTCCTATTCATAGAGAAGCCTTAATAAATATTCTAAAGTAGCAATATATCCCTCCAAATATTACCCTAGATATATGGCCAATGTTGTAAGCTCTCTTGAGACACATCACATCATATTCTCAGATGACGATATTTCTTCCTTAGACCTACGTAGGAATTCTTCTCCTTAGATCACTACATTTACTGGGGATACTTTTATCAAGAGGGTTATGATTGATAATGGTTCTTCTCTTAATTTATGCACATATCAATTTATCTAAAAGTTTGTATTAAAATAGGAACATTTAACTAAATCCAATACAATCATCAAAACATTCAACAACGAGTCTCAAGAAGCTTGTGGCATTATATCTCTCCCCCTTAAAGTTGGACATAATAACTTAGATACAATGCTCTATATGGTACATTTTTGTACATCTTTTAATCTACTTCTCGAATGTCCTTGGATCCATGAGATGAAGGTCATCCCTTATACTCTTCATCAATGTTTAAAGTTTAAATTTAAGGAACTTATCACCATTCTAGGTGACTCTCATCCATTCGAATATTATTTAATGGTTGAACATGCTTGGTTTTGTCTCAATGTTTGTCCTTCAATTTCATCATTTGTTTCTCCAATTTCCTCATCTCAAAATTCTGAGTAATTTAACAATCTAAGAGTGAGTGAGGAACCTATAATCAAAGTTTCATCATGCGATCAAGACAATCGATTTCTTCAAGAACCTCTTCTAAATATATCTCATCAAGGTTGTGTGAAGAGTAATGAGGATGAGTATTCCCCTTATCCCTCTAACATTGTTGTTTTATAATATGATAAATTATGTGTGTTCTAATGGTAAATCTTTTGCTTCTCATAAATATATTGTAAAGTTGGGAATTGCTCATCCTTATGCTAAGAATGATGGTTTTGTTCAAGAATGTATATATTATCTTGCTATGGCTACCAAATAAATGGATATGAAGGAACCTCTCCATGATTATAATCATCGATATGGCTTACCTTCTAGATTTTTCTTTGATGAAGCAGTCCCTTGAATTCCTATTCTTTTTTTTAATATAGGAGGCACAATTAGAATATGTGTTGACTATCATTTTGCTTTATTATTTAATTAAACATAAAATAAAATAAAATCACTCATTAATTAGGCATGCATTTACATTCTCATTCTATCACACTTGTTTGCTTGCTCATACCGCATGACTTTTTGTCATACTTTACATGGTTTCTTGACATTTTGTTCCTCTTGCACTTTTGCTTGTCATAATTGCCTGGTTGTTTGTTCATGATTGCTTGATCATATAGCTTTTTGGGGATTCATTATAATGACAAGTGATGATACGTAGTTAGGTCATAGCTCATATGCATTGCACTCTCACTAGGGTTCTAATGCCTAGCAAAGCCCCAACCCAGGGCCCATGCATTTTCATTCCTTCTTCTCTTCTTTTTTTGTGTTTTCTTCTCATCTCTCTTCTTCTTATATTCCTTGACTTTGAAAGTTTTTACAACAATCATATTTTCTCTCCAAATTCAAGGAATACAATCCTCTTCTAGTATATCCTTGTCCTTTGCATAATTTTTATTTTTCTATCTTCTTTGTTCACATAAGGATATACATTCTTCTCTTCTTTGATTTGCACACTTTCTCCCTCTTAATTTTTCAATAATTGGAACTTAAATATGGGGGCACACATGCACAATTCTTTGCTCCTCATTCTCTTCCTCTTATTTCTTATAGTACATGGACACACTCACATTGTGATATGCTCATATTGCTTGGTCTATATATATTTTTTACACACCCCTATCGGGTAGTACTTGCTAATACATCATTCATATTAGCAAAAACGTATTCCCCTATCGAGTTACACTTCTTTTGACTTAGTGGGCTCAACACCCCATTATAGGATAAGCTCCTTGGCCATTTTTAGTAGACCTCGACATACATCCTAGTGGGTAATTGCCCCACAGTAGTCACTAGCAAGCAATCATCCATAGCAGGTTACGCTCCATAATTTAATTATTTGAGCAATCACTCATAGTGGGTTACACTCCATATTTTACCCATCTATTCATCTTAGCGAGTACTACACCCATAGAAGGTTTTCACTCCACACCTGGACCATTATTTTGGGCATAATACCCTCCATTCAGGGTTTTTTTATTAGCTTCTCTCACTTTCTATGGTTAACCTTTGGATCTCCTTCTTCTTCTTGTTCTTCTCTCCTCTTCCCATCTTCTTTCTTTCCATTTCTTCTATTCATCTATGCATTTCATGCTAGCTATATTAGATTCATGTTGTACCCAATAATATTTTCTCTACTATTTGTTTACTTGCTCTATTCTCTATATTTTTGTGATTTGTTTTTTCTTTTATTTACCTTTTTCAATTTTCTTAATGAATTTTCATTCCTTTCAAAACTCAATGGGGCACCCTAGCCATAGAGTCATTAATGGAAGTAATGTCTAACCTTGTGTGCAAAATTCTAGAGTGTCCCTCACGATACCCCTTTTGCACCACCCCTTTGTTAAAACCTGGCCACCCATTTTCTATGTTTATTGTCTTATTTTCCATAGGAATCTACATATTTATTTAATTCATTTACTTGGACTTAAATATATTAAAGAGGGGGTAAAATGTAGACACAAAAAATTGACCCACTAAGGTGAGTAATTTTCCCCAGATCCCTTATTTTCTCCTTGGATAATTAGGGTCATATTTGAGACAATTTGCCCCTACAAAATCTTATCCATTCCTCCTAAATCCTATACCATTAGATTAATCTTGAAAATAGTTTTCCAACAGTATATGATATGACCCATTTTGACTCCATTTGACCCTTCAAAATGCATTAAAACCGCATCGAGGTCTAGTTGGTGCGAGGTCACAGTCCATCTTTTACGGAGCACAATTTTACCTTTTAGGGTTTTCTCTTAATAAAACCCTAATTTTCAAAGTTGATATTTTTAAGGTTGGTTGTGCTTGGTTTTTCTTGCCCATTCTTCTTTCAAATCCACTATATAATGAGGGTTTGAAATATTTTTTTATCCCCATAAAGCCATCAAGTTTTCATCAAGCAAGTTCATTTCTCACCAAGCATTATTGATTAAAGTCTTCTTCTTCTTTTGCAAGCAAGCTAACTTGTAAGTGTGAAGTGTGATCTATTGAAGCTTTATTTTCTACTGCATTGGATTGTTGATTGTTGTTGCTCACTTTGGTGAATTTATGTTGAAGCCTTAAGGAGAGAATGACTACCTAGAAGATCTCAAACCTTTCTACTTGCTTCCTCTCTCTCTGAAATGTGAAAGCATTCTATTGCATGTTTAATTTCATTCGCTACATAATAGTTTCATCATTTCATTTCAATATTATATGTTTCATATCACTTCTACAAAATCGCACTCGGTATTCTACCACATGTGATTTTACCTTGCGTTATCACACCTAGTATTCTGCGAGGTGCGATTTCACCTTGCATTATTGCACCTAATATTTTGTGGGGTAATATTTCACCTAAGCTCAATCTACGAGCAATCTGTTATTCTAGTTTTCATAATTGCATTCTAGATTACATTTAGAGCATAGTGGTGCATTCTATTTCTATGATTTCATCATTCTTTTTTGCTATATTATATTATGTTCGTTTTCCTCCAAAGGTCAATTTCTACTTTTAATTATCAAAGTTCAGCTAAAAGGACCTAGTGGGCATGATTGGTGTGCCTCCAAGAACTGTTGTATAGTGGACTAAGCAATCCCCCTAATTCTAATCACATTTTTCAAGTGTTTGTCAATTTATCTTGTAGGAACAAGAATTGTTGATATTATTGGATAAAGGGATAAAATCAAGGATCAACAACCGAATAAGATAAGTGTTCCATTTAATCTTTAGGTTGTTTTTTGAGTGCTTTATATTTCTGTTGTAAACCCTAGATCTTATTTAATAGAAATATATTTAATTAATTCTAGGCATTTGAAAGATAAATAAAATATAGTATGCACTTAGGGTTAATCATCTTTGTGCATTTCTCTTTAGCCCTTGCTTAAAGTTTGTTTTCTTAGAATCCTAGGTTAGAAAGCATTCAAATAAATAATCATGTATACACTAAAATCTGGTCAATCCACTTATGCTACCTAAAGCAACAACTAAATTGACATAACAAGGCCCCTAGTGCAGCCCTTAGAAGGTATACAATGGTTCTAGCCACTTTGTGAAAGGTTTTGGAAGGTTCTAGGATATTTTTGAGACCTTTTGGCACCCTGTTCCTATTCATCCCACCCTGGTATGAATATAGATCCTATTCCTCCCACCCTAGAGAAAATAGCAACATTCATCCCAAGGTGGAGTGAATAGCAGGTTTGATTGGAAAAAAGTAAAATCTGGACAAATGGTGCCTAGTAATGATCATTTATCCTACCTACCCATGCCTACAAGTTAGATCACACAACATATTTATGCCATGCTTCATAAAGAAGGACAAATTGGGAGATTCTCTCCCCCCTCGAATGCATGCCATCCCAATGGCCAAGTGGTGCCTCTTGTCACGCATGCCCTTGCATGCCCTTTTCCACATGAGCCCCCTCTGGCTATAAAGTGGATGCATTTTCCACACCAAATGGAATAAAGGATTTTAAGTTTTAAGCAATGGAGCACTACCGATATTTCCCCTCACCTGATTGTGCTCTCTTTCCCTCGAGATCTCTTCTTAGCAAAGGATTTTGTCAAGTGACTCAAAGAGATGTAATTTGTTTACAAATACCTATCAATCGAGTGAATTTCCACCCCAAATTTGATGAAAATATTCCCCTTAGTAATTTTGAATATTCCTCAATGGAATTGGTGGCAAAATTTAGGTAGAATCGGTGGGCGTCCCACTCCCGAGTGCCCCCAAATATGTGCTAGTCCTATTCGTCCCACCCTGGAACGAATACAAATCTATCAACAATTTTGTAAATTTTTTTAAATAGGTATTTTCTATATTATCATATTATGTTACAGTTCAAATTTCATGCTTTTCTGAGTTATATTGGTCGAGATATTACGATTGGACATTTTTGCATGCTTACTGGACCCACTGGAGTATGCATCGGAATCTATGCCTGATTTATGAGATATAACCATATGTGTTCTCTTAAAATGTCATTTTATACATTATTTCCAATTTTCATGTATTTTGGATAGGTTTAGGGATAGGAATTTCATGCTTTGTGTTTTGTAGGTTGGAGAAATGCACTGCGATTACACCATGCCTACAGATGCAATTTAAGTGCAATTTCTAGTGATATCTTCCCAAAAATTCTTATTTTACTTACCTCTAAAATTTCATAGCATTTGGAGTTGATTTGGTATAGGCGCGTGTTGATCCCAAAAATGTTAGCTATCTTTTTGGAGCTAAGTCCAAATTTGCCCTTGTGCACCCCAAATTTACCCTATGCGCTCCATTCCAATGGAGAGCACTCCAAGTCACCCGGGCGCACAACTTGTGTATCCCAAGCCAAGCCGATGCACTCCACTCCAATGGAGCACGAACTCCCCTGAGTGGGCGCACAGGGTTGTGCACCCGTCTGTAGCTCGTGCACCCCATTGAAGGAGGGGGCGCATAATGTCCCTTAGGGATGCATAAGGTAGTGCACCCCGCATCTAGTCTATGTGCTCCATAGGGAGGTGGAGTGCATAATAGTACTTTGGGGCACACAAGGTCGTGCACCCCATGTGCTCTGATGAAGCAGAATGTGCTTAGTCCCTAAAGGATGCATGACTTGTGTGCCTCAAATTTTGGTGTGCACCCTACCATAGATCACACTCAACCCCTCGAGCACACAAGGTTGTGCACTCCCCCCTAGCTGAGTGCTCTCCACTCTCAAGTGGAGTGCACAACCTCAATCATGGTGCACAAAGCTGTGTGCCCCATCTCGATTTTATGAGCCCCTCCTTTCGAGGTGCTCAAATGTCCAATATGGAAGCACAAACTTGTGCATCTGCCTATGGGTTGTGCACTCCACTATGGCAGAGTGCACAAGGTCAAAAGAGGGCACACAATGTGTGTGCCCTGTGAAGGTGAGTGCGCTCCACTTCCTCGAAGGTTATGTGAGTGCACAACCCTATGCATCTGCCTTGAAAGTCATGCACCCCACTCCCTAAGGGGGCGCACGTGCTAGAATTAAACCCAATATGTCTCAAGTGAGCACATACCTACCTGTGCCCTGCCTTTGCCAATGCCAAACCACCACATGTCTAGATCATTATTGGTAGCCGTAATTCATCCATTGGTGCAAAGAGACGACGATCAGTATGGCATGTCAAGCCAATACCAGCAACTCATGAAAATGAAAAAAATTTCATGCACCATCTACTACATTTAATGCATCTATTATAAAAATAAGGTGGCGGTCATTTTTTGCATCATCCGCACATGCAGAACTACCTATCGACGAGGTTGAGTGAAGCAAAGAGAACGTAGAGGAAAAATTACAATCGAGGGGGGTGAAAAATTTATGATGGTTTGAGTAATATGGAATCTACCAGCTCTTCGACCCCTGATGCATCGCTCGTCTAGAAGAGAATCAACAGAATTACTAGAGCATGGCCTATTGATAGGAGGTCAGGGAGGGCGCAGAACCCCAAAGAGTTCAAAAATTTACCCGACTCCAGCAGGGATATCACTGAAGAATAATAGAAATAGGTGGAATAAGTCACCATCTACTCATTTGATCCCACAGAGGAGGATAACCAGTGACAGCCAACAATTTTGAGGGATCTCTACTCGTGGGCCTATCGGGACAGTAATAGACCTACTCCTGTTTGTAACAAATGGAGCACGAACCTCAACCGGTTAACTTGTCCAAAGGTGTACCACTCTT
This sequence comes from Wollemia nobilis, assembly GCA_028583015.1. Lineage (NCBI taxonomy): Eukaryota > Viridiplantae > Streptophyta > Pinopsida > Araucariales > Araucariaceae > Wollemia > Wollemia nobilis. The sequence continues at coordinate 2,286,579 of JAQPPZ010001679.1, read as the reverse complement.
TTGATATGTTGGCATGGCTCACCATTTCCTATGACTCTAGAGTGTGCACCATCCATGATTTCAATGGTTAGGTAGTGGCTCGGGTATCGATCGATAGGATTCGATAAGTTTTTGGCTTGGCCGTCGCTTCCAAGGTGGTGGATTTCAAAACATTGGCCCTTTAGGCCAATTATATGATGAATACGACATTCCCCTAGAGCCTGTTGAAGAGGGGGAAAATGAGACCAGCATACTTCCCCATAGAGAAATTCATGCTCTGTCCCTGGGCACAAGATTACGCTGACATGATCAATCTAGCCCTAGGAGTGAAATATTTGGATCCGATCACTAAGGAGGTGATGTTTTTAATCCTCCAATGCAACCAGACAGACAAGACCCCTCTCTATCGATGGGAAGATGTCATCAGCAATAAAATGGATGAAGAACTACGACTATTGCAGGAGGTCATGATGGCCAATAAGAGGGAGATGCCTCCCTTCTCATACTACTCCTTTTTCATTCATCTATTCATAGCATAGTTGGACAAGACCTTGGTGGCCCAAATGGGGGGAGTAAACGTGCCTACTGTACAGGATCAAATGTTATGCATCCAGGAGGGGTGTTCTAGCTATACAACCTTCTTAGAGAAGGTCCTTCCCATAGTATTCTTCTGAATGTGCAAAAATTTCCCAGATAGAATTGGGATGGGGGTCAGAGAATTTCTATGCGAGGAGAAAGCAGGAGACTAATTTTACGTAGAAGAATTCTCCTATATCATAATTTATGGATCAAAACTACCCCCTAAGGCATTACCTTTTCACTGCCCGACTTCCATTGCCATCCTTGAGATCACTCAGCAGATGGCTAAAGAAGTAAAAATTAGACACCTGAGGAAGAAAGGACCAGTAAAGTGGTTGTCCATTCCCTATACAATGGGGCATTACACCTATCTTGGCCACTTTGCTCTATTTCAGACCATCCGGAATATGGATACCTACTTCTTCCCTGAGCTAACTTGGAGGGCCTACGACCCGGACGACCACCATAGAAGAGAGGTTATCAAAAATCTGGCCCTTCTGGAAGTCACACACAATGGTGACTATTTTGAAGACATGATGCAAGAGGCATTCAAAAATAACTAGATGCTAGACTTGATATGGAGGATGCCCATGGATTAGTATCCTTACAGTGTATTGGAGGTTGTCGATGATTACAGCGCCCAACTTAAGTTGCATCAAGGGTTGCTAGTGGACAAGATGGCCCCATTGGTCCCAGCAGCTCCTCCTGAATAATTCAAGGACCCCACCCTCCAAATAGCTCAACAAGATTCTAACCTCTTTGAGGTCATGATGAAAATAGTTAACGAGCAGGCCAAGCTCCCCTCCTCTTCCAATTCCCCCATTGCCACTTCAAAAGGGAAGGAGTTGGCCATTGGCTCTTCTAAGCAGGTTTTTGCCTCATCAACATTAACTTTGATAAGTCCACATGAGCAAAGACAATTGGTAGAAAGTCAACCCTCATTGTATTCCACCACCCTAGTGATAAATCAAGAGGAGCGTCAAATAAGACCAAGGGTGATGAAAAAGATAGTTGAAGCTGGGGGGCTATCTAATATTTTGAGGGGTTACAAAATGCAAAGCCCCATGTGGTTCCCCGCTCATAAAAAGGCTAAGATTGAATCCTCGGATTGAGAAGTGGAAAATTTTATGATGGCTAGGGTCACTAACACTTGCCAGTTCATAGCTGACGAAGAATATTAGATCCAAGATATAGAAGAACAAATATCTCCAAGTAAGGGGATAGTCATGCACGGGGAGGCAGTTGGACAAGAGACCACCAATACACATGTTGCCTCTTTTGAGATCCCCCTACCACCTAGCATGAGGGAGGCCACTATAGATACTAGCAAAGGTGTCATCCAAACATCTGTTGCACCCGTCCAAATGATGAAATCACAAATGGCCACTCAAGCACAAGTGGTCGAAGCAGTAGAAAAGGAAATTGAAGAATGGAAAGCCAAGGCTACCGAGGTTGAGCCACTACAACTCAAGGTCAAAAAACTTCAGGCAGAAGTTGATAAACTGAAGATGCCAGATCCTTGTACTACATAGACTACCATCCAACTCGGGTCAGCGGATGAGCTCAAACAAGAGATGAAGGAAAATGTCCAAGCTAAAATGGGGGGTTTGGAGTCCATCCTAATAGATATATAGACTGTAATACGAGCAGTAGGACTCATCCAAGACAACTTACAATGTTTGAGGCAAAGGATAGATGCAATCATACCAATATATAGGAGATTTCAGGAGGACTACATACCTATTTCTGGGCTATCGGCCACTCTAGCAGATGAAACTCCATGCTTATTTGTAGAAGAATACATCAAGGTCTATCTATTTTTGTAGAATGAGCAAAATTGGTGCCAGTGGGGCCAAGAAGTGGCAGAATATGAATATGAGTCCAATGATGAGCTAGACAATTGTAGCCTCTCCATCGAGGATTTTGGGTGAGCACCAGTCATCAACAATTTTGTTTTTTAGAAAATCCAAAATTTTGATTTAGATTCTGGTGATAGGTTGTCTAAACACTTCATGACTTTGGTGGAAATGGTAGACCACTTGTGTGAGTTTACCAATAACAATTTACAGTGGGCTAAAGATCGAGTAGTGGAGGCCACCCAAGATTTGAACCTACTCCTCTTCTCTCTGACCTTTCATGATGAGGCTTGGTAATTTATTGACCAAGCCATTCAAAATCATAGGGCAGGAGTAGGGCCCACCACTACTAGAACACACACATGAACAGGGCCACAGCTGCCAGCATAAGGTAGTACCAACATTAGTGCACAACCTCCACCTGCATGAAGGGAATGTGGGATACGTGGCCTTTTTTGAATGCATCCCAGGATTGGGTACATCATGATCATTCTAGAAGTGTGGGCGATCACAAAAATCAAGCAGCCCGTGCTATAAGAAGGAGAAGACTACTACAATACCTTTTTCATCGAACCTCTAAGAGAGAAAAGCTAAGTATAGCTTTTTCCATCGTTTAAGTTGTATTTTCCCTTGTGTCTCTTTTTTGTGTGTCTTATCGCCCTTTATCTTGTCATTCATCAAGAACTGTTGAGGTGCATTGTTCACTGAGATTATTTCCTATGGAACACATCGGATTTAAAGACTCTTACGTCACTACAATCAGGATAGAGAGGAGATACCCCTTGTTCTAAATATTCAAACCAGGGGTTTACTATAATCAAATGGCATATGAGGATCAAGCACTCTATTGATCTATTCTATGCACATCTTTTATTAATGAAAATCTCAACTCTTCCCTTGGCATATTTTTGTGTGAATGATCTGTGTTAGCTTGTTTATGTATTACTGTGATCAGAATCCATAAATAATGCCTTATTTCGCTAGTTAACTATTTTATTTACATTACATCATTTGAATGGAGTAAAACATACTAGTTCTTCCTTCTGTTATCTTCCCTAGGATCATCTATCAAACTACTACAACTCTGTAATGGATAAGGCACCGGTCTGGGTTTTATAGGTTTCAATACTGATAGGTTTGGTCACTAAAAAAATATCAAAATAACAAAGTAACAATGTTTTTGTCTGGCATAGTGGGTATGTGCATCATATAGAATTATTAGATGAACCCACCGTCTAGGGTTTCCTTACCCAACCTAGTCTGTCTTGAGTTGTCCAAAGTAATCTTGTCCTAGGTTAATGAGGTGGATCTGCCAGAATCCACAGTGCTGGTTGTGATCTCCAGAGTTTTCTATGACGTGACAAATATTTTGAGGGTAAGCGGAAAAAATCCACAACAGTGCACTACATATGCTCCCTTCTTGCCTATGGGGATTACATGTTTTAGATCATACACACTTGCTATTTGATGTTTCTTTTTTTCTTGTGTGTAGGTACAGGTCATACAGCACATTGGGGAAGCAGCGTAGGACCTCAAAGAATCAAATATCCAAACGACAGTAACTTTGGCTTACCCATTTCAATTGTGGGTACAAGAAAAGACACTAGATGTGAACCGAATTTATTTGAAGGATATGATCCTTGGGCACCCAAAATTTATAACAGTTATATCATTCATTTGAAACCTTGATGGGAAATCTTTTTAATCTATATTTGATCCATTTAATTAATAAGAAAACAATTTGCTTTGCTTCATTTCTTATTATATGGTATCCTTTCCATATTACTTGCATGCTTTCGTATTGGTGCTTATAAGCAATAGGAGATAGATGTAATTTTTTACCCATATTTAAGCACACCATTTTTCCCTAATCCAATGGCAATCATAGTGGGACCTAGTCCCTTTTGATTTAGGTGAAGTTTAAAGCTCATATTTCATATTTCTATGTTGCAGGTTCTAGTCGCTCAAGACTGAAATGAACTCTAACCTGCTATTCGTGCCACCCTGGGATGGATGAAAATCCATCCTACCCTAGGATGAATGAAGAGCTGCTATTCATCCCACCCTGGAGTGAATAGAAACCAGAGAAATTACTAGTCAAAATTCCAAAAATGACAGGTTGTAGAAGTGATGAGGTAGGTACCTAAACCCTCTGCTTTAATTTTGTACTTTTAGAAGTTGTTTAATTTGGTTTTTCTCATATCATTTGTTTGCCTAGAAAGTTTAAGAGTATATTTAATTTTCCCATAACGCAAAATAAAAAAAAGGAAGAAAAATCAAAGAAAATCAAAGTAGCAATGCATATTTGTGGTCTAATTGCTTGTGGTCTACCCAATGGGTAGGTTAGCATTTAGGGTTTGCATTTATAATTTACATTTGTAGGTTCATTTTATCCCAAATTTCTGAAATTAAAACACACCTTTTGCATACATTTAGTGGATGATCATCGAATTCTTTATTGTTTGCTTTCTTTGGATTAAAAAGAACCACACACACCACAATTCACTTAAACACTAGTGAGGTGGATTTCATCACCATCCACTGGTAGAGTTCAACAAGGTGGCTTTCATCTCCACCCATTGTCTCAAATCCCATGAACCTTGTTCTTTTATAATTCCAGTTCCAAGATCCATCATAGCCCTTGGGTTATAGCATGCATCTCTCTTTGGAGAGGTATATCATAGACTACGGGTGAACTGGGTGAGGAACTGGTAGGACTTGTGCTCCCAGGTCATGTGTGGACCTCATCACCACACATTATAGGTGGGATAACACAACCTGGAGTTCATCACTAGGTTTTTGAGCTATGAGTATATAGGTGAAATTCAATTAAAAACAAGAATATCATTCAACAAGATTTCAAACATGCGACACCAGGTCATTATTTACAAACAACACATCTAAAACACACAAAATAGTTTAGGGATTCACATCTAAAACTTAAAAGAGATAATCATCTATCGTATTGAGTGTTTTATTTTCTTGTTTGTTGTTTCATTAAAAATTTGTAAAGGATATAATCATCTAGGGTTTGGTAGAGAGTTACAATGGTGTGCACCTGCATCCAAGCCCAATCATGGGTGGAAGCTATGGAGAGTGGACTAGGAGACATGAGTCATATCCACTTTAGCCCCAGATACTTGGTCATACCTTGTTTGCAAGCCTCTACTCACCCCAGTCCTTGAATAGCAGGATGAGAATCACACTTACAAGGGAGCCCTATGCAGGACACCCCTATGGGTGATAGACCTTACCAGGGAGAATGTTCCAAGTATTTAGACATATCACATGCCTTCTTTGATGAAATGCGATAGCATGCTGAGGTGTTAGTAGACATAGAAGTGCCACACATCCACATACCTATTAGGTATTACACACCTATTCATAGGCCAAAGCATGACTTCACACATTGGGTAGAGCAGGTTGATCTGACCTTACCTCTACATCATCTTGATAGGGTTCGATAGCTTAGGAAACCTAATGGGTATGATACTCATCACTCAGGGTGAGCTAATGCCACCCTTCCCTTCCTCATTCATGAAGGAAGGCATGAGGAAATCCTTGATTATCCTCAAGAGCAGTATTCCATGCATGCATTATGTGCCTCTGCACCCACTGATTACAATGAGAATATGCGTAGGACCGAACCTCAATTCAATGCAATGGCTATCAATCAAGGGAAGCGTGTGATGGATACCATAGATTATCTTGAATGAGGTTGGCCTCAAGGCAAGAATATTAGGCCCCCTAGGCCTCACACAGCAGAACAAATCAAATAGGTAGTTGCAAGATATACGTAATTCCAAGCCCAATTCAAACAACTTCAACAAGACAAGGAAAAACTAGACCACATGCATCAGCTTAAGAAAGAAAGAATCGAATGGCAGACCAATGATTTTTTCCATAAAAATTTATGCGATAGGGTCCCTACCCCTAAGACACATAGGCAAGAAGTCCACCCAAGGCAAATTACACTCATTCGAGATAGGTCTCCTAGAGACCTTATCCAATGTTGCCTCTGCGACCTCCTAGGCTAGATCAAGGCTTGCCTCCTAGTCCAAACATAGGGTGCCCACAACGGGTAGATAATCCTCTTTATAGACCAGCTCAAGAGATGCCCTATGGGTTCTACACTGAGCATGAGCTAAAGGTAGAGTACTTAGAGATCCCTTACCAAGGTAGGGGGATGATATGCCACCTCCCCACAATAAGTTGGAGGATCCTCAACCTCCATCGCAATATAAGAGTAAGGATGAGGAGATTAAATCATCAAATGCATATCAAGCATTACTAGAGCACCTAGAGTCGGTAGAGAACAAGATATCTGGATATAGATCTCAAAATCCCACTTTGCACCAGCTATGTAGTTAGCCCCTTCATCCTTCAATTTTTGTCCCTCCCTATCCATAGCAATTTAAGCTACCTTAGTTGGCTACCTTTAAGGGAGAGAAAGATGTGCAGGAACATGTCACTAAATTCTTGAGCCAATGTTTTAGAATTTAGGATAATGATACTTTTCTTTTGCGGATATTTTTTAGCCCAAATTTGGAGTGGTTTACCCAAATCCTGAAGCATAGCATCCATAACTTGGACCAACTTGTAGATGCATTCCTTAGAACGCTTCACCTTCAACACCTAGAGGAAGGTGACGCTGGCTGGATTGAAACAATATGACGATGATTCAATAGCAAATTATGGAAACAGATGGTGAGCCTTGCTCACCAAGCTACCTTATCTACTCCCCATGTCAAAGTTAACTTAGATGTTTGCCAAGAGCTACCTGAAGTTGATCTCATTGTTGTTGTAGCTGCAACATTATCCAACTCTTTAAGATGCCCTAACACAGGCTAGGACCATTGAAGATATCAATATTCAAGAGGGAGAGATTATGAATCCTTGCAATAAGGAGTGGAACAAGCATGCTAAGAATACCCCAGTGTAGTCTAAGCAAGTAGTAGTGAATCAGGTTGCCATTAGTTTCCCAAGGCCAGCACAAGCTATGTTGCCTCAAAAGCCTAATTATCAGGCCACTCTTGGGAACTATTTCAAGTACAACTAGAATAATCAAGGGTAAAATCAATAGTGTCACCCCAAGTGGTAGGTCATTCTCATTGTAGAGTCTATGGAATCATTGTTTGAGTGCCTCTTAGTAGCTAATTTGATCAATCTGCATAAGATTCGACCTATCGATCCAAATGCATCGAAGCCCAAAGGATACAAAGAAGACCTATATTACAATTTTAATAGGCAAAATGGGCATGATGTGCAAATGTGCTATGAGTTCAATAATTTGGTGCAAGACATGATCAATAGGAACACCCTTCAGTTTGACTATCCTATCGCACCAAAAAACCATCAAATGAAGGTCTTTAAAGACCCTTTGCCCTCCCATGCATATCATTCCAAGCTAGTGCCCCAGGTAAATGAGGTGTACCATGCCCTCCTAACCAAGGTTATGTCAGCATGATTAGCATTATCATAAGAAATAGGTGGTATCCAATTCTAGTCATACCACCTATGACTCAGGATGATGTTCCTTCAATGTCACAACCTTTTATGGCTCCTATGTCGAACCTCCCACCTAGGTCTATGGTCATAATTAAGAGCAATCTCGCTCATATTTTAAGAACGACATCCACCCGACCTTCCATATATGAGCTTATTCAATAGTCACCACCTCATAGAGAATCCTTGATGGATAACCTTAAGGCAATAGAGCTTCAGTCCCAGGAGTCTAACTCCTTCAACAATTTTGTGGGGCATGTGTGGCAATGCATGGAACTGATGATTACCTTTTGAGAAGATGAACTTAAACTGGTTCCCAATGATATGGTAGATCCTCCCTTGCACATCATTGCATGTGTAAATGGGATGCCATACAAGAGAGTTTTGATAGACACCAGGTATTCTAGCAAAATCATAACTACAATAGCTCTCAAGCATCTAAAGCTCCTAGCATCCCATATTGTTGCATATACCTACACCCTCTGAGCATTCAATGATGCCATATGCTTGATGGTTGGTATGATTGTCCTACCTATCTATGTGGGAGAAAATACCATACCGATGTTATGCCATATCCTAGAGGATTATATGGTGTACAATATCCTATCAGGCAGACCATGAATTAGGGACATGAAGTGTGTTCCTTCCATCGCTCACCAGTGCCTCAAGTACACTCATGAAGGGTAAGTTCATGTTGTCCCTGTCAACCTAGAGCCTTTCAAGTATTGCAATATGGTGTAGCAGCTCCCTAAGTCAACCTTACCATCAACCCATCTAGATTTTTAACCAAATAAATTTTTCCAAGGTTTGACTCCATCACCATTGCTTTCAAGCAATCCATCATCGTCTCATGCCATACCGTCCTCATCATCAGCACCCCCCAGATACCCACTGCATCAGTGGACCATTTGCCTAGGAACCTAGGAAAGCGTCCTATTTACGAGGTCCAACCCACCATCTCCACCATCTCCATAGAGGATATTCCTAGCCAAGTATATGAGGAGCTACTACATGAGGCAAACGATGAATTGGATCAGGTCTCACTATCATCCCTTTTCTACCTGCAGTCCCAGGTCATAGTGCACCTAGCTGCCACTAGATTAGGGAAGTGCATGGTTAGGAATTTTACAAGTACCCCTACTATAGATTTAATGCATTACATGGGTCGATCCCATCTTCCCATAGGTACTATCATGCCTCTCGGTCACCCCCCTAATTAAATAAATTTTGTCTATGGGAGCCTTGACTATGGCATCGAACCTTACCAATAGTAGGAGGAGGATGAAGAGTACTTTTCTGAGGACATCAACTATATGTCCAACCCTAACTTTGCCATGAAGTACCTTCACCTATGTAATTGGCATGGTTATAGTTTAGGCTTGTATGAGCAAGGCACCATAGTTCCTTACTAGCCATAGTATCAAATGCCTTATGACAAGTCTAGTTTAGGACTCAACATGCTTGTGCCCTTAGACGTCCTCATAGATATCTTAGCATGCATGACTCTAGACTTTAGATATGAGCTTGCATGAGATCCTTTCGTAAACCTCAAGTGTGTCTACTCACTGGGGGAATAATTCCCTATGTCCTTGGGAGATGACGATCCACCTCGCGATGATATACAATCTTATGATAAAGTGAAGAATCGTACTCTCCCCTTCGATAGTGAGGAAGAATATTAGGGGTCTCCTTATGAGTGGACATATAATGACGAGTTATATTATGGAGTAGCACCTATGGAATCTGATAGTTCAAATGGTGAAGACCCATGGGTCATCCCTGTGGATGATGAGGATGAGTTTTATCTATGCATATTCCCATTACACCATCCCATATAGCGACAACTTCTACCTTTAGAGGAGCAAGCTCACCCACAACCGCACAAACCATCTTCAATAATCCTACCACCTCTGTAGCTACCTCTAGAAATATTATGACATCCTGATGTCCATGAACACCACCAACCATATAAATAAAATCATCCATCCATAAATATTATTTCCATAGATCTGTTTGAGCCCCTACGAGATCCAAATAACCCCTTAAAGTTGTTGCACCTCGATGTTGGGGTAATCGACTTTGATCAGGGAGATTCACCCTAGTTGTCCTTTGAGTACTAGCCTTACGATGAGATGCTACAATAATTTCATTTCTCTCTAGGGCCAACTCATGATGTCTTCCACACTAAGGAGGAACCTAAGGTTACCATTGATGATCTCAATCCATCTAATGACATCCACTTGATCCCTAATCCTCACCAATTGGAGGGGTCACATATGTCAATCGAGCCTACGATTGACAAATATATTGGCTTAGATCTTGATAATCTATAGTATATCAAGCTAGGGGAAAGTCTATCCCTCAAAGAGCAAGCCGATTACATAGCCCTTCTCCCAGAGAAGAAGGCAGTTTTTACATAGTCCTAAAAAGACATGTCGGGACTGGATCCAAATCTAGTTATCCATAATCTGATGTTTGACCCCAAGGCCAAGCCTATCAAGAAAAATCTAAGAAATATGCATCCCACATTAGCCTTAATGGTCAAATATGAGCTACAAAAATTGTTGGATGCCAAGTTTGTCATTTCTATAGACTAGTCACCATGGTTTTCCAATGCGGTTCCCATCAAGAAGCCGAACGGGAGGATTCACATTTGCATTTATTTTCGAGACCTAAAAAAATCAATTCCTAAGAATGATTTCCCTTTGCTAAGCATCAACACCCTGGTAGATGCCACGACAGGCCATGAAATGTTATCCCTCATGGATGGCTTCTTAGGGTACAATAATATTCTTATCAATCCAGAGGACCAACTCAAAACGATATTCACAATACCTTGGGGAATATTTTGCTATAATTTCATGCCCTTTGGCCTTAAAAATATTGATGCTCCTTACCAGCATGCCATGACATACATCTTCCATGATTACATGCATAAGATTTTGGAATATTACATGGATGACTTACTAGCTAAATATTTATTATGCCATAAGCATCTCAATATCATGTGCAAAGTCCTCGATCACCTTATTGAACATAACGTGAGACTTAACCCCAAGAAGTGCATATTTGGGGTCACATCTAGAAAACTCTTGGGATTTATAGTTTCCAAATGGGGCATCAAGGTAGACCCCAACAAGGTCAAGGTAATCCTAGAGATGCCTCCCACAACTACCATCAAGCATCTTCAAAGTTTGTAGGGTAAGATCGCGTCCATCAAATGCTTCATAGTGCAATTGTTAGAAAAATATCAATCCATGAACAAATTATTGCACAAGGGGGTCGCATTCCATTAGGATGATGAGTATCAGGATGCCTTTGATGCAATTAAATAATACCTTCACCACCAGTGTTGGCTTCGCCTAGAATAGGAGTGTCATTCTGCTTATACATATCAGCTACTGATATTGCATTGGACACCATGTTATCCTAGAACAATGAATTGCATAAGGAACAGGCTACTTACTATCTCAGTCGCACCCTAGTCAGTTATGAGATCAAGTATGCATACATTGAAAATTTATGCCTAGCAATGGTTTTTGCCACCAAGAAGCTATGACATTACATGCTTAGCCATACCACGTATGTTGTATCTAAAGATAATCCATTATGATACATGATGAGTCACACTTATCACAATAGTCGCATGGCAAAATGGATCATGTTGTTTATGGAGTTTGACCTAGAGTTTGTTGGATAAAAATCAATTAAGAGTTAGGTCATCGTCGATCAACTCACAGAGGTTCCTCTCCAGGATGATCAGCCTTTTAGCATGGAGCTTCCTGATGACGAAGTCTTCCAAATATAGAATCACCTAATTCTAATGAGCTTGAGTCACAGACAAATATGACTATGTTCTTTGATGGTTCCAAATGCGAGCAAGGGGGTGGCATAGGGATCATATTTTTCACATCACATGGGGTTCCCATACCCCTATCGTTTAAACTCGATTTCTCATGCACCAAAAATAATGCTAAGTATAAAGCCTTGCTCATAGGTCTTCAAATGGCTGTCACCATGAAAATCACCAAGCTTAACATTTTTTATGACTCCTTGCTCATTGTCAACCAGGTCAAAGGGAACTACCAATGCAAGCACCCAGTTCTGCAAGCCTACAAAGCCCTTGTGGATAAAATCTTGGTAAAGTTTGAATGGTATGACATTGAGGCACTCCCTCGATCATCTAATAATTTTTTGGATATAATGGCCTCCCTAGGGTCCTTTATCTCGCAAAACCCTACTGATGAGATAAAAACCATTCAGGTCAAAACACTATCGCAATCTACGGTTGAGTGTAAGAGCACTAAATCCACACCATAGGTCCACTTGATTCACATGTAACCTCATCAAGATATATTTTCACACACTCATGAGCACTTGAATCATGCCACTTGGGGGAATTTGTTCCCTCAAACCCCTTTTGATAGTAATACAATGCTATTCTTATAAGTTCTTTCCCAATCAGCATTTTCTTGAGAGGAACTTCAAGAGGGACAGGCAATTCATGCAATCGAGGCTTCCTCACAATAGGACTGGTCCACACAAATTAGGGAGTATCTAAAGCTTGGTAATCTCCCTCCTGGATTACCGCACGTCACTAAATGAAAATTTAAATGGAAGATGGTAAAATATGTCTTTTTAGGAGATATTTTGTATCATAAAAGCTATGAAGGGATCCTCCTTCATTGCTTGGAGCATCAAGAGTCAGCTTGGGCAATCACCCAAGCACATGATGGTAAATGTGGTGGCTATTTTAGTAGCATGGCTATCACAAAGCACATTCTATTCATGGGCCATTATTGGCCAACTTTGGAGTAAGATTGTTGTGCATATGTTAATAAGTGTGTGAAGTGTCAGCACCTACTAACTTGACACATACCTTCTCAGGCCTTGCAACTGATTCAATCGGCTTGGTTGTTCTCACAATGGGAGTTAGATTTAATTATGAAAATCTCAACTGCCTCCTTAGGTTGTCACACGTTTATCATTATGGCTATCGAGTATTTTACAAAGTGGGTGGAAGTGATCTCCCTTACCACTACGATAGGACCTCGCATCCCGGAGTTCATATTGCATAATATCATTTGTCATTTTGGTATTCCATCCAAGATCATTTCAGATAATGGGATATCATTTAAGAATAAATATGTGCATGTTTTGGCAATAAAGTATAATATCCATAATAGGTTTTTGATGCCCTACTATCCACAAGAAAATGGATAAGCAAAGGCTTCCAACAAAATATTGATTGCCATTCTCAAGAATTGCACTAGCATTCGGATACCCATTGGGGCCACTCCATTTTCACTAGTGTATGGCACTGAGGCAGTCATACCTCTAGAGCTAGAAATCCCATCGTTGTGCATATCCATGCAAGAGTTCATTGATGATGCCACCGTGTAGTAGGCTCACCTAGATCAGCTTACGTTGCTTGATGAACATCACGTTAATGCTCTTGAGCACCTACGCATTTATCAAGAGTGACTTAAGTGATCCTACAATATGAAATTCCATCTTAGAGACTTTCAGGTTGGTGATATCATTTTAAAAGCAAACCAACAAAATTCTAATTTATCGCCCCACTAAGGGACAATTTTGCAACAAACTAGTTAGGTCCTTTTATCATCACTAGTTAGAGCGGACCCGGGGCTTATCACCTAGCCTCCCTTGAAGGAATAAAAGACACTAAACCCTTGAACATCCTTTATTTGTGGCCTTTCATGCTTATAATGCTATGGCCCACATCCAAAATACTCCAAGGGTGTCTATAACCCACTTGGTCAACCTAAAATGCTCCTAGGTGGTCCATAACCATCTAGGTCACCCCAAAATGATCCAAGGATGCCTATAACCTGCTTGGTCAACCTAAAATGCTCCTAGGCATTCCATAACCATCTAGGTCACCCCAAAATTCTCCAAGGGTACCTATAACCTACTTGGTTAACCTAAAATACTCCTAGGCAGTCCATGACCATCTAGGTCACCCCAAAAGGTTCCAAGGGTGTCTATAACCTGCTTGGTCAAACAAAAATACCCCAAAGGTATATATAAGACCTTTGGTGACCTATAAAGCCCCAATGGTCCCCAATAAGCCCATTGGTCATATTTATATACATATATATCAATTAAAAATCCAAAAACATCATCATAATATCAAAAATACAAAAATATTGCATTGCACCACATTGCATCACACTGCATCACATCGCATCCGGTTGTGTTTTGTCATCATTTGCATTAGGTATACTCATCATCACACTTTGCATTTTAGAGTTGCTCATACATATCTAGCACTACGATTGTACACTACTCATCATTCAAAATCAATGTTATCAAAGTAATCATCCATATAATTCAATATTTCACTTATCATTTCCATCTACATTTCCCACTTTTCATATTAGTGTATGTTTCCCTTCACCTAGTCATTTGTTGTAGAATGTCTTTAGGGTTTTTCATCACTCAGATGCCTCTAGTTTTCTTTTTAGATTTTATAGAAAGCTATCCTAATTTTTAGGAGGTAGAGTCTTGCTTTGATCATGCCTTGTATACATCAAATCCCAACACATTTACACATTAATAAATCCAAGTTTTTTGCAAGGAAATATGAAACCTACGAAGTGGTCTAGGTTTCTTTAAGTGAAAAGGTTATCCTACTCATCCCCTTGTGTGAATGGTTCGAGAATGCTAAGATTTGGAAAAAGGACAAACTCTTCCCTACCCAATTCCCTAAAATAAACAGTGGTTTTCACCACTATCAAAAGCAAAAATTTTGATAAAAATCCAAAATTTAAAATTCCAAAAAACAAAGTCAAAATCAAAATCCCACAAAAAGAAAAAATCAAAAGCAAAATAAATAGTGGTTATCACCACTTCCCAAATCTCTTGCTCAAAGAAAACAAAATACAAAATAAACAATGATTTTCATCACTACATATGAGCAAGTATCCCAGTTAAATTGAATAAAAGAAGGGAGTTGGAACTTGAATCCCTAGAATTCTCAACATTCGACAAACCATAAGGTTATCCTCTAATGAGTTATGCAGTAGAATGCTTTAATTGTCACAACTTTGGGCATATTGCTAGAAACTGTCGCAGTATTTCTGTTTCAAATCAATCTCAGAAAAGAAGAATTCAACCATATAGGGCAAAACAAAATAGAATTTCTTCTGAAGGATATGTGCAAGATTCTGAAAATGGGAAATCCAAGCTAGAACCCAACACCACAGTTAAAACAGAATGGAAACAAAAAGAACAGCTCAGGAAAGAATAGGAATCTTTAATAGTGCAGATAGCTTTTAGAGCTCAGAATAAATGTGTACCGTGGATCCTTGATAGTGGGTGCTCAAGTCATATGACAGGTGATAAACAAAAATTTGAAAAACCACAAAAATATGAGGGTGGCTCTGTGAAGTTTGGAAATAATGATGGAGCCAAAATTATAGGAAAAGGTGTCATCAAAATTAGTGAAGGGAAAATCAAGTCAGAAGAAGTTTTATTTGTGGATGGTTTGAAACATAACTTGTTAAGTGTTAGTCAAATCTGTGATAAAGGTCATGAAGTAGTCTTCAAGAAGTAGGGTTGTGAAGTCAGAAAAATAAACAGTGGGAAATTGATAGCAACTGGTTCAAGGATGTCTGGTAATCTGTACACACTCTCAGAAACTTTAGAAGGTACGTGTTTTATTGGACAAGTAGAAGAGAACTGGTTGTGGCATAAGAGGCTTGGACACATAAGTTTTGATAATTTGGTGAAAATCAGCTCTAAACAAGTAGTAAGAGATATTCCAACCATTAAGAAACCTTCAAACAGTGTTTGTGCTTCATGTCAGAAGGGAAAGCAAACCAGAGTATCATTCAAAACAAAAGAGTACCACACTAGCAGGCCTTTAGAAATCATTCATACAGACTTATGTGGACCCATGAGGACTCAAAGCATAAACGATGACAAATACTTTATGCTGTGTATCGATGATTATTCCATAATGACATGGATATTATTCCTAAAATATAAAATAGAAGTTTTTGAAATGTTCAGAACCTTCAAATAGCTAGTTGAGAATGAAACAGGAAAAAGGATTAAATGCTTGCGATCAGATAGAGGAGGAGAATTCATTTCGAATGAATTTACAAAATACTATGAAAAATATGGTATCAAGAGACAATATTCAGCAGCCAGAACTCCCCAAAAGAATGGAGTAGTAGAGAGAAAGAACAGAACCATACAGGAAATGGCATGCACCATGCTGGTAGAAAACAAAATAGCAGATAGATTCTGAAAAGAAGCAGTTCACACAGCAGTATACATTCAAAATAGGTATATGTTAAGAACTCATGAATGCAAAACACCCTATGAGTTGTGGTTTGGTAGAAAAGCAATAGCAAAGCATCTCAAAGTATTTGGCTGTAAGTGCTACATCAAAAAAACTGATGACAACCTTGGAAAGTTTGAAGATAGAGCAGATGAAGGTGTTTTTGTTGGTTATTCTCCAAATAGCAAAGCTTACAAATGCTACAACAAGAGACTCAAGAAAATTGTGGACGGTGCAGATGTTAAATTCGATGAATGGAGGAAACAAACAGTTAACTTTGAAGAAAACTACCCAATCTACGAAGAAGTCATTGAAGGAGATGAAGTGCATGGAACAAAAAATACGTCTACGGCTGATGCAGATAACTTATCAGATGACTCAAAGGTGCAAGAAAACAGAAAATACAAAACGGGCAGCTGGAAAAAAAATCATCCCAGAGACCAAATAATTGGAGATCCCACAGCTGGCATTTAGACAAGAAAGAAAGTAATAAGTAATTACTCTCTTTTATCCAGAATTGAGTCCAAAAACATAGATGAAGCAAGCAAAGATGACAGTTGGATGAAGGTAATAAATGAAGAGTTAGATCAGATTGAAAAGAACAAAACTTGGGAGTTAGTACCTAGACCTGTAAACAAGAATGTAATCAGCACCAAATGGATATTTCAAAACAAATTAAATGAATACGGACAGGTCATTAGGAACAAAGCAAGACTGGTTTGTAAAGGATATGCACAGGTCGAAGGCATTGATTTTGAAGAGACTTTTGCTCCAGTGGCCAGATTAGAAGCAATTAGAATGTTTTTGGCCTTAGCAGTTCACAAAAACTTTAGGGTGTATCAGATGGATGTAAAATCTGCCTTTTTAAATGGGAAACTCGAAGAAGAGGTCTATATTGAACAACCGGATGGATTTCAAATTAGTGAGGATCCTAACCTTGTCTGCAAATTAAAGAAAGCACTGTATGGATTAAAGCAAGCACCATGGGCTTGGTATGCTAGGCTAGATAACTATCTCTCTCAATAGGGATTCAAGAAAGTTTTAGTGGACAGTAATCTGTATGTAAAAACAGAAGGTGGGCATCTCATTGTTTTAGTTGTCTATGTAGATGATATCATATTTGGCGACAACAAAGATGAAGCTTGTAAAGACTTAGCAAATAAGATGCAGAATGAATTTGAAATGTCTATGATTGGTGAACTATCTTACTTTCTTGGGCTACAATTTAATCAAAATGAGAAAGGCATATTCATTTCCCAAATCAAATATGTCAAATAAATGCTAAAAAGGTTCACTATGGAGGACTGTAAGCCAGTCAGCACTCCCATGACAACAGGCTGCAAATTGAGTAAAGAAGATAAATCTCCACCTGTAGACCAAACCATGTACAGATCTATGATTGGAAGTCTATTATATTTAAGACCACCCACCACTAGACCCGATATTCTACGGGCGGTTTGCATGGTAGCTAGATTTCAAGCCAGTCCTAAAGAGACTCATGTGACAGCAGTAAAAAGGATTTTTTAGTATCTTAAGGGCACCATGGAGTATGGGTTGTGGTATCCAAAAGGCAAAGACTTCACTCTTATATCATATTCAGATGCAGATTGGGCTGGATGTGTTGATGACAGAAAGAGTACCAGTGGTGGTGCATTCTATTTGGGGGACAGTTGGTTACATGGCACAAGTAAGAAGCAAGAGTCGGTTTATTTATCTACAGCTGAGGCCAGAATATATTGCAGCAGCAACATGTTGCACACAAGTCTTATGGATGAAACAAACTTTGAAAGATCTAGGTATTAATTTTAGTGAACCAATATCAGTAAAGTGTGACAACACCAGTGCAATTAACATCTCTAAGAATCCAGTAATGCACTCACGGACAAAGCACATTGCTATAAGGTATCATTTATTGAAAGAGAAAGTTGCAGAAGGAGAAGTTAAATTGGATTATGTCCCAAATACAGAACAAGTAGCAGATATTTTTACAAAACCTTTGCCCAAGGAAGTATTTGAGTACCTTCGAAGCAAATTAGGAGTAGTCACACTTCCTAAGAAGTGACTAGCTACAAGGATCATTTTCTCAGGGGGAGCATTTGAGTATTTGACTATTCTTTTGCTCATGATCATAATTTGTGCCAGATGCAACAAAGTGTGCCTGAGAAGTGTGAGGATGGACTCAGGGGGAGTCTGCAGCAGCCCTTTGGTATTATTGACAAAGGGGGAGAAGAGTTATAGGAATGTACATAGGTGTTGCCAACAATTCCAAAGGGGGAGATTGTTGAGCAAGGTGTTGTAAGAAATTTGTCATTGTTGTCAACATAGGCAGTTAGATCCAATGATGCAATCGACAGATAGTTTAGGAGTCATTCAGATGCAGAAGATAGAAAAAATTCGAAGAAAAAGTCAAGTGAGAAAACAGGTCGCGATATCGCGACCTGTTTTCTGTCACGATTTTGCGACAAGTTGGAGGAGAGAGAAGATGCAGCCGAAAATGTTGCGATATCGTGACAAGTCGAAGGAGAGAGAAGGCGCAATCAAAAATGTCACGATATCGCAAAAATTTGGAGGAGAGAGAAGGAGCAATCAAAAATTTTGCGATTTCACGACAATTCGGAGGAGAGAGAAGGCACAATCGAAAATGTCGCGATATCGCGACAAGTCGGAGGAGAGAGAAGGCGCAATCAAAAATGTCATGATTTTGTGACAAGTCAGAGGAGAGAGAAGGCACAATCGAAAATGTCACGATTTCGCGACAAGTCGAAGGAGAGAGAAGGCATAGTTGAAAATGTCGCGATTTCGCGACAAGTCGGAAGAGAGAGAAGGCGCAAGGCAAACTGTCGTGATTTCACGACATGTTGGAGGCCAAGAAGCTAAGTCGATAAACTATAGCGATTTCGCTACATGTTTATTTTTTGCTGACCGAAGCAAGAAGAAAGTGTTAAGTTGAAAAGCTGTAGCGATTTCGCTACAAGTCAAAAGTGCACAAATCAAAGGTGTAGCGATTTTTCTACGAGCAAAATTTGCACAAAAAAAAAGGTGTAGCAATTTTTCTACGGGTAAAAGTTGCTCAAAACAAAGGTGTAGTGATTTTGCTACGAGTTGAAAATGCTCAACACGAAGGTGTAGCGATTTCGCTACCAGACAAAAGTGCAAAACTTAAAGATGCAGCGATTATGTTACAAGTCAAAATTTCATGGGTAGAAGCAAGTTGGAAGCACAAGGCACAAAGTTGTAGCAATTTCGCTACTGCATGAAGCACAAAATGTACGAAAGTCAAATTCTTGTCGTGATTTCACGACAAGAATGAGGATGACATCAGCAAAAGCTGAAAGTGTCACGATTTCGCGACAGGATGCAAGAACAGCTGTTGGAAACCGAAAGCGTCGTGATTTCGTGACAAAAATGAGGATGACATCAGCAACTAATCAGTGTCACGATTTCGCGACAAGAACGGTAGTGAAGCGTTCAAAGGCCAAAAAGGGTCACGATTTCGCGACGACAAGGTCAAAAAGGCGTACGGCCACAAAAAGTTTTGCGATATCGCGATGTGTTGCTATTTCACGGCAATAAGCTACAGGAAGGTGACGAAGGTGGCAGAAGAGTTTGAGGCCGACAAAGTTAAATCTGGGCCGATAGATTTTAGGGTTTGAAGCCGACATCTTCTAGGGTTTTATAGCGGATGTTCTTAGAGGTTGAAGCTGACATCTTCTAGGGTTTACGACCGACATCTTCTAGGGTTTTACAACGGATGTTCTTAGAGTTTGAATCCGACATCATCTAGGGTTTTACAGTGGATTTGAAGCTGACATCTTTTAGGGTTTTACAGCGGATTTTCTTAGAGGTTGAAGTCGACATCTTCTAGGATTTACGACCAACATCTTCTAGGGTTTTACAACGGTTGTTCTTAGGGTTTGCAGCCGATGTCCTTAGGGTTACAGTCGATTAGAATTTAAGATATGTCTTGAAATTTCTTCTATATAAGGAGGACTACGTCGAGTTTGAAAGGGTGTTGTGAGGATATAATGTGTGAATGCGAGAAGAGTGATTGCACAAGTGAAGTTCGATCGAGTATAGTGCAAAGTCGTAGTTTGAATCTGCATATCGTGATTGCATGGATGAAAAGCGCAATGTGTAGAGATGGAGTTCTAAGTTCAAAATGTTAGCGCACAAATAGCAGAAGTGTCGATCATCCGGTTACAACAAAGATTGCAAAGAAGTACACAAAAGCAATCAGACAGTGCGAAGAGTTTTGCGCAGAAGCAGAATGCAAAAAAATAGCAGACTATAAGGAATGAAGTTTTATTCTATCATTTTTATTATCTTTATTGTTCTCCAAGTTGCAGCTTGGTATAAGGGGTTGGTGCCTCTTTCCGATGAGGTGCTTGGTAAAATAGGAGTTGGTGCTCCATTCTGTTGAAGCGAGATAAAGTTAAGGGGTTGGTGCTCCTTCCAGTTGGTGTTGGTAAAGGATTATGTAAAGTTGTAGCTTTGCATTGACTGGATTTGGATGGTAGTCCAAGCAGTCATTTTTGAGGAGTAGCCACATTGGTGAACCTCGTTAAATTGCTGTGTTATGTGTGATGCTTTCTTGATGCATTTAGTATCTCTTTTATCTTCTTTAAACTATTGTTGGATTTAAAACTAATTGCTTTAGAAGTTTTTAAAGAACACACTGATTCACCCCCCCTCTCAGTGTTATTGTGATTACAACAAAACTACTTGGCAATTGTGGTATACTTATGCATGATGATATGTATTTCACATTAACATTTTATGTGTGTGCAGACCAATGTTTGCATGCGAATGAGCTAGATTTTGGTAGTCTATACTACCTAGTGGTCTAATCCTACTAAGTACAAAATCTAGGATCATGATATTCATAGGGTGATCCTCATTACAGGTTTGGTGGATAGCCTAGCCTATCTATAAATGGTGGTATCTTTATGCATATCATAGTAATGAACTCACTTGCACACACAGGGATATGAAGTATCTTAGTCATCCTAGAAGATTCATACCTTGTCAAAAAGTCTTGCATAATTAGTATACAACCTTTGATCAAGTTAGCTATAGTGTTTGAGTCTCATGAAAACCTCATCTAAATTCTCTAACATCTCATTTCATCTATTCCATTCTATCACATTACAAATAGTACATTTCCATATATCCATTACACAAACACAAAAAAAAAGGAATTAATGCATTTTATACAGTCAATGGTGCTAATATAGTGTGTCAAATCATTAGTCACAGTTCATCATATCAAAGTACTCAATTCATCCATATCATTGTACATCCATGCATATAGATAGTATCAAATAAAATTATCACAACATATGCATACATGATAAACATCCATCAATATTCCATCATATCATAAGAGCATCCATAAGCATACATGATAAGAATATAAACATAAATACATACGTTGCATCCATATCATAAAGTAATAAAGGAGACACATGATGACCATAATAAAATCTCATATATATGGGGCAAAAATATACATCATAGTTTCCAAAACTGCTCATAGGCTACAATAAAGTGGGTCCTCAAACCTCACCAAGAAAAAAAATCCACAATCCAAAAATAGTCCCAAGAGTCTCCATCACCATGGTCACACAGGATCGGTGCTACGATTCACACTACCACCCATAGTCCAAGTTCACTGTAATCCCCCATGCCTATTGCCACCAATCCTGTTAGTCCTCTGCCTAGACCCTGGTCCCTCCATCCTAGAAGAATACTACATTGTCTCACTCTATTGAGTACGGTGAGATCCACTAATCTCTCCATCATCAGGAAGATGCCCTCCAAGGTGCACTACCTCCATATCCAACTAATCAGTATAGGTATACCTCCATTGTCCCCACACCTGGTAAGTCTCCACCACTAACTACAGTCGTAACACCTCTGCCCGTAGCCTCTCCACATCATCATCGTTGTATCCGTCCTACCTTGGACCCTATAATCTCATCTATGCCCATAGTGATGCAATCTCGACATGATCCTCCTGTGCTAGTGCCCAAAGGAGATCTCTCTCTTGCCTAACCTTGGACAACTTCACCTGTAGCTCCGTGTATTAGTCATCTTGCATATCCTGTTGTACCTGTACCCTGTGATCCTCTACATCCCCATAGTTTCCCTGATCTTCCAAGTCTAGGAGGTCTACCTGCTCATCTATTTGGTGGTGATTCCCATGTGGCTCACCCACCTCTACCTGGTCCTCCTCAAGAGCATCCTACATAGCCTCATCAACTACCCCAATCGCCTCACCCTCAATATCCCCCACACCTCACCACTGGTACATCACCCACCATGATTCCTACTCCTTTGTAGTCCTAGCATCCTCCACTTCTAGAACATCGACTGTAGGATTTGCCTCCTCTCCCACCTCCTCTATTATAGGCTAGCTCAGTTTCCTCTCATCCCTGTGTGTTGATACACCACTAGCTCCCTATGTAGTCCATAATATATCCCAAACTATCACATAACATGAGAAAAATGGAAGTACTCCAACTCAATTACATGTCTTGCAATCACCCATCTACCTTGCCTCACCTAGAGGAGATGCTCTACAGCATTAGACCAACCTAGACAGTCCCTATAGGTTTGCCATATCACCTGCCCTGGTGCTAGTCATGAGAAAGCATTAGTGTAGTGATCCTCATTGCATGCGTGATGACGACTCTATCCTCTCTCCTGATCCCTATACCATAGGATACCATATCCTATCTCCCTATCTGCTAGCTACACCTAGGTCATCCATGGTAGTCCATGTGGTCACCCCATAGCTATGTGCTACCATCCCCAACACTGCAGCAAAAAGCTACACCCTAAATCCTTTTGTTGATGCTAGCAGATATTGTACAACTTATTGTAGAGATGTTCCAGTAGTGTAGTCCCCCAAGCCATCACCAGTGGCTCCTCCATGGTGCACCCCACCAATGCATACACTAGCTCCAATAGGTTCTAGAGGAACTTGGCTCCTGAGGAATCATAGAGAAGCATATTGGAGATGAGGGTCATCAGTAGTGCATGCCTCACCCCCAATACCCCCTTCTCATACCATAACCCCACCAATATCCCTCCATTTTGGTAGTCTACCTCTATCGCATCTGCATCCTCACCAAAGTACCTCATCAGCACTACACCTCTCAAGTCATGGTGCATAGAGTGGATCAATTGTCCTTCTATAAAAATCTATAGAATCTGGTAGATGTCCTCTAATACCACCATCATCTCCCCCATCAGTAGGTGTAAGGTGTTGGTGTGTGTGTCCCATAAGCTAATAATTGCAGTCAAGTAGGCATGGTCATATATCACAGGCTCCAACCGTGTAACCTGCTTGAGCCCCATGGCATCAAACCATTTCCAATTAGCCTCTATCAAGGCATCTCGAGTGGTCTCGAAGAGCTTTAGTTTTTGGTACCGACTCCTCACCACCTAGTAAAGATAAGAAAAAAAATAAGTAGGCATTCACCATGCTTCACGATGGCCTCAAAAAGACCCAAAAAAATGTTAAACTAATCTACAAAAGTAATCTAATTGCACAAAAACATAAACAAAACACAAGGTATGATATATTCCATCTAAATTAAGGTTTAATTACCTATTATTTAATGTTATATACCTCAAAAAACATAAATAAATAAATAAATCAAATCAAAGCATACTAAAACTGTAATTTTAAAGTAAGCATAACATGATAATAGAGTCAGTACATACCCGCCTAGCACCGGCTCCTCCGCTAGATGCCTCTACTTGTTGAATCATGGTGATCATGGGATGAGTTCAACAGTGCTTCGCTATGTAAAATCACTCTCCTCTTCCTCACCTCTTGAATCGCTAAAGAAAACATGCAATAATGAGTCCAAAACTCACATTTTAGGTTTATATAGGCTTGCCACGAACGTGTTTGTCCTAGGGTGGGACGAACGCACTTTCAACTATTCATCCCACCCCAGGATGCATAACATATTTTTATTCATCCCACCCTGGGATGAACACAGAATTTTTAAATTAAAACAACTTAAAATGCACCAAAAAGGGTATAAAAACCCACAACAGCAGCTCAATTTTGGTTGATTTTTCATGTAATAAAATAAGCAAAATAAACCACCATCAAGGCCTGGAAAGGACATTACTTCACTCCCTAAGAATACTAGTATATATGGACCACTCCGTCGGAACAAGGTTTTTCCTTCCTTTCCTCTCCAAAAGGTGCAAAACAAAATGGTCCACAACCCACCAAAAATAAGTTAAATTTTATGGATTTCATTAAAGACCAATATGGAACCCATGCATCACCATGGATACACTGAATATTTACTACCTTAATCCCTAATAATGCCATGATTACCATACTGCTCCACGGGAATGAGGTTTCACAACTCATCAAGTTCCCTCCAAAACTCGCTCTAATTTTTAACAAGTACAACTAAAGGTAACCTTAACAAAAGTCATATGGGTCAAGTGACTCATCACTTTTCTCACTGGTCATTCTCTTATTGACTCATTTCTTGAGGGGGTAGTCATACTCAATTCCAAATCAACAAGCACACACTTAATCAAGCAAATTGTCTTCATCCAATGAATATTTGGCAAAGACAATCACACTCCTGTTGGGACAGCAAACAAGAACAAAATATCAATTAAATTAGTAGATATTTCTGACATCATGGAATCATAGGCCTCACCTCTTCATGACATAAAAAATTCCAAGCTCAAGCAAGTTCCTTAGCTCGTCAGAAGCAAGGATTCAAGAAAGCATGCTCTTTCCAAGATTGGGGCATCTAAAGTTGGTTAGGTTACTGAATAACCTTAATCATTGAATATTTTAGTCATCTATTTTTGTTCATAACTATGTTGCACACAATGCATCCCAAAAAGAAGCATCTGTAGACACTAAAATCTAGTCAATCTGATTATGCTACCGAAAGCAACAACTAAATTGACATAACAAGGCCCCTAGGGCAGCCCTCAAAAGGTATACAATGGTTCTAGCCACTTTGATCAATGTTTTGGAATGTTCTCGACCATTTTTGGGACCTTTTGGTACCCTGTTACTATTTTTCCCACCATGGGATGAATACAGATCATATTCGTACCACCCTGGAGTGAATAGCAGCATTCATCCCAGGGTGGAGTAAATAGCAGGTTTGACTGGAAAAAAGTCAAATTTGGAAAAATGGTATCTGGTAATGGTCATTTATCCTGCCTACCCATGCCTACAAGCTATATCATGCAGCATATTTATACCATGCTTCATAAGGAAGGACAAATTGAGAGATTCTCTTTCCCCTCCAATGCATGCCACCCCGGTGGCCAAGTGGTGCCTCTTGCCATGCATGCCCTTTTGCACATGAGCCCCTATGGGTATAAAGTGGATGAATTTTCCACACCAAAGGGAATATAGGAGTTTAAGGTTTAAGCAATGGAGTGCTGCCGAGATTTCCCCTCACCTAATTATGCTCTCTTTCCCTCGACATCTCTTCTTAGCAAAGGAGGTTATCGAGTGACTCAAAGAGACGCAATTTGTTTATAAATAACTATCAATCAAGTGAATTTCCATCCAAAATTTGATTAAAATATCCCCCTTCGTATTTTGTACTATTCCTTAGTAGAATTGGTGGTAAAATTTAGGCATAATCGATGGGCGTCCCACCCCCGAGAACCCCCCAATTTTTGATAGTCCTATTCGAACCACCCTAAAATTAATACAAATATGTCAACAATTTTATGACTATTTTTAAATATGTATTTTCTATATTATCATATGATGTTGCAGTTCAAATTTCATGCTTTTCTGAGTTATATTGGTTGAGATATTATGATTTGAGGTTTTTACAGGCTTGCAGGATCCACCAAAATATACATCAAGATTTGTGCTTTATTTCTAAAATCTAACTATATGGGTTCTCTTAAATTTTCATTTTATAATTCTATCCAATTTTCATGTATTTTGGATAGGTTTAGGGGTATTAATTGTGTGCTTTGGGTTTTGTAGGTTGGAGAAGCACATTGCGATTATGCCACACCTACAGATGCAATTTCGATGTAATTTTTGGTGATATCTTCCCAAAATATCTTATTTTACTTACCTCTATAATTTCATAGTATTTGGAGTTTATTTGGTATAGGCGCACTACATATGCTTCCTTCTTGCCTATGGGGATTACATGTTTTAGATCATACACACTTGCTATTTGAAGTTTCTTGTTTCCTTGTGTGTAGGTGCAGGTCATACATAACATTGGATAAGTAGCATAGGACCTCAAATAATCAAATATCCAAGTGGTGATAACTTTGGCTTGCCCATTTCAATTGTGGGTACGAGGAAAGACATTGGATGTGCACCAGATTTCTTTGAAGGATTTGATCCTTGGGCACCCAAAATTTTTAATAGTTGTATCATTCATTTGAGCCCTTGAGGGGACATATTTGTAACCTGTATTTGATCCATTTAATTAATAAGAGAACAATTTTCTTTGCTTCATTTCTTGTTATTTGGTATCATTTCCATCTTACTTGCATGCTTTCATTTTGGTGCTTATGATCAATAGGAGATAGATGCAATTTGTTACCCATATTTAGGTGCACCATTTTTTCCCTACTTCAAATCATACTAGATTTAGTTCTTGTATGCTTGCATTCTATATTTTTGCATTGTCCTTTATCTTTTATAGCATAGATCTAAAAAGGCCAAATCTAGGTGTTTGTCTTGAATCGAATACATCAAAGATTTTTGAAATTCTTGTGGACATGGAGCGAGTCCTTAAAGATATTCCTAGTGAACCCTTTCCCCATAGCATCTAGTGTAGAGAACAATGCAGCCCCCGTGGTTCACCCTAAATCTTCTCTCTTATGGATCTAGCTTTTGGAAATTGTACGCGATAGGGCAGATTTACCCCTCTATAGTTTGCTCATTGATTTACATCCCTCTTCTTATTTCACAAGCAAGTTAACTTTGGAGTGTGAAGTTTGTTTAATTTTCTATTGCATTGGATTGTCGATTGTTGTTTCTTGCTCTTGGTGGATTTGTGTTGAAGCCCTAAGGAGAGATAAACTATTTGGGAGGTCTCAACCCTTCTACTTTCTTCTTCACTCTCTTTCAAGTGAATTCATTCTATAATGTGCATGTTTTAGTTCACTACATTTGATATTTATTATTTCACATCGATTTGAGATATTTCATCTCACTTATGTGAAATCGTGCCTAGGTATCTACGGGGCGTGATTTTGTCGATGTGATATCGCAGTCACCTATTGCAGGGCACAATTTTTCCTGAGCTGTGTCTAGGGAAATTGTTGTTTCAGATTTCATACTTGCATTTTAGGCTGCATCTAGGGTATAGTGCAACATTATATTCTATTTTTTCATCATATCGTGATATGCTTGATTTCTTCCAAAGATTAATTTCTGCTTATGTTTATCAAAGGTCAGCTAAAATGACCTAGGGGTCTTGACTACTGCACCTTCAAGCACTGTTGTACAATGGCCTAAGTAGCCCCCTAACACTAATCATATTTTTCAAGTGTTTGTCAAGTTATCTTGTAGGAAGAGGAATTGTTGATAACATTGGATGAAGGATAAAGGCAAGAATAAATAACTGGATAAGCTAAGTGTTCTAGTTAGTCTTTAGGCTATTTTTTTAGTGCCTTCTATTTTTGTTATAATTCTAGATCTGATTTAATAGAAATATATTTAATTAATTTCTAGGCATTGAAGGATAAACAACATATAGCGTGCAATTAGGGTTAATATTGTTTGTGCATGTTCTCTTGAGCCCTTACTAAAAGGTTTTATGTTTTGAAACCCTAGGTTAGAAAAGCATTTAAGGAAATAATTATTCTAGGGTTAGCTCTTGTATTCCTACATTTGGTATTTCTGCATTGTCTTTTATCTTTCGTATCATATATCTAGAGAGGTCAAATCTAGGTGATTGTCTAAAATCAAATACATCAAACATTCCTAAAATTTGTGTGGACTTGGAACGAGTACTTAAAGCCATTCCTGATGAACCCTTCCCCCTAGCACCAAGTGTAGAGAACAACATAGCCCCTATGATTTACCCCAAAGGCTTTCTCTATTTGTAGATCCAACCATTGAGAATTGTATGCGGTAGGATAGTTTTCCCCCTCTACAATTTGACCAAAGGGATTACTTGTCTTTGGGAGTTTTTGAATTGATAAGAAATGCGAGGTAAAGGGCACAACCTTTGACAAAAGGACATAGCCTTTTGAACCTAGTAGTTGATGTGTTGATTGATATGAATGCAAGGCAAAGAGCACAACATTTGACAAAAGGATGTAATATTTTAAACCAAGAAATTGATTTTATGATTGATATATATATGCAAGGCAAAGGGCACAACCTTTGACAAAAATAACACAACCTTTTAAACCTAGCAATTGATTGATGTTTATGTGATTGATTGGGGGAAGGTGTGATACCTTGAACATCCCCAAGGAGATTGATTGTTTGATTGATTATTGGGGAAAGGTGTGATACCTTGATTTCCCCAAGTTGTTGAATATGATGGTGCATGTACGTTAGATAATTTTTTTTAATCTAATATGCAAAACAACCTAAATGTAAGTGCCACAGATGTATAAAAGTCATCAATCAAAATGTTAACCTTTCACAAAAGTCATACATTTGAAATCCAACCATATGTAAGATAATAAAAATGTAGATGATGGATGGGTGACCAATAAGATGCTATGAGGGAACAAACATGGTTTGCATGAGACTCAAACACCCTAGTTGACTAGTCAAAAGATGTATACTAACTATATATGACTCGGATAGATAAAATTTTGCTAGGAAGACCCAGATATACAATATCCCTGTGTGTGCATGTGAAGTTCATTATGTTGGACATTTTGAGTAGATGTGTTGTCATTGATGTCAAGAGTGAGTGGTCATTGATGTCAAGAGTGAATGGTCATTGATGTCAAATTCAGTGAGTAGTGCAAAGGGAAGCAGTTTCACAGTCAGTGCAAAAAGAAGAATCCACCTTCAGTTGGTCAGATCCGGTTCCAGGTAGTCAGATGTGGTCCAAAGTGCAAAGAAGAGGCCCAAGAAAATAATATTATAATATTTTATTATAATATTAAAAAGGAAATTTAAATTAATTATAAATTAATTAATATAATTTTATTATAAATTAATTTATTAATTAATTTAATTAACTTTCAAAAGTTACTTAAGTTAATTATAATTTAATTTTTAATTTAATTAAAAATTAATTTATATTAATTTAAATAACCCTAAAGAGGGTTATAGGGTTAAAATGAAAATCGAATTTCATATTCGATTCAAGCACCGACGTTTATGGCACAAGAGGCATCATGTATAAATAATGGCAAAGACCTTTGCCTTACCTCCCAATGCTATTGATCGAATCTCCTATGCTCCATCGAATTCGTGCGCAAAAAGGGAAAAAATATTTTCCATGTTTTTCAAGAGTCTCTAGAGGGTGAAGGAATAAATCAAAGGGAGCACAAATACTTAGCACCAAAGGCATTGGTAGCGCAGTTGGCATCGGCAAAAGTGCTAGGGTGTGTGGCAAGCAAGGCGTGCAGGTTCGAATCCCTTCGGGTTCATTTTTGGCAAAGCAGAGAGGGCACATATTTTTGAGCAAGCACCGAACAAGGGGTTAAAGGGAGGCTTGCACCTTCCCTTCCCCGTGGGAGTGCTTAGCCCACGTGGTGGGCTAGCACCTTGATAAGGCGCTCGATGGAGAGGTTTCATGTTCGAAACACACCGAGGCCTTTTTGGTTGTGACAAAGGTATGCGCTGATGTCATTTGTGTTGGTCGCTTAATTTCGGATGTGCTAAGGTTGAAAGAAAATAAAAATATTTTTATGTGCCTAAGGTTGAAAAATAAAAATGTTTTGATGGTTTATGAGGTTTAATTTTTGCCTGAATTAATTTGGTTATTAAGTGTTTTGAGGGAGATAAAAGGGTAGGCAAATATTATTTTTGAAAGGTTAATTTTTGAAGATTGATTTATTAAAATTGGAGATTATAAGGAGCAATTTGAGTGATTATTTTTATGTGTGATTTGATGATTTCTAATTTCAAGGAGTAATAAGGTGTATTTGAGATTGATTATTTGTGTAAATTGAGAAATATTTTGAAAGAGTGTTAGTGTGAAATTTTGTCATCTAACCATTGAAATTGGCAAAGAAGAAAATTGTGATTGAGACAGGTTTTTAAGGGCACTTCTACATCAAACAAAAGGTATGGGCACATCTTCCTAGTGAGTGATTGTTGAATGTTGTGAATGCTAAGTTGGAGTGAAAAGGATTTTTCTGGAATAAGAGTTGTTGATAAAACCTTGTTTGATGAGCATTGTTGAGTTGATTATTGAGGGTTTTTCTGGAATAATATTTGTTGATAAACTTGTTTGATAAGCATTGTTGTTGAAGTGATTGGTTGAGTGAAGAACTTGAACTAGGGTTTGCAAATATCATGAGTATCATTGTTATGTGAGATTGTTTGATAAGCATTGTTGTTGAAGTGATTGGTTGAGTGAAGAACTTGAACTAGGGTTTGCAAAGATCATGAGTATCATTGTTATGTGATATTGTTGAGTGAGTGTTCATATGCTTGGACTAGGGTTTGTGAGCAAGGATTATTTCATTGAGTGATTGGTTGAGTAGAGTTGTGATTGAGCCTAGTCAAGTAGTTGTGTTGAAGTGATAGTTCAAGTTCTGTGAAACAAATTGTTCCATATTCTAAATTGATTTGAGAAAGAGGTTGAGTGTTTATGAGTATGAAACATATTGAGTCTCTAACAATTCTCTATATGTTTCTATGGTAAAAAAGTGATATTGAAAATTGAATGTGATTGAGCATTGTGGTGAATGTGAAGCATATTGAGTCTCTAACAATTTTCTATATGTTTCTGTGAGATTGGACAAGTTCTAGTGAGGACTTGTTGAGCATATTTGAGGTAAGTCTTAGAGAAGACTTGTGGATAGATTTGTGTGAGATTTTGTGGAAGCTTACAATATAGAGTTTGAGGATAGATATTATTGAGTATATTGGACAAGTTCTAGAGAGGACTTGTGGATAGATTAGTGTGAGCTTTTGTGGAAGCTTACAAGGTATATTTGAGATAAGTCTTTGAGAAGACTTGTGAGCAGAGTTGATTGATTGATTTGTTCAAACCTTGAGTTAAGGTTTGGAGTAGATCTAGCAGAGTTGATTTGTGATTGAATCAAGCTTTGTGTTAAGGCTTGAGGATAGATATTGAGGATATATTTGTGCTAGATCGAAGGATTGTGTTTAGTGTAGATGAGGATAGATATTGAGGATAGATTTGTGCTAGATCGAAGGACTATGTTTAGTGTAGATTTGAGGATAGATTTTGGTGTATATTTGAGGATAGGTTTGTGCTAGACTAGAGATAGATATTGAGTATATTTGTGCTAGATCAAAGGATTGTGTTTAGTATAGATTTGAGATAGAGTTAAGAGTAAGCTTTGGAGGTGATAGAGTATAGAGGATGATAGTCTCTAGTGGATAGAGATCCATTAGCCAAGGTAGTGAGGATAGGTCTTCTGAGTGGGGATAGGAGTCTTCAATGGATAGAGATCCATTAGCTAGTGTAGTGGAGGCAGCAGTTCTTCTAGAAGATCACCAACTAGAGCTAAGGAGAAAGAGTTCTCCTATGGATAGAGATCCATGAACTTGATTAGGGGATTGGTGTCTCCTTTGGATAGAGGTCCATAAACATTGTAATAGGGAAAGGATTCCCAAGAGATTGATTGAGAAAATTTTAGTGAAATATTTTCTCCATGGAGTAGCCCACATTGGGTGAACCACGTTAAATTGGTGTCTCTATTGTGTGTGGTGATTTATGCATTGCTTTGATTACTATTATTGATATTGCTATCTATACATTGCATAATATTGATTGGAAAGAAAAGTAAAAAGTGGTCTTATACTGTTCACCCCCCTCTCAGTATAAGCTTGTGTTCTTCAATTGGTATCAGAGCGGGTTCCTTCGAAAGAGTTTAACAACTTGAAGGAAAAGCTTACAAGAACATAATGGATTCTAAGAATGGGTCCTCAGATAATTCAACTCTAGTATTTTATGGAAGTGATTATGTATTTTGGAGTATGAGAATGAAGATCCACCTGATGGCACTTGGCAATGAAATTTGGGAAGCAGTTGAAAATGGATACATACCACCAACTACTCCACCTACAGATAAATATGGTAAGCTTCTACATCATTACAATTCAAAAGCAATGAATGCAATTTTGAGAGGTTTGCATAGAATAAAGTTCATAAAAGTTATGCATTGCAAATATGCAAAAGGAATTTGGGATAAGTTGCAAAGCATATATGAAGGAGATAAAAGTGTCAAAAAGGCAAAGATACGAAATCTCAAAGGACAATTTGAAGAATTAAGAATGAAGGATGAAGAAAATATTAGTGCTTATCTACTTCGTGTAGATGAGGTTGTTAATGCCATGCAAGGACTTGGACTTGAGATTGAAGAATCAGATGTTTGTGATAAGATCTTAAGATCTCTCCCAAAAATATTTAGTGAAAATATTTCTGCTATAGAGGAATCAAAATATGGTGATTCTTTGACAAGAGATATGTTACTTGGTATTCTTACAACTTTTGAGATAAGAACAAAAGAGGAACCTAATATCTAGAAGGAAGCAACCTTCAAAGCTACTAAGAAGACAAAGGGCAAGAAGTCAGATTCAAGCAATGAGTCATCTAGTGATGAAGAAGCAAATTATGGCAAAAATAATAAGGATTCAAGAAGATTTAAAGATGCAAAATCTATTAGATGTTTCAATTGTGGAAAGTATGGTCACTATGCAACTGATTGTCAAGAAGCTAGAAATAGCAATGATGAAGAAAAATAGGATCATAAGAACAGGGAATCAAAAAAATATAGGTACCAAAAGAAAGGTAAGGATGGACAAGGCAGACAAGGAAATAAGTTCTTTCAAAGGCAGAAGAGGAGTTACTATGCAGACAAGGCAAGTAAGTACTCAAGTGATAGTGATAATAGTTTCTCAGATAATGATAAATATGAAGTTCTATTTCTGATAGAAGAAAAGGAAGAAGTTAAGAAAAGGTCACCAATAATTCTCAAGTGTTTTAGATGTGGTAATTTTGGACATCTTGAAGATAGTTGTACAAAGAATGGTTTCAGTTTCAGTGATGATGAATATGAAGATACACTTGAAGGACCAAAAGAAAATATTCTAATGGCACTAGAAGAAGAAGGAGGTGATCCTATAGAAGACAAGTCAGAAGAGAATGAAGATGTTTTCAAAGGTAAACAAATAGAGGAAGAATCAGAAAAAGGAGAAGTTGATCTTGAGGGAGAACTTATTTATGCTCTTAACACATTGAAGAAGGTAAGAAAGCAAAACTCCCAACTTAAGCTTCAGTTTCAAGAATGTGATGAAGAAATAGGAAAGCTTATAGAGGATCTAAATAATTCAATAGCTAAGACAAAGAAGTTCAAGGATAAGTTAGAAGCAAAGGTCTTAGAATGTGAGAGATTAGAACAAGAAGTAGCTCTACTAAGGGAAGAAGTAGAAAAGTCTAAGGATAAGCTACACAAGTTTGGAAGAAGCTCAAAGAATTTGGATAAGATGATCAAGTCACAAAAGCCTATCAACAAACAAGATAGGTCTTGGTTTTGAATAGGCTCAAAAGAAACAAGAAGAAGAGTCAACCTCAAGTTCTGAAGAAGAAGAAACTTCAGAAGAAGATAGTGTGAGAGAAAGTGAAACTTCTGAGGATGAGTTGGACAATAGAAAGTTCAACAAGGAAAGAAACAATGCACAAAGGAGAAACAGATGGAACAGGAACCAACACAGGGTAAAAGAGACTAAGAGACCAATGAGGTCAGGGCAAGGAAATTTCAATGGATGATGTTTCTCATGTCACAGATTTGGGCACAAGGCTTCACAGTGCAGGACACATGAAAGATAGGAATATGGGAACTTCAAAAATAGGTAGTTATTTCATGGGTATTGCTACTCATGTAATCAATTTGGTCACAAGGCAATGAATTGCAGGGTTCATGACAGGAATAGATATGGCTTCACCAGAAGAAATCCCAAGATATTTGCACCTTCAAGGAATAACAATATTAAGTGTTATAAGTGCAATAATGATGGACATACAACAAAGTGGTGTAGAGCAGACAATCCAGAACCAAGCATGAACAAGAATGGGAACAAGAACAAAAATAGGAATATGGACATGAACAGGAATAGGAACATGGACATGAACAAGAATAAGAACACCAAAAGGGATCAGAAGGATCATATGAGAAGGAAAGAGGACAAAGGAAAAGACTAGTGCATGCTGGGAGTAGAAATACTCCCACCCTAAAATTAACCACCTCAAGAGGAGGTGGGGGAGGGGCTAAGCTAAGAGACTCATTCTTAGCCCCAAGCCCCAAAGGTGACCCTTTGCCATTGATGTCAAAGGGGAGAGATTTGAGTAAGGGGGAGATATTTGATTTAAGAAGAGAGCATTGAGTCAGGGGAGAAGTTTCCTAGGGGGAGCAAGACATAAAAAGGTTAAGGAAATTTGAAAAGATAATTGGGTTGCCATCAATGACAAAGGGGGAGATTGTTGGATATTTTGAGTAGATGAGTTGTCATTGATGTCAAGAGTGAATGGTCATTGATGTCAGTTTCAGTGAGCAGTGCAAAGAGAAGCAGTTCCATAGTCAGTGCAATTAGTAGAATCCATCTTCAGTTGGTCAGATCCGGTTCTAGGTAGTCAGATGTGGTCTAAAGTGCAAAGAAGAGGCCCAAGCAAATAATATTATAATATTTTATTATAATATTAAAAATGAAATTTAAATTAATTAATATAATTTTATTATAAATTAATTTATTAATTAATTTAATTAACTTTCAAAATTTACTTAAGTTAATTATAATTTAATTTTTAATTTAATTAAAAATTAATTTATATTAATTTAAATAACCCTAAAGAGGGTTATAGGGTTAAAATGAAAATCGAATTTCATATTCGATTCAAGCACCAATGTTTATGGCACAAGAGGCATCATGTATAAATAATGGCAAAGACCTTTGCCTTACCTCCCAATGCTATTGATTGAATCTCCTATGCTCCATCGAATTCGTGCACAAAAAGGGAAAAATATTTTCCATGTTTTTCAAGAGTCTCCGATGGTGAAGGAATAAATTGAAGGGAGCGCAAATACTTAGCACCAAAGGCATTGGTAGCATAGTTGGCATCGACGGAAGTGCTAGGGTGTGTGGCAAGCAAGGCGTGTAGGTTTGAATCCCTTCGGGTTCATTTTGGCAAAGCAGAGAGGGCACATATTTTGAGCAAGCGTCGAACAAGGGGTTAAAGGGAGGCTTGCACCTTCCCTTCCCCATGGGAGCGCTTAGCCCACGTGGTGGGCTAGCACCTTGATAAGGCGCTCGATGGAGAGGTTTCATGTTCGAAACCCACCGAGGCCTTTTTGGTTGTGACAAAGGTATGCGTTGATGTCATTTGTGTTGGTCGCTTAATTTCAGATGTGCTAAGGTTGAAAGAAAATAAAAATATTTTTATGTGCCTAAGGTTGAAAAATAAAAATGTTTTGATGGTTTATGAGGTTTAATTTTTGCCTGAATTAATTTGGTTATTAAGTGTTTTGAGGGAGATAAAAGGGTAGGCAAATATTATTTTTGAAAGGTTAATTTTTGAAGATTGATTTATTAAAATTGGAGATTATAAGGAGCAATTTGAGTGATTATTTTTATGTGTGATTTGATGATTTCTAATTTCAAGAAGGAGTAATAAGGTGTATTTGAGATTGATTATTTGTGTAAATTGAGAAATATTTTGAAAGAGTGTTAGTGTGAAATTTTGTCATCTAACCATTGAAATTGGCAAAGAAGAAAATTGTGATTGAGACAGGTTTTTAAGGGCACTTCTACATCAAACAAAAGGTATGGGCACATCTTCCTAGTGAGTGATTGTTGAATGTTGTGAATGCTAAGTTGGAGTGAAAAGGATTTTTCTGGAATAAGAGTTGTTGATAAAACCTTGTTTGATGAGCATTTTTGAGTTGATTGTTGAGGGTTTTTCTAGAATAAGAGTTGTTGATAAAACCTTGTTTGATAAGCATTGTTGTTGAAGTGATTGGTTGAGTGAAGAACTTGAACTAGGGTTTGCAAATATCATGAGTATCATTGTTATGTGATATTGTTTGATAAGCATTGTTGTTGAAGTGATTGATTGAGTGAAGAACTTGAACTAGGGTTTGCAAAGATCATGAGTATCATTGTTATGTGAGATTATTGAGTGAGTGTTCATATGCTTGGACTAGGATTTGAGAGCAAGGATTATTTCATTGAGTGATTGGTTGAGTAGAGTTGTGATTGAGCCTAGTCAAGTAGTTGTGTTGAAGTGATAGTTCAAGTTCTGTGAAACAAATTGTTCCATATTCTAAATTGATTTGAGAAAGAGGTTGAGTGTTTGTGAGTGTGAAACATATTGAGTCTCTAACAATTCTCTATATGTTTATATGGTAAAAAAGAATTTTATTTCTATATGTTTTGGTAAGAAGAGATTGAAAGTGATTGAGCATTGTGATGAATGTGAAGCATATTGAGTCTCTAACAATTATTTTATTATATGTTTCTATGAGATTGGACAAGTTCTAGTGAGGACTTGTTGAGCAGATTTGAGGTAAGTCTTAGAGAAGACTTGTGGATAGATTTGTGTGAGCTTTTGTGGAAGCTTACAATATAGATTTGAGGATAGATATTGTTGAGTAGATTGGACAAGTTCTAGAGAGGACTTGTGGATATATTAGTGTGAGCTTTTGTGGAAGATTACAAGGTAGATTTGAGATAAGTCTTTGAGAAGACTTGTGAGCAGAGTTGATTGATTGATTTGTTCAAACCTTGGGTTAAGGTTTGGGGTAGATCTAGCAGAGTTGATTTGTGATTGAATCAAGCTTTGTGTTAAGGCTTGAGGATAGATATTGAGGATATATTTGTGCTAGATCGAAGGATTATGTTTAGTGTAAATTTGAGGATAGATATTGAGGATAGATTTGTGCTAGACCGAAGGACTATGTTTAGTGCAGATTTGAGGATAGAGTTTGGTGCAGATTTGAGGACAGGTTTGTGCCAAACCAGAGATAGAGATTGAGCAGATTTGTGCTAGACCGAAGGACTGTGTTTAGTACAAATTTGAGATAGAGCTGAGAGCAAGCTTTGGAGGTGATAGAGTATAGAGGATGATAGTCTCCAGTGGATAGAGATCCATTAGCCAGGGTAGTGAGGATAGGTCTTCTGAGTGGGGATAGGAGTCTTCAGTGGATAGAGATCCATTAGCCAGTGTAGTGGAGGCAGTAGTTCTTCTAGAAGATCACCAACCAGAGCTAAGGAGAAAGAGTTCTCCTGTGGATAGAGATCCACAAACTTGATTAGGGGATTGGTGTCTCCTTTGGATAGAGGTCCATAAACATTGTAATAGGGAAAGGATTCCCAAGAGATTGATTGAGAAAATTTTAGTGAAATATTTTCTCCGTGGAGTAGCCCACATTGGGTGAACCACGTTAAATTGGTGTCTCTATTGTGTGTGGTGATTTGTGCATTGCTTTGATTACTGTTGTTGATATTGCTATCTATACATTGCATAATATTGATTGGAAAGAAAAGTAAAAAGTGGTCTTATACTGTTCACCCCCCTCTCAGTATAAGCTTGTGTTCTTCACATTAATGACACATAAGTCTATCCCATTTCTAGGTGGGTTTCATTCAACCCATCCTTTTAATGAGGATCACCTTATGGTCACCTTTGTACATGGTTGGACTAGACTACTAGGCAATACAAGCCACCAAAAACTAGCTCATTCGTAAGCTGACATTGGTCTATACAAAATAAAGTTGCTAATGTGACAGACATATCACCATGCGTAAGACTACCCCATTGCCAGATAGATTTCATTCAATCCATTACTATAATGGAGATCATCCCACAGATTTTTAATACTAAGAATTCCAAGGATTTAAGCTCATTACCCCCTTCTTTTCTTTTGATTTATTTGATTGAGGATTCTTGCTCATTTTTTATGAGGAGCAAGGGGAATTATTTACTTTAGTGGGGAAAACCAAGGGGATTTCTTGCTTTGGGTAGGGGGAGCTTATCCTTTTTTCAATTCTTAGAATCCTAGACCATGAACATAATAGGATGTGCAAGGGAGACCTTTCGCTTAAGGGGTAAGGACTACTTTGTAGCTCCGTTCTTCCTTGTTCAAAATTTATTTTAATGTGTGATTTTGTGTTTGGGATTTTAAAATATGCAAGGTTCTATCAAAGCGATACCCTACCTTCTAAAATCAAGATAACTTTCTACAAAATCTAAAAGGAAAATTAAGAATGGTTGAATTACCAAAACCCTAATGAACACCCTATAACAACTTATTGGTTGTGTTGGAAAATTGCCCTACCATGTACAATCCTCAAGGTTGGATCCGCAAAGAGAGAAAGCCTTGAGGTGAACTATTGGGGTATGTTATTCTCTACACTTGGTGCTAAAAGGGGGGATAAGGGTTCATAAGGACTCACTCCAAATTCTATAGTTTTAAAGAATGTTTGATTATTCGATTCAAGACAATCACCTATGTTTGGCCTTTCTAGATCTATGCTATAAAATATAAAAGACAATGCAAAAATACATAATGTAAGAATACAAGATCTATCCCTAGAATGATTCTTTATTTGAATGCTTTTCTAACCCTAGGGTTTCAAATAGAAAACCTTTAAGCAAGGGATCAAGAGAATATGCACAAACATAATTAACCCTAAGTGCACACTATATGTTGATTATTCTTAAAATACCTAGAAATCAATTAAATATATTTCTATTAAAATCATATCTAGGGTTTTACAACAAAAATAGAATGCACTTAACAAATATCCTAAAGATTAATTGGAACACTTATCTTATCTAGTAGTTGATCCTTGCTTTTAACCCTTGTCCAATAATATCAACAATTCATGTTCTTGCAAGATAACTTGGCAAACAATTGGAAAATATAATCAACGTTAGGGGGCCTTCCTAGGCTAGTGTACAATAGTGCTTGGAGGTGCAGTAGTCAATCCCCCCTAGGTCATTTTAGTTTACCTTTTAAAATAGAATCGAAGATTGACCTTTGGAAGATGAACAAGAATAACAGAATATAGCAGAATAAAATGATGGAACCATAGAACAGAATGCAACACTATGCCCTATATGTAGCCTATGATGTAAGTATAAATTTTGGAAGAATACTTTACCCTGAAAAATAGTTTGGGTTAATTTCACCCTGCAATAGGTGATTGTGATATCACATCGGTAAAATTTTGCCCCATAGGCCCAAGCGCAATTTTGCAGAAGCAAGGTAAAAAACCTCAAATAAATGCAAAATTATCAATGCATGATATATAAAATAGAAATATGCATACAAAAGAGTGAAATCACATGGCAGAGAGTGAGGAAGTAAGCAGAAGGGTTGAGACCTCCCAAATAGTTGATCTCTCCTTAGGGCTTTAACACAAATCCACCAAAGTGAGCAACAACAATCAAAAATCCAATGCAACAAAAAATAAAGCTTCAATAGATCACACTTCACACTTGTGAGTTAGCTTGCTTGCAAAAGAAGAAGAAGACCTCAATAAAATAGAACTTTAATCAATAATTGTTGTTATTGCTTGGTTAGAAAATGAACTTGCTTGGATTGGAGAAAGAAGATTTTAAACCCTCCTTATATAGTGGATTTGAAAGAAGAATGGACAGGAAAAACTAATCACAACCGACCTTAAAAATATTAACTTTAAAAATTAGGGTTTTCTTAAGAGAAAACCCTAAAATGCAAAATTGCGCCCCATAAAAATGGACCGTGATTTCGTACCAGCTAGACCCCTATGTAGTTTTAATGCATTTTGGAGGATCAAACGGAGTCAAAATGGGTTATATCATATACCATTGGAAATATATTTTTGAGCCCAATCTAATGGTATAGGATTTATGAGGAATGGATAGGATTTGGTAGGGTAAAATTAGCTCAAATATGACCCTACTATTCCAAGGAGAAAACAAGGGATCTAGGGAAAATTACTCACCTTAGTGGGTCAATTTTATGTTTCTACATTTTACCCTCTCTTTTATGTATTTAAGGCTAAGTAAATGTATCAAATAAATATGTAGACTCCTATGGGAAAGAAATCAACAAACATAGAGAAGGGATGACCAGGTTTGGACAAATGGGTGGTGTTAAAGGGGTATCACGAAGGACATACTGGACTTCTGCACACTAAGCGAGACATTACTACCATTAATGCCTCTATGGCTAGGGTGCCCCCTCGAGTTTTGAAAGGAATGAAAATTCCTTAAGAAACTTGAAAAAGGTAAAGAAATAAAAGCAAAACATAGAAACACAAAGAACAAAGCAAGAAAACAAACAACAGAGCAGAGATCATTGGGTACAACATGAATCTAATGCAACTAATATGAAATGTATGAATGAATATAATAAATGGAAAGAAATAAGGGAAGAGAAGAGAAGAAAAAGAATAAGAATAAGAAGAAGAACATCTCCCAAGAAGGTCAACCATAGAATGCGAGAGGAATTGATCAAGAACCCAGAATGAAGGGTGTTATACCCAAAGGATGGTCCAGATATGAAGATGTGAAGTGAAAATATAATATGGATGTATTACTTGTTAATATGGATAGATGGGAAAAAAATGTGGAGCATAATCCGCTATATGTGATTGCTTAAATGATCAAATAATGGAGTGTAATCTGCTATGGATGATTGCTCTCTAGTGACTGTTGTGTGGTGATTAACCACTAGGATGTATACAGATACCTTCTAAAATGTTCAAGGAGCTTATCCTATAATGGGGTGTTAAGCTCGATGATTCAAAAGAAGTATAACCCGATAGGAGTGATATGTTGTTGTTGATGTGAATGATGTATTAGCAAGTACTACTTGATAAGGGTTTGTAATAATATGTATATAGACCAAGTGATATGAGCATAACACAATGTGAGTGTGTGCATGTACTAGAATAAAATAGGGGAAGAAAATGAGGAACAAAGAACTTGTGTACGTACCCCTAGCTTGAAGTTTTAGCGATTGAAAAGTCAAAAGTGTCACATCGCACATTGGAGGATAAAATTTAAAATGTCATTTATGTAGTGATAGCTAGTTTTAATGCCTAATATATTTGCAGTGTATTTATCAAAAGAAAATGATGTTGTGTTGCTTTATTGTAGGAAAATTTATTCTCGTAGGTGGAAGATTAACCACCAAGATATGAGACGAGAAATTATGACTATGACAACTCAACAGGTAAAGCTCATATTCCTATCATCACTAGTTACCTCCTTCATGGTGATGTTACTTGAGTATTACTCTAAAATTCCCACACAATCAAAGGAAAAACAGTGATGGGGGATACTGAGCACATGCATCGAGTTTTTGTATGTCATTTATGTGTGATTTATATTTGATTTCATGTTTAATTTGCATGAGATTGGTTTAATTGAATTTTACTTTGAAAATGTGCATTAAATAATGTTTGGCATTTTACAAATTACTTTAGAAAATATTAGAATATATATATATATATATATATATCATGCAATTTATTATGATTTTGTGAAATATTAATTTAAGCAATTTCTAAAGAAAAAGATTTAGTTTTTTAAGCATGCTTATTTGATCTAGTTGATCATATTTTAGAAGGAATTTAGGTAGTTTTTTTTTGTTCAATTCTGATTGGGCCAAATCATGAAAAAAAAACTACCTTGTAGATTTAAATAATCAATCCTTCCTACACATAGCTATTTTGGGAAGGTTGAAATGGTGGATAATATTATTCTCTTATCTCTATGGATTCCCTTTCCATTAAAATAATATATATTAAAGGAATCCTGCACATGGGATAAGAAAAAGAAGATAAAAATATATATATTTAGAAGCATATTTTCTGAAAGAAAGAAAGCAAAAAAATAAATAAATAAAATATATATATTTAGAAGCATCTTTTCTGAAAGAAAGAAAGCAAAAAAATTATAATAAATAATATATATATATATATATATATATATATATATTTATTTATTTATTTAGAAGCATCTTTCTTGTCTAAAAGAAAGAGAGCTATAAATTGCCATTGTGGTTGAGAAAAAAGGAGGCTATGTTATGTTACGTGGGTTGGATAAAGGAGTAGCTTGGGAAAGCACAAGGGAAGCGTTCAATTGCTGGAGTTCCAGGTTGGAAATTTCTATTTTGTTTCACCTATGTCTTGTTGAATGCTTGTTTATTTTAAAAATAAAGCCATTCTATGTGTTAGCTTGTGTTTCTCTTCTTAATGGTATAGTTGAATATTGACTGCAACTAGATAAGGAAATCAATTTTTTAAGCTTTTATGACCATGTGTCTTTCTAAAAATAAGTGTAGTAGTAGAATCCTCACTGGTTTTAATATTAAACCATATAATATTTCGTTATCATCTTATAATAATCCTTCATATAAATTTTGGAATTTATCTATATAGTATCGACCTCCGTTATTTTGATTCGTACAATCCAAATTCAGGTTTGGCATTACTTCCATTCCACGCCAACTGAGAGAACCATTGGAGGTCTACAACCTCTTCAACATATGCTATTTGTGTTCTAGTGTCGCACCGACAATAAGGGTTCTAATTTGTCGCTCGAAGATTAAATTTCTATCTGATTAAAGAGATATTCTCAACTTTGATGTAATAAGAGCCTTGCTCCCTATAGAAATAATTCATGGAATACTGTGACTTATTTCCCAATATTTGCCACGTTCGATCTATGGATGTAAGCTTAATAGGAGGTTTTATAAAATGAACTTACACCAAACCTGTATATGTGGATATACTCTACTTGATGACATCTTATTTTTAAATATTTTTGTCTCAATCCGGATACCAAAAATTGTGTAACCTCAAACATTGCATCAATGTGCTCTTTCTATTGCTAAAAATACAATTCTCCAATATTTCTAGGTGCCTATTGACATCATTCCTGACTGTAGCTTGTCAGATTTTTGTTACAAATCCATAGGGGATGAT
Organism: Wollemia nobilis; assembly: GCA_028583015.1. NCBI lineage: Eukaryota > Viridiplantae > Streptophyta > Pinopsida > Araucariales > Araucariaceae > Wollemia > Wollemia nobilis. The sequence goes on along the minus strand of JAQPPZ010001679.1, from coordinate 2,243,210 downwards.
CAGCTTGGTGTTTATAGACCTTGTTCAAAATTCATATTTAATTTTTAAAATTAATAACTCTGATTTTTACTAGCGTGTTTTAGACCCAACACTCCTATGCAAAAGACATTGTCGGATCATGGTTTATAATTTGTATATATTCATCTATTTCAAGAGACAACATGCATGGCAGAGTGGAATACCTCCGTGAAATATATCTTCTATTCCAACTTACAGTAAAGGATCCCTTTCTTCCCTATTTAGAATATAGCAATGTTTCCAGTTCGCTTTCATGTCAACCTCAGTTGGAATTTTGTTCCACTTTAATACCTCTTCTACCTCAGGTTATGTTGTATCTCAATGTCTATGCTATCCATGGAAGTTCTGTGTATATATATATATTGGTTTTAATTCTTGATAACCATGTTGGGTAGTTCATCTTGATACTTGCCTTGTCCGCCATCAGGGATAGTGTTTTAAATACCATGGAATCACCTGGGATCATTACGTTCATAGCAAGTTGTATATTGTAAACTATAGGTGGCTTGTAATGTATACTCATTTTTGGATTAGCATAGATTCTGGGTTGTTATAATCAATAGCTATGAGTGACACTGAAGGTTTTTAAACATAAGTTAATCTGCCTTTGGCTTTACTAGCCATGTTATGGTCACATGTTTATATTATAACCTCTAACACATACAAATCCTGGCTATTGTGCTACTCACGACAGATATTGGTGTCTGAACTGTAAGTTGTCCCGAAGACCTGCAAGTAATAAATACAATATTTTGGGTTAAAGTTATTATGGCTATAGTCCTTTCTAAATGAAAAATTGGTGACTTAATTGAAATGTAGAAACTTTATCATTGGAAATTTATGATATATTTTATAATTATGTTTGATATATATGGTTTATGAAAAATCATAGCTCTGAATGCCTTGTATGTTATAAATATAATAGTTTGGTTATAGGATATTGTACGAAAATGACCAAGATAGAAACTATTGTAATTATTATTATTATTATTTATTTTATTTTTTTTACATGGTGGAATCGGTAACCGCCACGAATCCGGGTAGGCTATCCAGCTTTTTATGGCCACCACAGTATTCTACATTGTCTGCCCTGGAAGCCGCCATGCAGATCTTCACATAGTTCACCCCTATAACTGCCATGCCACAATCATTTTAAACCTTTTACGCAGCTGAAAACACCAGGAAAGGGACAAGAGTTTAGTCCGAAGAGAACTATTGTAATTATAAACTAACATTTTGTATTATTTCTTGGAATTATTGAATCAGATTGATATCATTTAGATTTGTAAAATTGGTTTTGCTTCATTAAAATTTGAATGGCTTTAAAATTAAAGCAATTTTCTTTATTTTTGGAATGATTGAAAAATCAGATTGAAATCAATTAGATTTGTAAATATTGGTTTTATTTAATTAAAATTTGAATGGATTATAAAATAAGAAAAAAAAAACAACTATGATTTGAGGTCTATTAGATAGACAAGTATAATGAACAAGTGAAATCATAGTCTTTGTATATTTCTAGAAAATAAACAATAAACTATTATGTGTTTGAGGATTTTTTTAATTAAATATGTCTTAGCTAGAAGGATGGAATATTTTCTAGTTTTGGGTTGGAATGGATTGGTTTCCATTCTTTGGAAAGAGGTATGAGACTCTTTCTTATGTTTGGTGGTAATCCAAACAAATGATATATGGGATTTAGAATTAATCCTTGTTATAAAAATATTAAAGATGGAAGAAATTGAAATTCATGCTTGGTGATTTCTCTATATGTGATATGCATTTGGTAAATGTGTGATGCATAATTCCATGGCTTGTGTGTATTGCATTTAGCATACTTTGCATCCGAGTTGTCCTGATCCCTTCACTATCATCTCTTCCAACCATGAAGAACTCAAGACATTTCAGAGAAGGACCGGACAACACATTTTGAAGACTATTACAATGTTCATCATGTAAAGCTTGTATTGATATAGTTCCAATGTAATTATGCAAGGCTGATGTAATTTATGTAAAATTAGCTATGATTTGTAATTTTTTATGTATTTGATCACAAGCTTTGTAAATTAGAGATAAATTTTTCATATTGTAGTATTCACCTCTAATAAATGTTAGGTGATATATATTTTGGAATATGAGCAAGTAATGGAATTACTTTGAGATTACACATTGTCAAATGTATGGCATTGAGTTTTATGTTGCTCTAGTAGATTAGATGGATGTATTTAAATTCTCTCTCATGAACTATAATAGTGTAGAAGGAAATTCATGGACAACCTTCACAATAATATGAGATAAAACAATATCCACACCATCCACCTAAGATAGCTAGAAGTAAACCAATCACTTCATGCAATCGGATAATTCAAACAATCACCAACACCATCACACCTAGTAAATGAGTAAATTCTATAATGGTGCTTAAGAAAATATCCCAAGTCACATGTAAGTTTTCATGAGAAATAATAATATTAATGACTCTCTCCTTAATACTAGTCTTCATGGATAGTATGGAGAGGAGGGGATGATTCCCTTTGGGTAAAACTCCCAATTAATGGTAAAACCATTGAGATATCCTCATTAAGGACTTAACCATTGCATTATCCTCACATCAAATGGTGATGGTATGGAGGAATTAGAGGATATGGTTCTCCTATTTATGAATTGCTATGAATAAACTTAAATGTGACGTTGGATTAATCTTTTATGGCTCGGATCGCTTACTGTGCATTTGGGATATCCTTGTCTTAGATCATTATTATACTCTTAACTAATTTAAAGGTGAAAATGATTATTATATGGATTTCAAAAAAAAATTTAGTGGATGAAAAGTGACAACTATGGTTGTTACAGTTGGTCTCAGAGCCCAGGCTAACTAGTGGATTCTAGCTAGATCTAGGTTAGCAAAAGATTTGGGCATGAAACAAAAAAACTCAAACATAAGTTCCATAACTTTAAATGATGCACACTTGGTAAGGACAAGGTCAGTACTTGATATTATTAATGTATGAGTTCATATCCCCAACAAATAGATCCACAATCATTCAAAAGTGGAATATCTAAGTAAACCCTCCTTCTATGGGTTTTAAGCGGTGTACCTTAGACTCTTTTGGAAAAATTACTTGACATCTATGTATTTTGACTTACTCCTTATTCTCAAGTGTGTACGAACAAAAACCAAAATTAGTGGACTAAACTAGGGAATGAACCTAGTAGTAATAGATTACTTGAGAAATTATGATGAAATCTAGATGTCTAGAATTTTAAATACGAAAATCAATGAGAATTAATACAACTTTTTACTCCAGTAAACATGGTGACAATCTTGAGAAGTAAGAAAAAAGGAACCTTGCAACAAGCTTGTCTTGATAGTCCTAAAGACAGATAGATAGGAGAAAGTTTTTGGAATTTAGACAAAGATATGGAGAACCTTACTACCACGGTTTCCATAATGTAAGATCAAATTCAATAGATTTTGCAAGCTATAAACTCACAACATCACCACAACAAAAATCAATAGATGCAAAATCTAGAGGTTGATATTAGAGAGGATGAAGTTCCCGAAGAGCGTGAAAATAAGGCCCGCATGAAGAAAGAAATGGGCAATGACATAAAGCATATTAAAGTGACTAAGTTCATGGGAAAAGGAGGAGAAGATGCAGTTGAGTCATGGATAGATGATCTGGAACTTCATTTTTCCATAAGAAACTACTCCTCTGAAACTAAAATGGTATTTGCTCTTTCTCATCTAGGAGGAATAGAAAATAAGGTTGAGTATGGATCAGGGTAAACTTATCATGTTAATCAATGCTTTTCCTCAACTCAAATTACCCTACCCAATGGCTTTACTAGGTGGAATTTGTATGTAGCACCCCTACATACTTTTGACATCATCCTGGGAATAGATTGGTTAAAGGCTCATGAAGCCTTGGTAAATTTTTAGGAGAGATGGATTGAGTTTACCAACGAAGACAAAGAAAGGCAAAGTATGTATAGTGAACCAAGATAATTTCAACCAATGCTAATTTCAGCAATGCAATTGAAGAAAACTATTAGAAAATGAGGATTGATTTATGTAGTTAAACTCAAGGAAAAAGAGGAAATTCCAAAGGATAAAATTATTAGAAAATTTCCATTATTGCAAGAATTTCAGGATGTTTTTGTTGATGAGATACCTGGATTTCTGCCTAAACATGAATTTGACTTCACCATATAATTAATTCTAGGTACTGAGCCTATCCATAGAGATCCTTACAGAATGAATCCCATCAAGATGCAAGAATTGAAAGTGTCAAGGGTTGCTAGAAAAATGGTTGATAAAACCAAGTGTATTGCCTTGGGGAGCACCTGTGTTATTTGTGAAGAAGAAAGATGGTTCATTGAGGTTGTGCATAGATTATAGAATACTAAACAAGGTAACTATCAAGAACATGTATCCATTTCCAAGGATAGAATATTTATTTGGTCAACTAAAATATGCCACCATTTTCACAAAGATTGATCTAAAATCCGGATATCATCAATTGAGAATCTAAGAAGAAGATACTCATAAAACCACACTCAAGACTAGATATGGTCACTATGAATGTATAGTCTTACCATTTGGATTGACTAATGCACCAGCAACTTTCATGAATTTGATGAATAGTGTGTTCAGGAATTAGTTAGATCGATTTGTGTTGATATTCTTGGATGACATTTTGATTTATTCTCGTAATAGAGAGGAACATGATAAGCACTTGAGGATAGTGCTAGAAATTTTAAGTAAGAACCAGCTCTACAGAAATTTGTCTAAATGTGAATTCTATGTTCCACAAGTGCATTACTTGGGGCATATTATATCAGTGGATAGGATCGTTGTTAATCCAAATAAAATAGAAGCCATTTTGAATTATCCACCTCCGAAAAATGTGACAGAAGTAAGAAGCTTCATGGGTTTGTTAGGATATTATAGGAGGTTTGTTAAAGACTACTATAAGATTGATTATTTAATAACCAACCTTCATAAGAAAGGGAAGGAGTTTAAATGGACAGAAAAGTGTGAAGAAGCATTTAATTTGCTTAAACAAAAACTAACCTCAGCTCCTATTCTAAATATTTTGGATCCCACAAGAAATTTTTTAGTTTGCACCAATGCCTCTTTGGAAGGGTTAGGAAGATTCTTAGTTTGCACCAATGCCTCTTTGGAAGGGTTAGGAAGATTCCTATTGTAGCATCCTAAAATTGGTGCAGTAAAACTTAGCAATAATTAAAATTACATTAGTAATAATTCAAATTCAAATTTTAACCCCAAAATCGCTCCCAAACCGCCTACTGCTTGTTTCCTCATTTTTCATGCCATTTTTAGAGTTTGTTTTGTCCGTTTGATGATATCGTCACCGATCAGACGATATCGCCTCAGATCGGACGATTTCATCTGGAGAAGAACGTCCGGACGATCTCGTCCCAAACCGATTTGTGCATAGTTAGCTTATGTTTCAACGACGTCTCTAATCCGGGCAGAAGCGTGTCTGCGTCGTTAGAGACCTCCCCCATTGGAGATCTTCCAAATTAGGATGATCTCCAACCTCCTAACCTCCCTCCTAAGCCTATTTAACCTTAGGACCCCCTCTTGGCATTCCCCCTGGATGAAATTCCATGTAACACGAATTCTACATGCATTAGACTATCTTAAACCACCATTTGCATTTGTATTTTTCCAAGTTTGTTTGCAGGAACTTCATTGTTTTTTAGTCGGAGCAAGCTCAGATCGTCATAGACGATCCTGTTCAATTAGAGACGATTTCGTACCAATCCGAGATGATTTCGACTGCAGTCAACATTGGGGGCAATCAGTGCCCGGGGTTTGCGTTTTCTCACTTTGTTTGTTGATTTATCCTGCATTTAGTTAAATTTGTTATTATTCCTTATTGTTCTACATCTTGGAGTTCACCCATATAGCTTAAGTGCACAATGAAGTCATAATTTGTCATTAGAACGTCATAATCTACTTGAATTTTTATTTGTGATTATCACCTTAGCATCTATGTTGCCATTTTACACCATTTTTCTCTGTTAGAATAGTTGCATTTCTAGTATTTTGTATCTATTTCTCTGTTTGCAGGTCTCTGATGAATTTGTCTGATGAATTCGTCAGATCTCAGATGATCCCGTCAGATCTCAGACGATCTTGTCAAATTCCAGATGATCTGGACTGCTTCAAAAATCAGAACCTTCATCAGACATCCGGATCAGGTATAGTTCTTTAATCTAGCTTATTCTTTCTATTTTCTATCCAAATCTATTTTCTGTATTTATTTAATTTGCATTTTCATAATAGAACACTTAGATTCATCTGGCCAAACCTAGGACTTGGATGTTTAAAGATAAAACTGAACACATTAAACACATTCCCAACCTAGGCGTGGAAACTGCCACTAAACGTTTCTTGGTGAACCCCACCATCCATCGAAAAATCACCTTAATACCCCTCCCCCGAGAGGCGGGACCTTCAAAGGGCCTCTCAGTCCGAGGTACCGTCCCATCCTTTTCCCATCCCCCTTCCGGGCGCGGATCCTTTAGCCTGAAGGTAAGGGTGCGAAAAATTTGGAGCGATACATTTTGGTGAACCCGACGTGAATAACATAGGCATCTTTCTGATTCAAAAATAAAAAAAAAAAAAAAAAAAAAATATATATTTTATATATTATATATATGTATACAAGAAAAACAAAAACAAAATCATCATTTCAAGTTTGTATGTTTTAGATTCAATTCTAAATAGTAGATACTAAATATTACTTTTAGAAGTACTAAAGAAACCATGAGTTTTTACTCAAATCAATATGAGCCCATGAGTAATGTTGGAAGAATTCAGCCAAATACATTTGTTGATTATGACCAACCTCATCCCTATTCAACATCACCTCCATCACACTTTTCTCATTTTTCATCCATAACCCAACAGGACAATCCCTTTGCCAATCCTCTTCATAACGATATTATCTATTCTCCCATATATCCATATTATGTCTATCAATCCACATATAATCCTCCACCACCCTTTCAATATTCTTCTTTCAATACAACACATTCATTTCAACAAGAAAATACTTATTCTTCCAATTCTACCATGCACTCACCTCCTACTTCACAATCTTCCTGTCATCATTCTACCCATAATAAAGAAAGTAGAGGTGAGAAACCATTAGGCCCTTTTATGACTGAATTCCTAAGGCACGTATCAAAAACCTCTCAAAAACCTTCATCACGTAAATTTACTAAGCTCAATCAACCAATGGATATAATTCTCAAGTATTTACTTGACACAAATAGGATTGAACTCCCTTCCATAAGACAACCTGATACCACAGCAGATTGGTTTAAACTTGAGCTACATTGTGAATATCATAGAGTAGATGGACATATGACACAAAATTGTAAAGATTTAAGATGTTCAATTCAATATTTGATTGATGAGGGTCTTTTTAATATAAAGGAATTACAATCTACAACTGATTATAAATCTCCAAGAAACAATCAAACTCCTACACAACAAATACCAATAATCAATCAAGACATGGGGATCTCCCAAGAACCCCTATTCAATTATCAACAACAAGAAACCAATCAAATATTGCATGTTAATGTGTCCCATCATGATGATATTATTAATATTGTAACAAAAACTACAAATGAGCAACCTCAAGTTCAATCAACTCAATCCGATATTCAAGATATGGATTCCTCATTTGACCAACCTTCAAAATGGAATGTAAGCATAGAAAGCTCATCTTTAGAATCAAAATCTCAATCTGAAATCCACTTTGATAGCCAACAACAAGTGATTAATCCTCAAGCAAAGATATCCCTTTTAGAAGTATTACAAAGTTCTCATAAGGAAACTTTGTTCAAAATACCTAGCCAACAATTTGTTCCTCATCATATTTTCTCTAAGAACATAATTAATGGTGTAAACCCTCTTGAGGTTAACCATATTTCATTCTATGATGAGGAGATTCCTTCCTCTACTCCACAAGAAGACTACTATCTTTACATTACAGGATCTAGTAAAGAAACACTTGTTAAAACTATCATGGTAGATAATGGCTCCTCTCTTAATTTATGCACTTATCAATTATTCCAAAAACTCAAATCAAAGGAAGAAGATCTTAATGAATCAAATGTTATTATAAAATCTTTTAACAATGAAATTCAAGAAGCTCAAGGTACTATAATTCTTCCCCTCAATATTGGATCCAAGATCCTGGATACTCTATTTTATGTAGCATATTGCCCTTCACCTTACAACCTACTTCTCGAAGTCCTTGGATTCATACGATGAGGGTTGTCCCTTCCACTCTTCACCAATGTTTGAAGTTTGAAATTGCAAATAAAATTGTTACCATACATGGTGACCCAACACCATTTGAAGAATATTTAATGGTTGAAACATCAAGTTCTATACATTCTCTATTGTCACAATTATCTTCTATCCATCACTTTTCTTCATCCATATATGATCATCCTTGTTTACCAAATAACACCCATGCATATCTTTCACATATGCTCCCTCCATCTTATCAAGACTTGGAAGATAGTGATAAGAATGAAGAACCTTCTTATCCTTCGACATTTTATTTTGTAACATGATCAATTTTACACATATAAAAGTAAAATATTTTGCTACATTATTCTACATTATAACAAAGCTTTTGTTATCACTACCTTTTATTCATCACCTTTTGTTCTTACCTTCAACACAACCAAATTATCCTTCAAAACCTCCTTTGATTTTGAAGCAACCTTAGACATGCTATACTCAAATAACCTTGTATAGTGTATATAGATCATCTTGTATATACCACCAATTCCATCATCTAAAAATTCATATAAAAATATAAAAGTTTCAAAAAAAAAAACAATCACATTGTATTTCTTTCAATTCATCAATTAAAATCAAAATACAAAAACATCAAAATCATCAAAATCTTCAAAAAAAAAAAAAACATCTTTTATTTTTTGTACCTCTCAATTTGTGAAGTATTGCAGTTATATTTTCAATTTATTTTGGATAAATTAGCATTTATTTGGAATCCCCCACTTTCACAAACACAACAATAAATATCTTGATTTTATCTGGCATGATTACTAATCTCTCTTATATCAAAGTCCACAAAATTCAATTAAATAAAGTTTGAGCATAGAGAATTGATCTTGTTATTTACTTAAACCAAGCATATCTTTTCACAATAAAATGATTACATTTGTAATTTCCATGCTATGTTACATAGTAGAAGTGGTTCTTGAGCGAAAAGTTTCCCCTGCTATCCTATCATGCACATGGTCTAGAATCTTTGAGAATTGGCAAAAGGACAAGCTCACCCCTACCCGGAATAAAAATCCCTTGCTCTACAGCTAATCCGAGCAAGTATCCCTAGCATAGAAAGAAAAGAAAAGTTCAAAAGAAAAAGAAAAAGAAACAAGTTATTTCAGCATTATCTCAAATATCAAGCCAAAATACAAAAAAAAAAAAAAAAAAGCAAAAGCAAAGAAAAAGAAAAAAGGCAAAAGCAAAAGCAATAAAATCCCTTTCCCTACCCCTTGAAAAGAAAAGAAGGGTTGATGAGCTTGAATCCCTGGAATTCTCAATTATTCGAAAACTGTGAGGTAAGCCCCATAACAGGTGGTTTGTGCCCAACCCGCTTGGCCTTGGGTAACTCCTAGCATGGTGATATGTCTGTCACATTAGCGACCTTCTTTTGTATAGACCTATGTCTGCTTATGGATTAGCTAGCTCTTGATAACCCGACCTACATAGTAGTCTCGGTATGGTTATATGCATCTAAATCATGGTTAATGAACACTTATTTGGTTCATTCAAATCACTTGTATCAAATTATCTTGCTCAAAACTTGGTAAATGAACAATGCAATTGCACACACATTTGTATTTGAGAGATTTTGTGTATCATTATGATAAATCAAGATTGGTAATGAACTCACATACGCACATGGGATTCCTTATAAATCTAACTTTTGTCTTTAAGATACTTTGAAATATTTTTGCAAATTGTTTGGAATAAATTCATTTTCTTCTTTGAAGAACAGTTGTTTAGTATAAAGACAACTACATGCATTCTCAAAAAAAAAAAAATCAAAATCATTTTCAAAACATGCAATAAAGTTACATTTATATATATTATCGACTTTCGCGACGATGGTATAGTTCCAAAACCAAAATTGGAATTTTATGCCTAGCGCAAGTCCTCATCTTCATATTTTTTGAAGACCAAAATTAAAAATCAACCATGCAATAAAAAATCTATTTTCTTATTTGGATTTTGCAATGATGGTATAAGTCTATACCTAAATATTCTATGCCTAGCGCAAACCATTGTACCAATTTTATTTCCCATTTATTTAAAATCATAACAAACATATGACTTAAATCATTATGTTACACAATTATGCTTTAAAACAAACAAACACCTATTCTATTTCATGTCATTATGTCAAACTTCAATTTTGCAATGATGGTATAATTCCTAGGGAATTATCCAAAAAATTTATCACACTTAGGAATTTATGCCTAGAAAAAGTCATTTTAAAATATTTCATGCATAATATTTTCATGGAAATCTGAAAAACAAATCATCATCATCATCATCATCATTTGCATCATCACAACAAAGTCTTAAGACAGTCTCTTAAGCACCCTTTTACTTTTAGCAATATTTCTATACTAGGATTAGCTTGACGACCGAGTGAGCGGCGACTCCATGAAATGGTCTATAATAGCGACAATGTCCTTTGAAATTATTGTTAAAAGTCCCTTTTATTTTTATCAAATTATCACATCACAAACAACCAAATTGTTTACATCAGATTATTTCATTTAAAATCTTACAGCATGACATCAAAATTATAATGTTTCCAAATGGCATAATTACATGAATCATCAAATCAATCAAATCAAAACATTAAAGCATCATACAAACACATATGAACAAGTCATATCATCAAAAATATCATCAGAGAAAATGAATAGTAAAAATGAATTAGGGTTTTCCCTATTTTTCTTAATTTTATTCAAAAACAATTAACAACATTTTTAAAATTTTTGCTTTTTCGCGTTTTTACCTCAAACGTTCGATTTGGGTAAAAACACGGAGGGGGAATCATAGTAAGTTGTCATACGATTCGACCAAGAATCGTCGCCTAAAAATGGGAATAAATTTTTGCTTTCTCGTAGATCGAGAAGAACTCATCTTTAACGCATTTTCCTCGAAAAATTCGCTAAAGAGGGGGCAAAATGTAGCACCCTAAAATTGGCGCAGTAAACCTTAGCAAATAATTAAAATTACATTAGTAATAATTCAAATTCAAATTTTAACCCCAAAATCGCTCCCAAACCGCTTGTTGCCCGTTTCCTCATTTTTTGCACCATTTTTAGAGTTTGTTTTGTCCGTTTGATGATATCGCCGCCGATCAGACGATATCGCCTCAGATCGGATGATTTCATCTGGAGAAGAACGTCTAGACGATCTCGTCCCAAACTGATTTGTGCATAGTTAGCTTCTGTTTCAACGACGTCTCTAATCCGGGCAGAAGCGTGTCTGTGCCGTTAGAGACCTCCCCCGTTGGAGATCTTCCAAATTAGGATGATCTCCAACCTCCTAACCTCCCTCCTAAGCCTATTTAACCTTAGGACCCCCTCTTGGCATTCCCCCTGGCTAAAATTCCCCGTAACACGAATTCTACATGCATTAGACTATCTTAAACCACCATTTGCATTTGTATTTTTCCAAGTTTGTTTGCAGGAACTTCATTGTTTTTCAGCCAGAGCAAGCTCAGATCGTCGCAGACGATCTTGTTCAATTAGAGATGATTTCATACCAATCCGAGATGATTTCGACTACAGTCAACATTGGGGGCAATCAGTGCCCAGGGTTTGCGTTTTCTCACTTTGTTTGTTGATTTATCCTACATTTAGTTAAATTTGTTATTATTCCTTATTGTTCTGCATCTTGGAGTTCACCCATATAGCTTAAGTGCACAATGAAGTCATAATTTGTCATTAGAACGTCATAATCTACTTGAATTTTTATTTGTGATTATCACCTTAGCATCTATGTTGCCATTTTACACCATTTTTCTCTGTTAGAATAGTTGCATTTCTGGTATTTTGTATCTATTTCTCTGTTTGTAGGTCTCTGACGAATTCGTTTGACGAATTCGTCAGATCTCAGACGATCCCGTCAGATCTCAGACGATCCTATCAAATTCTAGACGATCTGGACTGCTTCAAAAATCAGAACCTTCATCAGACATCCGGATCAGGTATAGTTCTTTAATCTAGCTTATTCTTTCTGTTTTCTGTCCAAATATGTTTTTTGTATTTATTTAATTTGCATTTTCATAATAGAACACTTAGATTCATCTAGCCAAACCTAGGACTTGGATGTTTAAAGATAAAACTGAACACATTAAACACATTCCCAACCTAGGCGTGGAAACTGCCACTAAACGTTTCCTGGTGAACCCCACCATCCGTCGAAAAATCACCTTAATACCCCTCCCCCGAGAGGCGAGACCTTCAAAGGGCCTCTCAGTCCGAGGTATTGTCCCATCCTTTTCCCATCCCCCTTCTGGGCGCGGATCCTTTAGCCTGAAGGTAAGGGTGCAAAAAAATTAGAGTGATACACCTATCCCAATATGGCTCTGTAGTAGCATATGAGTCTAGGAAACTCAAAAAACATGAAGTTAACTATGCTACTCTTGATTTAGAACTTATCACAGTTGTGCATGCCTTGAAAATTTGGTGATATTATCTGGTTGGTAGACCATTTGAGTTAAGAATCGATCACCAGAGTTTGAATTATATCTTCACTCAACCATTACTAAATTCTAGACAAAGAAGGTGGATAGAGTTCTTAGTAGAATATGATTTTGGTATTGATTATATAAAATGAAAAGAAAATAAAGTCACTGATGCCTTAAGTAGAAGGAATCACATAGTTGCATTAACCCGTAGTCATCTGTATTTAATGTTGTAATTCAGAAATATGTAGTGCTAGGATCCTAAATGTAGTGAAATTCGGGTTAATATAGAGCAAAACTTGAATGAAAACAAAATATTATAGCATGAAATATAGACTTTTATGCTTTAGAGATCGAGTAGTCATACCTAAAATGGGTTATTTGAGGGGATTGATTACATGTGAAACTCATACTTCTCCTTATTCTGCTCATCCTGGAGGAGCCAAGATGAGGGAAACTATGAAAAAGACCTTTTACTGGTCGAGTGAAGAAATATATCACTGATTTTGTGGCAGAATGTTCAGTGTCAGAAGGTGAAAGTTGGACATCAACATCCAGTCGAAAAATTGTTTTCACATGCTATACCCACTCACAAATGGTAATTGGGATTTGAGTTGTAGACCAAGTCAAACCTTACATTTTGAGATGATGATAAATGAATGTACATGTGCAGTAGGTACTCCCATGATGGTTAAATAATGTCCTTTTGTAATGAACTTAATTAATTCATGTATATAACAAAAGGGATGCTTAAATAAAAGTATGGACAAATAAGCCTTAAGAGGTACAAGGTTGTATAATCATACTTAAATATGACATTCCAAGGATTCTATGAGTTGATCACATATAGTGATTTTGTTATCTTAGTGACCCCATCAGGAAGATGTGGGTTGGATCTAAGATCTGTGAATAACCATTTTTGATGTTATTTCATTATGATGGGTTTCCATCTTCAAGGTATTCACCTATATACTGGTCCTGGTGGACATTATGGTTAAGGGTGATTTCCTTTTTATGTGGGATAAAACCTAATGCTTGGCCAGCATTCTCATATCCGAGTGGTATGAGGGTTTCATAGAAGCTGATCACTTCTACTCAAGAGTGACTCTGATCAATTCTTAATATCTCTTGATGATAATTGCCTTTAAAAACTTACAATCTAGCTTGAATGATTCTATATTAGATCATGATGCAATATTTGTTATAGTAGATAAACTCACTAAGGATGCACATTTTATACCAAGATGTACTACATATGATGTTGTAATTGTTGCCAATAAATTTGCAAAAAAAAAAATCAGGTTGTATGGATTTGTGGAGATGATTATCTTTGACAGGGATTCTAGGTTTACTTTTGAATTATGGAAGGCTCTCCATCGTGCAATTGGCACAACTTTGAATCTCAGTTCTGCATATCATCCTAAAATGGATGGACTGACAAAAAGGATTAACCAAGTTCTGGAAGATATGTTATGCATGTATTGCATGGACCAAAAGTCTCGTTGGGAAGACTATTTGTATCTAGTTGAGTTTACGTATAATAATAGCTATCATTGTTCCTTGAATATGGCCCCTTTTGAAGCTCTGTATGGTAGACGATGTAAAACTCCATTATCATGGGACAATCCTAAGGATCGGGTTGTCACTAGACCAAAAATGGTCAAAATAATGGAAGAGTGGCTAGGACTAATCTGTCAAAGGCTCAAGGAAGTGATGGATAGACAGAAGAGTTATGCAGATTTGAAAAGAACCCCTAGAGAATTATTTGTAGGTGATAGAGTGTTTCTAAGGGTAAAACCTAAGAAGAGCGTCATTAAATCAATAAAGTTGGATCCTAGATTTGTTGGTCCATTTGATATTGTGGAGAAGATAAGTCTTGTAGCCTATCGACTTGACTTACCACCTAACATGTCAAAGATCCATAATAATTTTCATATATCCCTACTTAGGAGATATATTGTTGATTTTGATCATGTGTTAGATATTTCTAATTTATAGATGGCAGATCCGACAACCTTTGAAGTGAGACCTATGAGGATCTTGGAATTTCGTTCCAATACTATGAGGAAGCATAATATTGATCAGTGCAAGATCCAGTGGGACCAATATTCTAAAAAGAATTCCATTTGAGAAAAATGGAAGATATGAAAAGACACTTTCCTTATTTATTTAATGATGCTATGTAATAATATAGGTTGAACTATGGACCACTTATACAAAGTGGAAACTATACCAAAAACTATATTTTATTGATTGTTATGTAATAATTGCAGGAAAACACAAAGGACTATGTTTAATTTAGGGGGGAGTATGTCACATCCCACCTTGGAGGACTATTTTTAAGACGATATTTGTGTAGTGATAGCTGGTTTTAATGTCTAATATATTTGTAGTGTATTTGTCAAAATAAAATGATGTTGCGTTGCTTGATTGCAGGAATATTTATTCTCATAGGTGGAATACTGACCACCAAGATATGAGAAGGAAAATGATGATTATGACAACTGAACAGGTAAATCTCATATTCTTATCATCACTAGTTACCTCCCTGATGATGGTGTTACTTGAGTATTACTCTAAAAGTCTTGCACAATCAAAGGAATAAAGGTGATGGGGGATACTAAGCACATGCATTGAGTGCTTGTATGTCATTTATGTGTGATTTATATTTGATTTCACAATTAATTTGCATGATGTTGGTTTAATTGAATTTTACTTTGAAAATGCACATTAAATAATGTTTGGCATTTTACAAATTACTTTATAAAATATTAAAAAATATATATATCATGTAATTTATTATGATTTTGTGAAATCTTAATTTAAGCAATTTCTAAAGAAAAATATTTAGTTTGTTGAGCATGCTTATTTGATCTAGTTGATCCTATTTTAGAAGGAAATTAGGTAGTTTATTTTTGTTCAATTTTGATTGGGCCAAAGCATGAAAAAAAAAACTACCTTGTAGATTTAAATAATCAATCCTTCCTACACATAGTTATTTTTGGAAGGTTGAATGGTGGATAAGATTCTTCTCTTATCTCTATGGATTCCCTTTTTATTAAAATAATATATATTAAAGGAAGCCTGCACATGGGATAAGAAAAAAAAGATAAAAAATATATATTTAGAAGCATATTTTCTAAAAGAAAGAAAACAATATATATATAGAAGCATCTTTGGTGAAATAAAGAAAGCAAAATAATAATAATAAATAAAATATATATATATATATATATATATATATATATATATATATATATATATATATATATATATATATATTTAGAAGCATATTTCTTGTCTAAAATAAATAGAGCTATAAATTGCCATTGTGGTTGAGAAAAAAAGAGGCTATGTTATGTTACGTGGGCTGGAGAAGGGAGTAGCTTGGGGAAGCACAAGGGAAGCATTCAATTGCTAGAGTTCCAGGTTGTAAATTTCCATTCTGTTTCACTTATGTCTTGTTGAATGCTTGTTTATTTTGAAAATAAAGCCATTCTGTCTGTTAGCTTGTGTTTCTCTTCTTAATGGTATAGTTGAATATTGACTGCAACTAGATAAGGAAATCAATTTTATATTAATATTTTATGACCATGCTCATTTTTAAAAAGAAGTGCAGTAGTAGAATCCTGACTAGTTTTAATATTAAATCATATAATATTTTGTTATCATCTTATAAGAATCCTTCATATAAATTTTGGAATTTATCTATATAGTATCGAACTTCGTGATTTTGATTCGTACAATCCAAATTCAGGATTGGTATTACTTCCATTCCATTCCAATTGGGAGAACCATTGGAGGTCTACGACCACTTCAACATATGCTATCTTTGTTCTAGTGTCGCGTTGATGACAAGTGTTTCAATTTGTGGCTCCAAGATCGAATTTCCATATGATTAAAGAGGTATTCTCGACTCTGATGTAATAAGAGTCTTGCTCCCTGT
Source organism: Wollemia nobilis (assembly GCA_028583015.1). Lineage (NCBI taxonomy): Eukaryota > Viridiplantae > Streptophyta > Pinopsida > Araucariales > Araucariaceae > Wollemia > Wollemia nobilis. Next base: position 2,226,446 of record JAQPPZ010001679.1, on the reverse strand, counting down.
AGAAATAATTCGTGGAATACTGTGACTTGTGTCCCAAGATTTACCACATTCGATCTATGGATGTAAGCTTAATAGGAGATGTTATAAAATGAATTTAAACCAAACCTGTATATGTGGATATACTCTACTTGATGACATCTTATTTTAAAATATTTTTGTCTCAATCCGGATACCAACAATGGTGTAACCTCAAACATTACATCCATGTGCTCTTTCTATTGCTAAAAGTACAATTCTCAAATATTTCTAGGTGCCTATTGACATTATTCCTGACTGTAGCTTGTCATATTTTTGTTACAAATCCATAGAGGATGATCTGCTTGGTGTTTATAGACCTTGTTCAAAATTCATATTTAATTTTTGAAATCAATAACTCTGATTTTTATTAGCATGTTTTAGACCCAACACTCCTACGCAAAAGATATTGTCGGATCATGGTTTATAATTTGTATATATTCATCTCTTTCAAAAGATAGCACGCATGGCAAAGTGGAATACCATTCATGCAATATATCTTATATTCCAACTTGTAGTAAAGGATCCCATTCTTCCCTATTCATAATGTAGCAATGTTTCCAGTTTGCTTTCATGTCAACATCTATTGGAATTTCGTTCCACTTTAATACCTCTTCTACCTCAGGTTATGTTGTATATCAATGTCTGTGTTATCCATGGAAATTCTATGTATATATTTTTTGGTTTCAATTCTTGATAACCATGCTGGGCTATTCATCTCAATACCTGCCTTGTCCGCCATCAGGGATAGTGTTTTAAATACCATGGAGTCACCTGGGATCATTATGTTCATAAATTCATATACTATAAATCTTAGGTGGCTTGTAATGTCTACTCATTTTTGGATTTGCGTCGATTCCAGGTTGTTATAATCAATAGCTATGAGTGACACTGAAGGTTTTTAAACATAAATCAATTTGCCTTTGGATTTACTGGCCATGTTATGATCACATGTAACCTCTAATACATGTACATATCTTGGCTATTGTACTACTCATGACAGACATTGGTGTCTGTACTGTAAGTTGTCCCGAAGACCTACAAGTAATAAATACAATATTTTGGGTTAAATTTATTATGGCTATAGTCCTTTATAAAAAAAATTGATGACTTAATTGAAATATAAAAACTTTATCATTGGGGATTAATGATAGATTTTATAGTTATGTTTGATATATATATGGTTTATGAGAAATCATAGCTTCGAATACCTTGTATGTTATAATTACAATAGTTTGGTTATAATAAATTGTACGAAAATGACTAAGATAGAAACTATTATAATTATAAACTAGCATTTTGTATTCTTTCTTAGAATAATTGAATCATATTGAGATAATTTAGATTTGTAAATATTAGTTTTGCTTTATTAAAATTTGAATGGCTTTAAAATTAAAGCAATTTTCTTTATTTTTGGAATGATTGAAAAATCATATTGGAAATCAATTAGATTTGTAAATACTGATTTTATTAATTAAAATTTGAATGGATTATAAAATAATAAAAAAAAGAACTATGATTTGATGTCTATTAGATAGACAAGTAGAATGAACAAGTGAAATCATAGTCTTTGTATATTTCTAGAAAAAAATAGTAAATTATTATGTGTTTGAGGAATTTTATAAATAAATATATCTCAGCTAGTGAAGAACATGAACTTATACTGAGAGGGGGGGTGAACAGTATAAGACTTAACCATTTAATAATTTTAATTTTAGATAGCAGTGGCATCAACACAATATTAAACAAGACAAAAAACATCACACATTGAAGACCCATTTTTAACGTGGTTCACCCAAAAATGCTGGGCTACGTCCACAAAACTTTTCTCTAAAAGTTTATCTCAAATTATTTGGGAAACCTTCCCAATTACAAAGTTTATGAGCCTCGGCTCAAAGGAGATACCTTCCCCTAACTCTGCTCTGACTGGTGATCCTCTAGAAGACCTCTGCCTCAATTGCCCTTAGCAAATGGAACTCTATCCACAGAAGACACCTGTCTTCCCTGCTCTGGCTGGAGACCTCTGTCCTCAACTCTATCACCTCAAGGTTGGTCCTCGAAATTGCACTAAAACATAGTCCTTCGGTCTAGCACAAATTTCCTCGATCTCTTTCTCTGATCTGCACCAAACATAGTCCTTCGATCTGGCACAAATGTCTTTGTCCTCTTTTTTTGGTCTGCACAAAAACACAGTCCTTCACTCTTTTTGCACAATCATAGCTACACTTGATCAAACTTCGACCTTTGCACCTCTGTGCAATTATAGTCGCATAGTCTTCACGCACTCTGCTTCCTTGCGATATCTCTCACTTGGAAGATTCGACAGAATGTACTCTGCTCTCGACGATTGAACTTCTTCTCTTCACACAGTCTGCGAATGCCGCTCTTCAAACGCACACTTCGATCGATATTCTTTTTTCTCCAAGTAGCCCTGCTTTTATACTAATACTTTCAAGATCAAAACCTTGATCTTAGTTGGCTGCTACCCTTAACTTCATCGGTTGCAAAACCCTAAACTGCGTCGGCTCAAATTTAACTCTGTCGGCTTCAACCACCTCTGTGGTTTTGTAGCTTTTCTTGCGAAACTACAACATGTCGTGATATCACGACACCTTTGCAACCGAACACTATCTTATGGCTTTTGTCGTGATATCGTGACACTTTCTGCTTCTACTGATGTCATCTTCTCTTCTGTCATGAAATCGTGACCCTTCTGTCTTCATGGCCTTCTTCTCTGCTTTTGTCATGAAATCGTGACACTTTTGCATCTACTGACGTCATCTTCAATTCTGTCATGAAATCGTGACGCTTTTGTCTTCATAGCCTTCCTCTTTGCTTTTGTCACGAAATTGCAACACTTCTACTGCCATCTACTATATTTTCTCCCTGTCATGAAATCGTGACACTTTCTACATCCGTACGCTTTTCTTTCATCCTGTCGCAAAATCATGACGCTTTCAGCTTCCGAAAGCTTTCTTTGCAACCTGTCACGAAATCGTGACGCTTCTCATTTCAGACTCTTCCCTTTGCTGCATGTCATGAAATCACGACAGTTCTCACTTCGAGATTTTTAGCATGTCATGAAATCGTGACAGTCCTCACTTCGTCTTTTGTAGCATGTCGTGAAATCATGACTGTTCTCACTTCGAACTCTGCAGCATGTCACAAAATTGTGACACTTTTAGAGATACTTTATCTCTCTTCAAACTTGTTGCGAAATCGTGATAGTTCACACTGCGGACTCTCCCTTCTACATCATGTCACGAAATCATGACACTTTTTCGTCCGTACAACCTTCCTTGCATTATGTCGTGAAATCGCGACACTTTTCCTTCTTTGCCTTCCTACACTTTTCGAGTCGCAAAAATGTGACATGTCGCAAAATCGTGACACTTTCCTCCTTGCTTTCTTTCTCTGCCAACATGTCGTGAAATTGTGACAGTTTTTTCTGCTTCTTCTCTCTCTTCCAACATGTCGCAAAATCACAACAGTTTTGCTAGCACTTTCTCTCTCCTCTAAAATGTCGCGAAATCATGACAGTTTTTCTAGCACTTTCTCTCTCCTCTAACATGTCGTGAAATCGCGACAGTTTTTCCAGCCTGCTGCATACTTTTTCTAACTTGTCTTTTTTCTTTGATATTTTGCAAATGGGTTGCTATGATCTTCTTGGAAACCCATTGTCCATGCTCTGAATAATCTGACATTAAATCAAATTCCTTCAAGAGCTTCTTGACATCAATGACAACTTCTACACTTGAGAAAAGGCAATGTACCCAAGGTACCCAAAATTACCAACAATCTCCCCCTTTGTCATTGATGGCAAACCTTTACTGAAAACACATCTCAAGAGCCAAAACTGAAACTAGCTGTGCTAACAACTAAGAATCTGCCTTTGAAGTTTTGCTCCCCCTAACTTGAAGCTCTTCTCTTCAATTGATGCTCTCCCCCTTACTCATATCTCTCCCCCTTTGTCATCAATGGCAAAGGGTCACCTTTGGGGCTCGGGACTAAGAATGAGCCTCTTAGCTTAGTCCCTCCCCCACCTCCTAATGAGGTGATTAATTCTGGTGTGGGAGTACAACTCCCAATTTCTCCCTTAGATACTCAAACGTATCTCTTGGAAGAGGTTTGGTGAAGATATCTGCAATCTGCTCTTTAGTAGGCACATACTCTAGCTTGACTTGCTTGTCTTGCACTTTCTCCCTTAGAAAGTGATACTTGATGGAAATATGCTTTGTCCTTGAGTGCATTACCGGATTTTTGGAAATACTTATGGCACTCGTATTATCACAAAATATGGAGATGGGTTGTTCATGCTTGACTTTGAAATCCTCCAAGGTGGTTTTCATCCATAAAACCTGTGTACACCCGACCACAGTTGCTATGTATTCAGCCTCTGCTGTAGATAAGGAAACTGAAGGTTGTTTCTTACTAAGCCAAGAAACCAAACTCTTTCCCAGAAAGAACACTCCACCACTAGTGCTCTTCCTGTCATCAGTATTGCCTACCCAATCTGCATCTGAATAGGTCGTGAGGGTGAAATCATCACCTTTGGGATACCAAAGCCCAAAATCCATAGTGCCCTTCAGATATCTGAATATCCTCTTAACTGCTGTAGCATGAGAATCTTTTGGAGCTGCCTGAAATCTTGCTACTAACCCAACTGCCTGCATGATATCTGGTCTGGTAGCCGTAACATATAATAAACTGCCAATCATTGATCTATACAACCTCTGATCTACCACTAGAGATTCATCATATTTACTCATCTTGCACCCTATAATCATTGGAGTACATACTGGTTTGTTGTCCATCATCCCAAATTTCTTCAACATTTCTTTGATATACTTTCCTTGAGAGAGAAATACATCGTCTTTTGATTGAGCAATCTGAAGACCTAAAAAGAATGACAACTCTCCAATCATAGACATCTCAAATTCCTTCCGCATGGTGTTAGCAAAAACTTTGCACATCTGAGTATTATTCCCCTCGAAAATAATATCATCAACATAGACAACCATAATCAACATATCATCACCTTCATTTTTAATATACAAATTGCTATCTGCCATGCCTTTCTTGAAGCCTTGCTCATGAAGATAACTGTCAAGTCTTGAGTACCACGCCCTTGGTGCTTGCTTTAACCCATATAAAGCTTTTTTCAGTTTACACACATAGTCGACTCGTTACGTGAGAGACACTCCTTCCGGCTGTTCTATGTAGACTTCTTCCTCGCCAATACCCCATTTAGAAAAGTCGACTTTACATCCATTTGATATACCTTGAATGATTTGAAGCTTGAAAGGGCCAAAAACATTCTGATAGCTTCAAGACGAGCAATAAGTGCAAACGTCTCTTCGAAATCAACACCTTCTACTTGAGCATAACCTTTATAGACTAACCTAGCTTTGTTTCTGACAATCTTTCCATCCTCATTGAGTTTATTTTTGAATATCCATTTTGTGCCAATGACATTCTTGTCCTTAGGTCTTGGAACCAAATCCCAAGTTTCACTTTTCTCTATTTTATTTAGCTCTTCATCCATTGCTTTTACCCAAAACTTATTTGTACATGCTTCACTGAAATATTTTGGCTCAATCTGAGATAACAATGAAACATTCGTAGAATCATGTGAAGGAATGACTCTTCTTCTTGTTTGCCTACTATTTGGATCACCAATGATCAAATCTTTGGGATGATGTTTCTGAACATACCGTGAAGGAGTTTTGGGAAGCAGTTGTTGTCTTTCCTCTTCTTCATCTGAAACCTCTCTGAATTCTTCTTGATAGATTTCATCACTGAGTTCCTTGATTGGTTCTCTTATCCCTGTCTTTTCATCTACTGTTACATTTATGCTTTCTACAACTGTATGAGTTCTTTTGTTGAAGCATATGTAGGCCTTGCTTCTACTAGAATATCCAAGAAAAATTCCCTCATCACACCTAGGATCAAACTTACCCAAATTTTGATCTTCCCTTCTAATGAAGCACTTACTCCCGAACACTTTGAAGTATTTTATAGTAGTTGGTCTTCCTTTCCACAACTCATAGGGAGTTTTATGATGATTGACTCTAATTTGAGCCCTGGTGATGATGTAAACTACTGTACTGACTGCTTCTCTCCAAAAGCCATCTGAAATTTTTGACTCATTTAACATTGCTCTAGCCATATTTTCAACAGTTCTATTTTTCCTTTCAACTACTCCATTTTGTTGAGGAGTTCTTCTTCTTGAATATTCTCTTTTGATTTCGTGTTGCTCATAGTATTCCACAAATTCATTTGAAGTGTACTGTCCTCCTCTATCTGATCTTAAGCATTTGATTCTTTTGTCAGTCTCATTTTCAATCATTTCTTTAAAAGCTTTAAATTTTTCAAAAGCTTCAGATTTTTCTTTGAGAAAAGTAACCCAAGTCATTCTAGAATAATCATCTATAAACGACATGAAGTAGCTTTCTCCCCGAATGCTCCGAGTTACGGTAGGGCCACACAAATCAGTATGAATAAGATCCAATGGTTTTGAAGATGTATACCCTTTTGATTTGAAATTGGTTCTGGTCTGTTTTCCATGTTGACAAGGACCGCAAATGATGTTATGGGGCCTTTTTATTTTGGGCAAGTCTCTAACTGCTTCCTTGTTACTAATATTGACAAGATTATCAAAGCTCAAATGCCCCAATATTTTATGCCATAACCAACTCTCATCTTCTTGAGTTAGAAAACACTTTTCCCTTTTTATCTCACTTAGCATGTAAAGATTGTTTGGAGTCCTTGTAGCACTAGCAATGATTTTTCCATTTTTTTTTTTACTTATCTCACATCTATCTGAAAAGAAAGATACTATGTGCCCTTGATCACAAAGTTGACTCACACTTAGAAGATTATGTTTTAGGCCTTCTACATAGAGCACATTTTTTGTTTTGGATTTCCCATCCAAACTAAGAGTCCCTTTACCACAGATTTTAGTTGACCTATTATCTCCAAAACTGACTGTTCCTCGGTTAGTTTGTTTTAAGACCAAAAAATTTTCCTTTTCACCAGTCATATGTTTTGAACAACCACTATCAAGATACCATTTTTCTACTTTGTCTTGAGCATGAAAAGTAGTTTGAACTATCATTGACTTAGATTTGATCTCATTTTTCTTTTTAGTGAACTCAAGGCTAGATCTATCCAAACTACACATCCTTGTTGTATGCCCAAAATTATTGCACTTGACACACAAAAAATTTTTATTCATAAGAGGTGCAAACGAGTTAACATTTTCCTTACTATGGCTATTCAAGGATTTATTGCAATGCATAGCTTTGTGACCAAAATTCTTGCAAGAAAAACAATAGCCATGGAAAGTATTATGTAACTTTGTTTTGATGCCTTGGATGATTGTTCTTCTTGTGACCAACTGGAATCCACCGCTCTTTAGGATGAAGATTGGTCTTGCTCGAAGACCCTATTTCATGAATAGTGATACCATCCTTCTTTTGCTTGTCATACGAAGTATTCTGTCTGAGAGCCAATTTTTCCAACTTCATTCTAAGAGACATAACCTCTTCTTCTAGATTCTTGCAATCAGTTTCCTTTCCTTTTAAAGCCTCTGTCAGAACCTATTCAACCTTCTTTCCTTCTTCAGCTAGAATTTTTAAGTCTATAACTCTTTGAGACAATCTTGATCTTGCAATCTCTTTTTCTTGAAATTGATGCTTGAGAACAAAATTTTCTTCCCTAAATTTTTCAAGCCTTTTTAAAGCCAAGAAGAATTCACCTTTGAGATCGAACCCAACCTCTTCATTTCTTTCTGAATCTATATGTTCCTCTAATAGATCCTTCTCCAAGCTGTTAGGATTTTTCTGGAGAGACTGGCTCTGATACCAATTGAAGAACATGAACTTATACTGAGAGGGGGGGTGAACATTATAAGACTTAACCATTTAATAATTTTAATTTCAGATAGCAGTGGCATCAACACAATATTAAACAAGACAGAAAACATCACACATTGAAGACCCATTTTTAACGTGGTTCACCCAGAAAGGCTGGGCTACATCCACAAAACTTTTCTCTAAAAGTTTATCTCAAATTCTTTTGGAAACCTTCCCAATTACAAATTTTATGAGCCTCGACTCAAATGAGATACCTTCCCCTAACTCTACTTTGATTGGTGATCCTCTAGAAGACCTCTGCCTCAGTTGCCCTTAGCAAATGGAACTCTATCCATAGAAGACACCTGTCTTCCCTGCTCTGGCTGGAGACCTCTGTCCTCAACTCTATCACCTCAAAGTTGGTCCTTGAAATTGCACTAAAACATAGTCCTTCGGTCTAGCACAAATTTCCTTGATCTCTTTCTATGATCTGCACCAAACACAGTCCTTCGGTCTGGCACAAATGTCTTTGTCCTCTTTTTTTGGTCTGCACAAAAACATAGTCCTTCGCTCTTTTTGTGCAATCACAGCTGCACTTGATCAAACTTCGACCTTTGCACCTCTGTGCAATTACAGATGCATAGTCTTCACGCACTTTGCTTCCTTGTGATCTCTCTCACTTGGAAGATTCGACAGAATGTACTCTGCTCTCGGTGATCGAACTTCTTCTCTTCGCATAGTCTGCGAACGCCGCTCTTCGAACGCACACTTCGATCGATATTCTTTTTTTTCCAAGCAGCCCTACTTTTATACTAATACTTTCAAGATCAAAACCTTGATCTTAGTCGGCTACTACCCTTAACTTCGTTAGCTGCAAAACCCTAAAATGCGTCGGCTCAAATTTAACTCTGTCGACTTCAACCGCCTCTGTGGTTCTGTAGCTTTTCTCGTGAAACTACAACATGTCGTGATATTATGACACCTTTGCAATCGAACACTATCTTATGGCTTTTGTCACGATATCGCGACACTTTCTGCTTCTGCTGATGTCATCTTCTCTTTTGTCACGAAATCGTGACCCTTCTGTCTTCATGGCCTTCTTCTCTGCTTTTATCGTAAAATCGTGACACTTTTGCCTCTGTTGACGTCATCTTCAATTATGTCGTGAAATCGTGACCCTTCTATCTTCATGGCCTTCCTCTCTACTTTTGTCACGAAATCGTGACACTTTCGTTTCCTTGAGCTTCTTTCTGCCTTACACCCACAAAACTGGAACATGTGAAATCACAACGCTTTTGTCTTCATAGCCTTCCTCTCTACTTTTGTCGCGAAATCATGACACTTCTACTGTCGTCTGCTATATTTTCTCCCTGTCGTGAAATCGTGACACTTTCTACATCCGTATGCTTTTCTTTCATCCTGTCGTGAAATCGCGACGCTTTCAGCTTTCGAAAGCTTTCTTTGTAACTTGTCACGAAATCGCGATGCTTCTCATTTTAGACTCTTCCCTTTGCTGCATGTCATGAAATCATGACAGTTCTCACTTCGATATTTTCAGCATGTCACGAAATCGTGACAGTCCTCACTTCATCTTTTACAGCATGTCGTGAAATCGTGACTGTGCTCACTTAAAACTCTGCAGCATGTCACAAAATTGTGACACTTTTTGAGATACTTTATCTCTCTTCGAACTTGTCATGAAATCGTGACAGTTCACACTGCGGACTCTCCCTTCTGCATCATGTCGCGAAATCGTGACACTTTTTCGTCCGTACAACCTTCCTTGCATTATGTCATGAAATCACGACACTTTCCCTTCTTTGCCTTCCTACACATTTTGAGTCACGAAAATGCAACATGTTGTGAAATCACGACACTTTCCTCCTTGCTTTCTTTCTCTGCCAACATGTCGCGAAATCGTGAAAGTTTTTCCTGCTTCTTCTCTCTCTTCCAACATGTCATGAAATCATGACAATTTTTCCAGCACTTTATCTCTCCTCTAAAATGTCACGAAATCATGACAGTTTTTCTAGCACTTTCTCTCTCCTCTAACATGTCACGAAATTGCGACAGTTTTTCTAGCCTGTTGCATACTTTTTCTAACTTGTCTTTTTTCTTTGATCTTTTGCAAATGGGCTACTATGATCTTCTTGGAAACCCATTGTCCATGCTTTGAATAATCTGACATTAAATCAAATTCCTTCAAGAGCTTCTTGACATCAATGACAACTTCTACACTTGAGCAAAGGCAATGTAACCAAGGTACCCAAAATTGCCAACAGCTAGAAGGATGGAATATTTTTTGGTTTTGGGAAGGAATGGATTGGCGTCCATTATTTGGAAAGAGGTATGGGACTCTTTCTTATATTTACTGGTAATACAAACGAATGATATATGGGATTAAGAATTAATCCTTGTTATGAAAATATTAAAGATGGATGAAATTGAAATTCATGCTTGGTGATTTCTCTATATGTGATATGCATTTGGTAAATGTGTGATGCATAATTGCATGGCTTGCTTGTATTGCATTTAGCATACTTTGCATCCGAGTTGTCTTGATCCCTTCACTATCATATCTTCCAACCATGAAGAACTCAAGACATTTTAGAGAAGGACCAAACAACACATTTTGAAGACTATTGCAATGTTCATCATGTAAAGCTTGTATTGATATAGTTCCAATGTAATTATGCAGGGCTGATGTAATTTATGTAAAATTAGCTATGATTTGTAATTTTTTATGTATTTTATCACAAGATTTGTAAATTAGAGAGAAATTTTTCATATTGTAGTATTCACCTCTAATAAATTCTAGGTGATATATGTTTTGGAATATGAGCAAGTAATGGAATTACTTTGAGATTACACATTGTCAAATGTATGGCATTGAGTTTTATGTTGCTCTAGTAGATTAGATGGATGTATTTAAATTCTCTCTCATGAACTATAATAGTGTAGAAGAAAATTCATGGACAACCTTCACAATAATATGAGATAAAACAATATCCACACCATCCACCTAAGATAGCTAGAAGTAAACCAATCACTTCATGCAATCAGGTAATTTAGACAATCACCAACACCATCACACCTAGTAAATGAGTAAATTCTATAATGGTGCTTAAGACAATATCCCAAGTCACGTGTAAGTTTTCATGAGAAATAATAATATTAATGACTCTCTCCTTAATACTAGTCTTCATGGATAGTATGGAGAGGAGGGGATGATTCCCTTTGGGTAAAACTCCCAATTAATGGTAAAACCATTGAGATATCCTCATGAAGGACTTAACCATTGTATTATCCTCACATAAAATGGTGATGGTATGGAGGAATTAGAGGAGATGGTACTCCTATTTATGAATGGTTGTGAATGAACTTAAATGTGACTTTGGATTAATATTTTATGGCTCGAATCACTTATTGAGCATTTGGGATATCCTTGTCTTAGATCATTATTATACTCTTGACTCATTGAAAGGTGAACACGATTATATATGGGCTTCAAAAAAAAATAGTGGATGAGAAGTAACAACTAGGGTTTTTACAAAGAGGGAGGAAATGTGCAAACAAAGGAGGAAAGAATGTATATCCTTATCTGAACAAATAAAATAGAGGATAAAATAAAAAATGCAAAGTACAAGGATATATTATGAAGGGATTGTGTTCCTTAACTTTGGAGAGAAATGATAGTCATTGTAAAAACTTTCAAATTCAAGGGACACAAGAAGAAGATAGAAGAGAAGAAAAGAGCAAAGGAAGATAAGAAGAGAAGGGATGAAAATGCATGAGCCCTAGGTTGCGACTTCACTAGACATTAGAACCCTAGTGATAGTGCAATGCATGTGAGCTATGACATAACTAGGTATCATCACATGCCATTGTCATGAATCCTTGAAAAGCTATATGATCAAGCAATCATGAACAAGCAGCAATGAAATTATGACAAGTAAAAAATGCAATAGGAACAGAATATCAGGAAATTATGCAAAGTATGATAGGCAGTCATGTAGTATGAGCAAGCAAACAGGTATGATGGAATGAAAATGAAAATGCATGCCTAATTAATTATTGATTTAATTTTATTCTATATTTTATTAAACAAGCACTCAGAACGATAGTTGACACATATTCTAATTGTGCCTCCTATATTAACAAAAATAATAGGCATTCAGGGGACTACTTCATCAAAGAAAAATATGTAAGGCAAGCCATATTGATGATTTTTAATCACGGAGAGGCTCCTTAATATATTTTTATTTGGCAGCCATAGCATGATAATCTATACATTCTTGATCAAAACCATATTTCTTATCATAGGGAGGAGAAATACCTAATTTTGCAAGATCTCTATGAGAAGCAAAATATTTATCATTAAAATACATAGAATTTATCATATTACAAAACAATATGTTAGAGAGATAAGGGTGATCCTCATCCTAATTACTTTGCTTACAACCTTGATGAGATATATCCATAAAAGGTTCTTGAAGAAATTTATTATCTTGATCCCATGATGAAAATTTGATTAGAGGTTCCTCAATCACTTTTAGATTGTTGAATTTCTCAAACATTTGAGATGAGGAACTTGGAGAAACCAATGGTGAAACTGAAGTACAAACATTGAGACCAAACTAAGCTTGTTCAACCATCGAATAATATTCTAATGGATGAAGGTTGTCTGGAATGGTGACAAGTTGATCCTTAGATTTGAACTTCAAAAATTTATGAAGAGTAGAAGGGATGACCTTCATTGCATGAATTCAATGACATCCAAGAAGAAGGTTAAAATATGTAGGACAAGATACCACATAGAACAATGTATCTAAAATCTTAGGTCCAACTTTAAGGGGGAGAGATATAATGCCACAAGCTTCTTGGGACTCATTGTTGAATGTTTTGATGATTGCATCGAATTTAGTTAAATCTTCCTCTTTTAATACAAAATTTTGGATAAATTGTTATGTGCATAAATTAAGGGAATAACCATTATCAATCATAACCCTTTTGACAAATATTTCCCCAATAAATGTAGAAATATAGAGATAAGAATCCCTACATAGGTTTGAGGAACAAATATAATCATTTGAAAATGTGATGTGATGTATCCCAAGAGAGCTTACAACATTGGCCATATCACTAGGGAAAATTTTTGGAGGGATAGATTGTTGTTTTAGAATATTTATCAAGGCTTATCCATGAGTCGAAGAATTTTGCAAAAGTTCTAAGAGGGAAAAATTTGCTAAAAAATTCATCTTCTGTTGAGATTGTTGGATCTATTGATTATGCACCTGTTGTTTTGAAGTAGATGTTATTATACCAATCATAGTGTTATGAGGAGGTGGCAAATTCTTATAGGATACTTGATTAGTTGCTTGCTGACCATGCTTTGGTAATGGATCCTTGAATACTCCCATATCTTGATTGGTAGTTGGAGTTTATTGAGTAGGAACCTGATTATTTACTAACTAAGAATTCTCTATATCAATACGTACTACATCAATCAAATATTGAACCACCCTTCTACTTTGTGATATACACAATGTTGTCCTACATTGTACCAACTAGTTGTAGTATCAGGTTACCTTATGGGAGGCAACTCAATTGTATTGGCTTCTAAAAGTTGTTTCAAAACTACTTCCATAGACATATTAAGCTTTGTAAAATTCCTTTGTGGATGTTTTTGAAGTATTATATTTTGTAGGTTGTTTGTAATACTATTAACAAGCCTACTATCCATTACACCATTACCTACCACATCATTATTCTTATACTATGACTTAATGGTTTTATCTTCTTTCATTTTGAGTTGTCCTCTTCTGATAAGAGCTTGTTCCACTTTCCTTGCTAACTCAATTGCTTGATCAAAATATTTGATAGTAGTAGTTTATAATGCATAAGATAATTGTTCTTGCAAACTTCCAATAAATATCTCAAGTATATCTTTAGGAGGTATAGTATATCTCAAGCGCCCCACTAGCCTTCTCCAACGAGCCAAGAATTCTAAGAAAATTTCCTCTTTACCTTGTTTCAAATTATAAACATTTTTTTATGGTCACATCCTTTTCAATATAAGCACTAAACTGTTGAACAAATAACTCTATTGTTTCTTCAAAATTCCTCAAAGAATAATTACGTAACCGATAATACCACTCTAATGCCAAGCCAAAAAGACTCTTACGAAACATCTTTAGTAATAACATATCATCATAGATGATATCATGAAGAGTTGTTCTAAGTATTCTTAGATGCTTAATCGGATATTCTATTCCCTTATATATAGACAAAACCGGTATGGAAAAATGCTTAGGATAAGGCCTAGAAGCAACCATAGGGTCTAGGGATTGATTGCATATCTCTTTATAATTGTAAGTAAAACTAGAAGGCTGAATCATCTCCATTTTTGAAACTAATTGTATTACCATATTTGCTAAATTTTGAACTTTTGGATTACTATTGTGCAATGCCCCATGATTCCCAAAGGCAGGGGTATAGGTAGGTTGTTGAAAAGGCACTTGGCTTAAGTTGGAGGTATTGATACTATTGTGACATGTGATACATTCCTGGAGAGGATAACTAACATTTGGTGGAATAGAGGCAAAAGTATTGAGATTAGCATTTTGAGGAGGAAATTAAAAATAATTTTGAGTGACACTACTGGATGGATGAACTTGTGGACTTCTTCCAATGTTTTTGGTTATAGTAGTGGCATAGGTTGGTTTATGGGCATGATTACCATGATTTAAAGATTTAGACAAAGGGTTATCATGAACATGCCTAGGAGAGATGACTAGAGGAGGAAGAAGAGTCTCACCTCTTTTGAGTTGAGATTTTTGTTCCATAGCCTTAAGTAAAGCCTCCTTATGGTGTTCCATGAAATCTAAAACATGATCAAAATATTTAAAGGTAAGGTTCCCATTGGGTCCCTTAGTAGGATCAAGGCTATTATCAATCTCCTCATTTTCCTCTTCTTCTAGATTATGATTTTCTCTATCAATTTGATCATTCTCTTGGAAAATCTCATCAAACCTCAAAGGCCTTCGCTCACTCCCAAGGTTGAAAGCCATTAGGAGAAGAGAAAATGGGCTAGGATGGGAAGGAAGGAACTAAAACCAACAAAAACAAGCAAAAGATGTTTAATATTAATGTTTTTAATTTTTTATGTTCTAACACATAGAATTAATGATCTTGATTAAAGATTTTAAAAGAAAATGAGGTGTTCACATCAGGTTCACCAAAGATGTAGAGGGGGAAAACTGCCCTGTCGCATAAAATTTTCAAGGCTGGATCCATAAAGAGAGAAAGCCTTGAGGTGAACCGCATGGGTATGTTGTTCTCTACACTCAGTGCTAAAAGGGTGGGGGAGAAGGGTTCACCAGGAATGGTTTAAGGACTCGTTTCAAGTCCTCTAATTTTCAATAATGTTTGATGTATTCGATTCAAGACAATAACCTATGTTTGGCTTTTCTAGATCTATGTTATAAAATATAAAATATAATGTAGAAAAATAGAATGCAATAATACAAAAGCTATCCCTAGAATTATTATTTATTTGAATGCTTTTATAACCCTAGGGTTTCAAATAGAAAACCTTTAAGTAAGGGCTCAAGAGAATATGCACAAACATTATTAACCCTAAGTGCACACTATATGTTGTTTATCCTTCAAATGCCTAGAAATCAATTAAATGTATTTCTATTAAAATTAGATCTAGGGTTTTACAATAGAAATAGAATGCACTCAACAAACAACCTAAATATTAATTGGAACACTTATCTTATCTGGTGGTTGATCCTTGCTTTTAACCCTTGTCCGATAATATCAACAATTCTTGTTCCTACAATAAAACTTGGCAAACACTTGGAAAATATAATCAGCATTAGGAGGCCTACTTAGGATGTTGTACAATACTGCTTGGAGGTATAGTAGTCAATCCCCCTAGGTCATTTTAGTTGACCTTTGAAAACATAAGCGAATATTGACCTTTGGAATATGAACAAGCATAACATAATATAGCAGAATAAAATGATGGAACCACATAACAGAATGTAACACTATGCCCTATATGAATTCTATGATGCAAATATGAATTCTGGAACAACATTTTAGTCCCAAAAATATTCTAGGTAAAATTGTGCCTCATAGAGGCCTATAACAGGTGACCACAATATCGCACTGGCAAAATCGTGCCCTATAGAGGCCCGGGTACGATTTCGTAGAAACTACACAAAAAATATTAAATAAATTTGAAATGATTAATGCATGATACAAAAATAGAAATATGTATATAGAAGATCTAAATCACCTGGCAAAGAGCGAGGAAGCAAGTAGAAGGGTTGAGACCTCCCAAATAGTTGATCTCTCCTTAGGGCTTCAACACAAATCCACCAAAGTGAGCAACAACAATCAACAATCCAATGTAGCAAAAAACAAAGCTTCAACATATCACAATTCACACTTTCAAGTTAGCTTTCTTGCAAAATAAGAAGAAGAAGACCTCAAGAAAATAGAACTTTAATCAATAATTGTTGTTATTGCTTGGTTAGAAAATGAACTTGCTTGGATTGGAAAAAGAAGATTTCAAACCCTCCTTATATAGTGGATTTGAAAGAATAATGGGTGAGAAAAATTAACCACATCTGACCTTAAAAATATCAAATTTAAAAATTAGGGTTTTCTTAAGAGAAAATCCTAAAATGTAAAATCACGCCCCATAAAAATGGACCATGATTTCACACCAGCTAGACCCCTATACAGTTTTAATACATTTTGGAGGATCAAACAGAGTCAAAATGGGTCATATAATATACCGTTGGAAAAATATTTTCAATATGGATCTAATGGTATAGGATTTAAGAGGGATGGATAAGATTTGTTTGGGGAAAATTTGGCTCAAATATGATCCTATGTTTTTAAGGATAAAATAAGAGATCTAGGGAAAATTACTCACCTTAGTGGGTCAATTGTTTGTGTCTACAATACCTTGGACACCCCCATTGGGTACTGTTTTGGATATTATGTGATTGGCATAGCTAGGAGTGATAGGAATCAACCCCACCTATTGTGACACTAAATTATGTGAAATACCAATGTCTAGATGGGGTAAAACAAATGAACTGTTTGAGTGGAGTGCATTTCATTCTATCATATCTTCCATCAGCAAGCTGCTTGAATGCATAGTAGTTTTGAATGTCATGCTTATTCAAATGATGATAGGTATAGTAGAGGCTTTTTATATTCAACCCAGGTTTAGGTTTTCTTAGTTTTATTGTTGGTAATATGATTGCATGTGCCTCATACAGTTTTTGAAATAGGTTTGCAGTAGTCATCAAAATTTTGACATATCGATGAGGTAGCTTGTCAGGTTTATGAGGCTATGATTGATATTGAGGTTGCATATGGGATGATGTGGCCTAAATTGTAGCTTGTAAAGGTAATTTAAGCAAGTTATCTATGGAAAAATCCTCCCCATCAATAATATATTGGATCACATTTTTTAATGCAAGGCAATCATTAATGTCATGACCTTCTATCAGATGATAGAGGTAAAAGTGATCCTCCCTATAACCCTTAGTATTAACCCTATTTGGGTCTGATGGGTGTATGTCAGGTAAAGTAATTGCTTTTGCTTCTTAGAAATTTTGAAAATTGGGCAACATGGGCTCAGATAATGGAGTCCAAGCACAAGTTTTGGTGTTTTAAGCGAGGTAAACATGGTGGATCAGTTTGATGAGGTGGTTGGGATTTGTGTATCTTAGTCACCTTCTTAGGTTGCTCTTCTTGATTTTTTGGCATAAGTAATGGACCCTTGAGTATTTCCATTTTTTATTGTTGGTCATAATAGGATTGTTGATTTGAAGACCATTATTGTCAAGCATATCCTATACCTTGTTCTTAAATTTGATACATTACTATATGTCATGACCATTTACTCGATGGTAAGAGCAGTACAAGTCCTCTTGATACCACATAGGTTTTGACAAGTACAAGTCCAAAGGGTGAATCTCTGGTATATCAATAGCCTTGGTCTCACATAATTGATTAAAGAGTGACATCAAAAATTTAGGCAATGGTGTATAATTAAGAGGTAGGTGGTGTTATTTTTGGTCCTGATTTTGTTGAGAATCAATATTGGACTGCATAGGAGGGGGTTGGGCCTGATAATAAAGAGGTTGAGGTTTTTTATGACTCAACCATAACTCAATTTTTGTGAGTCGATTTAAGGTCTGTTGTAAATAATTGTGTTGGTGATTCCCTTGGAACTCAATACTAGCTAGCCTATCCAAGAAGTGTTGTGAGACCAGTGATTGGAACTGTTGGATGGATGTTGAATAAGTTGGAGAGCAATTGGAAGGTGGTGGAGGTGGATTAGGTGGATGTGCCTGGAGAAAATTAGGTAGGTATGTATTAGAAGTCCTCAATATTTGAGAAGATGTGGAGGGCTCATGATGATCTCATCTAGTGAGTATACCCCACACACTCTTGTTCCTAGTTTAGCTCATGCTCTTGTTCTAACTCAGAGTGTTTAGATATGGTATCTTTATTATCCTCATTTTGGTGTATTGGGTACACCTATTCTTTACTTTATGGAGATGTGGAGGGAGATGGAGTAGGTGTAACCGAATTCAATGATGGTAGCACTTGTGGTATGGATAAAATGTTGGATGGAGCCACAAGTTGCATAGATTGATTTAGAGAACTTTGGTTCCCTGTCAAAATATTTATCATTACCACAAAATCATGAGAAGATGCATTTGCATTTGGACAAGTCATGGATACCTCATCAACTTTTCTAGAGTGATCTACTTGTCCTCCATGTTTGGGGGATGAATAAAAAATGGTATCGATGGATAGTGACTTGGTAGGAGGATGATCTAGATCCTTGATCGACTCAATGATAGGTGTGAACATAATATTGGGTGCTATGTATACATTGAATTTAGGACTAATAAAGTGAATTATATCCTCAGGTGTGGTGGATGAAGATGGTATGATATGATCTGATTCATCCATGATAATTGTGGGTTCTTCCTTGTTGGTAGGAGTGGAAAGGTCTTTTGCTAACGTGTTGAAGATGGTTGTGGGAGTCGTCATGATTGGCCCTTTCACCTCTTCCTCGTTTGGAGAAACTGAGAATGAAGGAGGAATGGTAGAAAAAATTGATCATACCAACGATGGTAAAGATAGCTTCACAACAAACTATAGGGTTGAATATAGACTTTGGATAATATTTTTGGGTTTAGTGTCCAGGTGTGCTGATGGTAGGGTAGACTCCTACAGATGATCATCCTTATTGTAATATTTGAATGGGTCTGGATCAGCATGAACCACATGGATCTAACCTTCATGCATGTATTTTATGCATTGATACACAATGGAGGGGATACACTCCATGTCTCTCGTCCAAGGCCTTCTCAATAATATATTATATTGTCTTGCATCTTCTAAGATGTAGCACAATATAGGTATAATATTTTTTCCAACCTGAATAGGGAGGACTATTATGCCCATAATGGGGAATAAAGCATCGTTAAACACTTGCAAGGTGAACATGGATGTTGCAATGTACGAAGATGGAAGGTTGAGATGTTTTAGTGCAGTTGTGGTAATAATGTTTATTGTGGAGCTTGTGTCAACTAATAGTCACTTATAGGGGATCCTATTGATGCATGCGATGATGTACAAAGGAGTATTTGGTAAATTTGCAAGCATGGGTTTGATCTTGTGATCTTGAAAGGTTATAACAGGATCTTTGTACCTTTGTATGTATCCCACAATTTTGGTGAAAGCATCAAAATCTTGTGGCTGTAACTCAATTGAATGTAAAATCTCCATCAGCATTTCTTGATTCTTGGTGGATTTTTGTATTCTCTCCCATGGTCATGTAGACTGATGGCGTACACGGACTTCACATAGGCTTTCTCTAGATTATCACCACTAGTTGAGGTAGTGCAATTTGAATGGGAGTTCAGGGTAGTGAAGGTTGTGACATAGAGAGAGTGTGGACTTCCCTACTAGGCCCCTTGAAAGATTGGTTATATCTGGTTGTGGTCTGGTATCGGCATTGGCCAACCGAATAATCCACTCGATCATGTGGATAACCCATTGGTGTTCCCCTAGTAGAGGTACCTTGGTGGTAAAATCATTTGGATGAGGGTTTAACCTTGCGATGACTCTTAATACATCGTGTGGGAACGAGGAGATCCTCAAGACTATATCAAAGACATTCAGGGCCTCCTTGTAAATTTTCCACTTCACCGACTCATGGTTGAGCCTGGCTACACATAGTTATCATGTTGTCTTGATTACACAAAATAGAAGGAAACAATCAAAGCATACAAAATGATTATCTTGTTTAAAAATTTCTTTGTGAATCCTAGACTATCTTGTGTGTTTTGATGTGTTGCTCTTTTTTTCTTTTGCATGTTTATTTTTCATTGATGATAATTATTAGTTTAATAGTTTTCACCTAGATTCTCACACATACTAACTTGGTGATGAAATCCAAGTTGTGAAACCCACCAAGGCCTAGTGATGAAATCCAAACTCGATGAGGGAGCCCATGTCCTACTAGTCCTCACCTAGTTCATCATGGTCAGTGATACACACTCTAAAGAGGAATACGTGCTATTCTCCATGGCTACAATGGTTCTTGGACTAGCCTTGGCCAAAATAAGGTATGAATAGACAATATGTAAGCCAACGAGGTGGAGATAAAACCCATCGTTGCTGGTCTTGAGTAACGTTTGGTGATGAAGTATAGCTCGTTAATGTTTAATATGTGTCGTGGTGTGTGGGGGTTATTTTTATTTTTATGCAAAGAAAAATAAATCATAGAGCACTCTATGAATTTTTACTACTATATAAATAACACTTAATATTCCTATGTAAAAATGGCATTTAACTTTAGAAATCTAAAATATGCAAAACTCTATAAGATCAGCTTAGGGTCAAGCAACAAACAAACAGTCCAGTATGCATCAGAAAGGTGGCCACCTCAGATGGAAAAAAACTTCAAACAAGGGTCATCCTGCACAAATGCGGTCACCAATAGAGGCCATCCCACAGAGGGATGATCGTAGACGGAGGCTATCTGGACTAGAGACGATCACAGACAAAGATCTCGACACCTATGATTTTTCCTATCTATTCTTTATAACTTAAAATTTTTCTACAAAATTTATTTAGAAACATAGAGAAGTAGAGCAAGTACTTACCACGAAAGCCTATGTTTGATGAAGATCATGTTGTCTGCTTTTACTATTTTCTAATCCAAGGCCTATAACCTACAAATAGAAAAACAAATAGTAATTAGCAAAATAAATAAAAATAAGGGACTAGGTCCCACCATGATCACCATTGAAATGCTGAAAATACCAATATACCAATGAAAGAATAACGATCACAATGATTAAACACAAAAGGTATGCAATGTAACACAATATGACAAAACAAAGAAATAATGAATCAGATCCCTTTATATTAATAATAACTTATTTTCATCAAAATGAGTTACAATCACATCCCCTTTAGGGATTTCGGTATTGCGATACAATAGATACACATTACAAGGGTTTGACCCTTTCTAAAATAATTTGGGTACACCATGTGATCTTCTCGCATCCACAAATCGTCTCGAGCAGGGTTTCTTCATGACCTCCTCGAGGGGTGATGATGTCTATTTCTTGTGCTCTTTCCTTCCCATAGAAACTTGAAGCCTACACACAGGAATACAAACGATATGAATAGAATGTGCGAATATAATATTAACGAAAGTGATAAACAATACAAATCTAGCAAATGAGTGCATGAAATGAAATCTATCTAAGTTGATGTTTATTAAACTTTAAATCAAATAAATGCTAACATCTACTAAAGACAGGAAATACAGAAAGCAAATCTTAATCTAGTAGCACTTCATTGCTCAAAATCCGAAAGCTCTATCTATTTTTGAATGAGGGTGAGTGTCATTATATAGATTTCTCAAAAGAAATCTAATAATGGCACATGCATGATTTTTTATTAAATATATTTTTATTAAATATTTAATATTTGTTTGTTATTAAATATTTATTTTTAATTTGTTAAATATTTAATATTTGTTTGTTATTAAATATTTGTTTTGTTTGTTAAGTATTTAATATTTGTTTTTTTATTAAATATTTATTTTTTATTAAATATTGAGAGGTGGAACTGTGAGTGGAGTGGTGATGACGTGGAGGGGGGTGGAAGGGTAAATGTTCTCGTGAGGAGGGGTGAGTGGTTGTGTAGCTTAGGTAATAATTAATCAATTAATTAATTAATACTTTAGGCCAATGAGTATATAATTTAATATTAATTAGTTTAATTAATATTAATATACTAATTAATTACGATTAATTAATTAGTATTTTATATGTTTGATTTTGGTATTGCCCGTTTAAGTGGTGAAAACCACTATTTTGGCCCTAGGGCTGCCCAAGGTGGGTCATATGGTCTTTAGGGAGTCCATTTAGGTAGCCTCTTCAATATGATGTGTTTTAGGTGTCTACACCACCTATATTTTCAAGAAATATTTGAGACTTTGATAATCAATCCTAATGGAAAAGTGTTCCCTAATGAAATACAAACACCAATGACTAACAACATGTAAAATAAAAAGCATTTGCTTTTCATAAGTACACTTACCCAAATTTTGGCTAGAGAGTGCTCTACTGACGAAGGCCAATGGTCCTCCTTGCATCAAAACTACCTCAATGTCATTGCTATATGCATCAATTTCAATTACAAAATATTTATAGAAATCAAGCATTGCTAACACAGGGGTGGTGGTCATAGCTTGCTTCAACTCTTTGAAATTCTTATCTGCTATTTTTGACCACATAAAATACTTCTTTCTCAATATGTCTATTAAGGGAGTTGTTATCTTCCCATAATTCTTCATAAATTTTTGATAATATCTAGTGAGTCCCAAAAATCTATGAAGTCTCTTTAATGTTCAAGGCTTAGGTCAGTCTTGAACAACCCGAATCTTTTTGGGGTCCACTTGGACTCTATCTTTGGTTATAATGTGACCCAAATATTCAACTTCTTGCAACCCAAAATAACACTTGGACCTCTTGGTATAAATTTGATTCTTAGATAAAAGTTGTAGTGTTTGATCTAGATGTTGGAGATGCTCCTCGCATGAATGACTGTAAATCAATATATCATCAAAGAAGACTAGAATGAATTTGTGAAGGAAAGGCCAAAAAATAGAATTCATTAAACTCTTAAAAGTGGAATGTGCATTGATCAATCCAAATGGTATAACCAAGAATTCATAGTGCCCTGCATGAGTTCTAAAATTTATTTTAGAAATTTCCTCGTCCTTGATTCGAATCTGATGATATCCTAACCATAAATCCAATTTTTAAAAATATTGGGCCCATTGTAACTCACCTAGCAACTCATAAATTATTAGAATAGGGAATTTATATTTAATAATGATTTTATTTAGGTCCCTATAATCAACACACAAGCATCAAGACACACCCTTTATTCATGCAAATAATATAGGAGAAGAATAGGGACTAGCACTAGGATGAATAACCCCTACAACACAAAGTTTATGTACCATTTTCTCACTTTCTAATTTTGGAGCATATGGATGCCTATAGGGGTGAACATTTAGGGCAATACTACTAGAAATAAGGTAAATTGCATGGTCATGAGAATGACGAGGGGGTAGTTCTTTGGTTTTCTTGAAAACTAGAGCATATCTTTGCAATAAAACCTACAATACCTCTAGATGGTCCTTATCCTTTTCCTCAAAAAATTCTATAGCAAATTATTGAGCCACAACCTCATGGGAGGATTATTTAACCAAATATTCCATATTATAGGTTGAAATAAATTGAGTAGCCCCGACCTTCATACCTCATAATGTGTATTCTATTCCCTATTGGCCAAATTTCATCCATATCTTAGAAAAATCCCATAAGACGAGACCTAACATCCACAACCATTGTACCCCCAAAATGACATCACATCCACCTAGTGGTAAGGTAAACATATTTACCTTAATATTATATTCCCCTATTTGTATTTTGACATTACGACACTTCTCTTTACATGGTAGGGTGCCTCCATTGGTAATCATGACTTCAAAGGAATTACAAGTATTAATGTAACAATTCCCCTATTTGGCCACACATGGATCAATAAAGTTATGTGTGCTTCTTGAGTCAATAATAATTATTACCCATTATCCTTTAATGTATCATATCACTTTCATAATTTGAGGAATTGATATTGTTGTGAATGCATACACTGATTCTAATTGGAATTCATCTATAACTTCTAACTATTTTGTATGTTTCTCTTCCTGATGATCCTCTTTTACCTTTAAATATTGTATGGTTTTTGCCTCATCCACATCAAGCAAATACAATTTTGGTGCACACTTATACCCTAGGGAATACTTCTCATCATCGTTATAGCATAGTCCTTGGGCCCTTCTCGTTTCCATCTCTTCTTGTGTCAACTTTTTGATGGTAGAAGTTGGTGTAGGCTTGGAAAAAAAGGTGGTCGAGATGGAGAAAATTTGGGAGTGCTTCCTTGAGCCTTAATTTTTTCTTCTACTAATATAACCAAAGCTATTACCTATTGTAATTATTGTGGCCTCAACATTTTAACTTCAAATTTAATTTCATCCTTCAAACCACTCACAAAACAATTTTGGAAGAATACAAGACTCAAAACAATGGTATGGTTGGCCAATTTTTCAAACTAAGTTTGATAATCTCAAATTGTTGAAGTTTTTTTTAGTTTAGAAAGGGCTCCTATAAAATCCTCAAACTCATTAGGACCAAATAAAGTGAGTAGATGTTGTTCAAATTCAAGCCAAGCAATATTGGAATTGCTTTCCTGAGCCACTAAAAACAATGCAATGCATCTGATTCAAAATTGAAAGAGGTAATTGTTAGGCACATATAATGGGGAACATTATGAGGACTGAAATATTGTTCTACTCTACATATCCATACCTCTGGATCCTTTCCATAAAACTATGGAATGTATAATTTGGGTACCTTAAATCCATTATTATTGAGGGTATCCCACTGATGATTTCTAGTTCCTTCATCATTACAATCATAAGAACCAAATCAATCATATGTGTGGGGATTATTAGATATACAACTTTCCAAGTCTTCAAATTTTCTATTAAATTCCACTTTCATTTCCCTTTGTTCTCTCACTACATAGTTCAAGGATTCATGAAAAAATTGATATCTAGCCTTAACTAATTTAAGCTCTTGGATAATTGTTTCCCCACAAGCTTTCCCCAAGTCTATACATGAGTGATTAGTTTTTTATCTAATTCTTGTTCTTTTTTTTGTTCCCTGGTACCTGTAGACATGCTCTTTTATTTTTGATGTACTGATGAGTTACTATTTTTAGTAATGAGCTATAAAATATGTTTGGGTGCTATATATCAAAATGACCAACTCAAAAATATGATCGTAATGGAATAGGTCCTACAATGATATTTTTTGGCACCCATATAAAATTTAATGGAGGCTATCTACCAAAATGATGAGGTTGATGAGATGATTGCAATGAGCTATATTCCACAACACTATTTTTGTCACCCTAGACTTTTTTAGGGGTCTAC
This sequence comes from Wollemia nobilis, assembly GCA_028583015.1. Classification (NCBI taxonomy): domain Eukaryota; kingdom Viridiplantae; phylum Streptophyta; class Pinopsida; order Araucariales; family Araucariaceae; genus Wollemia; species Wollemia nobilis. The sequence goes on along the minus strand of JAQPPZ010001679.1, from coordinate 2,200,937 downwards.
TTTCATCAAGTTTTGTTAGTTTTTCAAAGTCTTGGTTCACTTAGAAAATGGAATTTGTCAGACAAGCCCTTAATAGACCTTGCATTGTCTATTAATGATACTATTCTATATGGCATTGTTATATCACTGATACTGTAGCTCACTATCTTTGATAATTATATGGGTTGACTCTATTATTGATAAATTTCCTTTTTGTTATAAATTTTGAATGTCACATGCAACTATTACTTGATGTTGACAAACTCTACTTGATTTTTATTAACTCTGCCTAAATTCATTTTTAATTGTTACTAACTACTCCTCTTGACAAAACCTATCTTGATTGTTATGTTCATCACCAATTCATTTATATGTTTCATGCGGTAATTCTAGGATAGTGTAGTCTCCTTAGTATGCTTAATTTTTGTGGCAGGATTTTTGGTTTTAGGTTAAACGTTCATCAAAAATAGGGTACTATGAGCTAGGTTGTGTGTACTACCCATAGGCCCTATGTTATACCGTAGTGATGAAGGATAGTGATTAGACCAATTTTTTAGGCCACTACTAAAGGAGGATTCTACACATACCCTTGAGCACACTACCCACCTCTTTGATAGTATGGAAGGGTGATATTTCCAGATGCTATATTTGGTGTACTATGGATAATACATGATAAAAAATATTCCTATGGCTAAAGGTTTCTCTTAATATTAGGGGGTCTCTCAATATACCCAAAGATACATGGGAGTTCAATTTCATATACAAGTGTTGTCTAAGGCCTAGGCATTGGAGCTTGATCACCCCTCACTTCAATAGATGCTTTAAAAGCAATCTAGCTTAGCCAATAATGAAAACCCCTCTATGATATTTTAAAACCCCCAAAATAAGTTTTCTAACTTAATAAAATAATACAAAAAAATATTGGATATTTTTAATAAGAAAACTTACAAAAAAATAAAAACACAAAAAATTATACTTAATAGTCAAAATGGTAGGGCAAGAACTATCGTAGTCACAGTGAAACACAACCCTGGAATGTGCTATAATATCACTTGTTAAGAAACTTCTAATAAATATAAGCACATTCACTTAAATATTACAATAAAATAAAAAATCATGAAAAACAAAATATTGCAATACGAAGTGTAAATGCAAAAATATATTAATCTCACAAATCACAACATAAAATCATGGGCCTCGTCGAGGGGGCAACCTCCTTCAATAATTTCATTCAATATGTAAAATAATACGTTCATTCCTAACCCTTACATTTTTAAATACTTCATAACACTACCTAACACTTAAGGTTGGCTTACATGCAAAGTGCCACTGAAGCTAGAATCTTCTACCAAACAAAACAGTTACATTCTTGATAACAATTACATAAAATGGTGCCACTTGTTTGTTGGCTTAGAAGCCTAACTATCTCAAAATATTACAAGTCCTAATATAATTAAACCATAATATTATAGGTCAAAATATTAATAATCAAGAGTATAATTTTATATATGAGCAATCAAATATATATCAAGGACAATATAATAATGAAATAACATTCACTTATAATATCAAATATGAATGTAAATGGCCAAAATCATTCATGTACATGCATGAAGAATACTTACAATAAAATTACTCAAAATCTATATACAAGCTTTATTATCAATGCTTGTTATGTGGTGATCGCTACAGACAATTTTCCATTACAATGTATGGAGCTTTATCTACAGAATATAGACATAGTAATATGACTCTTCAATACTTGTCTATTGCATTCCTCACATATTTAGGAGATGCAACATTTCCTATTCTTGATCTTTGGCTTGTCATCTTGCCACTTGTGTACTAGAATATTCACTCTCTTACATGCACTCCTAATACAAGATACTTGTGCATATCCTCACATTATATATTTGCACACTTACATACATGACACTTGTGCACATTCTCTCAATATATACTTGCACTCTTACTTACATGACACTTGTGCATATCCTGCACATTGCACTCTTACATGACACTTACATAAAAGGGAAATATAAATCACTCGTCTAAACTATAGACTCAAACAATAATCTATTACATATTCGCATTTGTACCATGAAGGTACCATGGGGAACATTGGCATGTACCAAATAATATAATATTCTTCAACACCCCCCATGTATTACATTATTTGGTTATTGAAGACTTTAGTCTTCAATATTCATCTTCGATCTTCAATATTCATGTGACTTTACATTGAGCATAAATCTTTGTTTGAGATTTATCTTCAGCTTCATTCTTGATTTTTGCTTTGATTTCTCCTTCATCTCCATTCTTTGGTTCTTCAAACTTTGCACCTTCACTATCTTGTTCATGAATTTCTTGAGTTTATTTTTTGTATTTGGTCTCTATTTCATGTGTTTATTTTATTCCAACAACTTCTAAACATTCTCTTAAAGCATCCTAATAATTTTCTAAATTTGAAGTGCTTGGAATATCAACATTTCATGAAGAATGAAACACTATTTTTAGAGATGATTCACATTTGGATCATGGTCAAATATTGTTTTTCTTTTTAGAGTTTCAATCAACTCTTTTTGCTTTTGATTTTCATCTTTATGAAGTTCAAGTGAAACCAATGCCATATACATTATACTACCTATATCAATAGGTATCATAATATCATCCTTTGAATTATCAATTGCTTCAACAACCTCTGAATGTAAATAATAGTTGAATGTTTCAAAACTTTCATTTATAGCTTCTCTATAGATGAATTGCATTGCCATATCTAGCTTACCCTCAAATTTTTCAATCAATTTACCAATGTCAGACTTTATAACCTTCAATATTTTCTTTTTTATTATGGACTTCATATTTTCTTCCATAATAATCAAATTTTGTAATTCAATGATTTAATTCCTTTGAAGTTGTAATCCTTATATCTCCCAAGTTTTAAAATATATTTAAATAAGAAATTTGTAAATTTTAAAATTCTAAACCTTTGATGTAGTAATTCTTTTGTCTCCCTAAATTGAATTTACAAAATTTCAAAAAAATTCAAAATTTTAAAAAAATTTAATAAATTAAAAAACTCAAATATTAAAAATCTTCTACTAACTCATCAAACTTGAAACTTTAAAAAATCAAATCCAAAAACTTAAATCCTATTTGAAGTAGAAAACCTTATAACTCCCACCTAATCATTAAAAATTTAAAATATAAAAACCTTTTAAGTCCAACTTAATAATCAAAGTACCTAAGATATTAATATTTTAACTTAGGTCTTTAATCTATCATTAAATTAAGGTAATATCCCTTACCTTTTTCGCCTCCTTGCTTGTTTAACGTCTTTGAAGACTGTTGTGAACTTATTATTCCTCTTAATACCTTAAATAGATTTTGACACTTGTTGAAAGATGTTTGCATGACATTCAAATATACGTGAATTTAAGCTTTGGAAAAAACTATTGCATTGGCCATTTCATGAGTGTAAGAACAAGCATTTTATTACACATTGTAGTGATAGGGATTAGGTGTGTGATTAGGTGTGTTAGGTGTGTTTTAATAAATGATGGTTGTTATTGTTTAATGTTAGTTGTTGATAAGGATAAGTGCACCGTTATTATTTAATGACCCTTATCCTTAACATGTGTTGTAATACCATGTTGTAATGCCTATTTATAGGCCTTTGATTATCAATGGAAATCAGTTTTTGGGTTTGTCAATCATTCGACTTGTGCTTGTTATAGTTGATCCACATCAACTTCACTATGGGCTTTTTACCATTATTTAGTATGTATCCATAAATACCTTTTTTCTTAACTTTTAAGCTCATATTGGCATTCATGATATTGTTAATATGGATGTTTTGAAGTCATATCATGATTCAATGTTAGAGATAAATCCTTTCATTAGCCATACTATAGATATGGTGCCTAACTTTTAGATTTTACTTGATTCTAACCAAGTGTTTGATATAAATAATCATCATATTTGATAGGGTTCTTCCACTTCATACCTTGTTACCCACCGAGGTTAGCTTCCACACTAGGCTTGTTGGATATCACACTATTATATGTCCCACAATTTTCCATCCCTTTTATGAGCATTGGATTTCAATGCTTCTATGGTGGAGAGGGATGATGAGGACCACTAATGAATATGTAATAGACTAGGATTTAGTTTTATTAGTTTTATTATTCCTAATTATAAGTTAGATTTAATTGCAAATAATATTCACGATGTAAGTTGGAAAATGAAGATGCCAACATATATGGTTGGCATAAATATTTATTAGCAATTTGTTAGATGATATGTTAGCTTGTGCATAGTTAATTTGGTAGCATTTTCCATATTTGTAATATTATAGTTGTAATTGGGATATTTAAGCATCATTGTTAATGAAATCTCTAGCTTCTTTTTTATCCACATCAAGAAGGAAATTTTTCAAATGTCGAATATTGAGGTATGGGGAGGTGGATCGAAGAAGGGAAAATTTTGTTATTGATACTATATAGGACATATCTAAGGAGGACAGTGCCATAAATGGCATGATGATTGAAAGGGGAAGATAATTCAAGATTCTAAATATTCAATCCTTGGAAGGTAGAATCACTAGTTCAAAAATGTTGATGGCATTCCCATGCGAATGATCCTAGGGTTTTAACCATTAGAGATTGATGAGATAAGATAAGGATCGATTTGCTTTGGAATCTAGGGAGGAAATAATTTTTGGGGTAGAAACCCTTCTATGAAATTTCTACCAATGATATCACTTTAATAGGAAGAAAATTTAAAAATTTTAGGTTAGCATGCTAAGTTGTTTCATTGGGATGTATTATGTGTGGTTTGTGAGTTTGGAATTTTAAATTTGGGTCTCTACACTAGATATAAATGCTTGTGTAATCCTTACACTAATAGGTATTTGAGAGATTCAAGGCTTTTAAAGCTCTTGTAGAAAATTATTATGATGGGAAAAATAAATGTCTTAATCGATATAAGGGAGGTGAATACATGAGCAATTCCTTTCATACTTTTATGACTCTTCATGGGTTAGCATATTAGAGGACTATTCACTATACTTATGAGTAAAATATTGTGGATGAAAAGGAGAACGCATTAATCATGGAGATGGCATACTGTATAGTTCATGCCAATGGGATGGAGCACAAATTCTAGGTTGAGATGATCACTTTTGTAGCAAACATCATCAACAAGGTTCCCACTAGATTTGCTTAGATTATATCACCTCTTGAGAAGTTGATAAGACATAATCCTAATGTTTCTTGAATTTGTATCTTTGGGTCTTTAGCATGGGCTCATATACCAAATGATCTTCAATAAAAAGATGCACTAAAGATTCATATATACATATTTGTAGGGTATTTAGATATCTCAAATACATAATACCTTTATTACCCTCAAAGGCATGAGATTTTGGAGAGACATATCATTATTTATGAGGTCTTTTGAGGTGCTCCTTCTAGTACACCACTTGAAATTTCGGTAGAAACATATTCTAACCATTTGACTAGTTTATATTTAATTAATTCTTCAAAGATTTTGTAGGCTCTATTCCTATTAGATCATCTTCATATTTGATTGCAGGTCCATTATCTATTCACAAGTAGCATCCTACTTCCTAGGGTGATGGCATGTTGAGTATAACACATCAATTTAGAGCACTTTAGCTTTGCATGATGATATGAGTAGTGATTTTAAGTTGGATTCTTTAGTTTTGGCTTCTAATATTTCTTTATCATAGATTAAATATGATTCATACTTGGTTTATCCAACACCTAAGTGGGTTAATATTATTTTGAAGGATGCTCATCTTAATCTATCTCTAGACTAATACATAAGAGCTCCTTCTTGATTATTTCTCTTGAAGGTTGATCATTTGTAATATCCTCTTACATATATTTAAACTAATATAATATGAGGTCTTAATAAATAACAATACATAAGATCTTGTTCCTCTTTCAAAATAAAATAATGTGGTTGGATGCAAATGGGTCTACAAGACCAAATACACTTTAAATTGTTAGGTGAAGAATCACAAGATATGCCTTATTGCTAACGGATTCTCTCCATTGAAGGAGTTTATTATTTTGAGATATTTAATCTAGTTGTTAGGATGGATTTTTATTCTCTCTATAGCAACCTCATTTGTATGGAAGGTACATTAGATGGATGTGAAGAGTGCCTTCATATATGGTGATCTTTAGAAAGAGATTTATGTGTAACAACTACTCAATTTTGAGGTTGAGAGTCTTGTTCCTATGGTATGTCAATTTACTAGGTGTTTGTATGGACTTAAGAAACCACCTCATATTTGGTAAGATAATATCCATTTATTTTTTCTTAGTTATAGATTTTGGCAATATGAGGTAAACATGATGTCTATATAAAATATCAAGATGGAGATATTTTGGTGACTATACTTACCATGATATTCACATCATAGGTAGTTATCTTGATTTGATTTAGAACACGTTGGGCTAAAATCTACCATTTTTGTGGAAAGATGTTGCCCACATCGATTTTAGTCAAAGTATAGTAATTGGATGAAACAAGGTTTTACTATGTTTCAACCTCTATAGAAGGCCAAGTTCTATAGATTTATTTTGAAGGGAAAGGGTAAGGAAAAGAGTAAAGAGATAGAAGTAGTAAGGTTTTAGGAAAGGAGCAAGGGTATGAGGGTAAATAAAAATATGGATGGGAGATAGTGTAACATCATTGGATCTCTCAAGATAATAAACTAGTAATCTATTTTATGACACTTAACAAATCATCAATTAGAAATTATTGTAACAGCCATATTTGCTAACCAACCTAAGAGTTTTTTTAAATAACTTATTAAGATTCTCAAGAGTATCCATGGAATACATACATTGACTAGACATACCCACATTTCAAGTCTATGATGTTGTAGACATCACTTGAGTGGATAGGAGAGTTCAATCTCCCATAACTAGGATTTACCTCTTATACCTCCATGGTATAGAGGACGCTTTTAAAAGGTCACTTCATATTTTTTGCATAATGTAAACTTCTTGACCTTATTGTTAGGATTATCCCTTCTCAGTCCTTAGAGAGGGGGGATACCAATTCCTTATTCCACCCATAAGTCTGTCTATGTTGGGTCCTTCAAGCATAATGCCCTAGTCTAGTTTAACTACACCTCCATGGTGCTACCTTAAACTTCATGCTTTTCTTCCCCATATCTGTGATGGGTCTTTAAGCATCAATCACTCTACATGATTTTATTCTCATGGACACAAAAACTAGGTGTTGCTACCCCACAATAGCCCAAGTTGAAAAGGAGAGTTTTAGACAAGGATACCTTTAGAGCCCATCCCAAAGAAACCCCCTTAGCCCAAGATAACTCTCTCTCTCTCTCACTCTCTACAAGCATTAAAACAAGAGAAACTCTAGAATGGAAGCAAAATATCATCTTATCTAAAGCTTACAATAAATCTAATGAAACCTTTAGATCAAAGCATTAAATCCAACATCATGGATAAAACCATAAAATCAATAATCAATGGCATCATGAAATTAAAGGTCTAGATTTACAAATGAATAGTCTTTGCTTCTATTACAATAAACCCTCTTTCACCAAGAGTGGTTTCCAACTAAATCCTTCATCGGATTCCAAGAATAATTGAAGAATTAACTTAGCATGATCTGACATCTTCTTCCTTTGGCCTCCATGGTAGTTTGATAGGAATGTGGAGATCAGAATAGCTCATATGCAGGTATGAATGCATTTCTATATGATTCATTGCATAACAACCACAATCAAAAGAAGCCCATACTTCTTTCTAAAATATTTTCCACAAATATTTTTCAATTCCTTTCTCTAACAAAACCATGCATTTCTATATGATTCAATTCAATAGCAAACACAAGCAAAAGAAGCCCATACTTCTTTCTAAAATATTTTCCACAAATATTTTTCAATTCCTTTCTCTAACAAAACCATGCATTTCTATATGATTCAATTCAATAGCAAACACAAGCAAAAGAAGCCCATACTTCTTTCTAAAATATTTTCCACAAATATTTTTCAATTCCTTTCTCTAACAAAACCATGCATTTCTATTTTCACCAACAAGACTCATCAAATTTCATAGGGAAACATTCTATCAGTTTGTTCTACATAGGCTTCTACATTTGGATTACTAGATCCTTAGTTATCTCAACTCTTGCTTCTATCTGGTTGTTTAGCTCTTGATCTTGTTCTAGTTGTTCAACTTCTACTTCTATTTTTCTTGTTCTAAATATTACTCCTATTTTGGTTGTTCTAGCTTATGTTCTTGCTTTGTTTGTTCCAGTTCTATTTTCAATTTGTTCTAGTTCATGTTCCTATTGCTTTTAGTCTATTCTCACCACTAGATGAATCATGATTCTCCTTTCTTTTTGTATGCGTTGGAGTCCAATGCTTCTATAATGGGAGGAATTATGGGGATTAATTGATTAATCATAATAGAATTGTTTAGCCACCTTATATTACATGTAATAAGTTATATTTGTATGTGTCTACTCTTTATCATAGACATCTTGATGTTATATATGGCCATCCTTATTCATGCATGTTATACGTGGTCACTCATGTAAGTTTATTTGATGTCTTCTCGCAAGTGATGTATTTGGCTATTTATAGCCAAATTTGGTAATATAAATCTCAGCTTGGTGTTGTTTCATTCTTCCCCTTGTCCACCCATATCAATTAAGATCATTGAATAATGTAAAAATATATAAAAAATGGTATAAAAAACGAGAATAGGCATAAATTTCTACTTATGAAGTACATATGTATGCTTAAAGAAGAGTATGAACAATGGTGTCAACATTAGGGACCTAAAATAGATGAACAAGGCCCTAGGAGCTAAGTCACTTTGGATAATTTATGTAGAAATAGAGAGATGTTAGAACAAAATTATTATGGGTAAATATTTTATAAGTAAATAGGAAGAACATATGTTTGGAGGGGATATTTGTTTGATTGGTCTAGCAAGTTGTACCTTTATTTATATTTCTAAGGAAGTGATAATTTGGTCCTTGATATGGTACATCTAGAACAAAGATAGACTAAATGTTTTGTTAGGATTCTTGGATATTCCCAAATTTAATTCCAATCCTCCCCCAATTTCAAAGAGGATTAAAATAAGATTTGGATACAAAACATCAGAGAAGAATAGCATACTATTCGTTGGATTCAAATTTAGAATATCTTAGAAGATGATCAAGGTAAATTGTCCCTTAAGAATGAAATGGATGACTTTAGTATAAAATCTTTCTTTATATAGGGATATCAATTGGAATTTAGATTACTAGCTTGTACTAGTTCAAAATTAGGCTCATACATGGTGAAAGAAGGATATAATTTTCTACAAACAAGGAAATATGAATCCTTGACAGTTTATAAAATTATATGTGGGCAATAAGTCTTCTTCCAAAGCCAAATTTTCACTTAAATAGTAGCCTATAATAAGATTATAATCTATAAGAATCTAAATGAAAGCGGTTTTTATAATCCTTTCATTTACTCTCTTTGTTCTCAACTTGATAGTAATTTGGATCAAAATATTAATTAATAGTCCATTCTGTATGGACCTTTGGTATTATTTTATCAATGTACTTGGGATTTGTATAGATATTTCAAGAACTATTATTTATCTATTCAAAGCTCCTTATTTTTAGGAAGTAATACTATAATAATTTAGGAACTTGCTTGTACTCTATTTCCATTGGTTAATTTAGGATTGGAATATTAGGGTCTTCAAAAATTTGGTGAATAATATTTTTGATCTTGTTTCTTGTTTAGTTAGAAGAGTTCAATTGATTTATACCCAAGGTAAAAGAATAAAATATTAGAAGGAAGAAGTAGAGTCACATGAATAAGAAGAATATGCAATGGAGTCACCTACCACAAAATTGGGTGAAGCTCAATTTTGATAGAGTTATAGTCTCAAATTCTCAAACCTAAGAAAGGTTGGAGTAGGGGTTGTATATAGAAGCCATTTGAGATTATTTCTTATTGTGTTTAGATTTGGATTGAGAATATCATCCAATGATATGGTTGAATTATAGGCACTTCATTTTTGGTCTTGAAATTCTACTTCATTGTAATTTCAAAATATTTATTATGAAAAGAAACTCTCAAGTTATCATTAAAAGAATGAAAAGGGATCAATTAATTATTGGCAACTAGAAGTTGGCCTACAAAGAAAAATAAACTAGGACAAATATTTTCATATAATTATGTTCATGTTTGTATACATAAAATAAAATAGCAAGTGTTTTATTAAAAAAATATCAATAAATTGAATATATGTCTATATAATTCCACAAAGAGACCAACTAGATGAGAGAACAAGAAATTTGCTCAAAAAAGAGGAGGGAGCTTTAGTAATTAGTCAAAAAATATTATCGTCAACATGGATATTCCAATATCCATATTCTTCCACATTAATGAAGGACTAAGCAATATTGTTATGCAGCGCTTGGATTAGAGAGTTTGAGGAGATAAAGCTTAATTAGGATCTCTAGATACAATGATTATATGAAAAGTATTTTAATGAAATTAAAATCTAGTTATGATCCTTTTTTAGAAGTTTGATTGAAAATATTGGAAAGAGCATAAGCATCTTATATATCTATTATGTATTTTTTATTTTAATGTGAAGCAAATATTGGAGAGCCTAAAATCTAATTCCCTTGGTAAAGATGGACTTTTGAATTTAATTTATTTACTTTTAAATTTGGTATTGCATTTTAGGTGCAAAATGGATTTGTAAAATGCTTCACCTAATAAATAATGAAAATGCCATGAGTGAATGTTTTCATGGTCTTAACATGACAATAATAAGAGGATTTAGAGGCACATGTATTTCTTTTATTTCTAATTTGACATAGTAGGTTCTTATCTTTAGATAATTTGAAATGAATTTGTGGAAGTAAAAGGGAGAATATATGTGGGGAAGAGTGAGGACCTTTTTAGAATATATGTCATCTAATATATGCAAATAAGCATGAAGATCAAAGAAAGTTGGGTATTCATCTTATTCACCATTTTTAAATAACCAACATGAAACATTGCCTTATTTTGCCAATGCTTAATACAAAAGAATGATCCACTTTAGGTGTAGCAAGCATACTAATATATCACCTTTCCTTTTAATGGCTAGTTACCTAAATTTTTTAGTTTACCAAACACACTCAACATATGATATGAAAGTACTAGCTAGGACACACAAAAAGCATCATACCTATGACACTTGACCAAATGACACAATACCATTCACTCCTCCATATATTTAAGATATAATAGAATATTATGTTAGGATTAGATCATTAATGCAAAGGTAGACTCAATAGATATGCCACAAAGTAAAGAAAGCCATGATGGATGATTATTAGGTAATTGTTTTGTTAGTGTTTACAAAGTGTAACGAGGAATGGCTTCTAAAATGCATGCAAAAATATACTATAAATGATGAGAAAATAGAGAAAGTATGCTCTATGACAACATTGGGATCCGTCTTTGACAATAAGGTTTAGCCAATGGTGGTAAAAGATATTCCAAATTTCCATGTGAATCTTCTTTGTAACTTGAGAGAACATTCACTTGAAATTATTTTGAATAATAAATCATGGGATATTTTCATCAATTCAAGCAATGATTGGACATGTTCCATCCTTTGTATAAATGGAAGAGGCATGGCTATAAATTTGGGAATTGGTAGTGTTGAATTATCTCAAAAAAACTTTTTGGATTTGGAATGGAACATGGATACACATAATTTGGATAAATATTTACAATGAGTAGATGAAGAAAGAATAGCCATTGGGATCCATGGCCTCTAAGTATTAGTTAATGATGTTAATAATTTTTTTAAAAATGCTATACTTGCACGAATGCAAAAGAGTGAAGGAAATTTGTAAAATTAAGTCACTCTTTATCAATGGTTTTTTGTGAGAGAAAGGGTGGTTATCCTTAAAGATCTTATTGTAGGCAAATGAGGATTCTTTTATTGGAAATAATAATAATATTTGTGATGACGAACTTATGGGCCTCTACCAATTAGTTGGAGTAGGAACATATAAGTCTGACATTAGATCTAAGCTAGCATTGGGAGTGGCCATATAGGTGAAGATACCACTTAGCAAATCTTTCAAAAATCAAGAGGACACCATTATAAAGACTTGCATGAGCTTAATAGACTAGTGTCTGGCAAATATCGAAGAATCCATGATTATTCTTTAATATTGCATTGAAAATTAAATTTGGCCTCAAGGATGTTATTTCACAAGACATCGCCATGGAGGATCCTATAGCATTAACAAAAGCTATAAAAATAGAGAAAAATTATATTAAATATATATGGAATGATAAAGAGATGTCTTTAATGGTAAGCAGGGTCATAACAAAACACCATTATAAAGACTTCCATGAGCTTAATAGACTAGTGTCTCCCAAAGATCCAAGAATCCATGATTATTCTTTAATATTAAGCATTGAAAATTAAATTTGGCCTTGAGGATGTTATTTCACAAGACATCTCCATAAAGGATCCTATAGCAATAACATAAGCCATAAAAATAGTGAAAATTTATATTAAATATATATATGGAATGATAAAGAGATATCTTTAATGGTAAACATAGTCATAACAAAATCAGTTAACTAATTTTGGCTACTGAATGTGATATTATTTTCCTTTTTCTAAAGAATCTTGATGGCTTATGATTAAATTTAGATGTCTTTCAATAAAAATATTAACCTATAATAAATTTTTGGATTAGTAATTTATAATAAAATTATATATATTTTAGATCGTTAGATAAATTATTTTTAATAATATTATAAATTTTATGCACGATCAAATATAAAAAACTTATAAAATCGATACCACTATTTTTTATTGTTTTTATCTAAAGGTTTTCATAAATTTTATATAAACTTATTACTACCTTTAGTAATTAGTAAGGAAATGTTTTTTAGTGCCCACCAGACACTCATAAGAGCCATGATCTATCGAAGCATTGGGCGACTACCAAACTTGTAGACCAAGCCATTTCATGATCATTTAAGTACATAATAATAAAGTTCTAAACATAAATGTGATAAGATCAAATCGTAATATATTTTCACTTGCTTGCTTGTATGTTAAATAGGGCAAAATAATTTTTAGTGCAATATTTAAGTTGTATATTTTTATTAAAAATTTTAAAAACAATTTTTAATATATTAAGAAATTCTTATATTTATAGTTTTTTTCTACTATCAAGTAGTTTAAATTTTGGGGTTATTTTTTGTAACCTCTATTTCAGTTAGTTGTTGTTTAACCTAGCATGAGGAGGACCATGCACACTAGCCCCAGGGTTTGAAGCTAGGTTTCTTCTTGATAAGGGCCAAAGCTTATCAATCCAAAGTCCAAGATATGTGAGGAGGTAGTGTATGTTCATTAAAAAAAACTTACCAATCCACCTAACCTCCGTGCAAATTAATAAAAAAAAAAAAACCTCCATTAAAATAATAATCAATCTAAATATAATTTTAACTTAAAAATTCCAACTTGTAGCAGCTGTGTGAGACAGTACATTCCATTTGAAAATTTGTGAGTTAAACAACAATCAGGCTATTAACAAGATTCCCTTACATGATCATTGAACACGGTGTGGAATATTTGAGAAGCTCGATGCCTCGTTAAACGAAAATTAAAGACCCATATAACTCAACAGTTTAAGGAAACACATATTTTTCACTCTACATAGTGATGTGATTGGTTGGAAAGATGTGACTTGAGTTTACTTTACAATCAAGTGAAAAAGCATGTGCATTGAGGTCTCTGCCATCAAAGAATTTTAAATGTGATTTAATTTTTCAAAGTTAATATACATTTTTAACCCAATGAGAGTGAAGATGGACACTTTATTCAATAAAAAGAATATAATATTAAAGATATAAATTTAGTTGGGACAAAATGTTGGCATTGTGCATAAAAGCATATGAAAATGATGACAAGTCCATTGCATTTCTCATGCTTTAGTTTAGGACAAGGGAAAAAATAATATTAATATAGAATCATGGATTATTGGGCTCACCTAGAGTTTATTTTAAAAAAAGAATATTAGTTCTTAAATCCTTAGTGAGGTAGTGAATTTCAAGTTGAAGAATCTAATGCACATGATATTAGTTGATGTACGTTTTATGCTTTTGATGTACATGGAAAATCATTTTCCCCAATGTCAAATAATTAATTAATTAAAAATAAAAAAAATAAAAAAATAAAATAAACTTGTTTAATAAATAATATACACCCTTACACTGTGGTCAACATGTTTATAGACCACATGTTTATTTTATAAGCATTATACTTACCAAAAGTATGCACGAAAGTACATGCGGACTTTGTATTGAAATAGTACAAACTGGCTCGTTTGGTCAACACACTTGCAACATTAAAATATTCATTAATAAAATGTTTTTAATATTGCATGAAGTTCTCGACACTCGAGACATTAATAATCTCAGAGTCTGACTCGTGACTCGTAAGAAGGAGAGAATGATATAATTGACTTGGGAGTTTATTCTAGCATTTACGCTTCTAGATATTACTAAATGTCAGCATCCAAACAAAACTTTGATACTGATAAGGAAATGTATTTTAAAAACGTCCGTGAAAGGTTTGCCTTTTCAAACAAAACTTATTATAATTAGGAAACGAGGAATTGAATATTATCTTTACAAGGGAAACGATTTAAATTAGGGAAAATAATTAGGTGGAATGATGCGAGTAGATCTCACATGGTGGGTTACGTTAACATCTTTTGAAAAAGAAGAAGGAAGGCACAAATCATGTAATGAATTTTCTATTACAAGTAATGAATTATATGATTCCATTGAATTCTAGACAAGTAAACCATGCTTGCAAGCCATGAAAAAGACCTAATGACTAAACTTTAAGAAAAATAAATAGATCGATAATTTATATGCTGTAGCCTTTGTCGCTTCCTTAGCACGAAGAATGAATTTCGGACTTTGGGAAAGTCTAAAGTCATTATTTTAATGTCCCCATGACCACTTAATGTCTTGTGTGGAAAAAGCATAACAGTACATGTGCTCATCATAATTCGGGGGAAAATTCCAATCCAACCTTAATGGCAGACAAAAGATCTCAATATTTAATCTTTCAATATTTTTATTCGGCCGAACCCATTCTCATCAAATCCTCCTCTCCTTATTTTTCATCCACCCACTCCAAATCCTCCTCTCCTTATTTTTCATCCACCCACTCCAAACATCCTGGCATTGGACTTCATTTTTTTTTTTTTTTAACGGTTGTACTTACAAAAGGGACATATGTTGAATGGCAAAGGCAACCCAAAAAAACAAAAACCCAAAAAAAAAACAAAACCCCTTGTTGGGGCACACCCTAGACAACAAGAACAATAGTAATAATCACTCTCAAAAAAACTCTACCTTATTTATTAGGTTATTTATTACACCGCCTTGTTGGGGGGCACGTCCTATTGATTAGGATAATGGCAACCAAAACAGACTTGTTGGGGGGCCTAGCAATTATTTGCCCCATGCATATCTCCCCCACTCATTTATAATTATTATGTGTTCTTTCACATGGTCCTACGGGTAGACACACCCACTCCCAACCATGGGTTGGCTTGGGTTCCCTTCATACTAGATACAAATCTCCAGACCCACAAAGACTCCACATCCGTGCACATCTTATGCCATGGTTGCATGACAAGGACCTGCTCGCATTGTCTATCCCCCTTCACGACACACAAAAGACAACTTGCCTAGTAGTTGGACATCCTTCTCATTGATAATTAATCTCGTTTGTATTATCCCTTTCCTTTCTTTATACGCCAATGATGCAATGAATGATCACCACGACCTCCCATGATATTATCTTTTGTTATCTTTTTAAAAAAAATTCAAATTTATATTTAAAAAATAAATAAAACAAAGGTTAGTGGATTGGTAAGTGCAAGTGTGATTAGGTATTAGGTTCAATTATAAGGAAACCAACCTTTTGCAAAGGTTCTCTGAGCACGTGCCATACCAATGATGATGATACGTATTCCAAGAGATCTGAATCCTCTGAGTGCATGCTAGACAGAGGATGACGGTATGAACTCCAAGCAAATAGTGGGTCTTCGGTATGAACTCCAAGCGACCAGTGGTCTCCATCTCATGTACGAGACGAATAGGATTGTTGGAAGCAGTCCTTATGATTTGAATAGGTTTGTTGGAAGCAGTCCTTATGATTTGAACCCTACGCTGACCAGTTACTAAAAAAATACTTTAAAATATATACTTGTTGTAGGTGAATTGAAGAGGAACCCTCTCAGTGCATGCTAGACCGAGGATGATGGTATGAACTCCAAGCCTTAAAAAATACTTTAAAATATATACTTGTTGTAGGTGAATTGAAGAGGAACCCTCTCAGTGCATGCTAGACCGAGGATGATGGTATGAACTCCAAGCGACCAGTGGTCCCCATCTCACTTACGAGACAAATAGGTTTGTTGGAAGCAATCCTTATGATTTAAACCCTAGCTGACCAGTTACTAAAAAATACTATTGAAGAGGATAAAGCAATCCTCCAAGGTAGATCCCTGGTTCGAATCTTCATCCTACCAAACACAAATAGGTTTGTTGGAAGCAGTCCTTATGATTTGAACCCTAGCTGACCAGTTACTAAAAAATACTATTGAAGAGGATAAAGCAAATCCTCCAAGGGAGCTCCTTGGTTCGAATCTTCATCCTACCAAAAGCACATCGGATACCTAAAATCCAGTTAATCTAGTTGATTATGCTGAACATTGATGGTGTAGAACCTCCTCATCCTGGTTTCTTAGACCAAGAAAACTCTGCAAAAAAAAATTCGCTAAACTCAAAAAAAAAAATATATATATATATATATATATATATATATATATATATATATATATATATATTAAGGTTAACTCGAGAGGAATGCATGGTGTCACACGGTTCTAATCCAACGTAGATAGCCTCGTGACAGTCTAACTCACCTACTTCCCATGGAGGGCAAACACAACTACATCACCTTGAATGAAGACCCCCACGGCTTTGGAGATTCGCAGATTTGCCTAAACGTAATAAAAAATAAATATATATAAAAAACATACCCTAACATTGGTCCCTACCAAAATTTATAAAAAATAATTTATCCAGAGGCGAGAAATCCGGGGCTGGGCTCCTCGTGTGTGGGGAGGGACAGACGTCTGTGCAAGTCGCCCAACTAACCGGCGTGGGCCGTCGTTGTCGTGTAGGCAGAGAAGCTACTTAATTAAATAAGAATACTACTAGTAATAATAATAGATTGTGGTCCTTTTTTTTGAAGTATTTATATTTTTTCTCGATTTTAAAGCTTTCACGCACCACTCATGATCCACCGGGAACTGCCGGTTTTGTGGGATCGATGCGTGCCATGTTTTTTATATTTCTGAACTAACCCGACCGGAGCGCGAGGTTAAGTATCCGAGTCGTTGACCTAATCAAGGGTTTAGAGTTAGTGCAGGCAGCAGCGTCAGTCCGTCCAATGACAGAAATATCGAGGTTCCCGTCACGTCACGTCAGTCGCTGTCCGTCCGTCTTCTTCGTCGTTTGTGACACGATGTCGACTTTATCTTATCCCATATCTCAAAATCTCCTTACTCAGCCATACAAATTTTGCTGTCTCTTCCGCGAAAAACTAGTGAGTTCCACGTTTTGAACCCGGGACGTTTGGCACCGAATAATTCTTACTTGTGTGCGTTATCGATTTGGAAGGCAGGATTTTCTGTCAATTCACACCTCGCGTCACGTCTTTCACCCGTTAACTCACGGTGTGACCCCAGAATATCAATCTCTTTTTTTTTTTTCGAAAAGCGTGGCCCCATAACCTTTTATTAGAATACTTACTCTTTCCAACCAATGTGAATTGAAATAACAGATTTCCAAATCTATGAGCAGGAGCTCTGACCACAAACATTATAATATTTGAAAGATATTTCGCATCTGTACAACGGTTGAATTTCATGATTGCGGGAGGAAAATAAAAGAAAATAAACTTTTTCAGGTTTGAACTGCGCCGCGCCTTCATTAGTCAAGATTTAAAAAAAAAATTAATTAATTTTCCTAGAGAGATTCCTCAAATAAAACATGCGAGAGTTTCAAAGCCTTTCAGAAATTAATAGGGCCAGGTTGTTTAATTTTTATTTTATCCAAAACACTATTTATTTCAATCAACTCGTGAATCCTCGTGTCCTTTTTTTTACTTTTGTAAATGCCAATGCTGATGTTCATGTGAAAAAGTGTGATACTGTCCAGACGACTGCCAATCTAAAAACCAAACACAACTGTAAATAATGAATATCAAATTTAAGGAGGACCTTTAAAGATTTGTCTACTAAAATTTAGTATGCCCACATGTGAGTCTAATAACTATTGTCCTACAATCCATTTAATGACCCTCCCACAGTAGAGATTATTCTTTTCTGAGCATCAGATTTTGTATACCATTATAATCTTTGAAAAATCTTATACCACACAACAGGACCATTTACCACTTTCTAAGATGTAACAATATAGAGCTACAACTACCTCAAAATCAGCATATCAGATAAATAATTTCATGGCTAAAAATAAAAAATTTCGTATGATTCTTGGATCTCACAAAACATAGATTTGAAGCATATTAAACATACGAGGAACGTTTAATATAATAATCTCGATAACATTTAAAAAAAATATATTTACAAATAATATGTGAAAATCTGAAATCAGAATTTTCTCGAGAAAATTAAGGCCCATCTTGTTTAAGATAATTTTGCAGAGCAACAACATGTTACAGACTGCCGAGAACGAACTACATTCTCGGCCTTCATCATGATCATCATCTATTTTTCCTCCGGCACAATGGCCAGTCAAAATATTTTGTAAAACACCTATTCAGATTCTACATCCACCATATCATTACGACCCTTCCTCGCCTGCGCTCAAGCATTGGATTGGTCTGATATCATTTCCGACGTCATTTAACTCTCCTGCCGCATCACCCACCTCCTCCTGAACAAAAGCGGCTGCTGCATGTTCATTCACATTGAGCTGCCAGATATCGTCCTCCCACAATCCATAAAATACTTCGGTGGTATTCTCAACATAACCTGCATGCAGGGCATCCGAGTTGTATATATTGGCCATAGAATGGTCTCCCTCAAAATTCGCCATAATTCCCATCTCTTCAGTCTGGTCCCCAAAAAATCCAAACTCCGCACGAATATCATCATAATACAAGTCGCCCACGTCGGACACCGACGTGGTTGCCTCAGAATTCGCATCCACAAACCCAGTGTTGTTGTGGTCGTCGGGATTTTTAATATCATCTGCAACTGCACTTTCTTCTTCTTTGAGATCTTCACCAGCATTGACAAAAACAGTAACATCAACATTATTGTCCTCTTTGGGCGCCAGCCCAATTTCGTCCTCCAGAGACTTCATAACCACATTCAATCTTTCGTCCTCCTCCTCATCTTCGAACTCGCTGCTAACAATCGCAGTGCTACTGTTGTTGTGTTGATGATGATTAATATCGTCGATATTTTCAATTCTTTCCAGCAGGGCCATGATATCTGTGTCATGGCCGCTGTTGCTGCTTCTCTTGGCTTCGGGCAAAACCAACCCGCCATGCCAAAACTCGTCTCTCCCCCTCTTCAGATTCTGAACGTGCACCGACGCCATTAGTGCAAATATCTCGCTTTGCCTTAGTTTCGATGCGTGTAATAAGTCTTTACTACGATGCCACCCAGAAGTCGCCGAGGCGAGAAGATATATATAGGGCATCCGTGGATGACAATAATTCAAAGGCTGCTCCTTATAAAAATAAATAAATAGTTTTTACTGAGTATACGGCCGGCATGCGGTGAAAGCGTCTCACAACAGCTTTCATATTTGTACTTGTAACAGTGAAAATGGTATTCGTACGACCTACGTAAAACCACTCTAGCTAGCTGGCTGGCTAGAATCACGTTTCCGAAGCACACAAGTTTCCTCGCATCTTTAAACAGTCTAAGCGTAGGTATAGCTATTTATCTTTTCCTTTTTTTTCTCTTCTTCTATCTTTCTTGGAAACGGGTATTATCTGCTGGCGCTGTCGGTTGAGGATGCTCTGCCATAGGCGCCGCTCGTGCCTTTCAGGAGAAGTTGGACCGAGCGTGACTGACCCACCACATATATATATAAATCCATTGTGCCTATGCTTGCACCACGTAGGTATACCTATTTAATTAGGTCATTTAATTTTTTATAATTTTGTACCAACTAGGTTTATCCGTCAGTCATTATGCGATTGCAAAAATTTCCCCGCCATAATATTTCTTTCCTTTTAATAAAACTCCCACTACATCATAGTTAGCTCATGCATTAAAAAAAAATATTAAACTAATCTATTTTTTTAATTAAGTTTAAGCATTTCGCTCGTGTACCTAGTCCATTCACCATCTTTCTTAATCTCCTCTTAAATAATATCATAAAACATAAAATTATACTGTGTTATTTAAAGAATAAATAAATAAATGTGTTATTCTTCCTTAAACCTAGATATAAAACCTAACCCAGAAAACGTATACTACAAAACAAAATAGTTTTAGATTTCTACTTCACCACCAACATGCGATAACATGATTTACATGGTCTATCATATTATTCGTCATTTAAGACGATTCCTTTCAAGTTGAACTTTCATTGAAGTTGTTAAACAAATATTTTAATTTTTCAAGAAATGTGAACGTCACGTTGGAGTGATTAGATAAATCAACCACATTAATAATGCAACAATTTATGCCCATTGTCAGCATATATTCTTTATAATTTATTTATTTTTCATTTATTAATAAATATTAGCGCACCTTATATGATGCCTTACTTTTTATGTAGTTAAAACGTTAATGGTTAAGTTTTAAAATTAAAAACCATTAAACTATATTAAAAAAAAAATTTGTGCCCTTTCGGTTGGGCGGTTATATATATGAAACTGAAAATCCAAGTGGCGGAGAAGGAATACAAAAACAATTTTGCCCCTAAAATTTTCGTACACAACCATTAAACCCACCGCAAATTATTCGGAAGTGTTTTTAATTCGGTAGGGTATTCTTTAATTGCATTCCTTACGTGCCAGACAATCGTCTTAAATATTTTTTACAGCACTTCGATTTTTTAACTGTTGGCCGACGTAAACGTGTTCCAACCAAACTCACGAAAGCCTCGTGGGCAGCGGTAATTTTACCGCGGGGCACACGAATGATAACCGGTGGGTAAATGGAGGGGACGTGTGGGTGGGGACTCTCGATGGATGTGCATGGCGTTAGAGAGGGGGTGGGGTATGGTGGGCCCACCCACCCTCAACGACTCCTTGGCAAAAACAGTACCTACGCCACAGCACTTGATTACGTCTTCTGAAACGACGACGACGACGACTGTTTCAACTTGAAATTGAGGCTTTCACGCAACGTGGACACCACAAATAGAAGAGAGGGACTGACAATGTCTGCTCAAAAACAAAGAAAGAGCCTGTCCACTGGAGAATTCTAAACCTAAAAAGTCGAAAGATAATTTGTATGAAAAGTATCCGTGAACTGTTTCTGTTCCTTCCTTTATTTTCTTTTCATTTAATAATCAAGGTCACTGACTTTAGCCACTTTCACACGGAACACACACGATATTTTAAAGAAACCCCACCCTTAGCAGCCAAGGAAGACCCCACAGATTTAAACCCGTAACCAACACATACACATTAAAGTCCACTTGGGGAAGGGGTCACTGCCCTAGGAAAAAAGGTCTATGTGACAGAATGGACGCCAGAGAACTAAATACAAATATATTATGACACGGCACATCAGCGGATAAGGCAAATCCACCCTAATTATTTTAAATGTATATATTTATCTGACGGTAGGACGATTCATGTGACACAATAAACAAGGTATATATACATGTCCCGCTTTTTTAGGTCCTCTACTTCTCTGTCATGTCTTTTTTTTCTAGAAAGCGTCCCTGATTCGTTCGGCGGTCAAATTCTTCTTCCCCACCACGTCAACTGACGGCAACAACAAAATAATCGGGCCGTGAAAATCGTCGGGAGACAGCCAAGTACAACCACCCTGACCCGACCTTCTTTACTTAACCGTCCGCCTTTGTTTCGCAAAACCCCCGCACATGGGGCATCGTTGATGAGATTCTGACACCTACTATTCAATTTCGTTACCTACCGTCCGTTACCTGTCGTAAATTTGACGCTCGCCGTAACTTGACGGAGGCCAACGATATTCCGCTTTGTTTCTGTCAGATAACCCTAAGATAATTAGAATAATAGCCTTCGCAGTCACCTAACCATGGTTTTCTTAAATTAGGCATTATATAATAATCTAATCTTTCTTTTTGCCACATACTCATGTCGGTAATGATTTTACTAAGATTCTTCTCTCACCGGGACTCAGATACTTTAGCTGGCGAGATCGACGGTTCAGATTCCCCCATAACTATCCCATTGTCCTATCCCACCGACAGCCGTGTCGCTGTGTTTCTCTCGAATTCGGAAACTTTGTCGGGAACGGAGATGTTACGTCAATCTCTTCGCCAAATGTAGAGCATTTATATCCGCCAATAATTTCGAGATTTTTGAAAAAAAAATTTAATCTAAATTCTTGCCAAATGAACCCTAATAATAACAATAGCTACATGTTTGCGAGGGTTAGGTGGATTGGTAAGACTTTGGGTACTTACCAGAAGGAGACTTAGGTTCAAACCTCACGGGCATGCCTACTTTGTGCTAAAGGTAATAGTCTGTTTTGAGAGTGCACGCTAGACTGACCATGACGATACTAATCCCAAAGCATCAGCTAGACTGACCATGACGATACTAATCCCAAAGCAACGGTGGTCCCCATCTCACACCGGTTAACCTTAACAAGACGGATAAGTTTGGTGGACCATGTAATTTGAACCCTGCGCTAGATAGTTAGTAACTGTTACCAACTCTTACCAACTCTATGTAATTAAAAAACCATAGCTAATTTTTTTAATAATAAGGAAAGGGGAAAGGCGAGTCCTAAGTGGAATATAAAGAACAAAGCAACTACTTTGCCTAGACGCAATCCGATTCACTATGATGGGCCATATCAGAAATGGGGCCCACTGTACAAATTTTTATTGTAAACTACAAAGGAAAAAAGGACCCGGCATTATCGATGTGGATAAAAATGGAATTGAAGGCATTTCAGTCGGGATTGTCGTGTTTGTTTGTTTCGGTGTTATCTTTATGTGAACAAAAATTTCAACTCGGCATATCGTGTGCCACGTAGACACCGTGAATAGGGTTGAATCCCTATATATATATATATATGACGAGTGATCCTCGGACCCTACATTCTCATTTTCATTGATTTTGTCCATTTCTTCTCATGTTCTAGATTCTTTTTTAATACACGACAGAAGTTCCGTAAATATAAAACTTGCATGTGGAGAATTTTTGTTTTTTTAAATGGCTAGGGACAAGTAAACAACAGTTAGCTCTATGATTATATTAATTGTTTATTCCGACAGTCTTGCGGTGTTGAAAGGTAACATCTAAAGGAAGGAAAAAATTGAATAGGATTTATTAATGTGTATACATCCAATATAATTATTGCGTACACATGCGTGTGAAATTAGGTGTAGGAGACTTCGTTTCTTTAATGTAGCTAACCGAAAATAAACATAAGCCTAATAATCCTTTACTTTAGAGTTGGTCAAGTTTGGCATACTGAATTATTATGTTGTTTCGCACCTTGAGATACAAAAAGATAGAACATTCTCTTCTTATTCCTCCGTAAACTTCGGTTTGTCTTTAATATTTTATATAATTATTTATATTGTAGGGTATATAATAAGTTTTTTTTTTCCTTTCTTTTAATAGGTTGAAAAGTTGTACATCAAAGGTCACCCTCTCATGAATTGAATTTGGGTTTAATGCTTTTATCATTGGGGTGTATTTTTATTAAAATATTAATACACTAAATTAAATTTTGAAGGAATATTATAAATTATTTTTAGCTTGTTTTTTCAAATCAAAATGTTTTTTATGGTCTTCAATTTTTTATTTTTTCACTACTTAATTTTAAACCAAATTTTTTGATATCATTTTTATTAAGAGAGAGAATTTCCTTCACAAAATTAGCTTCTAAAATTTGAATTTTGCTTAAATGAAGATGAACACCATAATTGGCTCAATTGCCCAATACCTTATTTCCTTCGTTCTCTAGATATGTGATGTTTCTAAGATATGACCGTCATCAATGATTGATGGACATTAAAAGTAATGTTATTATTCATCTAATTTCCACTTCATTTTTCTTGACAATATTAATACAAATATGTAAATCCCCCTTAACTACAATATTTTTTCATGTAAGAAGTTCCTTAGCCTTTGTATAATTGTTTGTTGAAGTTTCATATGATTTTGAGTAGACAAGGGATTTTTTCATCTATTATTTTTGAAAAACATCAATTTCATCAACTTTCTTAGGGTTTTTTTTGGAAGAGCCACTTTTGGACATTTTCATTTTATCATGGATTGATGTAGATCCTTTGTGTTTACTCCATTGTCGTAGATTACCCATGACTATATATATATATATATATATATATATATATATATATATATATATATATATATATATATATATATATATATATATATATATATTTCTAATGACAAAGAGGCTAACATATTTTTTCCATACATATACAAATCTTATGGCAAAGAGGTTAGCATATTTTTTCCACATACGAGACTCCTCACGATGAGAATCATACATGTAAAAAGTTCTACAAAAGAACCAAAAATAGAATCTATTAAACTTATATATGATTCTTAGATTTGTTTTTGAAAATTCCATCATTCATTTCAAGCTACAAGTTCCAACAAATAAGGGTAGGATCAATCCTCTACAAAATGCTTAATGTTTTAGCTTTGAAACAATTAATCAACATTTCATCAACTATTCCTTTATCAATAATGCAACCTAATAGATTCTCATTTCCCTTAAAGAACCTCTATAGAATGCTTGATGATTTAGCTTTGAAACAAATAAATATGACACTCTTTCTTTATCGATAATACAACCTAATAGATTCTCATATAAAAAGTTGTTCTAAGTGGTGGATGTAAAGGGAAAATAAAGAAGTAGATGATTTGATATTTCTAGCTCTTCATTTATAAACTTAAAATGTTTATGGCATCATGTTCTTTGTAAACTAGCACTTGTATGCATTTTGTATTGGACTACTAACAAAAAATAATAATTGGGCCATCAGTTGGACCTCAAGTTACCAAACATTATTTTAAGAGAAATTCTTAGGAGTAGAGAATCCTAATTGCTTTAAAGCCTTACATTCCAAGTTGATTGTGTATCTACCATATTTTGTTAGGTGTTAAGACTAACTTGTCCTTTTACCAAAAAGTGACAAATACAACTCTTGAAGCATTTTTTGAAATTCCCTCAATATTTATTTGAGATCATCTTCCTTAACTAGATTATTGATAAAAATCTAAGATTTGGATTGTTGATCAAATTAATAGAAAATTTGACCTTTGAATATTTGCAAGTTAAACATGCTCACGTCAATAATTATATTTTTGTATTAAGAACAAGAGGATATGACTTCAACCAAGTATCAAACTAATTTTTTTTAGAAGCTCCCTCATTTGATTGATTACATAATATGATTCTAGATTAAATGCAAACTCTTTGATAAAAGTTCTATGGTGTCAAATCCTTAGGAAAGGTATTTTTCCTTAACAATTTTATTGCATCTATAGATCCTATAATTTTTGGAACACTTTTGCTTAATCCTTGATCTTTGAGTAATCTTCAACCAAGTATAGACCTTGATGCCAACCCTAAAAATCTATAATTTTATTTCCTCTACAAACCCTATTCCATTTCATGGGCACATTAATTGTTAACTAGGATGCACAACATTTTCAATATACCTACAAAGTCTATGGCAATCATTGGGCCAAATCTATCATCCTTATCCTATTATAACATTAGGGTCCATGGGTTGTTTGGTCATGGAGTACATATTTTATTCAATTAAATATGTAATCATAAATTATACAAAAGAGAAGTACAAGTACTAGAAATAGAAAATATGTACACCAAACTACTCATATTGAACATATATTAACTAGTGAATCTACGTTACTAATAGTGGTATCACATGCAATTAAATCTAGTATGCAATCTAAATTGTCATCTAATTTAAACCTTATCTTAATAACTAAACTTAACTCATTCAAGCTAATATAAGAACAACCACTTAGATCAAAATAGAAATCTCAATGAATAACTATTATTAAACTAGCAAACACCACATAATCAATATATAAGATTAATTACCTGTATATATGCAATAGGCCCAACCATGAGAATACAGAGTAGTCATTAAAAAGTTTGGAGATCAAATTGTGAATGTATTTTCTTTATTATTTCACAAACTAAGGTGCAATCGAATTTGTATGTCAATAAATGGTTGTTCAAGTGAATTACTATTTATATGATTGTTATCACCTATTAAAGGGGTTGTAATCACTATGCCTACTTATATAATAAAAAACAAGTGTTAAACTATCTTGGCCTATAAAAAAAATCAAGAGAAATTTTGTTCCTCACAAGCTTTGTCTACACACTTAATATTTACAATAATTATAATTGCATTACTAAAATTGATTCTTGAGTATAATCCTGCATGGATTTATAATATTTATGTTTGGAGGGTGTTAGGACTTGATTGTAGACATTGCTCCCCTAAAGATCTTGACAATTACTATAGCCATTGTCCCTATAGCTATCAATTTCATAGGATAAGCATTTTATAGTTTTGTAAACAAATATTCTATAGGCCAAAACTATAATCCTTATCCTATTATAACATGAGGGTCTATAGGTTACTCTACTCATGGAGTACTTGGTTTATTCAAATAATGATATACTCATAAATCAAACTACTAAAGAAGAACATGAGTACCAAACACAAAAAGGCATACACAAAATTACTCATATTGAACATACATTAAGTAATGGATCCACGTTACTAACAGTGTCATCACATGAAATTACATATTATGTGCAATCCAAATTGTCATGTAATTAGACCTTATCATAATAACTAAAGTTAACACATGTAATTATATAAGAACAACTGTCTAAACTAGAATAGAAAACTCAATTAATAATTACTATTAGACTAGCATACACTATACAATTGATATATAAGATTGGTTACCTATATTTATGCAATATGCCCAACCATAAGAATACAATGCAATTATTATGAAATCTTGGAGATCAAATTACAAATGTAGTTGCTTTATTAATTTACAAATTGAAAAAGAGACAATCCACTCTACATGTCCATACATGGTTTTTCAAGGGAATTACTACTTATATAACTACTCTTACCTATTAAAGGGGTTGTAACTATTATGCCTATTGATATCATAATAAAAAAATAAGTGCTAAAATAGATTGCAAGATGATATTTAAACTGCAAAAGTGATATTTAAACTCTTTGATAAAAGTTCTATGGTGTCAAATCCTTATGCAAGGTTTGTTTCCTTAATAATTTTATTGCATCTATAGAGCCTATATTTTTTGGAAGCAACACTTTTGCTTAAATATATCCTTGATCTTTGAGTAATATTCAACCAAGTTTTGACCTTGATGCTAACCCTAAAAATCTATAATTTTGCAATCTTGTCACTCTAATTTTATTTCCTCTACAAACCCTATTCCATTTGATGGGAACGTTAATTGTTAACTAGGATGCACAACCTTTTCAGTATACCTACAAAGTCTATTGTATACATTGGGCCAAATCTATCATCCTTGTCCTATTGTAACATTAGGGTCCATGGGTTGCTTGGTCATGGAGTACATGTTTTATTCAATTAAATATGTTATCAAAAATTAAACTACAAAAGAGAAGCACAAGTTCTAGAAATAAAAAATGTGTACACCAAACTACTCATATTGAACATATATTAAACTACTCATATTGAAAATATATTAACTACTGAATCTACATTACTAATAGTGGTATCACATGCAATTAAATATGATATGCAATCCAAATTGTCATCTAATTAAAACCTTATCTTAATAACTAAAATTAACTCATTCAAGCTAATCTAAGAACAACCACTTAGATCAAAATAGAAATCTCAATGAATAACTATTGTTAAACTAGCACACACCACACAATCAATATATAAGATTAATTACCTGTATATATCTAATAGATCCAACCATGAGAATACAAAGCAATCATTTAAAAAAATTGGAGATTAAATTGTGAATGTATTTGCTTTATTATTTTACAAACTAAGGTGCAATCAGATTTGTATGTCAATAAATGGTTGTTCAAGTGAATTACTATTTATGTGATTGTTATCACCTATTGAAGGGGTTTCAATCACTATGCCTACTGATATCATAAAAAACAAGTGTTAAACTAGCTTGGCCTATAAACAAAATCAAGATAAATTTTGTTCCTCACAAGCTTGTATACACACTTAATGTTATAATAATTACAATTACATTACTAAAATTTATTCTTGAGTATAATCCTACATAGATTTATAATATTCATGTTTGGAGGTTGTTAGGACTTGATTGTAGAATTGCTCCCCTAAAGATCTTGACAATTACTATAGTCATTGTCCCTATAACTATCAATTTTATAGGATAAGCATTTTATAGTTTTGTAAACAACCATTCTATAGGCCAAAACTATAATCCTTATCCTATTATAACATGAGGGTATATGGGTTACTCTACTCATGGAGTACTTGATTTATTCAATTAATCATATACTCATAAATCAAACTACTAAAGAAGAACATGAGTACCAAACACAAAAAGGCATACACAAAATTACTCATGTTGAACATACATTAAGTA
The DNA here is from genome assembly GCA_028583015.1 of Wollemia nobilis. Classification (NCBI taxonomy): domain Eukaryota; kingdom Viridiplantae; phylum Streptophyta; class Pinopsida; order Araucariales; family Araucariaceae; genus Wollemia; species Wollemia nobilis. Next base: position 2,171,927 of record JAQPPZ010001679.1, on the reverse strand, counting down.
ATGGATCCACGTTACTAAGAGTATCATCACATGAAATTACATATGATGTGCAATACAAATTGTCATGTAATTAGACCTTATATTAATAACTAAAGTTAACACATGCAATTATCTAAGAACAAATATCTAAATTAGAGTAGAAAACTCAACGAATAACTATTATTAGACTAGCGTACACTCTACACTTGATATATAATATTGGTTACCTATATTTATGCAATATGCCCAACCGTAAGAATACAATGCAATTATTATGAAATCTTTGAGATCAAATTACAAATGTAGTTGCTTTATTATTTCACAAATTGAAAAAAGAGACAATCCACTCTACATGTCCATACACGGCTTTTCAAGGGAATTACTACTTATATAACTACTCTTACCTATTAAAGGGGTTGTAACTACTATGCCTATTGATATCATAATCAAAATATAAGTGCTAAAATAGATTGTCCTATAAACAAAATCAAGAGATTTTATTTCTCACAAGATCATTTACATAATTAAATATTATAATAGTTACAATCACATTACTAAAAGTAGTTCCTAAGCATCAATCCTCCATGGATTTATAGTCTTCAAATATAGAGGTTGTTAGGACTTCATTGTAGATGTTGTTTCCTCAAATATCTCAACAAACCTTATAGTTATCATCCCTATAGCCATCAATTCCATAGGATTAAGCATTTTACATTTTTATAGGTAGGTTTTTTGTAGATGATCATTCTATAGGCTATTCAAATCCTATACTATAAAAGTATACAAGAAAAATAATATAAATCTTTCCATAGGAGTTATCAGTACCCATGTCATCAATACACAAATAGCTCAATAAAACTATGAAATTCAATTGTAAAAATTATTAGTTATACTATTAAATTGAGTTTCCATTTAATATCCATTTGGGTTAAAAAAAAGGGGAATTTTCATTAGCTTACTATAAAAAGGCAAGGGAAAACATTATAGAAAAAGTTGTAAACATATGTAAAAAGGTTATTTTTAATACTTATCATCTCCCCCTTCTCAATTGGTTGTATGTCCTTAGGAAACAATAATTACTTCAATTTGTATCCCTATTCCTATGCATCATGTGGCATCACCTCATTTACCACCATATTATCAAATCATTGTCTAGTTGTCACCCGTTAGCTTCTCATGTAGTGACACATGGTGACTTGCACATTTTCTCAAGGTACATATTTTTTTTTAAATTTCAAAATTTTTGGAGGATTTTGTGTAATTTTAGGGCCAAACTTCCAAGGGCCATAAATTTTGTATACAAAAGCACTTTGAACCCAAATCTTGCATGATATTTTGAGATCCCTATATTAGTATTGCTATTTTTGGCCATGATTACATGTAGGAATTTCTATTTGGGAAGGAAAAATATGGATCAACATGTGCCCTTGCTAAATGGTCTAAACTATACCACTTGGAAAATCAAGATTAAAGCTTTGCTCTAAAGCAAGGAGTTGCACAAATACATGAATGAGAAACATCTAAAGACTGATTGTAAAGAGAGAAAGCAACTATTTAGGGATAATAAGTATGAATCCCTTGGGATGATAGTTCTTCCTGTTGACAAGATCTATGAAACATATTTTAGTACCACTAAGTAATTACTTGACAAGTTTTAGGTGTTGTGTGATCGTATTGATTCCACATAAATCAGTAGACTGGAGGTGGATCTTGCTACCTTGACTATGAATTTCTTTGATATTGTTGATGAGTATATCAGTCTATTAAACAAGTTGCAAGATGATATTTAAACTTCCAAAGTGATTCCAAAGAGGACAATGTAAGAACAAGAAGCTACATATAGTTAGACATTTTTCTTTGCAACATTGTGTTCAATAATGTCTTAAATACATATGAAATAGTTGCTATTTTGTTTGATATGATTTGTTTTAAAATATGCTCATCCAAATGATAAAGTGCTCAAATACCCTCTTCATGATCAGGTTTGAAGATAATGACATGAGGGTTGTCCTCTCACCAATCAAATATGTGAAAGAAGTAATTAATTATGAGACTGACAAGAAAATAAAGCAAATTGAAAAGAAGACTAAGAAGTATTTCAAGAAGTCAACCTATAGATTTTTGAGATAAGGAATGACACAAAACATAGTTCTATCAAATTTATATCAATAAGCTTTAGGAAATGGTCAAAATGTGGGGTGTTGATGTTGTTCTCTTCTATGCCTAGAGTGAGGATAACCATGATGGTAAAACCTCATAAGTTCATATAATTATTAATTTGTCATACTTTACGTCCACTTATTTTTATGAATGGATTGCATATTCAAGGGAAACAAGGCACATGACTAAGCATTGAATCCTTCTACATGATTGCAACACACTATTTAGGAGAGCATGTTGTGATTGGATATGATTCTTCCTTACAGGTAACAGGTTATGATAAGATTAGTATTGGATCTTCTGCATTTTATGAGGTTCTTCATGTTCCTAATGTAGATCATAATATTTTATCTATTATCACATCATCCGTATAAACAAAAAGATGGAATTTTGGTTTGATCAATGGGTAAACAAGGACAATGATGATGAGTTCAAGATAATTACCTCTAGATTTTATGATGAGTCAAATTAAAATACAAATTTGATGATATAAATATTCCTATTTATTCCTTTTAAAAGATAGATGTTTTAGCCATGGTGGCACACACAAATGATAAGATTCAATGATGGAATCACAAACTTTGGTATCTTAGGTGTGGGTCATTAAGGTAGATCAATTGTCATTAGGTGGCTATTAGAATCCCTCATTTTTCCTCCTAGTGTTGCTTGCAAGGGACGTGTTTTGGGAAAGCATCATAGAGAGTCATTTTTAACAAGAACAATCAAACATACCACACTACACTTGGAGCTCATTAACAATAATACATATGGACCCATAGGTGCACCATCTCTTTTTGAAAACAGGTATATTTTTTTCATTTATGAATTCTCTCAGTATATATGGTTATACACTATTCATATAAAAATGAGGATTTTAAGAAATTCAAGGAGTTTAAAACACTAGTAAAAGATTAGCTAGAAAGAAAGATCAAGTGTCTAAATATAGATAGAGGAGGTGAATATATAAGTAATGCTTTTTATATTTCTTGACTCTTCATGGTATTTCCTTTCAAAGAAATTGTGTTTATAAAAAGAGCACTGCCACTAACTTGTAGGTAGTGGAGAGTCCCATCCTTCTAGTATGGGATGGGGGTGGACTAATTTTGTAACTCCTTGGGTAGTACATTGGTGATCCATGTTGGTCAATGGTTTTGGTTTCCTTCTCTCATCTATTTTGTTACCTTTTTACCATATTTTCTTTCTATTTCTACTTGTTAACTTTTCCAAAACTCTAAAATAAGGATAGAGGTGTAGTTAAGGGATGTTTTTATATATTTTTTCTAAAGCACACATCACAATGATCAACGATGTCATGATCACCAATTTAAGTGGTGATTATTTTTGTTGATGGATTTTAGGGTTTTCAATATATAATAATAATTCTAGAGCATTTTTACATATAAGGTTAAGATGACATATTGTCTTAACTGACAACTATGATTTTATAGTCCCAACAAGAATGTCATCTAACCATTAACTTCAAAAAAGAATTTTATTTGTTTCATATACTATAAATATCCATTTCAACCACTCATTTATTTATTATACATCTAACTATCAATCATTTTATTTCTAACACACTTATTTAATTTTAGAAAACTTTCATTTACTACCTTTGTTACTATTGTAGCATACAACCTTCTTTTTACTCTCTCTATCTCTCTTGTTCTTGTAAGTATAACCAAAGTCATTAACCATTGGTTTTATGTATTCCACAAAGGAGGACAAAACATTCCACTAGGATTTATAGTTAAATATTAAATTTATTCCTTGATTTCCAATAGAATTTTAGTCTCTTACATCAATCCAAGGTGTGGTCCTTCATTGTTATAGAGGTGACATTGTACGTAATATAGAATATGATTGAGTGTTTATTATGCTTATTATTGCAATATTTATGGATGGGATGGTTCGTTATACCCTAGGTTATTCAAAATTTCCTTTTTACATTAGGATTCAATCTCACATATGCTTTATAAATAATCTAAGTAATATAAGCTCTTTATTCTCATTCATTGATCTTTGCTTTAACTAGGATAGTTTTAGCTCAATTATTGCATGATTGCTTATCTTTCTATTAATTTAATATATTAGTTAGAGTATTTAAGTATAATTATATTAGTTCATATAATTCTATGAGAAAGCCCCTTTTTTCTACAACAACTTTGGTGATCCTCACACAAATTTACTTTATGAGACATTTGCCTTTTATTTTTTAGCCTAAAGGCTTTAGTTTTGGTTAAGTGTTATAGGTCTTATGTTAGCTACTATTTTTTGTTGTAAGTTTATTAGGTCTTGATATAGATTTATTCTTTCTCTAAGGGATTCTTTTAAAATCCATTTTGTTTTTCTATGAGGGTTTCTAGGAGTTTGTTGGCTTAATGGTTTGCTTGAGGATAGAAACATTGTCAAAATCCTAGTTATCTATAAGTAATTTTCTAACTTCACTTATGGCCCTTCCTACTTATTTTTATGGTATTAGAATGACTAGAATGTTTAGGAAGAATCAAATACAATAAATATAATATGATTTGGATCATGTAATTTCTCCAAAAGACTATTTTATCCATCCTTTCACTCTTGGTCATGACAATAATGTTCTTATTGAAGATTTAACTATTGGATAAGGAGATTCAAATTTTGATGATGATGGGGACCCAATTAAGAATTATTATGAGCTCTATTTATGTTACATAGGACCCAAGGTGACCTGAGAGTATCTCCATTTGCCAAAAAAAATGAACATCACATTTTACTATGATCACTGCTTAATGTGGCAATCATGACAAATCAAGCATGAATGCAAAGAATGAATGCAGGATAGCTTTGACTATAGTCTTATTCCTTTTCTAAGCCTAAATATAAAATAATATTTTAATACATGACTACCCTTAAAGAATGACTTTCTTATCAACTAGACAATCATATGAGAGATACTAAGAAGCAAATGGAGACCATTTAGAGAGAGATAACCAAAACGTTATAGGATATTATGCAAAACATGATGAATAACCTTTCTTAGATCATGAGTTTCAATAGGTATCTTTTAGTATAATGTGTTGTCTCTCCTTCAATACTAAACCCTTGATCCTCCTTCTCCACCTTTCCTAGCTATCTATGGGATGATTATGCCTTTGTTTATCAACCCTACATAAATCAAAGTCAATCTCTAAATATTTATGTGGAAGCCATGGACTTGTCTGGGCATGCTCCTAAATTAAATTAATGATGGAAAAAATAAATATCAAACATTTATTGATAAGTTCATTGTATATTATGGGTACTAGGTGCATAATGAAAAGGATTTGTTGATTTGTTTGCATCTTTGCCTAAACACTCCATTGATTTCCTATACACTTTTATCAATAAATTAAAAAAAAATTGATTATGATATGAATACAATGGAAGTAATGGATGTGTTTCTAAATTCCAAATAGGGACTTATGAAGTATATAACTTAGTTCTATAAGAGACAAAAAACGATTAAGTGTAATGCTAATATGATCCTAACTGAAGTGTCAACTACTAGAAAGTTTGTAAAAAAATTAGGTATCCTTTTCAAGCTAAATTCTAGGAACATAACTCATATGGTTTTCCCTTATTAGAAAAGGTCATACAATTTGTTTAAGTCCTTGAACTTTGGAAAAATAAAGATGGTTTTCAGCATTGATAAAACCAATAATGATAGTATGAACTTGTATTACAAAAAGATTCAAGGTTTACAAAAAACTTCTAATCATCCTCACAATTAGAGATTAGGTATCTATAACACTACATTCCTCAATCATAAACAAGAAGTTCCCAACCATAATCAACAACAAGGAGTAGATCATAATCAAGGTCAAGGGTTCAACCAAGGGGGTTATCAAAATCAAGGATACATCCATGTTCAGGGCAACCAAGGGTATAATCAAGTAGGGATTAGAGCAACCATAATAAAAATAAGATTCACCCCCAAAACCAAAATCTTGGACCTATAAATTCTTAAAATGCTACTCAAGTTAATCAACTCTTTGCCCAACCTAGCCCAAATAGAGAATACATTTCTAGTTAGCAAAATGTTACTCATTATGTCAATATATTAGAGGTGCAAATATAAACCATTACATCTTTAGAACAACATATTGCTTCTAGTATTAGAAGTGAACCCAAATATAAAAAGACCAACCTTTTAGGATAAAAAAGATAATAAGAACAAGGCTTAAGAACCTATTTGGGCAATGACTAGTCTAGCCATAAATGATAAGATTCCAAACCCTCATTTGGTCATCTACGAACCTATTAGAAATATGGAAATGTATGATAATACAAAACATTCCTGGAAAGGCCTCAACAAAGTCTACTAGTCCTGTCATTCTTAAAAACATTGAAAGACCATTATTAGCACCTAAAGCAATGATCATGACTCCCATAATTGAAAAACATTAGGACCCTAGTTAGCCCAAAGAATCACTATTTAAAGTAGTCATGAACAATAAAAAAACATGTAACATTATGGAAGAGTTATGTACAACCCCCTATAATATCCCAATACTTGGAATTACATAGGACATATCCTTATCAATGAGATTGATTAAGAGAATTATTAGATTAGATGAAGATGCCAAGACCTAATATATAAAAATCATGCCCACCACTCCAGGGTCTTATGAAGTATAGTACATTCAGTCACATAAAGAAAATCTTTGTATTGATGCACATACTAGCCCTATTTTGATTATGAAAATTCCTTTGAAAAACATGATTATTGTTGATAATTTGGTAAGGGATGATGATCCATCATTAATGATTATAGTAGAGTATAAAAAATAATCATGTTTTTCAAATCCTACATTAATGATTATAGTAGAGTATCAAAAATAATGATTATAGTAGACCATCATTAGGATTTGAGTGATGAATGCATGTGTTATGTCACTGTTCTTGATAGATGAGCTAAAGATCCTTAAAGAAAATTTCTTGTCTACTAGAAACTATTGTTATGCTTATAAGGGCCATCCACAAGATCTTATGGGTTGTATTTGACTACCACTTTTAGTTTGGCCTAAATAAATAAGAATGAATCTTATGGTATTTGATTTCAAGACCAAATATAATATGTTATTAGGTAGACCTTAGACTAGTCATATGAGAGTCATAAATTCCTCTACTTATCAAGTGGTTAAGTTTACGTGTGATGATAAAGTATTCACCATAGAATAAGATTTAGATCCTTGAGGGCCTTGTCCTCCAAATAATAAAAGTTGCTTTATTCCTTCTATGGATAAGAAATATAAAGTTCCAATCTATGAACATAAGCAACAATGGAATTTTAGAAGGAAGTTGTACAAGGGGCACCCTAAATTTTATTTACAATATCCCCACAACATGTATGAATTGGAAGACAATTGACTTGATATGGATGTTATTATCTCCTTCCTTAAAAGAGAGGTGAAAAATTACCATCATTGTTGAAACCTAAGAATAGGGAAGATCCTATCGTATTATCAACAATAAGCTACATAAAATCCCACAAGGATGTTCTTACACTAAAGTAAGTAATATTTTGTGTTGATAATTATTTTTATCAAAAATTTAATATTTAAAACCAGGAATGCTTCCTCTAATAATCATGTTTCTTATTTTAGGGTTGGGCATTATCACGTATGCTCAACAAAGGTTCTTATTTTAAGTGATGATGAATATTATTGTAGTGAAGTTTTCACTACAATGGAGTAGGTTCCTTCCCTAAAAAGGAGATAAGCAAAGATTGTTGTCCAAGCCAACTAGATGAGGGGCCTTGAGTCTCTGTCCATTTTCCAATTAGTTGATTAAAAGAAATTATTTCAAGGGACAGTATGTGCCAAAGACTAATGACATGTGAAAGCTCCCCTCACATTGAGGTAAATTCATCCACCCAAATCAAGCCATCCAAGGATTTGAGCTTTCTCAATAGTGACTACACCTCATCCCATCATCAAGAGGAACCCTCGAGGCTTCTTAGTGGTGACCAAAGGGGTTCCACTTCCTACATCACTAGCTATATGACCCTAAAGTTGAGTTACCTTCCTCCAACAATTGGGTTGCAACACCCTATACACCCAAGGAGAGTTGCTCAAGGGCATGATCAACATACTCATTACGGGAAACCCAAGGGACTTGGAGAGAAGGAATATGGGGGACTAGAAGGATCAAGTAAGGATTTAGCAAGGCCAACACACCTTACTAATATTCATAAGGGTTCCTTAGAGGCTCAGATGTGGGAGGGGTGAGAAGAGCATGAAAAAGCCACTATGGGTCAGAAGCATATCCATCAAATAGAACTTGGTGGAGTTTTGGGTAGAAGCACCTTCAAAGAATCAACCATTAGAAGAACAAGGACATAAAGAAATATGATAATTAGATCAAGGGCTAACCAAAAGTTGGGGAAAAGGCCATCAGAGCAACTAGATTATCAGAAAGGATCCCTAAACCCTATCAAATTTTGAGGAAGCCAACAAAAAAAATAAGTCACCCAAAATAGGTTGAAGGCCAAGGGAATGCAAGATCTTATAATGGGCCTCATCAATCGAAGCTAAAATTTGAGCTCAAATATCCATGAAGGAAGGTGGGCACATTAAATGACCCCTTTGAAAAGAAGACCATGCTGCCTAAGGAGAAATTTATGGCTACTTAACTCCTTGCAACTTTGGACTTCCCATAATTTAATGCAACTTAATCCTCTAAATCCTATAACTAGAGTTGACGTTGGAGCTCCCGTACACATTATTTTTGAAGGGAAAATTTGAATTTAAAACTTTTATTGTAAATATTATAAATAGTAGATCATGTATATAAATAAGAAGGTTGGATTTGTTATTGTGTCAAGCATCTAACTTGTGGTATTTACTTTCTTCATTTTCTATTCTCTTGCCTAGTCTAGACTCAAACCTTGAGCTAGTTATATGTACAACCTTGAGCCTCTTTTAATTATACATGTCATTTGTATGAGCAAACCTATGTTGAACTTTCAGTCATGCATTGTTCATGTGTTCATTTATCCCACTGAATTGAGATAGAAATTGTATTTTCTTCCTTGAAACATTGCCACCCTTTAGATATGCTAGTTAGGTCATTTTTTTATTACACTTTACTTTATGTCATGTTGCATTTTTCTTTCCTCTAATTCTTTCCCTTGAAATAATTTTATTAGGAGTAAATTAGCTTAGCAAAAAAATGACAAGTGCTAAAGAAGACATCCAAAAGAAAGGAACTGGCCTTGGGTTAAAAACCCTAAATATCATTTGGTAGGGACTACATCCCATGCTCTCCCAAATCTCCCAAGACTGGTGCCCCACATGAGGTGTAGGGCATCAAATGCACCTACTCGATAAAGGTGATAGACATCAAAGTTAAAATTGTAGGAGACAATGCTTGGGGAGTGCAAGGGGGTCACTCCTAGCCCTCCAATAGTTATGTTGATGTAAATATTTGTGAATTTTCTTATAGAGACAATAGTAATTGATTTTATTAATTTATGATTAGAAACTATGAATGAAATATCTTTAAAACTAAGCTAGATAGGTATAGAAATGTTATTGTTTGTTACGAAATATTATTCTCATAAACATAAATCATTCACCAATATGTAAAAATATCAAATTATTCATCCACAAATAATTATCCATAATAACAATCCACATAATGAGATAGAGATAGATAATACCCTTAAGGTAGGGAAACATAAATAATACTCCTTAAGGAAGGAATAACTCCACAATATCTCCCAAGATGAGAGCACCACTTAGAGAGGGCAAAGTCCCATAAGCCACTTCATGGGTAAAGACAATTACATATGATTGATCTCCATGATGATTACAATGATAAATATTCCTTCTTTATATATCCATATTCTAATTCTACTTTGGGGAGTCAACTACTAATATAATATTATTTTAGCTCTAAAATTCTTGCACTCCTTTCTTTCAGGCTAATGGATCCGTGCCTTGAAGGGGAATGGGAGAATGATAGGTCTACACCTCGAAGAGAGACACTTGAGTTTGTATCTTATTTGGTGATTTTTCGACGAATTATTTAGGGTTCACTAGGAAGCATTTCTTGGCAGTTTCCACGTCTATGTTTAGGAGTTTGTTTGATGTGTTCCTTTTAATTCTCACAATCACCTAGTTTTGGCCAATGCAACTAAACTGTGCTAAATGCAATTAAATTTTCAATGAATACAGTAGACAGTAATAAACAAATGAAAATATAATGCAGATACTTAATTATTAAAGAATTTGATATTCTTACTCGGTCTAGAAGTCTGATGAAGATTCTGATTTTTGTTGCAGGTAAGATCGTATGCATCAGGTCAAGATAGTATGCTTCTAGTTAGGATTGTGTCATCCAATCAATGATCAGAAGATCCGATCACAATAAAAACCTATAGTTTCATGAATAGAGTGCAAAAATAGAAAACCAGGATATGCTACAGATTTTACTAGATAGAAATTAGATTATATATGATCTATTGAATGTCTTAATACAAAGATCTAACATGTATGTGCCTTAAGCTATATGAAATATGCAAGTGTGTAGTTTGGTGAACTCCAAGGATGAAAATGATTAAATCTAATATTGTATGCAATGGGAAATGATAAAGTATATGATAAATATGCAAATGAGAGATTAAGAAAGGTAAACCAACACTTGGAATTGCCCCCAAGTGATCTGTAAGCGAGATCGTAACCAAAAAATAAGATCATACACAAAACAGGGCTGATCATATTCTCTGATCCTGCAGGAAACAAAAAACAACTAGGACTAATGCATAAATTACAATGATTTACATGCAAAAATTATGTCACGAAGTTAGGAGAAATTTGAGGGGAGGGATGCCTGATTAAATAGGTTGAACTAGAAAGGAAAAATAGGTTGAAAATAGAATAGTTTGCAAATCCTTCCAAGCTAGGACTGATTGATGGATCCGATCCCGTAACTGCTGCACGGTTGCACAAATAAAGACAAAAAATGTTGTAACTAGTTTGTCATTTTGCCAATTTGAGTTTTTCTATTTTGGGTAAGATATTTTTATTTTGGGCAAGATCATACGTACGATTACAAAGATCATACACATGATCATATGTACGATCCTAGATATCTTACGTAAGATCTCATCAGTTTAACTCAATTTCACCAAGGAAGCACAAAAATTGAGGCAACAAGTTAAAAAGTTGTTTGAATTAATTTTTGAATATTTTTGACTTTAATGCAAATTATTATGGGTTAAATTTAGGGTGTTACATTTTTCCCCCTCTTTAGCGCATTTTTGAAAACAATGTGTTAAAGAAAAGAATGGTACGTCTTACGAGAAAGCAAAATTTTATTGCAAAAAAGTTTAAAATCTGAAGTTTTATTGTGAACTGCATTAGGTGTGATACCCCCTTCAAGTTTTTACGTCAAATCCTTCATTTGAAGAAAAACTCAAAAAATTTTGCATTAAGGGTAAAATAAAAATAGAAAAGGGGTTAAAACTCAATTCATTTGTCATTTGTCTTTTGTTGCTTTGGAGCTCTGGAGAAAACATGGCAGACGTTTCTCATCACGTTGATTTGGTCCAAGCAGGAAACCGAGCTTAGGGTAAGTATTTTTCTTTCTTTTAGCTTAGATTTTTCATGTTTTTCTCTTTAATTTGATTTAATTTTGGATTTTAAGGGCATGACTAAAGATTTCGCAAGATCATAGTAATTTCGTGATATCGTATGACACAATATCGATGAAATCAACCATATTTCACAATATCATATCATACAATATCGACAAAATCGATCTGATCAAGGTCAATATCGAACCTAATATGGTGATATCATAGAGTACGATATCGTAGAAGTCGATACGATATCGCCCGCTCTGATATGATTTTACACTTTTTAATTCAATCAAATTTTTTTAGATCCGATCACTGATTAAATTTGTGTTACTTTGTTTTTATTGATAGATGACATAACTAAAGAATCAAGAGTGGAGATATGCTACTCTCTAGGCAAATTTGGCTGCTCTCTCAGCTGATGATAGAACATGCTTAGAGGTGGTGGGGCTGAGGCATATGGCAGAGATGCCACAAATCCTAGTGGATATGAGATTGTTGATGGCTCAGGAAGAAATATGGTACCCAGAGTCCTCATGCTTTAGACTACCGACAAAGGATATGACTCCCACACTAGAGGATTTTTGGAGGATTTTGAGGATACCAGTGAGGGGTGCTCACATAGCTGCATCTGGAAACCAAGGCCAGGCATTGAGAAGGTTGACAAGAGACCCCAACTTCTTATTGAAGAAGGGCAGGATTAGCATTGATAGGCTCAAGGAGATAGAGAGAGTCTCTCGTTTGATAGTTTGTTGAGTGGCATCGTGGGAGGCCTTATATTGTGCCACCTCAACGGATGCCACCTGCCATGGACCTTGGCAGAGATGATCTATGATATGCACGATCATAGCATACAATTATTAACATTGTCATATCCTAGCCATTTCCTTGTGGATAATAAGGAGTAGACCATCGATGTTGAATTTTATATTTTTGACATAATTTCTTAACATCTTAACTCTTAAAGCATGTTCCATTATTTGATATGAGAGTTGATGGAATTCCAAATCTACATATGATTTGATTAAAGATAAACTTAGAAACTTGGACTCTTGTACAAGAAGCTAATGGCATAGCTTCTACCCATTTTATAAAATATTCTATTGTTGTTATAATGAATTTATGACCATCAAAAGAAATAGGATTAGTTTTATCAATAATATGTAAACCCCATTTAGAGAAGGGCCAAGGAGATGAAATAACTTGAAGTTCCTGAGCAGGAGCGTAAACAAGGTTTGCATATCTTTGACACTTGTCACAATGATGCACATAATCATTAGCGTCCTTTTCTATGGAAGGCCAAAATATCCCATTTGAAGGAGTTTCTTAGCAATGACACTTCCACTAAAGTGTCCTCCATGGGATCCATCATGGGCTTCACCTAAGGATTTCTTAGACTCTTCTAACTTAAGACATCTTAATAGGATACCTTTAAAGGATATTTTGCATAGGATATTACCAAAAATTACAAAGCAAACAACTTGCTTACGTAATAACCTACATTGATTTCTATCTAATCCTTTTGGAAAGGTTCCATTTTGGAGAAAATTAAAGACACTTATATACCAAGGTTCTAGGGTTGTTTCATTAATCATAAACACATCTAATTGTTCTAGACATGACTTAGAGGAAGCAGGATCTTGGAGTTGGTGAATAATGATAGTAGCATACTCATAAACCAACTCCAAAGGTAACAAAGAAGCAACTGTAGCCATGGCATCAACGGTACAGTTGCTATTGCGAGGGATGGCTTCTAAAGTTACTTTCTCAAACAATGAAATAAGCTTAAGAACATACTCCTTATAAGAGCGGATCTTATCATATCATGTTTGGTAAATTTTTTTGATTTTATTTATTAAAATCTAAGAATCTTCAAAGACTAATAATATTTTAATTTTCAAGGCTAAAGCGGCTCGTAACCCAAGGATTAGAGCCTCATACTCTGCAGTATTATTATTACAAGCAAATTGTAATTTTAAAGACAAAGGAATAAGGTGTTTTTGTGGAGATATTAATATAATAGTGGCACCTGCACCAATCATGCATATAGCTCCATCAAAATACAAAGACCATGACTCAAAAAAATCGTCTTCTAAGTTAAGGTACTCATATGGAAATTCTATAGTTATAGGGTCAGTAGACTCTAAAGGTGCAACAACTAACTGATCAACTATAACTTGGCCTTTAATAGATTTTTGGCTGATAAACATAAGTTCAAACTCACTCAGAGCAAGAACCCACTTAGCTATACACTGTTGAGTGGTGTTTTCACCCAGTTGTGAAAGCACACTCTCCGGTAGGATCTGAGTCCCAAAATCCTCTGCTTGTAAAGAAAATAACTTTCTCCAAGGTTCCTATTATGTTTAAATGATGCTGTTCAAATGAAATGCCAGGAATGTCTTAGGGTTTGCAAGTGGATGTTAACAAGGGGCACTGATGGTTTATTTAATTTGAATTTCTAGTGGACTCAAAGTGAACAAACCTATTCTAATCTTCAGTTTTGATAGATTTTCAGTTGCTTATTCAAATACGATGAATTAAACCGCATGAAATAAATTAAGGGTTTGAAAAATAAAACAAAGTAAATGGAAATAAAACTAACTACAGTTCGAATGTTGTCATCAACTCGATGAAACCGAAGATATTGAGGTTTTATGCATGCAACCTAACCTAATGAACCTACAAATTCGCACAATCCAAATAAATTAGGTGTTGGTTTCTAGGGTTTCTACTGTAATTCCAGATTTAGGCATTCACATGAAGCAACCAAGCACACTTGCATTAAACTTCACCTAAAAGCCTTAGAAATCTAGAATGAATGATAAAACATTAAATCATGCATGCACAAAATGACTCCTTTCTCATCAATGAGATGCCAATACTCTGTATTTCTGTATTAAATGATGTATCAATTACATTTACAGATTGTTCCAGGCATAAATGTTCTAGAACAAAAAGAAGGAAATTGCCCAAGTGCAGGCCTAGAATGGCATAAAGCCTTTGTCTCTGCAACTCTGCAAGCAACAATTTCCAACCTCTTCTTTCAATCTACGCTTTTGATTTTATACTAACTGAAATGGCTCTTCGATTCCCTTTGTCGCTTCGTTTCACCTTCCTGCAAGTGACCTTTCAAATTCCCACTTTTTCCTTACTTTCAATTCATGCTGGATGCCCAAACGTGCGAAATCTTCCATTACATGTAACGTTCCTGCAATTCTGACACCTATACGCCACGTGTCCTGTGTTTTCTGTGCCTTCTGTAACGTTTTCCTGTGCAAATCACGACAAAAACTGCAAGCAGCCTGTTCACCTTCTTAGCCACGAAAACGCGACATGTCGCAAAATCGCTACATGTCGCGATATCGCGACGCCTTCCTCGCCCGTGTGCCCTCGGTAGCTACTTGTAGCGATATCGCTATCGCTTCTATTCTGAGCCTTCCTTCCACAAACTGTAGCGAAATCGCTATCGTTTCCCCTTCGGACCTCTTTGGCAACCTTAAGTCATGAAATCGCGACCATTATCACTCTCTTGCCTTCTTTCAACAAGCTGCCGCGATATCGCTACCGCTTCCCCTTCAGACCTCTTCGACAACTTTACATCATGAAATCGCGACCATTTATTCGTCTGTACACTTTAGCTGCAATCGGTCATGAAATCATGATGCCTTTCCGCTTCGAGTCCCTTCGCTGTTTCCTGTCGCGATATCGCGACGTTTTTCCGCTTCGAGTCCCTTCGCTGTTTCCTGTCGCGATATCGCGACGTTTTTTCGCTTCCGTACACTTTGCCAAAACACGTCGCGAAATCACGACACTTTTCATCATTCGTACGCTTCGGCAAAACACGTCGCGAAATCGTGACCATTTTCATTCTTTTCCAGCGGCATGTCACGATTTTGCGACACCTTCTCTTTTCTTCTCAGTGACATGTCACGATTTCGCTACACCCTTTCACTCTTTTCCAGCGATATGTCGCGATTTTGCGACAGATTTCAATTTTTCTTTTCTTTCTCCTTTTCGGCAGCGATGGAGCTACATGTCGCGATTTCACGACACTTTCCTGTTTCCGACAGCGATGGCGCGACAAGTCATGATTTCGTGACACTTTCAACACTTACGCATTTTTTCTCTTTTCTTCAATTTTAGCATTTGGGTCACCGAGATTCTTCTCTGCAAGCCTGCAAAAAGGTGGGTCCCCAATTTTGGGGTGTGTTGTGGATCAACCACAACAAATGGCGACTCTGCTATCAAATGCTCTTGAGCATTTTAGTAAGAACCCAACTTGAAACATATCACAAACTCGCAAACATATGTTAGCACATAAGCAATATAACAAATGCCCAAAGATCAGAAGTACATGAATCATCAGAATCATCAAGTATTAGCTCAGTGTGTGCAATGAATTTCTTTTCCTATCATTTGACATTGATCCACACTTCATTATCATTTTTGCATGAATGCATATGTGGGATGGTGAATGATTTGTGTACCCTAATGAATGTGCTGGGAGATTTTTTTTTTTTTGCTTTTGTAAAAGGCATAGTCATTCTTCTATTATCAGGTACAAGCCTTCAAGATTGCCAAACCCTCTTAAGATCCACTAATTCATTACCTTATTATATCCCAAAGTTGGTTATGAGTCCCTACTATCTGGAACCCATGTGCAAGTGAATGTGAAATCAGAACTTTGGGGAATCAGACTCTCAACCAATCGAGATGAGAGTTTAACCCTATCCTTACTATTCTGATTTAGAGTTCATTACCTCACTTTAAGCAAAATAATTAAACCAATTATGTAAGAAATGGTCATGCTAGTCTAACCCTCTGGACAATCAGTGGTCTTGTTTTTAGGCAAGACATGATGCCATGCATGGGCACATCTAACCCCACAATCCAAAACTTATCTTCATTTCTTTGGACCTTGGGGATGACTACCCATCCTTTGCAGAGGACAAGTAGTACGATCCTTCCAATCCAATATAAAGATGAGATGGGAAATTTTTTTTTTTTACTTCTTGGACCTTAGGGATGACTACCCATCCTTGCCAGGGACAAGTAGTACGATCCTTCCAATCCAAAATTTAGATGTAAATGGAAAATATTAATTTTATTGCTTAGACCTTGGGGATGACTACCCATCCTTTGTAGAGGACAAGTAGTACGATCCTTACAATCCAATATTTATTATGAAATGAGACATAGGAGCTTTGGGGAATCAGATTCTCAACCTAAGCGAGATGAGAATTTATGCCCTATCCTTACTACTCCATGTGGGTCAAATCAAAGCTTTGGGGAATTGGATCCTCAACCTAAGTTTGATGAGGATTTAACCCTATCCTTACTACTCTGATTTTAGGCTTTAATCTCTATGGAAGTGGTCAAAACCACTGTTTTAAGGATCATGTTGCATAATAGGATAGACATGAAAAACTTCTTTCGCCCAACCTTTTCCTCCAAGTTAGGTTTTGATCATTTTGCTCAAGATCCTTTTTAATATATGAGACGTGCTTGGTTCTAGATATCTCAAAACTCGGTTTCCAACCTTAGGATTTACTTACATATATGTTATAACACAACCCTAAGAGGATTTGACATACTTTAATGGCTTGTACCTAAGATGCATATGTAACTAAGATGAGATGTATGTAAGGTGAGATGGAACATGAATGCATTATTTCTTGAATTGCAAATGAAATGATTTGTCATGCAAAACCGACTCTTTCATGTATCACAAAATCAAACAATATAACTTAAAATATTTTATGTTACTTGTGGAGCTTTTACAAGATAATTCCAATATTTCATATTCTCCTAACCTTAAGCATAAGTTGACACCTCAATTTTTTATTTATTTATATATATATATATATATATATATATATATATATATATATATATATATTTTTTTTTTTTTTTTATTTTTTTTTCAAAACAAAACATGTCAATTGAAATCAAATCTAGAATCAAAATCCTAACTAGACTAACAATCCTAAACAATAAAAACAAAATATGAAAATCCCCACCAAAACCAAAAGAATAATATCAAAATATCACAACCTAAGGGCTAAAATAATGCTTTAAAATCTGCCCATTAACCGGTAGCATGAAATCTCTCTCTTTTAAGGTTTTTAGCCTGAAGGTATTCTTCCCAAGAATCTCTGAAATCTGATATGGGCCTAACCAAAGACAATCAAACTTTTGATGATTCCCTTTTTCCTCATGTCTTTTGTCCCATAGTAATACCAAATCTGAAATTCTGAATGATTTAACTTTGGCCCTTCTATCAAACCATCTCTTGATAACTTCTTGGTGTTTATTCATGTGATTCATGGCCTCTTCTCTCTTTTCATCAAGGTGCAACAACTGGCTCAACCTGGCTTCAACTTGATCATCTGTCCCCAAGTACTCTTGTATGAAATGTAAGGTCTGCAACTTCAAATTTGCTTGGAAATATTGGGTCTTGCCCATAGACCAAATGATAGGGAGTATTCCCTATGGACTCTTTCACTCTGGTCCTATCTACCCAAAGGGCAAACTTTAGTTGGTCGTGCCAGTCCCGAGGGTTCTTTTCCAACAACTTCTTAATAGTATTCAACAAATTCTTATTTGAAGACTCGGCCAACCCATTTCCTTGAGGATAGTAATTGGATGCAAACTTTAAGCTCACTTTGTTATCATATGCCCAATCTGCAAATTGTGTAGAAATAAAAGCTTTACCATTGTCACTGACAATAGAGTCGGGCATTCCAAATCTTGTTATAATTTGATCCTCAAGAAATTTAATCACAACATCCGTGGTGGCATGTTTAGTAGGAATCGCTTCATCCACCTTGTACAATTAGTCTGTAGCTGTCAAAATGAATTTATGAGAATCAAAAGAATTTGGGTTAATAACCCCGATGAAATCTAGTCCCCACTGTGCAAATGGTCTCATTTCAACTACAGGTTGCAACGGCATGGCTGCATTTCTCTCTCTATTTGCAGCCACTTGACAGATATGACAAGATCGTACATGGGTATGCGCATCCTTGAAAATATGTGGCCAGTAGTATCCTACTCTCAGGATTTGATGTGCTGTAGCATTGGCTGCACCATGACTAGTTCCATGTTTCCCATGAAATTCCTGCAACACCCTGGCAGCTTCTTCTTTGTTCAAGCACCTCAGGTAGATACCTTCATGATTCTTCCTGTAAAGCACACCAGATTTCATCAGATAATTAACAGAATTAATCCTTAAGGCTCTTCTCTGTGTTGAATTCAGATTAGAAGGACACTTACAGTCAATAAAAATTGCACAACATCAACATACCAGTCATCCTTAGCCATGTATTTTGTATTTGAGCATTGGCCTGTTATTTGCGGATTATTTTCTACGATCGCCTTCGCCAGTCCCTATCCTCGAACTAGTTTCATTGGTTGGATTTCGAGATCAAATTCTTGGATGGTTGAAATCCATTTTCCTCTCTTCTCACCTAGTTCATTCTGTAAAAACATGGTCTTGACAGCAGAATCGGGCACGATGGCAATAACTCTACTATGTACGATGTAGTGCCTAAATTTTTTCATAGTTTTGAAAAGTGCATACATTTGCTTATCAAGGATTGAATACCTTAATTGAGCATCTTTCGGGGGGCACTTAAAAATGCTATGGGTTTTTCGGCACTATCCTCGCCTTTGTGGGTTAATACACTCGCAAAGGAGTGTTCTGATGCAAAAGCATAAATATAAAAAGGCTTGGAGTAGTCTGGACTTATAAGGACAAGGGCTCTGGAAATGGCATCTTTGATGTTCTGGAAGGCCGCTCTGCTTTCCTCGTTCCATTTTACATCCACATCTTTCTTTAGCATCTTGTTCAGAGGCTTGGCTATCTCAGCAAAGCTAGAGATAAAGTTCCTCACAAAATTAACCTGCCCAAAGAAAGATCTCAATTATTTCTTACTACTCGGGAGAGGTAGGTTTTGGATGGCTTGTATCCTTTCTGGGTCGATGGATATGCCCTCTTTCGAAATAATGTGACCCAGCAATTTTCCTTCTGTCACTCTGAAAATGTACTTTTTGGGATTTAAGGAAATTCCATGTTCTCTCGCATCTTTGAAGCACTTTCTTTAAATCTTTGACATGATCCTCTCTCTTCTTCGAGAAAACTGGGATATCATCCACATACACGATGATGCATTTGCCTATGAGCCCTTTGAATGCGTAATCCATGGCACGTTGAAAAGTTGCACCAACATTTAACAGTCCGAACGACATTCTCTTATATGCAAATGTCCCCCACTTGGTAGTGAAGGCTATTTTCATCCTGTCATCCGGATGTATAAGAATTTGGTTGTACCCCGAATATCCATCGAGAAAGGACATCATTTCAGATCCATTTACCATTTGTAGAATTTCATCGATTGATGGAAGTGGATAATTATCTTTTTGAGAGGCTTTATTAAGATTTCGAAAATCTATGCACAGCCTAATCTCTCCACTCTTTTTTCTCACTGGAACGAGGTTAGCCACCCAGGTTGAGTGCCTAACAGGAAAAATGATTTTCTCTTCCAATAATCTTTTAACCTCCTTTTCGATCAACGACTCCAATAGCGGGTTAACAACTCGTTGTCTTTGCCTAAAAGGCTTGGAGTCTGGCTTCAAAGGGATGGTATGTGTGATAATGTTTTGGTTGTAAGTCTTTAGCTCATTGTAGTTCCAAGCAATACCATCTATGTAATGCTTCAATGCTTGTATTATATTGCTCCTTTCTTGCTCTGTACATGCATTTGCTATGTACACCTCCTTTGGATTGTCTGCGCTCCTTAGATTAATTGAATCACAGGCATCTTTAGGGAGTGGGACACTTTTTCCTTTCTTGGTCTTGCATCCCATGTCGAACATATTTTCCAATGAAACCACGTCTTTGGGAATTTTATTGGATTTATACGCAGTTTCAATTTCATCTTCTGTTTCATCCTGCCACCTTTGCTCCTCATCAATCACCTGATTTTCAAAAATACCCGAGTTTGTGACAAATTTGAAAATATGTCTGTCACTTTCAAAAACTTGGAAATTCTTTACATTATCGGGTATTGATGGACAAGGAACCAGTTCAATGGAAAACTTTTTACATCTTCTTATATCAACCGGATTCAACATGCCCGCGGCGACTGCAAGAGAGTCTGCTATTCGATTTCCTTTCCTAGAAATAAGGGCTATGTTGAATGCATCAAACTCCTCCATGAGGTCCATAACCATAGTTCTATAAAGGCTTAGTCTCCTGTCACGACATGTGTACTGTCCTTTGATTTGCTTGACTACCAACTCAGAATCTCCCAAAACCTTTAAGCATTTAACATGTTTGCTCAATGCTAGACGTAAACCATAGATCAATGCTTCGTACTCTACCACATTATTTGTGCAAGGAAATTGCAGTCTATAAGCAGCTAGCAATGGTTTGCCTCCTGGACCACTGAGCTCGACTCCAGCTCCTGCTCCCTGTCTAGACTTTGATCCATCGAACTTGAGCAACCACGTGTAATCATTTTCTTCAAAAGAATGACCATGACACATTTCTTCTTTAAAATCTTCAGCAACTTCCTCAACATCAAGTGCATAGACTCCTAAGTCTGGCTCAGAAAACTGAACTTCATTCGGCTTGTTAAAATCTGTTATAATCTCTTTAAGCCTCGGTTCGTTTTCCACTCTTATTTGATTTGCAATTCCCTTCCATGGTAGCCACATATGCGAGCGATCTGTTGCAAAATAGCCATTCGTAGTTTTCATCCAATCCCTAGCAAGTAACATTCCATACCTGCTTGGGATATTAACCACCAAAATGTCTACAACCTGCTGAACCCTGGGTTTAGAATTCAATTGGATCTTGACATCATATAGAGTTCCTATCATATTTACCTCCGATCTGTCCAGTTACAGGACTGTACATTTGGATGAAACAGGCTGCAAACCTAGCATTTTACATATTTCTGCAGGCATGAGGTTGCTCGTGGCACTCGTGTCCACCAAACGAGTTATGCAAATTCTTACCCGCAATTCTCGAAGTCAATAAGAATGGCGGGACATCCCTTCTCTCCTTTCGCAAAATAAGATGGGATTCAACTCTTTTTTCCTTCCACATCGGATCAGGTGAGTTCAAAGCTCTTATCAACGCCTCCTTTTGACCAGGCAATCTAGCTGCGTCCAGGAATGAAAGGCTAGATTTGGACTTCTTCATATCCTCCACTACGTCATAGTTTGGTTTTTCGAATTTGACTGTCTTCTGGACGTCATTAGACATTTCTCTTCTGAGTGGAGGGGGAGGGTTGTTACTTGCCTTTGTATCTAGAGGAAGAATAGAATTGTTTGGAGGTGTTGATGAGGTTTTAGGGGCTTTAGACTTACTTCTCAAATGGTATCCATGGTTCCCCTTTCTAAAATCTCGAAAAGCTTGCACCTCCTGTTACGAATTTCGTCTTCTTCTTCCTCACTCTCACCTTCTTGATGATATACAGTTTCCATCACCATAATATTATCATCTTGGTGTTGTGATGGACTCTCATTTGATACCAATTCCAAATCATCAACTTGTGCTTGAAGACAATGAGTGTATCTAGCAATCTCAGGACAATTCCTCTCATTGTGTTCTTTTGTGTTATGTAATCTGCACCCCCTTTCCCATGCCAAATCTGAAAGATTCAAAAGAGAATTGGATTGGCTAGGGCTTGCAGAAGCATCTAATTGATTAGCAATGGGAGCGGGAACTCCCCCATTGTTAGGCTTAGTGTTCCAGTGCCTCCCTCTATTGTTAAAATTTTGATTTGGGTGAGGGGCATGGGACTCATACTTCTGTTGTTGAACCCTGTCATTGCTCAGTTTATGCACTAATTTCTTGAGCTCTTCGACTTTCGAATAAACATCCTTCGGTGGAATCATATTGTTACTAACCCCCGTTGGATTCACATAATTAATGGGATCTTGATTCAACACTGGGGTCGGGTTCTGAGGAATTGGATTCCCGTATGGATTGAAACTTTGAATCGGGGTAGGATTTGGAAAAGGAACTATGGCTTGAGGATTGAAATGACTAGTTCCTTGCATAGTAGGTTGACTGCTCTGCAAAAATGCAGGGACAGGTGGAATGGCTGTGATTGGTTGGATTGGAATGGGTGCATACGCGGGTGTTGGTGGATACGGCTGCTGATATGAAAAGGCGTTCATGCTTGGCATTTGTGGTGCCAAGAGTTGATTTGCCTGGGGAGCTTGACCATATAGAGCATATTGTCCCATCACAGGCGTCTAGGTAAACCCGTAGCCTTGTGGCGTCATTTGCTGCTCGATAGTCATGGCTTCGTTATAGGCTAAAGCCAGCGTTGTGACTTGAGGATTGCGCCTTGCAAACATGGCTGTCATGGGGTCCAATGCCCCAAAATATATCTGCAAAGCCACTGTGGGATCGATGGCAAAGTGCCTAATTGCTCTATTATAGCACTTTTGGAATCTTTGATTAAACATTCTGATTGGTTCCCCTTGGTTCCTTTTGCATGTAATAAACTGATTGTAAATAGTTGCGGGATCTAAGGGTGACCTAAATTGATTGACAAAGGCATTTTCCATTTGTGTCCAAGAGGTGATTGAACCAGTTGGCAAGCATATATACCATTCATACGCTATTGGATCTAAGCTCATGGGGAAAAGTCTACAGGCCACATCTTCATATTGAACTTGCGACCTAATTAAAACATCCCTATAGGCTTGGATATGTTCTTCTGTTGTTCTTAGGCCGTCTGGCTTGTATTTAGGCAGAAATATTTCAATGTTCTTGGGGATTTCATGGATATCCCCAACAATATTCAAAGGAGTATTGTTAGCTCCATACCAAGGAGTTGCTGGAGCTTGAGCCATTTGACTCAAAATTGATGAAGACATACCTACAATAACAGTAGAAATATTACTAACTATAGGCACACTAGGGGCAACGGATATTACTGGCGTAGGTCCACTCGACGTTCCTCGGAGAAAACAGGTCTTTTGCGACTGGTGTGCTTACGACTTGCTTGGATTTACTCTTGGGAGTACCAGTAAGGTCGTGAAAAATGATTTCTCCGGTTGTTTGAGACCTGGTCGCAATACGGTGTGGTGGGTCTAGCCTGCCTGAGGAAACCCTCGACTATTTCGAAGAAAACCTGCAACAAAAACAAAAATAGTGTTGCAGTTTAGCCGCCTGTGAGATTTATTAAATGATTTCAAAATTAGATCAAAAACAAATTATTCAGGTATGAAAATCAAAATAACATAAACCAAACCAGGCCCTCCTTCTAGCGCCAATCTGTTGAGTGGTGTTTTCACCCAGTTGTGAAAGCACACTCTCCGATAGGATCTGAGTCCCAAAATCCTCTGCTTGCAAAGAAAATAACTTTCTCCAAGGTTCCTGTTATGTTTAAATGATGCTGTTCAAATGAAATTCCAGGAATGTCTTAGGTTTTGCAAGTGGATGTTAACAAGGGGCACTGATGGTTTATTTAATTTGAATTTCTAGTGGACTCAAAGTGAACAAACTTATTCTAATCTTCAGTTCTGATGGATTTTTAGTTGCTTATTCAAATACAGTAATTAAACTGCATGAAATAAAGTAAGGGTTTGAAAAATAAAACAAAGTAAATGGAAATAAAACTAACTACAGTCAGAATGCTATCATCAACTCGATGAAATCGAAGATATTGAGGTTTTATGCATGCAACCTAACCTAATGAACCTGCAAATTCGCACAATCCAAATAAATTAGGTGCTTGGTTTCTAGGGTTTCTATCGTAATTCCAAATTTAGGCATTCACATGAAGCAACCAAGCACACTTGCATTAAACTTCACCTAAAAGCCTTAGAAATCTGGAATGAATGATAAAACATTAAATCATGCATGCACAAAATGACTCCTTTCTCATCAATGAGATGCCAATACTCTGTATTTCTGTATTAAATGATGTATCAATTACATTTACAGATTGTTCCAGGCATAAATGTTCCAGAACAAAAAGAAGGAAATTGCCCAAGTGCAGGCCCAGAATGGCATAAAGCCTTTGTCTTTGAAACTCTGCAAGCAGTAATTTCCAACCTCTTCTTTCAATCCACGCTTTTGATTTTATACTAACTGAAATGGCTCTTCGATTCCCTTTGTCGCTTTGTTTCACCTTCTTGCAAGTGACCTTTCAAATTCCCGCTTTTTCCTTACTTTCAATTCATGCTGGATGCCCAAACGTGCGGAATCTTCCATTGCATGTAATGTTCCTACAATTCTGAAACCTGTACGCCACGTGTCTTGCATTTTCTATGCCTTCTGTAACGTTTTCCTATGCAAATCACAACAAAAACTGCAAGCGGCCTGTTCACCTTCTTAGCCGTGAAAACACGACATGTCACGAATCGCTACATGTCACGATATCGCGACGCCTTCCTCGTTCGTGCGCCCTCGATAGCTACTTGTAGCGATATCGCTACCGCTTCTATTCTGAGCCTTCCTTCCACAAACTGTAGCGAAATCGCTACCGTTTCCCCTTCGGACCTCTTTGGCAACCTTAAGTCGCGAAATCACGACCATTATCACTCTCTTGCCTTATTTCAACAAGCTGTCGCGATATCGCTACCGCTTCCCCTTCGGACCTCTTCGACAACTTTATGTCACGAAATCATGACCATTTCTTCGTTCGTACAATTTAGCTGCAATCGGTCGTGAAATCGTGACGCCTTTCTGCTTCGAGTCCCTTCGCTGTTTCCTGTCACGATATCGCGACGTTTTTCCGCTTCGAGTCCCTTCGCTGTTTCCTGTCGCGATATCGTGACGTTTTTCGCTTTCGTACACTTTGCCAAAACACGTCGTGAAATCGTGACACTTTTCATCATCCGTACGCTTCGGCAAAACACGTCACGAAATCGCGACCATTTTCATTCTTTTCCAGTGGCATGTCGCGATTTCGCGACACCTTCTCTTTTCTTCTCAACGACATGTCGCGATTTCGCTACACCCTTTCACTCTTTTCCAGTGATATGTCGTGATTTCGCGACAACTTTCAATTTTTCTTTTCTTTCTCCTTTTCGGCAGCGATGGAGCTACATGTTACGATTTCGTGACACTTTCCTATTTCCGGCAGCGATGGCGCGACAAGTCGCGATTTCGCGACACTTTCAACACATGCATTTTTTCTCTTTTCTTCAATTTTAGCATCTGGGTCACCGAGATTCTTCTCTGTAAGCCTGCCAAAATGTGGGTCCCCAATTTTGGGGTGTGTTGTGGATCAACCACAACATACACCCTGGCAAGTAAGGTCTACTCATCAAGTACCTTAATGGATCAGACTTATCTATAACAAATATTTTTTGACTAATTATATAATGATGCAACTTTTGTGTAGAAAACACAACTGCTAAAAAAAGTTTTTCTAATGGAGTATAACAGGTTTCATAACTTATTAATGTTATGATTATATAATATGTGGCTCGTTCTTTATTTTCATCATCAATTTGAGCCAACATAGCTCCAAGTGCAAGTTCTGAAGTAGAAATATATAAAATAAATGGACAATCAGGTCTAGGGGGAACAAGTACTAGAGGAGTAAGAAGATACTATTTAAGACTCTCAAAGTCTTCCTGATATTCCTTATCCCATTGGAAAGGGATGATTTTCTTAAGTAATTTAAGGAAAGGTCATGTTTTATCCACCAACTTATCAATGAAGTGACAGATAGACTGTAATTTACCTTGTAAATATATTAATTCTAATATATTTTTAGGTGGTGGCAAATCAAGGATAGCTTTAATTTTGATAGGATCTATTTCTATACCATGCATAGAAACAATAACCCTAACAATTTTTTTGATTTAACTCCAAATACATATTTTTCATGATTTAATCGAATCAAATATTCTCTTAATCTATCAAACACTTTTCTTATATCATTGATACACTCTTCCTCTTTAGATGAACGAGTTATAATATCATCTACATAATCATGTAGAATGTCATACATCATGTCATGAAAGATATATGTCATAGCTCTTTGATATGTTGCTCCTGCATTCTTTAAACCAAAAGGTATTACTTTCCAACAAAAGGTACCCCAAGGTGTAATAAAAGCTATTTTGGGTTGGTCTTAAGTAGCTATTCTAATTTGGTTCTATCCTGAAAAATCATCCATGAGGGATAACATCCCACTCCTGGCTGTAAAGTCTATGATTTGATCCATATTAGGGAGAGGAAAACCATCCTTAGGGCATGCATCATTAATGTATCTGAAATAGTATAAACCCTAACTTTAGTGGCTTCTTTTTTGGCTACTAGAACAACATTTGATATCCACTCAACATAATCAATAGCTTGGATAAAAATTACATTCAAAAGTTTTTCTAACTCATTTTTAACTAGTAGTGCTACTTTGGGATGCATTTTCCTAAGTTTTTGCTTTACAAGTTTTGCATCAGGTCGCACCACTAGATGGTGCATGACTACAAAATGATCTAGGCCTGGTATATCTGCACATGTATAAGAAAAAACATCAACATACTCTATGAGAAATGCTATATATTATTTCTGTCTTTCTTCACTTAATTCTGCTCCAATTTTGACCATGCAAGGGTTTTCCTCTATCCCAATGTTAACTTGTAAAACATTTTATACCACAATATTTGATTCTCTTTCAAAGTTGGGTGGTGCTGGTGACACCCCCATTTCTTGTAATTCCTCTAAGGTTAATTTTTATAACTCTTCTTGAGGGGTAGTTGCTTCTACATGGGCTATAGATGGTATAGACCCATCGAAGAAGAATTTATTCTTCAAAACTTCATCAAGAGAAATATCATGAAATAAATATCTCTCTAAATATTTATTTGGTTCAAAAATCATGTCTAGGTATGCTATTGATAATATATTACAAGAATATATCCTTCTACTTGGTTAAAAAAATTCTTTTTGTGCTAAATATTCTTGATATGTTATAAGGTGATCATCATCCTCAAATGGAAATGGTTAGGTTTTTGTAGGAAAGTAGCCAATACCACATCGAGCAGGCCATTCTTCAACTTCTAAAGGCTCTTGTATTCCATTTTCAAGAGGTCCTAAACCTTTACCTCTGTAACCCATATCACACATCATTTGTTTTTATTTTATATATCCATTAGAAAAGTAACATTTAGAAAAACCATTTTGATCAATTGTGACACTCACAATATTAATTTTACCATAATCATACCCTGCGTAGACAAAGGTACAACTCCCAACATGATAGATACTTCCCAACTTTCGTGGCAAGCCCATAATTTGGGGAGATGGTGGTAACTTAGCTAACACTAGGGAATCTTGAGTGGTAAAATTATTATTTTTTTCTGAAGTTGTGAGTATCGAAGATAAATTTGGCAATACTTCATTCAAAGTAGGATATGAAGTAGAGGGACTATCTTATTTAGTTGTAGATTTAGATGGTGTAGTTTTAGATGATGAAGGTGTTGATGATGAAGGTGGATTAGGATGTGTTGATGACATAGCAGGACAAAATGGAACTCCTATTGGTTCTACCATGATACACATGTCAAATGGTCTAGGATCACCATGTATAGTAACTAGTTGATTTTTAAATTCAAATTTAACACACTGATGTAATGTAGAGGGTATTGCTCATATTGTGTTGATCCAAGGTCGACCCAAAAGTATATTATACGATGCAGGACAATGTACAACAAACACGGTCGTATCCAAAATCCTTGGACCAACTTGCAATGGAATCGATAACACTCCACATGTTTCTTGAGTTTCATCATTAAATGCTTTAATAATCATTTCAGTCTTTTTTAGATCTTCATTTCTAAATCTAAATATTTGGAAAAATTTATATGTGCATATGTTTAATGATGATCCATTATCAATTAAAACTCTTTTGACACCTACATCCCCAATTAATGTTGTGATGTATAGAGGATTATCCCTGTACATGCTTTGAGGAGGAATATCCTTATCTAAAAAATCTATGTAATTTGTTCCATGAGAGATTAAAACATTAACCACAACATCATGTTCTATATTTTGTGGTACCATCATTTTACTTAAGGTACTCATTAGTTCTTCTCTATGGATAGATAA
This sequence comes from Wollemia nobilis, assembly GCA_028583015.1. NCBI lineage: Eukaryota > Viridiplantae > Streptophyta > Pinopsida > Araucariales > Araucariaceae > Wollemia > Wollemia nobilis. The sequence continues at coordinate 2,143,089 of JAQPPZ010001679.1, read as the reverse complement.
AGTTCTCAAAAGATCTAAAAGAGAGATCCTAGCTGTGATATTTGCTATTTGTTCATTAATGTCATAAGGAGGTTTATGTTGTGAAATTGATATATTATTCCCTTTTGTTGGTGCCTTTAATACAAATGGAGTTGTTTTCTCATTTTGAGTTTGAGTTTGTGGTTGAGAATTTTGATTTTGGATTTGTTGTCTAGTAATGGCTCCAATAGTACCCACAACATTATTATTTTGCAAATAACCAAAATGAGGTCTAGCATTTTTTGCTTGTTCATTTGTAAGCATTTGTTGAGATGATGGTCATTCTCCTAGGGAATGGTTCTTCTAGAACTGATAAATCTATAATGGGAGTAACTCAATTTGATTCATATTCAAAATTATTTGAGGCAATATCTAGTTTACATCCTGTTTCACTTTCTGTCACTTTTAGTATCTTTTGAAGATGAAGATTGAAAATATTGTATTGGTCTAGTTGTGACTATAGATAAAGTAGGTACATAGGAGGTTTGCAAATCTTGTTGTGGCAAAAATTTGCTAATGGTTCCCACATACCGAGTTGGAGGAGGAAAATTATGATGTTCTACTTGATTTACTACCTCTTTACCATGCTTGGGTAAAGGATGTTGAAAAATATCTAAGTTTTGATTTACATTTTGATTTGTTTGTTTTTGGGTATTATTTTGGGTATTATTGTTTGTAGGAAATTGTTGTACTTCCATATTACCTTTATCAATAAAATATTGTATCATATGCTTTAAAATTTTACAAGAATTTGTAGAATGTCCATCTACTTGGTGAAAATTACAATGTAAATCAGCCCTATATCCAGCTGTAGTGGTATCTGGTTGTCTTACCTTAGGTAACCGTATCAAACCTTGTTCCAATAATTGAGGTAAAATCATAGTTAAGGGTTGATTTAATCTTGTGAATTCTCTTGGTGGCTTATCAGGGATTTTTAATACAAATTTCTTTACAGTTTTAGCAAGGTTAACATTTGAGTTGTTTTTGCTATCAGTAACTCCATCACCCACTACTTGCTTATTCTTATATTGATTTTTAGAAGTTTTGTCTTCATATTTCTTCTTAAATTGTCCTCTCCTAATGAGGGCATATTCTACCCTCCTAGCTAGATCAATGGCTTGATCAAAGGAGGTTATTGTAGCAATAGAAAATTCATAATATAGTTGTTCTTACAAATTACCAATAAATATGTCCAACATTTCACGATGAGGTAATGCAAAATGTAGTTTGCCTAAGAGTTGTCTCCACTTAGTCAAGAATTCAACAAAACTCTCATCTTTACCTTGTTTCAAATTGTATAAATCCTTAATGGTCACATGCCTCTCTATATAGGCACTAAATTGATGGACAAACATCTCTGTTGTCTCTTCAAAGTTCCTTAAAGAATTTGTAGGTAGTTGATAATACCATTCTAGAGCCATACCTCCAAGACTTTTAGGGAATATTTTTAGCAACAACAAGTCATCATGAGAAATATCATGACATGTTGTCCTAAACATGCGAAGATGCTCAATAGGATCTTCAGTTCCTTTATATATTGGGAGGACAACCATAGGGAAATGTTTTGGGTATGGTTGGGCAACCACAATAGGATCCAAGGGTTGGCTACACATATCTATATAACTATATGAGGGACGGTAGGGATCCATTTGATCTAGTCTTGAAGCTAATTGTTTAACTATGTCTTCAAGGCCTTGTGGTTGTCCACCAAATTGATTTTGTTGCACCATGTTGTTGTGTCTTTGATAAGTTGGTGTTGTTGTGTAAGGGTTTCCAATTGAAATACTATTGTGCAAAGTGTTATGAAGTTGATTTTGTTGAACTTTCTATTGATGATTGGTATTTTGCACTTGTTTAGCTTTTTGTTGGTTTGACATTTGTTGATTAAGAGCTTGAGAGAAGATGGAAGAGAATGGTTGTTTTTGTTGTTTAGGATTTATTTTGGTGTTTCTAGCAGCAATTTTGGATGATTGTGCCATTAGTTTTTGAACATTTTGATTTAAAGGTATCATGTTTTGATTAGATGGTCCTGCTTGATCATTATCTTGGTCTGTTGAATTCATGTATGATAATGGATTTGTATGTATCCGAAAAGTGGTTGCTAAGGCTGATTCCATAGCACCTTCTCCTGAATTATCAATTTGTACTGCTTGATTAAACTCTTCTATGTGGTTTTTTATAAATTGGGTAAATTGTCCAAGAGACTCGAATTTAACATTTCCTTTTTCATCTAATGTAGGTTTATCAGGATCTTCTATTTCATCTTCTCCATTATCACCTTCATCTTCTAAAGGTACATAATCTTCAATGAGTACCCTATCATCAATGTTTTCTTGGTCTTGTTCATCAGACTCTATTTGTTTACCATTTCTCAAAACTTTAGGCATTTTGGTTTTAGGATTTTTATCTTGCAAATATATATGCTATATATATATAGATATGCTATATATATACTTATTTTTTGGGGTATATATGTTATATATATACCTAAATAAATATGAAAATATGTAAATATATATTATATTTTTTTTTTTTTTTTTGAAACAAAGCAGAAAAAAAGAATTATAATATCCTAAATATTATATCTTAGTCTTCCTGAAAAGAGTCTATAGATATCATTAATGGGTTCAAGTTCCTCTGGTGACATATAGTGTTCTTCCTCAAACTAAAAGTTGGCTTTCAAAAACTTAACAAAGTGGGCTATGGTGATATTATCAACTTCAAGATCTTGACCATAAAAGTAGATTTCGTGACAATATTCACGATAATGTACTGCCCTAGGAGTTTTGTAAAATCTTGTCCTATTATCCAAGACTATTTCTTGATCTTCTACGTGTGCTAAGAACCTGTGTACTATTATAGCATTCTCAAGGTAGTCATCAAAGGTGTAAATAGTTGAAGAGATGCTTGCTCTTTTATCTGCCAACCACCTCTCACATGCCCTTTGAATATCAAAGTAGCGAGAAGCGATTTCAGGATCCAAGATTCTAGCTAGGTCAAACCTTATAATTTGATTAAGTCTTGATTCATAGGATTTTATGATGTCTAATCTTCTCTAGAGTTCAGTCCACTGTTCTTCGGATGGGAGACTTGAGTTTTCAACTATTTGAGAAATTTCTTGTGTGGATAACAATGCCTTAACATTTATGAGTACAACTCTTCTAATGTTGTGGTCTAACATTTATGGAATTCACTTAAAATGTGTAAATTTGACTAATGACTTTGTTTGATTTTTTGTTTTGTTTTGTTTTTATGTTTTTGTAATTTTTATGCTTTTTTATGTTTTATAAATAAAAAATATGTCTATGTTTTTCACGTCGGGTTCACCAAAGAATGTAGCTCTAAAATTCTCACACTCCTTTCCTTCAGGCTAATGGATCCATACCTCGAAGGGGAATGGGAGAATGATAGGTCTACACCTCGAAGAGAGACACTTGAGTTCGTGTCTTCTTTGGTGATTTTTCGATGAATTGTTTAGGGTTCACCAGGAAACATTTCTTGGCAGTTTCCATGCCTAGGTTTTGGATTTTGTTTGATGTGTTCCTTTTAAATTCTCACAATCACCTAGTTTTGGCCAATGCAACTAAACTATGCTAAATGCAATTCAATTTTCAATGAATATAATAGACAATAATAAATAGAGGAAAATCTAATGCAGAAACTTAATTATGAAAGAATTTGATATTCTTACTCAGTCCAGAAGTATGATGAATATTCTAATTTTTGTTGAAGGTAAGATCATATATAGTAGGTCAAGATCATATGCTTTTGGTCAAGATTGTACGTACGATCTATGATCGTACCGTCCGATTAGTGATAAGAAGATCTCATCACAACAGAAACCTGCAGTTTCATGAATAGAGTGCAAAAATAGAAAACTAGGATATGCTATAGACTTTACTAGATAGAAATCAGATTATGTATGATCTATTGAATACCTTAATACAAATATCTAACATGTATATGCCTTAAGCTATATGAAATATGCAAGTGAATGCAATTTGGTGAACTCCAAGGATGAAAATGATTAAATCTAATATTGTATGCAATGGGAAATGATAAATCAGATGATAAATATGCAAATGAGAGGTTAAGAAATGCAAATCAACACTTGGAATTATCCCCAAGTGATATTTAAGCGACATCGTAACCAAACATTGTTCGATCGTTGATCGTATCGTTCGATCCTTGATCGTATCCTTCGATCCTGGAAACAGAAAAATAACTAGGACTAATGCAAAAATTACAGTGATTTGAATGCAAAAATTATGTCACGGAGTCAGGAGGAATTCGAGGGGAGGGATGCCTAATTAAATAGGCTGAACCAATAGGGAAAAATAGGCTGAAAATAGAATAGGTTGCAACTCCTTCCAAGCTAGGACTGATCGATGGATCCGATCCCGTAACTGCCGCATGGTTGCACAGGTAAAGATAAAAAATATTGTAACTAGTTTGTCGTTTTGCCAATTTGAGTTTTTCTATTTTGGGAAAGATCATACGTACGATCGTAGAGATCATACGCACAATCGTACATACGATTCTAGATATCGTACCTATGATCTCATCAGTTTAACCCGATCTCGCCAGGGAAGTGCAAAAATCGAGGCAACAAGTTAAAAATTTGCTTGAATTAATTTTTGAATAGTTAACTTTAATGCAAATTATTATGGGTCAAATTTAGGGTGTTACAATTATAATATAATCAACCTTAGGTTATGTGTGGCCCATGCCAACCCTTATACAATATAATATTATATCCCCATATATCTATTCCTAGGTACCCTAACATTCCACCCTCCTTACAAATGTTTCATCCTCAAAACATATGAAGAAACAAGATAATATAATTTGCTAAGCAATGTTAGCAATTGGTACCAATCTTGATCATCCATCCATATTAGTGAAACATTGATTGCTGATGGTCTTCATTGATGCTGGTACACCCATTTTGCCACTTGAGTATCCAAATATGCTTTGTTGGCTCTACATTTTTGTTGCTTCATTTTGATAATTTGAATGATGGATCCACTTATTCCTTGATGCTAATGCACCACTCTAAAAACTAGGATCACTATGCTTTCTTTGCTAAGCACTACCATACTTGGTGCCCTTTTGATTCCATGTAGAACCATAATATTGTTGCCTTGAGCCATACCTCCAAGATTATTGCTACTCATGGTGGTGTGGATACCAATATGCTGCAATATTAACTTGATGTTCTACCTTCGTTGACTCAACATTTGACTCCATTGTTTTAAATTCTTCTACACATTATTCTTTCATGTTCCATTTGTTTGGTGTGTCCTTGTGCTCTTCTATAAAAGCTTCCTTGGACTCTAATACTATTATTTCCATGGGCTCGGTTGCTACTATTTCTTCCATGGACTCTATTTCTACTATTGCCCTCTTGGATTCTATTTTAGGTTCTATTTGTTCTTCAATTTTTTTCTCTATAACCACTTCATGTTTTTCCTTGGATACTTGCTCCTTAAGTTGAAAAATATCCTACAATGTTATCTTCTTTTCCTATACCTTAACTTCATAAACTTATTTTGAACATTAATGTTAACAATACCCAAAGAATCTAAGAATAACCAAGAAAAAAATCCACATCATCCATCTCAATAGCATAAAAATATGAATGTACAATATATTTATCAATGGTGATCTTCAAATCTTCAATAATATAAACATTCTCACCCTCAAGTTGTATGCCCCTAATTTTTGTTGTCTTAACCTACAACCTATTATCCAAAGCAATATTAATGAAATTGTATTTTCTACTAGAGTTAATGGAAATATTAACCTTTTTATTTTGAATGCATCCATGAACCTATAAAATAGACTTTTTAGATTCAAACAAATCCCTTCATCCACTTTTTAACTTATCTACTACCAAAGGTATGGTTTCCTCTATTTGCACACTGACCATTTTTTATCTTCTACCACTTATTTGAAATTTGATAGCTCTCTTTTTAATTCCTTTTGTTCTTTTTGAAGCATGTTTATTTCTTTTGCATAGCCTTTGAGTGTATCCATCAAACTAGTTATTTTTTTATATGGGTCCCATTGACTCAAGAATTCTTGCTCTATTTTTTTCAAATTAGTTCACAATAATGGGTATTACGAAAACTATAAAACCAAGAAAGATCTTCTCCTTCGAGAAAATAAGGAAGCATAAATTGTTAACAAGAATAATGACACAAGGATTTAAAAATTTTCCACCAATCCTTAACATCAATATCATCTTCTCCATATTTTTTTGTAGCTCCATAAGTTCACACCCCAAGATAATGCAAACTAGGGTTTCATAAAAATATATATCTCCCTACTTATTTGAAGCTAAAATTCCACATAAACTATTACATCTACAATTTTTCTTCAAACAAAATAAACTACAACTGATTTGCTTACCCCATCTAACAAATTTTTTCTTCCAAAAAAAATCTTGATTTGAAAATTTGTCATTGCCCTTGTTTTGGATGACTGACTTCATAGGGTTATATCTCCCTCAATACTAATCATATTACTTCATATGAACACTCATTTTAAAGTTCTTAAAATTCCACATAAAATGATCCAAGAATTATCTGAATTGAAAAAATATTTGCAGAGATATGGCTCCTGAAAGATGAGATATTTTTCCAAAAAAATCTACCCTAATTCTAAAATACACAAAAAATAATCCCCACTTTGCTAGGATCATTAATTTGATACCACTTGTTACAAATTTTTATTCTCATAAACATAAATTGTTCATCAATATGTAGAAATATCAAATAATTCATCCACAAATAATTATCCACAATAACAATCCACACAATGAGAGAGATAGATAATACCCTTAAGGTAGGGAAAAACCAATAATACTCCTTAAGGAAGGAATAACTCCATAGATCTCCCAAGATTAGAGTGCCACTTAGAGAGGGCAAAGTTCCATAAGCCACTTCATGGGAAAATATGGTTACATATGATTGATATCCATGATGATTACAATGACAAATATCCCTTCTTTATATATCCATCTTCTAATTCTACTTTGGGAAACCAACTACTAATATAATATAATATTATATTATAATATAATATTATAATATAATCAACCTTGGGTTATGTGTGGTCCATGCCAACCTTTATACAATATAATATCATATCCCCATATATCTATTCCTAGGTACCCTAACATTGTTTATGTTATTTCTACAACAAAACCTTCAAACATCTCAAATGAAACAAGAATTATTATTTTATCTATACATTTAACAAAATTTTAAGTTTACCCCTTTCAAAATTGTTATGAAGATAGTCTTATTGGTCGTTTTATTGTTGATAAAATCGATTTTTGCACTATTCCTAACTATACTATACCATAGGAATTTAAGTGGCAACCCTAGATAATTTATCATTTTTTGCATTTTAAAATCTATTTCTACTAAATCAATAGTCCCTAATGATTATCTAGGCTATAAAATACCTATTATGCCTAAATTTTCTAATAATTGTAAGTCAAAATTTATCCACTGAAATCAAATTTTAAAGTGGCAATATTGGTTTCCTTTAATTTTCAAGGGACTATGAATGCATAGGCATTTACATTTGTCATAGATACTCTTTTTCCATGCCTAGATATGTTCTCTTGCTCAGATAGGCTATCCTACAAATGACTTGACCACTTAGTGGATCCTAGACCCTTTTGTTTGGGTAAACATTTGATTGAAGAAAAATCATTTCCTAAGATGAAAGCCTAGGCCATTATACCTAGCACAATAAAGGTTTATAAAAAAATAGAGCCATACCCAAATTCTCACATTCCTATATTTCATAGTTTTTAGACACATGTCCAAATCCTCTCCCAATTGAAATGCAAAGGGCATGTTAGGAACCTTCATATAAAATTAAGCATAGTTGAAGTAGAAACACAATAATTAATGTAAATGCTCACAAATAAAATGACCATGAAAATAAAAATAACACAAGTGCTCATGAAAATAACTAGATATAAATAACAACAAACTTATATTAATCAAGCGTAATAGATGTCACATGCCTCTTCAAGGGGGCAACCTCCTTGGAAGTAGAGATCTAATACAAAGTAGATCTCTATTCCAAATCCATGTCCTTATATAGACTTCTTGATCCTTTGATTTTCCTAGGTATAAAACATGTGCCCTAGACCAAAGTCAAGACTAGATGATCTAGAAATGCTTTTTAGATCAATCTCTAGAGAAGGTCAACTTCTTGAAAAATAGAAAGATAAAGGGGTAAGAGAGAGAGAGAGAGAGAGAGAGAGAGAGAGAGAGAGAGAGGTTAACAACATTATTTTTAGCTGCATGAGCATAGGCTAATAGGTACAAACAAAGCCTAATAAACTATTCAATTGAAGTTATGAAGAAAATAAAGCAGACATAAATACTACAAAAACCTCAACACTTTGATCAAAGAAATCCAAATAGATTTAAGCTTCACAAAAATTACTTCAACCATGAATTAAAATAATACAAACAACTTAAAAACTAACATAAATTCCTCCAATCAAAGCATACTTGGAATTGCTGAAAGTATTACAACATCCATCATCTCAAGTGCTCTGATAAAAATAAGCCAAACAACATGAAGCCTAATAGAAAATACTCCTATCATATCATAAATATGAATGCTGGGAGTGTAAATATAACAAAATATAATAGTTCTCCATACTACAATTGAGATAAGTCAAACAACTTTGGATTGTAATTGAGCAGCACAAATATATAACCTACAATAGGAAAACATTTAAATATATGACCCTTTATAATGAGGAGCATTGCTCCTTTTTAGCTTTTTCAAGGTTAGAATAAAGCTAATTACTACATGCAATCATTGGCCAAAATTTATCAAGCATTATCATAGGATGACTTAGCACCATTGGGCATATTCTTGTCACTGAAGATGATTATGATCACAATATTCCTTATTATAATTTATGGAGGTGGTTGTCTTTTCTATTTTTGAAAAATGCTATATAGTATAATTGCTCATTGCTCACACCAAGCTCCTTGAGTCTGGGATGCTGCTACTACATCAATTGTCTTCTAATATCCTTTCTTTTCTAATGCCAAACTTTTGGAGGCTAACTTGAGTCTTCATGCTGAAGATGTCTGGTCCTAGCTATCACTTTGCTTTGATCTCCTTTTTGAACTTCCTTTTTTGGTGCTTGTATTGTGCTAGAACTCTTGGAAGCTTGGATGACATCACCCTTCAAAAGGTTTTGGCTCACCAATTTTCAGGCTTAATACCATTTTTCTTACATACTTTTCACTATGCCAAAGATTTGAAACATGTTTGCTAAAGTCAACAAGGGAAAGTTTTGACACACTCCTTTTTTTTGGGTTTGAAAGGTAGAAAGCTATTGACTGGGTTCTACCCTTTAAATTTACACTTTGAAGAAGCTTTTTTAAATGATGACAAAGTGAAGGAGTTCTTAAAGTTACTAATTATATCAATACAAAAATAAAATTGGTTTGCCTCCTCTGCAAGTCTAGTGCCAAGCTAGTTTGGCTATAAGCTTTCAACTTGAAACGTTAAGCCAACCTTAAACAATGTTGATTCTAGGATTGCTTGTTTTAGCCCCTAAAATAAAGTATTTGATAGAATCTAAAACTTTGGACAAGTTCTTCTAGCGTGAATAATAACCATGGTTTTTTAGATGCTTTATTTATATTCTCTTGATACATTGATTGCCCTTTTTCTACCGCTCTATTCCTTGCTTAATTTCTAATGCTTCAAAGTTACCTTCATCTTGAGATCATCAGATTTCTTCATTTGATGAGTGTAGACTAAGCTATTATCTTTCTAGTTTGACCACTCCCTTTGGCCCTATATGAAAGAATTGGGAAATTGTAGTGTCTAGAAATATTTTTATTTCTTTCTTACTATGATTGTGGTGATCTCTTTATGGACCGAGAAGGCTATACAATCTATGAAAGTTTGATAAATTAAAGCACTCATGATGATTGTGTTTCCACAAATATAAAGCTCTTCTAGATGAAACTAATCTCTTATTTAGTCACCTCGGGTCCCCTCTTCCTCCCCAATTATTATTGGATTCTATTTCTTAGGACCTCCTACTAATGTCACCTTGGTAATTGTATCAAGAAAAAATGACTTGCCAAATTGTCATTGAAAATCCAATTTTAAATGGGGAACAACTTGGTTCCTGAACCCACCCGCTTGGATGATGGGTGAATTTATAACTTCTATATAGGACTAAGTCCTACTAAAGATAAAGTTATTTTAGCTACCACCAAAAATGCTTTGGACTCTTATCAATCGCAAAATATAGATTAGTTATCACCAAAAAAGATATAAATCATTATCTTTCCAATCTGGTGGGTTAGCATAGCCTCATGTCCCTTGGAGTTTCAAATTTTCTAGCTTTCTTCTAATACCTTCCATTTTAACATCTTTAGCATCTTTATAACATAAACTACTTGATATATCAATGGAGCTTTGGGTCCTCTCATCTCATTCAACTCTAGGTGGAAATTCAACTCAAAATTCCTCCCCTAGATAGGATTTGCCTAGAATAATAAAATTTCACTACAATTTGATTACTTATAGGAGATTTCTACTTGTAGAAGGTAAATAATATAGAAATATAAGCCTTTTATATTGGGCATGGAGTCTATAGAGGAAAATCCTAGAATGTTTAAGCTTAAGAGAACAAAAGATAAACTTTCTAAGTGAAGGGCAACTTTGTTTGGGGCTTATAAAGTATTTAGAAGGGAAGCCTCCTTATGTAGACTTATTTGAATAAGAAATTCATTGAAGTTTCTTATCTAATCAACATTCCTTTTCACCCAATATTCTCTAAAATGCTCATGTGTTGGTTGTTGGAAATGACCCTTGTGCCCTCAAGTTCCAGGATTGCTTGTGGATGCGATTTTCTTTGGGATAGTCTAGTGCCTACATCTCATTGGGGGCACTAGTCTTGGGAAGTCAGGGGAGCATGGGACATAAATAATTTTGAGAACCTATTTTTTTATCAAGGTTAACTCCTTGATTGGGTGTAGTTTTTGATGCTCTGTCTCCTATTCTAGGATAACCTATTTAGTGTCTTGCCAGGGAAAAAGAAAAGAAGGAAAATGTAGTAAGGACTAAAAAGAAAAAATAGAAATTAGTATAAAGCTAATCCAATGTAACTAGGCTAATATACAAGTGGCAATGTGCCAATTCTAGTGGGATTAGTGAACACTTGATCAAGAATGAAAAAAATTGAACATGGTCTCAATAGTATATGACTATAAATCTAATAATCTCTTATGGAAGCCAGGATAAAAATATTGGAGTAGTCACAACCCCCACAAAAATATACACAAACACTTAGACCATGACAAAAATATTATTGTAGTCACAAATAATTGTATTCATGTTAAAGTGCATTACAATATTATACATTTGGAAGAGACTTGGTAGCTTGAACATACAATAGCCCAAGGCTTAAGTCTAGACTAGAATACAAAATGGAAAGAGGGAGAACAGCTCAAGGTTATATACTAGAAATGAAAATAATTCAACCTCCTTTTCTTGGGCCTCAAATGACTATTTATAGTGCTTACATTCAAATCAAAATTCAAAATTCAAAACTCCCTCCCAAATGGTAAGGGGTGAAAAACTAGTACATTCATAAATGGTCATAATTAAGGTATAATGCTACAAAATATGGAATAAGCCTAAGTTCATTCATTGTCAATGCCAACTAGGGAGGTAGTTAATTACCAAGTGTGGCATTAATTAGCCTTATATTTGAAATATGTGTCGTTATAGTTCTACATGCTGACCCTTCAATTGACCAATCTTTGCTTTTGGTAACAAATTATGATACTAGGTTTTTCCTGATGCCTTCCCTAGGAAACTCAATTGGTTTCTTAACTTTTGCCTTCTTGTAAATATTGGGATTTTTGGCAAAGGTATCTACAAAAAAATTGTAGTAAATAATTTACTATTGTAATGGTGGCTTTCAGGGGACCTTCGACTAGTTGGAGGTAGAATCCCAAACATTGGTGGCTTTTCCATTGGGTATGGAGTCATGCTTGAGGCTTGTTCATTGTATCAATGAATTCCTTTCAATATTTTTATATCAAAACTTTAGACCATGCATAGTACCAATAGAAATTTTGTAATTCATACACTTCATCAATGAAGGGTGGAACATATTCATGTTAGGTTTTCTAAAAAATTGTTTCCAATGCGATGGTAAACTTTATTACCATGCTTATTTTCTCTTTTATAGATAGATCCAATGGGAATTCAATTATTATCAACTAGAAAAGTCATTGTTTGTACTATTCCTCTAGTGGAAAATTATCATTAGGATACAAAGGGGAAGGAAGTCCTATCACTATTAACTATGAGATGTGTCCCTTTCATTCTACTACTTTCCAAGATAGGGTTTTGATTTGTTTAGTACAACTGCAGGTTAATTTTTGGGAAGCCAAGACCATAATGAATCTTTGGATGATGAGGTCATTGTTCATAATACCTACTGAAGTCCATTATTGGTAGTCAACTTGGGCCAAGATGACCAAGAATGATTGAGATTCTCATAACTAAGGACCAAAGGTCTCCTCAAATATCACAAGCTTTTCTATGGCTTCCATGCTCAAAGAGGAGATAAACTAGATGTAATCATTTGCTGGAAATAGTTCCTCTACCTCTCGAATGATGCCTTTCCAAAGGGCATAAATGTTTTCTATGATTTGCTTGGGTTCTTAGGATCTTTTCTCTAACTCCCTCATCTTTGTATTTTGTTCTTCCAACTTGACTTTCTTTTTCTTGAACCGGGTAGAGATGCATGTATGCTCAAATTTAAGCGTATTGGTCTCATCTTGGGAATTCTTTAGCAATTTTTTTATTTTCTCTACTTATTTCTCCTTATCGACGAGCTTCTTCATAATTATAGTGCATTTGTGACTCAATATTTTGATCACTTGTTTAGTGAACTTAGAACTCTCCTCCGATGGTGAATCTTTGAAACTTAATTCTACTGCCAAGATTCGGTAATATTTTGGTAGCATCTCTCCTAATGCCTTAGAGGCTATAGGTTCATATTTAAACAAATCTATCCTCTCCATTTGGGGAAGAAATAATATCCTTTTCTATGAGAAGTCAGGTTGGGTGACTTGCTACTCTACTTTCTGTATTTATTGTTGTTGATTATGCTTTGAAGCCTACTGTATATATATGAGGATTTATAGGATAGAGGAGATAGGTTTGGGATAAAATAATTGTAGTATATCATATAATGGTAAAGGTAGAGATTTTATGAATGATAGTGAAGTCATTAGATATACTAGAGATATTATGGTGGAATGTATCATGATGTCTTGAAGAGGGAATATAAATAATGACTGACTATGGTAATGAGAGAATCTGGGATATGGATGGAGATATGGAAAATAAATAAATGGATGAGGTGGCAAAAGGAAACCTTGGGAAGATACCTCAAAATAGAAAGAGTAGAATATTGTTGAGACAAAGATTGAGTATTTATGAGAACCTCTTATTTCCCCTGGACCACATCCTTAATGTTTTTTTCTCCATTTGATTACTTTAAAGGGTTCTCCTGGGGTCCCTATTTTGGTGATAGGAGTTCATTATTCCAAGAATTACTCCTTTTCTTCTTTGCCAAAAATTTATCCTTTGATAAGGACTTCCATTTCTTCTTGGACTTTTTGTCCCTCTTTTCCTTTGATAATTTTTCTTTACATCAAGGAGGATGCCATATCTTCAATTAGGTTATTAGAAATATGGGGTTCCATGGTGCATACCTCTATTTTTGGTGAAGGCTTTAAAGGTGTTGGACTGTTTATTAGATAAACCCTTTATTCCTTTTTTGATTGGCTTATTCGTTGGGTGTATATTGCTTGCTTGAATTCTTCTATATTGTCGTCATCCTTGGATGCATTTGCCTTATCATACAATTTATTGAATTTTTCATCTTTTGGATTCTACCTAGGCATAGAGAGTATGTCCTTTATTATTTTTCTATAAACCCATATGTCTCAAACCTTGGCATTATTGTAGTCTCATTGCCACAACCATTGTTCCTTATTTCTAGAAATTTTATTTTTTAGATCTACCATGCCTTTGGGCTTGTTGGGCTCAACCAAGTTGAATGAAGGCTCTAGTTACTTAGTGTAGTTAAATAAGCCCTCCTTCTGGAGTGGTGTAGAGATGCTCTTTTTGGGGCTCCAATGGAGTTCCAACCTTGGTCACCTTTAGGGTGTAAATTTTTTTGCATTCATTATTTTAGAAAGCCGTTCCTAAAAAACACCTTCTGGATCATATGCCCATGGATCATTCAATGTTTCAATCTCCAAGCTCTTGAGGTTTTCTTCCAATAAGGGTGTGACCCTTATCTTTAGCTAGTTGATTTTTCCTAATTGTATCAAGAGCCTAAAATAGCTTGGTTTACTTTGCCTTTCCCCATAGGTAGTGTCCACCATATCAAGTTTCATATTTTTGGTATATATTATAGTAACAAATCCATTGTCTTGGTGTAACTAGGGATATGAATAATGGTGTAGTCTTCTAAAAATAACTAGTCTCCCCTATAGTCATAATTAATTTTCTTGAAACATTTTGTTGGAATGCATTGTAGCATTTCTCCTTTTAGGGCCCGTATGGTAGGAATCTAAAACATATCTACAAAAGTGCAATAGGAGGATATTCAAAAAAGGGTCCCCACCTAGATAGACATTGACTACTTTCAGTCATTTTCCTCTTCAATTTTTAGATCGAGGATGCTACACAACCAAGGGTTTAGGGCTAGTTCCAATTGTTCCATATAGGAAGGGTATATGAAAAATATGATGGTGCTAAATCCTTATAGCTCTTCAAAAATGTGTCTAGCGAGATAGGTATTGAAGTCTAGAATCTATTCTTGGTCCTACAAAGTGTTCCTTGGAGAAAATATAACACGAAGTTCTTGAACCAATTTTTTATCTTTGTCTTTGCCAAATATGAATGCCACCATACTTAGGATATCTTTTATATTATCTCTATATACGGTCCATGTCATAAGAAGGCTTGAAATGAAGCTCAACTATTTATCTTTAGGAATATTCCAATTTAGAGCTTTTAGTGGGTCTTGGTTGATGATGAAGGGATAAAAATATGCCCCTCAAGGAACTACTAACATGTCCTATATAGCTTCTACTGAAATTATGATTCTCATATTCCCCATGCATTGCCCCTCATTCTGGTGGACTTAGGGCACCATATATTAAGCTAAATAGGACATCCAAATTTTGGCAAAAAAGGACCTAGCCTCCATATCCTTGTACCTTTGAAAGGTGCCTTACATTAGACTCTTTATATTCATAGAAGTCATCGGGTTGACCACTTTATGAGTCTTGTCAGTCAAGAAAATTATCAGTTCATCCATTTTAGTATTTTTGTGCTAACACTTCTTGGTATTCAACATGGTGGAATGAGTAGGGGTAACCTTCTTTGTCAAATCCATGGAACTTGAAAGTATCACTTGGGATATTATCTTAGATGGATTTACTAGACTCTAGGTTGCTATCATTTGCATACAATGGTGGGAGAAAAAATTAATATTTTATTAGCACTAGTAGTCATTGTTCCCATTTTTGTATGCACCCCTTTATTGCATGTGATTGGCTAGATCAATCCTCCTTTATTTGTGTGCTACCTAAATTTACCATTGTTCAATTTAAAAATTTCCACATGAGTGTAGTAGGTCTTAGCAGTGATGATTGCCACATATAAATTTGCCTTACTATTTAAACTACTAAGGTCCCCTCGGATAGTTGGCCTCAACCTTTTATCATTTATTGTTTATGGTTGGTAGGATATATAGGGCACATTTTGGCTTTGTATTTATGTATTGGCAAGATTTGTAGCATTATGACCTTCATGGATTTTATATTTTGCTTTACCTTTTTTTGCATCATTCATATATTTCCTTTTTCTTTCCCCCTTTTTAATATAGATCCCATTGACTATCGAGAGTGGTTTCCTTTCTGATTTGACCAACTCCATGGAATTATCCAGTTGCAATTTGATGATCACATAGGGCCCACTCCAAATGATGTTGAATTTTGTATGTCAACATGATTTGTTGTGGTCCTCATCCCATTTAAGCACCTAGTTACCCACTCAAAACTATTAGATAGTGGTCCTTTGTAAAACCATATTTTTATCTCCTCTTAATGTTTGCCTAGGTGAGCCCTTGCTTTCTCCATTTGTTCTTTTAATTTCAATAACTCTCTTATTCTCAATGATATGGAACCTTGTTCTTGTAGCTCAAGTTTATGCAATAGTTATAGGGCTGGTAATTCGATATAGATAGGTATTCAAGCTTCTTGAACATAGATCGAGGAGAAAGGAAGCGACCAATTCTCTTCTTTTTGGTTACCTTATTTTCTCATAGTAATTAGAAGATATGTTGATGCCACAATCTTTGGTTATTTGCACCCCTTATCTTAAGGATTCTTAGTAGATTTTTATTTGAATATTCTGTCAGACCATTTCCTTGGGAATAATAATTAGAGGAGGCTTTAATGTAAACACCATATTTAAAGGTAAACTAACTTACCTTAGCTCTAATGGATGTTGATGTGTTTTTAGTTATGATGGTGTGTGGTACTCCAAACCAAGTTATTATCTCCTCTAAAAAGTTCATGATTACCTTTTCAATAGCCTATTTGAGTGGGATTGCCTCTGTCCATCTTGTGAAGTAGTTTATGGTAGTCAAGATCCATCGATATCGTTCACTAGAGGGAGGATTGATTGCTCATATGAAGACAAGTCCCCATTGTAAGAAAGGTTCATTAGATACAATATGCTTGAGAGGTAGTGGTGCATTTTGGTTCCTTTTGACAAAGAACTTGTATTTGTTGCATTACCTTACCTATTGATATGTGTTATTAAACATAGTAGGCTAATAATACCTAGGTTTAATTATTTTTACTACTATGGTATGTGCTGAGTAGTGTCCCCAGGTAAATCCTTGTTGAAATTATTTTAGCAATGAGGATATTTGTTTAGTTTATATGCACATTAGAAGGGCATTGTCAATATTCCTTTGAAATAATACCTCCTTGATGAGGGTGTACATTCTATAACATATATACTCTTTTTTAGGTTTGACTCAGGTTTGGTGGGTATCGATTGTATCACATATAGGTGATACAATCATGGACCCAGTCTTCATTATGCCTAGAAATGATTAGGTATTCTTCATCTCCTTCTTCTGACTCTTCAATATTTTAAGCCAATATTTAGCATAGTGATCTACCTCTAATTAGCTTGGTTGCTTTGATATTGATATCATATTCAAGGATGCAAGTGAACCATCTGATACTCTTCTTGCTAATCTCTTTATTCATAATATAGTATTTGATATTTGAATGTATGACATACCACTTTGCCACATAAAATTAGATGTTTGAAACTCTTTAAGCTTTAGATTAGGGCATAGACCTATCTATTAACGAACCTATATCACTCTTCATAATATTTCAAAGTTTGGTTGAAGAATGCAATTAGGTGCTGATCATCCTTGTCATTATTTTGGGTGAGGACCACAACCACATTGGACTCCCCTTCATAGGTATAGAGAATAAAATACTTATTAGAATATAGATTACTCAGCATTGGGGATTTTGTAATATCTTGTTTGATCCTCTAGAAGGACTGTCTCCTTTCTTCAGTCCATTTGAACAACTAACCCTTCTTTGATATCTTGGTTATGGGGTTGACAATGAAGGTGAAGTTGGTTATAGATATTTGAAAAAGTTAATATGCTTGAGGAAATATTGTATGCCCTTTTTATTTTATGGCAATTATAGAATAAGAATAGCTTTTACCCTTTCTGGGTTAATGGCTATCCCTTCACTAGATAGCACATGTCCCAAAAGTTTACCTTGTGGGGAACAAAAAACATATTTATTCAGGTATAGAAAAATCCCAAAGTCTTGATAGCGCTTGAATGCTTTCTCTAGGTGTTCCAAATGGTCTTCATTTATTTTAGAGAATACTATGAGATCATCAAGGTAGGAAAGGATGATTTTATTGAGGAGATCATGAAAATCAATATCCATGATCCTTTGGAAAATTGCTCTAATGTTAGACAGGTGAAAAGGCATTTGTTTGTAGGTGAAGGTACCCCACTTTGTGGAAAATGTCATATTTTACTAATATCCATCCTTTACCCAAACCTGGTTATACTTAGAGAATCCATCTAGAAGTGAGAACCTTCTACAATTACCATTATTTGCAAATCTGATCAATAGAAGGCAACAAATAATGATATTTTAATGAGGTCCAATTAATATCCCTAAAGTCAATGTATAATTGGATCTCCTCATTTATTTGACCAGAACCAGGTTGGACACCCAAGTGGTATGCTTTAGCAGGTATATAATTTTTGCTTCTATAAGATTGACCAATTCCTATTTCATGAGGGGTTCTATCTTAGGATTCATTGAACTCTACTTTTGCCTTATGGGTGTGGTGCCTAGATCTAGTTCTATGGTGTGTTGAATGGTATCCTTGTTGTATTCTTTTAGGTTTTTATAACTCTAGGCCATCACTCATATGTATTTTTGATAGAGGTCAATCAAGTGTTTTCTTTCATTTTAGGTAGCAATCTTTGCTATTTGTAGGACTTTTCTTACCTCAATTTCTACCTCCTGGTAGTCTTGTCTATGGTTACACCCTTCTTACCCCTAAAATGATGAGCAAGGTGCAACCAAAGTATTGTCATTGTTGTCAACACAGTCAGGTTGATCAGTTGATGCAAAGGACAGGAGTTCATTAATGAGCAAGGTGCAGCCAAAGTGCAATGGACAAGAGTTCATTGATGAGCAAGGTGTAGCCAAAGTATAATGGACAGGAGTTCATTGATGAGCAAGGTGCAGCCAAAGTATTGTCATTGTTGTCAACACAGACAAAGGATCGGTTGATGCAATGGACAGGAGTGCAGAGGTCATTAGACAGATCGGTTGATGAAGTGAACAAGAGTTCAGAGCGATCGAGAGCATGTACAGTGAATTTCCAAGAAGACAGAAGTGGCCCAGATTCAAAGGATCAAAGAAAAAGACAAGTTAGAAAACTGTCACGATATCGTGACATGTTGAGAAGAAAGAAGGCAGAAAGAAAAACTGTCGCGATATCGCGACATGTTTGGCCAGAAAGAAAAACTGTCACGATTTCGCGACATGTTGGAGGCAAAGAAGCCAAGTGGAAAAACTGTCGCGATATCGCGACATGTTTGAGGATAGAGAAAGCGCAAGAAAAACTATCACGATTTCGTGACATGTTTGGAGAGAAGGCGCAAGCAAAGAAAACTAACGTGATTTCGCGACATGTTTGGAGAGAAGGCACAAGCAAAGAAAACTGTCATGATTTCATGACATGTTCGGAGAGAAGGCGCAAGCAAAGAAAACTGTCACAATTTCGTGACATGTTCGATGAGAAGGCACATGCAAGAAAATTGTCGCGATTTCGCGACAAGTTTGGGGAGAAGGAGCTCGCAAAGAAAAGTGTCGTGATTTCATGACAATCTGTAAGAGAGGTAGTACGGACGAAAATGTGTCACAATTTTGCGACATGTTTGAGAGAAGGAGCTCGCAAAGAAAAGTGTCACGATTTCGCGACAATCTACAAGAGAGGCAGTACGGACGAAAATGTGTCGCGATTTCGTGACATGTTTGAGAGAAAGAGCTTGCAAGGAAAAGTGTCACGATTTCGTGACAATTTGCAAGAGGAAGCGCTAAGGAGAAAAAGTGTCGCAATTTCGTGACATGTCGGGTTTTCGTGATCCGATGAGAAGAAAAGCACTAAGGAGAAAAAGTGTCGCGATATCGCGACATATTGCAGGAGAGAGAAAGGCAAGATAAAAAGTGTCACGATTTCGCGACAATTTGCAAGAGGAAGCGCTAAGGAGAAAAAGTGTTGCGATTTCATGACATGTTGGGTTTTCATGACCCGAAGAGGAGAGAGAGTGTACAGAGGCGAATGTGTCACGATTTTGTGACATGTGTTTTTGCGAGTGAAAGGCAAAGAAAAGCACAAGGTAGTGAAAGTGTCACGATTTCGTGACATGTCATGTTTTCGCTAGTGCAAGCCGAGAAGAGTGTACGAAAGTGAAAAGTGTCACGATTTCGTGACATGTTGTGTTTTCACGGGTGCAAGCAGAGAAAAGCACAAGGCAGTGAAAGTGTCACGATTTTGTGACATGTTTCATTTTTGAGGGTGCAAGCAAAGAAAAACACAAGGCAGCAAAAGTGTCACGATTTCGCGACATGTTCTATTTTCGTGGATGCAAGCCGAGAAGAGTGCAAGGAAGAAAAAAGTGTCGTGATATCGCGACATGTGTTTTTACGGGTGCAAGCCAAATAATGAAGCAAGAAGGCAAAAGTGTCGCAATATCACGACATGTCTTGTTTTCGCGGTCAAACGCCAAGAAAAGTCAAAGGGGCAGAAATGTCACGATTTCACGATAGGTCGCATTGGCATGATGGAAGAAGAAGAACCCAGCCAAAGTAAAACTATCTGAAGTCATACGATAGTAACAAAGGCAGTTACAGAAAGAATTCATGCAGCCAGAATAAGAAGAGTTAACTAGAGTTAGAACTACAGTTACAGAGGAAAAATCAGGCAGCTAAAATAAGAACAGTAAATTGAAGTCCGTTCGACTGTTACAGGTGTAGTTACAGATAGAAATCATGTAAGCTAAAATAAGAACAAAGCATTAAAGGAAGAACGGCAGTTATACTGAAAGTCCCACACAAGAAACAGAGCCATTAATAGGTTGCATATGAGAATAGTGTGTCAGAAAGGAGTTACTTACAGGAGTGGAAGTGAAGTCAGAGCGACAGTTACAGGGTCCATTATGGAGTAAATTCGTCGAGCGGTGGCCATACTAAGAATCCCAATTAAAGAGACAAATCTATTAATAGGTTGCGTGTAAGAATATTGTGTCAGAAAGGAGTTACTTATAGGAGTGGCTATTAATAGGCTACATGCGGGATAATGGAAGATATAGAAGACTTAGGGTTTCAAAATGAAAAATATTGTTTTAAAATGGCAGTTGTGTGTAGAAGAAAAAAGAGTCACTCAGAATTGAAAAATGTGCAGCCATAAAGAGGGAAGGTGCCGCTGATAAAATATTATATGTGCTGAGAAAATTTTGTTGAAGAGAGTCGTAAGAATGTGCATATAAGTTAAGAATTAGGGTTGAGCTCTGAACTGTGTAAGAGAGCAGATAAGAATGTCAGAGCACCAAAATGAGCAGAGAAGGCTGTCAGAGAGTCATAAATGAACAGATAAGGCTGTCAAAGCCATAAGCGAGCAGAGAAGGCTATCAGAGAGCAGTAAGCAAAGTGGTAAGAGTGATCCATTAGGTTGAGCTCTGTGCGGGTAGAGAAAAAGTCATGTAGCCAAAGAGAAAAATAGAGTGGAGATAGAGAACTACTGAGAGAAGAGCGATCAAGAAAGAGCGTAGCTGGTAGAGCGCAACTGAGAGAGTGTGACAACAAGTGCGCAGAAGGAATATGTGTTTCCTGAATTGAAAGAGAGGTTGGATGAGCAATAGACCAGTAAGGGTCTTGTAAAAGTGAAGGCATATTTATGTCAATCTAAGATTCAAAATAGAAATCCAAGTTGGTGCTTGGAATCAGGGGTTGGTGCCCCTTCCAGTTGGTGCTGGTAAATCAGGGGTTGGTTGGTGCAGATAAATTAGGGGTTGGTGCTCCTTCTAGTGTGTGCTGGTAAACTATTTGTAAAGTTGGTGCTTTGCAAAGGCTGGATTTGGATGGGAGTCCAAGCAGTCTATTTTTGAGTAGCCAAAATTGATGAACCTCATTAAATCGTGTGTTGTGGAATACTCTCTTGTTATATTTGCTTTATCTATTTTAAGTTCTCCTTGCTTCAACTTTAAGAGTTGTAGATTTGAATTTAAATAGCTACACTGATTCACCCCCCCCTCTCAGTGCCATTGTAAGACTAACAATTGGTATCAGAGCAAGGTTCCCAGTTCAGGCTAAATCAGTCAGGGTTGATCTTGGATTAGTACACAATGGGTAAGAAGAATAGATCCTCCTCCAATAAGGCATCTCAGTCAGTTTCAATTCCTGTGGAAGAGAAAATTGAACCAGAAAAGGTAGAAGGAGTGAACTCTGAAGTATGTGATGAAATCTATGAGGCTGAAGTAGATCTTGAAGGAGAGTTGATCTCTGCACTTGAAGAGTTGAGTATAGAACAGAAAAAGAACAAAATACTGTCCAAGAAGCTGGAAGAATATGGGAATGAGATTGAAGATCTTTTCTTACAATTTCAAAAGGCCAAGAAAATAGAAGAAGCCTTGAAGACACAACTGGATGATAAGGTTGATGCATATAGCAAACGTGAAGAAGAATCTAACAAAGCTGTTAGTAATCTGAAGCTACAAGTAGAAGAGTCCAAAAGGGTTGAAGAAATCCTCAGGTCTCAGATCAATGAGAAAGAGACTGTTTGCTGCAAACAAGAAGAAGAGATTGTTTTATTGAAGAAACAACTAGAAAAATCCAATACAAATCTCAAATTTGAGAATAGCACAGAGTTGCTAGAAAAAATGATAAGCCAACAAAGAAGTTCCACGGATAAGTGTGGTCTTGGATATGAAGCTGAACAACCTTCATCCTCCAAATATGCAGAGAAGAAGAAGTTCACGAGTTAAAGGATCGAAGCAAGAAAAGGTGGAAGCAGAACAACCTTCATCTTCCAATTGTGCAGAAAAGAAGAAGCTCAATGTTGAAAAATCAAAGCAAGAAAAGTTTGAAGCTGAATCCTCAAAAGAAAGAAAATATCAAAGGAGATCTACAGCAAAGCAACCAAAAAAAAAGAGGTTTTATCACTCCCATTCTATTCATAATAATGCTTTTAACGGCTATTGTTTTAGATGCAATCATTACGGTCACAAGGCAATTTATTGTGGATTGAATAATAGATCAAAGAGTTATGCTGATAGAAATACATCTGCTTCTCTGAGTGAACACCATGTGCAATGTTTTAATTGTAATGGCCATGGGCACATAGCAAGGTTTTGTTGAAAAATGTGAACTAGTTTTCATTATTCACAGCAAGGATATATAATGTTTACAAAGCTGATAATAGCACGTTCTGGCATAACCAGAACTGTTACAACAGTGTAACAGTAAGCTAAACAATGGATAGAAACAAAATATTAGTACGCTAACATCCCCCTTTATTACATTATTTGGGTAATGTAATAACTAATAGCTATACTAACATCCCCTTACATTATTTTGCAATACAAAGTGAGCTGCGAAACAATTCAAATTTGACACGTCCAAGTGCCTTAGTGAAAATGTCTGCAACTTGAGCATCGGTGGGAATGTGCTAAAGCTGAATTCGGTGCTTTGGAACTTCATCTCGAATGAAATGACATTGTGTGTCAATGTGCTTTGTTCTTTCATGATGGACAGGATTCTTGATGAGGTTCAGAACACCCTGATTGTCGCAAAACAAGTGTATTGGAGATTTTGATGGATGGCCCATACTTGTCAGAATGCGACATAACCATATCACTTCGCACACGGCTTCACGTGCGGCGCGATATTCTGCCTCTGTTGATGAAATAACAACCACCTGTTGCTTCTTGCTTGTGCCAAGAGACAGGACCGGATCCCAGATGAAAAATGTATCCAGAAGTTGACTTGCGATCATCAAATGATCCGGCATACTCGGAGTCCGTGTATCCTTGCAAGAAGAATTTGTTGTTCCTCTTGTATTCTAGGCCATATTCCATAGTACCACGGACATAGTGAAGAACACGTTTTGCTACTTTCCAATGAGTGGTCTTAGGCTCCTGCATGAACCTCGAAAGATAGTTGACAGCAAATACGAGATCTGGCCTAGTATTGGTCAGATATATGAGACTCCCAATCAACTGTCGATAGAGAGTACCATCTACCTGAGGTGAGTCATCATATCGCGATAACTGAAGTCCATTCTCCATCGGAGTTGCCATTGGCTTGCAATCAGTCATGCGATATTTATCCAACAATGTCTTGGCATATTTCTTCTGAGACACTTTAATGGAGTGCTCCTTCTGGCTGAATTCCAGACCAAGACAATAATGGAGAAGTCCGAGATCTGTCATCTCAAAAGATTTGCACAACTTTCTTTTGACAGTAGAGATCATAGTTTCTGAACTCCTTGTAATGAGCAGATCATCCACATAGAGTACAAGCAACACTATCTCAGAACCCTGTTTCTTGAAATAGAGGTTTGCATCTGACGGACATCTCTTAAATCCATGCTGCATAAGGTGATTGTCCATTTTTATATACCAAGATCGAGGAGCTTGTTTCAGACCATACAAGGATTTGACCAATTTGCAAAATTTCTACTTTTGGCCTTCCACTTCAAATCCTTCAGGCTGAGTCATATAGACTTCTTCTTGGAGATCACCATTTAGAAAGGCACTTTTGACATCCATCTGGTGAAATTTCCACCCATATTGTGCTGCCATAGCACACATAGCCCGAATTGTGGTCATCCGAGCAGTAGGTGCAAAAGTTTCCTCATAGTCGATGCCTTCCTTTTGAGCATAGCCCTTTGCAACAAGCCGGGCCTTATGCTTATCAATTGTTCCATCTGCCTTGTACTTGACTTTGTATACCCATTTGCAGCCAATAGGTTTCTTTCCATGTGGCAGATCAACAAGATTCCAAGTTTTATTCTTCATCAGAGACTCATACTCTGTATCCATAGCGGCCTTCCACTGAGGCTCACTGAGAGCATCTTGCACTGATGCAGGTTCAAGACTATCTATGGTAGACATGAATGCCATGTCATCATCAATATCCATATCCTCAACTTCCGTACTTGGAGTCACAGAGAGTTCCTCAAAATATTGACAAAGATCATCAACCTCACCAGTTTCTCTGGCTTCTCTTTCCTTTTGAGCCATACTGCGTGTACGAGGTCTATCCAAATTCATATTGGGAGGAGTGGATAAATTTGCGTCTCTGATTGTATTTGTACACCATTTAGGATTCTTCTTCGGTGGAGTTGAAGAAGATGTAGAAGGACCTCATGTCTGTGTTGATGAAGGAATCTTCTCTTCCTTAGGTTCCACAATATCTTGGTGTACTTTAGATGTGCTCTGTGATGTGAAAGCTTCATCAAAGACAACATCTCTGCTGATATGAATTTTCATGGTCAAAGGATCTATCAACCGATATCCTTTAGAGTGCTCGAAATAACCAAGAAAAATACATCTCAGAGTTTTCTCATCTAGCTTCTTCCTTTTCTCTTTCGGTATGTGCATGAAAGCTTGACACCCGAAAATACGTAGATGAGATATGGAGGGTTTTCGACCACTCCATGCTTCCTGTGAAGTCATTCCTTTTAGGGCCTTTGTGGGTGCCCTATTCAACAGATACACTACAGTGGTGATAGCTTCTGCCCAATATTGTTGCCCAAGAGTAGCTCCTGTGAGCATACAACGAACCATTTCCATGATAGAACGGTTCCTTCTCTCAGCAACTCCATTTTGCTGAGGAGTATAGGTAGTTGTTAATTGTCTCTTGATCCCATGCTTATCTAGGAATGCAGAAAATTCATTAGAGGTAAACTCTCCCCCTCGATCTGAGCGAAGAGTTTTAATAGAAGCTCCTGACTCCTTCTCAACGGATTTCTTGAACTACTGGAAGAATGCAAAAGCTTCATATTTCAGTTGGAGAAAGAAAACCCACATCTTTCGTGAGTAGTCATCTACGAATAACTGAAAGTACCTCTTCCCTCCACAACTGTTGGGTGTGAAAGGACCGCACAGATCGGTATGAATTAACTCCGAGAGGTTTTCGTGCTCTTGTAGAGCTCTTCTCAAATGGTACTCTATCTTGCTTTCTTGCTAAGCGGTCGAGCACACTCGGCAATGTGGCGAAAGGGAAGGAAGACCCTTTACCATCTCATACTTGCTGAGCTCAAGTAAGTAGCCGGAACTAAGATGCCCATATCTCTTGTGCCATAGGGAAGTTGCCTCCTTAGTAGAGACAGTCATGGCAACATGTGGAGTAGAGATAGCATCTAGTGCAAATAAGCCGTGCTTATATGAATCTGTTGCAATCTTCTTACCCTTCCCGGTAATGGTACAACACTTCTTTCCATTCTCAACACGAAAGTTGACAACCATATTTCTATCCGGGATTTGTGTCATCGACAACAAATTGTTGGCCAATCTCGGAACATAGAGGACTTTGCCAATCTGACACTTGCCATCAGGAAGAGTGACTGAAACTGTACCCTCTCCCTGAACCCTGTAGGTTTTATCATCAGCAATTGTGACAGGTTTGCCCTATTTGGCCTCAAATGATTCAAACCACGATCTGTCGCCAGTCATGTGTTTGCTAGCTCCAGAATCGACATACCAAACGGGATCCCTCTGTGTGGAATTTGTGGTAGTCATGAGCACCTTGTGTGCCCATTCAGAATCTGAGTCAGATTCTTCAACAACAACATTCACTTGGGGTTGCTTGTTTTTATTTTGTGGTTTGTTTTGATTTTAAGTTTTTAATGTTATAGTGCAAAAATGAAATATGCAACATACAACATAAAAAAACTGCCCACAAGAATAACCCACAAGGTGTCGGTCACAGCCGAAAATGCACCTTTTACAATTTTCCAAATTGCTATTTTTCGAAAAATTACTCACTATCCCCCTTTGATTTTTGAAAAAATATCCCCCATTAAAAGGCTTTCTTTAACAAAGCATTTTTAATAATTATTATATTTAAAATTAAAATAAATAATTTTAATTTATATAGTTTTAAAACTTATAAAAAATAAATTAAAATTAAAATTAAAATTTTAATTTATAAAGTTAAAAAACTATTAAAAAAATTAAAATTAAAAATTAAAAAAAAATAACTTTAAAAAAATATACCTTGGGGGAGGGTCGGCGAGATTTGAACCCCCGACCTGCAGGCTCCCTGAGCCTTACCGCACGGCTCACGACCACGTGAGCCAACGGGCTGATCCGAGAGGATTAGTGGACCTCCTCCCTTATCAACCCGAATGCTCCTCCTCCTCGGCCTCTGCAGCTGTCGGCACTCTGCTTCCCGACGCTCCTCTCTGCGGCTGCCTTCGCAGCAAAAAAAAAACACCGCTTGCCCAGTCGCGGTTGATTTTTTTCTTCGCAGACTAATGTTTTTTTTTTTTTAACGTTGGACACGGGGGGGGGGGGAACTCTATTTTTTTTTTTTCTTTTTCAAAACGGGGGGGTGGCCGCGTGCGGCGCTTTTCGCGTTGCGCGCAAATGGGCGCGATGGGGGGGGAGTTTATACCCCCTTCAATTCCCGCATGGGCGGGAATTTAAAATTCCCGCGCGGGGTTGGGGGGGTGCCACCTCCCGCCTGCGTGTGGCGCCTGTGCGTGTCCTCCAACGTGCAGGGGGGGCGCGGGGTTGGGGGGGCTACCTCCTCCCGCCTGTGCGTCGACGTCACTGTGCGGGACGCATATGCCCGACGTCACGTCGGCGTCTCCACAACGCTGTACGCTGGCAGCGTCAGCGTTAGCGTCTGTCGCGTACGTCGGACATCGCGTCGGCGTCTTTCGCCACCACTGCGTCCTCCTCGCAGCGCTGTTCACGCGGACAGCCAGGGTGGGGCCTCCTGCGCAGGGGCGCGACGTGCAGTGGGCTTCCTCCGCGTGGGGGTTGCGCCTCCTACGCAGTCCTCCCTATGCGTTCCAGCGGACGAGCAGGAAAAAAAAAAAAACTTTAAATTTTTTTTTCGCAAGGCTTCGAACAAAATCGCGTTAAAAAAAAATGCGCAGCAAAATTCCCGTCCACGTCCACCTTCTGGCTCTGATACCATGTTTAAAAACGCAAACTAGTTTTCATTATTCACAGCAAGGATATATAATGTTTACAAAGCTGATAATAGCACGTTCTGGCATAACCAGAACTGTTACAACATAACTGTTACAACAGTGTAACAGTAAGCTAAACAATGGATAGAAACAAAATATTAGTACGCTAACAGGTTTTGTTCAAGCACTTTTGTATCTATTCTAAGACAAGACCGTATATTTCATCAGAAACAAAGAGTGCAACATAGAAAGGGGACATATCATGTGCAATGTTTTAAATGTAATGGTCATGGGCACATAGCAAGGTTTTGTCCGAGCACATCTGTATCTAATCTAAGGCAAGACCGTAGATTTCATCAGATGCAAAGAATGCAACACAGGAAGAGAACATATCATGTGCATAAAATAAAGGAAAATAATCAACCATCAAGGATGCACAAGAAACAACTACGCAAGAAGAATGTTCAAGTTCACGAAAAGGTGCAAAACGGGGATGTAGTTGAAAAAATCAAGCCCAAGTTCAAGAAAGTCTGGAGAAAGACAGAAGAAAGGGAATCGTGTCTCCTTGGACTGAAGGAGACTACTCCGCTATTGCACTAAGCCACTCCAAATGGCACATCCTCAGGGGGAACAATCTTAAAGTCTTATTTTAATTCTCCTATGTATGTGTTTGGTTATCTGAGGATGAAAGGAAAGCAGTCGGGTTATTGTTGTATAGTTGTCAAGTGTGTTGTCAGTTCATGTAGTTGTGTGTGGAAGTGTCATGAAGGGTGATGATTAAATTGAGAATTGTCACCATTGGTAGTATTGCTATACGTCATTGTTGTTCTGTTGATAGTTCTTACTGCCACTATTCAAAGCATCGGATTATAATAGACAGTTTCATTTTAACTGTTGATAAAATGCCAATCCGAGATTACGAAGTATGAGGTTGAGTAAGGTGCACCATGGTTGGCCATGAAGTGTTTGACTAAATGTCTTCTCCTGATTTGCTCAATTGAAAGTAAAGTGTGACCAGCGGTGACTGTAGAAAACATAGATCAGGTTGTAAATATAAAAAGGAATTTGGTTGTGCTGCAGTACAGTATTTGATGCTTACACAGAGTTGAAAGTGGATTGAGGTAGCCTGCTGGACTCTCACTGAAGAGAGAGACAATCAGCTGACATTAGGTTCAAGCTTGTTGAGAATATCCAAGATGCATTTGTAGATGCTACCAGCATTGCAGAACAAACAGTTGGATATATACAATTAGTGTATGCCTTCACTAATAGTGGACAAGTTTGAGATTGCAGAGCAATAGAGGGTTGGTACTCAGAAGTCAGTAGTCCAGCCATGTTCTTACACATATTATATTGGTGAAGTTGACAGTGATGATGTCATTCACTGGTTATTGTTGCTACTCACATTATTGATATTGTTGATGCCTATTATGCTTATCATGATGTTGTCAAAATAGTGAAATGAAGTGGTCACATATTCCCAAGAATAGACTAAGAATTGACTAGCCATCAGGATCAAATTCACAGGGGGAGCATTTATGCATCTGTTTATCATATTGCTCATGTTTATGCTTTTTGCTAATTGTAATCATTTTTGCCTGAGAATGTTGTGCATGGACTCAGGGGGAGTTTTTGATCGCCCTTTGGTATTATTGTCAAAGGGGGAGAAGAATTACAGGTAATTGCACACAATTATGTGTGTTGCCAACAATTCCAAAGGGGGATATTAATGAGCAAGGTGCAACCAAAGTATTGTCATTATTGTCAACATAGTCAGGTTGATCAGTTGATGCAATGGACATAAGTTCATTAATGAGCAAGGTGCAGCCAAAGTGCAATGGACAGGAGTTCATTGATGAGCAAGGTGCAGCCAAAGTATAATGGACAGGAGTTCATTGATGAGCAAGGTGCAGCCAAAGTATTGTCATTGTTGTCAACACGGACGAGAGGATCGGTTGATGCAATGGACAGGAGTGCGAGAGGTCATTAGACGGATCGGTTGATGAAGTGAACAAGATTTCAGAGCGGTCGAGCATGTACGGTGAATTTCCAAGAAGACAGAAGTGGCCCAGATTCAAAGGATCAAAGAAAAAGACAAGTAAGAAAACTGTCGCGATATCGCGACATGTTGAGAAGAAAGAAAGCAGAAAGAAAAACTGTCGCGATATCGCGACATGTTTGGACAGAAAGAAAAACTGTCACGATTTCGCGACATGTTGGAGGCAAAGAAGCCAAGCTGGAAAAACTGTCGCAATATCGTGACATGTTTGAGGAGAGAGAAAGCTCAAGAAAAACTATCGCGATTTTATGACATGTTTGGAGAGAAGGCGCAGGCAAAGAAAACTGTCGCGATTTCATGACATGTTTGGAGAGAAGGCGCAAGCAAAGAAAACTGTCGTGATTTCATGACATGTTCGGAGAGAAGGCGCAAGCAAAGAAAACTGTCACGATTTCGTGACATGTTCGATGAGAAGGCACATGCAAGAAAACTGTCATGATTTCATGACAAGTTCGAGGAGAAGGAGCTCGCAAAGAAAAGTGTCGCGATTTCACGACAATCTGTAAGAGAGGCAGTACGGATGAAAATGTGTCATGATTTTACGACATTTTTGAGAGAAGGAGCTCGCAAAGAAAAGTGTCACGATTTTGCGACAATCTGCAAGAGAGGCAGTACGGATGAAAATGTGTCACGATTTCGTGACATGTTTGAGAGAAAGAGCTTGCAAGGAAAAGTGTCGCGATTTCGTGACAATTTGCAAGAGGAAGTGCTAAGGAGAAAAAGTGTCATGATTTCGCGACATGTTGGGTTTTCGCGATCCGATGAGAAGAAAAGCACTAAGGAGAAAAAGTGTCACGATATCGCGACATATTGCAGGAGAGAGAAAGGCAAGATAAAAAGTGTCACGATTTCGTGACAATTTGCAAGAGGAAGCGCTAAGGAGAAAAAGTGTCACGATTTCGCGACATGTTGGGTTTTCGCGACCCGAAGAGGAGAGAGAGTGTACGGAGGTGAATGTGTCACGATTTCGTGACATGTGTTTTCGCAGGTGAAAGGCAGAGAAAAGCACAAGGCAGTGAAAGTGTCGCGATTTCGTGACATGTTATGTTTTTGCTAGTGCAAGCCGAGAAGAGTGTACGGAAGCGAAAAGTGTCATGATTTCGTGACATGTGTTTTCGTAGGTGCAAGCAGAGAAAAGCACAAGGCAGCGAAAGTGTCACGATTTCGCGACATGTTCCGTTTTTGCGGGTGCAAGCAAAGAAAAACACAAGGCAGCGAAAGTGTCACGATTTTGCGACATGTTCCGTTTTCACGGATGCAAGCCGAGAAGAGTGCAAGGAAGAAAAAAGTGTCACGATATCGCGACATGTTGTGTTTTCGCGGGTGCAAGCCAAATAATGAAGCAAGAAGGTGAAAGTGTCGCGATATCGCGACATGTCTTGTTTTCATGGTCAAATGCCAAGAAAAGTCAAAGGGGCAAAAATGTCACGATTTCATGACAGGTCGCATTGGCGTGATGGAAGAAGAAGAACCCAGTTGAAGTAAAATTATCTAAAGTTGTACGATAGTAACAGAGGCAGTTACAAAAAGAATTCATGCAGCCAGAATAAGAAGAGTTAACTAGAGTTAGAACTATAGTTGCAGAGGAAAAATCAGGCAGCTAAAATAAGAACAGTAAACTGAAGTCCGTTAGACTGTTACAGGTGCAGTTCTGAGATAGAAATCATGCAAGCTAAAATAAGAACAAAGCATTAAAGGAAGAATGACAGTTATACTGAAAGTCCCACACAAGAAACAGAGCCATTAATAGGTTGTGTATAAGAATAGTGTGTCAGAAAGGAGTTACTTACAGGAGTGGCAGTGAAGTCAGAGCAGCAGTTACAGGGTCCATTACGGAGTAAATTCGTCGAGCGATGGCCATACTGAGAATCCCAATTAAAGAGAAAAATATATTAATAGGTTACGTGTAATAATATTGTGTCAGAAAGGAGTTACTTACAGGAGTGGCTATGAATAGGCTGCATGCGGGATAATGGAAGATATAGAAGACTTAGGGTTTCAAAATGAAAAATATTGTTTTAAAATGGCAGTTGCGTGTAGAAGAGAAAAGAGCCGCTCAGAATTAAAAAATGTGCAGCCATAAAGAGGGAAGGTGCCGCTGATAAAATATTATATGTGCTGAGAAAAGGTTGTTGAAGAGAGCCGTAAGAATGTGCATATAAGTTAAGAATTAGGGTTGAGCTTTGAACTGTGTAAGAGAGCAAATAAGAATGTCAAAGCGTCGAAATGAACATAGAAGGCTGTCAGAGAGCCGTAAATGAGAAGATAAGGCTGTCAGAGCCGTAAGTGAGCAGAGAAGGCTATCAAAGCGTAGAGAAGGCTGTTAGAGCGCAGTAAGCAGAGTGGTAAGAGTGATCTGTTAGGTTGAGCTCTGTGCGAGTAGAGAAAAAGTCATGTAGCCAAAGAGAAAAATGGAGTGGAGATAGAGCACTGCTGAGAGAAGAGCGGCCAAGAAAGAGCACAGCTGGTAGAGCGCAACTGAGAGAGTGCGGCAGCAAGTGCGCAGAAGGAATATGTGTTTCCTAAATTGAAAGAGAGGTTGGATGAGCAATAGACCAATAAGGGTCTTGTAAAAGTGAAGGCATATTTATGTCAATCTAAGATTCAAAATAGAAATCCAAGTTGGTGCTTGGAATCAGGGGTTGGTGCTCCTTCCAGTTGGTGCTGGTAAATCAGGGGTTGGTGCTCCTTTACGTTGGTGCGAGATAAATTAGGGGTTGGTTCTCCTTCCAGTGTGTGCTGGTAAACTGTTTGTAAAGTTGGTGCTTTGCAAAGGCTGGATTTCGATGGGAGTCCAAGCAGTCTATTTTTGAGGAGTAGCCAAAACTGGTGAACCTCGTTAAATCGTGTGTTGTGGAATGCTCTCTTGTTATATTTGCTTTATCTGTTTTAAGTTCTCCTTGCTTTAGCTTTAAGAGTTGTAGATTTGAATTTAAATAGCTACACTGATTCACCCCCCCTCTCAGTGCCATTGTAAGACTAATATAAAATGGTCATCAATATTGAATAGGTATTAAAGAGTCACAAGCTATTTTGGTATCTTATTATCGCTAATATGAATAATCTAGTCCCTATAAGCTTCTTGTATTTTAGGTGCCTATTTTTCTATGAATTTTACCTCTTGTTTTATGAATCAAACAATGTGCTTATCATCATAAAAAAATACCATAATATATCACTGTTTAGGATGACCGGTCTGATGATGACCTTGATATATCGGTAGTTTCTCAATAGATCTTTTGAAGGATCAAATTGGGCTCCTATGACAGCTATATGGTCGACGTCTATATTTTGATTGTAGGGAATCACCATTATATTGGCCACATCATAGGCGTCCAATAGATCCTTGAACTAGTTATGATATAACTTCATTGGCTTATTCTTAGTGGCATATTGGGATCTAACCTACTTAATGATGAGTTCAATATCTTGATAAATTTATAGCTCCTTAATTCCTTTTTAGAAGCTAACAAAAGGCCATGTACCAGTGCTTCATATTTGGACATATTATTTAAGCACTTGAGTTTTAGTTGGAGGTCTTGCAATGTTTTCCTCCCATTAGGTGATATGAATCACATGCCAACTCCTACTCTAGACAATTATTTGGATCCATTAAAATATAACTTCTAGAGCCCAATTTGCTCTTATTCTATTACAATGATTTTTGATAGAATGGGT
This sequence comes from Wollemia nobilis, assembly GCA_028583015.1. Lineage (NCBI taxonomy): Eukaryota > Viridiplantae > Streptophyta > Pinopsida > Araucariales > Araucariaceae > Wollemia > Wollemia nobilis. The sequence continues at coordinate 2,109,443 of JAQPPZ010001679.1, read as the reverse complement.
TTACCATCCTATATAAGGTAGGTGCCTATTCTTGTTCGATTTATGCCATCATACTGATTCAAGTCCCATAAATCAGGGCCCATTCATTCATCCACTCTTTTTATTCTTTAGTAGGGTCTTGCATTCCTCATATTATGGACTTTGGTTATCCTTTCTCCACTTGAGAGGTGTCATCTATAGTAGGCTCATTCACCTAAATGCATTCAATATGAAGAAATATTATATTTTTGGGTTGGTAAGGGAGAGAGGGGGATGAAATTTTTGTGAAGGTGTCTATTATTTGAATTTTTGGTGGCCTTCCACTTCTCCAAGGTTTCTTCCAACTATTTCATCTATTCTACAGAGCGAGAATGTTTCATAATGGAACAAGTGCAACGGACCTCCTTAGGTGTTCAACCACATTGAAAGAATCTAGTGGTTGGGAATTTTATAGTCTTCTTGGGATACATTGGGGCCTATGTCACTTGATGCTAAGGTTGTATTCTTGAATAATATCTAGGAGAAGTTACTTCATCATCAATTGATCTAGAACTAGTGGCCTTGGCCCCTTTTGGTTTGCTTCTCAGGTTTGACTAGTTTTTAGTTTGCTGAATTTTGGTGTGATTCCTACTATCTTTGAGTTTCTTCCATCACCCTTATTTTACCCCTTATGAGAAAACTAGACTAAATTTATTCCTAATTATCAAGTGGAGTTTTTTTTCATTAGGTTATGGCATAGACTTCTCTTTCATCCCATGTCACCAAAATTTGTTTCGATGCTCCAATTCTTGAATTTGAAGAAACTTTTGATGGTGAGCTTTGAATAGTCAACCCTAGAATTTGCATCATATGGTTCTAGTACACATCCTAAGGTATTGAAAAGGTTTCCTATTGGAGCTCTTTATGACTTGGATAATAGGGATTAGGATAATAATATGACCAACCATACAAATCTCCTATGTAATTGATGTGAGTAGGGACCATGTCTCCCACTAAATTCAAGGGCATTGGTTGCATAGGGATATGAATAGGTACTATTTATATTTTGGGGTCTTGGATTAGATTGGATTATATATTGGGCTGAGGTGGGTATCTCTGATATCCATTTGAGGGAGGCTAGAATCTTGGGTTGCCTTGCTAGTATGAGGGCCTTGGGTAGTTCTAATAATCAAATCTCTATAAATTTTACTGATGTTTGAGGGATATAATTTCATTGTTCATATCATTCATAATATTTTGTATTATTTCTATTTTTGGGGACTGATAGACTATAAGGGATGTTGTAGTAGTGTATGGCGATGTTTGAACAAGGGTATGATTAAAAAAAATGACTGAATAGAAGTGGTGGATTGGTAGGTTGGAGGAGGCTTATATGGTGGATGAATATTAAGGAAAATAGGTATGTGAGGTCTAGGGGCTAACCTTCTGGTCTGGATTATATCCTTTTCATCTTGGATAGCTACCCCACAGGCTACTAGTAACAAGTTGCCTTTCTTGGCGTTTACCATCATGGGTATTTTAGAATTGATTGCCTTTAAACAGTATATGAAAGAAATACTTGGTATAGGATGGATTTATTCTAGGATTCTATACCAAAATTTTTAGAATCTAGCATTGAATTTTTCCATAGCTTCCATAGGGGCCCTTTCGATGCTTTCCAATTTCTCCAATAGATATATTTTATCTGCCTTTTTTATGAACCTATTCACGAGCAAATTTGCAATCTAGTACCAATCAGTGGCAAAGTGGAGGGTGAGGGAGATGTACCACTCCCTTGCTTTTCCTCTAAAAGGGGCTGCCAAAAGTTTAAGTGCAACATTTTTTCTCCAAAACTATAAAGAGTGTATAGATTGCCCATGTGTTGGATGTGCTTGGTCAGGGTTGTTGTGTCCTCTATGGTAAAATATGGTAGACGTTTTAATATAAAGGATGAGACCTTCTTCTAGGTGGCTAGTGTTATTGGTGGTTGCAAGGGTTACCTATCATATCATGTTAAAAGCTTCCTTTAGTTTTATTAAGAGGAGAAACCATGTTTTATCATGGATTTCTTCATCTATCATAAAAATTGAGAGCAGGCAAAAGCAATTAAGGATTTATTCTCACACTTGATCTTGTAGTGCGAAAAAATTGTGAGCCAACAGAATATTTCTATCACTTTACCTGATATTTATTTTCTTCTTGCACAATGGAGTCACTAGGTGGCAGATATTTGCTATTAACTAAATAGAGATTCCCACCTTAACCTCGACATATATCTTGTTAGGCAATATTCTTTAGGTTTTTCCTTTTTAAAGCATAGTCACCAGGTGAATTTTCATGGTGCTTCAATGAGCAAGGGATTGAGGTCTTCATCAAAACCTTAATATGAATTATTATTAGGGGATGTATTATATAATTTAGGTCCCATCAGTTGTGCCAACTTGAACTATCAGGACAAAAAATGACCCCTATGTCCCAAGGCACCATGACTTCCTGTGGATGTGATTTTCTCTAGGTGAGTCCAATGCCTACACCTTGTTGGGGACACCAATATTGGGAAGTCTAGGGAGCATGGGATGTTGCTCCTTTGGAAAATATCTAGGATGTTTTACCAAGGCTGAATCCTTGATTGGGTGTAATATTTAAATATTTTCCACTTACACTAGCCTAACCTATTGGGTGTCTTTCTAGAGAAAATGTAAAGATAAAAATAGTAAATGACTAAAAATAGATAACAAAAGGTAGTAAAAATCTAATCTAGCCTAACTAGCCTAATCTACAGGTTGCAATACACAAAAGTATTGTAATTCCCATCCTACAATCTACTGGGATTAGTGAACATATGAACAAGCATGATAGTAAAATTGAACATGGTCTCAATTGCATATGACTATAAATATAATAATATCCTATGGAAGCTAGGACAAAAAAATTGGAGTAGTCATAGCCCCTATAGAAAGATACACAAACACTCAGACCAAGACAAAAATATTGTTGTAGTCATAGCTCCTTGTATTTATGTTAAAGTGCATTACAATCTTATACATTTGGAAGAGGCTCGATGACCTATACATATAATAGCCCAATGCTTGAGTCTAGACTAGAATACAAAATAGAAAGAGGAGGAAGAACTAATCGAGGTTAGATACTAGAAATAATAACAATTCAACCTCCTTTTATTGGAACTAAAAATAGCTATTTATAGTGCTTACATTCAAAATTAAAATTTAAAATTTTAAACTCTCCCCAAAATGGTGAGGGGTGAAAAACTAGTACATTCATAAATGGTCACATGGAAGGTACAATGTTGTAAAATACAAAATGAGCTTAAGTTCATTTACTATTAATGTCAACCAGGGAGGTAGTTCATTACCAGGTGTGACAATAATGAACATTCTCCTTGAAAAATTTACCTTGGTAGTTCCCCATGTTGTCCCTTCAATTGATTGATCTCTACTTCTAGTAACTATGCTCCAATACTGTGTTCTACCTAATGCCTCCTCTAGGATGCCCGATTTGTTTGATGGTAGTTTCTCAACTTTATCCTCATTATAAATACTATATTTTTTAGCAAAGGGATCTACCACAAAACTTGGTGTAGTAAATAATTTACTACATCATGGAAGATAATTTTTTAGCATAGTTAAATCAATAAAGATATGATTATCCACCATTATTTAGCTATTTTGCTAATTTTTAGACCTCTTAATCTATGCAACCTTGCTTCAAAGAAGAATGTAAAATTACTATTGCACTTTTCCAAATAATTGTTTCATGTGAGTGCTATGTTGTTGCCTACTCTAGCCAATGGTTATGCAACACTTATCGTTTACAATATTTATTTATATGTAACTTACTAAAAATATGATACATGGTTTTAACATACTTTTGTGTGCTAGATAATTCACATGTATCTCATTTATCAAAACCTACAATGTCAAAACAAAAATGACCTAAACTTTCATCACCCATGCCTATTTGTACTATGAATCATGTGACTTGTTGTAGATAGAAATCAATGGTTTATTGGATTTATAATGTGATAAGTTCCCATATTTGCATGGATTACTACATTGAAATCAAACATGGAAAACTCATATTCCATCAATGACCCTTCTATGAGCATATTTGGTTATTTTGGATGTTCTTCTATCTTCACTTGGAGGTACTCCAAGATATCTTCAACTAGATTACTTCTTTGCTCTTTGTACCTCTCTATGTGGTAGGGGCTAGGCTTACCTTATAGAGAATTACCATATGAGTTTAATCCAAGGATAAATATCCCCAAGATTTGTTGTGAATTCCATCCATAAGCATAATCTAAATAGCAGTGGAAGGTCCACCACTATTATGTTTTGGATCATTGAGATATCTAAATTTTTTATAGTAACATTGGAATATCCATTATTGATCCCACCATCCATACCAAGATCCTGTCTAGTTGCAACATGTACCAATTTTATCATAAATATCCTTAGGCATGACTATTATGGTAACTTTAGAATCCACCATGCAATTGTGTACTATCCAACCTTCCATGCATAAAGACATGTAGAAACAATGAGGGTTAAAATTACCCATTCCGAGGGTTGGCTGATTTTACACCATATTTAAGTCTGGGGAGGTAAGTTTACCTAAGGATGAGCTTTTGAGAGATGCTTTTAATAGATTGATTTATGTAGGAATTTACAAAGCATCATACATGCTGAACCTTGAGGGAGTCTTCATTAATTATTCAACAAAGTTAAATCTAGATGTTTTCGTCAGCTTCTCCTCCTTCTTAACTAGTTGCTCACTCTTCCTTTGATATTATTGTGCATTTTTTTTTGCTTTCTTGTAATTAAAGGATACCATATCTTACTCAAAGCTTACTCCCTAGATTCTTCTTGGTTGGATTTTGGTGCTTCTGACTAGGCATGCTCATTGGGTTGCTCCTTTTTCTCCTTTTGAGGCTATGGTATAATTTTTTGACCCTCTATATTTTGAAGATATGAAAATAAATATCTCTTGCCTTATCTAGTTAATATGTAGACTGGATTGGAAGTTGAAGGTTCTTTAGCAACTAGATTTTGATATAGTTCCATTAGCATACCTACAAACCCTTTTGATTTCCTTTCTACTTTCCAAGTTGCAACCAACTGGCATTGGTGTTGATATATCATGCACATGTTAGCATTATGTGGATCATTGCAATCTAAGCATAAATAGTCCTCTTGAGCAATATATTTCCCTCCTCTTAAATTTTGGAACTAGCAATCTATTTTTTAACAAAATTACTAGTAGAAGCATCCTAATATTTTGTGATGTAGAGATATCTTCTTGGATGATATCCATAAATATTTTCTTAGCATTATATCATTCCATTACTTTGATATTATTTGTTAGATTTTTTACCATAGATTTTAGCTCCTCCATATTTGTTGATTCCTTTGGCTCTACGGAGGGTAGGGATAACATTGGAATTACTAGAGTAGTAATCTAAGTGTAGGACTTGGGTATAGGAAATGCAACCTACGAAGGGTTTGATGGTATCAAAAGTGAAGCTTGTTGGTCCATCTGATGGATCTATGAAATATGAAATTATGGATTTTGGGGTAAGCTTTCTAATTGACATGAGCATATTTTCTACTACACTAGTAGCTTGGAATATCTAGGGGAATCTCTTTTCATTGGACTACGAGATATGAAGACTTAATTCTGAAACCAAAGCATGAGGGTAGTAAATGTAATCCTAAGCTTGAGAAGTTCTGATATCTTGAGGAATTCTTCTCCAAGTCTTGCTAAACCAGATGTTAAAATCTATGATGTTTTCCTGAGGATGCCTTTGTATGGAGGTAAATTGGGTGAGAAGAGAAAAGATATCCCCTACATAATTGAATTATAGGATAAAAGATTCATTAATTTTATCCCATGTACTAATGCTAAATTCCTCTAATGAATGGCACCACACCAATACCTTACCCTTGAAAGATAAGGTTGGTAACATTACCATTATATCCTCATGTATAATATTGTGCATAGTGTCTAGGGAAACTATGTCTTGATAGTGCTATATGTGATTTTCTCACTACCATAAAATGAAGGCAAAAATTTAAGTGTAGATTGTGGGATAGCATGGATGCCCTAAATATTAAGAGGTCTAACACTATTCTAAATAGGAAAAAATTGTTCAACCATAGTTCTAGATGGTTATTTAGCAGGTGATTGCAAAGATATGGTTTATAAATAAGTGAGTATTTTCATAGAGAAAACACATACTAGTGAAAGTGATTAACCTTTCCTATGTGTTTGGATAGCTAATAGTTTGAAGAAATGCACTAGTTATTTTAGTTTCTTGGATTTCAAATTGATGATCATACAATTCTAGAACTACATAATTCTAGCAAAGTTACCTACTCTCAAGCTCTTGAATACGAGGTTTCCAAGTGAAGGAATATTTATCCACTTGAGAGATAAATATCTTCACCTTAATATTGAACATATGGATATGTGAGCGTAACATAAAATTTTTGTGCTAGCATAGTGGGTGTATTCTAATCAAGAAATTGTTCCATTTCTATCTACTGGTGAAAGCATCTATGGAATAAACTATATTGGTTTGGTCCCACCCTACATGTCAAAACTCTTGAGTGCATAAGGTAGGTGCTATTCTTGGATATTCTCATAAATTCTTCTTATTTGTGGGACAAATTGATGAAATTTGGTCCCATCGGGTATGCCAAAACTCTTGATCCTTCAATCCATCTAGGTATAAAATATGCATTCTAGACCAAAGTCAAGATTTGATGATCTAGAAATACTTCTAGATCAACCTCCATAGAAGACCAAATCCTTGAAAAAGATAAATAGAAAGGGATAAGATAGAGAGAAGGGTTAGGGTTAGAGGGATTGATTCAAATGTATCTAGAGCTTAGTTAAAAATATTATTTTTAGCTACATGAGTATAGGCTATATAGTATAAGTATAAACCTAACAAATTATTCAATTGAAGCTATGAAGAAAATATAGTAGGCACAAATACTACAACAACCCTAACACTCTGATCAAAGAAGAAAAATGGTTTTAAGCCTAACATAAATTATTTCAGCTATGAATTGAAATAAGCCAAACAAATTAAAACCTAACAAAAGTTTCTCTAGTCAAATCATAGATGAAATTGCTAAAAGTATTACAACATCCAACATCTCAAGGACTCTAATAAAAATAAGCCAAACAACTTCAAGCCTAATATAAACTACAATTGTGAATTGAAATAAGCTAAATAGTATGAAACCTAATATAAATTACTCTTTTCACAACGTAAATGAGAATGTTGGGAGTGTAAATATCACAAAATATAGTAATTATTCATACTAAAATTGAGGTAAGTCAAACAATTTTGGATTGTAATTGAGTAGCATAAACATACAACCTACAATAGGAAAACACTAAAATATCCAACCCTTTATAATGAGGAGAATTGCTCCTTTTATAGATTTCACTACGCTAAAATAAATCTATCTACTAATACAATCATTGACCAAAATTGACCAGGCACGACACTAGGATGACTATCACCATTTGGCATATTCTTGTCACCAAAGATGGCTATGATCATAGCATATCCCCAATTATGCTTTATGGAGGTGGTCGTCTTTTTCTAGTTTTGATAAATGCTACATGGGCTAACTACTCATTGTTAAAGTGTCGAGTGTCCTTCATGGTAAGTTTTTTGAGTTTGGAATGTTGCTACTATACCTATTTCCTTCTAGGCTCCCTTCTTACCTAATGTTGAACATTTTGGAAGCTAACTCAAGTCTTCATACTGAAGATGTTTGGTCTTGGTTTTTGCTTTGGTTTTGATCGGTTGTAATAGCTTACATTTAATTTATCAATATGAGGGTAATCAAGGGTAGATTTAAAGAGTAGGAATTCCAGTATAGATTATACTGTGGGGATTAATGCAAAACTTAGTTCAAATTTCTTTTAGTTTTAGGTGTTTGTAGAAAAGTAATAAACATAAATTAAATTGTGTAGAAATGAAAATAGAATGCAATTTATGATTTATGCGTTAAATATAATAATTAGCTATTGATGATTTAATCTATTGATTAGTTGATCTAGTGCTAAGGATAACTAATAGTAATTACCTATTGATGAGTTGAGTTAATCTATTGTTGAGGATCCTCGTGCAGTTAGTTTTAACTATCTATTCTAATTTTATGTTTTATAAGAATGCAATTTAATTTATTTTATATTCTAAGGTTAATTAACTATTTATAACCTACTATAGGGGCGATAGCTTAGGTACTGGCTGTAGGAGTGGGCCCTGCCTCCTAGAATATAGTGTAAGTATTTCTCCCCTAAACTGTTTTATCTTAGTAACTAAAATGCATAATTATTCCTAATATTATTTTATTCTATGAATGTAGGACAATTACAATTACAACTACATAAAAGAAATTAAGCAGTAAATGCAAATGACACAATTACCATATGCGAAGAATGAAGTGCTAATTTTATTGCTAGAAATTCAAATGTACATGCTAGTGTATTTCCTAAAAAATTATACATTTCTCCCTCAAATTATTCAGCTTTTGACAATTGGACATTAAACATTTCTCCATTAGACATTTTCAAAAGTCTCCCTATGTAATATATATTGTGACTTGGAAAATTATCAGTATTATTCTTTCACGTATTTTTCCATGTGGAGTTGTGGACTTGATAATGTGACAACTATGCAGTAACAAGAATAATCTAAACTAATACAATTCCTAATTCTATTTGGACTCAATAAACATCCTAAGTGGTCCAAGTAGCACTTTATGAACTAACATAACAAAGTAATATTTAAATTAAACATTTTACAAGATATACACATTACCACATGTCCTTTATTCTTGAAAAGGACCCAAAAAATATTGCATTTGAATCTAATCATCCTAAAAATATTCCAATTATAGAAATTTACGAAATAAAGTTATAACAACTTTATTAATCACAATATCCTCATGAATAACATGTGACAAGTCAACTAGTCTAAGCTGACTATAATCCTTTATTGCTATGGAAGAGCATCATGTTGTACTGATGTGGCATGCAATGTCAATCAACTAACTTGGTCAAATATCTTCGGTAATTTTTGGTAAAAGTTCTCTTTGGTAACAATCTTCAATAACTACCTTCTACAACATACTTCGATAACTATCTTCTATAACATACTTCAGCTACCATATTCTGTAATAGTCTTCAGCTATTGTTCTATCATCGTGCCTAGAGCTTCCTTTTGTCCTCACATCCATATTCTCACATCCAAGGTGTATCTCGAAGCTTTTGCTACTGCATCATGCATCTATAGAACATCCTTCAATATTTTCCTGTGTAATTACTCATAACTCAGATGTATTTTACATGAAATGCATACATTCATCATATTAACTACATCCATATTTTTAACTAATAAACCATAGAAATAAATAGAAACTAAAAATATATTATAATCGTAAATTAAATATAAAAATAAAATAATTTACCACAACAATATATGCCAAATAATCACTCATCATTTTCCCCCAAACTAATATATATGAATGTCCTCATGCATGTGGAGAAAATGAGACAAAAAAAATATTACAGATATTACATATATATCATATGTCATCATCCAGATCTTTGCAAATAAATGAAATATTAAAATCAATCAAGATTTACGTTTTCTTTCAGAAAGTCATTTGCAAGTTTCATGAGATAGGACATCACAATTATTTTTCAAGAATAAGAAAATAGGTTATCAGAGATTATATTCAAAGATCATTGGTAGCAATACTGAGAAACGAACATTTTCAAAGATAAAATAAATATAAGCCAACATATTACAATATAGCACACAGTTCCAATTAGATATTCGCAACTGAAAATACAATGTTTCAAATTTTTAAAGATCATTTCTATGACAACATATATATTACAGATTTATCAAACAAATTGGAAAGTACTGATATCTGCAATTCAAAGTAGAATATTCCAGGTTGTCACAAATCATTCCTATGATAATACAAATTTCTCAAAAACTATTAAACGGATCATAAAATAATGATTTTTGAAATTATTTGTAATGGAAATAATTTCATCAATAAATGTAGAACATCTGATCATCTACAAAAAATATGTTGTTTACAATTGTTTTTAGAGAACAGTTCCTGCAAGAGCATAATAACATAATAATTTTTAGCAGAAAAATGAGTTCTCCAAATTATTTTACTCCAATAATGTGCTAAAAATTATGATCATAAAACATCAAGCACTACATATACAAACAAGTTCAAATATAAAATACTATTTACAATATTATTTCATATATATATATATATATGTTAGTAAAACATCTACAGATAAAAATAATATATACATATTAAATATTTAAGTCTGAAAATTATAAAATATTTAAACAATTTTTTTTAGTTCATCCGGCTTGTGTCCATCGGGTGGAAATTCTTGACGATGGGGGTCTTGCTGGCGGTAATTTATTTTCTCATTTCACCTTCTGTACTTGCTCTCTGGCCTTCTATTTATCAACCAATATTTCAACCATGACTATTTTGATATGTTCAACCTCGAGGGAATCCTCTTTCTGCTCCACATCTTGCATTTGAGAAGGAAAATGTTTCTCAACTGATGCAACTATGTTGTCTATTACTACATTAATCTCTAGAGGTATCCTGACATTTAAGAAATTATTCTTAGGTGCAGTTCCTATTTCAGTAGGAGGAATCAATATTTTCGATTGATTCTGCTGTGTCACTGGAAAACGGTTGGGAACTTTCTTCCTTAAGAAGCTTAAAAAAGCCAAAGGGCTTGTTGGTGTAGGCTGCTTTACTAAAATTAATAGACTTTTTTTACTTTTTACCAGTGGTAGAGCTTTTTCTAGGGGAAACATTTATAGGTGGTGATCGGTTAACGAAATCAACAAATTTCGTCACCTTATACACTAAGAGCTGTTTAATCATGTCTATCTAGAGGGAAAGGGCTCGTTGAATCAATTTTGAATGTTCTACGAAATCCTCCCTTAATTTATCAATTTTTATTTGCAAAATAGTATTTTATGCCCAAAGGTGAGACAGGGTTTCAGCAATTGATTCAGGTGCAGGTAAGTCAGATTCATGCCTTGATGTATTTCCTTTCTTAGGGGTTTTAGGAGTGTGTTTCTGATGTCGAGCCTTTCGTGCAGGCTGAATTGATTTAAAAGTTTTGGTAGGTCAACATTTGCATTTTAGGGACTCAGGTTCCTCTTCCTGACTATTTGGATCATGCTCTTCCTCAAACGAACTATCTTCCTCAAGCTCATTTTTAGTCGACTCAGAGTATTATAGCAGGTTAGATTTCTTGACTATTCTATTCCAAGCTATTTTAATTTCATGTATTTTTTTAAAAACTATCAATTGATAAGGCCATGGTGTGAAAGAAAATGCAATTTAGTTTTTTCTTGAGGATTTTTAGGCTGAACATGGACAACGGTGGACTTTAGAGACTGAAACAAAAAATACGATAAGTTGATAACACAGTCATTATTCTCTAGGAATTTTAAATTTATCAGAATGTAGATATGGTAGGTTGCACCTGTGGACATATGTCCTTCTAAGGTGAAGAATTTTATAATTAAGACGACGACTTCATGCCACATGAGAGGGAGTGAAGCAGTAGCAACACCCTTAATCCATCCCTCTTTATCTCAAATAATGGTGCATTTTTATCTAAATTTTACCACTAGTTGGGTGACGCTTTTAGAGGGGTTTTTATAATATGGCAGCCCTACCTCTGGTAAACCTAGCACTTTAGAAATAATACTTGGGTTAAGGTCAAATTGGATGTCTCCAACTCGGGTGGTCATCTTTGCGGGGTTACAGTTTAGGAAAAATTGTTTGGCCACCCCCTGGTCATGCCCTCTAAATTTCGTGAGGGCATCCCACCACTTTACCCTTTGAAACAACTATGTTACAAAATTACTAGGATTCTATGTTTTGATAGATGGGGATTCACTGCATTTTTGAAACATGGAATGGGGCATGGATTTTAGGGTAGAGGGTAGATAGGATTTTAGAATTTAGGAGCTATGAAACCTACAATATTTTTTCACCTGCACACAGAAAAAACACATCTTACAATTTTTTTCAAAATAATTCATTATCTTCATAAAGGACTAAGCAAAAACGTAGAATTATTAGGATTAATTTTCATAAATCATTTAGTATTAAAATCCATAGAAACTGATAGGATCTGTTATCGACATAGACAATTTTAATTATGACCCATCCTTCTACACATTGTTGGAAATTTGAGCAAGTTTTGTTGTCATTGATGTCAAGAGGTTGATGTCCAAGTTTTGTCGTAATTAATGTCATCAGATTGTTTTTCCAAAAGGCAAGGAAGTGATTAAAAGAAATAGGATATAATATTTATTTTAAACATTATATGCCTAAAAGAGGCCTAAAAGTTTGAAGACCCAAGGAAGGAGGAGCAGGTTTAAAAAGAAATAATAAATTTGTAATATTTAATATTATAATATTTTGGGCAAAAGGATGAGGTGAAGACAACGAGGTCAAAGGAATCATTAAAATAATATTTCCTTGAAAAAACCCATTGAGCAATTTTTAAAGGATTCAATTTAATTTATTTAAATTAAAATATTTTAACCTATGGTTAAACTTTTAATTTAAATAAACCAAAGGCACCAAGGTTCAAAAGGTTTTTAAATTTAAATTTAAAATCGAAATTCGAAATTTGAATTTGGGCTGATGAGTTAAGTGCAAAGGAAAACATGTATAAAAAGGGGAAAATAATTTTCATTTTACTCCCTCACCTATGCTATCGAATGCTATGCTATGCTAATGATATATGTGATTTTTTGTGCACTGCTTTGCTAAGTGAGAAGAGAGGATTCATGGCTTTAATGTTCTTGGGAGGCAGTCATTGGTTGAAGTGCAAGTGATGTGATCAAAAGGTTCCATAGCGCTGGGTAGCGCAGTCGATGGCCAAAGACTTGCTAAGGCACTCGTACGATAGAGGTTGTGGTTTTGAATCCCCAGGTGACTCATTTTTATGAAGGAGGAACACATTTTGTTTATTCATCGAATCCTACAGAGGCATAAGGGGGTGTGCATGAACTAAGATTCACATGTGGGCATGTAGCCCAATGGTAGCCTAGCCTTGGGCTAAGGCGCTACGGTGGCATTTGGTCACGGGTTTGAGTTTGGGTGCAGCCAAGACGTGCACAATATTTTTGAAACGTGGGCCAAAGACTAAGGTAAGCATTTTTATTATTATATAATTTTTTCGAAGTTGGGAGGCACAAGTTGTATAAAGGCCACATAATATTTTTGCATATTGGAATGTATAGGGAGTTATAAGGTTAATTAAAAAATATTTTATATTTTTGTTGCTTAGAAAAATAAATAAAGGTTTGGATGTTATTTTGAAAGTTTGGAGTTATAAGGGTTAATAAAAGAATTTGATTTTTATATGTTGGATGTTATTTTGAAAGGTTGGAGTTTATAAGGTGTTAGTAAAGGAACTTGATTTTTGAATATTATTTTGAGAGTTTGGAGATTATAAGGTGTACTTGAGATTTGATATTTTTGTATGGTGAAATAATTATTGGGGAGAATATTTGTGTGGAGATTTTGAGATAGGTTGTTGCTATCTAGCCTTGAAATTGGCAAATAGGATTTGATTATGATTAAGACAATATTTGAAGACATATCTCCATCAAAACAAAAGGTATGGGCACATCTTCCTTATGAGTGAAATATTTTTGGATTGAATGTTGTGAAATGCAAAGTTGGAGTAAAAATGATTGTTTGATAAGCATTAATAGAAATGTTGAGTAAGTGTTCATGTGGATGAGTTGTGGATGTTGAAATAATATGAGTATAATTGTTATATTAAATTGAGAACTATCTTGAACTAGATTTTATTAAAGAACATGAGTATCATTGTTATGTGAGATTGAGAACTAACTTGAACTAGGGTTTGTGAAAGAACACGAGTATCATTGTTATGTGACATTGGAATCATCTTGAGTCAAGGTTTGATATACATAGTGTGAATTGATTGGAAGTATAGTGAAACACTTGGTTAGGGTTTGTAAGCAAGTTGTGTTTCATTGAGTGGATGTTTGAGTGAAGCTGGTTGAGAATTATTGATTGAAAGCATTGGAGTGATGGTTCAAGATTTGTGAAATAAATTATAATTTATTTTTGAATTGATTTGAAAGAGAGTTTTGAAAAGTGATTTAGTGTATTGTGAGTGAGAAATATATTGTCTTTGATCATTCTCTATATGTTTTTGTGGTTAAACAAGATTTTGAGTGAAACTTTTTTGTGTGATTGAAGAGGTTTTTTGAAAGAGATTAAGTTGAGTTTTGTAAGCAAGTATTACAATTTTTTGAATAAGCTTTTGTGAAAGCTTGTGAAAATATTTGAGTAAGTCCTAGAGGGGACTTAAGTACAATGTTGAGTAAGCTTTTATGAAAGCTTAAGGATAGATTTGAGTAAGCTTTTGTGAAATTTGAAGGACAAAATTAAGCAAGCTTTGTGAAAGCTTGTGAAAAAATTTGAGTAAGCTTTTATGAAAGCTTAAGGACAAATATGAGTAAGCTTTTGTGAAAGCTTAAGGATAGAATTAAGCAAGATTTGTGAAATCTTGTGAGCATATTTGAGTAAGCTTTTGTGAAAGCTTAAGGACAGAATTAAGCAAGCTTTGTAAAAGCTTGTTGAGCAGATTTGAGGTAAGTCTTGGTGAAGACTTGGGTAGATTTGAGGTAAGTCTTGGTGAAGACTTGTTGAGAATATTGGACAAGTTATAGGGAGGACTTGTTGGACAGATTTGAGGTAAGTCTTGGAGAATACTTGTTGAGAATATTGGACAAGTTCTAGGGAGGACTTGTTGGACATATTTGAGGTAAGTCTTAGAGAAGACTTGTTGAGTAGATTGGACAAGTTCTTGAGAGGAATTTTTGGATAGATTTGAGGTAAGTATTAGATAAGACTTGTTGAGAATATTGGACAAGTTCTAGGAAGGACTTGTTGGAAATATTTGAGGTAAGTCTTGGAGAAGACTTGTTGAGCAGATTGGACAAGTTCTAGGGAGGACTTGTTGGACAAATTTGAGGCAAGCATTAGTGAAGACTTAAGAAAAATTTGAGCAAGTTCTTGAGAGGACTTGTGGATAGATTTGAGGTAAGTCTTTGAGAAGACTTGAGAGCAAAGTTGATTGATTGATTTGTTCAATATTTGAGTTAAGGCTTGAGGTAGATCTAAGCAAAGTTGATTTGTGATTGGACTAAGCTTTGTGTTAAGGATTGAGGATAGATTTTAGGAAAGATATTGGTGCATATTTGAGGGCATATTTATGCTAGACCAGAGATAGACTAATGAGCATATTTGTACTAGACCAAGGATAGTGTTTAGTGCAAATTTTAGATAGATATTGAGCAGAGTTGAGTCAAACTTTGGAGATGATAGAGCTGAGGACAATAGTCTCCAGTGGATAGATATCCATTAGCTAGGGTAGTGAGGACATAGGTCCTATGATTGAGGATAAAGGTCTTCTATGGAGAGAGATCCACAAGCTAGTGTAGTGGAGGTAGTAGTCTTCTAGAAGATCACCAACTAGAGCAGAGGAGGAGTTCTCCTGTGGATAGAGATCCACAAACCAGTAAAGGGGAAAGTGTTCTCCTATGGATTGGAGTCCATGAAATTGATTAGGGAATTGGTGTCTCCTTTGTATAGAGGTCCATAAACATTGTAATAGGGAAGGATTCCCAAGAGATTTGTTGAGAAAATTTTAGTGAAATATTTTCTCCGTAGAGTAGCCCACATTGGATGAACCACGTTAAATTGGTGTCTCTATTGTGTGTGATGATTTATGCATGGCTTTGATTACTACTATTGATATTGCCACTGATTATATTGGATAATATTGTTTGAGAAAGAAAAGGAAAAGTTGATCTTATACTATTCACCCCCTCTCAGTATAAGTTGTGTTATTCACATATATCTCTAAAAATATTTGTTAAATTACTCTATAATAGACAACGTTAATTCTGACTTAACCTTCTACATGATTTCCTAAAAAAAGATTTTTAATTACGTCTATAGCAGAATGATTATGGTTTTTAAAATATCTAATTCTGTGACTAAAAACAAAAATGGAACAGTAAAATACTTACCTATCAATTTTGCTTTTTTGCCTCACCAGAACTCTGTCACCCTATGTCGTAATTCTCTGAAATATTTCACCCATCTTTCCTCTTCGTAATTTCATGGTTCGATATCATTTTTTGGCAGAAATATACGCTGTTCTAACTTTGTTTCGATTGTAGATAATTTTATGCGATAAATATTTTTATGACCTTCTCCAAAAGGAAAAACAATTCTAGGGTTTATTTTCCTCTGCATGGAGTTTTAGCCATGTAGAGGTTTTACACCGTCCAATTTCCCTTATCCAATGGTGGTGACTAGTTTAACTCTCATCGATGATGGTGACCATTCTAACTCTTATCGATGGTGAAGAAAATATCGCGTCTGGTAGATTTGCGTTCATCAATTTGGATTTAATCAATGGTAAAGAATTTAAATTCGTGTCTTGATGTACAATTGATTGGTAAAAGCCATGCATCGGTAATCATCTCCCTCCACTGCTATCATGGCAAAGTTTCTAGACTCATCGTGGGTTTCCTTCCTTCCATCGCAACCCTCCATTTAAATTTTGATCAATGGCTAGCATTGTCCATCCACATCGTCTCCCGTGATTGGTGAAAGAGAATCCACTTGTCATTCATCGGTATAGGTTCTAGGGTGGTCGATTTCCCTTTGGTGCCAAACCTACCCACCACCTTGCATGGCGAGGGTGGACTTTATTGCCCAAATGTTAAAATACGTTTTGATCACCCGATAGTTAAAAATATTATTTTAATCATTTACCATGTTTATTCCTTTGTCCTCCAGCGTGTCACTAGCCCACATGTTCTTTTTCTATCGTTTTGCTATGTTTTATGCCATGTTTCATCCATGTGGTACTTATTGTTGATGCTACATTCTATGGCCAATTAGATTGGTCCACATCCTCACTCATTTGCTTTTGCATGCACGTGTTCCAATAGACCATCATTCTTTGAACTCTTATTTCCAACCCTCGAGAACATCTGCGCTTTCAAGAAGGGTTTAAAATTAATGGCACGTGGCACCAGTTTGTGCGTACACGTCATAAGAGGGCGGCACGTGGCACCAGTTTGGGCATACACATCATAAGAGGGCTTCTCATTTATGCCTTCGTGTACACACTTAAAAAGGTTTTATTAACATATAATTTTTTATTTTGTTCCCCTCGATTTTTCTTAAAATATTACTGCCACGTTTCCCTTATAATCTTTGTTGACACGCCTTTATCACTTGTCTTGTCATTTTTTGAATTGCCACGTGTCTCTCATATCTGGGCTGATTTAAGCTTTGACACTTAGAACATTTCATGATATGTGTTATGGATAACGTCTACGGATGGTGCTTACAGAAGATTACTACAGAAGATTGTTACAGAATATTATGACAAAAATTGTTACAAAATATTATTACATAAGATTATTACTGAAGATACCTACAAAAATGTTTACGAAATATATCTACAGAAATCTATAGAAGACATCTACAAAAGACCTCTATGGAAGACCTCTATAGAAGACATCTACAGAAGACCTCTATGGAAGACCTCTATAGAAGACATCTACGAAAGACATCTACGGAAGACATCTACGGAAGACATCTACAGAAGACATCTATAGAAGACATCTACGGAAGACGTCTACGAAGATACCTATGGAACTGTAGTTGTTAGAGTTTGAGAAAATACTTTACCTGTTTCTCCCCCCCAAACTGTATTGTGAACTTTGTATACCTCTATTTACTCCCCCCCCCAAACTGTAATTTTGGCTATATAGCCAAAACAAGATGAAGGGTGTTTTATTTATATTGGTGGATAATATAATAATAAGTTTTATTTATGGGGGTTTATTATAATTTTTGTGATTGTGCTTCCTGAATTTCATTAAGGAGTATCCAAGTGAGAGAAAAATAATGATTATAAAGCTTGATATCAGTCATCAATGTATGCAAAAATAGATATCTATCAAAGGCTTGGGGTATTTTCAATCACTTAGAAAAATGGAATAGATATTCTGATATTATGATGGCTTCTGTTAAGAGATACAAGGTTTTGAGAGATACAAGCCACATTTTTGTAGGAGAAAATGAACTATAGTACTTCCATAGGAATTTGCTTCTAACTTTTGCCTACTTATGATATTCTAGAGTTATTTCTCAAAGACTTCAAACATCCTAGTGACTTTTAAACAACTTCATCTATTCATTTCACAAATCAATATGGTGTTAAAGTTATCCTAATGTTTTCAAGCTTCTCAAGGACCAACTGTGTGTGCAGTGAGTATTCATTTCCCATTATGAGTAAGGATTGAGTAACAACAAAGGTCACTTATGCCAACAAGCTAGCTTATCTATGAGCATCCATAGGTCTTGTCCAGACTTAGTGCTACTATGTAAGGATACCTTATTGCCAGAGGGGTTTCATTCAACCCATTGTTGTAATGAGGATCACCCCATGGTTTTCGAGATACTAAGAATTCCAGGGATTCAAGCTCTTTTACCCTTCTTTGACTTTTCTTGGGATACTTGCTCATTTTGAGAGGGAGCAAGGGATTTTTATTGCTTTTTGGGATTCTTGCCTATTTTAGGAGAAGCAAGAAGATACTTTTTGGGATACTTGCTCGATTAGATGAGGAGCAAGGGATTTTTTTTGAAGGAGTAAGAACTTTGGGGAGTTGGATTCCCAACCACTCTATCAAAGATCCTGATGGGAATTTGATCCTCTCTTTCCTTACTCACTTCTTCTTTTTTTTAGGGGTGAAGGGTGAGCTTGTCCTTTTGCCAATTCATTAGTACTCTAGACCATGCGCATAGATGGATAAGCAAGGGAAACTATTCACTTATGGCAATAGTAACACATGAGTTAATCTCTCCAAATCTCACAATGTTTTTATATGTTCAAATGTGCGTAGTCCAAGAAAAAGTTTGATTGACTAGGAATAACTTACAACATCAAAATATTGCTTGAATTTCAATGAAAATTTGCTCAAAACACTAGTGTTGTTTGAGTAATTGAAAAACATCTAGATTTTATCTAGCAAACAAGGTATTATGCAACATATGATAGTCATTTTCCTACAAGCTTTTTAAAGAAATATCTTCTTGGGCTATTTTTGAAACATTGAGACTAAAAATTGATGAGAATAAGATAGAAATACTACAAATATAGAAACTTCATGATGAAACAAAGGAAGCATAATTTTTTTTTAAGTGAGAGAGAAGTTATTATTTAATAGTGGTTGATTGTAGTTCAGATATGCACTGCAATTCGGCTTGCTGCTTAAGGTGGTGTATGAATTCTTCCTTAGATAATGGCTTCTTATAAAGTTTAAGCCTATGGCCATTTACTAGTAGTTTCCTTGTTGAATCATCTATAGGCTTAAGCTTGACTGTACCATTTTTGAATATCTCTTTAATTTCATAGGGTCCTAGCCATCTTGTCCTCAATTTACCTTGAAAGTCTTGGTAACGAGAGTCAAACAACAAGGCCCAATCTCCTGATTCGAATGTACATGGTACAATGTGTTTATCATGCCATTTATTTCATTTTTGTTGGGTTATTTTAGTCCTATGTAATACCTCTAGTCTCCTTTCATCTAGAATGTTTAACTTTTCCAATCTAGCTTTCTGTGCTTTGTCCAAATTCATGTCAAGTTGTACCATTGTGCGAAGAGTTTCTATCTCAAATTCGATGGGCATGATAGCTTGTTTTCCATAGACCATTTCATAAGGTGATAATCCTATGGTAGTTTTCCAAGTTATGTTGTATGCCCATACAACTTCTTTCAATCTCTCAGCCCAATCACCCCTATTAATAGTTACGATTTTTGTAATGATCTTTTCAAGTTCTCTGTTCGTAACTTCTACTTGTCCATTGGCTTGAGGGTGATATGGTGAGGTTTTCCTATGTTTTATTTGATAGATGTCAATAAAGTGCTCAATTAATTTGGAGAGAAATTGGGTTCCATGATCTGAAACTAACTCTCTAGGTGCTCCAAAGCATTGCATAATGTTTTCATAAAGGAAATCAACAACTGGTTCAGCTTGCGCTCGTGGTAAAGCTTTAACTTCAGCCCACTTAGTAACATAATATGTACACACAAGTATGTGTTTATTACCTTCTCTTGGAGGGTCTATTGGTCCAACAAATTCAATTCCCCATTTCTTGAATGGTTCAAATACTACTTGCGAAACCAAAGGCATCTCCATCGAAGGGGTAGGCTTACTAGCTCTTTGACACGCATCACATCTATCAATAAATTTATGGACATCTCTATTCATGGTAGGCCAAAAGTAACCAATTTGAAGTATTTTACTAACTATCCTTTGGGTGGCATAATGGCCTCCATAGGGTTCTTCATGTGCTTCCCGAATGATGTCATATACATCATCTTCTTGCACACATCTCCTAATTACTTGGTCAGGACATCTTCTAAACAAGACTCCATGGATCCACATATAAGGAGTGCTTTGATGTATTAATTTTCTACGCTCATGCGGTGTAAATTTTTGAGGCATTTTTCCTGTTACTAAGTAATTTACAATATCAGCATACCAAGGAGTAAAAATAGAAAGAGCAAACAAATGTTCATCTAGGAAATTATCAGGAATTAACTCATCATCATCAAATATTTGCATACGAGATAGGTGATCTGCAATGACGTTATCTTTCCTTACCTTATCTATGATCATGACATTGAAATCTTGTAGCAAAAGAAGCCATCTAACCACTCTACCTCCTATTGTTGCTTTGTTCATTAAGTATTTAATGGTAGAGTGATCAGTGTGAATAAATACTTCATACCCTGTTATGTAATGTTTAAATTTATTGATGGCATGGACTACAACTAAAAATTATTTTTTAGTAACAATGTAATTAAGCTCGGCTCCATGCAAATTTTTACTTACATAATAGATAGCATAAGGTATTTTGTTCTCAACTTGTTGCAATACTACCCCTATTGCGTAACCCAAAGCATCACAATGTATATGGAATGGTAATTCCCAATTTGGTCCTCTCAGGATTGGAGCAGTAATCAATTTATCTTTTATAACTTCAAAGGCTTCTTGACATGCTTCAGTCCAATTGAATTCACTTTCTTTAGTTAAGAGCTTAAGCATGGGAGCAACAATTTTACTGAAGTCTTTAATGAACCTACGGTAGTATCCTGCATGTCCTAGGAAACTTCTCACCTCTGTTTGTGTTTTTGGAGGTTGAAGGGATTGAATAACTTGTATTTTTGTAGGATCTACTTTAACACCTTCTTCTGATATATAATGTCCTAGAACAATACCTCCTCTCATCATCATGAAGCACTTTTCATGACTCAAAGAGAGGTTTTGCTCTTGACATCTAATCAAAACTTTTTGCAAGCTTGACAAGGTTTCTTCAAAGGTATTATCGTAGATTGTGAAGTCATCCATATAGACTTCTACACACTCATTTATTAAATCAGCAAATATAGCTAAAATAACTCTTTGAAAAGTGGTAGGTGCATTGCATAATCCAAAAGGTAAGACTTTATAAGCATAGGTGCCTACTAGACATGTAAAGGTTATCTTTTCCTGATCTTCCTTAGCTATGGAAACTTGATTATAGCCACTAAACCCATCTAGAAAGAAGAAGTATTTCTTTCTAGCCAATGTATCAAGAACTTGATCAATGAATGGCAAGGGAAAATAATATTTCTTTGTTACTTTGTTTAATTCCCTATAGTCCACACAAATCCTCCATTTGCCATTCTTTTTAGGGACTATCACAAGAGGTGACACCCATTGACTATCAAAAATTGGATATATAAATCCTGCCTTCAAGAGTTTAATGATTTCTTCCTGAACCACATCTTTCATAGTTAGATTCAATCTTCTTTGGGGTTGTCTTACTGGATAACATCCTTCTTGGATAAAAATATGATGGGTACAAACATTTGGATGTATCCCTTTCATATCCTCGTAGTTCCATGCAAATGTTGATTGATATTTCTTAAGCACGTCTATTAATTGTGATTCTTGTATGCTTGTGAGCTCATCACTGATATTCAAGGTTCTTCCTGGTGTGATATCTATTTGCTTGCATTTTTCTATGTTTGCATCTATCCCCATTATCTCATGTTCAAGAATATTTAAGTAATAGTCATATGGTATCATTTGTTGAGACTGACTTGTGCTTGCTTCATTAATAGCCATGGTAGATTCAGATGAACAACCATTGTCTTGACCTTGATCTTCTTTTTGATTCCCTAATAGTAATGGTAATGGTCCCTCGACCTCTTGTTGAAGATGTTCACTCAGAACATTGATTGATAAGGTTTGGATTTCATCAAAATCATGAGGGAAATCATACCATAATTGCTTTGGAAATTCATCTTCTATTGTTGATTTAAGGAATAGGCTAAGGTCTTTAGTATTCTTACCATCAAAAATAGTCATATTTCTTGATCTACAACTAATGTAAGCATCATCTGTTGCAAGCCATGGGTGCCCTAGAATTAAGGGATGTCCCCCTAACTTTTTCTTGGGTTGTAAGACTATAAAGTCTACAGGGTATTCCCATGAACTTACGGAGACTATAACATCTTCTAGTTTTCCTTCTAGCTTAACAGTAGACCTATCTGCGAGTTGGAGTACAATAGAAGTTGATTGCAATTTATGTACCCCTAAATATTCCACTGTTTCTTTAGTCATGACATTAATAGTGGCTCCTAAATCGACCAAAATATTTTGCAAGGCTATGTCACCAATGTGTACCATGAGTATAGGTATTCCAGGATCTGTGTATTTTGGTAATGACCTACCTCCCATTATTATCTCAGACAATTGTCCAATGACTTGAATAGTTTGGGCTTCGTTCTTCTTTTTCCTTCCTGAATTTGTACATATGTTTTTAATGAGCTTGGAATAGATGGGTATATCCTTGATAGCTTGTAATAAAGGGATCTTGATAGTAACATTTTCTAACTCCTGAAGGAAGTTAAAGGTTGGCTTAGATGGTTCTTTTGGTATTGCCAATATTTGAGGAAATGGTACCTCTACTTCCTTCCTTTGAGGAATTTGGATTTCTTGTTGTTTTGTTGGAATGTTTTCTGGTGAATTTTCTATTTCCTTTTCATTGTTATCCTCCTTTTCGAACAAATATATAGTGGGGTTTTCAAGCTCTGTGAGAGTTACATTGTTTTTCAATACTTTTCCCGATCTCAATTGAATTTGTTGACAAGGTGCTATAGATATAGAACATGTCTCACTAGTTTCATAGGCTTGTTGAATGTTCTTGTTGTTGTTAGGATTAGGGATCGGTTGAGCTGGAAGAGGAGGTTGCTTAGGAGGATTATTATTATTAACTGGAGGTGGAAGAAGTCTATTTTGAGGTGGATTTTGAGGGGCTTGTCCCCTAAATTGGTTTTGAAAGTTCTGTTGTTGTGATGGATTTTGAGACCAACCAGATCCTCCCTAGTTATATTGGCCATTAGTATTCCAACTATTTTGACTTGACATTCCTTGATTCCATGGTGGATTTCCATAGGTATTGGCCATAAAGTGGGCCCATGGGGGTATGTTCCAGTCTTGATTATTTGAATAAGAATTCCAATTTGCCTAGTTTGGTGCATTAGACCATTGATTAGGCCTTTGCGAGTTGGAATAACTAGGGTTTGACCAATTTGGTGGTCCATTGAATGGACCATTCCATATTTGGGCTACAAAATAAATATCTTCTACCTCTTCAACTTCAGGTTCCTTTATGGCAGCTTTAACAATGGAGATGTATTTGCAGTTTTCAGTTTTGTGACTTTTATCACAAATTTTACAAGTAGCAATATTGGAAATGTTTGTAATGTTGAGAGGGCATTCTCTCAGATTGTGCTTTTTCCTACATCTATGATAGTATATCTCTTCATTGTCTTGTCCTTTTGGCTTCTTATCCATTAAATCCAAAGATGTAGTCAAGGTACTTAACAAATCAGTTTTTAAACCTTCCAACATGTTTCCAATTTTTGCTCTTGTCACTCCTCCTGTAGATGTATACTTATTACTCCTTAGAGGTTTATTTCTTGAATAGTTTCTGCAAAGGTTTACAATCTCTTCAAATACCATAATATGGATATCTCCTTTTGCCATAAGGTTCAGAACCTCAAGGACATCTTCTTTTAGTCCTTTTAGAAAGAGTTCTTTTAATATTTCTTCATCAAGGTCTATATTTACTCTAGACCCAACAAATAGAAATCTCTCAAGGTAATCCTCCAAAGATTCTTCTTCTTTTTATTCATGCAGAATAGCTCAACTTTCTTATCCCTAACTCTATAGTAATCCTGATATCGTTCAAGGAATAACTCTTTTAATCCATGTTCTCCATCCCATTGATTACAAATATTTTCTCCTAGACCCATGAACCATATTAAAGCTACATATTTAAGAGTAGAGGGAAACAACCTTAGATTTTGTTCATCGGTAGTGTAAAAGTAAGCTTGGCACACTACTTCAAATTCGAAAAGAAAAGCATCCGGATCTTCATGTGGTTTCCCATGGAAGGTGGGCAATACAAAAATAGAGACTGACTTAGGTTCTCTTGTTGTCCCATCTGTATGTAATATTGGGAAGGCAAATGTCTTCCTTTACCCATTTCTTCTTTGGTCTCTATTCTATCTTTGTTCATTCCCCCTTTGGTTCTCTTCTACTTCTCCCTACCCACTTTGTTGGTCAGCCATGATTGAATGTAAGATTTCAAGAATTGGACCAGGTATGGGTTCAGTAAAAATAGAAGAAGGATCTATGTGATTGTCAAATTCTGGTTTCGGTAATAAGTATGAGTCGAGATCTTGTTCTAGGATTTCAGCTTGATTGGTTGATGTTGTTATTTCAAATTCTTCTAACTTATAAATTCTAGGCTGCCTACTAAAGTCTCTTTGGAAATTTCCTTCTGATTTGTTGATATTTATAAATCTTCCCTTAGAGTCTCTAGGTCTGCTCATGAATTTTCTAAGTTTTCTTGTTTTTGCAACATGTCTAATCTTCCTTGAATAGTCTATGAATATCGTTGATTGGATCAAGTTGTTCGGGTGTCATGAAGTGTTCTTCTTCAAAATTAAAATGGTCTATCACTAATTGAATCAATTGAATGAGAAAATCTTGAGTTGGAATGGGGTCAGGATTTCCAAATTGTAACTCACAACATAAATCTTGACATAACTCCCTAAAGCGCATAACTCTAGGTATCCTCTGATATTTCTTGCTATATTCTAGGGCTACTTCTTTCTTTTCTAGGTCTCAAGGAACTTGTGAATGAGGAGGGAGTCTTCAAAATATTGATTCCAAGGGTAAATTGTTGGATTTACTATTGCTCTTCTATCCCAAATCCAATGCTCACAACTCCTTTTAAGATCTAGGTAAGATGAATGGTAGTTCATCCCTAGAGTTTTTGCTATGTCAATCCTTTTGATTTCCTTCAATTCATCTAATTTTTCTTTAATAATGTCAATGCGTTCATATAGACACTCCCACTCCTTACTAGATGCTCTATTTCCTTGCTCAAAAATAAGGTTAACTTCTTGTTTTATCAATAGTTCTCTAAGGTCTATAAGTGCAGACTGATTCAGACTATTTTCCACCATCTAGCAACTTATTTTTTTTCTTTTCTCTTTGGTTTTGGTTTTGTTTGGGTTTTGATTTTGATTTTCTATTTTAATCCCACTATTGTCAAGTTTAGATACAAATCACAACAATTGAATTTATAACTATCCTTAATATAATAGGGAACAATTGAAATAAAATTTCACAATAATCCTAATATTTTTCTAAAATTAGATGTGACTCGCGTTCCTACGAATATTTATACAACCAACCTTAGCACACTAGGAATAATATGAAATATTGTTAGAAAAGTAAAATTTAACAATCCTAATATTTTGCTAAAATTAGGTGTGACTCGCATTCCTACAAACTATTTATACATCCTAATCTTAGCAACATTAGTAATAAAATAGAAATATTTGGAAAAGTAAAATTTATTGAAATAAAAGGTTAAACTATTACTATTTGTTTGATTGTTTAGGAGGGTTTCACTATGGTTGTGTCACTCAACCATACCTACTTCCTACTTCTGATAGGGTCCTAAGCCAAGTTTAGGGGTATTTCAGTATGGTTGTCTCACTCAGGCATACCTACTTCCTATTTTTCTCATAGGTCCTAAGTCAAACTAAACAATAATAATTACCCAAAGTAGAAAATTTGTAGGAAATAAAATTTGTAGGAAATAAAATTTAGAAATAAAGAAATAAAATTCTAATTAAGAAAGCAGTAAAACTGATTCCTCAAGAGAAATGAACTTAGCAATGTCAAATGAAGGGGCTTGTTGGGACCATCTCATGCCACTCTGACTCATATGCATGCCAAGGACTCATACGTACCTCTTTCCACATACAAGTAAGCCTCACCTTTTTGCACTGCCAAACAACTTTTCTGATTAACCACTATGATGCTACTCTCCCGACAATGATGCCAAAATGATCGATTGTAATAGCTTACATTTAATTTATCAATCTGAGGGTAATCAAGGTTAGATTTAAAGAGTAGGAATCTAGTATAGATTGTACCATGGGGATCAATGCTAAGCTTAGTTCAGATTTCTTTTAGTTTTAGGTGTTTGTAGAAAAGTAATAAACAAAAATTAAATTGTGTAGGAATGAAAATAAAATGCAATTTATGATTTATGTATTAAATATGATAATTACCTATTAATGAATTAATCTATTGATGAGGATAACTAATAGTAATTTCCTATTGATGAGTTTAATCTATTGTTGAGGATCCTCGTGCAATTAGTTTTATTTATCTATTCTGACTTTATATTTTATGAAAATGCAATTTAATTTATTTTATATTCTAAGGTTAATTAACTATTTCTAACCTATTGTAGGGGTGAGAGCTTAGGGACTGGCTGTAGGAGTGGGCCCTACCTCCTAGAAGATAGTGTAAGTCTTTCTCCCCTAAACTACTTTATCTTAGTAACTAAAATGCATAACTATTCCTAACATTATTTTATTCTATGAATGTAGGAAATTACAATTACAACTACATAAAAGAAATTAAGCAGTAAATACAAATGACACAGTTACCATATGCGAAGAATGAAGTGCTACTTTTATTTCTGGAAATTCAAATGTACATGCTAGCGCATTTCTTCAAAAATTGTATAGTTCTTAAATTATTTAGCTTTAGACAATTAGACATTAGATATTTCTCCATTAGACCTTTTCAAAGGTCTCCCTATGTAATATATATTGTGACTTGGACAATTTTAAATAATATTCTTCCACGTATTTTGCCATGTGGAGTTGTGGACTTGATAATGCGACAACTATGCACTAACGAGAATAATCTAAACTAATGAAATTCCTAATTCTGCTTGGACTCAGTAAACATCCTAAGTGGTCCAAGTGGCATTTTATGAACTAACATAACAACATAATACTAACTTAAATATTTCGCAAGATATACACATAACCATATGTCCTTTATTCTCAAAAAGGACCAAACAATCTTGCATCTAAATCTAATCATCCTAACAATATTCCAATTATACAATGTTTACGAAATAAAGTGATAACAACTTTATTAATCACAATATCCTCATGAAGAATATGTGACAAGTCAACTTAATCTAAGTTGACTGTAATCCTTTATTGCCATGTAAGAGCGCCATGTTGTACTGATGTGGCATGCAACGTCAATCAACTAACTTGGTCAACTCTCTTCGGTAACTACTGGTAAAATTTCTCTTCGATAACAGTCTTCAGTAGCTACCTTCTGCAACATACTTCGGTAACTATCTTCCGTAACATACTTTAGCTACCATATTCTGTAATAGTAATCAGCCATTGTTCTGTCACCGCGCCTAGAGCTTCCTTAATCCTTTGTCCTTACGTCCATCTTCTCACGTCCAAGGTGTATCCCGAAGCTTGTGCTACTGCATCGTGCATCTATGGAACACCCTTCAATATTTTCCTACATAATTACCCATAACTCGGACGTATTTTACATGAAATGCACACATTTGTCAGATTAACTGCATTCATATTTTTACTGATAATTCACAAAAATAAACAAAAACTAACTTAAAATACATTATAATCATAAATTAAATATAAAAATGAAACAATTTACTACAAAAATATATGCCAAATAATCACTCATCAGGTTTGCTCTCCTTTCTAAACTTCCTTTTGTAGTGCTTGCATTGTCTTGAAACTCTTGGAAGCTTGGATGAGATCACCCTTCATAATATTTTGACTCACCATATTTTGGTCTTAATACCATTATAGTTGCATACTTTTCATTATGTTAGATATTTGATAGATCTTTGCTAATTCTAGCCACAAAAAGTTTTGGCACACTCATTTTTGGACTTTAAAGGTAGAAAGCTATTGAAATGATCTTTCCCTTTGAATTTACACTTTGCTAGAGCTTTTGGGAAGCTATGTTGGCATCATTTCAAAAATGTATGACAAGCTAAATTTTGGGATGCCTAACTTTAGATTCTTTTAGCCTTATGAGCTCCTTCAATTTGCCAAATATATTGAATTTTTTGCTTACATCAACATAAAATGGTTCCACTTTGCCTTATTGTAGGTCTGGCACCAAGCTAGTTCAGCTACAAGCTTCCAGGTTGAAAGGTTAATCCAACCTTAAAAAATTTTGAGTCTAGAATTACTTGCTTTAGCCCCCAAAATAAAGCAATTAATAGAATTTGGAACTCTAGAAAAGTCCTTCAAGCTTGAATAATAACCAAAATTTCAATAGATACTTTTTTAATCTTCTCTAAATCCATTGATTACTCTTTTTCTACCACTCTTATCCTTGCTTAATTTTTGATTCTTCAAAGTTACCTTCATACTGGGATCACTAGACTTCTTCATTTGACAAGTATGCATTGAGTTATTCCCTTTCTCTAGTTTGGCCACTCTCTTTGGTATCAAATGAAAGACTTGAGAAATTATAGTGTTTAGAAATATTTTTGTTTCCTTATTTCCACAATCATGGAGACCTCTTTATGAATTGAGAAGGCTATATGATCTATGAAATTTGGATAACTTGAAACACCTGTGATGTTTATGTTTTCACAAATCTAAATATTTTTTGGATGATACTAATCTCTTGCTTAGTAACCTTAGGTCCTATATTCCTCTCAAATTATTATTAGATTCTATTTCTTAAATTATCCTACTGATGTGACTTGATAGTTGCACCAAGACATAGTAACTTGTTGGATTGTCACTATGAATTCAAATATAAATGGGGAAGAACTCAGTTCCTAAACCCACTCACTTGGATGATGGGTGAATTTGCATCTACTATATGAGACAAGTATTTCTAAAGGTATAATCATTTTATTTACAACCAAAAATGCTTTGGGACTCTTACCAATAACAAAATATAGCTTAGTTATCACCAAAAAGGCTATATATCATTATCTATTTAGTTTAGTGGGTCATAATAGCCTCATGGTGTAGGGAGTTTCAAATTTTCTATATTTATTCTAATGCCTTCTATTGTTATAATATTCAACATATTTACAACATTAGCTACTCAATATATCAATGGATCTTTAGGTCCTCTCATCTCATTCAACTCTAGGTGGCAATTCAACTCAAAATTCCTTCCCACAACGGGATTTATCTCGCATAGTGATATTTCATTACAAGAATATTATTTATCCTAACTCTAATGATCAAGTGGTGGACCACATTAAATAAAGGACCTAAGCTACTAACTCCTACTTACACTAAAAGTAAATATTACATCATAACAAGCACATACCACTAGCCTTCCATGGTGCAACTTAAACTAACACTAGATATGTACATAGTCGTATTACGATAGCATCCTAACATGTCCTCCCCATTAAATAAACTTTGTACTCAAAGTTTGAAGTGAGGAAAATGCTATTATACCTAATGGAGTGGCTCCTAGTTATCATATTTTGGCTATAATCTATGCCACTGTACTACAATATTTGTGAAATTATAGTTGTAAAGTGTGTGTGTACATTGGTCCAACATATTCTTAGGTTCTAAGATGATCAAACCTTTCTCATACAACTAGAGTAGTGTGGATTGGACTTATATTCAATTATCATGGACCTTCTTTAAATATTAGACATGTAAAATTGGATGTGTGGTGGAAGAAAGCATCAATTCTAACTTGTGGCCTAGAGGTCCAACCTTCTTGAGTACTTTATATGGTCAATACAACTTTGATATGATATTTTTACTTCCATAAAGTTTTAGTGATGATTACTTGTAGGGTTGCAAGTGTAGGAAAACCATGTCTCTAATGTTAAAACTTCACTTGAAATATAACTAATATACTTTTTGTTATATATGGGTCTATGCCATGACCAAATTATATTTAAAATTTTGGAGTAGTTGTACATGTTCCATGAGAGTGGAGTCCACTTATTGAACCTTAGAAAAACCTAAGAAATATGACAAGACTGATGGTGGTGGTTGTCCATAAATTGATTCATATGGTGTCATCTTAGTGGAGTGATAGAAAGAATTATACCATCATTCAACCAGAAGAATCCATTTGACTCAATGAGTTGATTGCTTAGGTGTAAAGCAATGTAGATAAGTATCTAAGCACTTATTGATAATTTTAGTTTACCCATTGATTTATGGATGGTATGCCGATCTCATCTTGAGTTGTGTCCCATGCAACTTAGATAGTTATTTCTAGGTAAGACTAGTGAATATGGTATCACAATCAGATACAATGGACTAAGGTATGCCTTAAAGGTAAAAAATAAAATAAAGGAGTATTTGAGCAATAGTTGAGGCCTTGTAAGGGTGGGCTAGGGGATAAAATTTATCGCACTTAGAGAGAGGATCTATCAGCATGAGAATGACTATTTTTCCTTGACTTTAGGAGCTCTTTAATCAAATCCGTATAAATATCTATTTAAATAGTCTTTAAGTTTGGAAGAGGATGGAGTGTATTTGATGTGTGAATAGTATTTTCCTTAATGTTCTAACAAATGTGACATTTTGTGATAAAGTTCTAGATATTATTTCTCATGCCTACCTAAAAATATGCATTTATCCCATTCATCTATTTGTAAGCATACTAAATATCTTATAATAGAAGAAGCATGCATTTCCTATAATAATGACTCATGGAGTAGAAAATTTGTAGGGATAATGAGGTGACACTAGTATCATAGATATTTCCCATCCTATGTATATCCTACATGAGAGTTGAAATTAGTTTGAAGTTGTTTAATTATTGATTACAACGTTGGATCTTGGGTCACTCCTCCTTGAAGCCAATGGGCCCATTGAGGAAGTGGAATAGAGATAACACATATCATACCTTGACTCTTGTATTGGAAATACAGTGCATCAACAACTACATTTTCCTTGTCCTTTGTATAAATAATCCCATAATCTACCTCAATAGTTTGGTAACCTATTTTGTTGTGTGAGCATTGATAAACTTGATACACACTACTTGAGATGCAATCTTCCCATAATCATAATACATTTTTGGTAATAGCCAATGAGACCTAGAAAACCCCAATTATTTTTGAAGGTTTGTATCTTGGGCCATTTTTGTATGACTATAATATTTTTAGGATCCACTTTGACCCCTTCCCTTGAAACTATATGGGCTAGATATTCCACTTCCTGCATCCCAAAATAACATTTGGATTATATGGAACATAGTTGATTACTGGATAGGAGTTATAGTGTCTAGTCTAAATGTCATAAATATTTTCCAAAGTACAACTATAAACTAGAATATCATAAAAAATGACCAAAATAAATTAATGTAGAAATGGTCAAAATATTACATTCATGAGACTTTCAAAGGTATATGGTGTGTTGGCAAGGCCAAATGACATGATGAGGAATTCAAAATGGTCTTCATGAGTGTAAAATATAATATTTAAAATATCTTCTTTCCTCAATATGATCTGATGATAACTTGAATAAAGATATAGCTTTAAGAAGAAACAAGCACTATGGAGTTCACCTTAAAACTCATTAATGATGGGAATTGGAAATTTGTCCTTGATAATAATTTTGTTGATTTCTTAAAAATCCACACATAACTTCCAAGGTCCATATTTCTTACAAGCTATAAGTATTAGGGAGGAATATGGACTGACACTTTGTTGAATGACCCTATTGCTAATAACTCCTCTACCATCTTCTTAATTTCAGTCTTCTACATATACATGTACTAATAGGGATGAATGTTTAGTGGTAAGATTATAATGATAAGCTTGATGGCAATCATGGTCATAACTCTTATGGTTCTACAAATACAAGGGTATGTTTATCCATAATTTTCTATAATTTAGTTGACTAAACTGTATCATTGGTATTTGAGGCCTATAATGCAAAAAATTATGCCACTACCCATTGAGATGGTTTCTCTAGAATTTTTTCAATACAATGTGAGTTGATGAGTTGGGTAGGACCTATAATTATACCTCAAAGAGTGTATTACTTCACATGCTTTGTGAATTACATCCATAGCTCAAAAAATTCCCATACTATCAGGCCTTGTGTATAAAGTAATTGAGTTCCCAATACAATATTGGAACCCCCAAAGGAAAGAAAAACATGTATGCCATAAGGTTGTAGTCTCCCATTACCACATTTAAATTTATGTATTTTTCTTTTCATGGTAGAGTACCCCCATTGACAACCATGACTTCAAATAAATTATAAGAATAGATGTATCAGACTACTTGTTTAGCTATCCAATGATCAATAAAATTGTGGGTACTTCAAAAATCAATTAGGATGATAAGTTACTAGCCTTTAGAATACTCCACTACCTTCATGGTCTAAGGAATAATAATCCTCTGTAATAAATGTACTTAAATTTTAAATGTTGGTTCCTTTGTCAATTCAAAATATTCAGGTTGAACTAACTCTATTTGGTCCTCCCTATCATTATGTGGTTTCTTGGTGGAAGGTTTTCCCACATCTAATAAATATAGTTTTTTCTACATAAAAATTTGGCCCAAAGAATATTTTTCATCATAGTTGAAATATAAACCATATGCCTAACATACCTTCATTTAATTGTGGTGATATGTTTATCCTAGGTGGTTTGTTTCTTAAGTCTTATGATGTCTAAGACAAAAGTAGGGTTCAATATTGTGGTGGTTTAAAAATATGCTTTATGCTATGAATTTATCCTCTACAATCCTAGCCAATTCTACAAATACCATCATGATGTTTGGCTTGAATATTTTTATCTAAAAAAAAATATCTTCTTTTAATCTACTAATGAAATAACTTTGGAAGAACTTGGCATTCATTCCCATAGTGTGATTTGCTAGCTTTTCAAAGTATTTTTTAATCATGAATAGATATCAAATTTCTTAACTTTGCGAGGGATCCTATAAAATATTCACATTCACTAGGTCCAAAATAGGTGAATAATTCATGCTCGAATTCATATCATGTGAGACTTGGGTTCATATTCTCTAGCCATTAGTACCACTAAACAATTTCCTATTCTAGGTTGAAGGATGTAATTGCAAGTTGTTAATTATGGGGAGTGGCATGAAGAGAAAAGTATTGTTTAGCCTGATACAACCAACTAGCTAGATCATCACCATATTACCATAAAAATTTGAAAATTACAACTTGGGAATTCTTTAATTTGCATTTAGAGGTAGGATTTTTTGTGCTCCTTCCTCAAAATTAACATCTTGACTTCCTACTGATCATCTTGCCAGTGCCATATTTTGCATTTAGACCTATAAAATAACTTTTGAGATCATCAATTTTATCCAAAATCTCTAATTTTATTAATGCCTAGAAGATTATTGACTGAGAAGATTCAATTTGTTTCACCTATTGACCCAATTTCTCTAGCTCTTGAGTAGCTCTAGTACCATTAGTCATTTTAGTCACTTTAGGGATTCTAAAAATGTTTATTGGAGTTATTTCTCAAAATGTCCAATTCAAAGAGAGGATCATAATGGACTATATCACAAAATGATAATTTTAGAAGTTAGGGTATCCAAAATGGATTACCAAAATTAAATATCAAAATTATTAACTCAAATAGGGGATTGCAATGGGCTATCTTGCAAAATGGAATTTTTTTCTTTTTTGATATATTTTTAATGGAAGACTACTGATAACTAACTACTTTGATAGGTAAATATATATTCTCTATATTATTAGATTGAATATTCTTTGGATTGTCAGATTAAGTATTCTCTACACTGTTAAATGAGATATTATCTACATTGTCACATTGGATATTCTTTGTACTATTAGACGAGATATTCTTTGCATTATTAGAATATGTACTCTCTACACTATCAAATTATGACCAAATACTTCAAGGTTATGCATAAGGGGTTGGACTCAAAATGTACTTATAAAAAAATGGCGAATCCTAATCGAAATCAAAGTGAATCATGGTGAATCCTAAGCAAATCAAATCAATCATCTTCACACCAAATTTTGGGGTATTTGAAGCCCTAAAATGTAAATTCATATTTGGGAAAAATTTTGACCTATTAAATGACCTTATAACTTCATAAAAACACCACCATTAGATCAGGCTCGAAAATAGCTTTCCAACAAGTACAAATATACCTATGTTTGGATATATATTGTGGTGAATTGACCCTAAGAAAAAATTGGTCTTGAAAATTTTAGGCGAATGGGCCGACGTCGAGGGTCCTCATATTTGCCAATTTTCAATTTTGAAAATCCTAATTTTCACCCAATTTATGAATATTTTCCACTATGCATAACCTTGACCAGAGTAGTCTATTCTATAGTATGCTTAGATTTGGTTTTGTTTTCTTGAATGGGAAAGGATTAAAATAATGTTTTAATAGCGAGCACCTAAGTCAGAGCGTGTTTAATTTCATGGGCTCTTTGATATATGATCTTATTTGTGATTAGTGGATGTACCAATATTTTAGATCTCTAACAATGGACGATTTCACATAGTTGCACTATATATTTTAAAGGGTACTATGAGAGTAAATTCTCAAGGTTAACCACCTACCAATGCATCAAAAAAATCAAACAATCAATATATTCCTATGGGTGAAAGCTTCTCCTATTTTGAGGGGGTCTCCCTATATACTTGAGGGTAGGTGGGAGCTCACAATTGTATAAAAATGTTTTCTAAGGGCTAGGTATTAGAGTTCGATCATCCCTCACATCATTATACACTTTATAGGTAATATACCTTTGTAAAAAATGACAAAACCCTCGTAATATTTTAAAACTTCTAGCATAGGGTTTATAATGTAATCTTCTAAAAACATAGAAAACAATTGTGTTCTTTTGGAAAGATACTTTAATGGAAAATGAAAAAATAAAAAATTATAGAATAAAAAAATGGATGAAAGGACAAAAACTATTACTAGTACAAAACACAACTTTGGGAAGAGCTCTGATACCACTTAGGAATATTCATATAAAAATATTCATAACCAAAGTAGCAATGCAAGAATTAATGGAAATTATCACAAACTAAATGACCATGAAAATAAAAATAACAAAAATGCTCATGAAAATAATTGGATAGAAATAACAATAAACTTATATTAATTATCATAGGACTCTTCAATGGGGAAACCTCCTTTAAAGCAGATATCTTATAAAAAAATAAAGTATGAGATACCTTCTACTCTAAACCCATGTCCTTATATAAACTCTTATTTACCCTAACCCTAATGCTCAAGGGTTGGACCATATGAAAGAGGGGACCCAAGCTACTAACTTCTACTTACACTAAAAGTAAAGGCTACATTATAATGGGCCCATGCCACTAGCCTCCCATGGTGCAATCATACACCAACACTAGACAAGTATATAGTTGTGTTAGGATATGGTCCTAACAAGACATGCTATTGAATATGTTTTTGAAATTCTAGATATTGTCCTATTTGTATCTACCCTGCCTAATGATGAAGACATTCTTGAATTTTACACTATAGAGGACAATAATTCCTCGATAGTATCATAATAAAGGGTTTCTAAAAAATCCCAATCCTAAGTGGGGGAGACATAAGTGGTTTAATTATGTTTTCTATGTTGATATTAACTCTAAACTAGAAAACCTTCCTCCTACTCTATATCACTTTAAAGAATACAATGTCATGAATGCTAATCCTACTACAAATATTAATTTAGATTCCTCTAAGAAACAACACATAGTCAAAATTGGGGTTAGTCTATCTAAGAAAGAATATATCATCTTTACTGCTTTACTTATAGAGTATGCTAATGTATTTGTCTAAGAATATTCTGACATTCCTAGAATGGATGAGGAAATTATTGTTCATAACATTGTTAGTTATGAGGATGCATCTCCTATCTAGTAAAATCAAAGGAGGTTCTTTCCTCTAATTCAATACCTATATAAGATTGAAATTTAAAAGTTGTTAGATGCTAACTTTATCTACCCTATTGACTATTCAAGGTGGATGTCTAACATTGTTCCTATAAAAAATAAAGAAAATGATGTTTTCTAGATTTTTTATGATATCTTCCCATTACTTCCATTGATGTTATTATTAGCTCTACCACAAGGTATAAGATGTTATCTCTTATGGATGCCAATTTAGGGTATAACCAAATTTAGATTATCTTTGAGGATGAAACTAAAAATTACCTTTACTACACTTTGGGGCACATTCTGCTATGTTGTCATGCCATTTGAACTTAATAATGTTGGAGATACTTATTAATGTGATATGAAAACCATATTTTATGAATTAATAGGAAAGGTAGTGATATCTTATACTGGTAATATATCAAATAATTCAAACAAATGGGCTAGCCATCTTATTGATCTTTATGTCATACTTGAATAACTATGTCATTAACCCAAATAAATGTGTTTAGTTTCACTAATGGTAATATTTTAGGCTTCATGGCATCTCCTAGGGGTATAGATGTGGACCACAATGAGATAAAGGTCATTTATGATATGCCTTGTTAGGAAACTTTATTATTGTTAACAAAAGTAATTCACTATATACTAAAATAACATAAAGGTTCCTTACAACACCCTTGAGGTATGGCAACACCAATAATACTCCTTAAGGAATAAATCACTCCAAATTTCCTCCACAAGCCAATATTGTTATAATAATACTTGATATTAATTGCTTGATTACAATGACAATATCCCTTCTTTATATATCCATCTTCCTAAACCTTTATCCCACTTATTATTATAATAAAATATTAAAATATAATCAACCTTGGGTTATGTGTGGCCCATGCCAACTACCCATACACAATATAATATTATATCCTCATATTCCTATACCTAGGTACCTAACATTCCACCCCCTTACAAATATTTTATCCTTGAACATAAGAAGAAACTAGATAATATGATTTTCTAAGCAATGTTAGAAATTGATACCAATCTTGATCATCCCTCTATCCAAGTGAAATATTGATTGGTGGTGGTCTACAATGATGTCAATACACCCTTGTGGTACTTGAACATCCATAGTTTATTTGTTGTTTCTATGTATATGTTGCTCTACTTTGATATGTCAAATGATTTGTCTTAATGTTCCTTAATGCTACTGCACCACTTTAAAATCTAGAATCACTATGCTTGTTTTCCAAAAATTACCATACTCATTTCCTTTCTAATTCCATATCATTCAATAATAATATGATGCCATAAGCCATGCTAATAAGATTATTGTTTCTCCTTGTGGTGTGGGTGATAATATGTTGCAACCTTAACTTGATGTTCTATTACATTTGGTTAAATTCTTCCTCATTTTGTTCTCTCTTATTTCCTTATTTTAGTGCATATTTGTGTGCTTCTAACAAATATTCCTTGGAATTTGCTACTATTTTCATGGAATCTACTACTGCTACTTCTTACATGGAATATTCTATTGTTGCTTCTTCCATGAAACTCTATTGATGTTGCTTCTTCCATGGACTCTATTGATGTTGCTTCTTCCCTAGACTCTGCTGTTGTTGTTTCTATAGATTTCATTTTTAATTCTTATGTTGGTTCCTTATATTGTTCCTCTACCATAACTACTTCTTGATTATCCTTTTATCCTTGCTTCTTATGTTGAGAAATATCTTACAATATTATCTTCTTTTTCTTGTACCATATCTTCATAAAATTCTTTTGCACATTAATGTGAAAGTACCCATGGAATCCAACCAAGGATAACCCAAAATAATATCCACATCATCCATATCAATAGAATACAAATCTAATTGTAAGACATATTTATCCATGGTGATATTCAAATCTTAAAATATTTGAACTTTCTCACCCTAACGTTGCATGTATTTGATTTTTGTTGCCTGAAATTACAATCTTTTAGCCAAATCAATATTAATGAAATTATATATGTTGCTAAGGTTTTCTAGAAATAGTAACTTTTTCCCTTTATATACAACCATGAACCTACAAAATAGAATTTTTACATTCAAATAAATACTTTTGATCACTATTTGGCCTATTTGATAACAAAGCTATGGTTCCTTGAGCTTGCATACTCATTCTTATTTTTTCCCTTCTACCAATTTCTTGAAAATTTCCAAATCTCTTTTTAATTTATTTTGTTCATCCTGGAACCTATGTATCTTTTTATATGGGTTCCATCATTCATTAATGCTCCCTCTATTTCTTCTCAAGTCAACTTGTAAATATGGGCTATAAAAAAACTATGAAACTGAGAGCAATCTTCTCCTTGAAAATAAGAAGTAAGCCTAATGTCCCAACAATAATTAGTAGAATACAAGGATTTAAATTGTTTCCACAATTTATTAGCATTAATATCATCCTCTCTAGTGAATCTTCACAACTCCATGACTTCAATTCAAAACAAATCCCAAGATAGCTAGGATTTACTAAACTAGGATTTCTTAAAAATAAAATTTCTCAAATCTCACCTATTGCTTTCTATAAACAATTAGGTTTGCAAATTTTCTTCAAAAACAAAACTACAATTTATTTTCTTATCCCAACTGATAGATATCTTCAAATTTTGTTTTCGATGACTAACTTCATAGGGATGTATCTCCCTCAATACTGCTTGGATTCCTTCATATGACCACTCATTTTAAAGATTCTCAAATTCCACATAGAATGGGATAAGAATAATGTAAACTGAGCAATTTTATGCCAAGTTATAGCTTCTACAAAATGAGAAGTTGTTTTTGGAAAATATTACCCTAACACTGCCCTTATTCTAAACAACTAACTTCATCAGGTAGTATCTTCCTCAATATTTGCTCGAATTCTTTTATATGACCACTCATTTTAAATATATTCAATTTTTGAATAATATGCCACAAGAATCAATTAAATCAAACAATATTATGCAAATATATGGCTCCCAAAAAATGAGATATTTTATAGATAAATTTACCCTAATTATGCAATCCATAAAAAATACAATCCACTCTTTGCTAGAATGGTGCTCTGATACCACTTCTTATGAACCTTTATTCTCATTAACATAAACCATTCACCATTTATTACCACATGTTACGAACCTTTATTCTTATTAATAGAAATCATTTGCCATATGCTGAAATAATAAACATCCATCCACAAATAATTATCCACAAAAAATATTCATGCAATGAGACATAGATATAGATAATACCCTTGAGGTAGAGAAACACCAATAATACTCCTTAAGTAAGGAATCACTCAAGATATTGTCCACAATCCAAGATTGTTACAAGAATATTTGATTTGAATTGTGTGATTACAATGCCAATATTCCTTCCTTATATACATATCTTCCTAAACCCTCATCCCACTTATTATTATAACAAAATATTAAAATAGAATCAACCCTAGGTTATTTGTGTACTATGCCAACCACCCATACATTTTATCCCCATATTACTATTCCTAGGTACATAACATACCTCCTTGCATGGTCAAAGATATCAAATATTTCTTGTGGAATCTTGGTGTTATTAGGTGATTTATCTCTAATTTAGTATTCAAATCTTATCTACTAAATCATTTACTTAAGAAAGATGTAAATCTTAAATAGGATGAAGGTTAAAAAAATACCTTTCTTGACTTTAATATTTTTCTTTTATAGTCCCCAACTCTTCACCAACCAACGTAGATAAGCCATTTATTTTGTATATGTTGTCTAATCAGGTGGCCTTGGGAGTTGTCATTACTTGAAAAGATGATAATACTACAGGTTATACCATATATTACATTAATAAAATAATTATCTTGGTAGAAACTAGGTACACTCCCATGGATAAGGACTGTTCGGAATTCTATTTTGCTTGTGAGAAGCCCAAATATTACATATTATATCAACAAACTTATGTGGTTATTGAAATTGATTACTTGAGATACCTACTTCAAAAATCATTAATCCCTAGTGACACCTAATATGGAAAATGGATCACTATTATACAATAATTCAATATTTGTATTATTATCCAAAAGGATATGAAAGATCAACCGATTATTTATTAGTTGCTAGATACTCCTAATCTAACCTAGGAATCCTTAAAAGAGGTATTACACTATGAGGACAACATGATCATTTCTTGTGATCCTCATGAGTTTGTAATATCTCCTTCCTCCTTTACCTCTAGTGTAATTTAGGATTCTATCCTTCATGACCTTACTGAGTAACAAAAGTCTTTGTTGGAGTCTTGTGAGGATATTAAGAGATGACATGAAGCTAAGGCCAATAATGAGATAGACACATCACCTACTACCATAGAATCTGAAATGAACCCTCATCTTGATATTTAGACCCTTCACTTTTATGGTTCAAAGAATAATTATTTTGAGGAGTTAATATCTTTCTCAAGTCTCTAACTAGCCTAGCTATTCTTATGATGTTTTTTTTTGCATTACCAACAATGTTGTTGAATATGATACTTTAATTTTAGGGCTAGTCATTGCTCAATGAATGAATGTTAAATACATTAAAGTGATAGGGGATTCATAAATTATGGTCTGTTAGATCTCAAGTGAGTATGCCATCAAATACCCACATCTAATCCCTTACCATCAATTGGATATAAATTTAGTCAATTATTTTGAGTCCCTTTCCATTAAGCATTCTCTAAGGGGACAAAATGGTTAGGTTGACTCTTTATCTACTTCGGCTAGTGAATTCATAAAACATGAATCTTTGGAAAAGATTATGGTAAATTTTTATGATGAACCTATTATTTCTTTCATTAATGGTGTAGTGGAGTGCATACAATTGAGGTTAATGCTATTGATTTCCAAGTTTATTTTCATGATCCTTGGTATACAAACATATTATGTTTTCGTAATAACCAAACTTATCCACCTATGAATAATGCTAAGTAGCAATCCCGTATTTCATACTAGATCCTTTTGATATATGATTTTGTGTAGAGTGTTGTACTATCAAGACCCTAATGGTGTTCTTTTACAATGCCTTATTGAGGTTGAGGCGATCAAATTCATCTTTGTTGTTCATAGTGCTAACTATGGGGGATACTTTAGTTGTCTTTCCACAACCTATAAACTATTAAGAAAAGGTTAATTATAGCCTATAATGGAAGCTAATATAAACAATTATGTTAAATCATGTGATAAGTAGCAATTCTATAAAGATGAAATTTATGACCTTGCCTAGATTCTTCATCCAATTGAGTCTCCTTAGCCTTTCTCCATCTAGGTTCTTGACCTTTTATGACTTATCTCTTCTATGTCCTCTAAAGGACATAAATTCATTATCATAGCCATAGAATATTTTATGAAGTGGGTGGAAGCTATGTCACTTACAAATCAAACTACCCTCACTATGTATTAATTTATATTTAATTAGATTGTGTGCCACTTTGGTGTCCCATATTTAATAAATTTAGAAAATGAAACTCAATATAAGAATTGAATTCACAATTAATGACTCAGTATCTTTATTTTTTGCCTTATTATCCACAAGGGAATAGTCAAATTGAATCTAGCAATAATGTTTTGATTAATATTTTGAAAATGACAGTTGATAATCAAAGAAATATCGACACTTTAAGCTATATACCACATTATGGGCATACTGCACTAGAATTTAGATGGCCATAAGGGCAACCTCTTTTTATTTTATTTATAGTACTAAAGTCATTTTGCTATTTTAAATTGAATTATATTTCTTAAATATATTTTTAGAGAGTGTTGATTCATAATGAATGTCATCAAAAGTATTAGGAAGCTTATATTTTCAAACTAAGTACTCTTTATGAGAGGCTTCTACATGCTCTTAATTACAATAGAGACTACAAGAGTTGAGTATCCAAGCATTATAATAAGAAAGCTTATCATCATGAGTTTAAAATTGGGTACCTTGTTGTTAAGCTTGATAACATGCATAAGAAGTGCAAGGAAAAGTTTATATAGAAATGGATTTGTCCATATACTATTAGAGAGTTGAATGGATATGAGAAAAAATAAATGCAAACCATGGATGGAGTTGAATTGAAGTATCCCACGAATTCCATGCATGTCAAACACTTTTATGCATAGCCCTTTTTGACCCACATCTATAATATATTTTCTTAGTTTTCATGTTAACTTTGTTGTCTTATTTTATGCTTTGATTGTTTGCTTTGTGAGTCAATGTTTGGTTAGTCCTGTGTATTCTTGTTTGGTGAAATGTTTCTTAGTGTTTTGTGATGTTTTCTCTTTAATTGTAATTGCAAATTTAAATAGTGTTCTTGATATCTTGACAATTTCAATTTGACAAGTGATTATTTCGTTATTCTTGACCTTGCCTTCTCTCATTTGCGTGATTTGTGTTGCATTTTCCTTATTGCTTGGTGTTTGTCATATTTTTAACTAGAATTTTTTGATTTTGAATTTATTTTCACTTTGTTTTTTTTCTTTAGAAAGGTGTTGTTATTATTAATAAGATATCATAATATTTGCAAGACCATCCCTATTATTTTATGTTAATAACTTACTTTAAGTGCCATAAAGGAACCACCTTAGTTCAAAACATGGTATCTTTCATATAGTATGCAATCAAAACACCAAGGAATTATTTTTTATTTTTATGCATTAAAAACATTAAAAATTTCAACCAATCATTCAGTGAATCTTATTTGTATCCCACTATAGTGGTGATTGTGCTCTTTGGCACATCATACTTTATTGGATACTATAGTAAATAAGCTTAGACCATTGTAGTAGGGACATGTGGGTTTATCTTCTAGAGGATATCCTTGATATGAGTGCATTGTAATGTGTACCTAGCATGTCTATTTTCTTTGTGTTCTATTCTCATTTTGTCATGGTGGGCATACTTGTTGACACATTATGCTCATCGGTTATGATAAGGTATGATTTAGATCAAGAGATAAACTACCTATGATTTTCTATGTTGGTGGCATACTCTTAGTTTACCCCTCAATAGTGGATGTACATGTTGACACTATGTTCATCTAATATTATTTTATAGTTTCCTTTTCATTCAACAAGGATTAAGCATACTTGTTGACACATTGTGCTTGTTGGATACTATCTTGCGACTTTCTTTTATCACTGAAGTCGATATGGTTGTTAATACATAATTCCAAGTAGGTATTGTAGTGCGTTGGTTCTCTTGTAGTGGTAAGCATTCTTGTTGATACATCATTTTTACTAGATACTATAGGGTGTTTTAGATCAAAGGTATAAATCACCTACATCTCTTTTTGATGGCATCACTTTGGTCCACCCCTACTATAGTGGTGAGTGTGCTTGTTGATACATCATGCTTTTTGGATACTACATGCAATATATATTTCCACTTGTAGTGATGTGCATTGATACATTATATCCATAAAATACTATAGTGTTTTGTTTACCTATTATAGTGGCATGCATGCTTGTGGATATTTCATGTGTGTAAGATGCTTCATAAATATAGTTTGGGCTGAGATATGTATCACTTGCATCTCTTGTTAGTGGTATCATTTTGGTCCTACCTTATTGCATATGTTTATCTTTTGAGGAATATATTTCAATTTTTATGTAAGTTTTTAGGTGATATCTTAAATGCATTTGTTAGTAATGTGTATTTTAAAATATTGCTAAAATGTTGAATCTCATAAATATTAAAAATTAAATGTTACTCATGCACACATCTAAATGCTCATAAAACAATTTCAAAAGACCCACATTTTTTTGTGTTGTTTGGTCTGTTGACTTGGTTTCCTCTTTCTTCATTTGTAAAAGTTTTTGGGATCCCTTTCAAAACCCACTTTTTAATACAAACTACCAAAAAAAATGCTCATAAAAAAGAAAAAAAATGAAAGTATAAATGAAAAGCATCATCACCACATCAAAAAAACAATGATATATATGAAGAAATATGGAATATATATGGGTTATCAATAGAATGGGCACCATGTGCCCTCATAATAGGCTAACTTGTGTCCTATGTACATAACCCTAGGCCCTAGAGAAACCTATGTATAAACTATGGGTTAGCATATTGCCTATAAAGAATGATATCATATTATACATATAAAGCATGGGCTAGGCCTATAAAATAAACCCCTGTATGTCTCAGATTGTGTGCTAGATGCCTATGACTTCATTTGGAAGGTAAATGAGTAGAATAATAATGGCATGGATATTCTTAGTCCTTATAGCACTTTTTGCACCAATGATAAGTCTAGTTGTAGCTACAACTATTGTTTCTAATGATCTTGCTCTCTTATGAGCCTAGTCCTTTACTGCTTGTGCTTTGCATCTTAGTCACATATCCTCTTACTCCTAAAGTTGGTAGGTGGTGTGACATCCCCTTGTACCTAAGCCAAAATCGTACCAATATGGA
Source organism: Wollemia nobilis (assembly GCA_028583015.1). Taxonomy (NCBI): domain Eukaryota; kingdom Viridiplantae; phylum Streptophyta; class Pinopsida; order Araucariales; family Araucariaceae; genus Wollemia; species Wollemia nobilis. The sequence continues at coordinate 2,064,464 of JAQPPZ010001679.1, read as the reverse complement.
AAGGATAACTATACCTATTTTTTGTTACTTTAACGGTTTATCTAGGGATGATGATATTGGTAATAGGCTATCAAAAATTGAGTATGTCACCCATGGTGATTGTTGTTCTCTTTGATTTTACTAGATATAAGATATGGTGTGGACCAGGTAAACATGATTGTGCGTCATGCAAAGTGACACAATAGGACCAATCCTAAGAGTGTGGGTCTTGGCTTGTTCAAGGAACTCTAAGATTTTGATAAATGTCAACTCCTTTATAAGATGATATCCTGGGTGTACACTTTACTAATATAATAGCTTGTGGAGGAAAAGGGTAAGAGAGAAAATTAAAAATAATTAAAGTAAAAACCTGAGCTAAAAGGTGGTGATGCACCAAATATCAAATAAGATCTTGCACAATAACTCTAGATATAATGTGCCAATGTGAACACTTCCTCTCCTTGACATATATAAGCATAGAAATATCAAGATGCAAACACACACACATAAAAGATATGAGTCAAGGCATGAGATCCACAAATAGACTTAAAGTAGATGTGTAGGCCTCTAGTATATATATATATATATATGAGTGCAAAAAGTATTACAAAGGGTTATGCCAAAAGTAGGGGTTCAGTTACCCATAAGACTACCCAAACATATGTAATCCAGCTTGTCGATGCTTATAATCCTAAAATAACTACTATATATAATATTACAAAAACATAAGACATCCCCTCCAAAACTATGTAAATATTTCAAAATGACTGCTCTTCTATGTATTGGGTCACATATTCATTTAAGCCATTGGATTCTTTGGGGTATTTTGGTTTTATTTCATCAATATTGAATGGTTCTGGGCCCTTGGATGCTCAACTGCCTATGATATTTCCATCTACCCTTTTTAGGGATTCCCAAAATCTGGGTGCAGGAGATCTCTATAATTAATGTCATTGTGGCTCTCATAACTTCTACTGTTTATGAGTTATCTACTTTCTTGGGTTATCATATATTTTTGTAAAAATAGGATTGTACACCTTAGAAAACTATACACCTCATCTCAATGTGTAGGGCCTAGGGTCACAACCCCAATTGGGGAGTATTGGGGGCCAACGACTCTCCATGTAGGGGTTTAGGGGTGGGAGCCCTGAAGTAAATTTTAGTCTACTAGATTTTTGAAGCATGGGTGGTTTTAGCCTTATCGTCATTTTAATTTGATGATTCTATCATATTCTAGTATTTTACCTTGAAAACTTATTGCATCAAAACTTTTTTCTTGTCTCTTTGGTTAGAACTTTCCAACTTTTGGACAATCTGCTTTCTTGTGCTTTTTGGGATTTTTTGCATTTTAATTCCTAGATCTTGTTGATTGGGACATTTTGTTTGCACTTTGTCCAATGTTTTATTTTCTATTTCCTACATATTTTCCCTCTACTTATGATTTTTAAGGCAACATTTGTGAGTGTAGTGAGAATTCACTACAATGACTCTCTATAGTCTATTTAATGAATTATATTCTTCCTTGGGTCAATTTTGTTATCACATGGAAAATAAAATTATTAGATCATATATTATGCACAATAATGTATAATTATTTCTATACTAACTCTAAATATGCATGAAATTAAAATCATAAAGGATGTTTAATTAACTTTGGGATTAGTCTCTTAATATACTTGGATTGTCTTGTTGTGTCTTTTCTTTCCCTTTGGAGGACTATGTTTCAAGGTTTATGGTGTTCATTACAACATGATAGACATAGATTTCCTCTATGTCTATATCCTTTGATCCCTCTAGCTTCTCCTTTGATATAGTTTTCTTAGCAATTATGTGCTCCTTGGATACACCCTCTTCTACAACATCCTTTTCCTGAGGTCCTCTTGTTGCTACTGTGTATACCTCTTGCCATGAATAGATCACCCCTCTATCACACTAGTATTATGGGTGGTAAGTCAGTTTCCATAGGTATCTTATTGGATGATACATGGTGCATATGAATATCAACTATAAATTCCCATAACAACCTTGTTCATTGTATTATATGGCCCTTATTAACCCCTCTCTATTTATAACAACACTATGATAGTGGTCAATCACTTGCCTTGTATGATGAATCCTCTCTCTAGTGTCTATGTCACTTTGTTGGAAGTGAAAGAATACTATCTAGATGAAGGTCCCTTAACTACCTAGGGATTTACTCTACCATACTAGGTTCTACGACCTTTGGTCAATGATCACATACTATGATGGTCAAGCACACCCTTAGGAGTTGTTCTATATCCTAGTGGTTCATCTACTGCAAGTAGTGATAGGGCATCCACATGATTTATTTGCATTGATAATGTGTTTATGGGGGAACCTAAGGACATGAGGCTCCTACAACATGGTCCCATCACCTTGCCTAAATCTCATTGGATGATGTGTCATGTGGTTATTTGCAATTTGAGTTATTTTGTGTTGTCATTGATGTCACATGGATCACATTGAGTTTTGGTGGCAAAAGCACTTCATAAATAATAATTTATGATATTTTGGAGAGCAAGGATATATACAAGGTTTTGTGGCACAAGAGGCATATAATATTTAATTTTTTAAATATTATATTAATGGTTTTTATTAAAACCAATGGTAAAGGTTTTTATTAAAACCAATGACAAAGGTTTTTATTAAAACCAATGACAAGGGTTTTTTATTAAAACCAATGGAAAGGGTTTTCATTAAAACCATTGGAAAGGGTTTTTCATTAAAACCACTATGCTAAGAATTATCCAAATTATGATGGATGAAAAGGTTTTCCAATAAAACCTAGGTGCAAAAATTTTCATGATGAAATTCAAAAGAATGAAGGAGATATCCCAATTCAAAGTTAAAAGGTGAATTATTAAATTTTTATTTAATAATTCTAAGGTATAAGGTTGTATTATATTATCCGCCGATGTGAAAAGGTTGGGGAGATAAATAAAGATTCACCGACATCATTCGAAGGCATGGAGGTGCATATAAATAAAATGTTAAAACCTTTGTTTATAAAATACTTGATATAGCGCATGAGAGAGAGTCATCGAAAGGGGAGCAACGAAGAAAGAAGGGTAAATAAATTTCTATTTGAGAGCAAGGTCAAGTAAATAGTGTTGGAAAGTGACATCATGTAGGAGACTACAGTGCAGTTGGTAGCGCACGAACTTTCCACAAGGTAGGTTCGATGTTCGAATCCCGCCAAGGGCAAAGTGTTGTTAGGATCCCATCACCTACAAAGTTGTAGGGATGATTTTTTATACGACTGCAAGCGAATGAATACCATATCACCTACATAAAAACTACAATCAGAACGATGTTGATCATCCTATTGGCACATTCGATTCTGGTCCATGTTCAAATTCATGAGGAGCTCTTGAAGTGGGGACTTATGAGGTAGAACCAAGCATTGATGGTAGCGTAGATCATGGCCATTCCAATTATATCCTAGTGCAGAATCTGGATCATCCATTAGTGAGGCTATCAAAGCTTGCAAATCTGCATCCTGATGTGCTTCTTGACATAAGGAATCAATCCATTGGGGAAGTGGTGCTGAGATGGCACACAACATACTTACGGTCTCCATTTGGCGAGAAATAGCATCAACCATAATATTCTCGTTTCTCTTTTTGTAGGTGATATCATAATCATAGACCATGAGTTTAGACACCCACTTTTGTTGGTCAGGCGTAGCAACTCTTTGTTCCAAAAAATATTTGAGACTTTGATGGTCAGTTTTGATGGAGAAGTGACGCCCAATGAGGTAAGGTCACCAATGTGTGACTGCATGCAATATGGCTAACATTTCCTTAGCATATGTGGATTTCCCCAGATTATGATCAGAGAGTGCCTTGCTAGTAAAATCCATAGATCGTCCTTCTTGCATCAATACTGCCCCAATACCACGACCGAAAGCATCACTTTTAATGACAAATGGTTTAGAGAAATCTGGCATGGCTAAGATGGGAGTGGTGGCCATAGCATGCTTGAGTTCAATGAAGGCTTGGTCAGTAGGCCCTGTCCAATTGAAGGAATATTTTTTCAACATGGAGGTGAGGGGGGCATCTATCTTCCCATAATTGTAGACAAATTTGTGATAATAGGCACTATATAAGCTAAAACTTAGAACATTACAAAATATTAATCATGGGTACTACCCACGTATTTAGGAATTATTACATCATGAAAGTTATTACATTAAGGGTTAGGATGGGATCCTAACATGTGTTTATTTGAGTTTTTTTTTTTGATAATAATAAAAAAAAATTACACGAAAATAACAGAGGATTATACCTAACAGGCAAGAATCATTACTGTTGCAGAAGAACTTGGCCCTGGAAAGTGCTCTGATACCACTTGTTAGGATCCCACTATAAAATAAACTCAAATACACACACTCTCACACAATTGCTTGGAAATAAACTCACATGAACATCATATTAATATTCAGAACAAAATACACATTATAACAAAAATTTGCATAAAGGAACAATCTCACAATAAGATAGAATCGTAGGCCTCATGGGGGCAACTTCCTTCAACACTTCATTAATTTGCAAAAAGATGAATACATTGGTGCCTTCTCGGGTATTTAAAAAGTTCCCTTCCATGGTTGGCTTACATGCAAAATGCCACCTGGATTACATGCATAATGCAACCCGAATTACATGCATAGTGCCACTCGAATTACATGCACAATGCCACTCGAATTACATGCACAAGGCCACCTTACATAACCTATCTACCATGTGTTACATAAAAAGGGTGCAATCTTTCATAGGCACTATATAAGCTAAAACCTAGAACATTACAAAATATTAATCATGGGTACTACCCACGTTATTTAGGAATTATTACATCATGGAAGTTATTAAATTAAGGGTTAGGATGGGATCCTAACAAGTGTTTTGCTAAGAAAGTAAAATCGAGTTTCAGCTTTGAGCACAGGTTAAAGTTGGGTGTTTGGGATTAAAATCCCAATGTGGGCTAGCACCCACGTGGTAAGTTCTTCACAACGCTAAGCGAGAGGAACGAAGTTCGACTCCCACGAAGGTGTGAAGGCACATTAATTTTGGCAAAGATGATTTCGAAGGTTACGAAGGTAGCGAATTTCATATAAAGGTATTTATCTCCAACGCATGGTAATATTTATTATTACCAAAGTTTTGGTGCATTAAAATTATTTCTGTGATAACTAGGGAGTCATAAGGAGTTTAGGGAAATAAATGCTTGATGTATGTGTTAATGTTCTTAGGGAGTTATAAGGTGTAGAATTAAATATTTGTTATTGTTGTGTGTGATTAGGGAGATATAAGGCATGGAAATAAATATTTGTGATTGCTATATATGGAGTTATAAGGTGTGAAATTAAAAATAAAAGCATATGTGCTTGTTGTATGTGTTAATAAAATTAGGGAGTCATAAGGTTGATTAGTGTTGAACTTGTTATATGTCCTAGTGCATGATTTAATTATGAAATTAAACTAGGAACTTGAGACCTAGTTAATTGCTATCTTGAGTTAGAAGACATGCACATGAGTTAGAGTTTGAAGTTGAAGATAAATTGCTTGATTATGTGCCTTGGCTATTCAGAGGAAGTGGATGGATTAGAAAATAAATTTTATGGATAAAATTTATGCTTGAGTTCCATGATTGCTTTAGTGGAGTTCATTGAGAGTATTGTCATTATTGAGGAGGTTTTTGCTATTGCTTTGAGGAGATTATTGTTGGTTACTTGTTAAGTCCATTTCCACTATTTGAGACCATTGAGGAGATTATTTGCTAGTCACTTGTGGATACATTTGTCTTTCATTTGAGGAGATCATTGTTGGCTATTTGAGAGCTCTTTGCTTGAGGGAGTTGTGCTTGTTTCTTGAGAGCTTATTGACATTGCATGAGGAAGATATTATTGAGAACCTATTGCTATCACTTGTGGAGATTATCCTTGGTTGGTTGAAGTCCTCATTGTTATTGCTTGGAGAGGTTTTCATTAGAGAGCTCATTTGCCATACATTTGAGAGTACATAGTTGAGAATTGTTGTTATCCATTTGAGAGTACATTATTAAGCATTGTTGTCATCCATTTGAGAGATAATTTATCATACATTGTTGAGATAATTATGGATCATTGTTGTCATCCATTGAAGAGTACATTGCCATTCATTTTTGAGAACATTGTTGAGTATTGTCATCATTCATTTGTTATCCATTGTTGAGTTCATCATTGAGCCTTGCCTTCGTTGATTTGTGGTTGATATTTGAGTGCTACTTGAGATTCATTGGTTGAGCCTTTGGGAAGGCTTTTGGGATAGAATTTCTAGACAAATTTGAGATAGCTTTTATGCATGATTGGTTGAGCCTTTGGGAAGGCTTTTGGGACAAAATTTCTGGACAGATTTGAGACAAATTTTGTGCATGATTGGTTGAGAATTTGGGAAGGCTTTTGGGCAAGATTTATGGATAGATTTGGGACAACATTTGAGCAGGATTATTTGAGACTTTTGTGAAGGCTTTGAGAATATATTTGGGACAACATTTGAATAGGATTTTTTGAGCCTTTTGTGAAGGCTTTGAGAACATATTTGGGACAACATTTGAGCAGGATTGTTTGAGCCTTGTGAAAAGGCATTGAGGCAGATTTGTGAGTAGTGAAAGAGATAGGACAAAATAGAAAACACATCAACACTAGTTGCCTAGTTGAGAAGATTAGTGGATAGCCTAGCTGAGAAGATTAGCAGATAGCCTAACTGAGCATATCAGTGGATAGCATAGCTGAGCAGATCAGTGGAGATCCTAGATGAGCAGATCAGTGGATAGCCTAGCTGAGCATATCAGTGGAGATCCTAGATGAGCAGATCAGTGGATAGCTTAGCTAAGTAGATCAGTAGATCCCACCTGAGCAGATCAGGACAACCTAGCTTTGAGCAAATAAAAGTAATTATTTGTATTGGGATAAGTATCTCTATTTATTTGTGAAATATTATAAGGAGGATATCTTGTGGACTACCCCAAATTGGGGGAACCATGTTAAATATTATGTCTCAATTGTGTGTGATGATTTATGCACTTGCTTACTATTGCTATCTATGTTATTAATGCACACTGCTATATTTGGTTATTGCAATTGAGGACACTAATTGATATTGGTTTGAAAATAAAGTAAAAAGTGTGCACTATACTGTTCACCCCCCTCTCAGTATAATCTTATGTTCTTCAATGGTAGGCTCTAGATATAGTACATAATAAAATGTTCATATTTCTAGACCTGGACTAGAAACATAGGGCCAATGGTGGATGTTTTCTAGTATTAGATCATGTATAGATCATGATACGAGAGGTATAATATTTTTCATTCCCAAGTAAATTAGATTTTAGGCCCTCTATAGTCCTCCTATAGGTCTTAATAAATGGGATAAATTAGTGCAATGGAGATCCTATTCATACCTTTGTGATAGTACACAAAGACAAACAAGAGATTGATCTCAACACACAATATAAATTGAATTCCTACATCTCTATGAAATTACTTTGACAAAATGGTCAATTTTCTATCCAAGTGTTACTTCCTAGATACCCACTTAACTAGCATAAGTCAAGTCTCATCTATTGTGGTAATCTAGGGTGTTTATCTAGAGACTAGTAACCCTACGATGAACTAGACATCCTCCAGGGTTACCATCATCTCTACTTCCTCATCATGTGCTAGTTGCCATAAAAATGTGTTGTCATTGTGTTATAGAAAAATATAAACTCAGAATAAAATGACCTATGGATTCTAATATAAGAGATCTATGCCAATTTATAAAGTCCAATATTTTTAAGTAGGCCTTACACTCTAATGCTAGTTCCTATCTTATTTTACATGCTTGTGCTAGTCTTGACATCATGCTAGTCTTTGTCATATTTTTAGTCTTAATCCCTCATATATCTTGTGTCTCCCTATCAACCATTCCTAGAGGAATCTTGGTCTAAAACTATATTTTCCATTATGACCATGATCACCATTTTCAAAATAGGATCATTGGTCAAGGTCAAGATCATTCCTTTTTATGCATGACCATGATTATCATATTTTTCATGATAACCATTTTTGACTAGAACCACCTCCTTTTTAACATGTCATAAATGCCATTTGGGACCACAATCGACACTTCAAAATACACAATCTTTGTTCACCTTATTTATGGGTTTTTTAGAATATTTATAGGATATTTTTAGCCACCATGCCCAGACACCACCACCTGTGTGATGTTGCAGTTTTGATGGTCTTTTGTATGTTGTCCTAGCTACTTATTAGCTAATATAACTAAATATTTACTCATTTGCCTTGTTCTTAGGTTTTTGTTCATTGTAGTCAACATATTATAAAGTGGGTCAAGGGACCTACCTCTATAACACCACATCCTCATCTAATCACCACTGAATATCTCTACACATGAATATGATGTCATATAATGGTGTAGCAATCATGTAAAGGGTAGATGTGCACATGAAAATTTAAACTAAAAATGAATTATTTACACCCTATTTATATTATTGAATATTCAATTACAAAAATGGTTATTTGTATATATAGGAATGTCATAGGAGTAGTGATTCTAAGGTTTTTTATTGATCTAGTCTTATCTATGTACTCTAATTTTGTTCATTTCACACCCAACTAGCATTTTCAGCACTTTAAGTATTTTTGCAAGTAAATTCCTTTGAAGGTGTATGACACAACTAAAAATTAATTTTATCTAGTCAAAAATTTTAGGAGTGTTTCAAGTATGTATTAAGTATATTTTACTCCACTTTAGAATTGTTTGGATATGTTTTTTGTATTTTTTACTATTTTTGTATAGATTATAGATTCAAACTAACAAAACAACTACTTTTTGCACCATAACATGGAATTTTTATTTCTATTGCTTCAACTATAAGATATTGCTATTTTTTATTTTTCCCCTAAGTATTTCGATTGGCTATCCCTTATGGTTTTCCCATTGTCCTTAGGGAGAGATAATATGTATTTATAAAAAGAGCATTGATGACTGACTTGCAAGTGGTGGAGAGTCCTATCCTTCTAATATAGGATAGGGGTGGACTAACTTTGTTAGTTCTTGGGGAGGACAATAGGGAGCCACATGGGTCGGTGGTTTTGGTCCCATTTTCTCCCCTTCTCTCATCTATTTTGTCACTTTTTTGCCATATTTTATTTTCATTTTTTATCATTAAATTTCACAAAACTCTAACATAATATTACCTATCCCATAAATAAGTTTTTTCTTTTTTTACATTACAATAATATATTTTTGAATAAAAAAGAAGATTGGTAAAAAAGGAAATATATTTTGCTTCCAAGGTAAGAAGGAAGATGATTCAATAGTTTAGCATCCCATTTTTTATACCTAAGCTCATGGAATTATTTCATGTTCTTCTAAGTAATCTTAAGGGATATAAAATAGATGTCAAAATAAACAAAGAGAAAAGAAAAACAAGAATATTATTGTTTAAAGAAGCATATTCTAAATTACAAGGATATTATCATCCAAAGTGGCATCATTCAATTTCTACCATGCCTAGTTAAAATAAGGTTGACATAGTGGTGTTATATACCATAAATTTATAAATAATTTTTTGGATTTGATATATAATAATATGACTTTCAATGTGGGAGACTAGATTCAAATATTGTCAATATATATAGGTGAATAACACAAGCTTATACTTAGAGGGGGGGTGAACAATATAAGACCACTTTTTAATTTTCTTTCCCAATAAATATTATGCAATGTATAGATAGCAATATCATCAACAGTAATAAAACCAATGCACAAAACACCATACACAATAGAGACACCACAATTTATGTGGTTCACCCACTATAGGCTACTCCACAGAGAAAATATTTTACTAAAATTTTCTCAATCAATCTCTTGGGAATCCTTCCCTATTACAATTTTTATGGATCTCTGTCCAAAGGAGATATCAATCCCCTAAATCAAGTTCATGGATATCTATCCATAGGAGAAATCCTTCTCCTCTGCTCTAGCTGGTGATCCTCTAGAAGACTAGTGCCTCCACTACACTGGCTTGTGGATCTCTCTCCACTGAAGAATCTTATCCCCACTTAGAAGACCTATCCTCACTGCCCTAGCTGATGGATTTATATCCACTGGAGACTATTGTCCTCTATGCTCTATCACCTCCAAAGCTCTATATCAAATATACAATAAACACAGTCCTTCGATATAGCACAAATATGGTCAACAATTCCACTTAGAACTTGCTCAAATATTCTCAACAAGTCCACTCAGAACTTGCTCAAATCTTCTCAACAAGTCCACTCAGAACTTGCTCAAATATGCTCAACAAGTCCACTCAAAACTTGTTCAAATATGCTCAACAAGTCCACTCAAAACTTGCTTAATTCTTCTCAAGTCCACTCATAACTTGCTCAAATATTCTCAAGTCCACTCAAAACTTGCTCAAATATTCTCAACAAGTCCACTCAGAATGTGCTCAAATTTGCTCAACAAGTCCACATAGAACTTGTCCAAATCTTCTCATTAAGCTCACACAAAACTTAGGCAATATTATATAAATATAAAGTGAATTGTTAGAGACCCAATATGTTTCAACTCAATGCTCAAACACTTTCTTGACTCAAATCATAATATAGGATAGTTTGTTTTATGGAACTTGAACAATCACTTCATACAACCACTTGACTAGGCTCAACCAACTCTACTTAACCAATCACTAAATGAAACACCCCTTTCTCACAAACCCTAGTACAATCATATAACCAACAACTCAAAATGTTTCCAACAACGCTCAACAACAAATCTCACATAACAATGATACTCATGTTATTTTTAAACCCTAGTTCAAGTTCTTTGCACAACTTACTTCAACAATAATTCTCATAAAATAATCTTCACATAACAATGATACTCATGTTATTTTCAAAACTCTAACTCAAATTCTTCACACAACCAATGGATTCAACAACAATGCTTATCAAACAAGGTTTTAACAACAACCCTTTATTCTAGAAAACCTTGAAGCATTAAATCAAACACTCTCGAAAAGAAAACCCTAATCAAGTCCTTTTTACTCCAAAATTATTTTCAGAAAACCATTCAATCAACTCAAATATGGAATAATTTGCCCATATATTTTGCTTGACAAGGAGTAAACCACACAAATCTACCACACTCACAATCACTTATTTGCCAATCTCAACAAGGGTTAGAAGATAATAATTTTCTCAATGAATCACAATACAAAAATATATCAAACAAAATACACCTTATCACTCCAACTTTAAAATAATATCCAACACCTTCATAATAATATTTTTGGCAAAAATCCCTTTAAAAATAAAATCAACACTCTTAAAGTTTTACTCCTCCAATATGCAAATATAACAATTTAAGACTTTATAAAAAATAAAATCAAACTCCTTATAACTCCAAAAATAATTTCCAACAAACACAAATTTCCAACTAGCAACCCTTTCAACTATTTTCAACTAGAAACCCTTTTAAATCCAAAATTTAGGCAAAAAATAATCAAAATTTAATTACCTTACCTTTGGAGGGATTCAAATCCTCAATGCAGCCCATGACCAATGCCTTAGCCGTGGCTCAAATCACCGCTCAAGCTAAGCGTTTGTTTGGAAAGTGGAGAGCACAACGTGCTCTATGAACCTTCCTTTCTTCACAAAAGATAAAAATGTATGCCTTCCCTTGGCATTTCAACACAATGCAAACACTACCGTCGTGTTTCAAATGCAGGCCACTCGATGCCTCAACATTTTAGCCAATGCCTCCTTGCCACTAAGCCACGTTGCCCAGCTGGCTCCAAACTTTCCATCACTTTCAAATTACTCCCAATTGCTGCAATAAGAAAATACGAAATCGTTATTTTTCTCACGAGCTTCCTCTTCACAGTTTTCATGCAATCACATTTTGAAGCAAGGATAATTTTGAATGCCTTTAAGGCATGGTATATATATTCTTTCCACATTTATGCAAACACGTCGATGCTCCTCCAACTTTATTGGACGTCAGTGCTCGAATTAATTTATAAATGATTTAAATTTAAATATTATAAATTAATTTAATAAAACATTTGGTTTTATTAGGGCCTTCTCTAATTGCACAACTTGGTATTAATGATATTTATCTATAAAATTTAAATTCCTTATGAATTTAAATATTTTATAAAATAAATATTAGACCTCCTTTTAACTTTGCAATAGGCCTCCTTTTATTTTTATAAAAAACCTTTTAACCTATGCTCCCTCTTAATATTAAAATATTATGGAGCCATTTTTCCTTTAACTTCTGCACTATTGAAGCTTTTTCCTGGATATCAGTGACAACTTTGACGACGTCATTCGGTGACATCAATGACAACTTTGACTTAGGGACTCAAAATGTCCAAAAATAGGATACATGCATGTTGTAATACCTCTATGTGGTTTGTTAAAATTACCACAACCAATACACAAGCAATAGTATAAAAAAATTCATCCAAGGATGATGCACTCCAACATTAGCAAAACATCAAGTTCTTCTAATATGAACTTTATAAACAAAAGCCCAAGGTTTTATGGATATTTTAGTTTGTGGGCACGACAAGGACTCATTTTTTTTGGGATAAGAATGTTGTTTCTTCTTTGGTAGGGATATATTGTAAAGGTAAACTAATTTATTATTTTATTACTGTCATGTCTAAGCTACATGTAGGTCAACACTTGATCTATACCATTTCACCATTGGTCTCAACTAGATACCTATTTTTTATGTTGACATGAAAGGAACATAGTTTTAAAAATATTCTTATGGGTGTGTATTGACTATTTTTCATTCTAGCAACAGTTACAACTCATCCCGCTAATTATATTTACAATTCAAATAGGTATAACAAAATGTAAAATGTGTGCAAGATATACCAATCACAAAAATCTAATTTCATTTTGTCCACTATGAATTTTATTTTAGATTTATATAGCAAACACCATCATTAACTTATTGGCACTATGAATGATGCTTTATGTCTCTATGGAGGTCATTTAACTAGATCTCAAATGAGTGTAGTTGACACACTTTTTCCTATTCATGTGAATATTTTATGTTGCTTACAACTTCAACTATGAGCTTTGAGCTTCCATTGATGAATAGGTGATAGAGATCTCTTTAGATTAATTTCATCCATACTATAAAGAGCTATGAACTTAGTCTTGTTTTTGGAATAAATAAAAAACAAATTCTTAAGAAAGGTAGAAATTAAATCCTTATAATTTAAGAAAGCACTATGAGTTCAATTATGTTTGGTTTTTAGGTAGTTCACTTAAATCATTCCTTGAAAAGCCTAGGAAAATTTATGGAGTTCTATTGTCTATGATTTTAATCCTTAAAGAACTTTAAAACTTCTTGTTCATATTAATACTAAATAAATAACATCATGAGAGATGGAAAATGTGGTAAATTTATGTGGTGCTATTATTTAAGGGTAGGTGTCATTTGATCTCTCTTGAGTGTAGGAGGGCCTTGTATTCATTAGTTCAAACTAGGATGACATTTTCTTAAATGGAAGCACAAGTAATAAAATAATTTTAGCATATACATAAGATAAAAATATATTTTTAATCATCTAAAAAATCATAATGGATAAATTTATATAAAAATTAAAAAGGATGCATACAAATCAATTGATATAGCATTTGAAAATTATACTATTCTAAGATTCAACATATTTGTTCTTATATTTCAAAAATTTGTAATTTTCATTTAGATAGTTAGATTGTAAATGATAAAACAAAAACTCTACATTATTGTCTTGGTGCTTGCATTTTGGTTGACTTTAATATTTTGAATGAATGTACATGAATCAACCTCATAGAATACAATTACTTCAACTTGTAAATAAAATTACAATGCAATGATATTGCATGGTAATTTTTTAGGTCATAGCCTAGTTAACATGCTTGATTTTCATGTAAAACCCCCTTGCCCATTCCATTTTTTGCAAATAAATTAACCTTTACTTATTCAACCTTCTCAAGTTTTACCCCTTTTATCACATGATTGTGATTTCCTTAATTTTGGAAAAAGATGAAATCCTAGTTTATAGAAGAAAAGTCTAATATAATTGAGGAGTGACACCATGAGGAGGCTGAGACAAAAGGGAGACCCTTAAGTATTATTGTGAAGTAAGTTAGAGTGAGTATATTTATCTCATTCACTCTTTTCACAAGCTTGCTAATATTGGTCCAAATTATCGATAAGATCTAAGGTTATTGGGATGGAGGCTCTTCTTTATTATGGTTGCAAATACATCTATAAAATTATTCATTACATTTATAGAAGAAAAAATAACACAATATATAATACAACCCAATACAAGAATTATAGATAAACCTTACCATAATACACCCTAATTTCCAATAAACATCCATAAAAATTATGATCCATAGAAATGTAGCATTGCAAAATGAAGAACCTAGTAGAACAAAAGCCCTACCTCATTAGCTTGGTGGATTGCATGGATCCCTTAATGTGTTTCATGGCTCCTTTCACATCCTACATGGCTTGTATAGCTTTGCTACTTCTATTATGGATGCTCCGTAGGATGGTTGGACACCTCCATGCTTCCTCTCACTAGGTTTATTTCCATTGGTTGGAGAAGTGGTAAAGGTGATTATATGGCTACAACGCTATAGGGAGGCAATGGAAGAGATCTAAAGAGGTAATGTAATGGGACACATGGTAGGTAATATTTCATGCCACCACATTTTTTATTATTTATTTTTTGTTCTAAAGATGTATAAATTACCATAAGAATAGTAATTTTGTACAATTATACTAAATTTTATGACCACATAAATTGTATGGTTATATAAATTACTACAAACACAATAATTTTTATGACCATATAAATATCATCTACTCCAAATGTAACACACAAAATATGACATAGTTGTATGTTTGTGCCACAAGTCCCTTATAAGGAAGCACAATTGCTTAAGAAACATTCATATCTACATCAAATACTTTTCAACATGAATATAACTATAATAATTGTTTTTGTAGAATTCAAAGAAATGGTATCCTACTTATTAGAACACCAATATATAGGTACAAAAACTAAGGTAATAAAGTAGGATTTCCCTCATATATATCATAGGTGCAATCCACATTAGAGTATTCCTAAAAATCAATAGGATCACCCATTGACTCTCATGAGGTTCTTGCATGTCCTTAAAGAAAATATTGATAATAAAGGAAATATTTTATTGAGTGTGAGTTAGATAGATAAGACTCATCACTAAACACTATTAAATAAAATTATCTCCCAATGGTTGAATACAACCTCAATATTTACATCCCAAAGTAGATAGGAGAAGGTTTACAATCATCCATACAAAAATATTGTAATAACTCTATGGAATATTAAGGATGGGATATAAACATGACATAAGGATACTGAGTAATTTGAATTCCTAAAATGAAATGAAGCCCAAATTGGTCACATAAAATAATGGATGAATCCTAATATTTAGACCCTAAATCATTGAAGATAAACTCCCTATAATGATCAAGTCATCAACATATAATACAAAAATCATGGTTGTACCATTGTGATGTTTGATATACACATCATGATTGACCTCACTATGAGAGAATCCACATGCAATAAATAAGGTGTGGGTCTTACCATAGCAAGAATAATGTTAGGATCCTAATCCTAACTTACATTACATAACTAATATCACTTATTTATTAATAGACCATCATGTCTTTTCACTCATAACCATTAGATAGCTTATATATGCATTCACAAAGATGTCATTAAGGGCATCCAAGAACATTATTATTTACATCTCTTTGAGAGCATTTGGTAGGGAAACCTCCATTTGAAACAATGATTCTAACAAAGGCGATTGATAAGTTCACTTGTTGCATTCATTTCTATTTTTTTGCATTGATATCCAACTGCTAGGAACTAGGTTCCTAACAACTGGTATCAAAGCCTTGCACCTGTTCATATACCTTATGCTACCACCAAATTCTTCCAATCAAGTAAGCATCATCACACCATTTCAAATCAGACACATACACTATATCATCCCAATGTCACCATTCTCCATTAGAAAGCATGTTACCAAGTTAAGCATCCATCATATTGGTATTCAACGATACCAACCTCCATAAAGAATCCCTTAAAACACCGTAAGATATTCCCATATCAAAGGAATTATTGGTTTCATACTAAAAATCTTAATAAAAATAGTCTATTGCATCTCCGACAAAACCTCAAAAAACAAAGATAAATATAAGACTTTCAGGAAAGCAAATTCAAATTGGTGAACTTCTAAATCTAGATTCAGCCCAATATGATAACAAAAATTCAATTGGACCAAAGAAATCTACAAAAAATCCACTTTGTACATGTATTTCAGTAACGTTCTGTACTTTCAGGTAACTTATCGACTATTTCGATAGATAAAACTTTTTTAAACCTAAGGTTATTTAATAATTCCAATAGTCAAAATTATCTACCGATGATGGAATTTAAAAAAATGAAGTTAAAATTTGGGATTAAAATCCCACATCAATTGTGTGGGAGCTTCAAAGTCATTTAAAAGAAACAAGTCACAACAAGTGGTTGTGACTACCACTTGGTAGTCACACGCCCGGGCGACCATCCCTCTGCTTGACCCCTTCGCTTGACCTTGACCCTACCACATCGCTTGTCCTCACTAACCCCAGTTGTGCCACGTCGCTTGCACTCCTTATTGCCCTTGGTTGTGTCGCTCTCGTGTCTCCTCTGCTCAACACTGACACCCACCTTTGGTCGCTTGAAGTGCTCTGTTTTCGTTTGATTACTGCTACTCCCACCATACATTTAAATTTGAAATTAAAAAATTTGACATTGTTTCCTGCCACTCTCAAATTCAAATTATTAAGGCCATTAAGGCCTAATAAGTTGCAAAAACCCCAAATTTTTGCAAAAATTTACAAAACTTTTACAAAATTTTATAATAAAAATTATATATTTTTGTAAAAAAATTCTTTAAATTTTTTTTTTAGGTTATATATTAAAAGTGGGTTTTTATCAAGGATCCCAAAACCTGATTACAAAGGATCAGAATGCAACACAATACATCGACTTGTAACAAAAGGAAACACTAGAGAAACATAGAAAAGAAAAGGGATGTGCCATCCTAAATGCCAGAGGAAGGCACAATCCTTTGTGACAGAGGAAGACTACTTCCTAAGCACCAAAGGAAACATGGGCAGGAAGGGAAAGCCCGCCAGAAAATCAATTTTGAATCAAAGGGCGCGAAATAAGAATTTTCAAGCAAACCTAGGGTGGGAGAAAGTGCCAAACCACCCCATCCACTAAAAATCAATTTGAAACTTTCCCAAGGGTGGGAAAAGGAACCAAAGCTAGGATTTTAAATTTTGAATCAACCCAATGGCGGGAAAACCAAAAACCACCATTGGGAAATAGGCTTGAGAGAAACCACCTTCCCACGCAGGGGAAAACCAGAAAGAATCAAAAAATCCACCATGAACAATAGGGTGGATCATTGAAGTAGAATGAAACATATAGGGAAAGTGCAAGATAAAGAAAACTGATGATGAGTGTCATTAATCTCATCATTTAATCTCAATGATTTATTAATTCGGGATGGTGTCCAAGGCTATCCACGATAGAAGGTTAGGGCAGAGTACAATTCAAGCATTCATATTTCAAGCAATTATTAGGCGAAACATATGTGGTTTAGCATTTTGGTGTCACACTAAACCTAATCTGCAGAACGGAAACTTGCAAGAAATAAAAACTAATTCTAAGTTTAGAAAATTAAAGTTAACTACAATTGCATGAATTGAAATTGTTGAATTGAAATCTAATCTACTTTTGCAAAATTGAAATTGCTAAATTGAAATGTTGCTGAAATGAAATCCTAAATTACACTTGCAAAATTGAAACCTAGTTTACTCTTGCAGAATGGAAGTGATGCTGGGAAATAAAAAACCTGTCAATGCCCTGCCATAAAAGGTCGTCAAGCTTTTACTATACGAATTGACAGCAAAATGAAATTTGTTGGAAATTGAAAGCTGTTGAAACATAAAAATAACATAACATGGAAAGTAAAGGAAATAAGAAATAAATGTTTAATC
The DNA here is from genome assembly GCA_028583015.1 of Wollemia nobilis. NCBI lineage: Eukaryota > Viridiplantae > Streptophyta > Pinopsida > Araucariales > Araucariaceae > Wollemia > Wollemia nobilis. Next base: position 2,046,285 of record JAQPPZ010001679.1, on the reverse strand, counting down.
TAATTTGTCAGCTGACACACACATAAATATTATACACAAACATAATAGAAAACATCAACCACATTATACAAAATAAAAACAAGAAAATGAAATTTGGCAAACAATCTATTAATTTTGTTGCAGCAAAATTACAGATTAAAACCTACCATAAAATCCCTCCTAGATTTGAAAGTGGGTCCATACTTCCTGGTCTAGAAGGAGGTGAAAAAAACTCCTTAACTAATTTAAAATCTGACAAAAGAACTGCGATTTATTACTCTGAAAATGACATTATAATTCTGCTGCTACAGACTGTTACAAAGTTGCAAACTGTCTATTTTTCTATTACTTATTCTCCTTAAGCTCAACCGACATGGGAGCTATCCTTTTATAGATGCATAAGATTTATTTACAAATAGAAAATATACTATTTCTATCCTACAAATCAATTCCTATTATGTCGCAACATTTCTTGGTTTTATCCTAGAAGAGGATCAATTGATCTTTTCCCATGAATGGTGGCTTTTGGATGGCAAGGCTGACAAAGACAGTTGGGGGATATTTTCCCTTAACCTTCTCAACCTTATTTCCCTTTTTCCATTGTCATAAAATAATCAAAAAGTCAAAAATTACTTTTTGCTGTCAATCAGAAGATAACTGGCTCAATCCGTAGAAACTGCATTCTGTCAATCCAAAGATGTCTGCTCAATACGAAGATCTTTGGATTGACTAATTGTGTGGTCTTCAAGTTATATCAGTTGCTTTTCTTAGGCGAGTTATATCTCAAGAACTGATTGCAATAGCTTTTATCCTTCTCCATTTGTGAATTCCATGCCTTGGCATTCAATGTCAACTTGCTGGAATTTGTATGGAAAATCATGTTTTTCCAGTTGTCAAAACATGCCCAACTACCCTTTTGGAGTGCTCATAAATTGTTCCTCATAACTCCAATGTATATCAAATTGTATCCACATGTTCTTTGTTGTATTAACTACACTTGGTTCAATTTTCAGCTCTTCAATATTCAGGAGTTGCTTCCAGCATCACTGTCAAGTTGGCCTCTAACATATATTTCACCAAAATTTCTAGCTGTCAAAAAGTGTGAAACTATAATTTTGTAGGCCCCATAACTTCCTGATTACTTGTCCATATGCCTTTAAATTTGGGTCATGTATTCTCTGTACTATGAAGTACCATTGGTATGAATTTGGTACCTTAACTCACTTTGGATCATTCCCAGTAGATTTACCAATGTCACCATTAATGCAGATTTGTACCTATTAACAACTCCAAAAAAGACCAAGGCATGAACATGATGAAACCTTCATAACTTTTTATCTATAGCATAGATTGATTTGCTTCAAAAAGCAAAGTTGTAGTTCTTGATAAGAGAAATCTGTTCATGCCATCACAATGTAATTTTACTATAGTTTTTATTTGCTACTTAATCAACTGAAATAGTGCATAAAATGCTAAAAATAGTCAAAATAGGGGTATAATGTTCCAAACATAAAATCATCCAAACACTTAACAAATATATATTCTAATAAAATATTTTGCATTTAAATTTGTCATGTTTAGTAATATGGCAGTCAAACATAGTGTAAAATGAGGCATTTTCAGGCCTCATCAACTGAGAAGACCATTCCCTGAACGCCTTAAAAAGTGAAACAACTTAAAGAGAAAAATCACAAGAAAAAAAATCCTCATCCAGTGGAACAAAAACCTGGAGGATGGTGCATCAGTGGAACAGGAACAAGAGGAACTTCCCAGGCTATGAAGTCCTCAAGTAGGAAAAATGAAGTCTTCGAGAAACAATGCCCAACACAGGAAATAGCATTAGTGGAACAACACGTCAGAAGGAGAGGCAAGAAAGTGCCACAGGAATCCAATATGAAGGAGTCATGAAGAGGCATGGATACAAACAAAGGAGCCCAGAACAAAAGGAAGCAACCAGACAACCCAAACAACCTTCAACACCAAAGCTTCAAGGACGCAAAAAAGGAAAACTTGCAAGGAGTCAGCAGCAAGAAAACTAGAGGCCCACCCTCAAGAGCCACGAAAGAAAATGAAAACCTACAACAACCAAAACCATGAAATAAAAGAGTAGAGTCACACTAGGAAGCATACAGTATCCTCCAAAATTGAAAGGATGCTGTACAAAATTGCTCATGAAGCCAAAATTCCTTAGACCCACCAAAATATAGCTTCAAGGAAATGAAGGAGGAAATCCTGAAAGGAATCAGCAATAGGAATAACAGAGGCCCATCCCCGAAGCCACGAAAGGAGCTAAAAACCTCCAAGAACCACCACTTCAAACCCAAATATCAGAGCCACAATATAAAGCACATGGTCCCTCCAACCAAAAGGATGTTATGTAGAACTGCTCATGAAGCCATAAATCCAAAGACCCAGCAAAACCACAACTGAAGCAATCCAAAGGAAAGTCGAGAGGAAGACTTCCAAAAAATCCTAAGGAAAAAACCCCAGGAAAATTCCTAGGGAAAACCTAAACACAACCTAGAACCCAGGCATCAAAGGATGAAATAGTGGAACAGAAATGGGACACATTTTCCCACCCAAGGACAAAGAAAGGGGCAAAACAGTGGATCAAAGATCTCCCCCTCCAAAGGAGATCATCTACAATACCTTCCTTCTGAAAAGTATGGGAAAGATGCCAAGGAAACCGGGAAAGGAACAGGGTCCTAGTACAGGGACAGGAAAGGATGTATGTAAAAGGAAAGACTTCCATGGGAATTCGCCCTGAAGATCCTCCTTTCCAAAATTTTCTTTAAATTGAAAAGGACTTATATAACTACAATTCAACCATAAAATGGTTGATGGTAGAATATCCCAGTCACAAGAGCCCAACCTTAAGGAGTTCATACAAGAAGTTCGCCAGTGGAGAGAAGATCTTAAAAATGAAGTATCGACACTAGATTTAAAAGTTGATACCTATTGCCACTTTGTCGCTACGCTTCAACAAAATGTGGCCATTGTTCAAGCAAACCAACCCTTGAAGGACCAACCAACCAAGCATTACTTGGGGGACCTCAAACTGCCATTCTACCTAGAACCACTAAGCTGGATTTTCCAAAATTCGAAGGAGGTGACCCCACCAATTGGATTTATAGAGCAGAACAATATTTTTCTCTATACCAAATTCTGAAAACACAAAAAGTTTGCATTGCTTCCTTCCACTTGGATAATATTGCTACACAATGGTACCAATGGTACGAGAAGACTAATGGCACCCCTACATGGTCAAAATTTACCAAAAATCTGATGGTAAGGTTTGGTCCCAACAAATTTGAAGACTTTACCGGTGCACTGACTAAACTTTGCCAAACCACTACGGTAAGAGAGTACCAAGCCCAATTTGAAAAATTGGCAAATCTTACATCCGAACTCGATGCCACATTTTTCCAAAGTTGTTTTATCAGTGGCTTAAAAGAGGAAATCCGATTAGAAGTGCAAATGTTCAATCCAGTCAATATGATGCAAACAATAGGATTAGCTCAATTGGCAGAAGAGAAATTAAATAACCAAATCCGAGTGGGAATACCCATTATAGAAAGACCATAAAATACATACACAACCACAAAACCTATTAGGGTCCTACCTATTAAATGTATAAGCCCTAAAGAAATGAAATAAAGAAGAGAAAAAGGGCTTTGTTTTCACTACGATGAAAAATTTGTTCCAAACCACAAGTGTATTACCCCTAAACTTTATATTCTAAATACACTTGACCAAGGTAATTCAAATGACAAAGACAATATTGAGGTAGAAGTAATGGCCGATACTCCAGAATATGACAGATAAAGCACCCGAGATATCCTTTAATGCCCTCACCGGGTTCTCAGCTCCGCAAACTATGAAGGTCAAAGGTTACTTTAAGAAACAAAACCTCATTGTGCTTCTAGACTCTGGAAGCACACACAATTTTATAGATCCAAGAGTGGTAAAACAAGCCAATTGCTTTATACATCCTTGCAATAATTTTGAAGTGATGATTGGAAATGGGGGATGTATTGCATGCAAAGGAAAATGTCAAAATGTTAAACTCACTATGGGTGATTATAACATAAATACTGATATGTATGCACTACCACTAGGAGGATGTGATATCATTTTAGGAGTACAATGGTTAAGAACACTAGGCACTATCCAATGGGATTTTGAAGAACTATGGATGAAATTCACACAAAAAGGTCAAACATACACTATCAAGGGATTAAAATCAGGCCCTTCTCAAGTAGTAAGTTCTCATAGAATGGAGAAGCTTATTCAAAAAGGAGGCAAAGGTATGATGGCACAATTGTTCTCCATTCAACCAACAAATGAAGAACAATCAATAACACCTGATCTACTACAACTTCTAGCACACCATGACAAGGTATTTAACGAACCAAATGGATTACCTCCTCAACGAAGCCATGATCATACCATTCAATTTCTTTCAGGGCACCAACCTCCTAATATTCAGCCTTATCGATATCCATATCTACAAAAGATAGAAATAGAAAAACTAGTACAAGAATTACTTAAAGTAGGGGTTATTAGACCTAGTATGAGTCCTTACTCTTCTCCTATTATATTAGTTTGAAAAAAGGATGGGTCATGGTGCCTATGTGTTGATTTTTGCGTCCTTAATAAAATAACCATCAAAGATAAATTCCCTATTCCCATCATCGATGAATTATTAGATGAACTTCATGGGGCCACATATTTTTCCAAATTAGACTTACGATTAGGCTACCACCAAATTCAAGTTAAGGAAAGTGATATTCCAAAAATTGTCTTTCACACTCATGAAGGGCATTATGAATTCATGGTTATGTCGTTCGGCCTTACTAACACTCCTACATTTCAAAGTTTAATGAACAAGGTATTCCATCCCTTCCTTCGAAAGTTTATTTTAGTTTTCTTTGATGATATTTTGATTTACAATAAAACATGGGAAGAGCACTTACGCCATATCGACCAAGCATTAAAAACTTTGGAGGATAACCAATTATATGCCAAAAGATCAAAATGCTCTTTTGGAAAACAAGAAATCGAATATCTCGGGCATATTGTCTCTAAAGGAGTTAAGGTGGACCCCCACAAGATTGAGGATGTGAAAAATTGGCCCACCCCAAAAACCTTAAAAGGCTTGCATGGTTTTCTAGGACTAATGGGGTACTATCACAAATTTATCAAAAATTATGGAAAAATCGCAACCCCTTTAATAACACTACTCAAGAAAAATACTTTCCTTTGGTCTTCCAAAGTTGAATATGCCTTTATTACCTTAAAGAATGCAATGTGTACCACCCTTGTCTTAGCCATGCCAAATTTTTCCCAACCATTTATTATTGAGAGTGATGCTTCAGGAGTAGGAATAGGAGTCGTGCTAATGCAAAATGAAAGACCCTTGGATTTTACTAGCAAGGCTTTTTCTCCAAAGAATTTAGCTCGTTCCACATACAAAAAAGAGATGTTAGCTATTATTCACACCATTCAACATTGGAGACCTTACCTTATAGGGCAATATTTCATTATTCGTACGAAACACCATAGCCTAAAATACTTTATCGAGCAATGCATAACCACTCCCGAGCAATAAAAGTGGGTTACAAAACTACTTAGATATGATTATGAGATCGTATATAAAAAAGGAAAAGATAACATGGCTATCGATGCCCTTTCCAAAAAAATTGAAGACATTTCCTAAGTGTCGCTTTGAGGACAAAGCTCTTTTTAAGAGGGGTGGCTTGTTAGGATCCTAATCCTAACTTACATTACATAACTAATATCACTTATTTATTAATAGACCATCATGTCTTTTCACTCATAACCATTAGATAGCTTATATATGCATTCACAAATATGTCATTAAGGGCATCCAAGAACATTATTATTTACATCTCTTTGAGAGCATTTGGCAGGGAAACCTCCATTTGAAACAATGATTCTAACAAAGGTGATTGATAAGTTCACTTGTTGCATTCATTTCTATTTGTTTTGCATTGATATCCAACTGCTAGGAACCAGGTTCCTAACAAATAAGGTGCTTGTTTAAGTCTATACAAGTACTTATAGAGATAACAAACCAAAGGTGTGGAGCCTTTATCAATAAATTTTAATAATTGCTACATGTAGACTTCTTGTTGAGGATTCCTATAGAAAAACAATTTTGACATTTATTTGATGAACTTCTATTTTCTAAGGATCAATGTAAAAAGAATTAATTAAATGAAGTCAATGTGTTCAACTATGGTAAATGTATCATTATGCTAAGTGTAATAAATTTTTCCTGAGAATGTTGTGCATGGACTCAGGGGGAGTCTGCAGTAGCCCTTTGGTATTATTGTCAAAGGGGGAGAAGAGTTACAAAAAATTGCACATGTGTTGCAAAAAATTCCAAAGGGGGAGATTGTTGAGCAAGGTGCAGCAACAAGATTGTCATTGTTGTCAACACAATCGGATAGATCTGTTGATGCAAGTGGACAGAAAGTTCAAAAGCTATTCAGATGCAGAAGACAGGAGTTCAAAGGTTATTCAGAGTATGTATAGTGATTTTCCAAGAAGACCGAAGTGGCCCATATGCAAAAGATCAAAGAAAAAAGACAAGTAAGAAAAGTGTCACGATATCGTGACATATACAGCAGGAAAGAAAAAATGTCGTGATTTCGCGACATGTTGGAAAAGAGAGAAAAGGGAAGAAAAATTGTCACGATTTCGCGACATGTTGGAAGAGAGAGAAAAGGGAAGAAAAACTGTCACGATTTCGTGACATCTTGGAAGAGAGAGAAAAGGCAAGAAAAATTGTTGCGATTTCGTGAAATGTTGGAAGAGAGAGAAAAAGCAGGAAAAACTATCACGATTTCGTGACATGTTGGAAGAGAGAGAAAAAGCAGGAAAAACTATCGCGATTTCGTGACATGTTGGAAGAGAGAGAAAAAGCAGGAAAAACTGTCACGATTTTGCGACATGTTGGAAGAGAAAGAGAAAGTAGGAAAAAGTGTCACGATTTTATGACAAGTTTGAAGAAAGAGAACAAGTAAGAAAAGTGTTGCGATTTCGTGACATGCGCATTTTCGCGACTAAAATAGGAGAGAGAAAGTAAGTCTGAAAAGTGTCGCAATATCGCGACATGTCGCATTTTCGTGACAAAAAAAAGAGAGTAAGCATACGGAAGCAGAACTGTCACGATTTCATGACAAAAGCAGAAAGCAAGACTTCGAAAGCAGAAGTGTCACGATTTCACGATAAAAGCAAAGAAGTAAAGTACGAAAGCAGAAGTGTCATGATTTCGTGACAAAGCAGAGAAGACTTTGAAGGCAGAAGTGTCACGATTTCATGACAAAAGCAAAGAAGCTAAGTACAAAAGCAGAAGTGTCGTGATTTCATGACAAAATCTAAGTTGAAGACTACGGAGGCAGAAGTGTCACGATATCGTGATAAAAGCAAAGTCAAAGTCTATGGAAGCAGAAGTGTCACGATATCACGACAAAAGCAAAGACGAAGTATACGAAGGCAGAAATATCACGATATCGTGATAAAAGAAAAGACAAAGTCTACGAAGGCATAAATGTCACAATATCGTGACAAAAGAATAGAGAAAGCGTACGAAGGCGAAAGTGTCGCAATATCGTGACATGTTGTATTTTTGCGGCAACAACAACAAAAGAAGCTACAGAGGCAGAAATGTCACGATTTCACGATAGGTCATAAATGCGTAAGTCAAGAAGGAGAACGCGACTGAAATGAGAAGTATGACAGTGGACCAAAATCACTACGACATTTACAGAGGCAGTTTTAGAGTGATTTCATACTATTGAAATACGAAGAGTGATCAAAAGTCAGTATGGCGGTTACAGGGTCTATCCAGAATGAAATCATCAAGCGATGGATAAACCGAACATCTTCTTGAGTTGAAGCCGATGAATACCGATGATAGTAGACTAAAATTAGGGTTTATAGTTGTTATGAAAGCCGACTAAGATTAGGATTTACAACCAAGATTAGGGTTTTCATCATAAAAATATTGTTATAAAAGGAGGGTTGTTTGGAGAATTGAGAAGATGGTGGAATGTGTGTGAAATACGGTCGTTGTGCGCAGAGAGCAAGTCGTGTCGAATCGTGCTAAGTGCAAAATTTGCAAAGAGAGCAGAGTGTGCAAAAGGGAGAAGATGATCGTGAAGTTCAACTGTAATGAAGCAAAGTGTGCAAAGTGATTGCACAGAGAGAGCAGAGTGCGTAGAGAACGCAAAGGTGAAGAAGACCAGTCAGGGTCTTGCAAAAGCAAAGATAAATAAGGGGTTGGTGCTCCTTTCTGTTGGTGCAAATAAATAAGGGGTTGGTGCTCCTTTCTATTGGTGTAGATAAATAAGGGGTTGGTGCTCCTTACAGTGGGTGCTGGTAAATTGATTGTAAATTTGGTGCTTTGCAAAGGTTGGATTTGGATGGTAGTCCAAGCAATAAATTTTTGAGGAGTAGCCACATTGGTGAACCTCATTAAATCTTGTGTTGTGTGATGCTCGTTTGTTATACTTGTTGTATCTAGTAATAAGTTTTAATTGTTGCGATATTAAGAGCTATAAATTTAAGTTTATAGAGCTACACTGATTCACCCCCCCTCTCAGTGTCATTGTAAGACTAACAATTGGTATCAGAGGTAAGTTCCTATACAATCTTAATCGGCTAGGGTGATCTTGGAAGTAACATAATGGCAAGTGGTGAAGGCTTCTCATCAAACAAAGCACCATTTTTTGACAGATCTAATTACGTGTTTTGGAGAATCAAGATGCAGACATATCTCTATTCTTTGGGATACGACATCTGGGATTCAGTAGTTAATGGAATCATTAATGCGATCAGAGGACTCGATGAGGATATCGAAGACTTTGTCGTTGTGAAAAAGGTATTAAGATCTCTTCCTCAAAGGTTTGATTCTAAAGTCTCAACGATAGAAGAAGCTAAAAATCTAAATTATTTTAGTATAGATGAGATGTATGGTTCTTTGATCGCATATGAGATGAGGATAGGAAGATCTAAACCCACAGACAGAGAAGCGGCTTTTAAAGCCCTTAAAAATAAAAACGCAAAACAAGAGTCCGAGGAAGAAGAGACATCAGATGAAATGGAAGAAAACTTTGTTAGAAAACTAAAAGGGGGAAAAGGAAAATACAGAGGAAAGCTACCGTTTAAATGTTTCAACTGTAGAGGCATTGGGAATTTTGTGAATAAATGTCCACTTAATGAGAAGAACAAAAATGATGAAGGATCGCACCAAGAAAGAAGTGACTAGAAAAAGAAAACGAATTTTATAAAAGGCATCTTCAAGAAGAAAAGTTTCATCTCCAGGAATTCCAGTTCATCAGAAGATAGCTCCGGTGAGGATTCTGAAGAGGAAACAGGTGAAGCTCTTTTCATGGCATTTGAAGAAGTAAAATCAGAAAAGGAAGAAGGAGTGAACTCTGAAGTATGTGGTGAAAACCCTGAGGCTGAAGTAGATCTAGAAGGTGAGTTGATCTCTGCACTTGAAGAGTGGAAAATAAAGAGGAAAAAGAATAAGAAAATTTCAAAAAATCTTGAGGATGCAAACGAAATCATAACCAGTATGAAAGTACAAACAGAAGAATACAAGAAAATATCTGAAGATCTCGAAGTACAAATTACCATGAAAATAGATTATTGCTGCAAACTAGAAGAAGATAATGTTGGTTTACGGACACAGATAGAAGAGATGAATCACAAAATTAGTTGCTATCACAAACGCGAAGAAAGTTCTATGAAGCTGGATAAGATTATAAATGACCAAAGGCCTGCAGGCATCAAATTTGGTCTAGGTTTCATCAAAGGAGAATCATCAAATGGATCAAAGGCTAGAAATGTAGAATCCATAAAGAATGAAGATAAGAAACAGGTTGATCAAGCAAAAATGTCTCATGCAAAAGAAAGCAATAATGCCAGGCACGAAAGTAGAATTGACAATGATGGATTCACCAATGTCACACATCAAAGAAGAAGAAGACCTATGGCTCCTACGACAACATGGCAAAGACCATCACCCAGGTTAATTTATCCCTTTTCTGGTTTCTATTTTAAATGCAATGGCTATGGACATAAAATCTCAGACTGCAAATATAATGTAAGACGAAGGGATTTCACCAGTAGAAATATTTTTTCTCCTTTGATGAATTATACAATAGAATGTTATAACTGTCATAATTTTGGGCACATTGCAAGAAACTGTAGAAGTACATGTGCATCAAATCAGTTTCAGGGAAGAAAATTTCAACCAAATAGGATGAGACAAAATAGAAAACTTCCCAAAAAACATGCACAAGCTATTGATAAGGGAAAGGCAAAACAAGAGCCCAAAACTACTATCAAAACGGAGTGGAAAGAAAAATAGCGACTTAAGGAAGAAAAGGAATCCTTAATAATACAAACAACATTTAAAGCACATAATAAATATGTACCATGGATACTTGATAGTGGATGCTCAAGTCATATGACAGGTGAAAAACAAAAATTTGAGAAGTTATAGAATTATGAAGGTGGTTCAGTAAAGTTTGGAAATAATGATGGAGCTAAGATAGTTGACAAAGGTTCAGTTAAAATTAGTGATAGAAAAATTAAGTCAGAAGAAGTCTTGTTTGTGGATGGTTTGAAACATAACTTGTTGAGCGTAAGTCCGATTTGTGATAAAGGTCATGAAGTAGTTTTTAAGAAGCAGGGTTGTGAAGTCAAAAAAATAAACAGTGGAAAATTGATAGCAACTGGATCAAGGACATCTGGAAACCTGTACACACTCTCAGATACTTCAGGAGCTTATTTTATTGGATAGGAAGAAGAAAATTGGTTGTCGCACAAGAGAATCGGTCATATCAATTTTGATAATCTAGTAAAAATCAACTCAAAAAGGGCAGTGAGAGATATTCCCACCATCAACAAACCTGCAAACAACATTTGTTCTTCATGCCAAAAGGGGAAGCAAACTAGAGTCACATTCAAAACAAAAGAGTACTACACAAGCAAACCTTGGAACTAATACACACTGATTTATGTGGACCCATGAGAACACAAAGCATAAATGGTGACAAATATTTATGTTGTGTATTGATGACTATTCCAGAATGACATGGATATTTTTCTTGAAGCATAAATCAGAAGCTTTTGAAATGTTCAAGACTTTCAAAAACCAAGTTGAGAATGAAACAGGAAAGAGGATCAAATGTTTAAGATCAGATAGAGGAGGAGAATTCATTTCAGAGGAGTTTGCAATGTACTGTGAAAAATACGGTATTAGGAGATAGTTTTCAGCAGCCAGGACACCTCAGCAGAGTGGAGTGGTAGAAAGAAAGGATAGGACAGTGCAGGAAATGGCTAAAAGCAGAGTAGCAGACAGATTTTGGAAAGAAGCAGTCCATACTACGATGTATATCCAAAATAGGTACATGCTGAGAACACATGAAAGAAAAACTCCTTATGAGTTGTGGTTCGGTAAAATGGCAACAGCAAAATACCTCAAAGTTTTTGGTAGCAAGTGCTAAATCAAAAGAACTGAAGATAATATTGGTAAGTTTGAAGATAGAGAGGATGAAGGTATTTTTTTTGGTTATTCATCAAAAAGCAAAGCTTACAAATGCTACAACAAGAGGCTAAAGAAAATTGTGGACAGTGCCAATATTAAATTTGATGAAGGTAGAGAACGAGTAATTAGCTATGAAAAGAACTACCCAATTTATGAAGAGGTTATTGAAAGAGATGAGGAAAATGAAACGAAAAATATACAAAAAATTGACTCAGATGATTTATGTTGTGATTCAGAAGTGGAAGAAAATAAGAAATTCAAAACAGGCAGCTGGCAGAAAAATCATCCTAGAGAGAAAATAATTGGAGACCCCAAAGTTGGTGTTCAAACAAGAAGAGTAGTAAGTAACTACTCTCTATTATCCAACATTGAGCCCAAAAATGTTGCTGACACAAGCAAAGATGAAAGTTGGATGAAGGCAATAAATGAAGAATTAGATCAGATCGAGAAAAACGAAACTTGGGAGTTAGTACCTAGACCTACAAATAAAAATATAATCGGGACTAAATGGATTTTTTGAAATAAATTGAATGAAGACGGACAGGTAGTCAGAAATAAAGCAAGATTGGTATGTAAGGGTTATGCACAAGTTGAAGGCATTGACTTTGAGGAAACTTTTGCACCAGTAGCTAGACTAGAGGCAATTAGAATATTTTTGGATTTAGCAGTCTACAAGAATTTCAAAGTTTATCAAATGGATGTGAAATCAACGTTTTTGAATGGAAAACTTGAAGAAGAGGTTTATATTGAGCAACCAGATGGTTTCCAACTTGGTGATGATCCCAACCTGGTCTGCAAGTTGAAGAAAGAATTATATGGCTTAAAACAGGCACCCTGAGCATGGTATGCAAGGCTAGACAACTATCTCACTCAACAAGGGTTTAAGAAAGGTATGGTGGATAGTAATTTGTATGTCAAAACAGAAAATGGGCATCTTATTGTTCTTGTTGTATACGTAGATGATATCATATTTTGCAGCAGCAAAGATGAGTCGTGTAAATATTTAGCAAATAAGATGCAGAAAGAATTTGAAATGTCAATGATTGGTGAACTTTCGTATTTCCTCGAGTTGCAAGTTAATCAAAATAAGAAGGGCATATTTATTTCTCAAGTTAAATATGTGAAAGAGATGTTAAAAAAGTTCACAATGGAGGATTGTAAGCCAGTTAGCACTCCCATGACGACGAGTTGCAAGTTGAGCAAGGATGACAAATCTCCACCTGTTGATCAAACCATGTACAGATCTATGATTGGGAGCTTATTGGACTGATAGCTACTGGACCGGATATTTTGCAGGCAGTATGCATGGTAGCACGATTTCAGGCTAATCCCAAGGAGACTCATGTGACAACAATGAAGAGGATTCTTCGGTACCTCAAGGGTACTATGGAGTATGGGTTATGGTATCCGAAAGGTAAATACTTCACCCTTATTTCGTATTTAGATGCAGATTGGGTAGGAGGTGTCGATGACAGAAAGAGTACCAGTGGAGGTGCATTCTATCTTGGAGACAGATTGGTCGCGTGGCATAGTAAGAAACAAGATTCATTTTCTTTATCGACAACAGAGGTAGAATATATTGTAGCAACAACATGTTGTACACAGGTATTATGGATGAAACAAACACTAAAATATCTTGGTATTAGCTTTAGTGAACCAATATCAGTTAAGTGTGATAACACCAGTGCCATTAACATCTCCAAGAATCTGGTTATGCATTCACGCACAAAACACATTGTTATCAGGTATCACTTTTTGAATGATAAAGTTGCGAAAGGTGAGGTTAAGTTGGATTTTGTTCCAACTACAGAGCAAGTAGCAGATATCTTCACAAAACCATTGCCCAAGGAAGTTTTTGAGTACCTTCGTAATAAATTGGGAGTGGTCACACTTCCCAAGAATTGACTAGCTACGGGGATCACATTCTCAGGGGGAGCATTTAAGTATTTGATTATATTTTTGCTCATGTTCATGATTTTTGCTAAGTGTAATAAATTTTACTTGAGAATGTTGTGCATTGACTCAGGGGGAGTCTGCAATAGCCCTTTGGTATTATTGTCAAAGGGGGAGAAGAGTTACAGGAAATTGCACATGTGTTGCCAAAAATTCCAAAGGGGGAGATTGTTGAGCAAGGTGCAGCAACAATATTGTCATTGTTGTCAACACAGTTAGATAGATTTGTTGATGCAGTGGACAGAAAGTTCAAAAGCTATTCGGATGCGAGAAGACAGGAGTTCAAAGGTTATTCAGAGTATGTACAGTGATTTTCCAAGAAGACCAAAGTGGCCCATATGCAAAAGATCAAAGAAAAAAGACAAGTAAGAAAAGTGTCACGATATCGCGACATATATAGCAGGCAAGAAAAACTGACACGATTTCGTGACATGTTGGAAGAGAGAGAAAAGGCAAGAAAAACTGTAGCGATTTCGTGACATGTTGAAAGAGAGAAAAGGCAAGAAAAACTGTCGCAATTTCACATGTTGGAAGAGAGAGAAAAAGCAAGAAAAACTGTCGTGATTTCATGACATGTTGGAAGAGAGAAAAAGCAAGAAAAACTGTCGCGATTTCGCGACATGTTGGAAGAGAGAAAAAGCAGTCACAATTTCGGGACATGTTGGAAGAGAAAAAGGCAAGTGGAAAAATTGTCACAATTTCGCGACATGTTGGAAGAGAAAGAGAAAGCAGGAAAAAGTGTTGCAATTTCATGACAAGTTCGAAGAAAGAGAACAAGTAAGAAAAGTGTCGTGATTTCGTGACATGTCGCATTTTCGCGACTAAAATAGGAGAGAGAAAGTAAGTTGGAAAAGTGTCAAGATATCGCGACATGTCGCATTTTCGCGACAAAAGAAAGAGAGGAAGCGTACGGAAGCAAAACTGTCATGATTTCACGACAAAAGTAGAAAGCAAGACTTCGAAAGCAGAAGTGTCGTGATTTTGCGACAAAAGCAAAGAAGTAAAGTACGGAAGCAGAAGTGTTGTGATTTTGTGACAAAAGCAGAGAAGAAGACTTTGAAGGCAGAAGTGTCACGATTTCGCGACAAAAGCAAAGAAGCTAAGTATGGAAGCAGAAGTGTCGTGATTTCACGACAAAATCTAAGTTGAAGACTACGGAGGCAGAAGTGTCGCGATATCACGACAAAAGCAAAGTCGAAGTCTATGGAAGTAGAAGTTTCGTGATATCGTGACAAAAGCAAAGACGAAGTATACAGAGGCAAAAATGTCGCGATATCGCGACAAAAGAAAAGATGAAGTTTGTGAAGGTAGAAATGTCGCGATATCGCGACAAAATAATAGATAAAGCGTACGGAGGTGAAAGTGTCATGATATCGCGACATGTATTTTCATGGCAATAGCAACAAAAGAAGCTACAGAGGCAGAAATGTCACGATTTCGTGATAGGTCGTAAATGTGCAAGTCAAGAAGGAGAACTCGACTGAAATGAGAAGTATGACAGTGGACCGACATCACTACGGCATTTACAGGGGTAGTTACAGAGTGATTTCATACTGCTAAAATAAGAAGAGTGATCAAAAGTCAGTATGGCTGTTACAGGGTCTATCCAGAATGAAATCATCAAGCGATGGATAAACCGAACATCTTCTTGAGTTAAAGCCGATGAAGACCGATGACAGCCAACTAAAATTAGGGTTTACAGTTGTTATGAAAGTCGACTAAGATTAGGATTTATAGCCGACTAAGATTAGGGTTTTCATCATAAAAATATTGTTATAAAAGGAGGGTTGTTTGGAGAATTGAGAAGATGGTGGACGTGTGTGAAATACGATTATTGTGCGTAGAGAGCAAGTTGTGTCGAATCGTGCTAAGTGCAAAATTTGCAAAGAGAGCAGAGTGCGCAAAAGGGAGAAGACGATCATGAAGTTTTACTGTAATGAAGCAGAGTGTGCAAAGTGATTACGCAGAGAGAGCAGAGTGCACAGAGAATGCAAAGGTGAAGAAGACCAGTCAAGGTCTTGCAAAAGCAAATATAAATAAGGGGTTGGTGCTCCTTTCTGTTGGTGCAGATAAATAAGGGGTTGGTGCTCCTTTCTGTTGGTGCAGATAAATAAGGGGTTGGTGCTCCTTTCTGTTGGTGCAGATAAATAAGGGGTTGGTGCTTTGCAAAGGCTAGATTTGGATGGTAGTCCAAGCAGTCAATTTTTGAGGAGTAGCCACATTGGTGAACCTTGTTAATCTTGTGTTGTGTGATGCTCGTTTGTTATACTTGTTGTATCTAGTAATAAGTTTTAATTACTATGGTATTAAGAGCTGTAAATTTAAGTTTATAGAGCTACACTGATTCACCCCCCCCTCTCAGTGTCATTGTAAGACTAACAGAGATGAAGGAGGATGTTGAAAGGGAGGAAGGCTTCATAAGAAGCTAAGGAATGTGTAATATTATCATAATCAAAGGAAGCATCCTAAATAGAGGAAGCACCATCAATAGATGACTTTGAGAAGGGAGAAATTTCCTAGGTAGAAGAATTAGAAGAATTGTGTTCATCATGTAACAAACTAGAAACTATAAGAGGGATAATGGCAAAAAGACCAAGATGATACCAAACATTAATAAGATCAAATTAAGATATTATATAATCATAAATAAATGTAGGAAGTGATCCTTTGGGAATATTAGGAAAATACATAAAAATAAACATCTCTCTAAATAATGACCATATGGGTGTTTGGATAAAAAATGTAATAGCCCTTTGCCCAAAATCATAGCCAATAAAGATGCACTTATGAATCTTGGATTGAAGCTTGTTTTGGAACTCAATGACTATACAATCCCATACCACATTCAAAACTTATAAATGTAAAACATAGCACTTTTGTACAATAAACCTCTTAAATTGGGCCATGACTTTGATACCATAACTCCTATTTATAATTTACATAACACAATAGATTACCTCAACTCAAATATGAGTATCCAACTACCTATCATGAAGCATAATCCATACCATATCCATAATGAGCCTTTTTTCACTTAGCTACTACAATCTGTTCTAGTGTATCAATTGGTACACTACCAAGAAATACCATTGGAAATCAAAACTTCATTGAACTTGTTGCTAACATATTTACCACCATTTCCTATTTGTAGTCACTTGATTTTCTATCCTATTGATTTTCCATAGGATATTTAAATTATTTAAATTTAGTAAAATATTTATTATTAGATATGGTGGAAAATACTAAAACCACTCTATTGAAGTCATTAACAAAGGTTAAAAATAGTCATAAAAAACCATAGGACTATAAATGTCACTATGGATTATTTTTAATAAGTGGTAAGTGCATTGATTTTTTCATAATAAAAGGCCCCCTTATGATGATTACTTAAGGTATATACTCATAAACACCTAAAGGTGGCTCAACATGTGGAATTCTCTAGACCATATAAAGGCAACTTAGTGTCTTCACAAAGTAAATTTGATATGTTACAATATTTGATATCATAGTGTACTAGTAGAGTCTATTTTAGTGTCCATAGAAACAAAATATTTCTTATTAGAAAAAAGAGATACATGACTAACATTGTACATGTAGTTGGTCTTATTATGGTACCCTAAAATAATCACCTTGAAGACATTGTCCATGTCCTTGACAACACAATAGTATAGCCAAAAGTTAACATTTCTATTGATATGAGTGATGTAAAAGATTGAGAGAAGTTTAGGTTCAACTCCTAGAACATGAGAGCTGACTAAAATTATGATGATTTCTTAAGATACATCATCATAAACACCTGAAGGTGGTTCAACGCGTGGAAGTCCCTAGATCATATAGAGGTAACTTAGTATCTGAAGGAACCAAAGTTACTATATCCTAATTTTTGATACCATAGTGCACTAGTATATTCTAATGTAGCGGTCATAGCAATAAAACCCTTATTGTTAGAAGAATAATGGAGACATCGCCAATATTGTAAATGTAGTTGGTCTCATTATCTCATTATAGTACCCTAAAACAGTCACCTTGAAGAGGTTGTCCATGTCCTTAACAACGTAACAATATGACCATATCTCAATATTTATACTTGTGTGAGTGATGTGATAGATTGATAGAAGGTTGGATCCAACTTGTGAAACACCATAATTGCACCCTCATAAACACCTAAAGTTGGATAAATATGTGTAATTCCTAGAGGTAACTTAGTCTCTCAAGGAACCAAGGTTGATATATCCCCATATTCATTTCCATAGTGAACTAGTGAATTTTATTTTAGTGGTGATAACAATAAAATCCTTCTCATTAGGAGGGGATAGATGACTAAGATTATACATTTAGTTGGTCTTGTTGTAGTACCCTACAACTATCACCTTGAAGATATTGTCCATGTCCTTGATAAACCAACAATATGGTAAAAACTCAAAATTTGTCTTAGTGTGAGTGATGTGATAGATCAAGTGAAAGGTTAGGTCCAACTCCTAAAACATGATACTTTACTAAATTTAGTATAGCCAATAGCTATACCCCTACTACTTGAAACTTGTAAATTCCATTTATTTCTAATGATAATATGCTCTCCATTGTGATAGCGGCTTTAATTAGAGTGTGAATGTTGATGCTTGGTCATATGATGAGTGATATTAGAGTCAATAATTTCATCCTATAAAAAAGTATTAAACTAATGGGTAAAATGTGCAACAATCTATGCAATGTGAGGAATATTTTCCTATGATCATAATCATATGTGAATATAAGAATAATAGTTGCCTAGGAAGCATATATTACACATTCCAACACACAAAGATGGTCATGACCAAGGAAGTAAAGATTACAAGTTCAAATGTATTCAAATAAAAAATAAAACATAAGTGACATTTATAGTCAAAGGAATAGGATCCAAAGTGGCAAGGGAAAAACTCGTGATATAACTTGTATTAATGACTAATGGGAAAATAAGAATGACAACATCCATTATGACATTTATGATGGCCTTCAACAATATTGTAGATGATAACTTGAAGGATCCATAGACATGGCAACCCCATGGGAATCCATGTGTGTTTATGGTATAACACGACCCTAAAAATCCATATATAAGGTAAACAAAGATTTGCAGCACTAGGTAATTCTAGGTTGTATTTAAAAAAATAGATATGATTATCATGTGGTGTAGTACCTGAAAGATGTAAAACGCAACATTCAAACAATGCTTGAACAAATAAAATACAAGGAAACATAAGATTGCACAATAGAATAATTTTCATTAATGGGGGGAGCCCAGAAACTCCACTATTTACAAGCTTGAATCCTTGAATCCTTTTGATACAATATTACAATGGGTTAGGGTTCTCTGAAATCCTAACAAGTAGAGTTGTGATGTCTTCAAGCGCATCTTGATCCCAATCGGGTTGAGTGAGCTCCACATATCCGTTGAGATGGACCACTCTAGCTTAAACAGTTTTCCAATGTTGATGGATCTCCAAATCTACACACATGAAAACAATAATAGGAAATTAGTAATAACTAGGAGGGCTCCACTGTGTGAGACCCTCAAATATTAATAAAACCCTAGATATTGATAAATATAAATGCATGCAAATCTAAATATATTGAAATGAAATAAACAAATGAATCTACCTTACCTATTTACTGTCTTCTGATATGTGATGTTTGATGCTAGTGATTGGTGCGACGATGCCCTAGAATCACATCAAAATATAAGGTTGTTTTAAGATCTTTGTCACTCCAATTAATCTAATTTTTTTTGGAGATGTTCTAGAGCTCATCAAAAACCTACCCTTAAAATTTTGGCTCAATTTGACTCCATATGACTGAGATATGGCTGAAACAGTATGAGGGTATGCGAGAATAACAACAAGACGTTTTTAGAATAGCAAACTCAGGGATTGTTCGAAAACTCAAGAAAAGACTTCTCAGGGATTGAGCCATCAAAATGACCTTTACTTATAATACAACTTAGGACACACTTAGGGTTTCAACGACACTAATTATGTGGTTGAGATTAAAGCATATCTAAGGATGGATATTAATTTTAAGGTGGCATGGATTGATGTGAATGGAGGGCTGAGATTAAATGAAATCGGATGACTAGGATTAATTTATTTATATAAATATATATAAAATATTATTATTTAAATATATATATATATAATAAAAATATATAAACATATATAAATATTGGGTGGAAATGGCGAGAAGGCTAGGATGGAGGACAAATGGCTAGATTTTGGTGTCTATAGTACCAATGACAAAATATAGAGCTAATAAACATTTAATATTGAAATATTCTTATCAATAGACAAATGCTAAGCTTCACCTTTGTGATTAAAACCTAGGTTTATGGTGCAAAAATCCTCAGTCCCCACTACTTGGTTTGTACTCCTTAGGCCTAGATGTCAAGGTTCAATGTTGATGCTAGGATTATGGTTTTTCCTTTTAAATATGAATTATCTTTATAAAATGCTCACATGCATAATATTTTTATTTTTATTGTCAATTCTTAATAATAAGATCAATAATATACCTTAAACATCAATTCTTATTTCAAAAATTACACAAATTATTTTTAAATATCACTTTTATTATAAATAATAAATATACTTTTGATTGGAGCATCTTTCCCTCAAATTTGGCGTTGGAGTTGGGCTCTTTGGGGACAAACATTCTAATTTTGACTTGATTCAAGGTGGATTCTGGTCCAAAGTTGTTGGAGATTCCTCGGTAATTTTCCCTGGAGATCCCTATTATGGTTGTTTTCCAAGATTGACTATTTTTATAGGTTCTTCTACAATCTTGGATTTTTTTCTTTAACTGGTTTGTTGACTCAAAGAATCTGGACCTATATCATGTTTTGGTATTTTTAGCTCCCTTCGAGTTTGAGCTTGTCCAAGGTGGGATTGACCATTTTTTTAATTCATTTTTTAGTGGGATTTGTGTCCCTAGAAGTAATGTTCTATTTTGAATTCAAAAATGGATGGGATTCTTTGGATGTTGATTCAGACCGATTTGACCTTGAGGGACAAGCTCATTTTCCTTTGATTTTAATTTCGAGCAAGCTCGAGTTAAATTTTGAAATTGTAATTAATTCACTTTTTGGTGGTATGAACGGATATCTCCTTGGATCTCTCGCCCTGTGTTTGGTTGATGTGATTGGACCCTAGAATATCAGCATCTTAATTTCCAATCTTTGTAGTTGGTTGTTTTAGAGGTTGTTAAATCTTTCCTCGAGATTC
This sequence comes from Wollemia nobilis, assembly GCA_028583015.1. Lineage (NCBI taxonomy): Eukaryota > Viridiplantae > Streptophyta > Pinopsida > Araucariales > Araucariaceae > Wollemia > Wollemia nobilis. Next base: position 2,025,510 of record JAQPPZ010001679.1, on the reverse strand, counting down.
ATGTCCTTTTTTAATATTTTTTAGCTATAGTTTTTTTCTGGATCCTAAGATATTCTAAAATTTCTTTTGGAGATTGACTCATTGTTGGATCCCTTTGTATCTCCATCGGATCTTCATCTTTGTTTTTCTTTGGCAACTCTCTTGAGATCTGTATTTGTGGTAAAAGGTTTTGGGATCCTCAAAACCCCTTTGTAAAAGGTTTGAGGACTCTTTCAAAACCCCTTCATCTCTTTATAGCTTCATCTCTATATCTCTTAAGTTTGTATTTTTTAGGATCATTTTAGTTTTAAAAGGTTTGGGATCCTTTCAAAACTCTTTTTTTCAACTAATAAAAAAATATACGTTTGATTAATTATGTTTATATATATATATATTCATTGGAAAAAATCAACCTTTCATTTCAGAATTTAAAAATAAGTGACAATGAGATTTTATATCATCATATAGGGCTTACTAAACATCCCTAATAAGTCATTAAAAGAACATAAAAAGTATCCTAAAACTCGACTTCTAACAAAAGGGAGCAAGTTATGCACATCTCCCACAACCATTGTATATGGAAGAACATACTGGTAAAAAAAGCAAATAGAAAATAGTGGGGAAAAAAACCCACAATTAAAATAGGGCCACAAAAATTATTGGAACATCTACAACTATACCACAGACATGTCATCACTTAAGAAACTAAAATGGAAGTCAGTTGCCATGTTGCAACAGTGACAATGACCCATCTATGCAACTCCACCTACTAGATTCAAGAGCCTATAGAGAAACACATGCATCATTAAATCAATGTTGCACCACATTGAGCAGCCCTCACATGCAACGTCAATTGAAGAGCATAAAAAATTTCCAAAGTCACCATGGAGATTCGTCCCTCAAACATCAACACAATTCATCTATCTTGGGCTAGAACTCTACTAAACAAAAATGCTAGTAGTGAAATAAAACAAATAACTAACCCACTATCACTTCTTCTTATTGTTGCCACTATGAGCTAAAGTATTTTAATAACCATGGTCACTACCATGGTTGGAAACACCATGGTGGTGGTCCAAACTACAAACCTTAAGTCTACAACAATACACATAATCCCTAGTGAAATTGTTAGTTGAAAAAGAAGATAGACAACAATGGAGAAAATCAAACCTACAATCAAAATAGGACCACAACAATTACGACAAACACCCACAATTATGCCCCCATAGGCCATCGCTTAGGAAACCAAAATGAAATTTGGCTGCCATATAACAACAATGGTAACGACCCATTAATGCAACTCCTCCAATTGGACTCAAGATCCTATAAAGAAACCCACATATCATTAGATCACCGTTGCTCACATGCAATGTCATTTTAAGAGCATAAAAAAATCCCCAAGCCAAGAAGTTCCATCCCCTAGAGGCTGAGACAAGTTGTCTACTACTTAGGCCAAAACTCTACCAAACAAAAAAGTTGCCTATAAAAAAAAAAATTAACCCATCACCACTTCTTCCCATTGTCATCATCATAAATTGAAGTATTTAAAGAACCATGATCACTATTCTAGTTGAAAATACCATAACAATAACCTATACTACTAACCCTAAGCTTGTACCCAATACCTGTCCTTGTATATATATTACTTAAATATTTACAAATATACATATCTTATTATTATAAGATTGATTAAAATTGAATAAAAAATATAAATGAACTTTTGCAAAGTTATGTAGTATTGTGTGTCTTATAATTATAATTAAAAGGCATCTTATAATTATAATTACTAAAGTATAGGCAATATTAATATTAAATCATGCATTCACTTTTAACCTGAACTTTCTTAATGTGGTAAATTCTACATATCTAAGTTAATATAATTTGGTGTGAAAAATAAGGCAGGAAAAGCAAAGAATCCACTAAAAAGCTTTAAAGGAAATTATATACTCAATTAGAATATATATTATTTGATCTTGCCTAAATCATGCATTCACTTTTAACTTGAACTTTTAACTTGAACTTTCTTAATGTGGTAAATTCTACATGTCTAGGTCAATATAATTTGCCTTAAAAAAATAAGGCATGAAAAGCAAAGAATCCACTAAAAAGCTTTAAAGGAAATTATATACTCAATTAAAATATATATATATTTTTAATCATCATTATCAAAAACGTTCCTATTTCCATGACAAACAACATTTTGCAACTTGTTTAAGATTATGTAGGCCATACTGGACCTCTCGTTTTCTTCCACAAGAGACAAACCAAAAAAAAATCAAAACCCACATTTGCTTTTCGGTTCAAAAGTTATAAGTTTTATTAAATTAATGCTCATGATGTGTTTTATTTTTCCTCTTTTGACTTGTATTAGAAGTGTTAGATGAATCAGATATTATGACTTGCACCTAAAAGATTCCTCAACTTGCTAGCTCCTTGTCAATCATATATTTTATAAACGATGTTGTCACATGCACTTAACCCATTCTTTTCAATCTAAATAGCTATACATCATTAGCAAGTGATGATTCCAATAGTTGTCTTTGCCATTGATTATGCCCATTAAAAAGAATCCTTATAAAATGTTAGAAAATTTTAATATCTTGTTCATGATCCTCCTTAAGAGGAACGCCCTTCATTAACCATAGTTATATGATTCCTGGACAGGTCAATTTATAACAATTCAATGTTTGATGATGGATTGTGCTTGTTGAATTATTTTGATTCAATTTAAAATCGAATCGTTAATTTTATTTTTATTTAAAAATTATAAAATTAATAATTATATGATTTATAGTTGTGGACAATCCACTTGTTTTTGTACAAGTTATCAACTCAATTATATAATACAAAGTTTACTAGTTAATCTTTTATTTATCTATTCACCTTAAGAGAATTTTGATCGAGATAAAATGATAACATAAATAATAAAAGTAGAGATAAAAATAGACGTCAATTTATTCCTGTCTTGTCAATTTCACTAATATAGTCTTCTGAAGTCCATTAAAATACGAAGGTTTAGATAATAATTCAGAATAATTGGTCAACAACTTGAATACTTAATTAATAATTATTTTATAAATTTTATAATAAAAATTTATATAACATAGCACATGTTATTTTATTTCTTTTACTAATATTATCAAGGACTTTGTTTTGCATGTAAAATGGGTTTGGTATATGGTTGAATCCCTCGTCCTTTTGGTTAAAAAGTCTTCCAATTTGAGCGGCATGCAATTTAGGTTATAGCCTTTACCGGTAGTTTTTCAAAGACAGTTTGAGTTTTTAGTTTTACGCTTTATTGTGAGGCTTTAGGATTTTTTTTTAGAGTTTTAGGTAAGTTTTAAATCATAATATACTTAAAAATGGTAGGTTAGTCGGTAGTAGTAGAATGTTAGTTGAGTGGTTTAATTCTTTTCCTTGGAGAGTGGGGTGGTATTTCTACGATAGGTTGAGGGTCCAGGGTATTATTGACTTCGATTTATCAACGGGATAGGGTTTATACAATGACACCTGCTTATAAACTAAATTATAATTATTTTCTTTTAAAAGAGAGAAGTACCTGTTTAAATGTTATTATAGAGAGTCTTTGTTCTTTGATTATCTAGTTTTAATTAAGTGTTGTTGACTTCTTTTTATCCAATGGGTTAGGGTTTATATAGTGACACCTATTTATAAACAAAATTATAATAATTTTATTTCAGAAGAGAAAGCACTTGTTTATATGTTATTATAGAGTATTATTGTGTAATAAATTTTGTATGTTGTTATATTTCTATATTTATTGGTAAATAGGGGTTTGAAAGGAACCCGTAACCTTTTACAAAAAGATAGTGTTGGGAGAAGAGTTCTTAATAGAAATATAGTCAAATAAACAGGCTCTCTATGGGTTGTTGGAGATAAACAACTTAAACTGAAAAAGAGAAGCCCACGCAGGAGCAGGAAGCCTCACAAACTGAGAAGAGAAACCCTCGCACAAGCAGCAAAGAAAACCTCATAGTTACACACAAATTTGAAAAGGGTTTTCCTGCACAAGAGAAAACCTCACAGTTACACAGATTTGAAAAGGATTTTCCTACACAGGAGAAAATATCACAGTTTTAGAAGGCCCAAAGAAACAAATTAAGTAATACAATGCAAGGTCATCCATAAACGAAACAGGACCAAGACCATCCGCAAACAAAATTTGACCATCCATAAAAGAAACAAGACCACCTGCAAACTAGCCCAGGACCATCCGTAAAACAACCCAAGAACATCCACAAAATAGCAGTAGACCAATTGTAAAAGCCTCCTCGAGAAAATAAAAATTATTTAAAAATATATATATTTCCACAAGACCTAATGCCAGAAACACCAGCACTGAGAAAATCTGTAAAGAAAGTCCATGTAGGATCATTCGTAGGCCTAAGATGGAACAACCGAAGGATATCACTACAGGCCATGCAATCTCCTAGTGAAAAAAGGTGAAGCATAGCTGAAAATAGAACCTAGTAAAGAAGATGCCCCTGAAGCAAGAAGAATATCAAGCACAAAACAATATCAAGAAGCCCTCTACTATAGAAAAAAATCAATGCATGGTCCCCCATCAAGACTAGAAAGAGTTGCAGGTAGGACCACCCACAAAGTACCCGCAGATCTACAAGAAAGCCCCAACCCTGCCACCAGAGGAAAACCCATAGAACCCTTCTACAATACAATGTAGCACATGGTCCCCTTCAAGACCATAAATGAAAGAGAATAAATTTGTCAGAAACCCCTGCATATGAACCGCAACAACCCCAAATCGCCAGCCATGGAAAGTACTCAACTATGAACAATAAGATTAGGGCATCTCCCAAAACCCAAAAAATATAGTGAATGACGATCTCGAAAAGTAGAGCGAATGAAACAAATCTGCCAGAAACCTCGAACCACCAGCATTGGAAATCACTCAAACGTGAGCAATAAAATTGGGGCCTCTCCCAAAGCCCATAAAAATAGTGAATGACCTTCTCGACAAGTAGAATGAATGAACCAAAGCCCACCTCAAAGCAATGCCAAGTTCTAGAGAGGAACAAAGAGTTTCCCTTATAGGTAGTAAAGTACATGGCCCCTTCCCATGGCCAAAGAAAAAACTGTAGGGAAGAGCTCCACTAGCCCCACTCCTAAATTAAGCAAGAATGGAAACCCCCAAACCGTGCTAAAAAACCAAGTTTGTCCAACCAAGTAAAACCATCCAAGAAAAATTCCTATAACACCTCAGGAAGACACATAAAAGGTCCTGGAGGCCCTCCAGGCACCAAGCAGAGATAGGAAAGGCCAAACAGCCCAGGGAAAATACGAGATCTGTTTAGAAATCCATAAAAAAGTAGGTGATCCACTAGAAAATCCACAGGAAAGCAAGATATTTGCCTGAAAATCCATAGGAAAGCAAGATATTTGCTAGAAAAATAGGAGATCTACCTGTAAATATAGAGGAAAGTAGGAGATCCGCCTAAAAATCCATAGGAAGAGCCAAAGAGGGAGCAAGAATTTGAAAAGGTGACCTCCCACCAAGAGTAGGAGGTCTCTTGCTCCCTCCCTCCTATATTTATTTTAATATGATAGATATGGTTAGAGGTTTTCTAAAATTGAATTTTGTAAAGGTAGTATCATGTATAAAATTTGAATGATTTAATTTGTTTTATTATGTATATTTTATTGTAGGTGTACATTTTATGAATATTATATAACTTTACATGGATAGCATGTGGGCACTCAAAAAATCATTTATAGTAAAAGTGTAATATGACGATGTCTCAAGAGTGCAGGTCAAAAGTAAGCCTCAACTATCTTTTTCATTTTAGAAAGCAAGTAGAGTACAAGCATAAAGCAAAATGCAAGCAAGAAGTGAGTACCACTTGTTCCAAATCTTAAAAGAAATTCAAAAAACTAAAGGATTCTTATGAAAAACTATTTTTATTTGTGGTAAACAATTTCTTGATGGTGTAGTAATTTCAAGGAGATTATACATTCTTTTCATTCTGTGAAAAAATAGGTATGCTTATAAAATTAGATATGAACAAATCATATGATTCAGTTTGTTGGAGTTTTCTACATGAAATTCTCAAAAACTGTGGATTTGAACTTTGGAATTGATAATATTTTCTAGAAACAAATAGAAACTAACCATGCACTCAAATCCAATACAGAAAACAAAAAGAAGGATGAAAAATAGAATTGATGGCCACTTATAGGCACCATAAATAATAACTATACTCGTAGATAATATTACACAACACTGTGATTATAAAATAAATGGGAGGTGTATTCATAACACTATCAAAATCCTAACCATGACCCATAGGGCTTACATAATAAAATATTACATATAATTAATACATTGTACAATGAAATTCCCTTAGTCCCATCCAATACATCGTACAATGTTGGCTCAACTCTTGGCTATGAATAAGACTCTAATTTAAACACCCCTTATAATATAAACTGAGGGGTCAAGGAGAGAAGACAATAGTGATAATAATATCATTCCCACCATAATGGATGCTCTAATGGACATATCTAGTTAAGGTAGATCCTTTAAAATCTACCTCATCATCTAGAAGATGTCCACCTAACTTCAAAAACTCAATTTCAATCCTCTACAAGTTTAGCAAACAATTTTTCTTTGGATTTCCCTCCCTTTCATAGTATTCGTAAGTGGTCTGCATTTCTTTGAAGATCTATCTTGGCCCTTGGGCCCCTTGATAATAGCCTCCTTAGATTTGAATTCCTTTACATGAACCTATATTTATGGAGTTCCACCACAATTTTGCATTACAACTTGAAAGTGAACTAGGAGAGAAAACAATTGGTCAAGAGTAAGAGTCTTATGAGATTCCAAGAACATAGGAATCATATGAACCATTAGGTTCAACATCTAAAAGGAGAGGGATATATTAGCAAGGACAATATTAATGCATTCTACATCATCTTTATTTTTACCTCTAGAAGATGTAATATTTTTCCTCCAATCCTTAAATCTCGTAAAATAGTCCTCAACATTATCAAACTCAACAAGCTTAACAGAAGAGAGATCCAATTGCAAGTGACTTACTTTAGTAGTATTAACCTTTTCAAAAATTTCATGCAATTTTAACCATACCTTAATAGGATCACTCTTTTCTTTGATGTGGAAAAGCAATTATGGTTCAATCAATAAGTAAAAAAAACCTAGAGCCTATTTTTCTTTTTATACCAAGTATCATCATCAAGAATAGTTGCTTTATCCTCTTAAAATATGCACCATAGGTTCTTATTTTTTAGTAGGCCAATCATTTGAGTTGATCAGACACTATAGTTTTACTCATTGAGGCAAGCAACTAAGGTTTTATAGTTCATATTAGATAATTTGACCCCTATCACCATAACAGATCCATGAAATGATGCCACTATTACACAAAGCTTGAAAAATCATATAATTTGAAAAAACATGGGCTCAAAGCACTTGTATAAGCAAAAGTTATGGCCTTTAGAAGTTTTTCCCTAATGGACCTTAAAAAATAAAAAGTGAATCTCTAAACCTTTTAAACAGGAGCCAACTATCTATTTTCACTTGGTGATTCATGATTCAATGGTGACATCCATTGTTTTCTAACTTAGAACTCCTAAACCACAACAACTACAATGCTAGTCTCCACTTCACTAGTCAAGTATATATATATATGTATGTATGTATGTATGTATGTATGTATGTGTAAAAATTTTGGTATGTGACACAAAGGAGTACCATGTTGGCCCTAGAATCAATTCTACATTTCATAAAATGACACTTATCACCAAAACATTTTCACTAACTAAGTTATCAACATTTTCGTTGGGAATGGTTGTTCCTTGTATTAAAAAAATACCTCCACTTCTTGCATACCATGAGCTATCCACAAAGAAAAAATACTTACATTGTAGTAAACCTCTTACTCCTAAGGTGACTTTTATGACTAGAACAACACTTATATCACAACCATTTAAGATGTGGATGCTTCCTTGAATTCTATAATCCATCCTGATAGTAACAATGCCATTGCAAAAAGGGTAGGGAAGGGCGTTAGAATAATAACCCGTTATTCCCTATGCCTAAGCACAAATCCTACTAACTAGGATGTCATACCCTTATATCAAATATAGTAGAGGAAATAACTAGCCAATAACCCTTATAAAGTGAGATCAAGGAAAAGGAAATATCCCAAGATTCGAACCCTAGATTCATTTGAGCAGCAAGCCTAAATATTGCTATGCTATCCACTTTGATCAAGCCTTATAATACATAGTACTATTGATGTTGTAGCTTTATGATATATCTAAGAAGAATTAGAAAGATAAGGAGCATACCATTTGACACCATCTTCTTACCAAGGCACTAATAGGAAGCAAATTTAAATTTTAAAAAATATCTACCCTCACTTCTAAGAACTAGAATCAACCATTTAAATTTGAAAAATTCTTTGATGATAATGAAGGAGATAATAGGTTTGTAGAAATATATGACCCAACTTTGAATATGTAATGATGCTCGAATGTAGAAATGAAATACAACATGCTACAACATAATTTCATTACCACTTAAATGAACAAAATATACAATGTGAATAACTTACAATTACAATGCATACACCCTACACATAACATATAGTAGACTACTTTGTACAATAGTTAATATGATTTAGCACAACATTTAGACAACATGACTAAGTAGTTTAGATGACCTAACATAGAATTTAGATGATCCAACACAACATTTATGTGGCCCAACATAGCATCTCAAATTGCTCAACATAGCAGTTTAGACAACTTGCAACATCTTAGATGACATAGCTAAGAAGTTTAGATGGCTTGGCTAAGAAACTCAAATAACTTGGCATAACATTAAGACAACTTGATACAACACTTCAATACCATGCCAACCATTATACCCATGTACCATAACAACCTTTCCTTTTATACCAACAACACAAATAAATGAGGGAAGGGTCTTCTTTATACAACAAAGGAGGTAGTTCCATCCTCCAACTTACTTGTTAAAATAAAAATTGTAATATTCACAAGATAATAATCTCCAGGATCATAAATAACATCAATAACATGCATATATCAAATGAAAATAATCTCACATAAATCTTTATTGAAACTACTAAAGCAATGCATAAATGCAAATATCCTTCAAGTTACATATTACACAACTTTGTCTTTAATATATAGATACATGAGACTCTTCATATTACATTACTCTTGACCTTTGCTCTCTTCAAAAACCATAGGAGAACCAACTCTTCATATTTCCCTTTTACATATTAAATATCATATATTACATAAATACAAAGTCTCTCAAGATTGCACATAACTCTCTACTTTTAAACTTGATGCATCACTCGTATAACTCACACTTATAAACAAGACACCTTACACACTTATTTGCATGACACATACCTTTACTTAAGAACTTGACATATGCTATAAACTCAAATATCAAACTCACTCCCTAGTCTGCATATTTACAACGATACCAAATAATCTAATACCTCCAACACCCCTCATATTACATTATTTGGTGTGAAGACCTTTTTCCTCTATGTGCTTTATGCATGTTGGATTTGGTACTCCTTCAAGTCATTGTATCTATCTTGGTTATTTGTACTTTTGAAGAAGTCATCAAAGAATACATTATCATGTTCTTTTGCCATAAAAGTCTTGTGTTCAATATAATACTTCTTTTAAAATCATTCTCTTGGCAAAAGTTGATCTAAATGCTTGTGTGAAATTTCTATCACATCTAAGGTAAAATACCACTTTTATGAGATCCTATGGCTTTAATTTTATGTAGTCTCTTAATTAAATATCTCTTATTGTAATATTTTTGAACTCCATCTTTCTTCCTTTGTCCAGTAATTGTGATATTGAAATAAGATTATTTGCTATACTAGGAACATAAAGTACATTTTCAAATGTACATTCAAAATATGGTAGACTAAGAGTGACATTTCCTGATCCTTGTACATGATAAATTTTATCATCTGCTATCTTGATTGGTATATTTTGTTTTACTTGAATTGAATCAAACCAATAAAGATTATTTGTCATATGGTGGCTTGCTCCTAAGTCAATGTACCAATAATTATCTTCATATTCCACTTTTGGTTTTGATTGAATTTATTGTGGCTTATTATATCTTAGCATATGTCTATGGCAATATTTATGTTTTTTAAAGTTTCTCTTCATGAAGCTTAGTCCTTTAAATTTGTGTGCCCTTTATGATGTACTCATTTTTTAATTTTATTTGCTTTGATGTGGAATTCCTTATTACTCCCAAATTTAAAATTTTCTTTAAGCTTCAATCAATTTTCAAATTTTCTTCTTCAATTTTTTAAAAATCATTTTATCTCCAAAATTTTAATTCAATCAAATTTTATTCTTCAATTTATTTCCTTTCAATTTCAATTTCTTCAAATTTCATTTTTCATTCATCAAATTTTAATTCCCTTTCAATTTCTTCTTATAAAACCCATTAAATTTATTTCCTTTTTCAAAATTTCAATCTCTTCAATTTTAAACTTTTCATTCAATAAACTATTCTTCTTCTTCTTCAATCTATTCTTCAATTAAATCAAATCTTCAAGTTCTTTAATTTCAATTTTTTAATTCAATTTCTTTCAATTTTCCTTCATCAATTCATTTTCAATTTCAAATATAAAATTATTTTCATTAATCAATTTTAAATTTCAAACTCTTTCTTCTTATATCTCCCTTTAATTCAATTTATCAATAATTCAATTCTTCAATCAATTTTATATTTCTTATATGTCCCTTTAATTTCAATTTCATTTATTCATCAACTTAATTTATTCAATCATCAATTTAGTTTATACTTTCAATTAATTTATCTTCTTCTCAAATAATTAAATTTTCCTTCTTATATCTCCCATTCATTTCATTATTCAATTATTCAATCAACTTCTTATATCTCGCAAAACTCAAATCAATTCATTTTAATATTTTCAAAATTAAATGTGCATACAATTATATTTAATAATATCAAGGTTAAAGTTTTCCTTTGGCGCTTTCCCTTTGCATTCAGACATCAACACAAAACACTGCTATGCCAATGTGAATTACGTCCAACACTTTTAACCTTCTAATAATATTTTCCCATGAGCATTATTCTACTCTAACCTACAACAATCAATTGTACATGCATCAATCAATAATTATACCTCCTTTCATTTCTCAAACGATTTCTTGAATATTTCTTAGATGCTCATGCATTCATTTCATTCTTTGGTGATTGTTCTTCAACGTTCTTTAGAAACTCACCTAGTCTCTAGATTTTTCCATGCTCATCGTAAGATTTTTCTCTTTGAATAGTTGCTTGGTCTTTGAAATTATCTACACTCAATACCTTTTCACACTAGACCTACTCTCTTCCTCTAGATACATTATATTCTACTACTTCATCGACTAAATAACACCCACTTCACTCCTCCTATGTAGTGCTTTCTATCATATTTTCTTCTCAAACATGGACTAGTCACTCTTCATTCTTCAAATATTTACTCCACTTAGCTTTATGTAATTGTATCTTCTCCAAACTCATTTGTAGCATAGTATTCCATCATAGCATGATCTTCCTCTATTATTCATTCTCTCTAAGGCTATATTATTCAATTCTTCCACTCTAGCAATCATCTTCCAACAATATCTCGAACATTCTTCCTTCCTTTAATATCCTCACTTTTACAAATCACATATGTCATTTTCTACTACTACGTGGCTCTATCTAGGCACACACAAAAGTGGATCTAATACCATTGTTATCAAAATTCTATAATATTCACAAGATAATAATCTCCAGGATCATAAATAACATCAATAACATGCATATATCAAATGAAAAATGATCTCACATAAATATTTATTGAAACTACTAAAGTAATGCATAAATGTAAATATTATTCAATTTGCATATTACACGGCTTTATCTTCAATATATAGATACATGAAACACTTCACATTACATTACTCTTGACATTTTCTCTCCTCAAAACCCATATGAGAACCAACTCTTCATATTTCTATTTTACATATTAAATCTTATATATTACATAAATACAAAGTCTCTCATGATTTCACGTAACTCTTTACTTATAAACTTGATACATCACTCGTATAACTCACACTTATAAACAAGACACATTACACATTTATTTACATGACACATACTTTCACTTAAGAACTTGATATATACTATATACTCAAATATCAAATTCACTCCCTAATATACATATTTACAATGGTACCAAATAATATAATACATCCAACATTACTAACTACCCAACACCTCATAATTTTCTTAAATTACATATTGACATACATTTAAATTTCATTTTATGACTCACTTTATGACTAATAAATTATTTGTACATAACTAGTACTTCGCTTAACATTACCATTGTCACACACAATATTATATCATGACTTTATAATATCAAATATACCAAAACTATATAAAAAATCTTAATGTGTGTGTACTTGAATTTCAACATACTTATTCAATTTATCTACTTGTATTTATTACCTCCTTAAGACTTGTCAGTGTCCTTGATGATACATGATCCAAACACTAGGGATAGAAGGATTGGAAACCATACTAAAATCTCTTGTTATGCTCCTACTTTCTCCTATTTTAGACATATTTTACAACTAAATTCACTTCAATACATTGTTATACAATTGATAACTCCACTTTTTATAGTTATTCATATTATCAACATGTCTAATATGATCAACATGACCAACATAATAGACAACCATCACCACATTTATCGAGGGTTAAGGGGGTAGGAGCCCCCTTGTAGGTTCAAGGGATAGCATCCCTTGTGGGATCAAGGGGTAGAACTATTCATGCATACCCTATCATGATATAGGGAAGGGTTAAAGGGTAGCATCCTCACAGAGCTTGAGACAGTGTCCCAAAACGTCAATGGTGAAATCATTGAAATCCTCATTGTTTGAACTAATTTATTCTCCTTGCTTGCATTTTGGTAGCCTTCACTCCACCCATTTAATCAACTTTTCCTCAACTTTGAATGTCTTCTCTCTAACTCTAGGTGACTACTTCTTAGCATTATATGGCCTTACCTTAGCCTCTAATAGATATCCCTTGGTCTCAAAAGGCTAACTTCTTGTATTGGATGGCCAAACTCTTGAGTTATATGGCCTTGCACCAGATGACCTACTTTTTATGTCATATGGTTTGACTCTATATGACCTACTTTCAAGCAGTCTTGCCTCATATGATCCAAGTATAGATGACCTTATTTTGCCTACCTTAGATAACCTAACTCTATATGACGTACTTTCGAATGCCACTGTCTTAGACAACCTGACTCTGTACGACCTATAATTTTTCTCAAATTACCTATATAACCTTTTGTATAATCTTATTCTCTCATTAGATGATCCTTCAAACAATCCATACCATGTGCTCTTCCAATCAAATGCATTATTCCTTACCTTAGACTTTATGCCAATTCATCCTCTTTCTTGAATGACTCTACATGATTTCCAGATATCTTGACATCATCTTCCTCCTAAACTTGGGATGTAAACAAACCTACATGATTATTGAATGGTCATTATCTATATTTGAACATATTGGGGTATATATCTAATGGCTTGGGGGTAGTCTGATATTTATATAGATTCATTAGATAGTATAGGGAGGGTGAAAATGACTCTCTCATTAGGATAGAAATCCCAAGGGTCACCTAGGGACCTATTTTCCCTACTTGATGGCTAGGGTCCCAACTCAAATGGCCTAGGCTTAGATAAGGTAAGCTTTGATAATCAAGATTTTTTTCTAGATGACCCAAGTCTAGATGGCTAGATAGCCCTAGTAGATGGCTAGATGGTGAGTGATCTCTCTTTGTCATCTTTATAATTCACTCTTTTTCATCACTCACCACTTGTGTAGCTTCAAATATTTTCTCTATCTCTACCTATTTTATTATAATAAAGTTTACCTCCTTAATTACAACTAATTTTATTAAGTTCACCTCCTTAGTTGCAATTAGATTTATTAAATTCACCTCCTCTACTTCCTAGCCAAGGCTATGACTCTTCTTTATCACTTCAAACTCTCTATATATCACTAGTTCAGCTTGACTCATAGCACTTTGATATTCATGTACAAAGCACCCCCACAAATGGCATTACCAACATTGTATAATGAGTCTACTCCCAATATCATACTCAATATCATGTCTTCTAGTTCTTTGAAAATATTCATAAATTGCATCACTAGTGGCATCCTCCTTAGTAAAATCTCCCTTTATGATGCATATTCTTGTAGCAATGATCTTGTGTTCTTTGAGTCACACTCATCCTCAAAGTATCATTCTTCTCTTCTTAGTCACTTCCTACACTGACTTCTTAACCCCAACACTTGGACAATGAACTACTCTCATTATCAAAATTATCAGTAGAAATCAATATCTTTGTAGAGGAAATACGTAGCAGTTTGGACTAAGCAAATAAGCGATGTTGAAAGTATATCAGTGGTAACACTTGGACACCGACAAATTCCAAAATATTCTAATGTTAGGGGGTATTCAGGTCGTTCACCCACAGTGCGAGGTATCGTTTCCTCCACCTTCGATATCAATGACATGACTTCATATTTACAGGAACAACGTAGCAATACTAGATTCTCAATGTTATTACCGCATGTGGAAGTGCAACGTAGCCGCAGGAAATGTGTTAGTCGGACCAATCAGTAAGAGCAGATGGCTCTATGGTGCTAGAGAGTGGTCTCAAGTGGTAGAAATACTGTACTACAGTGCTCCAAGGATGCTCGATGTAGATAGGCTATTGAAACCATGATGTGGTGAAAAGACTCCACATTGGTCGAAATAATGCAGGGTTGTTTGAAGTGGACTCTCGACGTCAAAAGAAAATATGTGGTATCACATTGAAACGTGGATTACCCCCCAACATTGATTGGTTGGCTCAAATTGAGAGGGCATTATCATTCATGAGGAATATAAATGTTAATATAATAGGTAACTTCGGGTTTAGTTGGTGAAGTGTTACCAAATAAAATGCATGGCCAATGTACATGGGTGTTATAAGATTGAATATAATAAAGGTGCCTAGTGGTGTTAAGTAATAAAATCAAAGGATGAATCAAATGAACGAGATATAAGAAAATATGTTACAAGCTCATTTAAGGAGTACAAATCATTACGCCCATCCATTGCGTATTGAGCCAACCAAAGAATACGAAAAAACAAAAATATGATACTCTCCATCGCATGTAAGATGGAGACGGTTACAAGTGCATGGTCAAAAGAATACAAATAGAAGGTAAAGAGAGGGTTTCTTATCGAATGGAAAATAAATGAAGAGCCATACAAAAGAGGGAAATGAAATGCAAATGGACCGAATGAGGATTTTTAAAATATGGCACCGAAATAGGGAAGAGGGGCTAGTTTTTTTTTGGAAAACCAGAAATGTTGTTGGAAAATAAATGTAGAAGAGAAATATTGTTAATGCAAGGGATTTTTTCTTAGAAATTTGGACTTTGTTAGTAAAATAGGAGGAGAAATTTTTTTGCATGCTTGGATTTAAATTTTTATTTTTCCCCTGTTCAGGTTTTAGACTTATAAATGATGTTTGATGCATTTTAATGGTCACATCAATTGAATGTTTGAAGTCTGGAATTTATTTTCTGTGTCCTAGGAGCTAGCACTTAGTTTATTTTGATTGTGCAAATGTAGGTTAAAATAGATTAGGTTGCATGCAAGAGTTTCTCACATCTTCGGTTTTGCAGGACAGGGTACTATCAGACTGACAAGGCTTCACATTTTTATGTTTTCAGCATTCATGTTTATTTCCAGATTTTATATTTTTTATTTTTTTAACTCTTCATTTTGAATATTTTTTATAAAACTTCGGACATTAAAATAAAAAAAATCGAAAAAAATAAAATGATAAAAATAAATACATGGGTGTGAAGAATGAGCATCAATATTTCATTTGAAATAAATTCGAGCTTATTCCGAAGTCATTTCAATTTTATAAAAGAATTTTGAAAATGATTGTTTTATGCATATTTTTATAATTTTGAAATTTTATTTTTTTTCACTTTTGGAGGTAAATTAGATTTTTTCTGCTTTACATTTTTATTTGCAAGCATAAATGAACTTCCCTTTATGAAAATTGCAATTTCATCAAAGGGGGGTGATATTTAATGGCATTCCATGAGCCATCATTTTCAAAGCAATAAATTTACCTTTCTTTATGAAATTTCTGATTTCATTTAAGAGAGGTAATTTATACATGACATCAAAGGCTACTGTTTTAAAACATTAAATTATTTCTTCTTTATGAATTAATTTCATTAACGAAGGATAATTTATGATAACATTTTAAGGCCATTATTTTAAGGCAATAAATTGTTGTCTCTTTATAAAAATTAATTTCATCAAAGAGGGATAATTTATTTATTATATCAAAGGCTAATATAGCTACAAAGTGGGTCATCCAAATTATTCCATCTTGAGGTTTAAAGCAACATAAAAGGAATTATTTCATCATTTGAAATTCATGTTTAAATATAGGTTTTAATCTTCTACTTCATGCTTAAAGTAGGATTTAATGCAAGATAAAACTTGTTTAAAATCCACTTAATAAAGGAAGATAAAACCTACCTTAAAACATTCAATATAAAAGGAATTAAGGATACATCGTGGTCATATGAGGACCAATTCATATTTGCATTTAAGTTTCATGAACAATCATTAATATGACATAATAAAATAAACCAACACATGCCCCTTGTTAACAGTTACTTGCAATCACTAAGGTGTTCCTAGCATTGAATTGATATATCTTCATTGAGATTACTAATACACATGTGCAATGCTTATATAGCGAAACCTTGGAGAAGTTGTTTGATTTCTAAATTCTTTGCAAGAGAGGGTTTTGTGATCAAAATCCTAAAGTGAGTGTGGTTTTGCAATTGGGCAAATTTACCACTCAACAGGGAACCATCACCTTATCCCAAGGTTTAGGAAGGGATTTCCTTACATTTTTACCTTTTTCTATGCCAATTTTTTTCCCCTATCCTTAAAATATGAAATTTCACCAACCAAGGAATGCTTTTCTCTTTGGATGATTTTACCATCATCAAGGAGTTCAAATATTTTTTCCAGTAGCTCAACATTGGTTATGAAGCTAAACCCCTTTACCATGATTTTTTTATAATCCCAACTATGATATAATTACTTAGAAAGTTCCATATCATGGCCATTGAATTTTTGAAGGGAAGAAACCCAACATCTCTCAGGATTTCTTCAACCAGCTTATCCAACTAGAGCACCTCAGGTTTGAATTTGTAGTCATTGTTACCCATGGCAACAAGTGGAGTGGCCAAAGAAGATAGGGAGAGAGGGAGAAGTGGGGGAGAATGGAGAGAGGGAGAATACTTATATTTATGATAGAATATGTGGAAGATTTAAAAACAAGAAAATTTAGGATCTAAAATGCAGAAGGCAGTAGGTGGTGCTATTGGTGAAGACCCTATTTATAAAAAGTGTAAAGGGAAGGTTTGATATGGACTCAAGATACAAACTAATGTAGCTTATGATAATGAAAAACCTTGAAAAGAGGTGATCAAACCTATGCTGATAAATCCTCCTCAACCTTAGCACCTTAATTAGGAATAAGAGATCATAATAGTTGAAAACATGGCAACCAATGAAAGGGAAAAATAACTCATGAATCTCTATATGATTAGAGTAAATGAACAAGGAATGTTGACATATCGAGGATACAAGATCATGATATTTTGAAACATGAAGTGTAGGGTCGAGAAACCATAAAATTTTTAAATGGTATCTAACTAGGACATAAGATTTCATAATTTGAAAATGTGTGGCATTCACTCCACAACCAATCATTACAAAGAAGGTGGCAATATATTACCATATGATAAAAAATGATGAGAATAATTTGGCACACACAAGGGGTTGGTTGTGGAAAGGTAAGGTTTGACAATCCAAGGATGGCCCGATAAGTTATTCAAGGAAAATACACATATGACAAGAGCCCTAGACCAAAAAACCACATCTAGAGGGAAGGAGTAGGATGGGAAGAAACTCAAGGTAAGGCATGTGCTTCTAGAATGGAACAATGACCAATAGTTTAGGCTCCTTCTTTTAGGAAAATAACTGATCCACATGGTAATGAAGGTGGAGCACATAGAAAGTGAGGGATCACTTGGATAGAAGGCCATCAATAGGATAGGGGGTCACAAGACTTTGATAAAGGTCACATGACCAAAGGGAGGTAACTTCTTGATAAGGATCCAAAAAAACCAAAGAATCCACAACCTAATCATATTAGTGATAAACATAAGGAAATCCAAGGATTCACATGGACTAGAGACCATTAGTTGAAAAATAACACATAATATTTTGGGGGAATTTGCTATTCCAAATGGAGAGATCTTCTTGAGAAAGGCCCATATTAGCCATAGTATCTGCAACTTGATTGCCTTCATGGTAAACATATTGGATGACATAGCTATCAAGATTTTGAAGGGCTCTTTTAGATTCCTCAATGAGGTTAACTATACTCCAAGATGGGGATTGGGATCCTTTTAAATTATTAATTATATTCATTGAATCTCCTTCTATTATGAAATTATTGGAAGGGAGGTTTTCAAGGAGAGCTAGGCCTTGGAAGAGGGCTTTGGCCTCAACAAAGTGGTTCATTTGAATTCTAATGTTCTCAACATAAACGAGCAAGATTTGGTCTTTATCATTTATGAAAACTCTACCTGCACTAACATGACTAGTATTACCTTTAACATCATCATCAAAGTTCAATTTGATGTATCCCATAGGAGGAGGATTCCATTTGAATTTAGACTTATCAAATTTGAGATAATTAGGGGGAATAGGTGGAGAGAAGAGAAGGCTAAGAGAATCAACCAACCTAATCTCTATGGAATTTCCTTGACATTAGTAGGAGGGATAAGCTAAGAGTTCTATTTAGTTTCAGTAAGAATTTTCATTCCCACTGATAGGGGGTATTTTGCTATATCACAATTTTTTTTTTGTTTCTCTCCATCCATATTCCCCAGAGATAGTGAGGAAGGTTAAAGCTCCATAGGGATTTTAATATATGGCCATAGAAGGAAGAGGACCATTGAAGGTAAAGGTCTATGATAGAATTGGATCTCTTCGTAAAACTTATGTCTAGGAACCAATTGCAAAAAAAAACATAGTAGTTTGAAGATGAATAATACCTTTGATAGAAAAGTGGATGAAGGATATCTTTGATAAACATACAATTTATATATGATTTAATGTAATTTTTCATTATTTTGATGGGGTGTCCCCCATTAAAAGCCATATATAACTTATTAAAAAATAAAAAGAAAAAAACTTATCCATATACATAGATAAATGTATAAATTTCTTATAAAATTTTGCATACCGACCATATATACTTTAATATATTATAAATTAGAAATAAACAATTAAATTGATCATTTATATATACATATATTTGCATCTAATGCATAAACAATAATTAATATGATTTTTTAAAACTATGATTACATTGAGTTCCAATACACATGCATGAGATTTAAAATAACAAGCATAATTTAAATCCCAATAAAGGATCAATATAAATGGTCTAAATCCATATCTAGAAAAAATTTGTATGGTCTTTTTTTGTCAACATATATAAATGCTCATCTTAGATTTAGAAGCTTCTATTTAGTCATGACCATGTACTACCCTAGAACATTGTTCATAATTACCATTAGGGAAATTATAGTATAATAACTTATTCATAATTGATACTAATAAAAATATAGCGCATTGGTTGTGCTATTAGCATTTGTTGACTTTATCATATAAGAATGATATCGTAAATAGGCTACATATAAATTTTATGGACTTTATTCTTGACTAATAAGCATCTCATGTTGCCTAAAAGGTTATAGTAATGCTTGGAGAATATCTTAGCTAGTCAATATGTGCAAGTAATGACAAATTACAATATTGTTTATTTTTTGGGTTGTGTCATTACACTACTTTATGATTCCTCTCTATTAGAGTATGGTTTAGTAAAATTTTAGTCACATTATTTTGCTTTCATAACATGAAGATAAAATATAAATTTATCTACAAATTTATGCTATAATGGATAATTCTACTAATATAGGTTAGGTTATGCTTCAATGAGGATTTACCTATTATACACATATATGGCAGTACGATTCAACATTATTCTGCTTTTTACTATTTATGAAGTCATTATACATAATAATTGGAAGACTTGTAATACATTTCATATGTTATATGGTTTGAAGATTGATGCATGGATGCATAGTAATTTGTGACCCATATATGTATACATACATTTATAAGAACTAATGATAAAAACAAAAACCTAATTTCCTTATCAAGTTAGGTTTATTTGTAAAAACATCCTATAATAACCTACCTCTCAGATGCTTTAGATGAAGTAGCATCAGTTGGAAATAAGTTATATTATCTAGAGGCATATAATGAAGAGTTGAGTGCATTCACTCAAGAGTTCAATGGATTCAATATGGTGGTACAGTATTAGAGTTTATTATTTAATAACCACAAAAATAATCACAAAAGAGATAGTTTCATAGAATAAGAACTTGCAAGGCTAGTTTCTAATTGAAAAAACTCAAATCCATCAAACCTTATTGAATTCATTTTTATAGTCTATAGTTCTCCAGATTCCCATTATGAATATTTGATGTCTAAAATAACTACTTACATTCCTTATGATCTAGATGAGGACACATGATAATGTTTAGATAGATTATTAATAATCAAAGAGCTAAATAAGTCTTTTTATTTGCCCTCAAAGAAAACACATAGGTTAGATCAATTATCTACTAATTTCTATAAAAATACATGGTATATTTTAAATAGGGATCCTCTTATGGTCTCCAAGAAGGAAAGCAAAAAAGATCTTTAGGTTCCTTTATCAATTAGGAATTGATCAAACATATCCCCAAGAACAAGATTGTGAATCTATAGGAGGATGGATTCCTATTACATAATTGAATGTAATATGTAAAATTATTTTTAAATCAATAGCTAATAACCCTTACCCTATAGCATAATATATAGTTCATCCAAATTAAACTAGATTTATTAAAGGTCATTTCATGTGAATAATTTAATCCTGGCTTTGTAAGCTCTAGAATAAGTAGGATAAACTTAATAGGATATAAAATTTGTTAAGTTTGATTTTGATAAGGTATATAATCAAGTCGAATGGTATTTTACTTGTAAAATTTTAGAGTAAATAAGATTTGGAATATAGTGGTGTTTCTCATCGATGCATCTACTAAAGTGATTGTTTATAAAATTTGGCTTAAATTTTTCTCTTTAAGATCAATTTCACAAAAATGTTCCTCAACCTACTTTTTGTATATCATTTATGTTTATGCACTCAACTACCTACTTGATTTAGTCTCTCATTTGTATCTACTTTGTCGAATCTCCCTCACTATATAAGGCAATGTGCTTAATTTACATTTGGGAGTGGTTTCAAACTATTGTTAAGAACATCCAAGAGGAACATGATAATGTGACTCAAATTCTATATTTATTTTGTATAGACTTAGAAGCTAATATTTTATTTCCACAATATTAATTTCTTACATGTCTTTAATAGACCATGTTCACCAAGATTATGGATCCATGGAAATATTCTTTGCATGTGCCACGTACATTACTTGTGTCTCCAATGCCTCTCTATACTTGTCGTGGTAGTATTTTATGGTCAAATTAAAAAAAAAAACACAATTAGATTATCAAATATTTATCTTCAAATGGAAAGTTATATATTTGGAAAAATATTCATAGTCATCCTTGTATTTGATAGTTCTTATTGGCTATCAATTTAATTCTATTATGTTTAGTTTACAAAACGTATTAGAATATTTTTATACATCATATGGGATATGCTTTCCTCTTTGGGTTGAATGCACTCTTTTGATAAGTAGTAATCCTTTGACATATTTGATCCATGGCAATAAGGTATGCAACTTGACTATCCATGCACTGTAAAGGAATTATCAATGGAAGTTTTTATTCAAATGTGCTAAAATTTCTGCTTTGAAGTTTATAATATAGGTTGAATGCACTCTTTTGATAATTAGACATCCTTACTTATTTATGCATGGAATTAAGGTATTTACTAATGTCCAATTTGGTTATCTATGCATTGTAAAGGAGTGATCAATGGAAGATTTTATTCATATCTAAGCTACAAAATTCCCTCTATAATGAGTCTTTTATAACATGCATATCTATGAAAAAATTAAATGAATATTTCTTTAATGGAAATGGTTCTCTTTTTTTTCTAAAGCATTTGTAAAACTTAATAATTTACTACTAAACATCTCTTCTAATACAGAATAATAATCAGATGTTCTTAATATATATATTTAATATCTATATATAAAGTACATACTTATAGCCCTCCTAGCGGTTGGTAGCTCAACAATACGTGTGTATATATCTATACATATATATAGATAAAATCTAGTACATACCTTTAGATCTACTAGGGTTGGTAGCTCAGTGGATCAGAGCGCATGGTTCCGGACCTTGAAGTCAAGGGTTCGAATCCCTTCTAGCCCGAGCCCTATTGATTAAAATAGGCGAATTTGTAATAAAATGCTCTTTATCTCGGGTTATCTACAATATGAGATAATTTTTCTTTAGAATCAAAAAAAAGGTTCTATAATATTAATTAAGGAAAAGGACGAATATATCATTTCTTGTTGATGGGTCCTTTAATAATTTACTACTTAAAATTTCTTTATTATTGTTTTATTTGATTCCACCCCATCCATAGGGTGTAATAGACTAGTAAGGAAAAATGGACATACTCTAGCCCATTTCCCTAACTCCAAGAGTAAATTTCCCTTTTAAGAAAGATATTAGGAAATTTGTAGACCTTTGCAATATGCCTACATAATGTTAGAAACAATGATCTTACCTTATATGATTAGTTTTATGTTCATCCTTAACTTTAATAAAATGTGTTGCAAATCCAAATGTCTGGATATGAAGAGATTATTTTCAAATTATCATCCACATTAGTCATTTTTATAAGTATCAAAAGTGGGTATATGAACATAGTATCTCCTATTTTATTATGAAAATAATTTATACAACTATGGTACCTTGTTTTCCCTTGATATTTAAAAATAATAAAGTTATGGATATAAATTAAATTAACATAAATGGAGATCATGTCATAAACTAAGGTTCGAATCCAATAGGTGAACCTTCACATTTAATAAAATGGCATTAGCTAGACTAGTTATATTCCTAAACTTTCAAAGAGGATACCCATGTTCGAATGTTACCAAGTAATACATGCCTAATTTCCAGATTATTGTAATATTACTATGTGGTCATGATGTAATATATGTGGGACCCATTTCAATCTCATATTACTAATTAAAAAATTAACATATATGGAGATATATTATTACAAAGTTTGGAAATCTAAAGTAAATTTATCTACTCAAATATTAGCCTAGAGGATTCTCCATATTAAGTTACTATATAGAATCAAGTTGGACAATTTGGATTGTCATAGTATTCCCATCCATGTTCTTAGAGATGCACATATGAAAATTTGTGTTGCCTAATATTCCAAGAAGCTTTAAAATATTTATATAATATTTTAGACAAGTTATTTTGAAATTTATATGTATATAAAGGTGCAATGGATATATCAATAAAGTTGACATGGATTTAGGGGTTTCAAGTTATAGATTTTACCTTAATATTCATTTATAAATATTCATTATTTCTAAACAATTGTTATTCAAGGGAAAATAAAGAATGCCAAGATCCATCAAAATTTGGGATAACTACATGCACATGTGTACTTGCATGAATTAAATAAAACCATAGTTAAATGCACAAGAAAATATAATTTTGTATATTGAACATAGATAGCAATTATTTATTAATAAATTGAAGAGTTTTTAGAGTATCATAGGTTGCCTCAAGAGGGAAATCTCCTTTATGAGAAATGATCAATACAATATATTTCTTCAAGATGCCTTCACCTCTCTTACAAGGCAATATATAAATATAAATTATCCTAGCTAGTGCTTTAGTATTAGCCAAATATAGATTAATCCAAAAAATAGCTATAAGCTATGTAACCCTAATCCTAATAATCTAGGGTTACCCTTACATTCAAAAGGGGTGCCCATTCATCACTAACTACACTATTACAAAAAAGTAAAAAGGGTTAGGACATAAGGTCCTAACACTACCTCCCCTTCTAAAAATAATATTTTTCCTTAAAGGTGAAGATGACAAAACTATTTTTAGAGTTGATGTAGTGGGTTTCCACGTGGCATCATTATGATGTAATATGTACCATTTTATTAAGAGATCCTATATGCAAGAATTGACTAGAAGATATGATGTGAGAGTTGGTGGTGGTTACAATTTGTTCCATTGCATCTTATGCTCCAATAAAAATAATGTGAAGGGTTCTTATGCCCTAAAAACATGTGAACTAGGATATAAGGGTCTAACTTATATTAAAAGAACAAGTTTCAAAGATAAAAATAGTCACTTCTATTCTAAAGAGAATGATAGCACAATTGAAGACTAATAAAATATTTTCCAAGGATATTCTTACCTTTTAGAAACTTATTAGAGACAACATGGTTGATCTTGGTGATCATCTTATTGTTAATTTGTGTGGTTCTTCCTTTGTGGAAGCACCTCCAAATAAAATAAAGAAATATATGTATTTCTATTTTCTAAATTTCAGTATTAATGTGTAGTTTAAGTTGGTTATTTTTAGCTAAGTTTGGACCTCTTAGGCGTCCCCCATGTTGTGATTTATTATATTTTGATATATTAATATAATATATTTTTTTAATTCTATATTTTCAATAAATTGATATCAATAGTCTTGTAGCTAATAAACCATGAAAGCACTAGATGAAAATTATCATACATAAATATGAGTACTATTAATTAAAGAATTACATAGTAAGGTGCACAATTACTTGGATAAGATTTAAATCATTGATCTAAAATTCCTTTCTAATACTATTTTTCTTATTTAGTATCATATGTCAAATTACTAGATGAAGACCAAACCACTATTTATGTGGTTGTAAAATACTATCTTATTGCAAAGCAATTCACTTGATACTCTATTTTAGACATCATGATAGTTTTAAAATGTGGATGAATTGGTGTGCTTAAAACTTTTGAACCTATACCATGTATTGTAAAGAGCATATCTAATTCATAGTTTATAGTGATATTGAAATTATAGAATAACTCTTCAATACTTATTACATCATATAACTCAAGCATTTTTCTTTATTTGTAATCATGATAAAGCTTAGTCTTATATAGCATGTCTTATTTTATTTAGTTAATTCTTATTTTTTAGTATCTTCTAAAAATAAACATGTATTATTTTAAAAACATGCCTTCTAAAATAAGCATAATTGTACTCCTTTATAAATATTGAATATGAATAATATTGGGTGCATGAATTTTCATGAAGAAAAACCTCTCTTGTTCTCTTTTTGTGTTTCTTATTTGAATTTTCATTACCAATTATTGCTCATATCATCTGGTATCAGAGCCTAGCGATTGTGGCCTTAATTCAGGTCCTCCAAAATATTCTAACACAATCTTTACCATATCCTTCATCTTAATCTTCCAATGATCTAACCTCCTTTAAGGGTTTCTACATATAACCCTTGCTAGATATCCAATTACTTTTTCTTAGGCATCGTACTTTAGCAATTTCAAAGCTCATTTTTGAGGATTTTACTAAGGGTAAAACTAATATTTGATCTATTTAAAGTGTAGCTCTTGTCGACCTATATAGTTTCAAAAAAAATGGAAATAAAACTATGGATCAAAATTTACACCCTCTGGAAGGTTTCCTACTTCAAAAATACAATAGAATCTTGATCATCCTTTTTGTAATGGCTATTAGCTTTTGAGGATATATGTAGTGGAAGAGATATAACACAAGTCCTAATAATATGCAATAAATATGAAAGCAAGTGATTCTACAATATGACTAAAATATACTATAAATAGAAATGATGAAAATACAATGCAGTATGGAGGAAATTGTCACTCCATTAATATGAGCTAAAGAGCTACATTGTGCTCCATAGAGGAGCACTGCTATTTACTACACTACACTTGGTAAGAACTTGACTTCCTCTTCATCTACCACTATGAGCCCCTTTATATATGAAGATAGATTCCTTGGCCAATGCTTTACCTAGTTGTACAAGGGGACACCTTACACATTACAACTTGCACATTGTCACTTGTGCATTTATTACATTGCTTGAAGTAACTAGCTAACTTTCCCCTAAAGTAATATCCTACTCTAACTATGTACCAAAGGTGGTACATTTACATGACCCAAATGATGTAATATACTCTAACTCTAACACCCCCTGTATTACATTATTTGGGTATTGAATATTTCAATATTTAATATGGATCTTCTTCTTTGTCTTGGATGCTCTTTGACTTGATCTAGTTCTTTCAATTCTCATTGCATTGTATGCTTCCTTGAGTTGGTTCTTCTTCTTTATTGGAGTCAAAATTGGAACTTGTATTCTCCTTCATTGCTTATTGTAATCTGATCAAGCAAGTATTTAGTGTCTTCATATGATGCAAAGAGATTTATAGCTAAGGTTTCTTTAGTTTTATAATTTCTTTGCTATTCATGTCTTTTTTGCTAAGATCACTTTTAACATGTCTTTTCTTCCTTTTCCCCCTTCTTCTCTTGCAATTCTGTATTGATACTAGTGGAAATTCTACTTCATGAGGAGTTATTCTATCATCACAATAATATTGATTTGTATTGCTAGCTTGCTTCATGTTTTGAGTGAGTACAAACACAATTAATTATAGGTAAATTATTAAACACTTCTCGGATGTGAATATAACTATCTTTTGTGAATTCAACCATACCCTGAAGAGGTTTTCATGAAGATAAGAAATTAATGCTTCAAAGCTACCCTCTTTTGCTTCTTTAAGAAATAAGGAGAATATCTCCTTATCGCTAGTTGATAGATTCTAATATCCTTCAAGGGTATCTATCAATTTTTTAAAAATATATTTCCATTTCATGAAATAATTCTTTATTAATAAAGTCATTTCTTATTATTTCATCCATATTCCTTCTTAGTAGGTTTTTGAGATAGTGTTTCTTCTTATTCCTTAGAATTGTAAATATGGATTTGATAGTAGTCCTTTGAATACTCTGAATTAAATCTTTGAAGTAGTCTACCTTATGATTCCCTAGTATAGAGTATATGAACTTGATTTGATAGAACCTTTGTAGAGCTTAGGTTTTGTAGGCTTCCTTATATCTCTCTAGTTAAGAGATAAATTTAATAAAATCTTGTAAGATTTGTGACTTTATTAATATTGATACTTGTATTTGAATGAAGCTATTATTATTAAGTTTTGTAGAGGCCTTATGAATCCCAAGAAATTTTGGATATGTTGAATGAGTGATAAAGTTCTTTTTATGAATAGTAGTTCAATTTTAGGTTGATTTTGTAAAGTTTTGTAAATACCAAAATCAACTTTTGTTACTCCTTATTTATCCTATTGAACTTAAGCACTTTCTATTTTTTATGAGGTTCTATTTGTTGGATTTATTTTGTCCCTTTAATGTAGGTTTGAGACAAGTATAGTAATTAGTTTCTAACTCTTGATTTTCCTTATATAACCTTATTTTATAGCCTTTGATAATATGATATTTAATATTTCTAAATTCCAATTACCTACTTTGGTGTAGTATTCCTTATAACTCCTTAATATGGAATATTAGAAAACAATGATATTTGAAATATTAGATAATTAATCTATCTAGGTAGAAATTCTTATTTCTCCTATGCTTTAGATTGCAAATATTAGTCTATTTAATATATTTTTCTTCTTAATATTTCTTTCAAATATGGTTGATTTCCCTTAATATTTCAACATTATATTCTACCTTATATCTCCCTTTTAATGAAAGTAAATTAGATAAGGTAAAGTCTTACCTTTTGTGATGCCCCAAACCTCTATGTATTTAGCATTAATTTTTCAAATGTAGATGACAACACTCTTTAGTGCTCTTTTGACCATTATCTCCAATGTATGGGTGTAGGCTTTAACTCGAACAATGTTTGGTTTCTTGATACCTTTGATGACATTGCTTGGATAATGGATGCCCCACGTCTGACCACATTGACAAGGGGCATTAAATGCTCTCTTATTGTTGTTGCTATGACATTGATGCTACTCCATAATTCTACCATGAACTCAACTTCCAATGCTTCTAAGAATTTGGCCTTGAATTTTTTTTTTCATTGGTCTTTGGTACCTCTAATAGGATTTGAATCTTGAGGTAAGTGACAAGTGTCATGTCTATTTCTTTTAATATTTGGGAATGAGCATTATAGTATTGAATGGAAACTCATGCTTCTTGGTGGAAAGTATTGCTTTTCTTCTAACGCACCAACCTTCTTCCCTGTAACACCTTCTTGGTAAAGCTTGCAATGGATGGGTGCTCACATGGAAAAGTTAGGGTTTCCTTCTAGGTGATAAGTGTCACTCTCCCTTTGTGTATGAGATTTCTATGTAACACCTTTTAAATGTATCTTTGCAATACATTTATTATCAATACAACACAACCAACTCCTCCTTTGTTGTATACATTCGATGGTATTTGGAGTGAGTTGTTTCCAGCTAGAATGGTGAGCAATGCTATGGAAACTTGGAGCAGTAATTTTTTAGAGTTCTAGCAATGCTCTTGTGGATTTTGAGCTACTTCAATGGTGCTCCTTAGATGTGCATCCACTTATTTGTTATTTTATTATTTTTTTTATGTACTCTTTTACCTTTGAATATAATGCTTCTCCTTCCTTGTATTGTGCTTCATTTTCTTGTAGGTTCAGTTGTCTAGATTCTATATGATATGAGCCTTTTGGAAGATCCTTTTTGTTACAACCCTAACATAACTAGTTGGCTATGTTGATGTTTCTAAGTGTTGATTTAATAAATTCACTATTAATGTAGCTTAGATTGATTTATTTGATCATATATCAACTTGATTATTTCATTTACGATATTCGTGTGGACTGTGCCTTCCTAGTGGTGAGGACTTGGCCCTCCTTGAGTGGTGATTAAGATTTTCAATTGATTTATTAGTCTACTATTCCTGTATTGCAAGTATTGTATTCCAATCAATATATTTAAATTTGTATGAGAGTATTAAGGTAGCAATACCTTAACAAATGGCATCAGATTCTTAAGATTCGAATGAAACCTGGTGGGATTATCCTTCTTATGTATTTGTACTCTTGAGTATCATTCCACCATCACGAGGGCATAGGACACAAAGTAAATTCATAGTCAATAAGATAATTTTGCCAAGAAGAAAAATACACGATCTGAAAGTAAAAAAAAACTTTTTGAGTTGGCTACGCATCCAAGAAACCCTACTCTAGAATGGTAAATCTGCTATTCAAAGCTATTTTTGGTGACAAAAATATTACGTATGACAGCTGTCATTGCACAGAAGTAGAAGTCAAGAAGCATAGTCATATGGTTTTAAAGGTATTGTACATCAATCACCAAGTGCGTTGTTACAACAAATGCTAGCTAAATCACCAAAGGATAGACCTAAGCAGAGCAAGCACAAGATAAATCACTATTTCCAATCGATCAAAATCTAAATGGTAATCACCGAAAAATCATCTGTAAACTTACTAAGATACCCAATCTATTGAAATATGAAGAATTGCTGAATAATCACGTACATATAGATGCATACAATCACAAGCACCGACGTCCAATCAAATCGTGGTAAATAAAAGTATTAATGCATAAGCTAAGGTACAATTTTTTTTATTTATGCTCGAGATATTTATCCCACATGCATTGTGTGGTTGGCAAGGAAAGTATTAAAAGCAAATAGATTTTCCTAGTTGAATGTGACTTCGGTCACATAACCCTTCTCTCGTCATGTGTAAGTCATCTCTGATGTGTCCTTTCTAGAATAATTAGGGTGATCGTTGTTGTCTTTGGCCTCGTTGTCCATGTAGTCTACCGCCTAGTCTCTCATTTATTCTATGTCTCCATGCCTTCGACTTCATTATTTCATGTAGTTTGTTTCCCATGGTTGTCATATCAAGTTCCTTATCTCCCGTGGTCTCCCTCATGTCCTCCTCATGTTGGGTCATGTGTTCGTTGTGTCACCTAGTGTCCTCACTATCTGTGTCTGGTGGTCCTCCTTGACCATCCCATTTGTATCCTCATTGTCTAGTCATCCTCTCTTTCGCTTATCTAGTTCCATGTCTGTTGGTCTTCTCTCGTGGTCGTCTAATTGTGAGTATCGTGTGATTCCCTGTCTAGCCATTGAAATTTAGTATTGTAGCCATGAAGGTTTGCTGACCGTTGAAGAAAGTAGTCATTGGGAGATTCAATTCCAAAATTATCCATTGAAAATTAAGTTCAAAAAATTCTACGTCGCAGTTGGAGCAGCAGTCGAGGCAAAAAACAAACAATTTTTGGCCAAATTAACCAATTTTTTTGTAGAATCTAAAGACAAAGTAAATTTTTTTAGCCAGTATATGAGCAGAATGTGGACTAAAGGACCAAATGAGATATTATCTAGCATAGATAATACCAACGACAAGTTTTGAAAGTCACCTAGAAGACCTCCATGAAATAAAGGTACACATTATAACTCTCCTTTATGCATTAATAGTTTTGATCTCGATCATCCAATTCTTAACATCATGGCTCCCATCCCTTCTCCTACCTCTTCCCATGAGAATATCACACATGAGAAAATAGAAAACCCCAATGCAAATAGCCAAAATATGCAAACTTGTGTCACTCAATTACTAGAGGGCATGAATAATTTGACTTCAATGTTGACACAACTAATGACCAACCAAAACCAAACAACCCCTCCTTCCCCAAATCACTTCCATAGATAGAGGAATAATGAGGATCAGGATAGAGAGGAAGTTTATCAACAACCAAGAGGTCCTAATGGTGTTAATATCCCACGTATTGACATGCCTACATTTGAAGGGGGTGACCCAAGAGGTTGGTTAGCTAAAATGGAGGGTATCTTAGAACTATACCATGTGCCTAAAACTAAGAAAGTTACTTATGTTGCATCTAAGTTGGGAACTGAAGCCTACCAATGGTATGCTTGGCAAAAATGACAACATTGTAGACCTATCCAATGGCATGAATTCCAAAAAGTATTTCTTGAGATATTTGATGAAGGTACTTCATCCTCATACGCAGTCCGCCTATTGGCACTCAAACAAAATTGGTTCAGTAAATGAGTATATTTCAGAATTCACAAGTATTCTTGCTTACATAGATATGCAAGCCGAGGTTGTGGTGGCATCCTTCAAACATGGTTTGAAGGATAATATTAGAGTTGAAGTGGATTTCCATGCACCATATTCTTTGGAGAAAGCTATACAGTTTGCTAGGCTTGCTGAGAAAAAAGTACAAGCTTGGACAACATCTAGACAAGATTCTTATAATCATCCTCAATATCATAACAATTATTCTCGTTTAAATGACCAACCCTCAAGATACTATTGTTATAAGTGTCACAATAATCATCCTCGAGATCAAGCATGTGTAGCATGAAATTTTTTTCAAATAGAATATCATAACAAAGAAGACGATGAAGAAGCAGTAGAGGATATCTACTCTCCTAAATCACCTATGGTTGAGGAACAAATAGAACATAATGAAGCATCAAATTATGAAGATACTATGGCCATTTCAGTCCATGCTCTAATGGGATTAACATATCACCATACAATCAAGGTACCAAGATTCATTAGGCACAAAAAGGTAAATGTGTTGATTGATTCTGGAAGTACTCATAACTTCATTGATCTCAAAATAGCTAAAGCATTGAATTTGCACATTAATTCTTCCAATAAGGATAAAATTCAAGTTTTAGTTGCCAATGGAGGTAATGCTCAATGTATTGGTAGAACAACACCTGTGTCAATACAAATGGGAAGTTATACTTGGAGGGGACCTCTCTTCATCATGAGTCTGGGCAATTCAGATGTTATCTTGGGTGTTGAATGGCTAGAACAACTAGACACTATCAGCTTTAATTTCAAAAAATTATTTGTGGAATGGAAAGAAGATGGAAAAACTATTTGCCTCCAAGGAATGCAAACTCCACCCTCAAAAGTGGTAAGTTATCACAACATGGAAAGGATATTAAGAAAAGGAGGATATGGATTCATAGCTCAAATTAATTGTTTGACAGTAGAAACACATGACACTCCAGAAATCTCTTCTAAGGATCTTCAAGATATTGTGGCTAATTATGAAGAAGTTTTCCAGGAACCAAAAGGACTACCTCCTAAAATATCTCATGATCATGCCATACACCTTGTTCCAGGTAGCCTACCTCCTAATGTTTGTCCTTACCGCTATCCTGCACCTCAAAAAATAGAAATTGAAAATATTGTTCAAGAACTATTAGAACATGGAGTTATTCATCAAAGCACTAGTCCTTATTCCTCACCTATGGTTTTGGCTTATCGTAAAGATAATGCTTGGTGTATGTGTCCTGATTTTTGTCCTCTCAACAAAATCACAATCAAGGATAATTCCCTATACCTGTCATAGATGACTTATTATATGAATTACATGGTGCTAAATTCTTCATAAAATTAGATCTTCGTTCTGGTTTTCATAAAATAATAGTCAGAGGAGAAGATATTCCCAAAACTTCCTTTCGTACTCATGAAGGTCATTATGAATTCCTAGTCATACCTTTTGGCCTCACCAATGCTCCTTCCACATTCCAAAGTCTCATGAACCATGTATTTCATCCTTTCCTTTGCAAATTCATTTTAGTCTTCTTCAACGACATCCTAGTATATAGTAAAACATGGCAGGATCACTTGTTGCATGTAGGAAAGGTTCTTCATCTTCTACATAAAGAAATTTTTTTTGTCAAAAGATCTAAATGCTCTTTTGGCATTCAAGAAGTTGAATATTTGGGTCACATTGTTTCTCATGAAGGTGTTAAAGTGGATCCTAATAATATTAAGGCCATTCAAGACTGGCCTTTACCTAAGACCATCAAGAAACTTCATGGTTTCTTAGGTCTTACTGGTTACTATCGCAAGTTTATGCACAACTATGGAAAAATTGTAGCACCACTCATAACTCTCACAAAGAAGGATGCTTTTCAATGGTCTGAAGCAGCTACTCAAGCATTCTTGGCTCTTAAAGAGGCTATGTGTACTACTCTAGTTTTGGTAACTCTAATATTTTCACAAACCATTTGTGATTGAATGTGATGCTTTCAGAACAGGTATTGGGGTAGTTCTAATGCAAGATGGGCATCCATTGGTATTTGAGAGTAAACAACTTTTGGGTAAGAATTTGGGAAGGTCTACATATGAAAAGGAAATATTGGCAATATTACATGCAATTGAGAAGTGGTGACACTACCTAATTAGTAGTTGTTTCATCATCAAAATGGATCATAGTAGTCTCAAGCACTTCCTTGAACAACAATTTTTGTATCTAGAATAAAACAAGTGGTTAACAAAATTGTTGGGATATGATTTTGTTATCGAGTATAATAAAGGAAAATAAAATGTGGCAGCAGATGCGTTATCTCATAAATTCGAAGATGAAGTAACTATCAATGCCATTTCAGGTCCTTGTTCCCAATGGGTATCTCAGCTCCAGGAAGAATGGGTGTCAAATACTAAAACTACTCAGTTGATTCAATATTTGATAAAAGGATCATCCAAGCATCCTCATTTTTCATATGATGATAAAGTACTAAGAAGAAAGAATCGCATTTACATCCCACACACTTCTACCATAAAGTCTCGGATCCTTGAGGAATCACATGCATCTCCATCAACAGGACATTCTGGGTTCTTAAAGACATATATGCGGGTAAAACAATCTTTTTATTGG
This sequence comes from Wollemia nobilis, assembly GCA_028583015.1. Classification (NCBI taxonomy): domain Eukaryota; kingdom Viridiplantae; phylum Streptophyta; class Pinopsida; order Araucariales; family Araucariaceae; genus Wollemia; species Wollemia nobilis. The sequence continues at coordinate 1,991,419 of JAQPPZ010001679.1, read as the reverse complement.
AAAGGATTAAAAGTTGAGGTTAAAAATTGGGTGGTCGAATGTGAAGTATGTCAGTGCAATAAGGGTGAGACAGTCAAATCTCCAGGATTGCTACAACCTCTACCAATTCCTAATCGCCAATGGGAACATATCTCAATGGATTTTATTGAAGGTCTTCCTAAATCCGAAGGTAAAATAGTAATATTTGTGGTCGTGGATCGTCTTTCCAAATATGCTCACTTCAATGCTCTACAACATCCATTTTTGACAAGCAAAGTGGCTAAGGTATTTATGGACTCAATATTCAAATTGCATGGAATGGCCAAAAATATTGTAAGTGATCGTGATCCCATATTTACTAGAAATTTTTGAAAAGAATTATTTCATTTGAGTGACACAAAATTAAACATGTCTTCTGCATATCATCCTCAAATGGATGACCAAACAAAAATAGTTAACAAATGTCTGGGTACCTATCTAAGATGTTTTTCCCAGGATAAATAGTATCAATGGAGTCATTGGATTTCCTTAGCTAAATGGTGGTACAACACTTCATACCATTATTCCATCAATATGTCTCCATTTGAAGCATTATATGGAGTAAAACCACCAATAATAGCAGATTATGTTCCAGGATCATCCAAAGTGGCCCAAGTGGATGATTGGTTCCAACATCAATAAGAAATTCTCACACTTTTTAAATACAATCTGGTCTAGGCTCAAAATCGTATGAAGCAGCAACAGGACACACATCATTTTTAAAGACAATTTAATCCAAGTGATATGGTCTTTCTACGTCTACAACCCTATAAACAACTATCATTGAAGATTATACCAATCAAAAATTGGATCCAAGGTTTTATGGCCCTTACAAAATAGTGTGTTGTATAGGAGAAGTGGCATATCAACTCGAGCTTCCTTCCTCATCCTGTATACATCTAGTATTTCATGTTTCCTATCTCAAGAAAGTGATAGGACAAAAAGTACACTCTCAGTAAAAAATTACCAGTATTCGATGAAGAGGGACGTATATATCTTCATCCAAAAAAAAATTTATAAAGCAAATCACGTAGGTTGAGATCCTGTCACATCAATGAATTTCTCATCAAATGGTAGGACTTACCAGAAGAAGATGCTACATGGGAACCAAAAAGTATTCTTCAATCATTTCCAGCTTTGAGGAAAAATATTTCGAAGGAGGAGAGCCATGTTACAACCCTAACATAACTAGTCGGCTATGTCGATGTTTCCAAGTGTTGATTTAATTAATTAACTATTAATGTAGCTTAGGTTGATTTATTTGATCATCTTTCATCTTGATTATTTCATTTGCGATATATGCACGGACTATGCCATCCTAGTGGTGAGGACTTGGTCCTCCTTGAGTGGCGATTAAGATTTTCAATTTATTTATTTGTCTACTATTTTTGTATTGCAAGTATTGTCTTCCAATCAATATATTTAAATTTGCATGAGAGTATTAAGGTAGCAATACCTTAACACTTTTACCTTGCTTGGAGAATGCTTTTACACAGCTACCTTGGACTGTTTTTCTCCTTGTGAAGAATGTGCCCTTTTGGTGCCGAATACCTATCCTTCTTCCTACGTAGGGTAGATTAGAGAAGTGCAATATAATGTAAATACCTTTGAGAATATAATACATTTTTTTGCACCTCTTTTACAATCTATGGTTTTATGGCAGATTTTGAAGTAGGTAATGGTTGATTTGATGTTGTCTCTTTTGCTAGACAAATCTCTCCTTTTCTTGGTTACTTTGGTAATAAACCCAAGCAAATAACCACTAATATAGAACTATTTTTGTAAAGGTAATTTCTACACTATTGTTTTGTAAATAGCTTTTAGTGCACTTTGAATCTAAGACTCACCAAGTCTCAATTTGAAGCTTCTATTGTTGATTTTTATGGTGACTTTCTTCTCCACTCCTTGGAGGAAACTGATCTGATTTTGGTGGCTTTTTTGGGCCACAAAATATTGCAGGTTCTATGCACCAAATAGTATCTCTAGACACTTTGATAATCTGTTGGTTTTTTTGTCCTTGATCTTTAACAATCAACAAACACAAACTAATATTTTTGAGAGTAACTAGTTAGAGATCAACTAGTATAGTGCCAATGAATTAATAATGTACTTTTAATGGTAATAATAATCTCACCTTATTGCTCGAGTAAATGAACACTCAAAATAATTTGCTATGCACTTAATAATATTTACAAGTTTTAAAAGTAATATGTAATTTACCCTTAATGAATATTTTGCAATTTTTCACTACAATCAATATTGTAGGATATAGTCTTCTTGCTTTCTAGATAGAAAATAGGTAGATGATAATTTTATTTATTTTGAAAATATCCAAATCCTATTTAATGTGCAAATAATACTTAAAATTAATTTTCCCTTTTTTCACTTGAAGACTATAATGCAATATATATTTTTGCAAGTTTTAATCTAAATATGGTGCCTTATGGAAGTTTCATAATAATTCAATTTGAGGTTTAATCAATGAACCTAATTCCACCCAAGTTGCTTACATTTTTTATGGGTTCTAAAGTAGATGTAGATCTTGGCATTTTTTATTCACAAATTTTCTACCTTGTAATGGTTGAATTCATAGCTTCTTGTTGGCTATCCAGAACAACTTCTTGCTTCACCAAACTATAGCCTTGAACTTCCTGTCTTGAGCCTTGGTTTTGGTGACTTGATCCTTCTAGTGATATTTGCTTTTCTGTTATAGATTCAGAGACCTCATTTCTCTGAACTGTGCCTTCTTGTTGTGAGAGGCAATCTCCAAACCTCCTAGATTTGGTAGGCTTATTCTATCTAAATCTTCCTTCAACCTTCTTGTCAAATTATGACTTTAAATAGGACCTTCTTCTTCTCAATTTTTTGGATATCTTGAGGTCTTCATTGGGTTATGATTTTGGGATTTGGCACTCCTTGCCAAATTATTTTTCTCTTTGGCTTATTGTCAGACGACAATAATTGTCCCAGATTCTTCACTATCAAGAACTTCTCCTTGGTAGTGGATTTCTCCAATGAGTTCTCCTAGGAACTCTTTTGATGATGCTTATTCTAGCTCTGCAACAAGGATTTCTAGGCCTTATTATTTTCTTCCTTGAGACCTCTCCAAGGTCTTCTATCATGCATCTTCTACGGTCTCCCAAATGATACTTTATATTCAACCTTCTGCTTTTGGAAGTGTTGGTGATGAGATCTTCTCAAATATTTAATTTTGCTACTTCTAGATTTGTACAAGATTCTCCTAGTCCTTTTATTTCTTCCAAGAATGGAAGTTATTCAATGAGATCTTCTCTTGATCTCTTCAAATCCTTCTTGAAGAAAATATTTAATCAGTAAATGAGATCACCAATATTCTATTTCTTGGACTCTTTTATGGAGTATTCTTTAGAAAATCCTTTTTGGAGTTCTCTTCTGAATCAAGAATTTATTTTCTAAATCAAGAAATATTCAAGAACTCTTCTTTGGAGTATTCTTTTGAATCATAAATTTATCTCAAGAGCTCTTATTTGGAGTATTCTTTTGAATCGGGAATCCTTTTTTGAAGTATTTTTAGGAACTCTTATTTGGAGTATTCTTCTGAGTTAGGAATTTATCTTCTGAATATGGAATAATTTTTTGAATTATTCTTCATAATTAAGGCTTCTACAACCTTCTTTTTTATCAAGGCTTCTATGACCTTTTCTACTTCTGCACTATGTAGGTATTTATCTTGAATGGAGATCACTAATTTCCTATATCCTTATTTGACTCAAATCTTGGAGTCTCTTATTCCTTGAGTCTACTATAAGGCTACTATGGCCTTTTCTTTATTTTTGCAATTTATAGGATTGCAGCTCTTGTAATGGGACCTTTCACGAGGTCTTTGAAATCTTCCATTTTCTTTCTCGTTACTGCAAGTTCTAGAATAATTCTAAGAAAATATTTTTCCTAACTCTATTGTAGGAAGCTTCCCAACATTTTGTTGAATATCCTTTTTCCTGCAACAAGCTATTAGAAACTGAAATTGAATAATTTCTAATTCTAGAGATAATAATCTTCACTAATTGATTTGTCAATTGATTATGCTAAGTCCTAGTCTTCCCGAGTTTTTTTCTTGCAACTCTATGGAAATACTCTAGCCAAATATAATCTCAAAATTTCTACAGCTAAGATTTATTTCAATCCTCGCTTATGACTCTCTCTATTCCTCTCGATCCACTAGAATTCTCTTATGATGAATTTTGTAAGTGGTGGTGCACAATGGTGAGTTTGGTTTACAAAATATCAAAGAAAAACTATGATAGATGTAGGTCCTCCTACTTCTATCTTGATTCACCATGGATCTGATACCATTGTTAGCTTTTGAGGATATATAGTGGAAGATATCTAACATAGGTCCTAATAAGATGTAATAAATATGAAAGCAAGTGAGTCTGCAATATGACTAAAATATACTATAAATAGAAATGACAAAAATACAATACAATATGGAGGAAATGGTCACTCCAATAATATGAGCTAAAGAGCTACATTGTGCTCCATACAAGAGCACTACTATTTACTACACTACACTTGAAAATAACTTGACTTCCTCTTCATATACCACTATGAAGCCCTTTATATAGGAAGATAGATTCTTTGGCCAACACTCTACCTAGTTGTACAAGGGGACACCTTGCACATTACAACTTGCGCATTGCCACTTGTGCATTTATTACATTGCTTGAAATAAATAGCTAACTTCTCCCTAAAGTAATTTCCTACTCTAACTATGTACCAAATGTGGTACATTTACATGATCCAAATGATGTAATATACTCTAACTCTAATAATGGCTCCTAAGAGTGATACTTACCACAAGGAAACTTTTGAATCATTAGTCAATAAGGATGCACTCCAAAAAATGTTGCAATGTCACTATAAGAGCCAAACTCATGTCATGCAAGACCTTATAAAATATTTTCAAGTAGTGTTGTAGCTCCATCCAACCAATGCACATGCAACTTATGCCTAGGGTTTCCAATTAGAAATGAAGGTCTTAATTTCAATATTTTATGGTAGCTTCAATGGCAAGAAGTTGGACTCTTGGCTATGTAGCCTTGAGGTATATTTTAAAACTAGGCATAATGTGACACACTCAAGATCCAAATAGCTGAAGTTCACAAGTCAGATCTAGCCCTAAATTATTGGCAAAACCATCAGGCCATGCTAGTAGCAAAAGTAGAATTGATCACGCAGTGGGAAAAACTTCAAGTAGCACTCAAGGAAGGATTATATCCCCTTGGTTACTTTCATAACATATTATATTGTTGGCTACAACTCAAAAAATATCAAAGGTAGATAGTTTAGAAGTATATCAATACCATTAATGATATTTAAGTCAAGCTCAAAGTTACATATGAAGAAAAAGTATGAATTCTAAAATTTATTTTAATTCATTCTCCTATCCTTCATAAATATTTAGGCCTTGTTGGTATTTTTGCCACACTAAAAATAAATTTTTAAATTCATCCAAGTATGAAATACATCTAGTGGTGAAATAATCACCCTAATATCCTAAACGGTTTGAGAGATATTAAAGTTTTTGTCTTGAGAAATTTCTCCAACACAGCTTAAAAATACAATATGAAGACTTTGGAGGCCCTGTAGAGGGATGAAAATGGATGAAATGGATGTTCCATAAATTTTATTATTGTATGTCTCTTCCCAAGCTTTCCAACGATATATTACAATAGACAATCAGGTCAACGAATCAAAAGTTATGGCTTCGGGAAGATGTACCACTGAAAATCCATTTTTGGGGTGAAATTCCAGCAAAAATCCATTTTCAGGGTGAAATTCTAGCAAAAATTGATGGGGGACCGAAGAAGACACACGCACACACTCACGCAATTTTCTCTGATTTCTCTGTATTAAATTTGGAAAAAAACTTACAAACAGCCCGCAGGCTTTTCAATGACCAACGCTCGGCTTGGTCTACTCTAACCTATCTTCTACACGCATTCTCCGATCCACCACCCCGCTTAATACATTAAACTGGGTTTTTATAGAGGCCCCGACCCTCTTAAGCATCAACTCATGCATTAATCGGGACACCAACCCGATTTATTACAAATACTGGGTTTTTATAGAGGCCCCGACCCTCTGGAAGATCAACACAAAAATTGGGACACCAACCCGATTTAAGACCCCACTCCGCATGGTCCCTGTCACCACTGAATCCGTCAAAAAACTCTACGCGCCCATCCTTTTCGTCTCCCGCGCTCCTAGGTAATCACCCGCTTTTACTGCACCTTGTGCCACGTGTCATTCGTAACACCCCTTGAAAAATATCGCCTATCACAGTTCTCGCCATCTCTTTCTTCTCCTTCGTCTTCTTCTCTCTCTGCCGCGATATCGCGACATGTCACGATATCGCGATGTTTCAGCCTCCCTGCGCTCCTTTGCATTTTTGGTCGCGATATCACATGTCGTGATATCGCGACCAATCCCGTCGAAAGCCCCTTGCTTTTGTTTATGTCATGATATCGCAACGTCGTGATATCACGACCGTTCTGCCACCTCGCCTGGGTCTTCATTTGACATCACAATTTTGCTACCCCCTCTGTCTTCTGCTTCCACCTTGCTTCGATGTTGTGATTTTGCAACGTCGCAAAATTGCGACGTCACGATTTCGCTACTGTTATGCTCCTTCGTCGAGTCTTCTCTCCGATGTCACGAAAATGCATTGTCATGATTTCACTACCATTCTCCATTTCTGCCTCACCTCTGTTTTGCTATCGTGATTTCGTGACATGTCACGATTTCGTGACCTCTCCATTGCCTTTTTTTTGCCACCACTCCGCTGTCGTGATTTCATGACATGTCACGATTTCACGACATGTCACGAAATCTTGACATTTTTCCCACTGTGCCTCCTTTGCCTTTTTTCATCATGATTTCGTGACACATCATGAAATTGCGACGTTCTTCTTCCTTAGGCAATTTTTCAAATGCCTCTTCATCGGGTGCTTCTGGATGCTCCTGCATTAGACACCCCAGGTTGGTGGAGAAGTGATCTTCACTTCTGCATGGTCTGGTTGCTGCCTCCTGCAACACCTCCAGACATTCTTCTACCCCTGCAACCTGTTCCAACTCCATCTCCTGGCCAGATAAACTTTTGTCTTCTATCGGATAGATTCTGCCACTGCTACATGCTTCTTCATCTGTAGCCTACTTTAACTCCTCCTCTTTGCCAGTTAAATTTCTATCTTCTTCCAGGCAGATCTTGGCACTGCTGCACTCTTTTGCAGCCTTCTTCAGCTTCAGCTTCTGATGCACTCCCGCATCTTTCTTTTTCTGTCTTTCTTCACGCCTTCTGCACCGCTCCTCTTGCTCCCATAATTTTATGCTAAGCCACTCCTCCTGCAGGGCTTGAAATTGCCGCTGCAATGCCAAGAACTCTTCTTCTGGCACCATATCTTCCTTGCTATCCCAACTTCTTTGGGGATGCATTTTTTTTATCGGGTCCTGGCGTAAACTGCCTCACGTTCAATGAATCTGCTTGCGCACTCTGAGACCCTAACTCACTCTTCTCTCAGAACCCTACCACAGATCTTGGTGTAACTGCCTCACGTCCGGTGATCTGTTACACACTCAGGAACATTAGCTCTGATACCACTGATGGGGGACCGAAGAAGACACACGCACACACTCACACAATTTTCTCTGATTTCTCTGTATTAAATCTAGAAAAACACTTACAAATAGCCCGCAGGCTTTTCAATGACCAGCGCTCGGCTTGGTCTACTCTAACCTATTTTCTATGTGCATTCTCCGATCCACCACCCCGCTTAATACATTAAACTCGATTTTTATAGAGGCCCCGACCCTCTTAAGCATCAACTCATGCATTAATCGGGACACCAACCCAATTTATTACAAAGACTAGGTTTTTATAGAGGCCCCGACCCTCTGGAAGATCAACACAAAAATTGGGACACCAACCCAATTTAAGACCCCACTCCGCACGGTCCCTGTCACCACTGAATCCGTCAGAAAACTCTGCGTGCCCATCCTTTTCGTCTCCCGTGCTCCTGGGTAATCACTCGCTTTTACTGCACCTTGTGCCACGTGTCATCCGTAACACCCCTTGAAAAATATCGCCTGTCGTAGTTCCCGCCATCTCTTTCTTCTCCTTCATCTTCTTCTCTCTGACGCAATATCGCGACATGTCATGATATCGCGATGTTTCAGCCTCCCTGCACTCCTTTGCATTTTTGGTCATGATATCGCGACATGTCGCGATATCACGACCAATCCCACCGAAAGCCCCTTGCTTTTGTTTATGTCGCGATATCGCGACGTTGCAATATCACGACCATTCTTCCGCCTCGCTTAGGTCTCCATTTGACATCACGATTTTGCGATGTCATGAATTCGCAACGTTGTGATTTCGCTACCCCCTCTGTCTTCTGCTTCCACCTCGCTTCGATTTTGTGATTTCACAACGTCACGATTTCACGATGTCATGAAATTGCATTGTCGTGATTTCGCTACCATTCTCCATTTTCACCTCACTACTGTTCCGTTGTCGCGATTTCACGACAGTCGCGATTTCGTGACATGTCATGAAATCGTGACCTCTCCATTGCCTTCGCTTTGCCATCGCTCCGCTGTCGCGATTTCGTGACATGTCACGATTTCACGACATGTCACGAAATCGTGACATTTTTCCCACTGCGCCTCCTTTGCCTTTTTTCGTCACGATTTCGTGACATGTCGCGAAATCGCGATGTTCTTCTTCCTTATGCAATTTTTCAAATGCCTCTTCATTGGGTGCTGCTAGATGCTCCTGCATCAAAAATCCATTTTCGAGCACTTTTTGGGCGAAAATCAATTTCGGGGCAAAAATCAAGTTCAGGGCAAAAATCAATTTCAGGACAAAAATCCATTTTCAGACACTTTTTGGGCAAAATCAATTTCATGCAATTTCTCTAGTGAAATTGAATTTTAAACAATTTCTCCAGCGAAATCAATTTCGGGCAATTTATTTAGTGAAATCAATTTCATGTAATTTCTCCAACGAAATTGATTTTTAGGCAATTTCTCCAACGAAATTGATTTCAGGTACTTTCTTCAGCAAAATTGATTTTTGGGCAGCATAATTGATTTTTCAAGTATCATATTTGGTAAAGACCAGTTTTGAGACTTGGCTAGGGAGTAGCCAAAATTAAATGTCGTCACTTCCCAAAATGATCTGCACTTATACGATGTTGCTGATTTTTGAGGCACCACCCATGAAGGTGAAAATTCTATCGATGATTCTTGTTGAGTCCCAATATGCTACCAGCTATAAATGCTCACTAATTTTTGAGGCACCATTTGATTGGTTTGTTGTTGCTGCCAAGGAAGAAAATACTGTCGACCATGCCACTGACTTGCTATCATTATCACCATTTTATTTAATGCTTATAAAATTTTAGGGGTGAAATCCTCTATATATACTGTAAAACTTGATAAGTTTGAGGGGGGGAACATTCTGCTTAAAAACTCTTTAAGTTTTAACTTCTACCTCTTTTGAAATACTTTAGACTCTGGTTACCAGTCGTGTATGTGATTGTTTTTTGCCTATTATTTCTACTATATTCATTGCCTTTGTTAGATAAGTTAAAATTTTGCATTTGAATTTAATTTTTGATGAAGAAATAAATGTTGAAATATTAACTGGAAATCATATTTATGATTTGTGATTGGTTCCTATATTCTTCTTTCTAATGAATGTTGGTTAGAACTTGATTTGATGATTTAAGTTGTTAGTTCATTCCCCACTCTGTTTTTTTGGCTTCTGGTCATATTTCCTATTTTTTAAGTTATTTTCCATTTCTTTCTATTATTTCTCATCTCTTTCCATTATTTTTTTCCTAAACTTCATACTAGTCTTAGAATAGTAAGGGAACCAATCCTCTCTAGAGATTGGTCTGAAGGATGTTTCTTTCCTTTAGCCTTTCAATGTTGGTTGAGTCTAGGGCACACATACATTTTATCCTTAGGCATATTCATGACCAATAGTTTTTGGCACACCTAGTAGGATGAATAGTCTTCATGTTTTAAGGAAGCCCAAGTTTGGTGAATCTCTAGCTTACCTTCATCTAGTAAAATCACCTAATGACTTTGTTGAGTTGAAGATCCAAATCTTATAACCAGTGGATGTATTTTATGCTGAAATAATACACCCTAGAGGATCCAAGGTTTTGTGAGTAGCCTCGACCTCACAAGTGAAGAAAAGAATGTTCACCTGGCGACTTCAACTTAGCGGTGAGGATCATGATCTCTGAGGACTACTGTTATAATGGTACAGGTATGCTATCCTAGTTTGAATGATCCTAGCCCTCTAAATCTCCAAAGTCGACATGATATTCTTGAAAATGCCCTGAAGACCCTAAAAAAATACAATGGTACTAAGGAAATAGCCCGAGAGAACCTTGAATATGTTGTTTCTCTAACAATCCTCCATGGCATAACCCATGAAGATGTCATGATTAGAATTTTGGTCCTATATTTGGAAGTAAGGGTAATGCAGTGGTACAAAATGCTCGGGTGTAAGAGCATCTTATCATGGGCGAACTTAGCGAAAGCACTCATCAATACATTTGACAATTTTTAGGATCCCTTTCAACTCCTGATGCACCTCTCCACCATCATGAGAGTACCTCTAGAGTGCATCACGGACTTCAATGTTTGATTTGGAGGATTTTGAGGAGACTTCCAAAGAAAATTTGGTTGTCACTTGCCCAGGTCCACCTATACTATGTTCAGGATTTCCACCCATACATAAGCCTCCTCCTATTGTAATCTGGAGAATAGAGATTCCCTCAAGTCTTTTAGGAGGCAATACAAGCAGAATGGCTCCTACTCCAAGTATGAAAGTTTGCTTCCCCATCACTTATTTTGATGGTTGCTACCCTCGTCCATCTCACACGGTACTCACCATCATGGTCATCACAAACTGTGTAGAATTTTAGAATACAGTTGTTCAAAGCGCAAGGGATGGATATCTCCGAATATCGACAAAAAGAATATGCAAGCATTACCCCAGTAATAAACAATATGGTAGCTTGAAAATTCCTTCAAAATAATGACCAAGAAGAAAAGGGTCTAACTACAAGCTCTAAGAGTGAAGAGGGTACAATTTTACATCCTTTTTGAATCCCTGAGCATAACATGCAAGTACTCGATCGAGACCTAATAAGCATACCTCCTCAAAATACTGGTCCTGAGGAGATCTTGACAATAGAGCTATCACTATAAAAATCTTGCTATCACATCAAGGAGTCAAAGGAGCACATACCCAAGACCCTACAACTAGTGGACTCTCAAAAGTGGTGACATTGGGGCCAACCATCATCGCAACCAGTACTCGAAGAAGGCTCCCATGTGGTAAATCTCTTTACCACATTATTCATTAATTGTATGAGTATTGGCATGCATGATAACCTGCCACATTGCATCTTGTTCACAACCTGGTAAACTTTGGGAAGAGGCCAACTAAACATTAAAGATCGACTGAAGTACAATTAGATCTGGTCTGGACACTGCAGATCTGATCCGTAAACTTTTGTGTAAATAATTTAAATAGTTTGACTGATAAATAAGGTAGGGAGAGCACACAATGGTATGATTTGGCATCATCATATATGGGTGACTCAAAGTGGAAGGTACTCTCTATGTCTACATTTTCTTATGTTTATGTTTTGTTGTGACTCCTTTGCCCAATGGATAAAGACCCTGGGGTCGATTTGCATTCAGATAAGCTAAATACCCTAGGAGCCGCCAAAAGTATTGGTATTTTCACCACACTAAAAATAATTTTTTAAATTTTTCCAAGTATGAAATGCATCCAGTGGTGAAATAATCACCACAATATCCTGAACGGTTTAAGAGATATTAAAGTTTTCATCTTGAGAAAATTCTCTAGCACAGCTTAAAAATAGAATATGAAGACTTTGGAAGCCCCATAGAGGGATGCAAATGGATGAAATTATTGTTTCATCAATTTGTTGCTATAGATCTCTTCCCAAGCTTTCCAACGATATATTACAATAGACAATCGGGTCAACGAATCAAAATTTATGGCTTCGGGAAGATGTACCACTAAAAATCAAATTTCGGGGTGAAATTTTGGCGAAAATCCATTTTCAGGGTGAAAATCCATTTTCGGGGTGAAATTCCAGCGAAAATCCATTTTTGGTCACTTTTTGGGCGAAAACCATTTTTGGTCACTTTTTGGGCAAAAATCAATTTCGGGGCAAAAATTCATTTTCGTTCACTTTTTGGGCAAAATCAATTTCAGGCAATTTCTTGAGCGAAATTTATTTTCATGCAATTTATCCAACGAAATTGATTTTCAGGCAATTTATCCAATGAAATTGATTTTAGGTAATTTCTTCAGCGAAATTGATTTTCAGACAATTTCTCGAGTGAAATCAATTTCGAGCAGTTTCTCCAACGAAATCAATTTCAAGAAATTTCTCCAGCGAAATCAATTTCAGGCAATTTCTTTAGCAAAATTGATTTTTAGGCAATTTCTCCAATGAAATTGATTTCAGGCAATTTCTCTTGCAAAAATTATTTTTAGGCAATTTCTCCAGTGAAATCAATTTTAAGTAGTTTCTTCAGCGAAATTGATTTTCAGGCAGCAAAATTAATTTTTCAAGCATTATTTTTGGTAAAGACCAGTTTTAACAGATGACTAGGGGGTAGCCAAAATTAAATGTTGTCACTTCCCAAAATGATCCGCGCTTATACGATGTTGCTGATTTTTGAGGCATCGTCCATGAAGGTGAAAATTCTATCGATGATTCTTGCTGAGTCCCAATATGCTACCAGCTATAAATGCTCACTAATTTTCAAGGTAACATTTGATGGTTCATTGCTTCTTCCAAGGAAGAAAATACTACTGATCACACCACTGACTTGCTACCATTGTCATAATTTTATTTAATGCTTATAAAATTTTAGGGGTGAAATCCTCTATAAATACTATAAAACCTGATAAGTTTGAGGGGGGAAATATTATGCTTAAAAAAAATTTAAGTTTTACTTCTCCTTCAATTGAAAGACTTTCGACTCTGGTTCCTGGATCAGTTGTGTATGTGATTGTTTTCTGCCTATTATTTTTGCTATATTCATTGCCTTTGTTAGATAAGTTAAAATTTTGCATTTGAATTTAATTTCTGATGAAGAAATGAATGTTGAAATATTAACTGGAAATCATATTTGTGATCTGTGATTGGTTCCTATATTCTTCTTTCTGATGAATACTGGTTAGAAATTGATTTGATGATTTAAGTTGTTAGTTCATTCCCCACTCTATTTTTTTGGCTTACGACCATATTTCCCATTGCTTTCAGTTATTTTCCATTTCTTTCTATTATTTCCCATATTTTTTCATTAATTTCTTTTCCTAAACTTCATACCAATCTTAGAATAGCAAGGGAACCAACCCTCTTTGGATACTACTCTATAGGATATTTATTTCCTTTAGTATTTCAATGTTGTCCGAGTCTAGGGTGCACATACATTTTATCCTTAGGCAGATTTGTGACCAACAAGCCTCAAAAAGGGCTTTCAACAGAGTACCTCTAAGCCCTCTACTAATAATAGTGGACCATTACAACTTTTTAATTAATACTCCTCCCCTACTACTAGCAGAAAATAAAATTATTGTAGCTATCACAAGCACTAGGGCCATTCAACTGAAGAGTGCAAGGTACTCCAAAGCAAGAAATGTGGAAAATTTCTCCTTTTATAAGACCAAAACGAACAATCGTCTGAGGCAAAGGAACTACTTATTGTAGAAATTAAAAATCCTACAGAGCCTAACCATACCCTTGTTCTCATGACTAAGAACTACTCTAAGACCACTTGAGAGTCCATCTTTAAATAAATTTACCAAATCAAGAATAAGATGGCTCTCTTGATCATCAATAATGGAAGGAAAAAGAATCTAGTTAGTTGACTAATCACTACTCTACATCTCCCCACATATGATCATCCTCATCCTTATCATATTGGTTGGGTATAAGAATAGGGGCCCTATATACTAATCAGAAAAGTTTATGCAGTTACATTTGTTATTGGACATTTCTAGGATATAGTGGAATGTGATGTAACACCCTCAGACTACTCAAATTTTCTTCTTGGATGCCCATTCCAGTATGATCATAGTGCAATTTATGATGGTCAACGAAACACCTACAAGCTTCAAAAAAATGGTAAGTTGTATCAAATTTTGCTGACAATGCTAAATGTCATTTTTTGTCTAGAAATCCTACTATAAGATAAGTAAATTTATCAAGATATTTAGCACTTTTTATGATTCGCCAACCTAAGGAGGACAATAAAGAGAAAGTGATACCCCCTGATATGAAAAATTTGATTGATAGTTACTTAGATGTTTTGAAGAGCCAAAAACGTTTCCACCTCTTAGAACTATCAATAATGTTATAGATTTGTTTCCAAGGTCTTACTAAATTTTCCATCATATTACCTCTCGCCAATTGAAACTATAGAGCTCAAAAATCATATCTAGTAGCTTATCACATAAGGGAAGACACAACCTAGTACCTCTTCTTGTGGATCACCAGCTTTTATTATCCTTAAGAAGGAGTAGGGTGAATGGAGGATGATCACTGACTACAAAGCTTTAAATAAGATCACTGTCAAGAATAGATATACCTTGCCTAGGACTGATGACTTTCTTGACAATCTAAAGGGATCTTGTTATTTCACTAAGTTGGACCTCAATTAAAGCTACCATCAAGTATGAATGCATCCTTCTGATTATTAGAAAATAGCATGATCTTTATGAATGGTTGGTGATGCCCTTTGGCATCGATAATGCTCCTAAAACATTTATGAGTCTCATAAATGATATATTTTTGACCTCACTTAGGAGACTTCATCATTTTCTACTTGGATGACATCCTTGTATTTATTAATACTTGGGTAGATAATCTTCAACATGTTCACACTATATTACATCTTCTCGGAAAAACTAATCTTCAAGCTAATATGAAGTTAGTTTTTGGTCAATGATTTATCAAATATTTGGTTTTTGTTATTAATAAAAATGGGGTGTGTGCAAATCCTAAAAAGGTAAAATATCTTCTAGATTATCTTTTTCATACTTGCATTGCAGATATTAAGAGTTTCCTAGGTGGCATGAGCCTCTACAAAATCATTATCAAGAATATTTCATATATTGCTTGACCACTTCACCAACTATCCAACCAGAAGAATTTCTTATGGAATCCTATAACAAATCAAGCCTTCCAATAGCTTAAGATAGCATTGTGTTCAAATCCAGTACTAGTCCTTCCAAATTTTTAATTGCCCTTTGAAATTAAAATAGATACATTCAATCATGCAATAGGAGTTATTCTTAAATAGGGAGGACATCATGTCACCTATCATTATGAAGGTTTATAAGCAGCAAATCTTAATTACAACACCTATGATAAAGATTTATATACCTTGGTGCAAGCCTTGAAGTAATGGAGGCACTACATTCTTGGTAAGGAAACTATTCTTCATACTAATTATCAACCACTCATGTTTTTGAATGCACAATCTAAAATTCAAAATCAGTGTCATTTGAAATGGGCACCATATATTCAACAATTTTATTTACTCATAAAATATAACAAGGGCATCATCAATAAAGTTGTTGATTTGTTGAGCCAACCTCCTACCATAGTATTGCATATCCTAGATGTCATATTTGCTGCATATGAGGATTAGAAATGTTTGTACTCTTCATAAGCATATTTTGGCCCAATTATACATGCTCTACAACATCCTACTATCATAAAAAAAAATCCTATATTAGACTACACCATTCAATATGGTTAGCTATATAAGTTGAATCAGTTATGTGTTCCTACCAATTTTTCCCACTTGATATTAATTAAGGAGGCTCATTATTCTTCATATGGAGGATACTTTGGTACCACAAAAACTCTACAACACTTACAATGATACTTTTATTGATCCTCCATGAGGAATCATGTGGGTGACTTCATTAGAAATTGGCCCTTTTATAGCCAAGCCTGCCAATCACAAACTTAGCTTATACTAGTCCCTACCTATCCCTTCTCAACCATGGGAGTCTATCTCTATGGATTTTGCCTTCAGATAACATGATTACATTTTTGTGGTAAAATATAAATTTTCAAATATGGCCATCTTTATCCCTTGTAAAAACACCATTACTGCTCTACAAGCTACAAAACTATTTTTCAATAAGGTATGGTGCCATTTTGGTTTACCTCTTTCTATTATTTTTTATCATGATTGTAGATTTTTGAGTCATTTTTGGAGGTCACTCTGGAAAATTTTGGGGTGTCAACTATGCTATTCTATAGTTTTTCATCCATAAACTTATGGTTAAACTAAAGTTGTTAATAAGAATTTAGTTCATTCTCTTTGGATATACTATAGTAAGAATAAATAGTTGGGCATCTATCTTCATGTTTTTTAGAATAGTTACAATTAGGCTACATATGTCTCTATAGGTTATTCTCCTTTTGAGGTATCCTATGGATATCAACCTCTTGCTCCATATGAGATTCTTGTTGCTCTTCCTCCATCTTCTTTAGCACATCAACAAAAGGAATAGGGTCAAGCTTCAAATTTTATTTCAAACTTGGCAAAACTTCATACATAGGTCCAAGCAACTCTTCAGACTTCTTAGGCTAAGTATAAGGAGATCCATGATAAGCATTGTATTCCTTCTCCCAATACACCAAAAAAGGGGCTTTAATGATGCTTATAAAACACTCTTAAAGACTTTTAAAGGCGATTATTTAATCATCGTCTATGAGGGCATCATAAAAGGTCTGCAACATACGACGGTGGCTAAAAACTGTCTCAAACAACCAATCTCTTAGGGTCTAAGAGGGTGGTTAAAAACTACCCTCTTAGGACTATGAGGGTGGTTGTGAACCATCATCTTAGGACTAAGAGGGTGGTTATTAACCGCCCTCTTAGGGTTAAGACCTCTTAGGCCTAAGAGGGTGGTTCATAATCGCCCTCTTAGAGCCTAAGAGGGTGGTTTTAAACCACCCTCTTAGCCCTAAGAGGGTAGTTTATAACCGCCCTCTTATGGTCCCACCCTAAAAAATATATAAGAAAATGTGTGTGTTGATTTTATATAAGAAAACTATCTTCAATTGAGATGTGTTGATTTCTTGACTCAAAAATTGTTTGATGTAAATTGTTAGCAACAAGGTACTCCCATACAAATTATTGGTTCAAAAACCATTAAGAGTACTATATTTTTGAATGGCATCAGATAATTATAACTTAAAGCACAAATTATAATTAAAAGCACACAACCAACTCATGAAGTCATAATAGAGCAAATCTAGATATGAATGGTATCAAAAGATGTTATTTGTGGTGGTGGATTATTTTAGTAAAACGTATGTGTTGATTTTATATAAGAAAACTATCTTCAATAAAGAAGCAATGCAACACTAATATATTTATCTAATGTATGGTGTACTTCAGGCATCCAAAATCCATGGTTTTTAGTAAGTATTCATGATACTTGGAGATGTTTTGGACCACATTGAAAGGTAAAATAGATATGAAAGTGGTACATACAACTGCATTCCAACCACAAATTGGTGGACAAACAAAATTAGTGAATCAAACATTGATGCAACTATTGAGGAAATCTAATATGAATAATTCTAAGACTTGGGATAAAAGCTTGACATTTGAATCCTTTAATCAGGCTATTCATAACATTAAAGATTGTGATATCAATTGAGACATGCTAATTGCTTGACTCAAATAATGTTTTATGTAAACTATTAGTAACAAGGTACTCCCATAAAAAAAATTGGTTCAAAAACCATTAAGAGTACTATATTTGTGGAGGGCATCAGATAATTATAACTGAAAGCACACAATCAGCTCATGAAGTCACAATAGAAATGCAAATCTAGATATGAATGGCATCAAAATATGTTATTTGCAATGGTGAATTATTTTAGTAAAACGTGTGTGTTGATTTTATATAAGAAAACTATCTTCAATAAAGAAGCAATGCAACACTATTATTTTTATCCAATGTATGGTGCACTTCAGACATCCAAAATCCATGGTTTTTAGTAAGGATTCATGATACTTGGAGTTGTTTTGGACCACATTGTAAGGTAAAATAGATATGAAAGTGGGACATACAACTGTATTCCAACCATAAATTGATGGAAAAGCCAAGGTAGTGAATCAAACATTGATGCAACTATTGAGGAAATATAATATGAATAATTTCAATACCTGGGATAAAATCCCGACATGTGAATCCTATAATCAGGCTATTCATAACATTAAATAATGTGATATCAATTGATACATGTTTATTTCTTGACTAAAAAACTATTTAATGTAAACTATTAACAACAAGGTACTCCCATAGAAATTATTGGTTCAAAAACCATTAAGAGTACTATATTTGTGGAGGGCATCAAATAATTATAACTGAAAGCACAAATTATAAATAAAAGCACACAACCAACTCATGAAGTCACAACATAAATGCAAATCTAGATATGAATGGCATCAAAAGATGTTATTTTTTTGGTTTGATATCTAGTATGGTTGTATTTAAGGGAATATGTGCTTCAAGCACAAGGTAATAAGTATGGTATCTTTGAGATACTGTACTTTATAATAACAAATGAGTTCAAGTTAGATTTGCTTACATATGTGCATGCACTCGGTTGTCAATATAGAGTATCTAAGGTTGCTTGAGACATCCATGTTGGATGAAGAGGATGGTATCCAACGAATTTTACCATAAATTTATGGCTTAGCCCCAATTTTCAAGAGAATATGGTTAAGTATCCAGTACCATAGAGAAAGATAAATCCAACTCAAAGAGAAGAGCAAAAGTACTTAATATTTACTTTAAGTGGTAGCAACTGAGCATGGCAAGATGATATCAGTTAAGCAGTAAAGAAAAAAATTCCCTCACTTGGTCAAAAATAAATGCTTGTAGGGACCAAACCCTCTTCCATTAGGGAGATGATCTAAGAAGGATCAATTAAGGAAGACAAATACAATGATGCCTTCTATATGTTTCCACTTGACCATACTCTCCTTAATTCCCAACTGAGCAACCGGATGCACATATCTGTGATAGTCAAGTCAAATTGGCCAATTGAAAGGAGGAATAAATTATAGGAAGTATTTGAAACTTATCTAGTGCCACTTGTCATTTGCAATTGTTGGGAATGAACAATATGATATGTATTATACAAGAAATGTGTTACAATATATAGGCATAATCCTATATGAAAGACGTGATAAATGTCAAGTAAACTGACAAGTGTCAATATAGAAGGCATAGTGCACATTAATTCTAACATTCCCCTTTAATGTGCACTATCCTAACTATAGATAAAAAAATAATTCAACATTAGGTAACATTCCTCCTTAATGTTGACTTCTCTAAAAGAACCCTAGCATCCTCCTTTATTATATGATTTGGTCTAGGCTCGTGCTCTTTGTGCTTGGCTCTCCAACTATGAATAATTCTAGATCAATGGTGTATACATCTTGGTCTGTTGCCTCAAGGTCAGCCACTTCCTTGGATCTGTTGCCACTGGGTCAGCTGTATAAGTACCTCAAGGTCATCCTGGGTGCCTTAGGGTTAGCCACTTCCACGGGTCTGTTACCTCTGCAGGCCATCCTATAGGTATATTGTCTCTCATAGGTCACTGACTAGATTCACCATAAATATCATCCCCTTAATGTGCACTATCCTAACTATAGAGAAAAATAAGTAAACATTAGGTAACATTCCCCCTTAATGTTGACTTCTCTAAAAGAACCCTAGAATACTCCTTTATTACATGCTTTGGTCTAGGCTCGTGATCTTTGTCCTTGGCTCTCCAACTATGAATAATAATAGATCAACGATGTATACATATCGGTCTGTTGCCTCAGGGTCAACCACTTCCTTGGATATTTTGCCACTGGGTCAGCCATCTAAGTGCCTTAGGGTCATCCTAGGTGCCTCAGGGTCAGCCACTTCCATGGGTCTATTGCCTCTGATACCAAATATTGGGAATAAACAAGATGATATGTATTATACAAGAAATGTGTTACAATATATAGGCATAAGCATATATGAAAGACATGAAAAATATCAAGGAAAATAACAAGTGTCAATATAGAAGGCATAGTGTACATTAATTCTAACAGTAATTTATATCATCACTTTGTAAAATCATGATTTGTGTCATAATGGTCACTGGCAACATAATGAACAATAATTTCAAAGTAGAAAAAACAAGAAGCTAAAAAGTAAGGATCCAAAATAAATCAATTTTAAGATTCCTAGCCATTTTGTTTTCCACACCCCGACCTATTGTTCAAATAAGTGACCTCTATAGAACAAATGGATTAGCCTTAAAGGGGGTTCAATAACAATATATTGAGTGTGTAAAATAAATGAAATTAAAGGTGGGATACCATTGTATATGCAGTAAATAAATTCCTAAGGAAGTAGTAATAATTCTATAACAAAGCCCAAATAAATCATGATCAAGTTGTTTTCATAGTTTTCAAAAGGAATTGTCTTCATCACAAGAGATTCCAATATAAATTTATTTGTAAATCTTATCGATGCCTAATTTTCTTCGAATTATGTGCGAGGAAATGATCACAAATAAATATCACATTAAATGACAACAAAAGGACTTGTATATGCTCCAAGACTAAATCTAACCACCACCCAGTAGTTACATTGATGTGTATTTTATCACTTTCATTTGTAGTTTAAAGTTGTATCACTTACAATATTAATTTTAGATTTGTCTAACGTTAATTATGATATGCATGAAAAAAATCCAATGAAATTTTGTATTTTCTTCCATTTTCATATTTGGCCAAGTACCTTGGACCATTGTTTGATTCCTCTGCATCAATAGTATTATTATAAACTCCTTCGATGCAAAAGGTAGAGCCCCAAAAGTGTACAAAATATTTCAACCATCATAAGATGATAGTCTCTTACCCAAAAGGGTATCTCTATAAATGGAACATAGACATTAGTTCTTCAAAAATTTAGATAATAATACATGCAATATACTATCCTATTCTAGGATAGAAGCAACCTAACGAACATCAGTTTCTCAATCATTTGATTCCCATGAGCCATAATAGTAGAACTAGATCCTGTAGTCCTAAATAAGTAGTAAGAAACCATTGTTCATATTGGTTCAAAGTATATTGACCAACAGATAGCACAATATTATAAATAAAACAACATGTGCCTATAATTGGAAGAAATATAAAGGAGACGATCCATGTTGGAGGGACTAGAAGTTAGGCCAAACAGTAATTTAATTTACAATTATACCACAAACAAGAACATAATAACAAGTCCACAAGTAATTTTATCAAAAATATAAAAGATAAAACAGACACACTTACAGGTTTTGTTCAATACATCTAACATAGAATATGATAATTTCTTGTTATGCAAATATAAAAACATGTCAAATTTATTCAAGCAATATTATGCATAAGGGGTTGGACTCGAAATATACTTGTAAAAAAATGGCAAATCCTAATCAAAATCAAGGTAAATCAAGGTTAATTCTAAGCAAATCAAATCAATCATCTTCACACCAAAATTTGGGGTATTTGAAGCCCTAAAAATTAAGATCATATTTAGGGTAAATTTTGACCTATTAAATCACCTTATGACTTTCTAAAAACACCACCATTAGATTAGGCTTGAAAAGAGCTTTCCAATGAGTACAAATATGCCTATGTTTGGATATATATTGTGGCAAATTGACCCTAAGAAAAAATTGGTCCCAAAAATTTTAGGCGAATGGGCCGACATCGAGGGTTCTCATATTTGCCAATTTCTAATTTTGGAAATTCTAATATTCACCCAATTTGTTAATATTCACCATTATGCATAACCCTATGACTTCAAGCCTAAAAACAAATATCTTAAAATTTTGAAATTCTTTGCAAAATTAAATTCTTATTGCTTCTCATCATTCCATCACCTTGTATGTAGCTATAAAAAACCGATTGATCATGGAAATTAGTATCATATATCAAGACTAGGTAGGATTTCCTCGTAATCTAGCCATATTTTCCTTACAATGATCAAGATACTTGGTCTCAAATTCTTCATCAATGTTAAAGTCCCTTTTAGGTGTCAATTCAAGAATTACATATAGCAGTTCCATTATTTTATCATCACCACTAATAACACCACACTTGACATTGAAGCCAACATTGATCCTAAATTAAAAATTACAAAAGTAAATATTAGGGTTAAATCTTATACAAAACTAAGATTCAACAACTGTTGTCAAAAAAAATTACAAATAGTTCATCTTTATAAACATAAAAGGATATATTGTAATAAGATCTGTTGTTGAAAGTTAGCAAACAACAAAAAATATTTACATTGGAGAACTACTTCAGTGCTATATACTCTAAGTTTCACCAGCTAACTAGCATTCATTAAACATAACATAAACTATCAAAGAGCTAAATCAAAATATAGAATTTTTGGGGGGCATGTTTAATTTAGTCAACCATTTTTTACAAGTCAAAAATGAACGAAGAAATAACAGTTTATGTATTTTGAAACAATGATAGCCCCAGGTGTTCTATTATTTGGTTAAATTTATGCCCAAAATATCTTCCATCAAACAAAACTAAGCATTCTCAACTTTATATCCAAAATTTCTTCCTAGGACAAATAGGCACATTTGTAAAACATTCTCATCATTGTTGTGTGGAAATACTGCCATTGTTTTTTAATCTAAAACTTCTTTCAACAACATTTTAAACTAAAATTGCATGAATGGGTTCAGCTCTTGCACCATCTTGTCACAACCTCTATTAGAAAAATTTCCATCATCTTCAAGAAACATAAGAGAAGATAAGGGCTATGAACGAGTCACTCATAAAGATAGATGTCAACAACTAAAATAGGTAACATCATGGCATAATTTATTTATAATTCAAAGCATCATACAATATTGCTACAACATGGCATAATTTATTTATAAACAATGTTTGATATAGGCTAGGCAATGAAGGAGTCCACAACATCCTTCATTATGGTCATTTCATCATTCTTTCTATACAATATCATTTCCTCTTTATGGGTGACGTGCACAATTGACTTTACAATAACCTTCACCCAAACTTTGACCATGTATAAGGTCTTCAAGGTTAGTATTGATCATCGTGCCTTCGACCACTACATTATCGTTATGGATCTAATTCAAGTAGTATTCCCTTCTCTCAGTTCGAGTGATAGGTGTCATTTTTAGTCCCTACATGGAAAATCAATAGGCCATATAATTTCACTACATAGTGTACAATACAAAATAAGTCAACCATTTTATATTTGAAATAATAGTCGTACCATTGATGGCTCTGGACTAGAAGGTATTGAGCAACTGCCTATACCTTGATCACCACCACCAATGTTGTGTCCACTTGTAGGGGTAGGTTGAAGTAATTTTTCCTATGGAATTATATGCAAGGGATCATTACAACTTTAGGGGTGCAACATGTAAATATTTCAAATATGAAATCATGAAAAAATTGACACACCTCTATCTGTGCAAGTCGTGTCAAAATCTCATCAATATTTTTCTCTCTTCGTAAGCTTCTCTTCCATATTTTTTCTCTCTGTGAGCTTCTCTTTCCACTTTTTCTCTTTCTCTATCATATGCTCTTGAATCTAGCACAACTTCTATAGTAACCCTCACCAACAAACATAGCAATTGGTGATACTCCTTTGTTGACACTATGAACCCGACCCAATATTTTGGATCCTAAAACCTTGGCAAGAGCATCATCCTTAATAGATTGATTTATTGAACTTGTAGATGAAATTTCATCATCCAATATTTTCTAGAAATATCACATGCATAGTTAACTAGTAATATGTTAAAAAAACAATGGTTTGATGTTCAATGTATTGCTATTTCCAAGGGAATATCACTTGTGATTGTCTCTGCAACTTCTAGAGAAATAGGAGCCCCATCCTTCTTTGTATGAACTACCATACACACAATTTTCCTTAGTAGTGGATTTTTTGTATTTGGTTGGATCTTCCTCTACAAGATATATAGTTGGAGATACATGGGGATAAGTCATATGACAAAACAATATAGCTATGTTTATCACATAATGAATGAGTATGATAGAATACCATTTCATGCTCCAGTTAAGCATATCCTATTCGATTGCAAGTGTGCATGATGGATTGGTGAGAAATATTTTATTTTTTCCTTTGCCTCACCACCTAAAATACAATGAAGAAACCAATATATAATTAATTCATTAGCAAGAGCAAGATCGAAAAAATTCACATGAACATAACAATGATATGAACTACCATAGCAGATTGGCTGGTACTTGCCTTAAACTTAGTGTTTCTCTACCATTTACAAAGGCTTCCCAATCTTGTTGTGATACATCATATGGGATATTAGCAATTATATCTTCATCATTATAATACTTATCATAGTGGTTTTTCATAAGTCGATTCTCATATTCACACCATTGCTTGTCCATGGTCGTGAAGACCTATTTCTTCATTATTTTTAAAATGATATATTTTTGTTGCATCACACCAGTATCTTATTAGATGCAACATTTATATAAGTATTCAAAAAATAGACACTAGCTATGAACTGCATTGAGTAGAAAGTTATCGTAATGAGTGTCCATAACTTATTTTTAACTTCCACTAGGATTGCTCTACAGTTTGTATGGGTGATAGGGATAATCTCCCTTACAATCACCCCAAGTAAGATGAAAACATAATATAATTTGGACCTACGGGCTATCCATTTAGATTGAAAATTTATCTCCATCCTATCTATGTTGCTTGACTCTACTGCACATCTTGTTGGACCTCTATTTCTATGATATTTATATTTGAAGTGTGTGATGATCTGGCATTAACATCTATAATACTGACACCATCCAAACATCATTATACCATATAGTATGACAACAAAAAGTAACCCAACATCACGAGCATGCATTTCAAAATAATAAACCTTCATTTAAACACATTACAACATGCATGCATGATTAGACTCTTAATCCTATGCCCTAGCAGCACTTGTATTCTCTCTTCTTTTTTTTGGTAAGTTAAAGAAATTTATATTACTGCGGGCAGTTAAGAACAACAGCCCGAGGCTGAATACATCCAATGTAAAGAGACATCCTTAATACCAGAACAACATTAAGGACTAATGTCAACAATCTAGACTACCCCACGTAGGGTGGCAAGGACACAGACCAAACTGCCCCACACCAGGAGGCTCAACATAACACAAACAGACCAGTTCTTCGACCCGAAGACCACAAATATGACAAAAACTGACACGAGGATCCTCATGCAGGAGGCCAACCAAAGGAACACAATAAAACCTGGGTACGTAGACCCTGACCTGGACTACCAATAGAACATACAACATGTTAATTATCGGAGACATCCCCAAAGCATAACACAATGAAAACCAACACCCTAATCAGGAAAAACCAAGTGAGTTCAGAGAATGAAGTGTCGACCCTCACCCACACTAACATTGGTTGAGTCATCATTTGGGTCCAAATCCTTGTGGACCAAAGTGTCCACCTCATGGGGTAGGTTAGTTGTCCACATAACCAAGTCATCCACTTCGACTCTCATTCCTGCAAGCAAGTCCGCAGCACGGTTTCCTTCATGGAAAGAATGCTGAAAAAGAACTTCGTCCTGTAGGTCCCCAAGCATTTTGGCTTCTTCAATTATGTCTTTAATTCTCTAGGCTGAGCATGAATTGGTCCTCATATAATTAATGATGTTCAGGGAATCACCTTCCACAATCAATTTTCTTGACAAATCCTTAGATAAAAGGAGACCCCTCCATAAAGCCCTAGCTTCAGCTACCTGATTGGTTTGGATCCCAAGATGCTCAGCAAAAGCCATGAGGATGCTACCATTGTGATCTCTGACAATTCCTCCTACCCCTGCCATCCCAGGATTGCCATGAGCTGCACCATCAAAATTTAATTTGATCCACCCTTTCGGGGGTGGAGTCCATCTGCACATTGCCC
The DNA here is from genome assembly GCA_028583015.1 of Wollemia nobilis. Classification (NCBI taxonomy): domain Eukaryota; kingdom Viridiplantae; phylum Streptophyta; class Pinopsida; order Araucariales; family Araucariaceae; genus Wollemia; species Wollemia nobilis. Next base: position 1,965,265 of record JAQPPZ010001679.1, on the reverse strand, counting down.
TCTTGTTAGGGACACTTTGGCCAGGTGAAATATTTAAGGGAATGCCTAGAGACTGACAAAGACTGGCTTCAAAGTTTGAGGGTTATTTTTTTGACGGAGGAATAAGGGAGACGTTTTCTTTTACAAAAGTCATGATCTTGTTGAAAACTGATTTGGGATCCCTTTTGAGGTTTGAGAAGACACGCCTATTCCTCTCTAGCCATATTTTCCATAGGAAATTATTAAGACAAGACTGCCAACAGAATTTGAGACTATTACACTTGAAAGGATTTGGCCATTGCTCGAAAAGTTCTAAAATATTCCTCGGTCTTACCCACATCATACGAAAATACTGGAACACAAGGCTGAGGACAACTTCAAAAAAAGGGTAGAGGAGGAAGAGATGACTCGGGGACTCCCAATTGTCGAGACAAAGATGACACCTATTGGGAATTATCAGACCTCGCTTCATTAGGTTGTCAGTGGTGAGAATTTTCTCCTGGGCGGCAAGCCAAGAGAAAAAATTAACTTTGGGAACTAAGTTTTTTATCCATACTCGACTAAAATATGATGGGGCCAGGTTGCCCAATGATAGAATGTAGGTCGTCTTAACGGAGAATTTACCCGAGTCAGTTGCTTCCCAGAAAAAATGATCTTCAGAAATACGAGATGGAATAAAGAAATATTTGAGAAGAGAATTGAGCAAGATAGACTCAGCATTTAAATTGATGCACCTGACCTCTTTCCAAATCCGTCTTCCATTATGCACATGGATAAAGTCGCCAACTTTGGGACCAAATGAAGCATCAGTGAAGTTTTTTAGCACCGCCAAGGTTGGATCCTCAATCAGAGGAGTGTTTCTGACCCACTTATCTTTCCAAAAATCTACTTTTCGTCCATCCCCCAGCCGCCATCTCAGCCCTTTACGCAACAGTTCTTTTGAAGCATTGATCGCCTTCCAGAAAGCAGATCCTATAGAGGGAACCAGATCATTCAAAAAGTCCCTGCCTTGTAAATATTTTCTCTTGATAATTGGGACCCAATCATTGTTATCATTGTTGACTAAGCGCCAAGCTTGTTTTGCTATGAGTGCTATATTAAGAAGATGAATTCTTCTCAAACCTATTCCACCTGCTGATTTTGGTTTACACACCTTGTCCCAGTTCACTAAGTGGAAACGATTTCTTTCTTCTGAGCCAGACCACAAAAAGTTCCTTTGAATTTGTTCTATTTTGTTATAAACTGTGCTTGGAGCCTTAAATACAGACATGAAAAAAATAGGGATGCTCTGTAGGGATGCCGAGGTAAGGACTGCTTTGCCAGCTTGAGACAAAAGCTTTCCTCTCCAACCTGACAATTTCTTTTTAATTCTCTCTATCACATTATCCCATAATGACTTGGAAGGGAGTGTTGAAAAAAGAGGTAGGCCGAGATAAGAGGATGGAAGAGATGATATTGAGCATCCAAGAATCTTTGCAATTTTCCTTTGCCTCTGCAACGGAGTATTGAGAAAGAAAAGCCTACTTTTCCTGAAGTTAACTTTCTACCCTGCCGCTTTCTCATAGAGTGAGAGAATATGTTTGATCACCTTGGCTTCAGCCACCGATGCGAAGGTTGAAATAAGGGTATCATCCACAAATTGCTGGTGAGACACCGGGTTTGTGAGTGATGTGGCTTTAATTCCTGAAATTAGACTCCGGTTGACCACTTCTTTGACTGTCCTCCCCAAGGCTTCAGCCATTATGATGAACAACAGTGGGGAAATTGGGTCACCTTGACGTATGCCTCTATTGCTTTGGAAAAAACTTGCAGGTGATCCATTTACTAAAATAGAGAACCAAGGTTTGATTATGCAGCCTTTGATCAATTGAACCCATTGGGGATGAAAACCAAATTTGAGGAGAACAACCACCAAAAAATCCCAGTTTACTCTGTCATACGCTTTGTTCATGTCTAGCTTCAAAATGAAAGTGGATTTCTTAGAGTAAGCCACTGAGTGTAAGGCTTCATGGACTGTGATAACCCCATCAAGGATTGATCTTCCTTTAACTGAACTGCCTTGGTTTTTATCTATGATGGATGGCAAAATTTCTTTTAATCTGTTCGTAATGGTTTTTGTGAGAATCTTATAGACCACGTTGCAAAGGCTAACCGGTCTGTAATCTGCTAAATATTTGGCCATTTCATTTTTGGGGATTAATGCTATAAATGTAGAATTGATTCCTCGTGGCACCACCTTGGATGTCTGAAACTCTTTTATAGCCACACAAACATCCTGGCCAACAATCTCCCAGAAAATCTAAAAAAAATGAGGTGGAAACCCGTCTGGGCCAGGGGCCTTGTCAGGATTCATGGCAAAAAGTGCCTCCTTTATTTCTTCATCTGATATAGCAGCAAGCAGCCTAGTGTTCATCTCATTTGACACAGCTTGAGGAATATTTTGAAGTAATTGGTTCATTGCTTCTTCTGAACAAGGAGTAACTTCGCCTAGCAATGACGAAAAAAAGGAAACTGCCTCTTGTCTGATTTCCTCTAGATCTGACGTCAGGATTCCTTCATTAGTGATCACCTCTTTGATCCTATTGTTGCTCCTGTTTCTAAGGGTTGATGCATGGAAGAATCTCGTGTTGGCATCCCCGTATTTGAGCCAAATAGCTCTTGATTTCTGTCTCCAGAAAGCCTCTTCGCACGCTAGGATATTGTGGTAATCTGCTAAAGCTTGTTGCTCTTCTCTCCTCAAATCCTCATCATCCTCCCCCGATTGGAGTCTGCACTCAATTGCCATCAGCCTATCAGAGACTGCTTGTTTATTAGTGAACAAGTTTCCAAAAACTTCTCTATTCCATATTTTCAGGTTTTCTTTGACAAATTTGAGTTTGTGGGCTAATTTGAAAGAAGCACTACCCCAAAAGTCATTCCCTCCTTGCTGCCACCATTCAGAGACACGCTCTCTCAGGTCAGGGTGATGGATCCACATGGCTTCAAACCTAAAAGGTTTTTTGTAAGGATAGCTATCTTCTACTTCAAGAAAAATTGGACTATGATCAGAGGCTACCTTGGGCAAAATTTGGAGAGTGGCATCTCCAAAGGACAAAAATTACCTCTTGAGAAAAGAACACCCTATCTAGCTACTCCTGAATAAGGTCTAAACCCTTTCTGTGATTGCTCTAGGTGAACTGCGCTCCTTTGAGCTTGACGTCCAACAATTCATTGTGATTGACAAAAGATATTAAGTCCTCCATGCTTTTGGAGGTTATGCCAGCCCCTCCTTTTTTCTCAGATTGAAACATGGGGGTATTAAAGTCACCGGCAATAATCCATGGAAGTCTATTGAAATACTCCTTTAGAGAACTCAAGAAATCCCAAAACTGCTCTCTTTCAGGAATGGTATTAGGTGCATAAATGTTGGTGAGAATCCAAGACTTTTTCTTGTCATGATTATGAAAAAGCATGTTGATAGAGTGATTGTTGGAATGAATAAATCTCCCTTCAACCTTGGATGGGTCCCACAAACACATGAGGCCCCCCGAAGAGCCTACTACAGGTGAGTAAACCATTTCTCCTTTCTTCCAAATTGCCTTTGCATACTGAGCTGCATTATTGTCATCGAGTTTAGATTCTTGGATTAACAAAATTGTTGGATTTAGGTCTCTTCTCAATGCACTCACCGCCCTTCTTTTGGTGATTCCATTGAGCCCCCTTACATTCCATGAAATGAATTTCATTTGGAAGTTTTGGGGTTTCTTTTGTTCCCCTTCCCTGTGCCTTGGGGAGGTTTGGATCCTTTGACTTCTTCCTTGTTCTGCCCTGATAATGTTTCAAACAGGGTTTTCTGGACTCCATTAGCGATTGCATTCTGAGTTCCCCGATTCATTTGGTCATTGGCTGAGGGTCTCCCTCTTTTTTTATCGCTCCCATAATCAATGGGGGATTTTTTAGAACTTCTTGTTTGTTTGGGGCTGAACTTGTTGGCCATGATTCTCTGAACCACTGGGCTCGAACATAAGTTCCTTATCCAAATTTCTTTTGATTCTTCAAAGGGAGGGTGGGAAGGTCCAGACCTAGTAGGAGAAGTAGACAACTAAGCCAACTCATCGTCGGTCTCTGAGGCATTGACCTTCTCTTGCTCCAAGATTGGTTCATTGACTTGGTTTTCCATTAGTGATTCCTCCCCTTGGAGATCATTCGGGAGGGACCCAAAATTGAGCAACCCAAATTTATTAGGAAAGGCGAATAAAGACTCACATACCTCATTTGGGGCGGTAACCTCCTCCTGAGGTGACTCGACATGCTTGCCTTTGTCTGAGCTTGGTGAAAAATCTTTGATGATGTCCCCGACTGGAATGGGGCGTTGTCCCCAGAAGGTTCACTAATGGTAATTCCTTTGTTCTTCGGGACATATTTGGTGCGGCCCTGCTTTTCCCCTTCAGAACCCTGGTGGAGTTTACCAGAACCATGGGAAGGCACGCTCCCAATGCTTGCCTTAGTTGGTTTTTTCTTCAAATACGGACATTGATTTCTGAGGTGGCCTTGGGAGTGACACTCAACGCAGAAGGCCGACTTATTCTCATATTCAATGGCCTGTTTCTTGTAAAACGACCCGTATTGGAGCTCGATGAAGATCGGGAGAATGGAATCAAGATTGGCATTCACACAAATTGGCATTCATATTGTATTATATTTTTATACCAAATTACCTTCTAGTACTTGACTGACCAACCTCATGCTTAGGATACCTACTCATCTCACTCTTAGCTTGGTTGCGCATTAAAAATCTACTAGCGTTTTCTAAAAATAGAACAAAAATAATTGGAACTCAACATCATTATCTCACAGTTCTTGTCCACTCTTTGAGCAATTGTCATTGAACAATTTGTATGCATCATTGACCATTCCAATGATGTCATCTTGAATATCTTCAGTAATTGGACCCTCATTAGTGGCAGAGCATGTGTTTGATGCATATTTATCATTCCAATGAGTTTTGCAAAAAAAAATCATTTGCATAACCCAGTACATGTTTGTTCTAAAATCAATTATTTTCTTTCAATTGACTCTTCTAAGACAAAAAGTAGAACCCTCAGCTAAACAAAAACTAGAAGAGTTAGTTGAAAGAAAAGAACTGGTTTAAGAACAAAAGAAAGAGCCATGGTTAAATTTATCTCCATTAGCATTAGTTGTTGTTACCCTTAGGGATATTGAACTAGTTAAAATTATTGAGGTACACAGTCAAGAACTAAGAATCCCAAGAAAAACTTGGATAACAAAAGTTATTCGAGTATACAATGAATCTCAAGGATAGAGGCAAGAGTCGATCTGAGAGCCAAATAAATTGCATCTAAAAAGCAGAGTGGATGATGAAAATAATCAAAGATATATATATTTGAAATTAATTGCTTAAACTAATCCTAGAACAAAGGCTTCTAATTAATAAAAGTATCCCATACAGATTTATCTAATGGACAACATTTAGTAGTAGTCAAAGCCCATGTTTTATAAAATTTAGTAGGAGAAAAATGAGAATGAACTGAATGCACTCAGATAAACATAGGAAGTGATAAACACCTTGAGAATTATTATTATTTACTTTACATTGTGACTTCCTTGAGCGTTATCATAATATTCTCTCTTTGCTCATCCTTTGCCAATATTTTCACCTATGCTAGACTGTGGAAACGAGGCTATGTGTTAAGCCTCCAATCCTTATGGATTTTATCAAATGACCTGAAATATTCATGAAAAAAATAAGAGAGGACTAATTTTGAAAAAGTACTATTTCTTATCACACTAGGGTAAGGTAGCCTTAAAAAATTCACTATGCACCATCATATACATAAGCCCCATCTAGGGTAAAGAATGCTCTAAAAAAATAAATGACAAATCAAATATGTGGAAATAATTTAATTCTTAGGAGATGAAAATGGTTCTATTGGAAAGTAATTCTGCAAGGCATCTTGATCCATGGACTGCTAGACGACAGCTAGATGTAAGGGTATGTAAAATATCTCGTAATTGTTCTAAATCTACATAAATCATACACTTAAAACTTAAACTAACAAAATAAATTTTGTAGACAATTGATATATAAGTGTTATATTGGTAGACCTAGAACTTAAACTAACAAGTTGTTGCCCCTTCATCGTAGCTCATCAAAACTAATCATAAAATGTTAAACATCCTAAAAACATATTACAATGTACAAAATCATGCAAATTCTTATAGGTTGTTTTTGAAGACTCCATAACATGCTATACTTAAAGAAATATTATTTATAGCTTATTGTCATAAATAAGATTTCTTTTTTGTAGTTGATATATTACTTGTATAAATTGTATATATTACTTGTATATCCAAAGAGGATTACCAAACATGCATAAGCCTCAAAAAAATAAATAGGTACCTTATTATTAAAAAGTCATTTCCAAAAATGGTGTATACCCAACCTTAACCATATTCAAATATCCGGTGTCTATATGTTAAACCTCAACTTTATCCACGTTTTACAAAACCGCCTCAACACTTATTATCACCAACCAACCTCGCAGTATATTAAATAACAATATTTGTAAATGAAATTGCATCTAAAAAGTAGAGTGGATGATAAAAATAATCAGATATATATATATATATATATATATATATATATATATATATATATATAGATAGATAGATAGATAGATATAGATATATATATTTGAAATTAATTGCTTAAACTAATCCTGGAACAAAGGCTTCTAATTAAGAAAAGAATCCCATACATATTTATCTAATGGACAACATTTTATAGTAATCAAAGCCCCTGTTTTATCAGATTTAGTAGGAGAAAAAATGAGAATGAACTGAATGCACTTAGACAAACACCTTGAAAATTATTATTATTTACTTTGCAATTTGACTTCCTTGGGCGTTGTCATAATATTCTCTTTTCTCATCCTTTCCTAATATTTTCACCTATGCTAGATTATGGAAATGAGGCTATGTGTTAAGCCTCCAATCCTTATGGATTTGATCAAATGACCTTCTAAAATATTCATGCAAAAAAATAATAGAGGACTAATTGTGAAAAAGTATTATTCTTGTCACACTGGGGTAAGGTAGCCTTAAAAAATTCACCATGCACCATCATATACATAAGCCCCATCTAGGGTAAAGAATGTTCTAAAAAAATAAATGATAAATCAAATTTGTGGAAATAATTTAATTCTCAGGAGATGAAAATGGTTTTGTTGGAAAGTAACTCTGTAAGGCATATTGATCCATGGACTTCCAGATGATAGCTATATGTAAGGGTATGTAAAATATCTCGTAATTTTTCTAAATCTACATAAATCATACACCTAAAACTTAAATTAACAAAATGAATTTTACAGATAATTGAGATATAAGTGTCATATTGGTAGACCTCGAACTTAAACTAACAATTTGTTGCCCCTTCATCGTAGCTCATCAAAACTGATCATAAATCTTTTAAACATCCTAAAAACATATTACAATGTATAAAATCATGCAAAGTCTTATAGTTTGTTTTTCAAGACTCCATAGCATGCTATACTTAAAGAAATATTATCTACAGCGTATTGTCATAAATAAGATTTATTTTTTGTAGTTGATATATTACTTGTATAAATTGTATATATTACTTGTATATCCAAAGAGGATTACCAAACATGCATAATCCTTAAAAAATAAAATGGTACCTTATTATTAAAAAAGTTATTTCCAAAAATGGTGTATACCCAACCTTGATCATATTCAAATATTAGGTTTTTATATGTTAAACCTCAATTTTATCATGTTTTACAAAACTACCTCAACGCTTCTTATCACCAACCAACCTTGTAACATATTAAATAATAATATTTATAAATAAAATTGCATCTAAAAATCAAAGTGGATGATGAAAATAATAAAAGATATATATAAAGTGTTGCACCCTCTCTAGACCTTACCATGAGACACATCAAGTTTATTTAGAAGAGTACTTGACAGTCTCAAAAAGTGGAGTGGAGTTTCATGATTGCAAGGAATTGGTCAGCCAAGTGCATGAATGCATGGTTGAGTCAGAGGAAGAAGATGAAAAGGGTGATCTTGGATGCTACATGGATGTGGTTGAGGAGTCCATGGATAGTTTTTCTGAAGCAATTGTAAATGCAGAGGTTGTGATTTTAAGAACTTCATACCGTAGGTTGTCTCTATTGTAACCCATGCACCCTACCAACCTATAATTTTAACTTTGAATGTTGGTTTGGTTAGTGATGCACATTTTTGGGGTTATTTTCTTATAAACCTCAACTTTGATTAGCATATGAAATGTGATTGTTCTTCTTCATCCTATATGGTTGCCTCTAATAAAGATAATTTGGAAGACAAAAATTATTTTTTGTCTCTACATGACCAAAATAGTTATATGGTAATATGAAATAGAAACATCAATGTCATATCTAAAGGTTTGTGTCAAACTGTTCTCTAATTATAGAGCATTGCAATACCTGGAAATTGGAATGACAATAAATTGTTTTATAAACCTTGCTAAGGTTGTCATTGATAAGGGTATGATTAAGCATCCATGATAGTTGTAGTACATGTTTCCATGTCAGCGAAGAAGTTGGTGTTGTGTTTCTGGTTGATAGGTAGACACCTTTTACTAAAAAAAATGGTAAAAGTGTAATGAAATTAAAAAATGTGAATTTTTAATAATATTGTTTGTATCTTTAGAGGATACTTCCCTTCATATGAGCTTTTTTTGTGCTTCTAAAAGAGCTATTTTTTGAGATAGCGAAGTTTATATTTCATAATATAAAGGGATTGAAACCAAAAATCATAAAAAATATAAAATAAATAGTTTAACAATGTATTTTTCTTTTGTGAGTTTGTTGGAGAAGGTTTTGAAGGTAACTGTAGTGAAGATAACATCAACCATTCACCCTTTTGACTCATTGTTTTATTGTGAAGGATGGATTCACTCTTAATTGAATTTAGGTTCTTATTGGCCCTTCTAGTTACTGGGGTGTTGAGCCACCAATAGAGTGAATATTGAACCCTTCAACACCCTTCATTAAGCCGCACATGACTCAATTGCAACTAGCTACCTATTTGTAATATAATAGTTTATGACATTGATTGGATGGTACTAAAATGTAATACCTTTTGTCAGCACCAGTGTGCTCTACCATCAAATGACTATCTCTTCACAGTCTTGGATTGTGGCCAAGTGTAGAGTGAATCTTCTATTATTGTTTTCAAAAATCCATAAAAGGTGAATTCCATTATCCATATTTATAGACCATACCATTATGTGACAGAGTTGTCAGTTCTCCTATTGAAGCAAGATATTGCTAGGGTTCTATTTGGCATGTTTGATGCTACTGGTTTCTATGTATGGTATACTAAAATTTCATTCAATATAATCTATTCAAAGGAAAACTCTACTCCCTAAAATGGCCCCATGATAAGTGGCCTAAATTAGGGTTTAAATTTTAATATAGGGTTTAAATTTTACAAATCTCATGTGTAAACACAATATTACAAACTAAAATATTCCAAACCCTAATCGTAAAAATACCTAAAATAATGAAAAATTCACTGAATCTAACTAACCTCATCTCTTACAATATTAAATTCATCTTCATACCCAATTCTATACCTTCTTCTTTGGCCCTCATATATCATCATTTTGGGTAAATTAGCTTAATTTTCAAAGCAATTTTAGGGTAAATCCTAGCCAAAAAATGAATATGAATTAAAGCCTAGGAGCCCTAGAGGTTTTAAAGAAATTTTAGGGCAAACCCCAGCCAAAAAATGAATAGCACAAATCGAATCTTGGGAGCCCTAGAAATTTTAGAGAAATTTTAGAGTAAACCCCAACCAAAAAATGAATAGCACAAATTGAAGCCCAAGAGCCCTAGGTTGTGCGTATGGTGTGGAGGTTGCAGTAGCTAAGGTGTGGTGTGGAGGTTATACATATAGTGTGGAGGTTGTGCATGTAGTGTGGAGGTTGTAGTAGCTAAGATAAATGGACTATATATTCATGAAGCTTAGAAGAAATAATGATGTCACCACATGGAGGTTTAAGTCTACCTATTAAATAAAACCTAAACCGCCTCTAAGAAGGTGGTTATAAACCACCCTCTTAGATAACCCTAAGACGGTGGTTTATAATTGTCGTCTTAGTCTGACCCCGAAGATGATTTTAACCATCATCTTAGTCCTAAGAGGGCGGTGTATAGCCACCCTCTTAGGGTGACCCTAATAGGGTGGTTATCCTAAGAGGGTAGTTACAAACCACCCTCTTAGTATCTATTAAGATCATTTTATACCGCCATAAAAAACCACCTTATTTTAGCCGTCGTTAAAGCCCTTTTTGGTGGTGTCACTTCCAAGTTGGGGATAAAGTTTAGCTTCATATGGATAAGAAATGATTCAAGGGTTAACATCATCGTAAGCTCAAATCCATTCGATATGGCCTCTATACTATTAATCAGTAGATTGGATCTAATGCCTTCAAACTTGATATTCCATCTGAAGTTGGTATTCATGATGTAATTAATGTTAATTAGTTGAAAAGATATGAGCCACATCATTTGGAAGATGAAGTTCCACTTTCACATCCAAAGAATAATATTCCATATTTTTAGCCTCCTTTTGTTGTAGATACCCTTCTTGATGTTTGGACATGCACTACTAAGAGAGGACCTACCACTACTTACTTAGTTTTCGTAAGGACACACTGCCAACCCTAGCAAAGTGGATCTCTGAGTCATCTTTTCAACAAATTTTTCCTTATATTTAGGAGAAAGTGGGGACACTTTCCTCTAAACAAGGAGAAATTGATAAGGCTTAGTCTAATATAGCATGTCTTATCTTATGTAGTTAACTCTCATTTTTTAGTATCTTCTAAAAATAAACATGTCTTACTTTATATGCATGCCTTATTTTGAAAGCATATCTTATTTTAAAAGCATGTCTTATATTAAAAACATTTCTTATTTTAAAAGCATACCTTCTAAAACAAACATAGTTGTATTTATTTATTAATATTGAATATGAATAACAGTAGGTGCATGAATTTTCATGAAGAAAAGTCTTTCTTGTTCTCTTTCTGTGTTTCTTCTTTGAATTTTCATTACCAATTCTTGCTCATATCAAATAATGTGTTACTATATATAATAATATCAATAAGCAAATTAGTGATACTAGTTTTTAGTGTGCTTTAAGTTTAGAAATATCTATAGGTTCTATTTAAGTATGTCTATGTTCATTTAGTTAAAGATAATTTTTGCAATTATGAGTTTCATTAACAAAATTTTCAGGTCTAGATTGGTTTGTTTGATTTAGTACTCGTTAATATATATGTTTATAAATATCTAAATAGTTGGATTTTATTATAGGCTAGAAAATATCATAGACTTGTTTTTCATTTTATATTTAATTTATATTATATAGTTTGTACATTATTCATTCTAAGAGTCTTTGGGTAAATTCTTCAACTTGTTTTGTTTTGATATGTAGATCATTAGAGTGGTTGTTATATGTTAGCAATTTCAATTTTTTGGTCAAGCTAGACACACCATTGGATAGTATGATGATATAGTGGAGGCTTAATGATATTAGTATAATAATAGGATTCTTCTTTTTCATTATATCATCGTTGCAAAATTCATCAATTATTTTGACATAAAAATATGAATCTATTTTATTATATTTATTATGTTTTATTCTTTTTTGATGCTCCATATGTGAATCCAGAAATCTAAGTCTTTTTTCCAACTAGTTCTTTAGTAGCAAGTGGCATGCACATAGTTATGGGACATGTATGAAATTTTATCTAAGATTGGATCATTTATGCTTATATAGTAAGCTGTGTTTTATGGAATCACTTTCAATGGAAAGTAGCCTTTGTTTCAATGAAGAGAAGATAGGGTGTTTAGTTATCAACCTCAAAATTAATAAATAGCTTTTGTACAATGCTTATATTTATTTCATGAATCTCAAAAATTTTTTGTCTCATATCTCATGTTAGTAGAGGTCTATAAAGTTACCAATCTATAAAATAAAATATTCTCTTTTTCTAGTCTCAAAATTCTAGATCTTGACATTGTTAGTCTTGCATAGGAAGGGAACTATGGTGACTAGAAAACGCCCCTCATTTTTCATATAGCTAGTTAAGCTAATCATAATTCAAATTTAAATTTATTTAAGGTAATTTTCTATTCTTAGAAATTATTTTATATATCTTTTAATTACACCAAGAATAAGAGCATATATTAAATATTTGCAATCATACAATATCATTAGTATTAAGTTCTAAATAAAATTTATTGTTATCATCTCTATAAGTAAAAATATTTGTGTCATTGTCCCTTAAGGTACCATTAAATATAACACACACATCTATAGATATTTAGAACTCAGAGAAAACATATTAGAATGATTTCAAGGACAATTTGAATATATCAATTTTATTACTTATATATAAATATAGAGAGAGAAGTATTCCCAAAATTAAAATTAAAGTCCGCCATTAATAAAGATATTAAATTTGGACTTTAACCACATAATAATAATTCCTTACCCTAGTTAACCAAAATAAGTGATCAAATGGCATTAGGTCAACCAGCTAAAGTCCTCAACTTTTAAATAGGAAATCTAATTTTAAATCTTGCCATGTGATATATGTATAATAGCTAAGTTATTAACATACCACTATGTGGTGATGGTGCAATATGGATAGGGCTCATTTCAATACAATAAAATATATATCTATATATATATATAAGTGGCTTACACAAATGACATTTCCTTCCAAGATCAAGGTTAAAAAAATATTAGGTTCAACCAAAATAAAACCACTGACAATATACATCAAATCACTAGGAAGTTATTAGACAACGTTGTGGTTTAAAATGAAATAAAAAATAATAATTCTATATTTGAAACATTTAAAAGTATTAAGTATAGGAGAGGTGTCTAGACCACCAAAATGGTAGAAGCTTCACGATGACTCATCACGGTAAAAAAACATAATAAATATCCTCCTATAATAATTATTATTAAGGGACCTAAGAGAGCTGCATTTGTAGCTTGAAGGGAGAGAAATATTCATTCCTAATAACCTAGTTCATATGGCACTAGATCAAGGGGCTCTACACCTAGTTTGACGTTTTATGGGTGTTTGACCTAATTTAGATACAATGAAGAAATGAGCCTTCTCAAAATGAAGATCAAACAAACACATGGAAATTGTGGCACTACCAAAAGGTTTTTTTTATGGTTAAGTTAATCTGCAAGGAGGATTCAAATAGGATCATATGGAGAGGCCCATGTATTTTTAGGTGATAAGAGCCCTTTTTTGTGAATATGGGGGATGGACTTCGATCCAAAGACGTAGAGTTTCTCCCAAGCTTTGATATAGGTAAAATTTTCGAGCCTTACATTTTACTTTTGCGATGAAGAGATGTTCACTAGCATAGTAAAGAAATTTGGATAACTAATAGTCACAGATCCTACTACTAAGGCTCAATCAAGGCTTATTTTTATGAGGATCTATGTTAATGTGGACTTAGATAAGGATTTTCTTGAGTTAATTTAGTTGGTTTCAAAGTTGGGTGTCTGGAACCAAAAAATCGAATACAAGAACAATCCGGCTAAATGTAACTAGGATGTGTGGCTAGTGTATGTCTATTTTGAAAACAAGCAACCCAAAATAAAATGGTTTGGCACATAAAGCAAAGTGAAGGAAAAAATTCTAAACCACACAAAATGAACAAACTAAGGATGATAGGAGGGAATATCAGCAAAATGAAGTTCCAATCTAGCATGACATACTAGAAGAAGGTCAAATCATGGAAGAGAATCCAGTGAATCCTCAACAAATTCAAAAGGAGATCAATGAAAAAGAGGAAGGAGATTCATTTGGAAATGTGGACCAGGTAAGGTCCAGAATTCCAAAATTTGGTAGCCCTTGGAATAGATTTGATCAAAAAAATTCATTTGAATGTCTAAGGGAAAACATATAAGACATGGTAGAAACAAATGATGAATCACAAGAAGTGGAGGCAGTTAATGAAATACTAATGTAGGAACCAATAAAGAGAATATTATTTCAAAATAAAATAAATAATTAGTTTCTTTTATGGTGAGGGAAAGAAATGAAAGGTTCAGCTACCCCAATAAGAATCACTAGAAAAAAAAAAAAAAAAAGGGATAGATGTAGGAATTGATCCAAAAACTAGCAGATCCACTAATCAGGAAATCAAATAAAGAGAAGCAATTGTTAAGATTACAAATGGTACCCAATCTATCTTAGATTGGGATGGAGGAAAAATTTGTAGACCAAACCCAAAAAAATAAGATAGTTTCCTAAAATGTGAGGGGTCTCAACATCCTCTCTAAGCATAGAATAGTCCAAGCGTTGAGAAGAGAAACTGACCTAGATATCATGTTGTTACAAGAAATAAAACTTGATTAACCTTAGGCTGAACTTATCAAAAAATACTATGAAGAGAGGTCAATTTTGTGGCAAGCCCAGTTGTAGGGGTCTCAGGAGGTCTTTTAAGTATATGGAATCAGAATTGATTTGAATAAATATTGATAGTTTTGAACCAAAAATTCATGGTAATCCATTTTTTGATAAGGAAAATCATTAATGGATAGTTACTAAAGTTTATGCTCCAAACTCAACTATAGGAAGGAAACAATTATGGAAGGATATAAGCCAATTAAGGAATGCCTTTGTGGACCTTCCATGGATTTTGGCAAGGGATTTTAATGTTAGCTTTTTATGAGACCGTAGTATAGGAAATACAACCACAAGATGAAAGATAACTAATCTGAGATAACTATAAACTAATGGCACAATAATATGCAGGAAAGTAATGAGATGAACATCTGCAAATAACTCAAAAATATGCCATTAATGAAAGTGACAAAAATAGTACAATGCTATATAATGGAGGACATGAACACTCCATGAATAGATATGAAAGGACTACATTGTACCATACTACTAAACTATACCACACACTCTCTATATTTACTACTACATAGAAAACACTCACTATGAGGCCTTTATATAGGAAGATAGATTCCTTGGCCCTTACTCTACCTATCTACCTAATGTACAAGTGGACTCCTTGTACATTTACAACTTGCACATTGACACTTGTGCATTTATTACAATACTTGAAGTAACTAACTTTACTCTAAAGTAAACTCCTACTCTAGTTATGTACCAAAGGTGGTACATTTACATGACCCAAATGATGTAATATACTCTAACACCCCCATGTATTACATTATTTGGGTATTGAAGACTTTAGTCTTCAATATGGATCTTCATATTCTTCATCTTGATCAGGTTCCTCATATTCTCTTGCTTCAGTCTTCATGTTGTCTCTTCTTGTCTTCTTTATTCCACTATTTTCTATTGTTTTAAGGTATTTGGAGGAGTATTTGACCTTGTAGTCTTCTAGGTATCCTTGATGGACTAGTGATCTCATAATTTTGCAAGTCACAAGTGGATCATAATTGCTTCCTTTTTTGTTCATTGGTTTCTTGTATGACATGTTTCCTTGATCTTCACAAAATTCAAGCTTGAGCTCATTGTTAGTGGATGCTTCTGAAATAAGAGCTTGGAAGAAACAATCTAATCTGAATATTAGTTTCTCCTCAAATATTTTATAGTATTTGTCTTTGTTGTAACAATAGTAAGATGGATGATATTTTCCTCCACAATATTTACATGGATGGAAACTCCAACAGTTAACCTTCTCATGACCAAATTTATCGTAGTAGGTGCATAGTAAAGATATCCCAATGTCTTTGTTATCTGTTTTAGGAATATCATGTTTATCTATTTCTTTGATGAAATAGTTGAACCATGTGTGTACAATTGAAGCTATTCTATCTTTACCTTTTTCATAGATTTGTATGAGATCTTTTTGATCAATGTTCTTTTCTACCTTTTGAATATGATCTTCAATATTAGTATTATCATCAACTCCCTTTACTATCTCATTAGAAGATGTGCCTGAAGAATCTACTTTCACAAAACTATTAGTTTGTGAGTTTTCAGAAATCCTTTTAAATTCTATTGATTCTTCTCTTCCATTTGCATCTTCTTTATTATCCATTGAGTTTTTTGAATCATCAATCATGCTTTTAAGCCATATTGGTATTTTCCTTGCTCCTTTTCTAATTACATTATTTAATGTGTTCTTTGGAGTAGACATCCTTATAGCTCCTTAGTTTAGAGTATATGAACCAATTTGATAAAACCTTTCTAGACTTAGGTTTTGTAGGATTCCTTATGTCTCCCTAGTGATTGGAATGTGCTATAAGTTTGATAAAGTGCTTAGCAAGTAATAGTTCACCTTTTGGGTTGATTTTGTAATATTTTGTAAATAACAATAATCAACTCCTATTTCACCTTATCTCTCCTAATGAACTATGCACTTATCAATTTGAAGTTCTCTATGGTTGGATTTCTTTTATCCCTTTAGTATGAGTATGAGACAAGTGTAAGTAAATAATTCCAACTCCTTTAAGTAAATAATGAACTTCCTTTTATAGCCCTTAATATCCAATAGTTTAATATTTCTAAATTCCAATAATCTATGTTTGATGTAGTATACCTTATATCTCCCTAATTTTAGAATTTTAGAAAATAATGATATTTGCAATAATAATAATTTATTTCCAAGTAGAAAACCTTATACCTCCTATGATATTAATTGCAAATATTGTATTTCAGCTAGAGTGATAATATTATTTAAGGATAAGAATATTAACTCCTTGATTTGCTCTCAAATCTATTAAGGTTGATTTTACAAATAACTTTAAATGCAAAAGATAATGATAATTTCAACCTTATATTATCCCTTATTACTCCTTATGAAAGCAAATTAATCAACCTATATAAAATAATACCTTAGTAAGGTTGATGAGTGCTAAAACTCCTTGAAATATGTTGTATCCTCTTGTTGGTTTATGATAGGCTAGTGGACGTCCTCTTATGATAGTCTTAAATGCACCTTTGACTCCTTGACTTCAAGCTTTGAATACGCTCACACTTAATGCAGGCTTAGAATGCACTTTGACTCTCTCCAAGAGTGCTCCTTTTTATGGTGGCTACAAATGTGCTACCACCTTCTTGATGGGTGTGCCAAGTGGCATGATGTGTTACCAATATTCTTTTATCTCCTCCTTGAGTAGCACTTGTCTTTGAGCAGCGTTAGACCACGTGGCATAGGATGAATTCCTTCTTTGATGAATTCCTTCTTGTTGAGCATTTGAAAATTCTTGGATGTTAGGGCAATGATGGAAGGCATTACTTAGATGGGCACCTTTCTCTTGAGCGTTGGAGATAAGATGAGAGTGTTACTTGGTTGAGCACTCTTCCTCCTTGAGCGTGGGCATTAGGGTTTGAATATTCTCTTACACCTTTGTGCCAAGTGGCACAATATTCCCTCCTTGTCAAGACAAGTGTTTGAGCCTTCTTTGCATGCACTCTTACCTTCAATGTACCAATGTCTTAAGGCTTCTCAATGTATTCTTACCAACTATTGCAAGCTTTCTTTTGCCTCCTCTATGATAACAAATTGTGAGATGGCTCCTCCTTTTCTCCAGCGAATATGGATGATGTATTCCAACAAGGTTGGCTCCAACTATGAAGATTCTCAAGCATTGCAATGGTGCTCCCTCTTGGTTGGCGGTTCTTCCACATTGGAGCTTTGGTAAGACACTCCTTGTTATACGTAGGATGTGTTGTGTTGTCCTTTGTATTGTCCACCTTGCAATGAGTGCTAGTTTCTTACGTAGGATTGTTGCTATTGCTTGTTGTGTAGATGCTGAGTTGGTATCTTGATACACCTTGGTGATGTGAATATTGAGCTCTCTAGGATCATCTCTATTCTCAAGCACCTTGAGTGTGCTTTCACCTTGCTAGTGGTGGATATTGAGCCCCTTTGGAATGGCTCTCTACTCTGCTCAAATTTTTCTCCTCAAACTTTAGTGATGTGGCCGCTTGGAGACCGTGTCTTGCTGCTTGTAATAGTGTCTTTAAGACACTCTTTCTTTGTCCTATTTTGTTGTAACTGAAAGGACAAATTTGGTGCCAATGTAATGCAAAACCCTTTGCAATATTATATTTTACATTGAAGTTATACATCTCCTATTGAAGCTTCACTTGCTTCTTAAATATGGTGGCACTCTGCTCTATTCCTTGAGAGCAAGATGTAATGTATTGTTGCCTTCTTTTCTAGACAACACTAACCTCTAACTCTTTACTTGGATAACTTTAGCACCAATGAATCCAAGCTCTTAACCATGCAACTAATTTTAGAGGTTTAACTTTGCACTAATGTTCACTTTAACTAAAAATCCTTAGTGAAATTTGAATAACTAATATAGTGCAATAATAGTTTCTCCTTATTACTCCTATAAATGAACCCTCAAAGTAACTCAAAATATGCACTAATTTTCATTGCAACTTAAAATACTTAGTGCACCTTAAGAAATTCTTAAAACAACTAGTATAGTGCAATATTGATCTCACCTTATCACTCCTTCTAATGAACCTTAAATCATGCACTAGTAATATCTGCAACTTAATGTAGTCTTCTTTGTTTCAACTAAACAATAGGAAGATGATATTTTTCTTTTTATCAAAATATATCCAACTCCTATTTTAATGTGCAGGTAATAACCTTAAAAGAAACTCTCTTCTACACTCCCTTGAAGACTTTAAAATGAATCCACTCCTTGCAAATTTTAAACTAATATGGTGCTTAATGAATCTTAATAAAGCTAAAGTTCAACTAATGAACCTTTTGCA
The DNA here is from genome assembly GCA_028583015.1 of Wollemia nobilis. Classification (NCBI taxonomy): domain Eukaryota; kingdom Viridiplantae; phylum Streptophyta; class Pinopsida; order Araucariales; family Araucariaceae; genus Wollemia; species Wollemia nobilis. The sequence goes on along the minus strand of JAQPPZ010001679.1, from coordinate 1,946,454 downwards.
CCCAAGTTGCTTACCTTTAAGATCTCTGAAGATGGTGGATGTCTTGGTGATTCGATTCACCAAATTACTACCCTTAACTGGATGAACTTGCAACTCTACTTGGCTATCTAAAATAACTCTCTAACTCACCTTTTTGCAGCTTTGAAAACCCTCTAACTTGTTGCCCTTTAACTGTAGTAGGTGACTTTAATTCTCCTTCAGGATGTATCCTAGAAATCTGAACCTTGATGTTGTCCTAATTGCTGCTCTTTCGCAATCAATATTCTCCACTGAAATGCTATCCTTGAAACTCAAAAATTTGGTAGGAAACTCCCCCAAATCGTAGCTGAGTTTTTCTTCAAGAACCCTTCAGTATTCTGTTGTAGATTCAGCAAACCCCTATCTCCGAAATGAGCCTTCTAGCTATCAAAGGCAATCTTCAAATCTCTTGGATTTGGTAGGCTCCTTCTGTCTCCGTTCTCCTTCAACCTCCTTGTCGAACTCTAACTTCAATCTAGGCCTTCTTCTCAAGAATCTGAAAGTCTTGAGGTATTCTAAAGTTTGGCTAATTCCTTGCCAAATCTTTCTCTCTTGGGCTTGTTGTCGGATGGCAATAATTATCCCAATTTCTTCACTATCAAGAACTTCTCCTTGGTAGTGAATTTCTCCAATGAGTTCTCCTAGGAACTCCTCCAATGGCCTTCTATGAACTCTGTAATAAGGCTCTCCAAGCCTTCTCCTTGTTTCTCCTTGAGACCTCTCCTAGGTCTTCAATCTCGTAGCTCTTATGGTCTTCCAAATGAGACCTTTCCTTCAACCTTCTACTATGGAAGTGTTGGTAATGAGATCTTCCTCTCAGATCTCTGTAGTCTGCTACTTCTGGGATCTAGAACAGGACCTTGCTAGTCCTTCTTCTACAATCTGTAGGCTTCAATGGAGATCACCAACCTCCAATCTTCTAGAACTGGGAGTTCTTTAATGAGACCTCTCGTAGGTCTTCTTCAGTTTCTCTGGCTGATTTCTTCAATCTGCAATGGAGATCACCAATCTCCTATCTTCTTCTAGACTCTTCTCTGGAGTCTCTTGAATCAACAGTAAGGCTACTATGGCCTTTTCTTCTTCTGCACTCTACAGGTCTGCAATCTCTAGTAATGGGACCTTTTGTACAGGCCTCCAAATCTCCCACTCTTCCGCTTGTTGCTTCTAGTGCTGGATTGATTCCAAAGAAGATATTCTTCCTAGCTCTATGTAGGAAGCTTCCCAACTTACTTTGAATCTCCTTTCCCTACAACAAAGTATTAGGACTGTAATGGAAGAAATTCTAAATCTAGAGATAATCAGTCTTCACTAGTTGATTTGTCAATCTAGTGGAATCCTTGTTGAGTCCTAGTCTTCACGAGTTTTTCTGCAACCCTATGGAAAGACTCTAGCCAAATGCAATCTCAAAAATTTTGTAAATGAGATTTTTGGATTTCTCTCAATCTCTCTTGTGGCTCTCCCTATCTTCTAACTAATCTACCGTGGCTCTGATACCACTGTTAGCTTTTGATGGGATGGTAGTACAGGAAATACAACCACAAGATGAAAGATAACTAATCTGAGATAACTATAAACTAATGGCACAATAATATGCAGGAAAGTAATGAGATGAACATCTGCAAATAACTCAAAAATATGCCATTAATGAAAGTGATGAAAATAGTACAATGCTATATAATGGAGGACATGAACACTCCATGAACAGATATGAAAGGACTACATTGTACCATACTACTAAACTATACCACACACTCTCTATATTTACTACTACATAGAAAACACTCACTATGAGGCCTTTATATAGGAAGATAGATTCCTTGGCCCTTACTCTACCTATCTACCTGATGTACAAGTGGACTCCTTGTACATTTACAACTTGCACATTGACACTTGTGCATTTATTACAATACTTGAAGTAACTAACTAACTTTACTCTAAAGTAAACTCCTACTCTAGTTATGTACCAAAGGTGGTACATTTACATGACCCAAATGATGTAATATACTCTAACATTTAACTCTTCCATTTACCCATGAAGTAAAAAGAGAGGGATTCAATTCATTACTGAAGGCATGATAGATTTTGTAAATGAGAGTGAACTTATGGATATAGAGATTCGAAGAGCGAAGTATACTTGGAGTAATAGAAGCCTAGGAGACCAATAATTTCAAATTTTCTTGGATCATTTTTTTTTGTCACAAAACTAGAGTCTTATCCTTTTTAGGAATTCAATCCTAACAAACCATCTGAAGATAGGATCTAGTCATAATCCTCTAGCTTGGAAGTTAGATATCAAAAAAATAACCTTAAATATCCCTTTTATTTTTGAGAATATGTGGCTCCATCATGAGGATTTGGAAAATAGGATTGAGGATTGGTAGCAACAAGATTTCTCTAGAGGTAATTTAACCCAAGTGGCAAAAAAGGTAAGGTTTATAAAGAAAAATATTAAGGTGTGGAATAGGGATATTTTTGGTGATCTTTAGAAGAAAAAGGTAGATTTTAAAAATAGCTAAATGATTTAGAATCAACCCTTTAATAAAAAATCTATCTTATGAATTAAGAGCAAAATAAAAGGAGCTATTGAGCAAATTCCATAATATTTTATCTTGTGATAAAACCTTCTAGAGGAAAAAATCTAAAGTAACCTAGCTAAAGGAAGGTGATAAGAATACAAAAAAAAAAACATGTGTCTACTTTAAGAAATAGGAGTTATAATAAAATTAAAGAAGTGGTTAAACATGATGGATCAATAACTTCTAACCCTATATAAATCAGAGAGGAGTTTGTTAACTTATTCTTCAATCTCATAGGTGTGGAAGATCCAGTAAATGGGGCTACTTCAAATTTGTTGCTTCAGAACATTCCTTGCCTAGTTACAGACCAATTAAATAATTACTTGCTTAGCCCCTTCAAAGAAGAAGAAATTTAGAAAGCAATATTTGGGATGTAAGGAGACAAGGATCCAGGCCCTGATGGTTTTCTATTTGTCTTTTTCCATTGTTTTTGGCATATAGTTGAAGGGGATGTCACTCAAGTAGTAATGTATTTCTAAAAAATTCAGTTATACTAAGATATGTTAACTCAATATCTCTAGCTTTAATCCCAAAAGTAGCTAGAGCCAAGTCCTTTTTTGACTTTCAATCGATAATTCTTTGCTCCACTCTCTACAAAATTGTATCAAAAGTTCTAGACAAAAGGATAAAAAATGTATTACCTTTTATAATTGAATCTCAACAAGGAGATTTTGTGAAGGGGAGTCAATTTTTGGATGGAATCATTACCATTCATGAGGTAATTCATTCCATTGATAAGAGTGGAAATGTAGGAATGTTACTAAAGTTGGACATGAACAAGGCATATGGAAGAGTCTCTTAGGACTTCCTAAATAAGGTTTTGAGTAGGTTTTATTTTCACCAAGAATAGGTAAATCTTATCAATACATGCTTCTCTTCTATTATGTTTTCCATCCTGGTGAATGGATCTTTAGTAGGGTATTTTCAAAGAGAGGGTTGAGATAATGGGATCCCTTATCTCCCTATATCTTTATTATCCTTTTTAATGCTTTAGGGAGGACAATATTAGCAACAACAAAAATTGGTAGGGTCGATAGGATCATCCTAGCTACTAATTTGAAAATAGTGTCCCACCAACAGTTTGTGGATGATATACTTATCTCTTAAAAATCCTCTATTCTATGGGTAAAAGATTAAAAATTGATCCTAGATCAGTATGAGAAGGCTATGGGTCAAAAATTTAACTATGATAAGAGAAAATTTTATTTTTTGAACACTCCTTACTCTAGACAGGTTAATCTAGATTTTCTCTTTAGCTGTAACATTGGTGATCTTCCAACCACCTATCTAGGAATACCATTATTTAAAGGGAGGACGAAGGTAGCTCTCTAGAAACTAGTGGTGGAGTGTTCAAAAAAAACAAACTTAGGTTGGAGGGTTTCCTTACTTAGCTAGGATAGTAAAGCTCAATTGGTCAAGTGATCACTACAAAACATAACCATTTACTTCATGTCTCTCTTCAAAATACCAGCCAAAATTTGTGATAGAATAGAATAGATTTAGAGAAACTTCCTATGGTCCAGAGTGGAGGAGAACAAAATATTAGCCTTAGTGGTATGGGATAAGGTGTGTTCTATAAAGGAAGTGGGTGGACTAGGTTATATAAAGCTAAGGAAATTGAATTTGGTCCTATTGGGTAAGTTAGGATGGAAACAGACAACTAATGTAATTCTTAATTGGGTTCACATCCTCAAGGTAAAATATTTGAGACTTGCTCAAATTTCTTAGAGGTAGATAGTCTATAGAAAGGGTCATACCTTTGGAATAGTCTTCAAACAACCAAGCCACTTTTACAACAAGGGAAATATTGGAAATTGGGGATGGATATCAAGTACACTTCTCAAATGATAAATGGATTAAAAGTACCCCTCTCCATGAGAATCTAGTTTTTACAGGGCTAAAACCTTCTATTGAGGCTATCAATGGGGACTTGGTCAAGGATTATATAATCATTGAGAAAAATGGTAAGAAATAGAAACTTTTATAGGTGGATAATATTTATGATAGAAAATCAACAAAAGCTAAGGAAGCTAAATAGACTTTTATAGGTCTATTTCTTAAACAATACTAGATATTTGGATTCTCTTATTTGGATGAGCCAAAAGAAAGAAACATACTCAGTCAAATCAAGTTATTATATCCTTGAAGGGGATGGCTTTGGATGGTTTCTAGTAGCTAAAATTTGGATTAAATACCTCATCCCCATGATAGCACACTTTTATTGGTTAGCAGTCCAAAATAAGGTCTTAACCTTGGATAATTTGTGTGAAAGAAACTTCACATTCCCAAATAGGTGTGTTCTCTATGAAATGAGTGAGGAAGATACAAACCATCTCTTCTCTACCTGTCCTTTCATTATTGAGCTACTTAATAATATTCTGAAGAACTTCTAGGTATATTGGGTCCTCCCCAAGTCTCTCCTTGATCTCTGTCTTCAATGGAAGTTTTCCTTCCAAAGTAAAATGTTTCAAATGTTATGTAGATTATCTTCCACATGTTATTTGGAGGGTATGGAAAGAAAGGAACCATAGAATCTTCAAATATAATAAGAGATATTTCTCATCAGTGGCAAATAGAATTTTAAGTGCGGTGTTGAAAAATTAGGTATCATGAAGTTCAAAAATGATTTCAAACCAAACATAGAGAAGGAAATTGCTAGAGTTTTGTGCTAGCTTCCAATTATCAAAATTCTTGCTCATCCCTAGTTCATCCATGAACCAATTCAAAATGGAAAATGCCACCAAGTGGATGGATAAAATTAAACTTCGATGGAGCAGCAAAAGAAAATTTTGGGAGTTTTGGATCAAGAGGCATCTTTCAAGATCATTGGGGCAAACCGCTCATGACCTATGCAAAGCCTCTAGGTGATCAAATGAGCCATGTAGCTAAAGATAGAGTGGAATTTATGGGTTTGTCACTTTTTGGTAGGATAAATATAAGGAAATTAATAATAGGAGATTCACAAAACATCTTTAATGTTTTGAATAAAAAAATCCACCAAGGTGGAATATAGAAAATATGATAAACGAGATTAACACAAAACTATAGCTCCTTGAGGAAGTGTATATTCTTCATGTTTATAGAGAGGCTAATGGGGTGGCTAACTATCTTGTGAATATGGGTGTACCTTTGGATGAATTGCAATGTTAGGAGTCAACCTTCCCTCATAATATTCAATAAATTATAAAGAGTGAAGCCAAGGATGATGATCAAAATGAGATCAAAGATTAAATTTGTTAGGGATATCTTAAAGATTTTATGGGTAAAGCTTGATTGTTCATCTGGAGGAAGGAGTTTGATCAAACCTGATAGCTACAAGTATTGGACCAAGGATGAAGGAAAGAAAAGAGGACTTGACAGTATCTAACAATGGTGGATCCTTTAATTTGGAGCTAGAACGAGTGTTATTAAACCGATGAGATCTTGCCTTCGATGAACTCTACTTTGTGGTTTAGTCTGCTCTACCCTTGGTTTTTTCACTAGTTATTATTTTATGAGCTACAAGTTGTATCTAGTATTCTTTATGGGACTGGAGTTGATATAGGGGGCTTCACTAAGTTCCAATACTCATGATTTTGGGTCCATATGGAAAACATCAGTCATTATTTGTACTATAAATCGGAGCATCAGAAGGAAATATGGCATGCTTGATCTTGTCGAGCAATAATTTTACACGAGTCCCATGCCTACCAATGATATTCATTCTATTTTTATGGAAGGGATATGTAGGTCAAAATGACTACACCAAGGGTAGAGAGGATATGTCTTCTCAAAATTTTGCTAAGTATGGAAGATAATCATGATTTCACGACCAGTTAGGTTTTCGCTAGTCGAGAAGCCGAAAGGAGCCAAGTCTGGGAAAAAGTTATGATTTTGTGACTAGTCAGGTTTTCACTAGCTGAGAAGCAGAAAGGATCCAATCCTGGAAAAAATTAATGATTTCACGATCGATCAGTTTTCGCTGGTCGAGAAGCAAAAAGGAGCCAAGTCTGGGAAAAAGTCACAATTTCGTAATCGGACAGGTTTCATTGGTCGAGAAGTATAAAGGAGATAAATCTAGAAAAATTCATGATTTCACGATAGGTTTTTACTGGCTAAGAAGCAGAAAGGATCCAAGTCTAGAAAAAAGTCATAATTTTGCAATCAATCAGGTTTTTGCTGGTCAAGAAGCAAAAAGGAACCAATTCTAGAAAAATATCGTGATTTCATGACCGATCAGGTTTTTGTCGGTCGAGAAGCAAAAAGGAGCCAAGTATGGGAAAATATCATGATTTCGTGATCATTCAGGTTTTCGTTGGTTGAGAAGCAAAAAGGAGCCAAGTATGAAAAAAGTCACAATTTCACGATCGGTCAGGTTTTCGTTGGCCAAGAAGCATAAAGGAGCCAAGTCTAGGAAAAAGTCACGATTTCACGACCGATCAGGTTTTCACTGGTCGAGAAGTAGAAAGGAGCCAAGTCTAGGAAAAATTCACGATTTCATGATCGATCAGGTTTTCACTAGCCGAAAGTCGAGAAGAGACTAAGGTAGAAAATGGTCATGATTTCGTGATCGATCAGGTTTTTACTGGCCAAAATTAGAAAGCCAAAAATGAACAAGTGGAAGATAGTTGGGCCATGACGTCTCCAAGAGGATCGAGGTAGATATGTGGTAACAAGAAGATCTCAACCGTTTGCTGTTGAAGACCCCATACTCTTTTAACTACCAATTTACCAGAATGAGCCTACGGGCATATTGTTGTAACAAGTTTTAGTTTTTTTGTTATTAGAAAAATATATGTATATATATAGGATGAGCGACCCTAACTAAGGGTTGGCTCTTGGATGTTTACAAGGCAATGTATACAGATTCTTGAAAGCAATAATATACTCTTTGCTCTGGATTCTGGCTCAATGGTGCTAAGTCTTGTATGTATGAATGTTGAACTCTATATAAACTATGTTGGATGTTACTCACTTTAATTCTATTTCTAGATTTCTACGGTTCATGTTCTATGCATTCTAAATTTAACAATTCTAGTTGGTTAATGGTAGTTTTAAATCTACACCAGAGAATTAGTCATTGATTATTTGAGGGTTTAAAGATTGCTTATCTACAAAAATTGTATGTGTTTCCTTGTTGTTGTCTAATCTATACCATTTAAAGATCCTAGAAATAGCTATATTTCCCTTTCTTTATGCACTTTACTCTATCTCCTTTTCCTATAACAAAGCAAGGAACCAACCTTCTCTAGAGATTGAACTAGGTAATCTCTATGTTAAACCTGATCATTCAATGTTGGCAAAGTCTTGGGCGCAAACGTAACCAAAGGTAGATTTTGCACCAATAGTTTTTGGCATGCTCGGTGGGACCCAATCCCACTATATATATAGACCAAAGTTTTGGTGGTTATCTTTATCCTATGCATTTTTTATAAATCACTTGGTGACTCCGTTCAAGAAATAAAACCCAAGAAAAACCTTATCTATCTTCTGGTAGAATATAGAGATATATGAAAACCAGATCTAAAGCAAAAAATTTTGAAGAACCCATCGAGTTCTTTGAGTTACACCTTGGTAGCCTCAGAGCTAATCCTGTGCTCATTTCTCGATCAACTTCTTCTTCTACCATCACTACAGGATCTGCAAATCCTTCCCCTATAGTTCTCCCTAGTGTTGCTACTAGTGGATTGTTAAACACTATTGTTCATACTACTACGATATCAATCGGTACTATAATGGCTATAAATCAACCAAATCTGCCCTACCCTACATGGAATCATTCAGGTCCTCTGAATCTGGTAGCTCAACATCAGATCCCTACAATGACTTTGAAAGCACTACCCCAATATGATGGCATAGGAAAAATGACTTATGAACACTGCCAAGATGTAGCCGCATTGGCACCAATACATAACATCATTGAGGAAGATGTTATGATAAGACTTTTAGTCATCTCCTTGAAAGGGAAAATGCTCTACTGGTATAGAGCCCTCCCTAATCAGACTATAGCTACCTAGGCTCAACTCATCGGTAAACTAGTAGAAGAATTCAATGAACATGTTGATCCATTTTCTTTGCTAAACCAGTTCACCGTTATCCAGAAGCATCCTCAAGAAGAAATAGTCGATTTCAATATCCGATTCAGCCATACTTGGAAGAGAGTACCTGATGGATTGAGACCAACAAATGAACAATCAATGTATTATTATCTAAGAGCTTTTAACTCAGATATAAGCATGGCTATCAGATAGTCTCAAGTGTTTACTTTCCCAAAAATTTTCCAAGAAGCTCAAAAAGCAGAGAAAGATCTCATCGCTATCGAAAGGTTCCCTCCAAAAATGGTTATGCCTATCTTTCCAGATCTTCCACAAGTATCAAATACTAGTTTTCCAAGACCTTACTTCTACATCCAATGCATATCTTCCTAAATGGACCAGATAACCCTCTATTCTAGTAATACAAGCACCCCTTGCTCCTCCAATGTTACCTATCATTCCTGCACTTCCTGTATTAGCAGTTTCACCAACTCCTGATCCTCAACTTGTAGCTTTACAAGATCTGCAATCAGCCATGAAAACTCTGATTAATAAGATGACCTCAATGGAAATAAGAGAAGCAGAGAGGAGTTTCCAGCCAAGGATATTTCCACAAGTAACGAGAGACCAAGCTTCCACAAGTGGTAGAAATCAAGAGAGATCAAATGTGGTTTACGCTAATGAAGATTTTGAACCTACCAAATCCTTGATAGAATCAGACTTTTGGTGTTCTACATGTAATGATCCACATGGTGAAAACTCATGCATGATCCATCAACACTATGTCCAGAAGATAGCTGTTGAAAGAGCAGAAAAGACTCTTAAAGGGCAAGTAAACATGATTAGGGAGGAAAATCACAATCTCATGATGCCTTCGATGGAACAAGTAGTTGTTCTGACCATATCAGGGAAGAAACCTTTGCAGGTAGACCCCCAAGAGCTTAATCCCTTGAAAGTACCTTCACCTATGAGAAACCAGGTTGAGAGAAGAGCCTCCTATGAGAAAGTTCCCCAAAGCTCAGGTTAGAAAGAAGTAGAAATACGCAAAGAAGCCCCCCTATAGAAGGAAGTTGAGACATAGGAATATGCAAGAGATAAGTTGAGATATCCCTCATTGACCAAGCATCAAAGGATAGATGCCACTCAAGGGTATAGGAATAAGTATGACACTATTACAAAAGAAAAAGAGAAAAGTGTCGATCCTCTCCCCTTCAACATAGTAGAAGAAATGAAAAAGACTCCTTCTAAAGCAACTATGTATGATGCCTTGCAATTTTTGGGATAAATCAACTTATTACAGGAATCCCTGAGGTCTATGAAAAGCAAGAGTAAAACTCCCACTCAGTTGAATTCTGCACAAGCCAGTTTGACATCTGCTATAGGAAAAAATAGACCTCCTCCCTTCTATTTGTCTCTTCAGATGGAAGGATGGGTGGTACATAATTGTATGATAGACTCAGGGGCTACAACTACTATAATACCCAAAGTTGTGTGTGATATCATGGGGATGGAATACACTAGAAGTAGCCTAGGTTTTTTGTAGTTAGATGGGACTCCAGTCAAAACCATGGGGGTGATAAAATATATTCCCATAGTTCTACATAGAATGCCTCAACTTACAGTTATACAAGAGGTAGTTGTAGTGGATTTAGAACCTTATTTTGGTATGTGCTTATCTAGAGAATTCACAGCCAAGATAGGAGGATACCTGTCTATGGATTACTCACACTTAGAAATCCCATTCAAGGGGAAAAGAGTGAAAATATTCAATGAAAAACCATCTACCTTCCATATCAAAAAAATTGAAGAGGAAGGGAAGCAGGCCAATATAGTGAGCATAATGACTGAGGAGTTGGAAGATTTAAACTTAATGGAAGAAGCCTTGAATGTACTACAAGAAGAAGATCAGTTCTCCCTCCAAGACTTCAACGCCATGATTGAGATAGACCTTGGAAGCTATTCAATCATGAAACCTGAGAAAAGTAATCCCACCCCTTCACACAAAAGACCCATCTACCAACCAAATGTGGAAACTTTTCTTTGATGGTGCTAGATGCAAGAATGGAGTTGGAGTAGGTATAGTCTTAATCTCCCCAATAGGTGAGGAAAAGGTTTTCTCCTATCGACTAACTTGGAGTTGCACTAACAATGCAATTGAATATGAGGCTCTTTGCCTAGGCCTTAAGAAATTTGAGAGACTTGGAATCAAGCAACTACAAATTTATGGAGATTCAAAATTGATTGTCAACCAAGTCATAGAAAAATGTGTTAGTAAGCAACACTATCTCAAATCTTACAGGAATAAAGTATGGGATCTACTCAAAGCTTTTGAAGCTCTAAACATCAAAGCAATCCCTAGAGAAAAGAATACCCATGCTGACCTATTGGCATCAGTAGGTGCAAATTTCTACCCCATAAGCAATGTCATTCAAAAATCTAATATGGTAAGACTTATATATAGACCCTTTGTGCCATACAAAGACACCTTTTGGTAGGTATTTGAGAGTGATCAATAGATAGTAGATTTCTTGATCCATGAAATGAACTGTTCAAGTGATAGAATGTAGAGAGATGAAGAAGATGAAGGTATGATCCAATTGAAAAATAATCACATCCCAAAAGGACTGATCACTTTGGAAAGCCTGTTCGACAATAATGATAGGTCAATCGGTCACAAGATGAAGGTTGATAAACATAGGTATAAAGAAGTTCAGTTGGAACTAGAAAAGTTTATCAAAGTAGGAGTAAACTACATAGAAGAAGAGTTGAATCAGATTCAAATATTGTGCAAAGAATTCCCTGATATCATAGCTTGGACTTATGGTGACCTTAAAGTCTACTCCAAAGAGACCATACAACATACCATTGAACTCGAAGAAGGTGCAAAACCCTTCAGGTAGAAACAAATGTCGATGAACCCCAAAATCGAAGCTCTAATGAAGCAAGAACTATTGAAGCTACTCGAAGCCAAGATAGTCTACCCCATCAAACATTCTACATGGGTAGCTAACCTGGTTCCAGTCAGGAAGAAGAATGGAGATATTAGGCTATGCGTAGACTTCCGAAATCTCAATAAAGCTTCATTGAAGGATCATTACCCTCTCCCACAAATTGACCAGACTCTGCATACTATGGCAGGAGTAGAGAGATTCTCCTTATTGGATGGGTTTTCTAGGGTACAACCAGGTGTGGGTCAAAGATGAAGACCAATACAAAACAACATTCACTACCAAGTGGGGGACATTCGCTTACCAGAGGATGCCTTTTGGATTATCCAATGCTGGAGCAACCTTTCAAAGGGTAATGGATGTGGCTTTTGGAGAACTCATCAATAAGATCATAGTAATATACTTAGATGATATGATAGTGTTCTCTCATCACAAAGAAGATCACGTTGAACACCTCAGAAGAGTTTTTGAGAAATGTAGAGAGTTTGGTATCTCTTTGAATCCGAAGAAATCCATATTTGTTGTTGAAGAGGGGATTTTACTTGGACATGTCATTTCCAAAGTTGGGCTGGCTATAGACCCTAACAGAGTGAAAGCATTGTTGGAACTCCCTTTACCTTTGAATAAGAAAGGTCTACAATCATTCTTCGGGTAGATCAACTTTGTATGCAAGTTCATAGCAGACTTTGCACAAATTGTCAAGCCCATGATAGAGCTATTGAAGAAAGATGTAGAATTCAAATGGATAGATTTATGAAAGAAATCTTTCACCAGTATAAAGGAATAGATAGCCCAAGCACCTATCCTAGTAAATCCAGATTACTCTAGAGGTTTCATCCTGTATGTTGTAGGAGAACAAGAAAGTTACACTGTAGTCCTTACTCAGAAAGGGATAGACAATGAAGAGAGGCCCATAGCCTTTCTAAGTCAGACCATGCAGGAACATGAGGAAAAATACAACTTCATCAAAAAGCAAGTTTATGCAATCATGAAATCATTGAAAAATTTAAGCATTTCCTTTCATAGAGTAGGACTATTGTATACGTAGTTCACCTTGATGTCAAAAACTTCATCATACAAGGAGAGCTTGGTGAGAAAAGAGTTGGTTGGGTATCAAAGATACAAGAATACGATGTCGAGATTCACCCGACCAAGCTAGTGAGAGGTAGAGCATTATGTCAAGAACTCACCAAACAAGCCTCAATAGAGTATGTAGCTTGCCAAATGCAAGAACCAATTCTAGAAGATGATCAATCTCAAAATACAGACTGGGTCGATGACTTGATCAAATATTTTTAGACTAGAAAATGCCCAGTAAGTTTAAATGCTTCACAAAAAAGAAGGTACAAGATCCAAGCTTTGAAGTATACCTTACTACCTGAAGGACTGTACAAAAAAATCTGGATGGTGTATTACTTTGATGCATAAAATATGATCAAAAATAGAAGATTTTGGAGGAGTTTCATGGAGGTCCATCAGGTGGACATTACTCAGGAAGGACTACAACTTTGAAAATAATCAGAACCGATTGCTATTGGCCATCTATTTTTTAGATGCATTCAGAATAACTAGAAATTATGAAGAATGCCAGAGGTATGTTGGGAGAAATAGAAATGCTTCAATGCCTTTGAAACCTATTCAGGTTGAAGAACCTTTTCAAAAATGGGGCCTAGATTTCATCGGGGTGATAGAACCTAACTCATCTATTGGGCACAAATATATTCTGACCACCATTGATTACTTCACTAAGTGGGTTGAAGTAGTGCCTACTAAGAAAGTTGATCAGGAAGTTGTGATAGAATTCATTGAAAGCTTAATAACGAGGTTCGGTATCCCTGATGCATTGGTCATAGACAATGGCACATCCTTCATAGGTGCTAAAATGATTGATTTTTCTAGTAAATATGGGATCTATTTGAAGACTTCTTCAAATTATTATCCCCAAGGAAATGGTTTAGCTGAATCAATGAATAAAAACCTACTCCAGATTTTAAAGCAGACTCTGAAAGACAATAAGAGAAGCTGGCATTCTTTGATAAACCAGGCGTTATGGGTTGATAGGATCATGATCAAGAAATCCATCAACACCTCTCCTTACTCATTAGTCTATGGTAAGGAAGTTGTCCTCCCGATACACATAGAAATACCTGCTTTAAAATTACTCAATCAAACTAGCATGGAAGAAGCAGAACCGATGGAGAATAGGTTGATACAACTCCTACAACTAGAAGAATAGAAAGAACAAGCTTACAACCATTATCAAAAACACATGGGAGACATGAAGAAATGGTTTGATAAAAGGGCTACTCTCAAAAATTTTAAAGTAGGAGACTTGGTTCTAAGGTGGAATGAGAAAAAAGCAAAACCTAGGAACCATCAAAAGTTTGATGCTTTCTAGGAAGGACCTTTTGAGATAATTGAAGAAAAACAATATAATTCCTTCCAACTAAAAAATGAATAGGGTCAAGTACAACCTATCCCTATCAATGGCTTCCACCTGAAGCTGTACTTCAAGTAAGATAAAATTCCCCCCACTTGTATTATATGTAAATATGTTTTTTTTACTAAGTCACTCTTCAAGGAAAATGGTCATGATTTCATGACATTTTGGCATTTAGAGGCCACTTCAAGAAAAATGGTCGTGATTTCACGATATTTTGGCATTCAGAGGCCACTTCAAGGAAAATGGTCGTGATTTCATGATATTTTGGCATTCAACGGTGAAATTCAAATAATGACACCTTTTCACTTTTGGTGGGAAAGTTAGTTTTCTTGAAATTTTAAATGTGCTCTATTCAAAGTACAACCATGCAAAGTTATTGGCTCGATAGGAGGGTGATGCGAAGTTATTGGTCCAAAGGAGATGGTGATGCATAGCGGTTGGTTTCAAGAGGGTGGCACATGAAACAAGACACCTAGTAATGTTCAAAACTATTCGTAGTACGTGCACCACCAACCATAATTATTGCATGGCACCTTAATGCATGCATGCACATTTATTTACATCATGGAAGCTCTTTTCTTGCACCTCTATTTTCTAAAATTCTCCTACAGTAAATTCCTCAAATTCTCTCAGAATTTCTGATTTTTTCTCGAAGCACTTCCAAAATTTTTTGCGTGATGAAATCACGACAAGCAACCATGGTAGGATCTTCTTTAGTCACTATAAAGATGCACAAAGTAAGAGAAAAGAAAGGAGGTTTTATAGACCCAGATGCCTACATAACTGATACAATCATCACCTAGAAAAATCTAGAGAAAATTTAAAAAATGTGGAGGCTAGAGTAGCAAAAGGCATCACCCCATCGACTCCAAGTACTTTTCCTTTCCACTCTTTACTTTCATGGTATGTATGCACTCTTGTCCATCCCTACCCTGAGCTAATCAGAGCCATGGTGATGTTTTATGATGTAAAGCATAGGATAGTTAGGAATTCTAGGGGTGAAGTCATGTTTACCCTAGATCTCGATACAGTTAGGTATGTCTTCAGTAGAGGCTAAAAATCCATTGTAAATCCAATACTACTTGAACCAGTTGCACAGGCCAAATATTATACCCCCACCCTTAATATTAAGTTGTTTCTGCAAACACACTTGTCAGAACCCCCTCCCGATGGAGCTCTGCTAGAAACACCCATTCCTTTGTCAAAATTCAAAAGTAAAGAATTGTTCTCCATGTTAGCTATGGTGGTGGGGTTAGAGTCAGATGCACAAGTGTATGGGTGGCAGATTGTAGTAGCACAATGTATTTCAAACCCTAAGTTCTATGATGCTACCATCGTAGATAAGAATACAGTGCCAATTTACTTTGATTGGCCAGCATATCTATCTCAGCAAATACATGCAGGCTTGTCCAAAATACAGAGGGGTTCTCAAGAGGCTTTTACGTTTTCTTCTTATCTAGTATGGATTTTCTTCTACTTTCAATCGAAAAAACTCCCTTTCATTCCTACAATCTAGAAATATAAAGAAGGAAAACATTTACCTGTATATGAATGGACAATGATGCTCTCAAAGGTTGAATCATACTACTATTTTAACATGGAATTCCTAGGCCCTACTTTGTAGATTATGTATGGTGAAGTACATAGACTTCCCTAGAAAGTGCGAGACACTTTACAACACCCTCATGTAGAAGAAGGGGATTGGTTCATTTTAACACAAGGGGTGGTCATCAGACTATATGGTTTCATGGGGAAACCTTTCTTACTCCCATATTATGTCACTGAATGATTGTTTGCCCTGGAGTATGTAAGGCAGACCGAATACATCAATAATAAGTTTGGCATAGGGATTGGTAAGACTGGTACATGCCTTATGCCCTTCCAATTTGAAGGGGTCATTGTATCTAGCAAAGGAGACCATGAGTGAATCACTCGAGCCCTAAAGGACCTAAAGTTAGTTGAGTTGCCGTAGAGATGGAAATATGACCCCCTTAACAGGTTTGTAGAAAGGTAGGCTTCTCTCAACAAAACCCCCTTCAAACAATTTCACTCATCTAAAAGGGAAATCGACAAACAAGGCAGAAATAATGAAGAAGATGAAGCCCTAGAATGGCATGTAGAGCAGATGCAACCATTGGCCCCATGGCATGATTTCTATGAACATGTGACATATTGGAACCCCAAGGAAAATCCAAGTCATGTGTTAGAAGAAAAAGTTATAAAGAGAATGCAGAAGAAGGGAGATGACTGGACATCAGCAAAAATCATGGCTTGGTGGATGATGAGGATGCAAACTGAAATGACCTCTAAGTGGGGACTAAAAGTTGATCATGAATTCTCCACCCGGTATGACAAGTATCAAGCTACATGGTTCGAGACTCTTGCAGACAAGGTTCCACCAGGCGTCAATGGCATCAAGATTAAGCCTACCACTAAAAAGGGATAAACCAACCAAGGAAAAGGAAAGGGAATTGCTATTGAGCAACCAAAAATTCCAAAGAAAGTGGCTCGTAAATTCATTCCCCCTCTACATCCGACATAGAGTCTGATGACGATCATCTTCTCATCTCCAGGAAGAGGAGATCAGAATCGATAGTAGTAGGGAAGTAGAAGAAGAGACAAGAAAAAATAGATGAAGACTCTACAATAGGGGACAAACAAGAAAATGAAGTACAATAAGAAGAAAATGTAGAAGAAAATATAGAAGGGAATGTAGAAGAGAATATAGAAGGAAATGTAGAACATCCCCCTGAACATCATGATGTCAACACCCAAGAGTTAAATAAATCAGTCGAAGAAATGGCTCCCACAGAAGGGTCAACTCCTGCCAAAGGGGCAACTCTTGCTAAAGGACCAACTCCTGAAGAGAAATCAGTTCCTACCAAAGGGACAACTCCTGCTGAAGGATCAACCCCTACTAAGGAGCCACCAAGTACTAAAGGTATAAAATCGTAGAAGCTATCAGAACTACCAGGTATGATTTCTATCGATCTTACTTCATCCTCTTCTCAATCCCAAAGAAACCCCCTTCCCATCATGGTTATGCATAAGGGGTAGTACCGAAAAAGTATTTATCAAATCATGGCGAATCAACGTGAAAATTATATAAACTATGGGGCGAATTTTTCAAATTTTTGAAGAAATTTTTTCAAAACATGGCAATTTTTTTTCAACTACAAGTATCAACAAAATTATCAGAAGGCGAATGGCAGAAGGCGACTGACAGAATACGACTGATAGAAGGTTACTGATATAAGGTGACTGACAGAAGGCGACTGGAAGAAGGCAACAGATAAAATGTGACTAGAACAAGGTGACTAGTAGAAGGCAACTGACACAAGGTGACTAGCAGAAGGTGACTGACATAAGGCGACTGGCAGAAGGCGACTGACACAATGTGACTGATACAAGGCGACTAATAGAAGGTGACTGATAGAAGGCAACTGGCAGAAGGTGACTGGTAGAAGGTGATTGACACAAGGTGACTGGTAGAAGGCGACTAGCAGAAGGCGACTGGCCGAAGGCGATTGACACAAGCCAACTATCACAAGGTGACTGGCAAAAAGGTGACTAGCAGAAGGCATCTGACACAAGGGGACTACCACAAGGTGACTGGTAGAAGACAACAGGCAGAAGGCAATTGGTAGAAGGCGATTGGTAGAAGGCAACTAACACAAGGCATCTAGTAGAAGATGATTGGCAGAAGGTGACTAACAGAAGGCGATTGGCACATGGCGACTGACAAATGGTGAGTGGCACACGGCGACTGGCAGATGGCTAGTGGTACTAGGTGACTGGTAGAAGGTGAGTGGCACATGGCGACTCATAGATGGTGAGTGGCACAAAGCGACTAATAGATGGCGAGTGGCACAAGGCGACTGATAGATGGCGAGTGGCGCAAGGTGACTGATAGATGGTGAGTGGCACAAGGTGACTACCATAACTATAAATAATATGGCACCACGTGTCCTCCCTTCTGCCACGTGTCATTCATGCATTAACTCTTGCCATGCAAAAAATCTATAAATTCATTTGTAGGGTCATTTGCAGCTTTTTCCAAAGCAACTTTAAAACCTTTTTCCAGCATTTTCAGGGCGTTTTCCACAATAGTTTTAAAGCATTTCCAAGCAATTTTAGTGCATTTTGGCAGTATTTTTAGAGCATTTTGGTAGCGTTTTGGCATCATTTTTATAAGGTTTTGCCAATGTTTTCATGCTTTTTAGAGATGGCTAGTTGTTCCTCCCCTCTTCCATCCAAAGTTCATTTCAAGTACACCTTCTACCCCAATCTCAAGAGCATTTTCAACACTTCTGATAGAAATTCCCAGTGGATTTACACTGCTGGACTTTGTGGTGTGTTGAAGATGCCTTAGTTGAACATGAACGTTCGGTTGATTCAATAAATCATTTCTTATTACAACCATGATGTGTGCACTATTTCGATCCGTGTGGATAACAACGAAATTGTTTTTTTGGTTAAACCCTCTGATGTGCAGTGACTAATAGAGCTGTCATTTTTGGATGGTGTACTGGTGAACAACCAGTACGCCTTAACCGACGATGATAAATCCACCTTAGGAAACCTTTACGTTGTTCATCCTGACAATCTGGAAGGTATAATTTGAAAATTTATTTTTCATTTAACATTAAATATTGTTCTGCTATAGTTTCATTTCTCTAAAAATGTTCTCCTTGTTTTATTTTTTGTTTTCTAATAATGTTTTTTTTTTTCAGTCAATTCTTCCAAGTCCAAAAGAGGCTTAAACATTTCGAATGTTTGAGATAAGTTTCTATATGCTTGCATTGATTTTTTTCAAGCAAGGCTTATTCTACAGGGGCGACCTATAGAAATACCTTTTTGGGCACTTTATTTATTGTTTTTTTGTATTGATGGTGGTAAATTTAACTGGTGCACGCACATTTTCAACCGCCTGAAGCACGACCTTTTGAGTGCCCAAAAAATTCAAGCATTTGCTTACACAGTGACTACCAACAATTTTATTCTTTGTTTATTTCAGGAAGCTTATTTCAACCTTCAATAGAGCAGTCCTCCCACTGCATTGCACCCCAATTTGTTGTCTATTGGCATGTCTTATGGTGAGATACAGGTAAAAATATTTTTTGAAATATCTTTATTTTATTTTTTTAATTTTAACTTTTTATTCTCTAATTTTGTTTTGAAAATAGAAAAGAGCATCTTAGTCTTCAAGTAAGAGGGATGCCGCATTTAGGATTCTGGAAGTATCTACTGATTCTGACACACAATCACAGTCATCACCAATGACTCCCAACAAATGTGTGAGGTCTAATGATGGTCAGATTCAGCATACACCTACGGTATCTTTTACTAGAGAAACAGTTACAGTCAGCGTACAAGAGGTTACCTCCAACCCACAAGGTAACCTTACTCTGCATTGTTCAAAAATGCTTTTTTAAATGATTTACTTTTTTGAATTAAAATTATGTTTTTTTAATGTATTTTACGTATTTTTCAGACAAAGAGAAAATGGTTGAAACATCAATGGCTGCAGAGTCTGAGTTAGGTATGTATATTTTGAATAAATATTTTTTAATGCTATTATTATTTACAAATGATTTATTTTATGTTCTTGTGTGAAATTTAACAGAGGGACCTCGTAGATTCAAAAGGCTAAAAAAAAGTATGGCTCCACCATCTAACCCTCCAGGACCACAGCCAAAACCACAGCCACAGCAGGTTCAGGTCCACCCAAAGTAAGTTCAGGTCCATCCACTTTAGGTTCCACCTACGAGGAACCAATCACGCATGTATGGTAAAACGTTCCTCACACCGCCACCTCACAATGCAAGAAGTGCTACAGAGACACAAAATGTGTCATCATCTAATATTTCTATTGTACCGATATTAACCTTGGAGAATTTTTCAAATGTTGAGAGTGCATCTCAAATGCCCTCGGGAACTCTTGATTGTGACTTTCTTTATTAGGGTATGAATCCTAAAAAATTTCCTTTAAATGCAAGTGATATTCTTGAGGATGAAGAGGGCATTGATGGAGAAGAAGATGATGTCAATATAGATGTCACCGAAGTTTCCCCCTCTGCTGTACAGAAAGTCACCGCCCGTACTGTTACAGAAGATGATATCCTAAACATTTTTGAAAATGTGTTATTAGTCGATGCATGTAAAGTTGTAGTTCATAATACTCTTCTTTTGAATATTGATAAATTAAAGGAATAGGAATATCGGGCCAAGGTTTTGATTAAAGCCACGAATTGCCAATATAAGAATTTTTAAAAAAGAACAGAGTTGTTTCTCAAGATGGATAATGAGCCCCAAAAGCTTGATTCCTTGCTACATAAAGCTGAATCTGGCACTATGGAGGCTGAGTCTACACATAGAGATGAAATTCTTGTCGTTGTTATGAATTGTTTGGAAAACCTCAATGCAAAAGCCCAAGCATATTTTAATGAATGGGCACTTTGATTAGAACAAAGTAGCAGTTGCAGAAATAACATGACTTACAGCTGATGTAAGTTCTACATCTAACTAAAAAATATTTTTTTTGTTAAATATGTTTTGTTTATAAATATTAACCTTTTTTTATTTTTATTTTGTCGTCTAATTTTCAGCACCTAAAGCAACAAGTCAGTGCCATGAAGGTTTTGATCAAGACTGCCAAAATTAGCATTAATAATGTTATTGAATTGAAGAAGAGGTTACAACATACGGTTAGAGAAAATAATTACCTAAAGAAGGTTATCAAAGATGGGGGCTTGGATGTCGAGGCTAAACTGAAAGAAAAGGAGAAGGAGTTGAATGCACCTTTCAAAGAAGATCCAACAAAGGAAGAGAGTGCCTTGTTATCGGGGATCAACACTACAGTAGAAATTTTGGTTAGGGCTAGGGCATTAGAAGAAAAGGATATTGAGGTAGATGTGGGTGGACCTTTAGGAAACATTGAAAAACAATAGATCTTTGTTGTGTTGGATTTCAAGTGAAACAAAACTCTTTATATCTTTATATTTTTATAAATATTTAAGACTAGTATTTTTTTGAAAATTGAAATCAATGTTAGAGGAAATTTCTGAAAAAATTCATATTATCATTTTGAAATTTTGTTTTTAATTATTGTTATGTTTTAATTTTAAGCGGAATAAATAATGTTTGATATGTTTTTTTTGATATGTTTGATATCCTTTTTGAGAATTGAAATCAATGAATGAGACTATTGTCAAAAATCAATGAATGAGACTATTGTCAAAAAATGTTTTATCTATTGGAAATTTTGTTTTCAATGTTGTTATGTTAAGATTATATGTGTTGATGTATTAAGTAATTTGAAGTGGAAGAAATAATGTTTGATATGTTTTGTAAATTGCAAATGAATGGTATCATTTTTTAGAATTGAAACAATGAATGAGACTATTTCTAAAAAATATGTTATCTATTTGCAATTTTGTTTTGAATGTTGCTATATTATAATTATGTGTTGATGCATTAAGTAATTTTAAGTGGAAGAAATACTGTTTGATATGTTTTGTAAATTGCAAATGAATGGTATCATTTTTTAGAATTGAAACAATGAATGAGACTATTTCTAAAAAATATGTTATCTATTTGCAATTTTGTTTTGAATGTTGCTATGTTATGATTATGTGTTGATGCATTAAGTAATTTTAAGTGGAAGAAATATTGTTTGATATGTTTTGTAAATTGCAAATGAATGGTATCATTTTTTAGAATTGAAACAATGAATGAGACTATTTTCAAAAAATGTGTTATCTATTGGAAATTTTAAGTGGAAGAAATAATGTTTGGTATGTATTGTAAATAATGAATGAATGGTATCTTCTTTAAATATTGAATTCAATGAAAGAGAGTATGTTTTGATTATTTATGATGATGTAAAAGTTTGTTGTTCTTAATTTGAAGTGGAAGAAATAATGTTTTATATGTGTTATCTTTTTAAAACTTTGTTTTGAATGTTGTTATGTTTTGATTGTTTGTGTTGATATATTAAGTAATATTGAATTATGTGAATGCAATAAGATGTTCTTTTATGTTATATGAATTAATTTGAAATGTCAGAAAAATACAGCATAGGCAATTACTTTCACGAATAACAAATATTACAAGAAAAATAATGTAACATGTGAAATCAAATCAAATGATAGTATCTTTTCATTCAGATATGTGAAATTAAATCAAATAATAACATGTGAACTCAAATTAAATAAAATGAAAACATCCTTTCATTCTAATATTTGAAATCAAATCAAATGATAATATGTGAAATCAAATCAAATAATAACATGTGAACTCAAATCAAAACAAATGATAACATCCTTTCATTCTGATATGTGAAATAAAAACAAATGATAGCATCCTTTCATTTTGATATGTGAAATCAAATCAAATGATAGCATCCTTTCATTCGGATATGTGAAATTAAATCAAATAATAACATGTGAACTCAAATTAAATCAAATGAAAACATCCTTTCATTCTGATATGTGAAATCAAATCAAGTGATAGCTTCCTCTCATTCTGATATGTGAAATCAAATCAAATGATAATATGTGAAATAAAATCAAATGAATGCATCCTTGCATCATAATTTTGGAAGCTGGAACAAACTCTTTTCAAATTGTACAAAATATTCTGCACTCATTCCCAAAATTTTTG
This sequence comes from Wollemia nobilis, assembly GCA_028583015.1. Lineage (NCBI taxonomy): Eukaryota > Viridiplantae > Streptophyta > Pinopsida > Araucariales > Araucariaceae > Wollemia > Wollemia nobilis. The sequence goes on along the minus strand of JAQPPZ010001679.1, from coordinate 1,923,791 downwards.
TTGTCACAATCTGACCATTGTTACCATCATCCTCATCATTATCAATATTCGTTACACCTATTCTCTCTGCCAAAGAAATCCAATGTGACAATGCTCTTTTGTAAGGAAACTCCTCCACCTCATAGGCCAACACATATACTCTCAAGAAATTCTCCAAATTTTTGTCCAACCTATTTCAAAATTTAAATTTTAGATATGAAAGTGCACTAAACACCCTTTCATCTTCCATGGATCCCAAAATCATCATTTGACATAATTCATATAAATAAAAATATTCACTCATAGTATGTTTTAAGACAGTACTTGGTTGTAATATTCTCCACAAGCGTGAAATAGAACCTGCTTCATGACGCTTAGAGAGTTGTGAAACTTGAGCAGACATTGTTGTTCCAAAATAGTTGGATTTTTTTGTCAAAATATCTTAACACTTTAAATAAAATGGCCAGCAAGTCTACCCATGCATTTGAGGAACAAAGAATTTATAATCTAGTATTCATTACAAGGATCCCAAAACATTGGATTTACCACACCCATAGCCTCTAGCAATTCATCTCTTTGAAAACGGTCTCTGATTTCTTTTGCCAATGATTCTGCTATTTGTTTTAGTTTAAGTTTTGTATCGTCCACAACCACATGAAATCTATTGTAGGTTATGGACATTTGCTCAACTTCATTTGTAGTTATATCCAATCGCACACCATAACAATATAAAGGTATTTCATTTTCACAGACATTAATACACAGATGATCGTTAATATTGAACTTCAAAAAGCACCGAGGACTATTCACACTTGTTAATGCTCTCCAACTCTCAAACAAGGGATCCATAAAATTTTGACCAAATGCATACATCATATCAATATGCATGTAAATTTGTATTCTTGCCCTGATAAAATCCACAATATAAATCAATCTTTCTTGTGCAATTTTGATCAAAGTATTCATTTTTTCCAAAATTGGAAGAATTCCACACAATGTGAGAAGAGTTTTAAAGTCACTCATTCAAAAAAGTAAATCTTTAGCCTTATCAACCACCCTACGATTTGCATACATAAACCCTATCAAGAATTGATATTCTTTGAAAACTCTTGATGTCGGTAGATACATCGAAATCCACCTAGTATCCACATTTTTCAATAATTTTTTACCTTCGATAACTCCTAGTGCAAACTGTTGAAACTCTGAAAATATTTTTGGACTACGTGAAAAATATTCATGAATTTCACGGACAAGCTCTTCCACTCTGGAAATATTTGTAAATGTATCCACAATTTTGTATGCAAGATTCATTTTGTGAGCCATGCAATGAATAGGGATCAAATATGGGGCAACCGATGTTTTTAGTCTAACACAAATACCATTCTTATGTCCTTGCATTGTAGCAGCACCATCAGCTCCTACACATATTAACTTAGTGGCTATTTCAATTTTATTCATTCCTACTTCTTCTTTTAAACTAGTTACAACAACATTGTAAATGTTTTCTGCATTACAATTTTCCACCATTTTGCATATTCCTAGTAAATGATGTTGCCTTGAATGATTTTCCAATGTGTAAACATGCATGCAAATCCAAGATGTATTCTCAACTGCAAACACCTCATAAATTGAAAGTGAAATGAATTTTGCCTTTTTTACTTTCTCTCTGAGGTCATTCTGCTCAACCAATGATAGACATTTTTCTATTTCCCAACCACTTCGATCTGACCAAGAGCGTTGGGTAAGTTCTGCACATTAGCTAGTCAAAATAGAGATTTATAATCTATGAAATCAAACATAAGTCTACCCTTCTTAAGAATAGAAAATACAACAAAAAACTACAAACTTTTTGAAGTTAAAGTTAACTTATTCATTTTTTGAAATTGGGCTTGAATCGTTGCACCTTTCTCAGCCAATGTTTGCTTTTGTTTCATTTCTTTATCATATTCTTCCGCATATCTCATATGTGCGCACTCTGATGCATCCTTCCACCTATAAGTTTTTTGTGTTGCTCGATCACCTTCTTTTGTTTTGATATAAACCTTTCCACAATTTTTTTCTACTATATCTTTCTTAAGTTGCAATCTATGCTCCTTTTCATGTTTCCAACTGTAAATTACGCATCTTAATTTTGTTATATCATCACTACTATTCTCTGGTAGCACTGGCTCAATAAATGGAAATTATGATATCTAATCAGGCTGAAATGATATGTTAATTTTCCACCTAGATAACCTTGCACATTTATTTTTTTAGATGAAGATTCTCTAGAAGTAGGGACTGCATAAAAACTATTAGTTTCTTTTCCACTTGACGTGTTAGATTCAGGAATATCTTCATGTTGTTGTTCGATTTATTGAGATTATCTTCATGTGTGGATTGTTGATTATCATGGATATATGAAAGTGGAGGAATACTAGGGTTAACAGTGTTTTTTGTAGAGATAATTCTAGTGTCAATAGTAGATTCATTATCACTATGGCATTTAAAAGCATACTAGTATTTTCTATAGATAAAAGTGAACAAAGCCATCAACCAAAAAACACACTTCTTTATGAATTGAGGAAATTATATTTAAAATTAACAAAGTAAAAAAATTAACTAGTGAGTAAAGGTGTTCATACCTTCATTTTGTGCAGATGTTGATGGCAGACTGGGTTTTGAAATATTAGGAAAGTATTTGAGGATACTCCTTTTATTGGAAGACTCTCCTCCCTTCTTTCCATTGCCTGTAGTTGACATTTTTACCTATATGAACAAAAGAATAACATGAACAAAGAACATCATTTTTAAATATGAAAATAACAGGTATAAAAGAGAACTACTACTAGAGACAACAGAATATGTGACTGTCCCATGAATATTGTTCGTAGACAGAATAAACCTCCTTATTGAGTGTCCATTAATAAAATGAAAAATGAAATTTAATGGTAAAAGAAGCATACGGATAAATTGAGTCACCTTCTATCAGTCACCTTCTATCAGTCGCTTTATATCGGTCGCATTCTACCAGTTACCTTCTTCCAGTCGTATTCTACCAGTCACCTACTATCAGTCACCTTCTGTCAGTCACCTTCTGACAGTCATCTTCTGTTAGTTGCCTCCTATTAGTCGCCTTCTTCCAGTCACCTTATGCCAGTCGCCTTCACTCAGTCGCCTTCAGTCAGTCGCCTTCTAGCAGTCACCTTCTTCCAGTCGCCTTCTATCAGTCACCAAGCCAGCCGCCTTCTGCCAATCGCCTTCTATCAGTCACCTTCTATAAGTCACCTTCTGCCAGTCACCTTCTGCCAGTCGCCTTTTGTCGGTCACTTTTTTCCAGTCACCTTCTATCAGTCGCCTTTTTCCAGTCGCCTTCTATCATTCGCCTTCTGCCAGTCGCATTTTTTTAGTCGCCTTCTGCCAATCGCCTTTTGCTAGTCACCTTCTGGCAGTCGTGGACTTTGGTTTTGTTAGTACTCTGCTTTGTATCGCTCGCTATCCAAAAAAAATATTGTAATTGTATGGGAGTTGTTGTTAGGGTTAGCTATATATAATGGGGTACAAGGGGCGATTTGGATGGGATATTTCTTATTTTAAATAAATTTTGGGCAAAAATTGGGTGGGAAACCTTATGACAACTGGGCAAATTTACCCTAAAAAAAGTTAGATCCCAAAATTTTTGGGCAAACAAGCCGATCTCTATTGTCCCAAAAATCATAAAATTGACATTTTGGAAATCTGAAAATTCTCGCTAAATTGCGAAATTTGCCACTAAACAAAACCCTGATTCCCATTCTGTAGATGAAGATGATGTTTCCTCTCCCTCAAATCAGTAAGCTCCATTGTCGCCACCATCAACCCAATCCAACCCAAAAGTATCCTTAGTTTCTCCCACTAAACCACTCATAGGACCATCAAATGTGGATTCCATGATAGTCATCATTTCTTTCCTTCATGCAGTTAATTTTCCTAACCTACAATCCATCCTAACTTTCTCTTCTAAAAGTCACCCCACCATCTCCAAGCTAAAAAAGATGAAGAAAGATAACTAGAAATCCTCAAACTAGTGGAAGTCTCATTGCGTGCAAGTTTCTAAGAACATAGCTCGTACTAAAGATGGAATAGCTTTGGATCCCATCAGTATGCAGTGTTCAAAAATGAATATGATGCCCTTAGTATAGAAGCTAGAAGGAGAAATGACTCTAGAATATTACCAAGCTGAAATGATCACTGAAGACATCACTCAACTACCTATGGAAGATGAATGGGGAAAGGCCTAAGCCCACATGAGGACCATATACTTAAATATTGAATATTACAAAGAGAAATATCTCAAAGCTGAAAAGGTAAGAAAACGTTTGGAGAAGGCCCTGAGTGAGCAAAAAACCATTGAAAAGGCTCTAAAGAATGAGGTGAAGAAGTGGGAAGAAAAATTCGATGAAGTAGCACCATATAAGGAAGAAGCAAAGAAGGTTTTTGAACAAATCCAAGCTTTGAATAAACAAGTGGAGGACCTATAGAAACAGATCCAAGAAGGTGCTGACAAAACTAGTGGGTTTTCCAAGGAAAAGGTCAAGGTAGTCAGAAAGGAGATGTTCGGTGACATCCAAAAAATAAGCTTGAAGGTAAGGCCTACATTATTATACCTGGCCAAGATTAAAGAAATATTGGGCTGGTTGGAGGAAAATTTCACTAAATTCGTCACCTTCTTGCAAGCAAGACTATCTGTAGCAACAAAGATTCAAGTTCTAGCAGAAAGCACACAGGGAAAGGTTGGAAACAGAGCCCAAAATGAAACATGGTCCCAAGCCAAAATAGTTGCTAGGAGTTTCTTTAGAAGGCACAAACTTGTGATAGAAAGTGCCAAAATAATTCAAGAACTCCAAGCAAAAGCTAAGGGTATTTTAAAACATTTGAGCATAGCAAAAAATTATGGCCTACCAAGCTTCTGGGATAACAATTCAAATATCTTGGAGGAAGATGGGCTTAAAGCTTCTTGGAAAACTTTTATAGAAGATGAATTAGAAATAGATAGTTGGGAAGAGCCAATCCAAGAAGATCAAATATTTAGCATGGCTCAATATCTTACCCAGATCAGCTCCTACCTGCATGAGTTGTACATGAGGTCAAAAGTTTTATCCTATGACAAAGTGGAAGAGTTAGAGTATTTATATCTAACGTTCATGGAGACTTTTGATCCAGATGAAGAGACTTGGAATAAAGCATATGCCACTTATAATGAAGTTGTTCAAAAGGTAGATAAACATAAGAAGACTATAAAAGCCTCAATGAGTGGTAAAGCAGAAATGGAAGCAGGGAAATTGACTTAAGAAGACATCCCTAAAGAGTAGCTGCATTAAAGAAGAAACACAATTTTACTCCTTTTATCTCCCTTTTCTTTCTTTTGTTCTTTTTACTTTGTTCCCTAATGGATAAAGGCTTTGGATTCTAACATTTAGCTAGTAGAATTTCCTAGGAGGCACCAATAATGTAGGTCAAAATGACTACACCAAGGGAAGAGAGGATATTTCTTCTCAAAATTTTGCTAAGTATGGAAAATAGTCATGATTTCATGATCGGTCAGGTTTTCGTTGGTCAAGAAGCAAAAAGGAGCCAAGTATGGGAAAAAGAAATGATTTTGCGATCGGTCAGGTTTTTGCTAGTCGAGAAGTAGAAAGGAGCCAAGTCTAGAAAATAGTCATGATTTCACGATCGATCAGGTTTTCACTGGTCGATAAGCAAAAAGGAGCCAAGTCTAGAAAAAAATCATGATTTTGTGATTGATCAGGTTTTTGTTGGTCGAGAAGCAGAAAGGAGCTAAGTCTGGGAAAAAATCACGATTTCATGATCGATCAGGTTTTCATTGGTCAATAATAAAAATGGAGCCAAGTCTAGGAAAAAGTCACGATTTCATGATCGATCAAGTTTTTGATAGCCGAGAAGTATAAAGGAGCCAAGTCTAGAAAAAGGTTGTGATTTCACGATCGGTCAGGTTTTTACTGGCCGAGAAGCAGAAAGGAGCCAAGTCTAGGAAAAAGTCACAATTTTGCGATCGATCAGGTTTTCACTAGCCGAGAAGCAAAAAGGAGCTAAGTCTAGGAAAAAGTCATGATTTTGCGATCGATCATATTTTCGTTGGTCGAAAGCCGAGAGGAGACTAAGGTCGAAAAATAATCATGATTTCGCGATCGATCAGGTTTTCGTTGGCCGAAATCAAGAAGCCAAAAAAGAAACAAGTGGAAAACAATTGAGCCATGACGTCTCCAAAAGGATCGAGGCAGATATGCGGTAACAAGAAGATCTCAATCATTTGTTGTTGAAGACCCCATGCTCTTTTAACTACCAATTTACCAAAATGAGCCTACGAGCATATTGTTGTAACAAATTTTAGTTTTTCTATTATTAAAATATATATATATATATATATATAGGATGAGCAACCCTAACTAAGGGTCGGCTCTTGGATGTTTACAAGGCAATGTATACAGATTCCTGAAAGTAATAATATACTCTTCGCTCTAGCTTCTGGCTCAATGGTGCTAAGTCTTGTATGTATGAATGTTGAACTCTATATAAATTGTGTTGGATGTTACTCGCTTTAATTTTATTTCTGGATTTTTGCAGTTCATGTTCTACAAATTTAGAATTTAACAATTCTAGTTGGTTAATGGTAGTTTTAAATTTACACCAAAGAATTAGTCGTTGATTATTTGAGGGTTTAAATATTGCTTATCTGCAAAAAATTGTATGTGTTTCCTTGTTGTTGTCTAACTTGTACCATTTAAAGATCCTAGCAATAGCTATATTTCCCTTTCTTTATGCACTTTACTCTATCTCATTTTCCTATAACAAAGCAAGGAACCAACCTTCTTTGGAGATTGAACCATGTAATCTCTATGTTAAACCCGATCATTCAATGTTGGAAAAGTCTTGGGTGTAAACATAACCAAAGGCAGATTTTGCACCAATAGGATAGAGATGATACAACGGTCTAGAAGTCTGAATCTAAGTTTGGAAGCATTATGGAGGGTGACAATCTACAACTATATCCTTGAATAAGGGACAAAGGCAGAGGCTAGAAATACTCTGGTCGACTCCCCCCACTAAAATAGTTTATTGAGGCGAACTTCATACTAAAAGACATTAATGACTCATCAAAATGTTTGCTCCAAATGGTCCTGGAAAATATGGAAGAAGCAAAAAATCATGTCAAGGACCTGAAAAGGAGGATCTTAATGCTCAAGGTCTACCAGGAAACACTAGACATCAAAGGGAAGGTTTATCCCACAGATAGTTTTTGGTCTTTTTTGGTTTAAGCTTTGTTTGGGTCTGTTGATTGTTCGTTGTCTATTATATTTTTTTGTAATCTTAAATGATCTTGAAGTCAAAAATATTAGATAGTATAGATATTTTTTTATCTATTTATTTAAGGTCTAGAACTATTTTTAGAGCGTAAATGTTATTCTTTGATGTTGAATATAAAAGGTTCAGGGTTCCTTTCAAACCCCTTCTACCTTAATAAAAAAATATTCATATGTTATCCCACAAGTATTTTTTCCATTTACATAGGGCAAATTCTATGTTATAGGAAATTTCTCAATAAGAGAGAATCTTGGAGAGCACTGGAGATAAATAAAGGTGGGTATTAATGTTCAAGTTTTTACCAATTATTTTTTAGTCTTGGTATTTGTAAGTTTTATATTTTGATGATCATAGCACTTTGAGGAGGAATTAAATGAGGAAAGAAAATATGTTGACCAAACCAACAAGACTTATGACACAAGATTATATGTCTAACGTGTCTCACAAATACCTACAGAAGACCAATGAAGCCCATGATTCCAAGGTCATCAATGTAGCAATGTGATAGGATGCACGGGTAAAGACCGTCAATAAATTTGATGGTAGGTACAATAATAAGATGAAGCAACCTATAGTGAACACCCAATAACTAGAAAAGAGATAGATTCTACAAGATATATTTATTTCTTGGAGTATCTTTGTAGTGATTCATTTCTCTTATTGTTTGTAAATCAAGGGTGTTACTAACAAACCTATTATATGGTGTCGTTTCTTTTACAATTATCAATTTAAATTGTATATCATTGTTGTTGCATGATTCAATGTGTTAGAAAATGTAAAATATTAATCCTATAGATAAACACATCAACATTGAATGACACCACTCATAACTTTAGAAATGAATTATAGATGATAAACGATGAAGATTTAGAAAATGTGTGATAACTAACTCAAATATAATGATTAATTACAATAGACTCCTAACCTTAAACTTGTTTGCAAGATTAATTAATTAGAAATAATAATTATAGGAAAAATTATTTTTCAAAGTAATAAAATTTTAAAGAATATCGAAGGGTTCAAGGCAAATATTTAGAAACAAGAAGTTTCACATCATAATCCAAGATTCAAATCCCATAAGCAAACCTTAGCATTTGCCCTAACGGGTTTGGGACAAATGTTGGAAAGTGAAGAGTTTCACATTGTAATCCAAATTTCTAATTCTATGAATAATAACTAATATTTTAGCCTAAGGGATTTAGGACAAATGGTAGGGAATGATACATCATAAGCTAAGGTTCTAATCCCATGGGTGAACTTTAACAAATTCTTTGAGTTCATTTCAAGAGTTGAGATAAGTTGTCTTCTATGGAGAAGGTTTAAGTTCAAGTCTAGACAAAAAATAAAGGTATTGTGTATGTGAATGTCTGTGCTTGATCCAATTGCGTTGGCTTAGTCTCATTACAAACAAAAATATGGTATCCCACTAATGTGTGTGTATGTGTATGTATATTGTAATATTTTATAATATGATCATTATATTTAAACACAATAGTCAAACTCAAAAGTTGGATGTGATTTTATTATCTATAATGTGGCCATCAAGGTAGTTACATCCTCATGTCTAATTTAGATTATGTAATATATAAATTTATCGTATTATAAAAAAAAATTATTCTTTTTCTTGGTATTTAACTTATCAATGTCAAGCAAAGAGTTTAAAGTGAAAGCCACCTAATGTGGAGTTGGTCAAGTTGAATTTTGATGGATCATCTAAAGGAGATCTAGGACCAACATGAGGAGGGGAGAAATAATTAGAAATAATAGAGGAAATATTTTGTTTCATCGCGCTTTCAATAGTGGATTTAAGACAAATAATGAAGTTGAAGCTTGGCCGACTTTGGAAGGGTTAAAAATATGCAAACAAATGAAATTGAACAAAGTATGGATGGCAGGTGATTCACTTATAGTAATAAATGCAATTTGAGGAAAGAAAAGGCTACATGGAACATACAAGAGATAACTGTGGAAATTCAAGACCTTGTTATAGAGTTTGCAAAAATCGGGTTACACATACATTAAGGGAATGAAACAAATGTGCAGATAGGCTAGCCAATAGAGGGGTTTTAATTGAGGATCGTGAACTTAAATTCTCTTTTTCTTGGTTAGAGGAAGTAGTAAGTTTAGTTGAAGCTGAAAAGAAAATGTTGATTGCATGAATAAAATAACGATTAAGATTTACTTTAATGTTCTCCATTGGTAATATTTGTTTTATTTTATAACATTAAAGTGCTTTCATATATATTATTTATTACAATTTTTGTGGCTGCTTCAGGAAGGAAACTAGCAATCCAAATCTAGTAAAACGGTCTATGATAGTACATTGTTTTGAAAATATTACTAAAATGTAATGCATAGATAGTAGAGGTGAAGTTTTAGTATTGTTGTTTTGAAAATATTACTCTACTAATATGTAATGCATAGAGGTGAAGTTTTGGTATTGTGAAGGTTGCTATAGGAAAATGTCAAGGATGCTAAACTTCATAAGCATGCAGAAAATTTAAAAAGTTCTAAAAACATAAAAATCAAGCATTTTATGTAAAATGATGCAGGTTTTTAGGTATAGCAACTCATTTGAGATGAGAATTGAATCTGATTGTAAACTCTCATGCTCTAAAAAAAAGAGTTATGATTTGTCAAGGATGGAGGGTCCGAGTACAACCCCTTGTTCTCCGAAAAAAAAAAAAAAAAACTTATCAATGTCAGGTGGTATATAGTTGTCGTTGAAATTGATAATAAGCATATCATTTGGAATGTCCTTAAAAAATTTATTACATTAAGAGACATCTACAGTTAAAGCTAGGAGATGGAGTTGGGTTACAATGGTTGTGTTTTTTATGATAAACACAAAATTTTAGTTGGCACATGTTTTAAATTGGTTATATGTTACTAAAAAAAATGGTTATATGGGTTAAAACATGTGGTACTTATATTACATTGGTTACTACTTAGTGGTATTTTTTTTACTTTGGTTAGTGTGAGGAACCAGGAATCCCTATGACGGACGCTCAAGGCTTAGAGCTGGGCATCCTCATCCCACCATGACCTCTCGTAAGGGGAAGAGCTAAGCTTATCATTAGGGAATTTAACACACAACCACACACATGCACCACAATTTGAACCTTGGACCTCCCGAAGAAGAGCCAAAGCCTGTTGAGTTGTCCCCTAAGACACTACATAGTGGTATTACAACAATGTTTAGTAATTTATGTTTGTATTGTTTAGTGAGATTTGAACTTGGGTCTCATCGTTTAGTAATTTATGTTTGTATTGTTTAGTGAGATTTGAACTTGGGTCTCATCCTTGTAATTGAGATATTTAATTGTTCAAGATCATGCCACATAAAGTATAGTTGATGTTTGTTTTTAATTTGTCAATTAACTTTAAAAAGAAAATTAGCAAGCTACTTTCAATCAACCTATTTGCTTAGGTTATAGATATATTTAATTTTATTTGACATATACTTTATATAACCGTTTAGTTTGTTTAAAATAAATTATTAGAGTTTAATTAAATTTAAAATTTTATTAATAATATTTACTTGTTACTTAAAATTTTTCATAGAAATCAATGAATCTAAATGTTTATAAGATTGTGAAAAGGGTCATGGTTCAATGTTTGAGACATATGGATGACTCAAGGTTCAAATTAATGCAACTAAATTGATATAAAAGAGAAAGAAAACCCCTTTCAAAACTCAATTTTAAAAACAATAATATTAATATTTGTTCATAAAATATAGCTATAGGATCGATTGACATAATTTTTTTTTAAAACAATAATAATAATATTTGTTCATAATGAATGCAAATGTTTATAAGATTATTAAAAGGAACCATGCTTCAAATGATTGAAACATATGGGTGACCAAGGTTCAAATTATTGTAACATATGAGTAACCAAGGTTCAAATCCCTAATATATCCTATAATATATATATATATATTTATTTATTTATTTATTTGCTTGATAAACTTTTAGTTTAGAAAAAAACTTGAGCCAGAAAATGTCATTCCATCCGGATATACCAATATTTAGAAGTTAACTATGAACCTCCGATTCAACAAGATCAAGCTCTACACCAATATTTAGAAGCCAACTCTGAACCTAACAAGATCAAGCTCCCATTATATAACCTAATATAACTAAATTGATAGAAAAAAAAAAAATTGAAATTCTATTTTAAAAATATATATATAATATCAGCTCATGTAGAGAAGTTGGAGAGCAAGTGGGTAGTTAAAACTCTCCAATTGAAATCAAGAGACTCAGGTTCAAATCTCTCCCCTCACATGTTGAGATATACTATGTACATAAAGAATTACAAATAAAAAATATATATATAATAATTATTAATAAAATCTAGCTATACATAGATCAACATAACCTTTAAGTTGGCTTATGTGATTACTTTCGAATAGTACTGTAACCTTTTGACTTTCACTCATGTTTCACCTAATCCCACTCCACTACGGTAAAAGCGGCAGTCCAGGTAAAAACAACAAAATTACCATTCAACAGTTAGGGCATGATTCAAACGTGAAACCGTGAACTAAAACCAACTCTTTTTCCATCTTCAACCCCCATCCCCCTTTTGTCGGACGTCAGTGGAGGAAAAATAAAAAAATAAAATCCCAAATCCCAACGTCGAAATCACGATATTTTTCACTTCTTGACTTCACAAGAGTTAACACACGTCAAAAACACTAAATTAACATGCAACAAATCACCGAAAGCCCCCCTCTTTTCGAAACTACTCCTGCCGAAATAATCAACAACAATAATGATATTAAGAAAAAAGAAACGAAGAGATAACAACAACCATCACAATAATAATGACGATCATGACAAAAAGAAAAAGAAACCCAGAAAATCCCATCGCCAACCCAGCTCAGAATTTTCCTTTCTGAAATGTCAAGCAGGCCATTCCATTACAGACGACGTGCCGCCCCCACACGCTCAGAATTTTCCACAAAGACGTCTATGTACATATGTGCGGTTGCGTATAAATCGACGTGCCCGACAATCTCCGTCAACTTCAGCCCTAATTACGACACGATTTCGGTACTTCCGTCTGCTATGGGACAAAAGGTGGTGGAAGGTGCAGCGAGATTTGTGCCGCTCAAATCTCCGTCACATGACGGAAATTTCTGAACGTGAGTTGGACGGGACCATTGTCCCAACCAAGTTGACTCGTTATGGCAACTGTTTTATTGTACGTACGCCACGTCACGAGGCGTAACTCCGGGTTTATCGTTGCTTTTGTCTGGTGTGTCAGAAGAGTTCGGATGCACGTCGTTTTCACAGATCGGACGGTCCACGATCAGTTCGTCCGTACGTGGGTGTACTTCCGTCAGTGACGGGGCCGGCGGAGAGTCTGTCGACGCGATTTTCGAGGCGCGTTAACTGTCGCGCTTTTTGGTGGGTGTTCGATGGCGTGACTTTTTATTGACTGGTGGGCCCGGCAACGAATTATTCGTTTGAAGAGGAGAGAGGGGGTGATGAGTAGGTTGATCGTTGGAACCGGTGAACGCGCCCACCGTTTTAACAACGGTTTCTGGTATTGAGAAACTACTTTTCCAAAGGTCGTCCGGTTCTGCGCCATAAAAGAGGCTTCGAGATGGTGGGATCGAACGGTCGTGATTTCGTCCGGTGTGATTCGAATAATTGTCCGGTGTAATATTTGTTTTCATTTGACTTACGGTATATTTGGATATTTATAATAATGATAAGAATATTTGGAACTTGTTGGAAAGAAGATATGATTGTTAGGTTAGTCACATGTCACGTCCACAAGACATGTGAACAACTAACGTCGTTATTGCAGAGTAGTCTATTGTGTAAGCAAATGGTACCTTTGTGACAGACTTTCGGATAAGTGTTTATTTTAACCCCTAAAAAAAATTATTATTTTTAATTAAAAGTATAATTTGTATGTGTTGGGATCTTTTAGCATGGGATTTTTTTCTCTTTTGCTTTTCCTTTAGGATTTCTTTGATTATTGGATTGGGTTCTCTTGTGGGCTACTTGGTGGAGTTAGAGTTGGCTTGGTTTTGTGATTTATTTTTTTAATTATTGGTTCTTTTTTTAGGCTTTAAAGTAGTGTTTTTAGGATTTGTGTTTTTATGATGTTCTTTTCATTATTTATTGGGAGGTTAGCAAACTTATTGGTTAAGATGATTGTATGTTCTTTAGTTGTTCTTTTGTTTAGGCAATTAGAAACTTTCAAGGGGTGTTTCCTCTAGTGCCGACACTAGAATCTAATATTTGCAATTCTTAGCTAGGTGACTATATTCATGACAAATCCTACACCTAAAAGGGGATGATCTCATAGTTTACATCTTGTTCTCAGGCATCCTCCCTAAACTACAGAGTAACTTTTTTTGACAAGGGTTGTCAAAGTCAATGAGAACATAAATTCTAGCGTAGATAATTTGTTCAAATTGGCTTGTACTATTATTTATCATATAAGATCCTAGAATATTACCTATCACCATGAAGATAGCTTGGTTCCAAAACTTAGATGGTAACCCAAAAAGTCTCACCCAGATTGGGGCTATTGAGGGTATTTCTTCTTCTGCCTTGAACTTGGTATGTCAGGGCTTCATGAAAAGCCCTACCCTACCTAAAAACCAAGGACCCCCTAGAAAACTTGTTCTCTATCCTCCTTATTAGCAAAAAGAACTAAGAAGTAACCATTGGAATAAGCAGAAATATTTAACTCACCTCTAGTTCTCCATTGTTTAGAAATCCACATCTTGAAAGCAAGGAAGGTTGGACGAAGACCAATAAATTGGCATATTAATCCTCTATGTTCCATAACGTCGATCCTACTCTAAAAGTTCGACATCTGTATTTGAACTATGGGAGAGTTGTCTGCTACTTTCATGCACCTCAAGGTTGTTTTCCTAAGGTTTATTATGGGCATTCTCAAATGTCTATGAGGAGTCCTAGTGTTATTAACTGTATTTGTTTGAGGTTGTCCTCTGAAGGCATCTTAGAAGGTCATTTTTGGCAATGTTTCACTAGATTCTCTTCCCATATTAGGGATCAATTCCTTTTCCTTGCTATGACCAACAATATTAGCCCCTCCTTGATTACTTTCCAACAATCCAAGTTTGTTCTCTTGTTGAGGCATTTCTATTTGTTGCAATACAATCCTAGCTTCTTGTTTTAAAGTTGGTTCTCTCCCTCTTATGCATCTGCATCATTGGTTCTACCTTTGTTTGGGATTGGCTGCTATGAACTAGAAAAAAATCATATTTCTCTTCATGTAGTGGGATATGAACACTAGCTTGTAGTATTTGTTCCATCTACATGTGCTCATTATTTTTTTGGTCCTTAGAGTCCACATCCTCTATTTTTTTTTATTACATAGGAGAGTTGGTAGCAACCACTATTTTTAGTAACTGGCCAGTGCAGGGTTCAAACCACAAGGACTGCATCCAACAAACCTATCTGTCTCGTTAAGGTTAACCAGCGTGAGATGGGGGTCATCGTTGCTCGGGGTTCGTATCGTCATCGTCAGTCTGGCGCGCACTCAGAGGATTCAGAACAAACTACTACCTTTGCTTACAGGTACCACCAAGGTTTGAACCCAGGTGAGTCCACATCCTCTATCTTATTTTATATATTGGTCTTGTTCCCGTGGAATTCTCCTTCCACCATCTAGGACTTCAATTTAATATATGATGTTTAAGTTTACATCTGATCAAGCGATACATGCATAATAGTTAAGTTATCGTAACACCACTTTGTGGTCATAATATAATATAGGCGAGGACATTGTATCATCCCTTATAACCATTTATAAAAAAAATTAATTTTATTATTCTAAAATTTACAACAATAAGAATTTTTAATATTTTAGATTATTTTTATTTGAATTTATAATAAAATTTTAAATTATTTAGTTTTAACTTCAAGGGTTGTAGTAATAGATTATTACCTTGGCATTTTATCCATTTTGGATAAGTAAAAAACCTTTTGGATTTATCAATTAAGGCCTCAAAAACCTAAATTTTGTTAAGTGAAGACTTAAGGAGCAAGTTGCTCAATATGGTGCAAATGGTTCTTAAGAAGCAAAGTGCTAGCCAACAAGGACCGACTAGTTCATAAGAGCGGAGTACTATTAGACTAGAATGAAGCACTCCCAAGCAAGAGTGATTCACTCTTCTACTAGATTGAATCAATCATGGATAGACAAAGAGGTAAAAAGGGATGCATAGATTTCAATGAAGATTTTGAGAAAGTGATGGTTTGGTATGTAGTGGCACCACCAAGCATTTTAGAGACCTTCTAAGTGACTTAGAAATGAATTTAGAGGAATGTAACATTTGGAGGTGAATCATTTTTCTAAAGATTGCCCCAAATCCTTACTTTTACTAAGGAGCAATAATTTATCACCCAAGGTAACTCAAGGGTTATTTCTCCCTATAAAAAAGAATCATAGACTCCATTGTGAACATTTTTTGACCTCAAGTAAGTCAGCACTACACTTTGTGAGATCCACATTGTAATTACTTTTTAAAAATAATAAGAAATTGATGATACTTTTGTTTCCCATTAGTGGCACTGTCGTCCTAATTGTAGAATGCATGAATATTGTGGTACATCCCTTTTATCCTCTTATAGAATGCATGACTATAATATTATACTCATGAGGATCTTATATTTAGTTCCTCCAAAGAATAGACATAATGAGGAACAAGCATTGTGATATTACATCAAGAACTTGCAATCTAATTTAGTGCTTATGGTCTATAATGCTAACCATGTTATTTAAGTTGTAGCTTTTGAAGAGGTAAGCCACACAAAATATGTCCTAATTAGAGTAGAAAAATCACCAGCTACACTACCTATGGCTTATGTCACTCATATCACCTAGAATCCTCAGATTCCTAGATCCACGTCCACCATATTACCCATTCCAAACACCCAATCATCTACTAATTCAACCTCTTCTCCATACATTGTGACACACCCATAAACCCCTTTTCCATACCATTGACTATCACTTTTCAACCTCAATTGCTAACTTTACCTAATTCATTGTAAACTAGTGATGATACAAAAGCTATTATCATATGCTTAGACCAATGACATCTCAATACGAAGTGTGGATGTAGCAAAGATAATGGTGAATTAGAATAAGACAAAAAATAGATAGTGAACATAAAATAGCAAATGGTAACAAGAAAATTTGCAACCAAAGAAAACCTCTTATTTTACAAAGGATCTGATGTGGCAAAATACTATACAAAGCTTAAATTAGGTATAGAATACTATTGTGAACATAAATTTAGAAATCAACATATTATGGTATTTTCCTTGTAACAAAACATATGATTCCGTAGATTGCATGGAGGCTATTAGACATGCATAAATGAATCAATATGATCATCAATGACAAGCCCAACAAGTTGTTGCCATGGGGTAAATGATACCAGCAATTAATCAACCTATGCATCACGAGTCAATTAATTTATTAGACTCCATATCATAATCCTAATCTTACCAAACCCTAACAAAGCGGTTTTTGTCAACTTTAGTGTGATTGAAAGAGATGAAGACTCCACATTTGAGGGTAACATTGTATGTACAAAACAATAAGGGATTGGAATAGGAAAAAGAAAAATGACAAAAGTGCAAGCATTGGTTCAAAAATAGGGTGAAGCAAACAAGGGTACTACAATATTGAGGAGGGGTGATGTAAGATCATTCAGGTTCACAAGCAATCTTGTATTGCAAAAAATAGAGAGAATTTCATAACTAAAAATGAAATTCTAATTTTATCTAGATTATAGTATTAACTAGTTTCAGATTGCAATGCATGTCAACTACACACACACACACACATATATATTATTTGGATATGATTTTATAATAATTATATTGGGTCTATATAAGGATGACCTTGTAATTATTTGAGACATATTTAGGTAAATTGAAGATCTCTCCACAGATGTGTTGGATACATCTTCCATATTTTTTATGCAAGTAATTTGTTATTGTTCATTTTCTAGTTTGTGAACTTGTTATGAGATATTCGAGCTGTTAGAAGAGATTATATTTTATTAGATGTCCTCATCTAGATTGCATCAAGGGGAAGACCACTACTACATTGTAAAAGATAAGGGGACACTGACCACAATACAATAATAGAAACAAAATGAGAGTGTCAAAATAAATTCAATCAATATCCCCTAGGTAAATATGCTCATTGAAAATAAAAAATGTTAGGAACATACTATTAAAAATAAACACACTTACACAAGTATAGAAAATAAACATATATGCTCACAACACACTATGGAAATAAAATGCACAATATGGAAATAAATTGCAGAAAACAAACAATCTCACAATAGCACTAAATCCTAAGCCTTTTCGAGGGAGCAACCTCCTTCAATACTTCATTCAATTATGCAAAAAGATACATTCAATATTATCCCTCATAGTTTTAATAAATTCCTCTAACACCTAACTCCCAAGGTTGGATTACATGCAAAATGCCACTCGGGCTAGGGTCTCCTACCTTCAATCAGTTACATTCTTGAAAAATGGTTACATAGAAGGGTGCCATTTGTTTAAGTGCTTCTTAATCCAAAACTATAAAAAAATATTAACATGGGTGCTACCCAAATTCCATAAAGACTATTACATCAACGTGTTAGGATGGGGTCCTAACATACCCTTCCCCCTCAAAAAGCTTTGTCCTCAGAGCTAAAGGTGAGTAAAATACTACTGTAGTTGGTGAAGAGGTTCCCACATCACATATTATGGTTGTAAGTTGTGCCATTGGACCAATACATCGATGATAACACACTGACGAAGGGTATGCGATCTATGATCAAGAATACATTCAAGTTCAAGAATGATGGACCCTTCCTCATCCAAATCTAGAAGTGTAGACTACACTTGTACCTTGTTACCAATAACCTTCTTGAGAGATGACACATGGAATACTGGATGAAGTTTGGAACTAGACAAAAAGACTAATTTATACGCTATCACCACAAGCCTTTGCAATACTTGATAAGGACCATAGTATTTGGTGGTAAGTTTCTAACAACCATGCAACTAGAGAGATAATTGTTTGTATGGTTGTAAGCGAAGAAATACCATGTCACCAACAATAAAGCTACATTTAGAATGGTGTTGATCTACTTGTAGTTTCATATGGTTCTGAGCCATGTCCAAGTTGAGCTTGAGTTGGCAAAGAATGGAGTCATGCTAGAAAAAAGTGGAATCCACAACCTAAACCTTGAAGTTGCCTAGAATGTAAGAAGTTGGAGTTGGTGGAAGCTGACCGTAGACTACTTCAAATGGAGTCACCTTAGTGGTAGAGTGATAGGTGGTTTTATACCACTATTCGGCCAAACGAAACAACTTAGCCCACTGAATAGGATGGTAAAAGTTGAAGTAACAAAGGTAGGTTTCCAAGCATTTATTGATAATTTTAGTTTGGCCATCAATTTGAGGATGATAGGCCAAAATCATCTTGAGTTGTGTCCCCTACAACTTGAATAGTTCCTACCCAAAGCGACTAGTGAAGGTAGGATCTCGATCAAAGACAATGGATTTAGGTATCCTATGGATGTGAAAGATAGAGTCAATGATCGATAGTGGATGCAATATAAAGATGGGATAGGGAATAAAAGTGAGAATACTTTGAAATATGATCCAATATCACTAGAATAATAGATATACCTTCAAATTTTAGTAGTCCCTTGATGAATTCCATAAATATATCTATCTAGATCTGCTTAGGAATGGGTAAAGGTTGAAGTATCCCTAGAGAACTCATAGTTTCACCTTTCATGTACTAACAATGATTACATTCAACAAAAAAAATTTTGATGTCATTTTTCATTCCCCTCCAAAAAAAAGTATGCTTGATACGGGTATATATTTTGAGAAAACCCGAATGACCAACGATGGGATAGCATGCATTTCTTGAAGGATAAGGTCCTTGATTTGGGACTGAGATGGTATAAACAAATGGTCATAAAATCATAAATCCTGACCATCCTGAGCATATACAAGGTGGGAATGAGGATCCTCTTAGAGAGTGTAGATGAGAGCTTGCAATGAGGAACCCTTGGCCCTATCCTCACGAAGTTGGTGAATCCATTGTGGAAAGGGTGTGGAGATAGCATGTAACATGGCCTGATATTCATGGAGATAAGACAAGGTATCAACCACCACATTCTCTTTACCTTTATTATAAGAGATGTCATAGTCATATCCCAATAATTCAGATACCCATTTTTGTTGTTTCGAAGTAGCCACCCTTTTTTCTAAAAAATATTTTACTCTAATGATTAGTTTTAATGGAAAAATATTAGTCGATAAGATATGATCGCAAATGTGTGATTGTATGTAAAATAGCAAGAATTTTTTCTCATAAGTGGAATTGCCCAATTTTCAAGGGGAGAGTGAATTCCTAGTGAAAGCCAATGGTTGACCCTACTGCATTAATATGACCCCTATGCCCATGCGTGATGCATCACTCTCAATGACAAAGGGTTTAGAAAAATTAAGCATGGCCAAAATCGGGATGGTAGTCATTGCATACTTCAAATCAACAAAAGCCTTCTCGGCTAAATCGGTCCACACAAAATAATTCTCTTTCAACATGGCTATCAGGGGAGATACTATATTGCCATAATTATTCACAAATTTCTTGTAAAATCTTGTAAGACTCAAGAATCCATGAAGTCCCTTCAATGTATGAGGCTTAGACCAATCTTGAACCGCTTGGATTTTATTAGGATCAACGTGAACTCCCTCCTTAGTGACTATGTATCCCAAATATTCAACCTCATACTAGCTAAAGGAACATTTGGATTACTTTGCATAAATTTTATGGTCAGATAAAATTTTGAGGTTTTCATCTAAGTGATGAAGATGATCCTCCCATGTGTGACTATAGATCAATAAATCATAAAAAAAAACTCAAATTAATTTGTGAAGATGAGGATAAAAAATTTAATTCATCAAACTATGAGACGTGGAAGGTGCATTGGTCAAACCAAAAGGTATACCAAAAAACTCACAATGCTCTTCATGAAAAGTAGTTTTGAGAATATCTTCATTCTTAATGCGAATTTGGTGATAGCTTGACCACAAATTCAACTTGGAAAAATATTGAGCCCCATGTAACTTATCAAGTAGTGCATAAATGATAGGAATAGGAAACTTATTCTTAATAGTGATTTTGTTAAGATCCTAATAATCCACACACAAGCACCAAGTGTCATCCTTTTTTATTACTAGCAACACTAGTGAGGAATAGGGGATAACACTAGAATGGATAATTCTAGAAGCTTGAATTTCCTACACAATTTTCTCAATTTTAATTTTTTGAGAATAATCATATTGGTATGGATGAACATTAGGATGTAGAATGCCAGGAAAAAAGTTGTATTGCATGATCATGTGAGCACTAAGGAGGAAGCCCCTTGGATTCCACAAAGACATGAGCATACTTGTTTAATATATCTTGTAATTGTTGTGGTTGATTAGAATCCCCTTGTACGGGGGTAGTGATAACAAAAAGCTAAGCTACCACTCTATAGGAATATTTCATTAAAAAAATTTCCATATTATGAGAAGAAATAAATTGAACTGCTCGCACCTTTATGCCACAAAAAGTATGTTCCTATCCGTCCTGACTAAATTTCATCTATAATTTTGTAAAATCCCATAAGGTTGGTCCTAACATTCTCAACCATTGTGCTTACAAAACAATATCACACCCTCCTAAGGGTAAGGAAAACATGCCAAAATTGAGATTATAATCCCCAATATTTAGTTTAAAATTACGACATTTGCTTTTGCATGGTAGGATGCCACCATTAGCAATCATGACTTCGAAGGAATTATAGGTGGTAATGTAACAATTTCCTTGTTTGACTATATGTGGATCAATAAAATTATGTGTACCACCATGGTCAATAAAAATGATGATCCTTTGTCCCTTGAAATAGCCAATCACCTTCATGGTTTGGGGGGTGGATACTCTTGCTAAAGCATGTACAAAATTTTTTGGTTGGGTTTCCTCTTGCTCGGTCATCTTGTCTATGGGTTTTATTTTTGAAGATCCTCCTCATCCTCAAAATATTTTGGAATGGGAACTTCATCCATATCGAGCAAGTATAATTTTTATTGTATACACCTGTGCCCTATAGAATAATTTTTATCACAATTTTAACATGACCCTTGTGCCTTTCTAGTATCCATATCCTCATGACTCAATCCTTTTATAGGTGGAGATTTAGTAGTAGGATTTCTCATTGGCTTGGTCGAAAAATATGGCATAGATTGATGAAATTTAGAAGTTTGATCGAAATTGAGAGCCTTGAATTTATCTTCTACCAATTTGACCAATTGTATGGCTTGTGGTAGTTATTGAGGTCACAATAACTTAACCTCAACCCTAATGCCATATTTCAGTCCACTCACAAAACAAATTTGAAAAGAATCAATACATAAACCAACGATTTGATTGGTAATTTTTTCAAATTGAGTTTGATATTCTCGAACGGTTGAGGTTTATTTGAGTTTTAAAAGGGCTCCTATAAAATATTCAAACTCACTAGGATCAAAGTGAGTGAGTAGGCATTACCCAAATTTAGTCCAAGAAAGGTTAGGTTCGGCCTTTCGAAGCTATAAAAACCAATGAAGTGCATCTGATTCAAAATTAAAAGAAGCAATGGTCAACCATAGGAAATGCTCAATATTATGAAGAGTGAAATATTGTACTGCCTTACAAATCCATCCCTTTGGATATATTCCATAAAACTTGGGAAAGCCTAATTTTGGTAACCTTATTCCATTGTGAGTTGGGATAGTTCATTGGTGGTTGCTTGTACCAATATCTTTGTGGTCATGGTGATCTGCAGAACTAGCAGAGATGTGACTTTCCAACTCAACCTTCTTTTCTTTTTATGCAAGAGAAATATTAGTCATAGTTTCCTAGAAATATTGGAGTTGTGACTATATCACCTCTAGGTTTTTGTTAAATGAGTCCCATAGTTGGGTTCCCATAGCATCCACTTTATATTGAATATCCCTATCTATTTCTTGTTGTCGAGTACGCCCAACCATATTTAAAGGTTTGTATCATTTTTGTGGAACTTACTAAAAATAGAAAGGTGATTGTAGGAGTTACTATTTTTAGTAAGGGTCCAAAAATGGTTTGGGTGTCTTGTATCAAAATTATCAGCTCAAAAAAACAATCACAATGAGCTAATTAACATAGCACTAATTTTAGGCACCCCATTTTTTTTATATTGTTGCTTTGACGAGTCTATTGGTGTGGTCGTTTTTCCTCTAGGGTCTTTGTTTAAAAGTTGGGCTCTAAGTCGATCACACCTTTCTATCATCTACTCTATCTGTTCTAACTATTGACCACTCTTAACACTATGCTATCACCTATCTGGTCTGACTCTATTACATATATTCCTGACTAAATTGATAACCTAACAACCCTATACAAATTGTTATGAATAGTTACAAATATTCCATGTCCATTTGAATTATGACTATCACAGGTAACTATATTGACCTGACAACCTAACAACCCTGTACTGACTATATATGATGAATTTTTAGGCTAACTGATATGGACTCCCCCTGTCACTGATTTTGATTTTATTGGTAATTTTTTCATCTATTATCTTTCTGTACTATTTATTTTTTTGTAAGCTTGCACGCAAAAACTCTAGAATAGGGATGTATTCTCTGCATGCTTAAATTTTGTGATAAGGGTATGGTAACATGTTCAAAAATCACAAAATATGATATTTTTGTAGGATATTATTTTGACAATGTCAAGGTATACTAGACAAAGGTTCATGTAATACCCATAGGTCATTTGTTATACCATAGTGATGAACAATAGTGCTCGGACAAATATTTCAAGCCACTACTCAAGGAGGATTCCACATATACCCTTGAGCACACTATCTGCCTCTTTAATAGTACAAAAGGGTAGTCTTTTAAGATGTTGTGTCCCATGCACTATGGATAATACAAGGTTGAAAAAGCTTCCTAGAGATAAAATTTTGTTTAATCCTAGATGGTTTCCCAATATACCCAAAGATACGTGGAAGCTCAAATCTATGCGCAAGTGTTGTCTAAGACTTAGGTATTAGAGCCTGATCGTCCCTCACTTCACTAGATGCTTATTGGCTATCACGATATTTTAAAACTCCCAACATAGGGTTTCTAACTTACTTAACTATTATGGATAAAAAATATTGTATATGTTTTACTAGTTTTTTGTTTTTGTTTTAATAAGGAAAAATTGAAACACATAAATCTTATACCTAACAGTTTAAATGGCAAAAAACATCGCAGTTGTAGTAGAATAGGACCTTGGAAAGTGCTCTAATATTACTTTTTAGGAACCTACTAATAAAAATAAACACACTCACACAAGTACAAAAAATAAACATATATGCTCACAACACACTATGGAAATAAAATGCACACTATAGAAATAAATTGTAGAAAATGAAAAATATCACAATAGCACTAAATTGCAAGCCTGTTCGAGGGGGAAACCTCCTTCAATACTTAATTCAATTATGCAAAAATATACATACAATACAACCCCTCACAGTTTTAAGGAATTCCTTTAGCACCTAACTCCCAAGGTTGGCTTACATGCAAAATGCCACTCGGGCTAGAATATCCTACCTACAATATGTTACATTCTTGAAAAATGGTTACATATAAGGATGCCATTTGGCTAGGTGCTTCTTAATCCAAAAATATTAAAAAATATTACAAAATATTAACATGGGTATTACCCACGTTCCACAAAGACTATTACATCAAGGTGTTAGGATGGGTTCCTAACAAAAATAAACAAATAAGGAAAAAAAACCAAAAATAGAAAAGGACAATTAATATGAGGTAGACAAGTCCAAATATAGGAGTGAGAAAGAAGGGATAAGTTAGCAAAGAAAGCTAAATAGTGTCTTGGATATCCTTCTCTCACTAGCGAGTGGCACATGATAACCACTAGGTAATATAGGAAATTTAAACTAAACAATCAAAATGTAACTCTAAAATTCTTGCACTCCTTTCATTCAGGCTAATGGATCCGTGCCTCGAAGGGGAACGGAAGAATAGTAGGTCTACACCTCGAAGAGAGACACTTGAGTTTATGTCTTCTTTGGTGATTTTTTGACGAATTGTTTAGGGTTCAACAGGAAACATTTCTTGGCAGTTTCCACACCTAGGTTTGGAGTTTGTTTGGTGTGTTATTTTTAATTTCTTGCAATCACCTAGTTTTAGCCAATGCAACTAAACTATGCTAAATGTAATTCAATTTTCAATGAATATAGAAGACAGTAGTAAACAGAGGAAAATCTAATGCAAATGCTTAATTATGAAGGAATTTGACACTCTTACTCGATCTGGAAGTCTGATGAATATTTTGTTCTTTGTTGTAGACAAGATCGTATGTTGTAGGTCAAGATCGTATGTATGATCTGTGATCGTACCCATTGATTAGTGATTGATCGATCTGATCTTAGCAAAAACCTACAGTTTCATAAGTAGAGTGTAGGAAATAGAAAATGGAGTGTGCTACAAACTTTATCAGATAGAAATCAGATTATATATGATCTATTGAATGCTTTTCTAAGAGGAATTATCATGTATATGCCTTAAACTATCTAAAGTATGCAATTGGATGCAAATTGGTGAACTCCAAGAATGAAAATAACAAAAATTTATACTATATGCAATGGAGAATGATAAATCAGATGATGATCATGCAAATCAGAGACTAGAAAATGCAAACCCATGCTTGGAATTGCCCCTAAGCGATCTGTAGGTGAAATCATAACCAAACATTAGGATCATATGTAAACAGAATAATATTGTATCTACAATCGTAAGATCGTATGTTACCAGGGTGAGATTGTATCCCCGATTACCGATCGTATCCTCTGATCCTGCAAAAAAAAACAAAATAACAAGGGCTAATGTAGAGAATTAAACGACTAAAATGCGATATTATATCGATAAGTTAGGAGGATTTCGAGGGGGGAAGGCCTGATTAAATAGGCTAAACCAGCAGGTGAATTTGGCTAAAAATAAAATAGGTTGTAGCTTCTTCCAAGCTGGGACTGATCGACAGTCCAATCCCATAACCGTCGCATAGTTGGATAGGTAAGGACAAAAACGTTACAACTTATTTTGTCACTTTGCCAAACTAAGCTTTTCTATTTGGAGCAAGAACATACATACGATCTAAGAGATCGTAATACGATCAGAGAGATCGTAATACGATCTCGTCCATTTGAACCCGATATCGCCAAGAAAGCACGAAAAATGAGGCAGCCAGTTAGAAAGTTGTTTAATTTAATTTTTGAATGTTTTTGACTTTGATGCAAATTATTATGGATCAATTTTAGGGCATTACATTTTTCCCCCTCTTTAGTGCATTTTTGAAAAAAATATGTTAAATAAAAGAATGATACACTTTACGAGAAAGCCAAAATTTTGAAATTTGAGGTTTATATTGTTAGTTGTTTTAAGTGTGATACCCCCTTCGAGTTTTTACACCAAATTCTTCATTTGGAGAAAAACTCGAAAGTTGCTACTTTTAAGGGTAAAATAAAAGTAAAAAATAGAATTAAAACTTAATTCATTTGTTATTTGTCATTTGCTATTTTGGAGCTCTAGAGAAAACTATGGCAGACGTTCCCCATCGCGCCAATTTTTTCAAAGCAGGAGACAGAGCTCTCAGGGTTCACTCTTCTAGCTTAGATTTTTCATGTTTTTTTTTGCTTTAATTTTATTTAAATTTGGATTTTTAGGGCACGACTGTCGTTGCGCGACCCTAATCACAAAATCATAATGATCTTGTGAGATCATATCGATTTTGCAAGATCGTATCAATTTCACGATATTGTATTGTCCGATATCGATGAAATCGATACGATCGATGTCAGAATCGGTTCAATTTTGGTGATATCCGAGAATACAATATTGTAAAAATCGATATGATTTTGAAAAATTTAATATGATTTTGCACATTTTTATACGATTTTGATTTTTAAATTTGATTACTAATTTAATTTTTGTTGCTTTGTTTTATTGACAGATACCTGAGCTAAAGAACCAAGAATGGAGATATGCTAGTCTCCAGGATGATTTGGGTGCTCTCTCGCCTGATGAGAGAAATTGCTTAGAGGAAGTGAGACTAAGACATGTGGCAAAAATACCACAAATTCCAGTGGAGCTGATATTACTGATAACTCTCATAGAGAGATGGTACCCAGAGTATTCATGCTTCCAACTACTAATAGTGGAGATGACCCCTACACTAGAGGATGTTTGGAGGATACTAAGGGTGCCTATCAGGGGTATGTTCATAGTGGAATCTAGTAACAAAGGCTAGGCAATCAGTAGGTTGACGGGAGACCCTAGCTTCGATCTAAATAAGGGTGGGGTCAGTATAGACAAGCTCATGGAGATAGAGGGAGTTTCCCACTTGACAGTTCTATTGAGTGGTATTGTGGGAGGCCTTGTACTATGCCACCTTAGTGGATGCCACCTACCATGGATATTATCAGAGGTGATCTGTGATATGCGAGATCATATCACACAGTTTGCCTAGGGCCCATTCCTTCTCTACAGGCTATACTAATTTCTACATCGGGTAGTCTACAAGGGAGGGAAGGGACTAGTCCTAACATCTTTCCTACAAGTATGGTGCTGAGAGCATATAGCTATCCGATGCCCTGTAGGTCTTCCTTTGGCTCAAACGGGAGATGACCAGCCCATGACGGAGGAGGAGATACCTAGGGTATTCTATTGGCCTCTATAGAGAGGGAATCGGGGGTGGGTCAGCCTCGATATTGGGAGGTGACTCATTGATGAGTTACTGGCTGAGGATATCATATGGAGACCCTGGAGGGAGTTACTAAGGTGGGGAGAGGATGCTTTTGAGTTGGATCACATCAAGTGAACAATTTTTGCTATGGATGGATCAGGGGGAGCTAGAGCTATACTGCATGAACCAGGTTATGTGCTAGTTTGGGCTGCAACAGGACATTCCTCGGTATAGGAATGTCACTTACTCCAAGGTGATGCAGGATCACACTACTATTAGTGGTTCTCCCAACATGGCTGAGTTTTTGGACCCTAATCCAGATGATGAGGTACTTCCTACGGTAGAGGGGGATGACGTTGGGGCTAAGAATATGTACTGATAGTGGTGCGCCTACATTCATGCTATGTAACTGATGGCACTAATAAGTGTAGTGCAGCAGACAATTGAGCAGGTTTTTAGATAGCATCGCACAACCAACCAATAGTAGTAGTTTGAGACATAGGTATCCTCGAGGAGATAGGATCCTCGTACTAGGGATGGACATCAGATTCAATTGAGGACATATGGGTTAGGGAGAGCTTTTGGGATAAGGGTATGTCAAGGGAGGATAGGAGAGCCTCTTCTCAGTAGACGATGGATGATAGGATTGAGGAGGAGCATGTAGCATCTCCTCAGTAGGAGTTTGTACCTAAGTTGCTTGAGAAGGGTAAGAGGATTATGGAGGAGGGGGAGAGCAGCGATATGGTTGCTCTACAAGTAGAGGTGACTGGTCTGAGGAAGGAGAATACCTCTCAAAAACTAATATTGAGTCTCTAGAGGCATAGGATGTAGGTTTGAGGAGTGGGATTTAGTATCTAGAGACAAAGATCGCACAGGCACGAGCTCAGGCAACTCAAGGGGTTGGGGCAACGACTACCTCCCAGTCAGGAGGATTAGGGAGGAGTTGGTTAGGGAAGGAGCTAGTGCGGTCTATACAACAAACCACATTTTACCGGACTTTATACTTTATGGTGGTACCTATAGAGCAGAGACAAGCTATACCTCCTGATATTGTGGGTCCTATTCACATAGGATCCTCATCTCCATCTACTACTAGGGTGACTTCATCTAGGAAAACGACAGTAGGGGGATAATTACGACCGCCACCACCCCCTGGAAGAGAGGATGATGCTTCGATCTCTAGAGGCTCGAGAGGAGTTTAGGGTGGGCTTTCTTAGACACACTTTTGTACTATTTCCTTAGTGATTGAGTATGCCAATTTTTGAGGATTTTGGCATACCAACTCTATTTTGTATATAGAATTTCGAGATATATATATATATATATATATATATATATATATATATATATATATATATATATATATATATATATATAATATGATCTTCTTGTTCTATGTGACGTTGTATGATTTGATTGCATTTGATTGATTTTTTATGATGTTTAAAATTTTTTTATAATCATGCTTTCTTGTTTGTAAATATTTTGATCATGCTTAAAATAAAAGAAAATATTTTGAATTTTGTAGATGTTTTTGAAAATATGTTTTTGTATGATGATGAAATAAATAGATTAGCAATGTTCCTCGAAGGATGTTGTGTTGTTGTATGACCGTTGATGGAGATCAATGCTCGCTAAGTCATGAAGTGAATCCTGTTGTGAGGAATTTTGTATTGCTAATTATAGAAATGTTTTTGTGGTGCTCAAGAATAACATTGAGGCTTACGATGATGAAAGAAGATGTTTAATTTTGTTTATGAGAAAATTTAATTTTTAAGAATTATTTTGATAAGGATTATTGTTTGTGAGAAAATGATGTGATTTAAGCATGAAAATTTGGGAAGGATGACTTGCGCTAGGCATAGAATTCTTAGTGCAAAAATTTTGAGGATAATAGTTACTAAGAATGTAGCTCTAAAATTCTCACACTCATTTCCTTCAGGCTAATGTATTCACACCTCGAAGGGGAATGGGAGAATAGTAGGTACATACCTCAAAGAGAGACACTTGAGTTCATGTCTTCTTTGGTGATTTTTCGATGAATTGTTTAGGGTTCACCAGGAAAAATTTCTTGGCAGTTTCCATGCTTAGGTTTGGAGTTTTTTTGGTGTGTTCTTTTTAATTTCTCACAATCACCTAGTTTTGGCCAATGCAACTAAACAATGCTAAATGTAATTCAATTTTCAATGAATACAACAGATAGTAGTAAACAGAGGAAAATCTAATGTAAATACTTAATTATGAAGGAATTTGACACTCTTGCTTAGTTTGAAATTCTGATGAAGATTCTGTTCTTTGTTGTAGACAAAATTGTATGTTGCAGGAACAAGATTGTATGTTGCAGGTCAAGATAGTATGTACGATCTGTGATCATACCTATCGATCAGTGATCAATTGATCCAATATTAGCAAAAACCTATAGTTTCATAAGTAGAGTGCATGAAACAAAAAATGGAGTGTGCTACAAACTTTATCAGATAGAAATTAGATTATATATGATCTATTGAATGCTTTGCTAAGAGGAATTATCATGTATATACCTTAAACTATCTAAAGTATGCAATTGGATGCAAATTGGTGAACTCCAAGAATGAAAATAACAAAGATTTATACTATATGCAATGGAGATGATAAATTAGATGATGATCATGCAAATCAAAGACTAGAAAATGCAAACCCATGCTTGGAATTGTCCCTAAGTGATCTGTAGGTGAAATCGTAACCAAACAGCAAGAGCATATGCAAACAGAATGAGATTGTATCTACAATCACAAGATCGTATGTTACCAAGGTGATATCGTATCCCCGATCATCGATCGTATTTTTTGATCTTGCAAAAAAATAACAAAATAACAAGGGCTAATGCAAAGAATTAAACAACTAAAATGTGGAATTATATCGATGAGTTAGGAGGAGTTCGATGGGGGGAGGCCTGATTAAATAGGCTAAACCAGTAGGTGAAATTAGGCATTTAAAAAAATAGGTTGTAGCTTCTTCCAAGCTGGGACTGATCGATGGATCTGATCCTGTATCTACCGCACAAATGAATAGGTAAGGACAAAAATGTTACAACTTATTTTGTCACTTTGATAAACTGAGCTTTTATATTTGGAGCAAGATTGTACGTATGATCTTAGAGATCGTAATACAATCTCATCTATTTGAACCCGATCTCACCAGGAAAGCACGAAAAATGAGGCAACCAGTTAGGAAGTTGTTTAATTTAATTTTTGAATGTTTTTTACTTTAATGCAAATTATTATGGATCAATTTTAGGGTGTTATTCAAAGTAGATCAATAAAGTTTAGATTGAATATAAAAAATGAAATGAAAAGGAATACAATGAAGGTGAACATACTAGAGGCCTTTGACCTTTCTAGATAAAGAGGTTTGCTTTAAGAAGTATTCAAAGAGAAAAAAATGAGCTATGCCAAGGATGGACAATCTAAGTTGACTTGACCTAGTCTAGTAGAATAATAAAACCTAATAGTAAAGGATCCTTTGGATATACAAGTTAATGCAATGGATATATTAAATTCTCCATAATCTAGAACCCTAAAACCATTACCATTTTATGCTACTCTAAAAATCAAGAACTACTTATTAAAGAGTTGCATATTAGATGTAGGGGCTACTATAGCAGTGTTGCCCAAGGTTGTATACAAAGAAATGATCTTGTACTACACAAATATTACCAAGAATATGATCTAGATGGATGGTATTCGAGTTAATTTTGTAGAAGTTTTAAAATATTTAATCATGACTGTGGCAAAACTTCTCAAGTTAATGGTAGTTTACAAAGTTATAATGGTTAAATTTTCCTTGTATTTTTTGCATGTTGTTGTTAAGAGAATGAACATGTAAGCTATATAGGGATGAATATTTAGTGATGGATTATACCCACATGAAGGCACCTAAAGATGAGAATATTATCTAGATTGAAAATGAGCCTCCATGTAACTACTTGTTACATAATATGGATGAAGACGAAATGGTAAATTGAAATGAATTACTTAAGTTTTTTGACAATGAAATCATGTAAGGTGACTAGATGCTCAAAATCAACATAAATATAGACATGCTTTAGGATGAAACAGACTCAAAAGTGAGCTTCAAATAAATTGAGCTAGGGAATTACTTCATATCTAAAAAATTAGTGAGTATCCTAACTCAGACCAACCAATAAGCATGGGGAATGAACATAATATGTATTATGCTTTTTTATGGTACTATAACCAAGAATAGAGTTAGTGCATGTATCCAATTCATTAACCCATAAAGTATGTAAACCAACTTCTCCTATAGGATGTTGTTCGATTGCACCAATAATGTGATTGAAATGAAGTACTATGCACTGGCTTAAGAATGTTGAAAAGAAGGGGTTTAAAAAACTCAATATGTATGGTGACTTTGAGATAGTTATCAATCAGGTCTTGGATTTGCTAGAAAACTTAAAAACTTATGAAATCAAGGTGATTTCCTGAGAATTGAACACAAAGACAAACAAATTGACATCCTTGGTAGCAAGGATCAATTCTACAACCAAGATTTAGAAAAAACCAAAGGAGTTAGAAGTGGTTTTCAATACAATCCTTAATGATTCTAATCATTGGCAAGAAGTGGTTTTCAAGACAATCCTTAATGATTCTAACCATCGTCAAGAAGTGGTTTTCAATACAATCTTTAATAATTCTAACCATTGGCAATTTTTTAATAATGAAGAGAAAATCATTGAAATCCTCATCAAATAAGCCCAATATGCTAAAAAAAAAAATGAATATAGGGATGCTATAAAGGATGGAGTAATTTAGTTCAATTTCCAAAGGGGTTGATCACTCTAGAGAGTTTAATCAACCTAAATGACAATGCATATAAATCTAGCATCAAAGTAAAAACATCCTTCTATCACCCTATTAAAAGAAGAATTTGCTACTAGAAAAGGAATGCAATGAGGATACAATTTTTTTATTCAAAGAGTTTTGTGGGAAGTATAGAGATATAATTGCTTGGTCCTATGAATATTTAAAGGTATATGATAGAAGCATCATAGAGCCTACTATAAAATTGAAGTTCAGTTCCATTTTTTATAGGTTAGAACAAAGACTTGTGGACCTTAAAATCAAAGTAGTTATGAAAAAGGATCTTCTAAAAATCCTATAGGCTTAAATAATTTTTCCAATCAAGCATGCCACTTAGGTAGCCAAGTTGGTACTAATGCAAAAATAGAACAATGATATTAGACCATGTGTTGATTTCAAGAATCCAAACAAGGCATCATAAAGGGCCACCACCCTTTCCTTACCATAGATTAAATTATACAAAATATGGTAGGCTCATTGATGCTATCATTTTTATATGGATTCTTAGGATATAATCAAATCTAGGTCAAGGATGATGATCAATATTAAACAAGTTTTACCATTAAATAAAAAATCTTTGCATACCTTTGCATACCAACTAATACCTTTTGGATTGTTAAATATTGGGACAACCATCTAATGAGCCATGGACATTGCCTTCACATGACTAGTAGGTGCAATCATACTTATATACCTGAATTATTTTACTATCTTTTCAAAAGAAAGAAGTAAGCATGCTAAACATTTAGATATTACTATTTAACTAAAATATAATATTATTTTAAGTACCAAAGGTTTAGTTTGGTTATTTTGATTTGATATATCATGCATAAATTTGTAAATGTTAATGCAATTATTTTGAATTAGAACATTATGCATACATTGTAAATAATTTTTTTATTGGTTGTATATTATTTAAATAACCTCATTTATATTAGGTTATGACTATACACTGGTGTTACAATAATTTTATAATTTTGCATGCATCTCATGACAAGATTAAAATTGGATCTCCTTCTTAAAAGTAGAGGAATTTAACTAATTGAGTGAATGTCATTTGATACATAAATTATTATATTAATGTACTTACACAAGCTTATTGTAGTGGTAGGGGCTTTGGCCTCTCTCTGAGAGGTCCAAGGTTCAAACCCCACTCGGTATGAGGGGACCAGGACCCCTCATAAAAACCTATGTAAACTCATTGAAAAAATATTAATGTAGTTACATTTTTAAAAATTAATTATATAAGATTGTAACTAGTCTTGGCCATATTGCATGATGACACATGGAATTACAACTTGATAATTATGCATATATTGTTTGGCAAGATTTAAATTTGGGTCTCCTCTTTGATTGGGCCTTCTAATAAAAAATTTGGAACTCTAAATAGGTGGTCTTGAAACCTCTGGGATAGGGTTATTCACCATGTTAAAGTATAGTTAGATAACCATATATTAGGTGAACAACATTCTCCATGGCCTATGGTCCCGTAGACATTAAAAAATACTTTGCTTACTAACTTAAAAGTAAAAGTATTTATGAATTGAACTCATATAATTTAATATTAGTATATTTAAATTTAATATTAATTTTTTAACCTTTTTATTTATTTAAACTATATATCTAATTATAAATTATTTTCAAGAATATATAAGATGAGCTATTTTCCTATTTTATTTAATTGAGTGTATGGATCACAATAGACCCATCCTTGCTATGTCAATTAACTACGTTATCTTAATATTATAGCAAACACATTATACTATAACCATATCAATGAAAAATGAATTCTTTGTAAAAAAAATATTCTTACAAATCAAACTATTCATAAGAATATTTTCTGTGGGGCTAATTGTTTATATATAATAGATATGTGGGGCTAAAATTGACTCATACACATTACACCATGACATTATTACATCTTTAAAATTACCCATGTACCATTAATTAAAGATTGAAACCTGCTCTTCTCCTGAAAGTCAATACATTTACTAATTGATCTCATTTTATTTAATAAATGTTAAGGTTCAACTATGAAATTTGAACCTTAGCTTGATGCTTGAAACTCTTCACTAATGAATATTTTTTCTCTAAACGAACCTTATTTTAATGTTTGAAACTCTTCACTAAAGGAGATGTTTGCTCTAAACCCTAATTATAGTCTTTCCTTTTTATTTTTTTAAAGAAAAATATGAATATACAACTAGGTGGCCCATGATTAGAAATTGGGTCTTCTTGATCTCTTTAATAAGAATCCAAAGACATATTAACTTTGATATCCCAACATTTTACTATATAATTTATATAATTTGTTTATTTTGTTGTAACAATTATAAATTATTTTTAATATTATATTATTATTTTTTTAATGCCAACAAAATTTACTAATATTTTCTTTTTTAAATTTAAATTTGTCAAAATGTACATAAACACGAGCTTTTGATGATTCTAAATTTTTTTAAACATAAACATTGTTACAGTGAACATTTCCATTCATCGTTCTATTAAACTTCTTGTGGTTTTTTCTAAGACACTAGAAAAGGAAATCTTTAAAAAGGCAATGATGTTTTATCTTTTTCCTCATATCAATGGTGTTATATTATCCAATATGGAACATGGGTTATATATGGGTAAACTAGCCATCTTCAAAGTCGATCTTTGGATTTTTATCTAGAGGGTCCCTCTAGGATAAAAGACTCTCTTTGGATTGAACTTCCTTTTTTATCTCTTTCATGTCACCCCTTTCTTGATAAAATTGCTTCTTTTCTTGGTAGGGTTTTGCGGTCTCATCCTATTTTGGAAAAAATATCTAATTATAGAAATTGTCCCCATATTTGTGTGAAAATGGATATATCCAAGTTGTTGTCCCCCTCCCTCGATCTCAATGGGTTAGGTTTCCATGTTAATCAACTTCTCGTCTACCAAAAGTTACCAAATGCATGTATTTACTATAAAAATGTTGGATACTTGATCCGGAATTGCCCAGAATAATTAGCAAAAAAATAGATGTAAGCCACCACTTAAAAAATAACTAAAAAAATCCCTATAAATGACCCTTATTCATAAGTCATTGCTCAAAATCTAGCTTAAAAAATCCCTATTGATGGCCCTCAAAACCTCCCAACTTATAAAAACCCTTCTCCACTTTCATAGGTCATACCCCCTATGAATCCCTTTGCCTCTTCCTCATCTCAGACTCAATCCTCAAATATTCCAATTAATCCTCAAGCCTCGTTAGATTCAGTTGCAAGCCTTGAGTTGGCTCTCATTCCTTCGCCATCCCCTATAAAAGATAGTCCTATGATAGATGTATGGAGAATGGTAGGTAAGCGACATAGATCATTGACCCCATCAAATCCCTCTTTCCAGTAAGAGAAAAAAACCTCTGTCAAAGATCTTGCTAGATCCTTCTCTCAAGTTGCCAAAAATATGGATCCATCTCAACATACCTACAATACACAATTGTTGCCCTTCAATGAAAATAAATTTTAATATTTAATTCATGAGGTTGACCAACCTCCAAATCAATCCTCATGAAGTTAAATCTTCTTTCTTGGAATGTTAAGGGACTCTCTCTCCCTTATCATAAGTTTCAAGTTTGAAAGGTTGTAGTAGAGAATCATATTTTTGTTCTTTTTCTTCAAGAACTAAAATCTTTGGTTAGGCTCTCTCCCATTGTATGGATGTTATTGGTTGAGGATATGCATTCACCTTTACTACATCTCATACCAATGGTAAAGGAGGTGTTTCCCTCTCCATATCTAGATCTCTTTATTATGCTATTCTAGACCATGGTGAAGATCTTGCTCATTGTTGTGTTTGGGTTAGATTGGATCTCAACTCCTTGGTTCTTGGGATTTGCTCTATCTATGCTCCTAATGACCTCCTGGTCATATAACCCTTTGGGATTTGCATAATGTTATTTTTCTATG
Source organism: Wollemia nobilis (assembly GCA_028583015.1). NCBI lineage: Eukaryota > Viridiplantae > Streptophyta > Pinopsida > Araucariales > Araucariaceae > Wollemia > Wollemia nobilis. Next base: position 1,887,817 of record JAQPPZ010001679.1, on the reverse strand, counting down.
AAGAATGACAAAGTTCCTGGTATGGACCATATTCCAATGGAGTTTTATAAAAAATGGCATATCCTTTCCTCAAAGCTTCACCATGTTTACCTGGAAGCTCTCCAAAATATTTCTCTTAGAGCTTATATTAATGTAGGGTTAATAAAAATTATTTTAAAGGAACAACTCACAATCAAATCTCCAATTAGAGACCTAACACCCTCCTCAATGTTTCTTACAAGATTATAGCTAAAGCCTTAACTATAAAAATTAAACCTATTGCACATGATATTGTTTGCACAGAATAATATTTTTCTTAAGGGCCATTATATCTTAGATAATATTATGATAGTTTGGAAAACAAAAATGGGCTATCAAATCCAATCAAGATGTCCTCTTGGTTAAGTTAGATTTTGACAAAGCATATGACATAATCAGGTGGAATTTTATTCTTCATGTTCTTTCTTGGCTTGGTTTTGGTCCAAAATTTTATAATAAAATTGGTATGCTCTTTGGTGATGCTTTAGCTTATGTTTAGGTTAATGGAGCTCTATCCCCCTCCTTCCCTCTACAATAGTCTCTTAGACAGGGTTGCCCTCATACTCTTTTTTTGTATGTTTTGGTTGTCAATGATCTTGGTTATCTTCTTCATAGGGCTCATTTTAATGGTCTCATTCAAAGTATTAAGCTTATTGGGGATAAAAGTTCTCTCAACTCACATTTTACTAATGATTCCCTTATTTTCATTTAAAATACCTAGTAGAAGGTGGAAACAACTCACTATTTTGTGATATTTTTGTCTCTTGTATCAACCACTCTAAAACAAATGTCTTCTATATTTTTTCCAATATAATGGTTACAACTCCTTGACCGAGTGTAATATCATCCATCATGGAATAATCATTTGTTACTTGGGAATCCCATTTATATTTAATATTTCTCATAAAGATATGTGCAAATGGGTTGTGGAAAGACTTTAGAAGAATTCTTGATTTCTCTCCTTAGCAGGAAGAATTCAAGTTGTGAATAAATTTATGGTAGCTTCTAATGTTTATTACTTCTCTTGTTGGATGACCTCAAAGGATACCTATAACAAATTTACTCAGGTCATTCATAAATTTTTATGGACCAAATGGGATGGGGAGGTAGGCATGACAACCATCTCATGGAAACTTTGTACTCAACCAAAGGCTTTAGGAGGTTTGGGTATTATTGATCCTCTTACCCAGAGAAAAAGTTTAGCTATGAAATGGGTTGCTAAAGCCATTACTAGAGATGAAAATTGGAAACACCTATTCTAGTATAGAATCTACCAAGCTACTCACAAAGGTAAATGGAAAGAAACCCATGGGAGGATAAGATCCTTAATGCACCATACTTTGCAGTTAAAGGATCTATTCCTCTTACCCATAACTAGAAAGATTGGAAACTAATTTCTCATCTATTGGCTTGGAATTCTAACTCTTTATGTTATGGTTTAAGCACCGGTCTGAATAGTCTTTGGTGAAGTAATAATGATAAACCTTTAGCTTTGTGCAATTCTCTTCAAGGATTGACATTTATAAATAAAATAAGAGATATTTGGGATCTAAGCAGCTGCTCAATTCTCACCTGGACCCAAATATGCAATTATTGCTCCCTTCCCTCTTCATTCAAGGAGTCTTATGGCCTTGTTGTGGCTTCCATTCCACATGAGGTCCTTATAATGTTGGGAAAACTGCCTGTATTATATGGACTAACTAGAGATGGATTAATGACCATAGAATATCTTCCATTAAAACCAATTAGATCTACAAAAATATTTTAACCTTTACCATTGGACTCTAAGCTTAATTCCAAGTGGCAAGTTAATTTTACCAATGCCCAATGGAAGTATCTTGTTGCTTAAATTTGAAAAGTTCCTATTGAATCCCAAACTTAGCTTCTTGGATGGAGGGTTTTGCATAATTTTTTTTTAACTTCTGAAAGACTAGCTCCAATTTTATATATTTCCCCTCAATGCAAATGTTGTAATGCTTAAGATGCTCTTATTCACTTGTTTTGGTTCTATGACATGGATAAACAATTTTGGAATATTTTCTACACTTTTTTATTCCCCTCCTTCACTAGATCTTAAAAAATTGTTCTACTTTGTTTTTCCCAACATGATCATTATCTAAAACTTTAGGATGTTTGTAGACTCATTTTTCTCAAACATATTGATGCAAAAAGGTGTTTACTAGTTCCACTCCTCCATGGGGTATTATTTTAGCAAACTTGACCTTTGATATTTTGTTACATTTGGGATACATTCATTCCCATGTTGTTGGAGCTTCCAATACACTAGGAGATGTTACCGATAGGCTTCATTAGATATTTCACATGATCTAAGATCTTCAAAAGTTCTAGGAAGAAACAAAAATGAAGGAAAAAATAGAGATGAACTAGTTCAAGAACTCATTACTTCTATTTTTGCTTTGAAGACTTCATAAGATATAATGAGATATACTAAGAACTTCTCCACATGACAAGATTTGCCACAAATGAGTGATGATATCAAGCATATCACAATAAGATACTATTAAAATATAAATTAATTTTTTTATAGATATTTTTAGAGTGTCAATGATTCTCTAAAATATTCAAACTCTCTAACACAAGGAGTAGATGTCGATGGATGTATTCTAGAAATGACAATCACTGACAAAGATCATGTATATATAGTTGTGGTTGGATGACATTAGGGCAATATACATTTATATTTCTTCCTCTTTCTTAGATCTATGTTACATCCAGTTTTCTTTTATATTCTTCATGGTATCAAAGCTGAAGGTGATAGGAGTAGTGTTTCAAAGAATTTTTGTAGTAAGTTATAAGGTTCAAAAGGTTGAGTAACAAAGCTAAGGTAAGGAGTATTTGTAGTGACTGTGGTAGTTCATGTTGAAGAAGGATAAATATTTATGAGGATTACGAGAAGTGTAGATTTCTTGCAATCTGCAAGAGTAGAGAACCTTTGGTTGAAAATTTATCTCTGGAGAGCAAACAATTGTTAGGTTTGTCTCTATTTTTCCCAAAAAAGATGTCATATTTTTGGATTTTTTGAATTCGATCATTTCCATTATTGTTATAATATTGGTGATGTTTTCTTTAGAAAAAGCCATCCATTTATCAATACTAGCATGGTGATATGGTTGGATTGGATTCTTTCTTTTCCAATTATTTGGACTTTATATTTTTTGGTTGGAATCACCTTTCCTTTATTTTTTAGGTTTGGTGCATTTATGGATTCTATAGAATATGGAGGTTGCAGTCAATCCAGGAACACCCTTAGGAATTTGAAGTGAATCTTTAGGGTTTACAATCCCATGGCATATTAGAATGTGGAATTTGTCAAATATAGTCTTCCAAGCTCAAAATTAGAGATCTGAAAATTACATTTTGTGGACAAAGTTCAAAATTTCTTACTGTAGAAAAATTTAATATGAAGGTGATTGAGATGACATAAAAATAAAAAATAAAAAAGAGAGAAAGAAAAAAGAGGAGGAAAGATGTTTGTGGAGGCATTTGTAAATTTTGTCAAATTTTTTCTTATAAATTGTACTTTTAAGATTTGAAATTCTTGGATGATTGGATCATAAGAAGGTCAATTTCAAGGCAACTAATAAAAATGTTTTTTTTATGTGGACATATTTTGGGAGGCTTACATTCAAGCCTCTTAAATTTGTGCACTTATGTTGTCTTCTAGAATCTATTGCCACTGACCAAAGTTCTTATATATATCTCTGCAGTTACTTGACATTACAACAATGTATTGAACATTTTTTTGGGTCTTCTTCATAGTTATTTTTGAGTGTGTAATATATTACTTTTCTACATGGTATCAAAGTATATTCTTCACAACCAAACACCCTAAAATAGTTCACATAGGGCTTCTTCCACTCCCTGCTTGTTCTAGGTTGATATTGTTAAGGTATGATGTAGGGGACCTGTTCTGAATATGATTTGTGGTATTAATTGGTTTTGCCTAAAGCTACATAGGCAAGTTCTTAGATTGAATCATGCATTGAGCCATTTCAACCAAAGTTCTATTTTTCATGCATCCAATCCATTTTATTGTGGAGTGTATCAATTTGTTGTATCTCTCCAAATTCCATGTTTTTCAAAAAATTCCTTGAAATTGTGATTGACATATTCTCCCCCATTGTCGGCTCTTATTATTTTAATTTGTTTGCTACACTGATTTTCCACAAGGACCTTCAAATTTCTAATTTTTTTGAATACTTCATCCTTAGTCTTAAGAAATTATGTCCATGTCTTTCTGGAGAAGTCATCTATAAAGGTTAACACATATTTTGTTCCCCCTAGTGATGTAGGAGTAATGGGTCCACATAAGTCACTATGCACAAGCTCAAGCAATTCTTTTGCTCTTGATGTACTCCTATCAAATGGGTCTTTATATTGTTTTCCAACAATATAACCTTCATAAACACTTATGTTTGCTTTGATCCATGGGAGGCCAATAACCATCTCTTTCATTGATAATGCAAATAAAATTTGATAATTTAAGTTCCCAAACCTTTGGTGCCACAATTCACTAATATAATCATACATTGTCACATAAGCAACCTTGTTTACAAGCTCAAAATTTAGTTTATATATATATATATATATATATATATATATATATATATATATATATAATTATATATATATATATTTTCTATTATTCCTACTGCTATGACCCTGTATCCATTCTTCATATATTTTATCAAACATTTATCTTGATAAAATTCTACCTTGCATCCATGCTTTATTATCTGATTTATTGAGAGAAGATAATTTTTTCAAATTTGGTATATTAAGCACATTCATAATTTCCCATTTCTTATTATTATTATCCTTCATGAAAATGGTACCAACACCTTCAACATTGAGTGAAGAGTCATCACCTAAAATAACCATGTGGGTCCATTTTCTTCTCTAGAGAGTCAAAATACTCCTTGTGATAAGTCATATGTTGACTTGCACGCGAGTCAATATAGCAAGCATCTGAAGAGCTTCCACAAATAGCAAGAGAAGTGAACAAAATATTTTTGGAGCATTCATCCTCCTAGATAAAGTTTTATTGTTTCTTTGATGAAATATTTAAAGCCACATGTTTTTATTTTATAACACCAATATGCTTTATGCCTTTTTTTCCCATAGTTATAACATGTAAAATTAGAGTTACCCCTTGTTTGATTATTATTCCTCTGATTGAAGTTTATATATTGGTAATTTTGTTGCATTCTTTACCTCTATTGTTGTTTCTTACCATAAGATTCTTTTGTTGTGGTTTTATCAAAAATCATACTTGGGAGTTAGTGGAACTACCCAAAGGAGAAAATATTGTTAGAAGAGAATGAATATACAAAACTGAGTATAAATCTGATGGGAGTATTGAATAATATAAGGCTATACTTGTGGCCAAGGGGTACTCTCAAAAAGAAGGAATTTATTATAAAGAAATATTTTCTCCTATTGCCAAAATCAACACCATCAGAATAGTCATTGTACTTGCAACATATTCTAGGTGGAAAATCCAATAGATGTCAAGAATGCTTTTCTTAATGGTGAGATAGAGGAAGAAATTTACATATCTCATCCTCAAGAATATGTGAAAGAGGGGGAAAAATGCTTAGCATGTAGATTAAAGAAATCACTTTATGGGTTAAAACAAGCTCCAAGGGCTTGGTATGCAAAGATTGATAAATTTTCAAACTGAAGGATTTAATAGTAGCCCCTATGATCCAAAATTATATGTGAAAACCTTCAAGGATGAAATACTTATCATTGTACTCTATGTGGATGATCTCATCATCACATGTGATAATCTCCAAAATATCAATGAAGTTACGACTAAAGGATAATTTTGAAATGACTAACTTGGGACTTCATTACTTCCTTGGATTTGAGGTATGGAAAAATAAATATGGTATCTTCCTTTCTCAAAATAAATATGCCAAGGACTTTTTAGTCAGATTCAAAATGGAAAAATATGTGAAAGCACCCACTCCAATTTCTATAGGTAAGCTGAGCAAGTCTATGAAAGGAGAAGAAATTAATCCAACGCTTTAGAAAAAATTATGGGCAGTTTGCAATCAGTTTGGTATCTATATTTATGACTTCTCCAAAGTTCCTCATTGAAAAGTTGCAAAGACGATATTGCAATATGTGTAAGGTACACTGAACATGGGCATTGAGTATTTTTCCAATGAAAGTTTATTTTTTACGATATATTCTAATTTAGATTGAGCAGGTTGTGCAGATGACAGAAGATCCACTAAATAATATATTTTCTCACTTGGTTCAAGTCCCATATCTTGGTATAGCAAGAAACATAGTACAATTGTCTTATCTACAACAAAAGCAAAGTACATAGCCACAAATGAAGTAGCCAAAAAGGTCACATGGTTAAGAAAAATTATATCATAATTACAACATAAGATACAACCAACCATATCGCAATGTGATGATCAAAACACCATTAAGCTTACCAAGAATCCAATGTTCCATGCAAGGACCAATCACACTGAAGTTTACCATCATTATATTAGACAACTTATTAAACAAGTGATTCATTGAAGTATTATAGAACAAAAAACAAATTGCAGATATCTTCATTAAAGCCTTAAGTGAGACTAAATTTATACATCTTAGAAGTCTTTTAGACTTGAAGGATATTACATAAGTTCTGTACTAGGACTTTCATTGTTACCCTCCATTTTTTTTATGTAATTCTCATAAGTTTTGTATTTGTGTCTTTAGATTTAGACAAAATTAATTTATTAAGGGTTGATAAAATATAAATTAATTTTTGGAGTGTTGGTGATTTTCTAAAACATTTGAACTCACTGACACAAGGAGTAAATGTTGGTGGATGTATTCTAGAACTTACGGTCATCACCGACAAAGATAATGTATGGATCACATCGGGACAATATACATTTGTAGCTCTTATTCTTTCTCATAGCTATGTGTAGTTTCTTTTACATGTAATTTTATTTTCTTTAAATACTGCTATAGTTTTTTTTATTGCTATTAACTTCTATTCTTATGTATACTTAATAATATTTTATTCTTTATTTTATTTTTTATTTTTTTGCTGGTTGAAAGTGTTAATAGTATATTAATTTAATGTTTTTATTGATTGATAACATAATATAATGTAACTTTTAGATTATAAAATGTTGTTTTATTAATGATCTCTGGCGAAGAATACTTGTTCCAACTTTGCTTCACATGATTTAGGTCTTCCGAGGGAAAATAAAATGAAGTTAAGATTCTTCACGAGTTAAGACAAAATAAAGTTAAGATTCTTCACATGATTTTCGTGAAGAACAAATTTAAGTCTTCCAAGCCAACAAGGAATCTTATCACATGGTTCGTTGCTTTTGGTAACCAAAAAAATAATAATCCAAAACTTGCCTACCCTATATTGCCTTCGGACATCAAACTCTTTGTAGTTAACGTGCAAAACAAATCACAATTCCCTTCTAACCATCTTATTTAGAATATGGTCAACAAAAGCCCACCGTCTACCCTTCTCAAGTCTTCCGTCACAACGAAGAAGACTTAAATAAGTTGCTTAAGACATTGTAATCTTGCTATAATGACATTGTTACCTAAGACATTGTAAGCTATAATGACATTGTTAGCTACGTGAGAAGATGATGCGAGCTTGCTATAATGACGTGAGATGATGATGCTAGCTTGTGGTGGAATGTGTTTAAAATTCAAACAATCAACCATTCAAACATCAACCATTTCTTATTCTTTTCCAACCTGATAATGAAGGTGATACTGGTGACCTTCCAGAGGTATCTAATGAACATCATTATAACAAAGACTTTGGCAGAGAATATCTCTTGGATGTTATAAGAGACTTTGCAAGCATAAGCCTGTCCTTTTTATTTGAAAAGAAAGGGCTATCTTATTTGGGCCAGACAATATGCCATCTAATTTGAAAATATAAGGCCACTTGCATTTGATAGCATCCTTTGAATGATACCTCTTCACGATAAATGTGTGGGATAAGTCTTAGAATACAATAAGGAAAGGCATAGCCCTAAAAATCAACAAACATAGAATATGATACCTTATTTAATACATAGAAGTTGAAAGAAAGAAGGATAATTAAAACACTCCATGCAGGTTAATGATAAAAAGAAAAACCTTGGATAACCTTTCAGTTAAAAAATGGAATTTTTCTTTTTTGTGATTTTAAATATAGTTTAAAAAACTTGTCTACTGTTGAAGATAATGAGAGATGTGATTTGTCCCATAGATCTCTATGGCACGCAAGTTAAACATATTCCTTTTAAGAAAGTTGTTTTTGACGACGATAACAACAAATAATACCATCTAAGAATAGTTTGGGCTGGATGAGAAGCTTTCGCATGGATTCTTCTTTTGACAGTTGTGTGTCAAACACTTTTCCGACGCCTTGTATAAGGAAAAATTACCTTGCCTTTGTTAAGGGCTTTGAACTTAGATGGTTAAGTGCACCTCTTTCTTAAGGCTCATGTCAAAAGTGGAGTAACAGCATTTTTCACTTAGAATCTTTTTAAAAATAATAGAAGTAGAGGTGTTTGGTAGGCTATTTAGTGTGCTTCTTGGTGAATACTATCAACCTACGTAGAAAAGCTAATTCATGATTTGCATCTCAAGTTTGTCGGCCCAACAATTTTACCAAACCAAAAAAAAATGTAAACTTAATGAATATTATATTGAGGTTTTTAAGGTATAGGTTAATTGATTGTAATTAAGTTTGATTTTTAAATTATCTTTGATTTAATTCCTTTAAATTTATTATTCTTTCCATTATAATATTTAGCAAAAACAAACAAGTTTATATTAACACTATTTTAAAATTGACATTAAAATAATTAGATATTACAAAGTCTTGGGCTACTTTTTATAGAGCTTGTCAGGTCAATCCAAGTAGATGTGGGGCAGGAGGAGTATTATATCAGGATAAAAATCACAAATACATGTTCAAAGTTGGTCTTGGTAAAGGCAACAATAATGTGGCAAAGTGGAAGACTTTGATATTTTTGTTAAGAATGACTAAGGAATGGGGAATAACAAAACTTCAGGTTTATGTTGACTAAATATTGGTGGTGGACTAGGCTTCGAGATTAGTGGGGATGCAAAATTTGATATTTAGGTCTTATTATGAGTAGGTGAAATTGCTAATTTGCAGAGATCTCTTATAATCATATTTATAGTGAATTAAATTAGGAAGCATATAGTCTATAAAAAGTTGCTTTGGATATTATAGGTGGTACTTGGTTAAAAGGAGTAGTATGTGGGACTATGATTCCACCACAATCTGCCCCCTTTTGATACTTATTTTTATTTAATAGAAGATGTGGTTTAGGACACTTTTTGTATTGTTTTTAGACCTTTATTAATAATTAAGATCATATTTGTAAGATGACTCATGGTCATAGGGCTGAAGTATCAAAATAACATTTCTGTAAGATGACTAAAAGCTGGAACTAAGTTGTTCATAGTTCTTTATGTATCAAGTTTGATAGAATTTTTAAAGAAATATGAGATTTTAGAACAACTATTAATGGGGTTGTTTAGCAAGGCCAAGTGCAAAATATTAACAATGCATTGATTGCCACTTTAAGAAATGATTTTTTCTATTAATCAAAACTTAGATGATGCATGGTATTGATTGATGGTTGTTATTTAAAGCCTAAAAAGGTGTAATCTAACATTAGGCCAAAAGGAAAAGTTATCTCTCTCTTTGCTATAAGTGTCTATAATCATTCTTCATTTCATGACTCACTAATGGACATTTCTTTTAAATTTCAAAGTTCTTTGATTTTATCTAGTTATACAAATTCTTAAAACCATGTAGATACCTCTAGGATTCATGTTTTTTGGTTAAATACCCTCCAATAGAGGAGGGCAAGATGCTCCACTAGGACATTGTAGCCAAAATTCATGCTCATCATCAATGGATTGAATTCCTCAACTTCTTGATTTGCATAATCCCTGGTGTTATTACCCCCTCTTTAGTGTTATGCAAGCTAGAGCTTACTTGTTAGAAGTTATCTATTTTTTTAATTTATTTTATTATTGATTTTTAGATCTAGCCCTTATCACTCTAGTTCACCCTCAAATATGAAACTTAGAGGTCTAGGGGATCATACGATTTAATTTCTATATTAGCTCTAAAAATTATAATTTATATTGTGTAATTTAGTGTAGAAAGATATTTCTTTCTTGCTATTTTATTTTAGTTTATGCTAGAGTAATAATTCCTTTGAATACTTTATTGTTACTTGGGATAAACAATATTATTTGCTTGCATTAAATTCTTGTTAAAAAATGTAGGTAATACCAAAATGTTGTATTACAAGATCAAGGAATTTTTTTCTCCAAAAAAATGGTAAAAGAATCCCTCTACATCATCACATGGTGAAGGCCATCACAATTCATTCTTATCAACCATTAAAACAAACTAATAAGAATGCAAGGGATGAGAAATTATAATGTATAAGTTCAAATTTAGAAGGAATTAAAGGTGTGAACAAAGACGTGAAAGCAAAATTTAAAACAAAGGGGGTGTAAGAGGTCAAGTTTAGTTCAATTCAATCATCTTCATTTCCCTTGGCTAGTAGAAAATTATCTCCTTGCAATACAAAATGAAAGTAGTGTAGAGTTTATCCCTTGCACATTAAGGTTTCAAGAGCAACATAATAAAGAAAGAAGTATGGTAGATATCCATGGAAAGTTATAATTTTTAGGGAAACATAAGAAAGTACAAAGAAGAAAGTTTTTTGAAGTTATTCCTCACACTTTAAGTTGTCCAAGGAAACATAAATCTATAAATGGTAGGTCTCGTTATGAATGGACTAGAAAATGGAAAATATTGATGAGGATAAAAGTGTTTGTGGAAATGGAAAAACTAGAGGAAGACCCTCAAAGCAAGAACAAAGAGAAAATTAAACTCATATGGATATTGATTTGGGAAACTAGAAACAAATATCACAAGAGCTAACAAGAAGTGGAGCTAGGTCCACAAATAAGAATAAAAGGTGATGATGAAGATATCTTAGAATATAAGTGGTATGAATATAACCTCTATAAGAGACATTAGGGAAATTATTAAGTTTTTATAGTCTTAGTCTTGAATTTATTTAATATAATTAAAATAAGTAGCGAGCAATGTAAAGATACATTTGACAAGTTTTTGAATATGGGGGGTTGTCTATCAATTTCTACTATACAAAATTTAGGAGGTACCATAATAATATAAGACAAATGCAAATAGGATGCATAATTATTATAAGTAAGAAGTAATTGGGGTGCTGGTGGTTTTTACAAAAAAATAAAAACATCAAATTTGTAGTTATAAATGCATAAACCCCAACTTTAATCACTATTTGTAATAGATGTTGGAAGGAAGGAAGTGTATTTATATCAAATTCAAGGATGAATCATTATTATGATTTATGGGTTGGGGAGGACTTCAATAGAGTTTTATATCCTTTAGAAAATAAGGGGGGTTCTCTTGGATGGTCTAAATCGATGGAGGATTTTACTTCCTTTATCAATTCAAATAGAATTTGAAATGCTATTCCTTCAAGCTATCTATATACATAGGATAATAGACATATTGGAAAAACCCATAGTAGAAATATTGAATAGATTTTTGTTATTCAATACATGGTTATAAATAGAGTGCAATTTTTTTAGATATTTTAATGTAAGTAGGCTTAGATCACAATATCATTCTCTTGAGATGTAATCAACTTAGTAATGGTCATTTAAATCCATTTTTATTTTAGTTTATGTGGCTCTAGAACCTTTATTTTGACCAAAAGGTTATGTTATAGTGGGATGAAGCAAGGGTTGAAGGATCATATATGTACATGTTTGTTAAAAATATAAAAAGGGGTAAATAAAGTTTGGAATGCCAATTATTTTGGTAACATATTTAAAATAAAAGAGAAAATTAAATCCAAGCTCAATAATGTATAAGAGAGAGTAGAAATTTAAGGGAATACTTATGTGTAGGAAAATAATTAGTTTTTTATTATCATAATGTATTGTAAAAATAAGGGTCATATTGGTCCCAAAAATTTAGAGAGATATGGCTTAAGGGGATAAAAACACTAATTTTTTATGCTACCATCAAAACATATTTATCTTTCTATTAAATAAAAAATATTTCAACTTCATATGTGAAGAACACAAGCTTATACTGAGAGGGGGGTGAACAGTATAAGATAAAACTTTTTACTTTTCTTTCCAAAGTAGTATTATCCAATATTATCAATTGCAATAATGAAACAATGCACATATCATCACACACATAAGAGACACAGATTTAACATGGTTCACCCAATGTGGGCTACATCCACGGAGAAAATATTTCTTATAAATTTTCTCAACAAATCTCTTGGGAACCAATTCCCTATTACAATGTTTATGGGCACCAACCCAAAGGAGACACCAATCCCCTATGCTCAAGTTCATGGACCTCTATCCATAAGAGACACCAATCCCATTTGCTCTAGTTCATGGACCTCTATCCATAGGAGACACCAATCCCCTTTGCTCTTGTTCATGGACCTCTATCCACAGGAGACACCAATCCCTTTGCTCTGGTTTGTGGACCTCTATCCATAGGAGACACCAATCCCCTTTGCTCTAGTTCATGGACCTCTATCTATAGAACCAATCCCTTGCTCTAATATACTCCAAAAATTTACACAAGGCTTGCTCAAATCTACTCCAAGCCTACACATAAGGCTTGCTCAAATCTGCTCCAAAACCTGCTCTCAACTCTGCTCAAATCTGCTCCAAGCCTACATACAAGGCTTGCTCAAATCTACTCCAAAACCTGCTCTCAACTCTGCTCAAATCTGCTTCAAGCCTACATACAAGGCTTGCTCAAATCTGCTCATAGAACTACTCAAATATGCTCCAAGCCTTCTCACAAGGCTTGCTCAAATTTGCTCATAATCACAGCTCAAATATGCTCAATAGAACCTGCTCAAATCTACCTCAAACCTGCTCATACAACCTGCTCAAACATTCCCAATTCTTGCATAGAAACCATTGCATATATCTTTCCCAAAAGTGCTTTCTTTGACTAAAGTAATTCAGACATATTCTACCCATAATTATTTTTCTTCATGAACATATAGAGAATGATATGCATTACAAATAATCAATATGTTCTTCTCACATTCATTAAGTCTATCACTTTCACATGTCTCACATTTATTTGCATTCACAAGATAGCTCTAGTCTAGCACTTGATAATTGACCTTCTTATGTACTCCCAAAACCAATCAAACCAATGCACAAGTTTACTTCACAAAATTGGTCTATAACCCTTGCAAATTTACTCTCAATATCAATCACAATAATGCACAAATTTGTTTCACAAAAATTGGTCTATAACCCTTGCAAATTTTCACTTCAATTTCACTCAAAGCAATGCACAATTATGTTCTCAACCACTTGCACTTTTTATTCCCAATATCATTCAATACTCATGCACAACTTGTTCTCAAACCCTAGCTCATATATTTCCAATTTCAATCAAAGCAATGCACAATTACTCTCAACTTCAATCAATCACTAATGCACATCAAATCAATCCTTATACCTCCAACCATATTTCAACAAAATATTTTCCTCAAACAAAACCACCTTGAGAAGGAGTTAAATCACCATACCTCTAAAAACTGCCTTGATGAAGATGTGCCCTCAAAACCTATCACAAAATAGTTTTCTTTTCTTTTGCCACTTCAAAAATAGGTTAGAAAATCTCCTTTTCAAATCATCCACATTAAAACCCTTCTTAAAAATATATGCACAATAATACTTTATAACTCCTTTTTAGTCTCACAAAATAAAGCTTGTAATAATGACTAAACCCTCAATTTTCTTTTTCTATGATTTGCCAAAAATACAAATAGCAATGATCATAAATACACCTTATTTCTCCTTTCTAAAAACATGCAAAATTACAAGTCACAATAATCACAAATACACCTTATTTCTCCTTTCTAAAAACATGCAAAATTACAAATCACAATAATCATAAATACACCTTATTTCTCCTTTCTAAAAACATTCAACAATTACAAATAATAATAATCTCAAATATACCTTATAATATCTTCTCAAACCTTATTTCTCCTATTAATGATTCTCTATAATCACAATACTTAAGACTTTCCAGAAAGACCCCTTATTCTAACACCACCACAAACCTTATAACACCTTTTAATAATATGCAAAAATTAAATCATTTAAACCAACACTTTATACCTTATCTCTCCTAATACACTTTATAAAAATTTAATACCTTTTTCTACCACAATTCGAACTCCTACCCTCACATGAAGCAGTGCTTTCCCAAGCGCTCTACGACCAGTTGTGCTACCATGGATGGTAGCACCAAAAGGGGACCCACAAGATATAACCCTGTCTCTACCTCAACAAACCATGAAGTAACTCAGCAAAACCATCATCGAGGGGACTCGACCCTCAAACCTCCTCTACCACAGTGCTCACACACAAAGCCAATGACCAACTAGGCTACACCAACAGGCGAGACTCAAAAGTGAATTCAAAATATTTATCTCAGGTTTTCATGCATCAATAATTTCGTTGCCTTCACTTGTCTGTCGTTCACTTTATCAAAAATTATTATTCTTGAAATAGTGCATGCGATTCTTAGATCCCAAAGGCAAATAAAACATCATGTATTTATATGCACTCCTTGGTTTTTGATGACGTCGACACTTTATGATTTCAAAAACTTCATTCGAACATTGGTGCCATTTGCTTTGATTATAATATTTAAATTTTTAATTTAAATATTATAAGGTTAACCTTTTTTTAAAACTTTGTAGTGATTAAAACCTTTAGTGGCCCAACCTTGACTTTATCTGTATAAACCTTTGTCCTTCCTTTGAAAAAACCTTTGGCCTTCCTTTTATAAAACTTTGTCCTTAGGCCTTTTAAACCTTTATTAAATATTTTTGTCACAAACCTTCAAACTTTTATAATTATTAAATCTCTTTGTCCCAATCCTTTAAACCTTGTTGTCCTTCTCTTTATAAACCTTTGTCCTCAAGCCTCTTGAACCTTTATAAACTCTCTTTATAATATTTAAATATTATAATCCTTAAACATATTTGCCTTGCTTTCCATTGTCCAACCTTGTAAACTCATCATTCTTGAAGAATATTTCTGCCTTGAATACCATGCTCTTTTGACATCAATCCTTTGACATCAATGACAACTCAATATTTCCAACAATCTCCCCCTTTGTCATTGATGGCAACCCTTACACAAATTTTCTTTTACTGCAACTAGATTCCCAAACTGCTCCCCTTGACAAGCTGCTCCCCCTTACTGAAATCTCTCCCCCTCACTGAAATCTCTCCCCCTTTGACATCAATGGCAAAGGGCTCCTTTTGGGGCTAAAAATAAAACACTTAGCTCAGCCCCCTCACCACCTCCTTTTCTTGAGGTGATTAATTTTGGGATGGGAGTAAAGCTACTCCCAACTTACAATGCTCTTCTTCTTTTTCAATATTTTTCCAAACTTTTGAAGTCATACCTCTTTGAACATTTTGAGCATCCTTTTTCTTGCTTGTCTTTGGAAGTTCCAGAAATTTTGTTCTACACCACTTTGCTCTATGCCCAAAATTATTGCAATTGTAACACCTGATGTTGTAGTCCTTGAAAGGTGCAAATGAATTCTTTGGTGAAGCTATAATCATTCTTACCATAAACCCTGCAATGTATAGCTTTATGACCAAAATTATTGCAATTGAAACACATGATGTTGTAGTCCTTGGAAAGTGCAAGTGACTTGAAATTTCTCTTGTTGAAGCCATAATCATTTTTATCATGAACCCTGCAATGTATAGCTTTATGACCAAAATGATTACATGAGAAACAATAACCTTGGAAGAAATATTCATCTTGCCTTGATCTCATGGTTCTTTCTTTGCTTTTCTTTTGATGGTCCCTGTTCCTTGATGATTCTTTGTTTGCTTCCTCTTTGATACTACCACTTCTCAACTTATCAATATAGGTCTTAGGCTCTTCTTCAAATACCTTCTTTGATGCTTCTATTTCTTTTGAGCTTGACTCCTCTTCTTGTACCTCTTGACCTTCCTCATAACCAAGTCCAGTCTTCATAAATGGAGATCTCTGTGTTTTGATAATATCGTCCAAATATTTTGAGCTTTTCCTAAACTGATATATCTTATTATTGAATTTCTCAAGTCCCTTCCTTAGAATGTCAGCTTCATGTTGTAGTCTTTCACATTCTAGTTCTTTTGTCTTTAACTATTTAGCCATACCTTCTTCAACTTTCTTTGCCTCTTCAACCTTAACTTTTAAGTCAGTGAGATCCTGTAGAAGTTTTGCCTTTGTTTTCTCATCCTCTTGTATTTGAGCCTTCAATATTAAGTTCTCCCTTTTCAACTCTTCAATATCAACAACAAATTCCTCTTCCATATCAATTGTGGCTTCCTTTTCATATTCTGAAACTTTCTCTTCTTCTTGGTCTTTGACAACAGGAGCATCTTCATTCTCTTCTATGGCCAAAAATAGAATTTCTTCTTTTTCATTATCGGAGAAGCTTTCATCACTTTCACTTGAAGTACTGCTTTCTTCTTCAACATAAAAACTCTTCTTGTGCCTTTGAAAAATATTCTTCTCATGCTTGCCTTGACCATGCCTATTTTTATTTTCATAATAAAACTTTCTTTCCTTATTTTTCTTGTAATCCTTTTCTTCTTCACTGCTACTACCTCCATTTTGTGGATAATTAGCTGCATAGTGACCAATGTTACCACAACTAAAACATTTCATAATCTGCATATTTTTGTATTTTCTTGGACCCTTCTTATTTCTTCTCACAAAGTTAGCCTCTTCTTCACTACTTGATTCATCACTTGATTCTTGTTCTTTATTCTTTTCCTTCTTTGAAGCTTTGAATGTTGCCTCTCTTTTTGATGTTTGTTCTTTTTCTGTCCTCATCTCATAGGTTATGAGAATTCCATGTAACTCATCCATGCTTAAAGTTTTGAGATCCTTCATCTCTTCTATTGCTGAAACCTTTGCATCATACCTCATAGGGAGTGACCTCAATATTTTTTGAACAATAGTAGATTCCTCAATATTTTCTCCAAGTCCACGAATAGTGTTGACAACCTCATCAACACGAAGTAGATACATAGTAATATCTTCATCATATTTCATCTTCAAGTCTTCAAACTTCCTTCTATGTGTTTGAAGTTTTGCCATTTTGACCTTGTCATCTCCTTCATATGTTCTCTATAATTTATCCCACATTTATTTTTTTGAAGTGCATTGCATGACTTTCACAAACTCTGATTCACATAACCCACTCAAAATTACATTCATTGCCTTGGCATTATCTTCATATGGTTTCTTACCACTTGCATCTATAGGAGGAGTTGTAGATGGTGTGAATCCATTTTCAATAGATTGCCATGTATCATATCCATGTGCCATCAAATAAGTCTTCATCCTCACACTCCAGAAAGCATAGTTAGTCCCATCAAACAATGGAGCCTTATTTGATGAAAACCCTTCCTTATGAGCCATGTGTGTTCCTGTAAGATCTTCCTTCAAGATGTTAGACTTTCATGAAGGAACCCACTCTGATACCAATTGAAGAACACAAGCTTATACTAAGAGGGGGTGAACAATATAAGATAAAAATTTTTACTTTTCTTTCCAAAGTAGTATTATCCAATATTATCAATTGCAATAATGAAACAATGCATAGATCATCACACACATAAGAGACACAGATTTAACGTGGTTCACCCAATGTGGGCTACATCCATGAAGAAAATATTTCTTATAAATTTTCTCAACAAATCTCTTGGGAACCAATTCCCTATTACAATGTTTATGGGCACCAACCCAAAGGAGACACCAATCCCCTATGCTCTAGTTCATGGACCTCTATCCATAGGAGACACCAATCCCCTTTGCTCTGGTTCATGGACCTCTATCCATAGGAGACACCAATCCTCTTTGCTTTAGTTTATGGACCTCTATCCATAGGAGACACCAATCCCCTTTGCTTTGGTTCGTGGACCTCTATCCATAGGAGACACCAATCCCCTTTGCTCTAATATACTCCAAACATTTACACAAGGCTTGCTCAAATCTGCTCCAAGCCTACACACAAGGCTTGCTCAAATCTGCTCCAAAACTTACTCTCAACTCTGCTCAAATCTGCTCTAAGCCTACATACAAGGCTTGCTCAAATCTGCTCCAAAACCTACTCTCAACTTTGCTCAAATCTGCTTCAAGCCTACATACAAGGCTTGCTCAAATATGCTCATAGAACTACTCAAATCTGCTCCAAGCCTTCTCACAAGGCTTGCTCAAATCTACTCATAATCACAACTCAAATTTGCTCAATAGAACCTGCTCAAATCTACCTCAAACCTGCTCATACAACCTGCTCAAACATTCCCAATTCTTGCATAGAAACCATTGCATATATCTTTCCCAAAAGTGCTTTCTTTGACTAAAGTAATTCAGACATATTCTACCCAAAATTCTTTTTCTTCATGAACATATAGAGAATGATATGCATTACAAACAATCAATATGTTCTTCTCACATTCATTAAGTCTGTCGCTTTCACATGTCTCACATTTATTTGCATTCACAAGATAGCTCTAGTCTAGCACTTGATAATTGACCTTCTTATGTACTCCCAAAACCAATCAAACCAATGCACAAGTTTGCTTCACAAAACTGGTCTATAACCCTTGCAAATTTACTCTCAATATCAATCACAATAATGCACAAATTTGTTTCACAAAAACTGGTCTATAACCCTTGCAAATTTTCACTTCAATTTCACTCAAAGCAATGCACAATTATGTTCTCAACCACTTGCACTTTTTATTCCCAATATCATTCAATACTCATGCACAACTTGTTCTCAAACCCTAGCTCATATATTTCCAGTTTCAATCAAAGCAATGCACAATTACTCTCAACTTCAATCAATCACTAATGCACATCAAATCAATCCTTATACCTCCAACCATATTTCAACAAAATATTTTCCTCAAACAAAACCACCTTGAGAAGGAGTTAAATCACCATACCTCTAAAAATTGCCTTGATGAAGATGTGCCCTCAAAACCTATCACAAAATAGTTTTCTTTTCTTTTGCCACTTCAAAAATAGGTTAGCAAATCTCCTTTTCAAATCATCCACATTAAAACCCTTCTTAAAAATATATGCACAATAATACTTTATAACTCCTTTTTAGTCTCACAAAATAAAGCTTGTAATAATGACTAAACCCTCAATTTTATTTTTCTATGATTTGCCAAAAATACAAATAGCAATGATCATAAATACACCTTATTTCTCCTTTCTAAAAACATGCAAAATTACAAGTCACAATAATCACAAATACACCTTATTTCTCCTTTCTAAAAACATGCAAATTAATTACAAATCACAATAATCATAAATACACC
The DNA here is from genome assembly GCA_028583015.1 of Wollemia nobilis. Lineage (NCBI taxonomy): Eukaryota > Viridiplantae > Streptophyta > Pinopsida > Araucariales > Araucariaceae > Wollemia > Wollemia nobilis. The sequence goes on along the minus strand of JAQPPZ010001679.1, from coordinate 1,868,273 downwards.
TTATTTCTCCTTTCTAAAAACATTCAACAATTACAAATAATAATAATCTCAAATATACCTTATAATATCTTCTCAAACCTTATTTCTCCTATTAATGATTCTCTATAATCACAATACTTAAGACTTTCCAGAAAGACCCCTTATTCTAACACCACCACAAACCTTATAACACCTTTTAATAATATGCAAAAATTAAATCATTTAAACCAACACTTTATACCTTATCTCTCCTAATACACTTTATAAAAATTTAATACCTTTTTCTACCACAATTCGAACTCCTACCCTCACACGAAGTAGCGCTTTCCCAAGCGCTCTATGACCAACTATGCTACCATAACTGGTAGCACCAAAAGGGGGCCCACAAGATATAACCCTGTCTCTACCTCAACAAACCACGAAGTAACTCAGCAAAACCATCATCGAGGGGACTCGACCCTCAAACCTCCTCTACCATAATGCTCACACACAAAGCCAATGACCATTTGGGCTACACCAGCAGGCGAGACTCAAAAGTGAATTCAAAATATTTATCTCAGGTTTTCACGCATCAATAATTTTGCTACCTTCACTTGTCTGCCATTCGCTTTATCAAAAATTATTATTCTCAAAATAGTGCATGTGATTCTTAGATCCCAAAGGTAAATAAAACATCATGTATTTATATGCACTCCTTGGTTTTTGATGACGTCGACACTTTATGATTTCAAAAACTTCATTCGAACGTTGGCGCCATTTGCTTTGATTATAATATTTAAATTTTTAATTTAAATATTATAAGGTTAACCTTTTTTTTAAAACTTTGTAGTGATTAAAACCTTTAGTGGCCCAACCTTGACTTTATCTATATAAACCTTTGTCCTTCCTTTGAAAAAACCTTTGGCCTTCCTTTTTATAAAACTTTGTCCTTAGGCCTTTTAAACCTTTATTAAATATTTTTGTCACAAACCTTCAAACTTTTATAATTATTAAATCTCTTTGTCCCAATCCTTTAAACCTTGTTGTCCTTCTCTTTATAAACCTTTGTCCTCAAGCCTCTTGAACCTTTATAAACTCTCTTTATAATATTTAAATATTATAATCCTTAAACATATTTGCCTTGCTTTCCATTGTCCAACCTTGTAAACTCATCATTCTTGAAGAATATTTCTGCCTTGAATACCATGCTCTTTTGACATCAATCCTTTGACATCAATGACAACTCAATATTTCCAACAATATGGAAGACCTATTGAGGAAGACAAAGATATTAGAAAGGAAGTAATTGAATATTTCAAATACATTCTATCAAAGTTGGGTAAGATAAGGAGGCTCAGGGTAATCTTATGCAAAATGTTCATTAATTATTACAAAATGACATAAAAAAACATTGATGAGGAAGATATCAATAAAGGAGCTATAAGAGCCAATTTTCTCTCTCCATCCTAATAAGATTTCTTTCAATTTTTTCAAAACAATTAGCATCCGTTAAAGAGTTATATGTTGGATGTGGTTGAAGAGGATAGGAAAAGATGGCTACAACAAGTAAGATCAATGTCACTTTATTGGATTATCTTTTAAGAGATATGAGATAAAACATTTTAATATTTTCATCCAAAAAGCCTTTGTAACATGATTTATGATATAATTTTATAAATTTTGGTAAATATATTATAAAATATTATAGACTGTGTTATGTTAGATAAACAAGACAATTATATTCATTGTAAAATAGATACTTGATGTCATAATAATTCCTTTAGATGTTATACATTCTCTTTATTTCATGAAAAAATTAGATATTCTAGTAAAATTAGATATGAGCAAAGCATGTTATAGGATTTGTTGGAGATATCTTGATATGATATTGTTATAAATTTGGTTTTGATCAAGGTTTATGGGAATAGATTAAATATTTTTATAGCACCAAAAAATATTATATTTTGATTAATGTATCTCTTGGATACTTTGAATCATACTATAGAATCTACCAAGGTGACCCACCATCTTCATATATCTTAGTTATATTTTATGGTGCTTTCAAAGAAAATCTAAGAAATGCTAGAGGAAGGATTTTTTTTCAAAATAATGAAGGCAAAATTCTCCCTACTTACTCAAAATCATATAGAACTTCAACAAAAAACTATACAAAAGCTAGATCGCTTCTTATAGGAATCAAAATCACCATTAAAAGGGATGGAAATATATTTTAATTGAAGGGGATTCACAAAATTATTTGATGCAGGAGCATCCAAATAGGGTATTTGAAACCATTGGTTTTGTTCACATGTTTTTTCAAAACCATGGATGTTGCACATGGTATTAGAACCCAGTTTATGTACACGGTTTTTGTACTTGGATTTTGGCACTTGGTTTTTGTGCCTTTATTTTGTGTATATTTGTTTACTATAAATATGTGCAAAGAGAGACAAGTAAAGTGGAGGTGAAGAAGGAAGAAAAAGGTAGAAGCCCTAGTTTAATACTTTATGGAGTATTTGTAGGAAACATACTACAGATAGTAACCTTTAACAAAAAATATTGGTGGTACTCTATGAAGTACTTTCAAGAGGTTTTTTGTGTATAACCTTAGATGAAAATATTTGGTACTTGGTGAAGTAATTGCAAGAGGTTCTCTATGTATGACCTCAGATAAAGGATGTTGTTTGGTACTCTATGAAGTACTTGTAAGAGGTTTACTATGTGTAACTTTAGAGGAAGAATTTGGTATTATATGGAATACATACAGGGGGTTTACTATGTGTAACCTTAGAGTAAGAATTTAGTATTCTATGGAATGATCGTAGGAGGTTTACTATGTGTTGTAACCTCAAAAGGAGAGAAGTTGAAGCAGAAGTTTGTGGTAATTGTGGCAACATTATTATTGTGTAATTGCTTCTATAAGAAAAACAATATTCTATTTTTTAGTGGAATGTATTATTTTGTTGTGGTTATTTATTGTTTGTTATTATGAGTTGCTACATACTTTGATATAGCAAGGCCAAGTATATTTATAGAGTAAAATTTTGCCAACAACTTATGATCAACTACGTCAGGTGGTATTAGAGCCTAAGGTTGATTCATAGTGCATCAGAGTTGTGCAATAGAAGACTGTTGGGCCCATAACCCATAGGTCCCAAGGATTATTATTAATATAATAGAGTGATACAACATAAGCGAGGTGGTACCATAACCCATAGGTCCCAAGGTTAATTCTTAGTGCATCAGAGTGGCACAATGGAAGCATGGTGGTCCCATAACCCACAAGTACCAAGATCAAAAGAGTAACCAAAAAACCTAGTTATAATAGCTCTATGAGCATGAGCTCATATTTTCTTGTTACCTAGGGTGTTTGATGCAGGAGCATCCAAATAGGGTGTTTGAAACCATGGTTTGAGGAGCATAGTTTTCAAACCATTGGTTTTGTGCACATGGTATTAGAATCTAGTTTATGTACACTATTTTGGTACATGGTTTTTGAATGTGGATTTTGGTACATGGTTTTGTGCCCTTAGTTTGTGTATCTTTTATTCACTATATATGTGCAAAGAGAGACAATTGAAGTGAGGTGAAGAAGGAAGAAGACAGTAGAATCTAAAGTTTGGTACTATATGGAGTAATTGTAGGGGCATACTAAGGATAGTAATCTCAGACGAAGAATATTCATAGTACTCTATGAAGTACTTGTAGGAGTTTTTTTGTGTATAATCTTAGACAAAGAATTTTTGGTACCTGTTGAAGTACTTGGAGGAGGTTTTCTATGTATAACCTCAGACAAAGGATGTTGTTTATTTTTATGTGTATAATCTTAGACGAAGAATATTTTGTACTTGGTGAAGTACTTGCAAGAGGTTTTTTGTGTATAACCTCAGACAAAGAATGTTGTTTGGTACTCTGTGAAGTACTTGCAGTAGGTTTACTATGTTTAACCTCAAAGAAATAATTTGGTATTCTGTGGAATACTTGTAGGAGGTTTAATATGTGTAACCTTAGAGGAAGAATTTGGTATTTAATGGAATGCTTGTAGGAGGTTTACTATGTGTTGTAACCTCAGAAGTAGAGAAGTTGAAGCAAAAGTCTGTGGCAACTATGGTGACATTGTTATTGTGTAATTGCTTCTATAAAAAAAATATTCTATTTTTTAGTGGAATGTGTTATTTTGTTGTGGTTATCTATTGTTTATTGTTGTTGGTTGTTGTGTACTTTAATATAGTAGGATCAGGTATGATTGCAAAGTAAAATCCTGCCAATGACTTAGGCACACTATGTCATTATTGTTAGTGTTATCAAGAATAATGGATGTGGGTATTGGATAAAAAATAACATTATTTTATGTCCTTCAACTATTGTTAGAGGCAATATCTTGGAAATGTCATATCTCTATAGATAAAGAAATATGGTAGTAGATAATTTAGGAAATCTTGGTGTTGATCTTTGTCTTAGTAAAATCAAAATTTTAGAAGACAACTAGCCAAGCAAGGTTTTATATATTAACATAAATCATATCAAGAACTTGATTATAGAAACACAATAGTTCAATGAAGATGAAGAATATGCTTAATAGAAACACAAGATAGATATGGTTTAATTGACCTACTAACAAATGTAATATTTTATTATTTTAATGGGAATGTCCCCCAATAGAATCCACATCTAGTTTATTAATATTAATACACACAAATGTAGTAATAATTGATTATATAGGATTGAAATATGTGCTATATATATTACATCATGATTATATTATCATTGTATTTTAACAAACTATTTTTTGATTGGTTATATGAAATTAAAAAATACTTATGATTACTTTAGCATAATTAACTAAATTAATTTGAGTTATGGTATTTTAATATTATTTATCAAAATACCTAGGGTAGAAATTGTTTAATTAGCTATATATGAGACTGAAACATGTACCATTTATATTGTATCACTATCATGTCATCATAGTATTGTGACAAACCATTTTTTTGAATTGGATATATGAAATTGAAACAAGTCACGCATATATTATGTTATAAACATGTTACCATGATATTTTAGAAAACCAAATAGCGGTATTTAGAAATTTTGAATATATTGCATGGCAATATTTGAACCTAGGCCTTCAACTTAAAGTCCATATTTTAACAACTTGAGCTCATGTCATTTGATAAAATGTTAAGATTCATCTATAGGATTGGAACATTGGTCTATGGTATAAAAATCTACTCTCCACTACTTAGCCCAAACCCTATGGGAAACATATTTAAGTTAGATTTACTTTTTATAAATGATTTAAATTAAATAATGATGAACAATGAATGAATATTTTGAATAAGAAAAATTATTTAATTGAATACAAAATAAACATTGTAATATAAGTTTTATTATTGTTTTATTTAATCATCAAATATTGATTAAGGATAAATACAAATTTAATTTATTTGGAATATAAAATAAGTACTTAATGTGTGTGTGTGTGTCTCTCTCTCTTTCTATATATATCAATTGTGTTAGATTTTTCAATATACTCGAGAATGAATGACATCGTCATATTACTTAGAATCTCATATAAGCACAACACAATATGGTAAGGATGAAAGAATAATCATCTATGGTAAATGATTAAATGGTTGGAATCTAGGGTATACTTACCCAAATTATAAGTTACTCTAGGTCAAGGTCAAAGAACTAACCTTAAGGTTAATATTACAATAAAGACACTTATAGAAGGTGTACAATGGCCTATTGGACAATATACAAGCAAATACAATATAAGAATGGGCATGGCCTCAAGTGAATATTAACATCACACATTTCAACATCCCCTATTAAATTAAATGAGGGACAAAGAAAGAGACCCTTATTAGTTAACACCCCTTCAGGGACATTCCCATAACCTAAGAAATTCTTGCAACCATACAAAAGGCACTTCATAAATAATCTTGGATAGAATATGCATTTTTTATTATAATAAATTTAAATATATATGATCAATCATCTCAGAGTCATTTAACCATCAAACATAGTGCATAAACACCTCAATGAACTTTATCCATTGAGTAAAAATAGGATTATGAATAAGCTTTAAAAAAAATTGAGTTTGGCCCAACTACTCAAGTATCATCAACATCCACAAATGTTTTTTGGTGGTATCATTAACAACATAATACTTAGCTTATGTAGAGGATGAAGATATGGTGTACTATCATTGATAACATGAAGAAACCAAGATAGAATACAAAGCTAGTGATAAAATGCCATTGGTCTAAATCACCTACCCAATTGACATAAAAGAGTCCTACCACAACTAAATAGTGACTTCCCATCTAATAGGTACCTCTAATGTATCAAAGGTTCTACTTAGCCATAATATACTAACTCTCACAAGGTGCTTACATGTATCTAGAACAATATCTAACAACAAAGATAACATGTGGCCTAGTATGTGTGAGGTAGTGACAGACCCCAATAAGAAACCAATCTAAGATGACATCCACCAAGGGAGCAATGTAATCCACTTGAATATTCAAAACTAAAGTAGATGGATTTTAGGAAGGCCTACACTTATCTATCCAAAGCAACTATAGAATATCCAAGGCATATATAAGTTATGATATAGTGATCCTAGAGTGTGACCAAGTGATCTAGATCCCTAAGAATAGTGAAGAAACCCTAAATTTATCATTTAAAATGTGTCATAAAATTATGACTTTATGTCCTAGATTAAGGATGTTGAAATTTCCATGATGATAACATCATCAAAATATAACATATATTTTTTTTGGTAGGTAAAAGTAATTTTATTTACTTTATGGGTTGAAGGGACCCGCCCCTTTTTACATTCGAATCAGCTGTGGTTGGAAGGCCACAGTCCATTACCCAGGGGGTATTGAACCAACAACATAAAGCAGCTAGTCAAAAAGTTTCACGGACCACCTGCACAGGCGTCCTTCCACAAACATACAAAAAATTCCAATTACAGAGTAAAGCAAAAACAAACACCATCGCACCCATGCTTCACACGAACCCGACGCCTCAGTTCCCAGTCTTCTGGGATGTGTGACTTGCTTCATTTGGAACTTTTGGGAATTCTTTTGCCCCATTTTCCTTGCTGTGTAGGGGGTTTGGGTCTTCGGGTTTCTTCCTTAGCACTGATTTCGTTACCTTGGAAAAGGGTTTTCTGGGTCCCATTGGTGATATCTTCTGTTGTGTCCTTGATCCGTCTGTCTGATTTCGAAGGTCTGCCTTTTTTCCTTTCCCCTCCAACATCCATCTGGGATTTCATAAAGCTATGAGTTGTTTTAGGGCTCCATTGCTCACGGGAAGGTTGTTCATGATCTTCACTGTCAAAGTAAATAGGTTCGTAGAAGGTGGGCGAGGCTAGAGCCCCGAATTTCGAGGGAGGAGAGTCCTGCGGGGTGGAGGATGATGGGGCAGAGGGTTTTAGGGGGGGCTATAGGGGGAATGGGAGGTGGAGGTACTGGGAGAGTGATTCATGGGAGAGGTGAACTTGGTAGCTTGGTGGGTGGGGCTAGGCCTAGGGCATTGAAGGGGTTCAGGGTTAAAACCTAGGTTAGAATCAACAGGGATTTCTCCTTCCTCAACTTCCTTAGAAATACCATAATATTTGAGTGCATAAAATTTATTAGTAATAAGAACAGAAGAAATTGACTTTTTATATGGGGTGTTTGCCCGTAGTCTAGCTTGATGCCCGGGGGTCATAATGCAATTTTCTAAAGATTGTCTAGAAATATGCTTCGAACGATCCACGATCTGGTTGTCCAAGATAGGGTTCTTAGCCCTAGGACACTAGGACTGCAGGTGGCCCTGCATCTAGCAGTCAGGGCAAAATTCTAGTTTGTTCTCATAGATCAACGATTGCCTCCATTTGAATTCCCCATATATGAGGTTCAAGTATTCTGGGAGTTGGCTTTCCAAGTTCACATTGATGTAGATGCGGGCCTGAGTTAAGCACATTCTCTCTTGGGTGGCTGGGTCAATGGCCACAAGATACCTGATAGCCTTGGTTATACCTTGCAGAGAATCTTCATAGAAGAAATGATCTGGGAGGTTCGAAAGCCTCACCTAGGTGGAGCGTAGTTGATATTATGAGAATTTGGGTTAAAATTTGGTTGTCATTTTTTTAAAAATAGGCTTCTCCTCCTGAAAAACCATGGTCCTCTGAACAAGATGTGATCTGTATCCTCTTGGGTGTTGAGTTGGATCATAAAGAAACCTTGAGTCATTACCGATAGCTCCATGCTTCCCAGAGTTTTCCACTTGGACGTCGCCCATCTATGAATTGAATCCATATCTGGGTGACCTCCTATTAACTTTCCCACCAGGGAGTAAGTGTCACAAGTTTCGTAGTATTCCATGAGGCTTCTAGGGCATAAGATATTGTAGCCCTGTGTAAAAAAATCGCATGTGGTGTTAGGTTTAGTTCTTTGCTTGTTCTGAAGCAACTCTGCATACGAAGGGTTTCCATAGGTATGGCCATCGTTGGTGGTATTTTCCCCAGTGTCATTGTTACTCTCCCCATTTTTATTAGTGGTGGTCGAACCAACCATATTTTCCACCTTCATAATGGTGCTTGTGGAATTATGAGGGCCACTCACCATGTCACAGCATGAGGCCTTATTCTCATCTTCCTTCTCGCCTCATGACGCCACGGTTGCACCACTCAACACTCATCCAGATCGTGCATAGGCTCCGAACAGTCAAAATCCTAGAATTTTATTCATCGAAGCTCAATCTCCCAGTCATCAACATATAACATAATGACCAACATATATTCATCCTAATATTTGAAGTAAACATTATATGCTTTATGTCATATTGTGATAAACTACAATTGAGAAAAAAATGAATGCTCTTATACCTGTCATGACAATCTTGCTTAAGACCACACATTTACTTATTAAGATGATAAAAAAATGGAGTATGCCTATCAAACTCAAATATTGGTGGCTAATGCATATATATCTCCTCCTAGAGATCCCCATCAAGAAAGGAATTATTCACATCAATCTAATAAACTTCCCATATATAGGAAGCAATAGTATAGAGAACCATCTATGTAAAATCCATCCAAGCATAAAGAGAAAAGAGATTTGAGTAATCAATTTCCTCCTTTTAATAGAAATACTTAGCAACAAGGTGTTTCTTATTCTTCTTAATTTGACAATATGATGTGTACTTGTATAATACCTATATTTTTCTTATCCCTTTTAAAATTGAAAATTTATGATTATGTTTGAAATCTATAAATAAAATATTAGATTTGGAACAATTACTATGAATAATAAAGAAAAATTAATAACTAATCATGTATTCAAAGTTATTTAATTTCAATCAATCATATATGCCTTATGGAAAATGTGATAACTGGAATTATTAGTTTATATTGCATAGGAGATCTTGATTCTATTTACATGAGTAAATCTATGTGGATATGTGTGGTAGAGAAAACATGTCATTTTAATGAACATAAAATATGTTATAATACACATATTTTCAATTCCCCTTGGGCTACAATGAGGGTTAAAATCCCTTTTACAATATAAGGTAATGGCATTCTCATCTTCTTAACCACCTCAAAAAAAGGGGGTGGATTTTATGCTTGATGACCACCTGGGTTGAGCCAAGCCTCTACACCTGCACAACACAAAAAAATATTAATAGCACCTCTTGGGTCCACCTAAGTTGGACCCAAGTTTATATGAGAGGCAAACAATAAAGAGAACTTGCAATAAAATAGTAAATAGAGCTTGAAATGAGATAGAAATATAGTAAATTTTACCTTACTCAACTTTGTGGATGGTTTGTTCTGAATGGGGTGATTGTGATTGGTTCCTTGCAGGAATCATGCTTGTGGGGATGGTCCTAAATATGAATCATGCCTCTATATATGGTCTTGTTTGTATAATCTAGAATAAAATTAAATTCTAAGGAAACCTTCTACAGGCTATCAAATATCTCTGTTTTGAATCTGGCATCTATTGGAGCTTCCACCTACAATAGTTCACAAAGTAAATATATGTAATTAGAGACATATAATTTTCTCCATGGATGATATGCAAGAAATTTGAATCCTTATAAAGTGCACACAAATAATTTCTAATTAAAATTTGCTAGATTTTTCCTATAGTAATCTCACGAGGACTGCCCAAACTGCCGAACTCGTTTCGGCCATATCTCACTCATCCGAACTCGGATTGAGCTGAAATTTTGAGGGTAGATGCCTAAAAACCCCTAGAACGTCTCCACCAATTTTCATATCATTTGGAGCAACACATATCCTAGCACAGCCCTATGTGTGAACGATATATTTGGCAAGCGGCTATGCGAGGGTTTCATCTGGGTTGAGTGCAAGCAGCTCCAGAGGTTGGTTTTTAGGGCCTTCGGGCCCTAGCGGCCAATATTTTTGTGGTTTATGCTCAATATTTTAGCAGGAAATGTTGCAGGGGATACAAGATGGGTTAGAAATTTGTCTTTCAACAGATCATACTGTGAACTTGAGTGACAACGGCTTCCAATTTGCTGCTCAAAAGAAAAGTGAAAACCATACCTTTCCACGACGTCTAGGGCAAGGATTAAAGAGATCTCGAAACAAGTTTCAAGCAGCTTGATCAAAAAATGGCTCATATCTCAAATGAATCTGGTGCTAAGGTGCACCCACAAAATAATTCTACTGTGAAAACCCCCGTCAAGGGTAAGAATTTTGAAGACTCATACCCAAAAATGAATTTTAGGGATGCCTTCTGTGGTGGACAGCCTCAGCCCAATGCTAATATCAATATTAGGGCTTCCCATAAACCTCTAAGAATGCCTAAGATTTATCCTAGGAAAACAAAGTCAGGATGTCTTAAAGCAATCGATGGAACTCCTATTGTTCAGATTGATATGGGTGACATTCAGACTGGCATTGAAGATTTGGAAAAAAGAGGACTAATTTGTCGGTTCGTGGGTTTTCGTCCGAGTCTATCTCGCTTTCAAAGTCTGGGCTGCAAAAAGCTGGAAAACTAAAGGTGAGTTACAAATCTCTATTTATCCAAATGGTTATTTTCTTGTTTTATTTGCTAATAATGAAGATAGAGAGAAAACTTTTCAAGGGGGTCCTTGGTTTTTTGGAAGGGCAGTGCTTTTCATGAAGCCCCGGCATACTAAATTTAAATCCAAAGAAGATATTCCTTCTATAGCTCCCGTGTGGGTTAGACTCTTTGGCCTCCCTATTGAATTTTGGAATCCTACTATTTTTTCTTCAATTGGAAACTCTTTAGGAAATTTTATGATGAACTCCGATTGTACTCAAAATTTTGAACATATTATTTATGCTCGAATTTGTGTTTTAATGGATTTTGACAAACCCCTTCCTAAAAATATCACATTACAATTTGGGGAAGACACTTGGGAGCAAGTAGTGGACTATGAGAACATTCCTTTTCGTTGTAGAATTTGCCATGAATATGGTCATTTGGCCAGTGCTTGCCCAAATAAAATTCCTGATCAAAAGAAAGAAGATATAAACTCAATAGGTTTCCAAATACCTAAGAAGAAGAACACTAAAAAAAAATAGTTATGAAGGATCAATCAAAGTCATTTGCTAATATGTTTGAAATACTTTCCACAAATGATGTCCCAAGTGAGGAAGAGGAAATAATGGAAACTAAAATCTTAGAAACACAATTTAAATATGAAGGGAAGAACTCGGAGACAAACCAACAAATCAAAGGTTTTCAACAGAAAAAAAAGGAGAAAATTTACACAAGAAAAACAATATTTCAAATGTCAAAACTTCAAATAATGCAGGTCCCAATATAGACTCCATTGAACCATCTAGTAAAATTTTGGCAGTGTATGAGCATTCTTCAAGGTTAGAAGCCATCTCAGATTCAATTGGAATAAGTCAAGAAACAGGGAAAAAAAATTGAAGATGGATTCCAATCAAAAAATAGGTCGCAAGACCAATCAATATCATATGGTAAAAGAAGGTGAAAAGCTTGTAGAGGAAGGTAAGATTAATGCCCTTCCCAACTTTTTTAGCCCCGGTATTAATGAAGATCATCACTTGGAATATTAGAGGACTCAAAGGGAGTCTTTCAAAACAAAATGAAATTAGAAGAATGATTCAAATAAATCATCCACATCTTGTTTTCCTTCAAGAAACAAAGATGTCAATGGAGGATATGGACTTAATTGCCAGTAAAATTTGGCCAGCTGGAAAAGTGGTTTCCCTCAGTTCCCAAGGGACTTCGGGTGGCATTGCTTGTCTTTGGGACCCAAAAGAGGTAGTTATTCACCATATGGTTGGCAGTTGGGGTTTGTTGGCTATAGCTATTCAAAGTAGACATTCCAACCAGATTATGCTCTGCATTACTCTTTATGCCCCGACTTCTTTAGAGGAAAAAAGAAGACAGTGGAAGGATATTACTCATATTATCTCTCATTTTCCTAAAGCTTGGATCTTGATCGGAGGAGATTTCAATACCATCCTCTCTCTGGATGAGAAAAGGGGGGAAATAGAAATTTGGACAAAAGCACTGACCTCATGAGCGAATATATTGCAAACCTCCATCTTGTGGATATCCAACCGGATAATGGCCTTATGACTTGGTCTAACAGAAGGCAAGGCTTAGCTTGTATAATGGAGAGATTGGATAGGTTTTTGCTCTCTGAAAATTTCTTAATCCATGGTCACATTCCTAAAGTGAAGACTCTTAATAATGTTGGTTCGGATCATTGGCCACTCATGGTGGAAATGTGGAAAACCAATGTGAGTTTCTCTCCTTTTCGTTTTCAATTAATGTGGCTCAGAGACATTTCCTTCAGACCTCGTGTGCAACAATGGTGGAAGGAAGGTAAACCTAGGCATGGGACTAAGATGTTCTGTTTTGCCAAAAGACTGCAATACATTAAATCCAAAATCAAGACTTGGAACTGGAAAGAGTTTGGGGATGTTCATAAAAAAAAACATGAAGTTATTGCTCATCTTGAAAATTTGAATAAGAAAATCCGTTTAGATGGCCTCACAGAGAAGAGAAGTGCAGATGAAATTAAACTCACAACTCAGCTAGAGGAATGGGAAAAAAGAGAAGAAATCTTATGGAAGCAAAAATCTAGAATTCAATGGCTCAAAGAAGGAGATCGAAACACAAATTTCTTTCACAAATCTCTTCTAGCTCGAAGATCTCACAACTTTATTTCTTCCTTAACTTCAGATACTCGGAGATGTTGTTTATACTTGGGATGGCATGAACTCTATTGTTGTTGATTACTTTTCCAATATTTTTGTTGCTACTCCTCTTGACTCACCTTCTCAACAAAATGTTCTTCAAGCAATCCCTTCTCTTATCACTTCTGAGGAGAACTCTATTTTGACTGCTCCTGTTACTATCAATGAGCTTCAACAAGTAGTTTTTAAAATGCAAAAAGGGAAAACCCCAGGTCCCGATGGTTTTCCTATTGAGTTCTACCAAGAGTTCTGGGATATCCTTCATGTTGATTTATTAGAGGTGGTGGAAGAAGCCAGGAAAGCCAAAGAAATTTTGAAGGTTATCAATAAAACTTATATTACTCTTGTTCCAAAAGCTCAAGAGGTTGATCATATCTCAGCTTTTAGACCTATTGCTTTATGTAATGTTCTTCTCAAAATCATTACTAAAATCATGGCAGAAAGGTTGAAGCCTCTTTTGCATAAGATTATTTCCCAGAGCAAGGGGGATATGTGGAAGGACGTCAAATAGTAGATGAGATAGTTCTTGCTCAGGAAGCCATCCATTCCATGGATATGCAAAATTCTCCTTCTATGTTCATTCGGTTAGACTTATCCAAAGCTTATGACAGAGTGGATTGGCACTTCCTTATCAAAGTTTTGAGGCAATTTGGTTTCTCTAAGGATTGGATGGATTGGATTATGGGATGTATCTCTTCAGTTTCCTACTTAGTTCTTATCAATGGCAGGCCTTCTCAGTCTTTCCCACCTTCCAGAGGTATTAGGCAAGGTGACCCGCTATCCCCTTATTTATTCATCATTCTTGCTGAATGCTTGGGTAGGACTATAACCAAAAAGAGGGAAAACAAAACCCTTGAGGGAGTTACCATTGCTCATGGAGCTAGACCTATCTCTCATCTTCAATTTGTGGATGACTCTACTCTTTTAGGTAAAGCTACGCTTAAGGAAGCTTCTAATATTAAGCAAATAATTAGCTATTTTTCTAAGGCTATCAGGCAGCTTGATCAATGAAGACAAATCTAAAGTTATTTTCTTTCACCGCTCTCGCTAGACAGGAATCCATGGTCTTGGATAAATTAAGATATAAGAAGACCTCTCTTCCAATCACTTATTTAGGTATTCCCATAAATATTCAAAGGCAGAAAAATAAATATTGGAATTGGTTGTTGGACAAAGTCAAGAAGAAAATTGGAAAGTGGACCAACAAGTGGCTTTCTTCTGGGGGTAGAATCACCTTGGTAAAATCAGTCCTTCAAGCTATTCCTATTTATGTTTCTTCCATTTTGAATATCCCAAAGGTCTGTTCTTCGAGAATTGGATCAAATCAGTCATCGTTTCCTTTGGAGTGGTACTAAGGAGAAAAGAAAATGGGCCTTGGTGAAATGGGATACTTTATGTCTTCCTAAGAGTGAAGGGGGGTTAGGATTCCGGTCTTCAATTAATAACAACAAAGCTTTAGCTGCTAAATTATATTGGAGGATGTTGCATAACCCCAATGCTCTTTGGGCCAATAATCTCCGTGCTAAATATGCCGAGAACAAAAGTCCCGAAGACCTTGTTCGCTATCAACTTCCTACCAAAGGTTCTCCCATTTTAGCAGCTTCTTAAGACTCGGTGAGGATTTGATAAAGAAAAAATTATTTTGGATCATTCATAATGGTCAACATGCAAATTTTTGGACAGATTCTTGGGATGGTCACAAGCCTTTGATACCTCGGTTTCCCGATTGGAGGCCTTTGATGGAGGAGCTTCACCGAGCTAATTGGATAAAGGTGGCTAATTACTCGTCGGTACCATACCGGTAATTCAAAGGTTGGTAGATATTGGATCCCTATTGAGGACCGGCCTATTCAAATCCCAGAAAGGCAAAGACAAGATATCCAAGGCATCCTTCATATGAGATCCCTCTCTTGGTCCCATGAAAAAGATTGTTTTGGATGGAACAACACTACTAAGGGTGAGTATTCCGTTGCTCAAGGTTATTTGACCTTATGCCATAATAATCCCAACCATTCTTCTGACATATTTTCTCAATTGTGGGCTCAAAAGCTTTGGCCTAAGGTGAGGTTCTTTAATTGGCTTTTATTGCATCGTAGGGTGCTTACCGGTGAGCAACTTATGAAGCGTGGTTTTCATGGCCCTTTTAGATGTGAAATGTGTGAAGAGAATGTAGAAAATATCAACCATATTTTTATTGAGTGTACTTTAGCCTCTGAGCTATGGAGGAGAATGGCCACTTTACTTGGCTTACAAGTGGTCCAATTTTTTTACTTTTGAACAGACTTTGGAGGGATTGGCCTAATCAAGAGGGTGTTGATCATTTTATTAGGCAGCTTAGTTTGGATGGGTTCTACCATTCTTCTTTGGAATATTTGGAATGAAAGGAACAACCAAATTTTTAATCAAGATAGGAAGGATATTCACTATATTTGGCAAAAGACCATAGCCAACTTAGTTGAATCAGTCCATCAACTCCTTAATCACCCTCAAAACTCCCACCAAAGATGGGATCAAGTGATGCAAAGATTGAAGATTAAACCTTCTAAGGGCAACCAACTTAAAGGGAATGTGAGTATTAGTAAGATGGATAGGACTAGAAATTGGCAACCTCCTCCTAAGGATTTTGGAAAAGTCAATACCGATGGAGCCTCTAGAGGGAACCCTGGAAAAGCCAAGTGTGGGAGGAATTGGTAGACTTTCGGATGGCTCCCTGGTTTTTACTTTTGCTGAGAATTTGGGTATTCTTTCCAATAACCTTGCTGAGGGGTATGGTATCCTCGGAGGCCTTCAGGAGGCTACTAAGGTTGGATGGGAAAAGGTGTTAGTTGAGTCCCGACTCTCAACTTATGATTAATCTCTTGAAGACTCCTTCTAAGAATCATAAGGTGGATTGGAGAATAAAAAGAATTATTGAGAAGATTCAGTTAATCCAGATGGGATTTTTGAAAGTTGATTACAATCATGTGGTTCGAGATCAAAACAAGAGTGCTGATGCTTTAGCTAATTGGGCTTTGGACAAAGGTGATCTTACTTGTTATGGCCACCCTCCTATATGGTGGGCTTCTCAAATTAGGGAAGCTCTTCTTTCTATCATTTCTTTGGATGGCTCCAGCTTCGAAGGTACCTAGTTTCTTCTTGTTTTTTTTTTTTGCTTCTCTTTGGTTCATTCAGTTTTTTTAGTTCCCTAGCTCATTCTATTCTTTATTTTGTTTCCTCCGTTGATTCTTGCCTTAATAGTCTTCTCGGTCTAGATAGGTCATTGTTTTTCTGTTTTTTTTTTCTTTTTTCTTCTTTGTTTTTTTTTGTTTAGTTTTTTAAGGTGGGTGGGTTCTTTTGTTTTGTTTTGTTTTTGTGTTCTTTGTGTTGTTTTTCGTTGTTCTTGTGTTTTTGTTGTTTTGTTTTTTTTTATGTTTTTTGTTATTGTTCTTGTGTTTTTTTCGTTCTTGTTCTTGGGTTTCTCTTTGTTTGTGTTATTTCGTGTTTTTATGTGTGAGTGTCTTCTATGTTTTTTGTTTTTGTTTATTGTCTCGTTGTTGGTTGTTTTTTATTTTTATTTTTATTTTATTTTTTAGGTTTTGGTTGTGTTTATTTTTCATGTTTTTTTTGGGTTATGTCTTTGTAGTGTTCTGTTGTTTTTGTCTTGTTTGTGTTTTGTTATGTGGTTCTTGTGTTTTTCTATGTGGTTTGTGTTGTGGTTTCTTTTTTCTTATTGTGCGTGTTTGGTTGTGCTTTTGTTTTTGACACACTCAAGGAGCATGTTTTTTATTTTATTTTATTATTTTTGTTGTTATTTACTTATTTTTAAATTGGTTTTGTGTGTTTGTTTGCTCCTTGAGTATGTCAAAGGTGGTAGGCCAGTTCCGAGTCCTGGGCATTTTTGGTGGAATGGATACCCCTACCTCCTTGGGTCTTACCCGAAAGTGGCATCCCTTTTGGGATGTTTTCCACAAATAAAAAAAAAAAAAAATCTCACACTCCTTACAAATGAAAGAAATGGGACCTTATTTATAGAATCTCCCAAATGTGACATGGTAGTCAAGTGGCTTGGTAAGGGGAGGAAAAATCTAGGTTTTCCCACTTGGATGGTCAAAGGGACATATGTGCACCATGTCTCATTAATATTCTTGGATGGGGAGAGTCCTCACCCCACCCAAGGGGCATGTGTGCACCATGCTCCATTAATGCTCTTGGATGGAGAGAGTTCTGACCCCATCCATATGCATTAAAGAGCATGGGAGGTTATGTGGGTGCATGGGGATATGGATAGTAGGGGTTAGGCTAGGCTATGGTGATATGGACCTAGGCTAGAGTCAAAGAATAGACTAGGGGAATGTGCACATAGACTAGGGGGAGTGGGATAGTCACATGGTGACAATGGGCTAGGTGTAGGATGGGTCTTAATGGGAAAAAGAGGTAAAAAGGGTTGATTTAATTTTTCTACGGTTACCATGTCAAATATTTGGATTAATTGGAGCAATTAAAACATTATTAAACATTGAAATTAGACAAATGTTAATATGATATTTTTTATGTGTCTACACTAATTTGATGTATGTTATTCTAAGATGAGAAAGAATTTAATATGAATGATGATATCAATTTATTTATACGTTGATCATGTTGGATGTAAAATGTTAGTGTGATCATAGGTTGAATGTCAATTAGAAATGAGTAAAGAAGATTTAATACATGAGACTTTACAATACAAAGGTACATGTTAATGTTGTTACAATATGTGATTTTGAGTTATCTTATAAGTCAAGTCTTTTATGTGTAAAAATATTATTCCATGGCAAGGATATGTTAATAATATAATACAGGTAATTTTAAAAATATAAATACTTAAAGTGTGTTACCAAACATCAAATTCCATGGAAAAGATAATATGAGTAATTAAATTAGAGCTAAACTAGTGATTGCATCTTACCTTGAATAGTTACACACATCCCCATGGATGATATGAATTAACATGTTGCTCCATTTCCATAATTTACAAAATAAAAACAAATAACTATGCCTTACCATGAATATATTTGGAGGGAAATGGATAAGTTACTATAGGTGTAACTAATGATTGCACCTTATCTACTTTAGTTAGTTGGAAGTTGTCCTTAATATATAAGCAAAGGAGGATGAAGTGTTAAGGATTTAGGAGGATGGTTAGAGAGGAAGGGAGGGAGAGAGAGGGATAAAGTATAGGAGAGTGTGGGAAATAACTAGAGGGGAGAAGAGAAGAAATATGGTGGAAGAGAGAAAAAATAACAAAAATAAAGGATAGTGTTTGCAAGGAGTAGTGTATGTACAATAGTACATGCAGAACAAGAATCCATATAGAACAAGGATGAGATAGAGGATATACAAAGAAATTATGGGTAGATACAAAGTATGAATTACATTTTCAGTTAACACCCAAGGAAATTAAATATATTTTGTTTTGGATATTACTCAAGTCTACACTTATAATTTACATGACATAAGATAGTCATTTCTAAGAAGTAATTCTACTACAATTATTGGATTCAATCACTTAAAATTAGAAGCATAAAATAAAGGTAAATAATATTTCTTTTAGGACCCTATCTTAATTTTGACATGAAATAATGCTACCACTTAACCAAAAGCTCAAACTTATGGTGAGGGTGCATCCTATGAAGGTTAGAGTCTAGGAAATAGGGTTCAGGGTTGTGATGACATGCCAACATTTTTAGCCCCCCAAGCTAGGAGGTCTGGCTACTATACACAATGGACATAGGCAGACTTGAGTTGAGTAAATGTTGGCAAGGGTGAGAATTGAACCCTATCCTACAAGGCATGTCATGTTGTTGAAATGACATGATGCTACCATTGTGCTAAAATTTTAAACTTGTAGTGAGGGCATCTTATGAAGATCAAAATCCAAGAAATAGGGTTGAGAGTCTCGAACACATGCTAACACTTAACATTATTTTATAAAAGTGTATGTGGCACCTTAGGTGCCTATTACATATGGATCCATGTGATGTAAGTGTTACTTATTACAAGGAGTTAATAAAATATGTAATTATTTATTTATTAGGAGTTACTATCTTAGGCCCCTCACTTGTATGTGTACTGAACCTTGAGCATTAGGGTTAGGGTTGACGATAGTCTATAAAAAGGCATGAGCCAAATTGAAATTGTAACAAATCTCCACTTTTAAGGAGGTTGCTCCTTTAAAGAGGCCCATGATTTCCCATAAAGTGTCATGGAGGAGCTATCACTTCACTAAGCACTTTAGAAATTCTATGTTGGGGGTTTTTAAATATCATGGAGGAGCTATCATTATTGGCTAAGCTAGATTACCCATAAAGTGTCTCATAAAGTAAGGGACAATTAGAATCCAATACCAAAGCCTTATACAACACCCGTATATGGTGGTGAGCTCCCACATACCCTCGGGTACATAGGGAGACCTCCTAGGATTAGAAGAAACCTTTAACCCTAGGAAGATATCGACTATTTGATTTTTTTGGTGCACCAATATATAAAATACCAATAAGTTACTCTTATAATACACTCAAACAAATAGTGCAACTATGGATATGGTGAAATTATCTATAGTTAGAGCTCTAATATATTGGGTCAACCACTAATCACAACCAAGAGGGTATATCCAAAAGCCTATAGAACCAAACACAATATAGCTTAAATTATCCTTGATAAATTATATTAGTCACCTTTCAACCCTATCTATACCAAAAATTAGAGTTAAGCATACTGAGAAGGTGATTGCCATCATAGATTTATGGCATAATTAAAATCAGTGGTAGTTGTAAAACACATGGTTGTCAAGTTGGTAATATGATAGTAGAGTCTGAATAGTTAATAACAATAGGATATAGTAATTTTCATTGGCTATTGTCAGAATAGACAGTTGTCAAGTGGTAGTCTATGAATGTAAAAATACCTTGTTTGGTCATTAAAACACTTGGTGATACTTGGAAATCTTGGGGTACCGTAAAATATCATTTTGTGGCATAGACCATTATGATAATATTTTTGAACTAATCATTTTGGTATATAGCACCCATAAGAGTTTTTTCAAAAATAAAAAAATCATCATTTTGGGCTATAGCCCATTTTGATCATTTTTTTGAGTTGATTGTTTTGGTATATGTGAGGCATAAGTGTTTTTGGTACCTCTAGGATACTAAAAAATAGCCAGAGCTACTAGAGGAGCCCAAAAGGATGAGCTAATTAATCAAGTGAGTCATATGAGTAACACATTAAATAAAAATATGAATTAATTATTATGCTAACAACAAACAAAGGATCATGGATTCTAAAGTAGACTAAATGGTATTGATGGTTGCTTGGAATGCATAGATCGTATATATAACTAACAAGAAAATATGGAGTTAAAAGGAAAGGTAGCTAGTTCAGAAGGAATAACACACAATATCTTTATCAATAATAGCACATATGACATTCCCAATTTAGATTTCCAAAAATTTAATAGATAAGATCCCAAGGGATGGTTATGTCATGCATAACAATATTTTACTCTTCATGAAGTGCCCCAAGGCCTATGCCTCACCATAGCATCCTTCAACTTTGAGTTTGAGATACTTAAATGGTATTGGTGAGAAAATAATATGCATCTAGGTCTCTCTTGGGAGGAATTTGAAGACCATTTGCTCACCCAATTCAAACCCAATGAATATGAGGATTTCACAAGAACCCTCACCAAATTGAAGCAAACCACAATGATTTGATAATATCAAACATAGTTTGAAATTTTGGTAAACCATACAAAAGGCTTAAGTGATGAATTTTTTAAAAGTTGTTTCATTAGTGGTCTCAAGGAATATATTCAAGTAGAGGTATGAATGTTTAAACCAAACACCATGACACAAGTAGTAGGTTTGGATAGCTTAGCAAAAAATAATTTTTTTTCTCAAAGAAACACATCCAAATTTCCACAAGTTGAATCATCACCTCCATCTATGCCAATGTTGACCCTTGCCAACAAGTCATCCCCAATAAAATGTTTGACTAGAGATGAAATGGAGTCATGAAGGGCACAAGGTCTATGCTACAACTGTGATGATAAATATTTCCCAGGCCATAAGTGTGTGTAGAAAAACATATACTAGATATAGGTGAACCTCCCATCCAAGAATCTCATGACAAAGAGGAGGACAATAAAGCATAAGATCAACTTAGAGAAGTTGAATTGACTAAGGACCAATTTATAGAATTTTTTGTGCATGATTTAATAGGAATTTCTACTTCCCAAACCATAAAGGTTGTCAAGCAACTCAAAGGTCAATGTTTCATAATCCTTACTGATTATAGAAGTACACATAATTTTATCAATACTTAGATGGCTAAAAGAGTGGATTGCTACATACATGATTGCAATTATTTTGAGGTCATGATAGTCAATGGAGAAGTCCTTCCTTGTAAAGGAAAATACACTAATGTAAAGGTGGGAATGGATGACAATAACCTCAAGGTGGACATGTTTTCCCTTCCTTTAGGATTTTGTGATATAGTGTTGGGCACCCAATGTCTTTGTACTTTGGTCCTATAGGTTGAGATTTTCTAAAATTAGGATGCAATTCAAGCAATAAGGAAAGTAATACACCACTTGTAGTAAGGTCAATGGTTCTAACCATCATATAAACTCCCATAAAGTAGAATTTTTTAAAGAAGCCATATAAAAGGATGGGGACACAATTATGTGCAATCTAGGGTTTGACTATTTTTGAACCCATGAAATTACAACTATTGATAAAGAAATATGCATTCAGGCTTGCCAAATCACTAGTAGGAAACACAATAATTTATGATGAGTTAAACTATATCTCTTACTATGCTCACTTCTGCCCTATCACTCACCATTATAGGACTTCCACTGTCACCCAATATCTCATGATTCCATTTATTCCATATCTCATCCCCATATTGTTTTACCATGAACCTGTCATCACCAACCAATATAGGAAAATTTTATTCAAAATATAGGACACACACCTCAAACTAAGTTCTGCATATCATTTCTAGACATATGAGCAACTAGAAATTGATAGTAAACACTTAGAAAAGGCCTATGGATACACTCCTCTATTACTTTCATCATACAATTTTCCTAGTCCCAAGGTTCTAGCAATAGAGTCCACTTTTTGAGAAGATGCATGATGTCTTCAACATCTTAAAGTAAATTTGGTGATCACATTGAATCGGATGTGGTAGCAAGCTAGTTGACATTATTCAAAGCATTATTTGAAGGCATCACAAAAAAATAGATCCATGATATAGAATTTTTTTTCCTCTAAAGGCTTTTCATATTGGAGCTCAACGATAGTATGAACTGATGAACATACACATTTCCAAAGAGGTTGCATCAGAAGTTGCTTCATCACTCCCAGTAGCAATTCCTCAATTCAAGCTTTGAGGACACAAATATTTTAATGGGAAGGGCATGTTAGGACCCTATCCTAACATTATCATATAAAAAGTGTATGTGTCACCTTGGGTGTCTATTACATATGGATCCATATGATATAAACATTATTTATTACAAGGAATCAATAAAAGATGTAATTATTTTTTATTAGAAGTTACTAGCTTGGGTCCTCCACTTGCATGTGGACCAACCCTTGAGCATTAGGGTTAGGGTTGATAATAGTCTATAAAAAGGCAAAATCCAAATTAAAATGTATCAAGTCATTTTCTAAATTGTATAAATATCTACTTCTAAGGACGTCACACCCTCGAAGAGGGCTGCAATTTATGTATTGTAAATTTTGTTCTTGAATAATAAAGTTGTATTACCATTATATATTGCAATATAGTTGTTTAAATTTAAGTTTTATTAATTATTGTAATATACATGTGGATGTACTCATTTTTATTGGAAGGTTCCTAACACTTTCATACCTTGTTTACCCTATAATACTTTTCAAAGAAAAGAAAAATACAACCTTAAATATACCTCTATTTTGCCATGGTTTGTATGTTGTTTATGATTTAATGCTTGTAAATGAGTAAGGTGAAGTATCTTGTGTGTGTGCTACTCATACCATACATTGAATTTATGAATGTATAGATGATTTATTTATATGGTTGAGGTTGAAGTCCAACTATGATTGCTTGTTTAATGTGATTAGAACATATCATTTATAGTGTGAGTTGGTTTACTACATCATAGGTTTTATGTATGGGGTTAGAATGAAGAATAGTATAATCTTCCATGATATCCAACACAAAGTAAAGTGGTAACTTCCTCATGAAGTACATATTGAGAATGAAGAGAGCTCATATTAAATAAGGGAAAATTTTGGTATGTATGAGAGGTACTCACCATTTTTTTTATTCTAGAGCAAGCTAGGATTTTTCAAGAATATGAGAGGAATTCAATTTAGATATGGATGGTCCATTATTTCCATTCTACCCTATGAGACTACAAGAAACTTTGATGTGCTCCTAATTAGGTTGTAAATTCATCTATTTTGTGAGTTTGTTGTCAAGTTATGAGGTACAATAGGTCTCATAGGTCTACAATTTTTAGATAGCTTATGGGTCTTAGGGGGAGGTAGGGTGGTCAAGCCTCATCCTCAATTATGATTTTCCAAGGAGGTATATAGAAGTTATAAGTGGTCATAATAACATGTTATCAAAACTATATGAGAATTCAAAAGTTTTCTAAGTGAAGAATATGACTTTATCTATGCATTTTAATAGTTTATTATAAGAAAAAAGGAAATAATTTTGGTTAGCACTAATAATTATTGATGAGGAGACCCATGAGATATATTGTAATGGTAACTCCTTTGGTTTTCATCCAGGAGAACCAAATTCAAAACCGATACAAGGAGGTCGGGACCCCTCATAAAAACCCATGTAAACTCAAACTTTTTTTTTTTATTGAAAAATACTTCATATTATCAAAGAATCAAGGAATACAAGAGATAGTCAAAGGCATTACAGCAACTTGCGAATCAGCAGCAAGCAATCAGACCTCAACGATCTGTCCATTCTAAGGCAATATTTTAAAATGCTATTCCTAAAAACATGAATCTGATCAACAATCATCCTACAAGCACTACTAATAGTATGGTCTACCCCTATATGATCAGTTTGGAACACAATATAGCATCTGTCCTTCCAGATGGAAAAAAGGACACTAACTCTGACAATATGCCAAAAGATACAGAGATAACGAGGACACTTGGGGGAATCCCCAAACAAGACTAGCTGCCACCATAAAGGACCCGAAATGACAGAGGAGTAAGCAGCCCCAATCTCTTTCCAAACTTTTCTGGCTCGAGGATAGTCCCAAAAGATGTGCTTGATAGTTTCACTCCTCCCACATGTCGAACAACTATCCGATGAAAGCAACCATTTGGCCAACCTCGCTTTGCTCTGAAGACCCTACATAAGAACTAGCCAAGTAAAAACCTTTATCTGCATAGAAACCCATAAGCCCCAAACCCTAGTCAATATTTTCCTCCATTTCTTGGCCAAATATTTAGTACCCCATCTAGAATTAAGCACATATCCAAATGGCACAAATGACACCATGAGCAGATACAGTCTAGAAGAGTTGAAGCACCAAATAGGCTTACCATAGTGTCATCTCTAGTCTCTCCAAATGGGACCAAGCAGTCCATTAGAAATTTTGTGCTGCTGCCCAACAGGTAGAAGATCCTGTATCTACTGAATAGCAAACTTATCAGAGGGCTTGAGTTTAAATTTGATCAACAGTTGCTGCCATGACATCCACTGACTAGTGCGCCCATCCCAGATATCAACCCAACAGAAAATACCCTTCTTGCACAACCTTCTACATTGTAAAACAAGAATGTCAAAAGCAAAAACACCATTTGCTTTCCAAAGAAAAATAGCCTTAGAGGCTAAATTCCAACCTCTCCTATTCTCTAAATACTCCCACTGCAAGTGCTTAACTACAGCCTTCCAGGCTTCCTAGATCCGCTTAATGAGAATACTACCTTTAATATTAAACTTATCCGGATGCCCAACAATATCCTCCAGAGTAAAAGGGCCACGAAAACCATCAGAGTGTTGAGATGTCATGATGCGGAACCGAAGTAAATGCTGCCAACCAAGATCACCCTCAAGATAGTGAATAATCCATTTAGAAGTAAGAACCTTACCTTGCACTTGAATATCCAGCAAACCAAGACCCCCTTGAGCTCTGGGAACAAAACAATAACGCCAGCCCACCAAAGGAACTCTTCTCGAGCCATCAATATTGGACCACAAAAAACTTCTAATACAGGTCTCCAACCATCTATAGTGAGTAGCATTAGGGAGCTAGCAAGAGAAATAATACATATGGCACGCAACAACCTATGAGGGATGAGCAGTTTTTACTCTATGAGGGTTGTAAAATCAAACTTATTAATCATTGAAAAACATAATTGATGAGGAAGCTTTGTGAATGTTTCATGTAAATTTTGGTAGTCATTAAGTGATATTTATTTAAGGTTAGTATCAATGTTGTATCTTATTGAATATGTAATTTTCAATGAATCATTCCAATGTGATAGGTATAATATCCTAAAGAAGAAAATTTTATGATCATTCGAATATGGATACAAAGCTAAAATAATGCTTCAATCAAAGTTATTATTCTATAGTTAAATAGAATTTTAACTTACATTAAATACTGAATCAAAGGAGTGGAGAAGATAATAATGAATAGTTTTTAGAAGTTTAAGACTACTTTTTATTTATGAGATAAATGTACATTGTTGTCAATTCTAAGTATGCCATTTATGGATAAAATAAGATGTCAAGGAAATAAAATAATAGTTAAATAAGAAAAAAAAAAATTAAAGGGTAAATATTTATATATTCATCATATAAGACCAACATAGTAAACTCATTGTATGGTTAATGATTATTTGGTTTATCTCAAAAAAATGAATAAAGTGTTTGCAATTTCATTTGAAGAGAAATTATTGATTGATGCAGATGTTAATATTTAATCTATATATTTTTGTTGCATTATCTTATAATTTAAATGAGTTTATTGAAGTTATTTTGAATAGATTGTGATTGTACTTGTATTTCATATTTCCAAATATATATTTTATATATATATATATATATATATATATATATATATATATATATATATATATATATATTTGTAAAATAAACCACTTCCTATAATATATCTGATTCATATCTAAAAGAAACTCACTTTGAATGTTTTTGAGATGCAAAGGTTTTAACTTGACTACTTGTTTGTTATGAGAAGACAATTATCGATGCATGTCTATTTATTTTGAAGGATTTATATCCATGATGGACTCCAAAACTTGAGTGACCCCTCTCTCATGGAAAATAATATCCATTTTGGACACAAGCCTAGTGATACAAGATGTATAAACTCAAGTTCATCTCAATTTTGTAGATCATATAGTTTATGTTGAACGAATTCACTATTGTAAAAGAGAAGTTATGCTTAGTTTCATATGCTATTCATGAATGTAAAATTATGATATTGATATTTTATTATCTTTTAATCTATTTCACTTGCATGAAATGAAGCATGACCCTTAAAAACTAAGAAATATTATATTACTTGTTACTTAAAAAAGGGGTTTTATACCTTGTTGGCATCAACTAGAATTGAGCAATATTCTCCATTTTAAGATATACATAGAAAGTAATAGACCTTAATGTTTAGTCCTTTTAAATTATTTGACCATTGAAATAAATTGAAGAGGTGTGAAGGAATTTTCAAACAAATTCAAGCAACATGAACATATCTATTACTACCTTATTAACTTCTTTTACAAATGCCTTGATTGAATCTAGACTTTAGCATAAAATTCTATATTTGAATATCCATCTAGATATTTTAAATATAAATAACATCCATCTTCAAATACTAACAATAAAACATTAAAATTTAAACATAATTATAAAGTCAACCCATCACAAGTTGATATATGAGATTGATAGATATAAAAACAATGACCATGATCTCATGTTCATAGCCTTAGAAATAAGAGGTTTAAGTCCTTTTATTTTTAGATTCAAACTTGCTCCCCACTAACCTATGCTAATCTAGTTAATCTAAATGCAGGAAGTAAAATATGGTGAGGTGAGAATGTGAGAGAAAAAATAAAATGTAGAAAAATAAAATACAAGCAAAGGTCATAATGAGTATATTGTGTTATTATTTATGTCATTTGGAGAAAACAAAATAAAAACATCTTGACTTCATCCTTCCATAATGTAATATAGTATAAAAGTACTAATAGATAGGTGAGAAGGCAATCCCAGAAACACCATTTGTGCACCAAGAGGTTTGACAAATGAGACACAATTGAAAATAAAGGTCATGTATAATTTTTCATTCATAAAAAGGAGAATTATAGTCAAGGAGCATAGCTCTAGCTTTTTCAAAATGGTCAAAATATTTTTACAATGAGCCCTAGGATCTTATTTATAGGAAGGGGTTTTACCCTTTTTACCTTAAGTAATCATTTTCATTATTACAAATTACAATTTAATTTAGAATTAATTTATTGATCTTCTCTGGTTGGCAGTTGTATCAATGAATCATCTATGTGTTGATGAATCACAATATTTCAATTAAAATGTTCAACGGATCATTGCTTTATTGGCTAATCTATCTTCTTGGTTCTCTTGTTTTCTTCACTTCTTGATAACTACAAAGTTAGTAGTGGGGATTATTGTGGGCCTGTAGCCTATAAAAATTCTTTGACTATAACTTTACTTCTTTGAGGTCCCCATCTCTCATGCTTGTCCTCATTTGTTAAGCCTCTTATAGTGAAATTTCATTAACAAAGGTAGTACCTTGTCCTTTACTTATGAAGTAATTAAATTTAGGGTTAACATAGTTATATTTTAATCTAAGAGATATAGTCTAAAGCATAAGCTTAGAAGGAATATATTATTAGAGATTCCCCATGCTAATCCAAAATATATTTATTTATTATTATATAAGCTATGCAATAAGAGGAAAGTCTAAATAAGTTAATTCTAAATTTAGAATTTAATTTATCTTGCTTGTGAGGAACCCTTTCTAAGTAAGTTAGAAAATAAAATTTAGATATTAAATTTTATCATTTAGTTATTAACAAGTGATAATATCAAAAGCTTAATTTTATCCAATACTAATCAAGAAGTCCATTGACAATTTAAAGTGAGTAAAAAATTATAGAAAGGAGGATTTTCATAATGCATAATTATTTGTATGGGGTAAAAATTATTCTTGTGAGTAATTATTTATTTTGTATAATATAAAAGAAAATACTTAATTCTAGTCTCAAAATATTAGAATCAAAGATGTTTTTTACATTACAAATTTTCTATGTTTATATCTCATTATCATTAGAGGAACATGGAAATTATTAAATGGTAGCTTCTAATTAATTAAAATCAACATTAAAAATTTACTACTACTAATTATTTTATTAAATTTTGCAAAAATCCTTAGTGATGTTACTAAGAAAAAATCATTCATTGAAGAATCAAAAAATAAAAATTAAACCAATAGATATTGAGTTATTAGTGAGGAAGGTGCTAATTTTTCCTTTAAAATTTGAATAGTCAACCTCATCAACTCATTGATCAAGGGATAATTATTTTTAAAGATGTTTTACAAATTACCAATTAGGAAATCAATCCACTATAATATTATCAAAATAAGTGAACCCAATTAAAAATAACGACATGTTACATTCTGGATGAAACCTTTTTTGACTTGGAAGTCAATCATGAATTTTTAGTTCAAATTCAATCTATAAATGATTTCAAATTCTTGACAAAAATAATAAATAATTATGCTTTTTAATGCTTTCCCATAGGCTTACACATAATTATATCATAAATATTATCCTTGGACAATAAAATCATTTTATAACTTTCAACACTCATAGTATGAACTGAGGGTCCAAGGAGATAAGACATCGGTGACAATAACATATTATCCCTCCCCCATCTCCCCCATAATAGAAGCTCTATCATTTTGATTTACTCCCATAAAAATAAGAAAAACAAAAGATACTCCTTAGAAATTACTTTAATCTTCTATAGTCACCTAAGGAAAGATTTAGAAATTTGACCTACCCTTTTACAACACACTTCTTCTTTGGAGACTTCAACTTGCCTGTGGTCTACCTAGTCATAGTCGTCAAATATGAAAGAGACTTTGCATGAACCTATTTATGAGAAGAGCCATCATAACTTCCCAAGATTACCTAGACATAAACTAGAAGAGAGAAGAGATCATGAAGGATTAGATCTTCATGATTCATTAAGAACATAGAATGAACCAATAGCCCAAGAATATAATTGAAAGAGGAGTATTTGATACAACATTTTGAATCCTTATGTTTCATGCATCCAAAATATTCAATAACTACTTTCAATGCATAAAATACAGTTGTCTCTCCCATAAATATGGACCAATGATTCTTATTCTATAATATATTATAAATTTACCCCTTTGAATGGGTACTATAACTCTTGAGACATCCCTCCACCTATAATAACTACTTGAACAAATACCATAATTGTGAAGATCTCAAAAACTTCTTCAAATTGAAAATAGGGCCTAAATATTCTACATGTAAAATTTATGGCCTCTAGAATGTTTGCCCTGATAATCTTCAAGACAATAAAATGAATTAGCTTCTAAAAACTTATAACATCTACAACCAATCATAAGTTACCACTTGGTGTGCAATGATTCATTGATGGCTATCATTGTTATTTTTCCATCTATTTTCCACTAGATGTTGACAAAAAATGTGGAAATAATATTTGTTGTAGTTTGATTCACTTATATATATAGCAAAACTTTATTTTTGTGACAACTAAAGTGCCATGTCATCTAAATGTTCATCTATTATTTCAAATAATCTACATAGCAAAAATCATTTGGATTTGAGTCTAAAATTTTCAAGTGCAAGGAACCTTAGGCTAGCCAAGGTGATAGCATATCCATTAGATACAATAAGCTATCCCTTGGCCAAGGTGCCAACATGTCCATTAGATACTATAATTTATCCCCTATAGCATAGAAGGGTTGCGTCAAGACTAGTGCCATGTCATCTAAATGTTCATATATTATTTCAAATAATCTACATAGCAAAAATCATTTGGATTTGAGCCTAAAATTTTCAAGTGCAAGGAACCTTAGGCTAGCCAAGGTGATAGCATGTCCATTAGATACTATAAGTTATCCCTTGGCCAAGGTGCCAATATGTCCATTAGAGACTATAAGTTGTCCCCTATAGATGCATAGAAGGGTCGCCTCAAGACTTAAAATGGGCATATTATAAAAGTATTGTGCCATGGAGGGATTCAATTTTAAACTCAATACCTGCTATCTAATAACTTTATGTACTCTACATAATCAACCAATCCATAGGTACCATGATGAGGAAACTATTGGTACCACCATAACAAGTGCCATTTAGCTTCATAATAGTGTTCATGAGCTATCCAAAATAAAGGGCAAAAAATTTGAACCTTGAACTTCCTCTCCACAAAATCCAACATCACATTCCTCTGACCAATGTACCATTCCCTCATGTTGGATTAAATACCAATTTACCATTCCCTCATGTTGGATAAGAAAAAGAATATTCCACTTATCCTGTGGCCTCTTTTGCATTATGTGAGTAAACAATCAAATAAATTTAAGTTTAAATCCATGAAAAAAAGTGTACAATACCATATACCATGCTCGTATAGCCATCACAATGCCACCTTCAATTAGGTAAGGGTGTGCACCCTCTCCTTGAGTGCCTTTATTAATTTTACTAAGTAATTTAAGGAGATCCATGGTGATTTTTTTTAAAAGACTACAACTTTATATGTAATCAAGTATTAAAAATCAAGATTGAATTCATTTTATATAATCAAAATTTTAGTATTTATTATTGTCTTGAAAATTTATAAAGTATATTAATTGAAGTATAAGATTTTAAGTAATTTGTGCACATTGTTTATGTATAATTTTTTACTTTGATTTTGTTACAAGATTTTAAGTTTGATTTTCTTACGTTATAACTTTATGGATGAAAATGAAGATTTTCAAGTAATTTTATAAATTTTCTTATTTGACATCGAGTTGATATGTTTTGAACTTTCATCTACGAAACCCAAATTCTAATCACGAACCAAATCATTGTTATACTTTACATCCTACTTAAAAAAAAAATTATTTATTTTAAAGAAGTTTAGAATTTAAATTGAATAATTAATATTTAATTTTATTATTTGTTCAATTTTACTTTAGATATACTAAAATATACTTTTAAATTATCCATAATAATAATTGGTCTTATGACATTATAAATGTTTTTCCTTTATTTCTATAAATAATAGTTGATGTTAAATAATGTTGTTAAATTAAAATTGTATTTCATTTTAATTTTAAACTTACTTTTGCTATAAGGTTCGCCATATGTGAAAGGAATTCAAGAGTTTGCACTATAAATTAAATTTCCATTTCTATTAAGTAAATACTTCTTATACATATACATTTACATATTTGTCGTGGGGATTGAACCCGGGTCACATCACCAATAATGCAAGTGGCGTCCTTGCCGGTAGATCATATCATACGGATAATAAAATTTCAATTTCATGGATTCAATATCTATTTAGATATTGTTATTTAATTAAGAGATGGTTTATTAAGCACCAAAGATTTAGTTTAGTTTTTTTGGTAGGTAAAAGTATTTTATTTACGGGTTAAAGGGTCCCACCCCTATTACATTAGTAATAAGAAGATTCAATAGTGTCCAAAAGTGGCAACAGAAAAAAACCAACTGAGGTTCTACCCCATACATCCTGGTCCGACTGAGACCGAGACCAACCAAAACAAAATACACATAATCATTATAAAAACATGCAGTTCGACTACCTAACAGACAACTTCCCAGACTATTGGGAGTCCTGATTCCTTTCTTGTTGGGTATTAGTGTCAGGAGACAGAAGGGACTTGGGCATAGCAGGGAGATCCTTGAGCTCATCAATGGCACTGGAAAGAAGAGTATCGCCTTCCTGGAAGATGTTAACAGTCGTCTGCAAGTGGCCTACTGCTTTGTTGACATGAATGAGGACTTTCATTTGGAAATGTTGGAGGGTTTTTTCCCCTTTTGCCTTGTTGTGCAGGGGTTTTGGGTCTTCGACTTTCTTCCTTAATGGTATTTTTGATTTCTTGAAACAAGTTTTTCTGCATTCCATTAGCTATGACCTTGGTAGTGTCCCGATTTCTCCGATCTGCACGGGAAGGCCTTCCCTTCTTTCTGTCTCCTCCTACATCCATTTGGGACTTCTGAAGCTTAAACTCATACTATTTACTATTAATATAGTTAAATTTAATATTAAAAAGTTAGCTTTATCTTCTTATTTAATTCAATTTAATTTTTTTTTTTTTTATATATGAGGAAATAGACAACTCTCCATCATTTTATCACTTCTTTACATATTACACATATATATATATATATGATTAATTTCAAGAATATACTCAAAAATAAATAAAATAAAATAATTTCAAGAATATATAAGATGGGTTCTTCTCCTACTTTATTTAATTGAGTGTATGAGATTGAAATAGACCCATCATTGCTATTTCAACGAAATACATTATCTTAATATTATAAGAAAACAAATTCTATTATAAGCATACCAATGAAAAATAAACTTGAATGAATTCTTCATAAAGAAAAATTCTCTCATGAGTGTTTTTATTTTTTTAAATTGGTGATATGGAATAGAAATGGATGGGTTAAAATTGACTAGTGCACATTACATCATAACTATACAACAATATTATTACATCTTAACAAGTATGCATGTTTCGGTGGGTGCAAATTCAAACCTGATTTTCACCATTTAATCTCATTTCATTTGATAAATGTTAAGGTTTAATTATGAAATTTGAATCATGCTTGAAACTCTTCACTAATGAAGATTTTTCTCTAAACTGCACTTACAATTTTTTCTTTTTTTCTTTTTTTTTCCTGATAAATATGAAAGTACAATTGGGTGGCACAATGGAATCCACCCTTCCCATGATTAGAATCTAGACCTCTTGATCTCCTTAATAAAAATACAAATATATATCAACTTGATATTCCAACATTTTACTATTTTATATGTATAATTTTTTTATTTTACCATAACAATTATAATTTTTTGAAAAATTAGTTATATATAGCTTCTATAAAAATATCAAAATATTACATTTGTTGCTATGTTAATCAAACCATATTCAACATGCTTTTTTATCACAAATTTTTATTTTTTTTATTAAATATATTTTTCAATTTCTTTGAAGTACTATGTGTCCATAATTAGATCTTGACATCATTTTGATTAAGAGATAAAATCTCATTTGGCCAATTGCCTTCTAAAAATTGAATTTCACCAAGATGAAGATCAACACTACGATTGGCTAAATTATTGCTTGATTTTTTTTCTCTATAAATATTTTCACACTTCCAAGAGATTACCTCTGCTAATAGGTGATGAACATCATCAATAATATTTTTTTAATCTAGTCTTCACAACTATTTTTTTTTTTTTTGGTAAGTAAGAGAATATTATAATTAACACCGGGTTTTAACTGGTTGACCCAAAACCATTTTACAAAATAGGGTCCACTGACCAACTGGACAAAGGCCAAGCCCTAAAAGTTTAAACTAACAACAAAAAGGGCCAAGACCTACTCTTCCATCACAACTATTTTTGTTACTAGCATTGATGATAATTTGTGAATCCCCCTCAATTGAAATATATTTCCATCATTTTTCTATTACAATTTTAATCCTTGTAAGAAGTGCCCTAACCTCTTCATAGTTGTTAGTTGAAGTTCCATATGATTTTGAGTAAGTGAGGAGAATTTTGCCTTCACTATTTCTAAAAAAACCACCTCCACCAACTTTTCTTGGATTTCCTTTCAAAGCAACATCATAATTAATTTTGATAAAGCCAAATTTTTGGATATTTTCATTTTACCCTAGATCAAGGTAGATCCTTTGTTTTAATTTCATTATCCTAGATGACTCTTTCATGTATGTTCAAATCTTATAGCCAAGTTATTAGCACCTATTTTTTTGTACTTGAGACTTCCTATGATAAGCATTATATTTGTAGACATTCTACAAGCGAGACGGTAATACAATT
Organism: Wollemia nobilis; assembly: GCA_028583015.1. Lineage (NCBI taxonomy): Eukaryota > Viridiplantae > Streptophyta > Pinopsida > Araucariales > Araucariaceae > Wollemia > Wollemia nobilis. The sequence goes on along the minus strand of JAQPPZ010001679.1, from coordinate 1,833,898 downwards.
CCAAACTTGGGCTTAATTTTGAGATTTATTTTAAAAAAATTTGTTATCCCTTTCAAGCCATAAATTCTAACAAATAATGACAGGGCTAATTCTCTATAAAACACATAATGTATCTTTGAAATAATCAATCCAAAATTTCATTAATTCTTTCAATGTTGATGGAGCTACCTAAGATAATTTCATATTTTTAAAAAGTAATGCCAAATGGTGTGAGCAAAGGGACAATGAAAAAGTAAATGATCTGATGTTTCTAAATCCTTCTTGCACAAGGCACATCTAAAAGCTCCATAATATCTTTTTTTATAGACTCTTTCCTATAAGAATATTACTTTGAATTGCTAACCAAAGAAATGTCAAGGCCTCAGGGGAGCCTCTAATGACCAAACATTCTTTCAAGGAAAATATTTGAGAGAAGGAAATTTTGATTGCTCTAAATATTCATATCCCAACTTGATCAAGTATCCACCATCCTTTGATAAATTCCAAACCAACTCATCCTTTCGTGTAAAAATCAACAAATAAAACTCTTGAAGTTCTTCGAGATATTACATTATTTGGTACATTGAACTACCTTTGAGTAAAATAAATATATTATTATAGAAGTGGGTTTAATATTTGTTTAAAGTATGTTAGTTTAGAAGGGAGAGAAAAAAAGATTTATTTGAGGAAATATTGTAGGAGAGATTGCATATTGGAGAGAAGATTGAAGAACATGAAGATTGTTGGAGATAAGTAGATAAAATACATTTTTTGGATGTTGGAAAAACAATAGAACTTGACAAAGCACATAAGTTGATTGTTGTAATATGTGGAGATTGGAATATTGAAGGTGTTAGAGAAGAATGTAAAGTGGAGAAGATTTTTTAAATAAGAGGATGTGATTTTTGAGAACATGTGGTGTAGAGAACATCTGTGTTGATGAGTTGATTGTGTCTACATTGAGATTTGACGATGATAAGAATGCATTGTGGAGGAGACAACAACTTTGGAGGATATTAAAAGTTGAAAAAAGTTGTATACTAGCATACATCAAAGGAGAGATATGTTGAGCTAGAATATTGGAGCAATTGTATTGAAGTGTTCAAGCTAGATAGACTACGATATTTTTTTTGAAAATACCCAAGCTAGAGAGACTATGAACCATTGTATTGAAGCATCCAAGCTACAATAATGAGAGTACTTGAGCTAAAGAGGAATACCTGAGTCATATTTTACCAAATCTAGAGAGAATAAAGTGAGAAGTGGATTCAAAAGGAAGAAGTAACCGGTGTTGGACTAGTGCCTACAAAGAATAAAATTTCAAATATGATAATAGATACTTTTGAGTGTGAAGTGAAACATTATCCAAGCTAGTTTCCACATGTGTACAGAAGATATAAGTTGTGTTCTAAAGGTTTAATTTATTTCTAAGTCACATATTTTGGGATTGAGAACATGTTTACAGGCATACCTTATTAAATTTAGGAATTATCAAATTTTGAGGATAAATTTGGAGGTATAAGGTATTAATCATTGAAATTTATAATTTTTGAGAGATAAAATTGATGGATGAGAGATATAAGGAAATAAAACATTTGAAATTTGAATTGAAGTTTGAATTGAGTGGTGTGGATTAAATTGAAGTTTGAAAGTTAAATTATGAAATTGGGAGATACACGAATATTAAAGAATTGAATTTGATTAAATGGAATGAAGATGAAATAAAATGAAGTAAGATTTTTTTTTAATATTGTGAAAACTAAATTTGGGAGATAAAAGGAGTTTAAAAGAATTGAATTTGAAATTTGATGAAATTGAAATTAAGAGGAAAATTGATATGAAATTTAAAATTGAAGGAGGGAAGAATTTGAAATTAAATTTTGAGAAAAGTGAAAAGTAAATTTGAAGAATTGATTGATTAATTTGAAGAACAAAATATTGAATCTTAAACTTTAGGAGTCATAAGAAAGTCTACATCAAAGGAAATTTAATTATGAAGAATGAATACATCAAGAAGACCATACAAATTTAAAGGATCAAATTTTATGAGAAGAAATTTTCAAACTCAAAGATATTGTCAAAGGCATGTGACAAGATCACATGAAATTCATCAAAAAATGATAAATGAAGATGATTCATGGTACATAGATTCAAGTGCAAGTCACCACATGATAGGAAATTTATATTGGTTTGATTCGATACAAGTTAAAACTAACATTCCAATGAAGATAGCAATGATAAGGTTTACCATGTACAAGGATTTGGGAATGTTACACTTGGTTTACCATATTTTGAATGCATATTAGAAGATGTGTTGTATGTTCCAGGTATAACAAATAACTTCATTTCAGTATCTCAATTGGTTAACCAAGGAAGAACTATGGAATTTAAATACATCAATGGAAATAAGAAATGTCTCATTAAGAGATAAAATAAAATTGAAGCTATGGGATCTATCAAGAATGGAATATTTGCATTGGATGTAATGGGATTATCACAAGAAGTTTTAGATCATATTTTTCCATGAGAAAACTATTTTTTGACTTCTCAAAAGAATAGGAAATAGGGCATTGGACCATACAGTGCCAAAATATCAAGCAGGATCCCTGGATGGAAATAAGACAAAGACAAAATGAAATTTGAAGACTAAAAGTCTTCACACCAAATTGTAATATGCGGGATATTGAATATATATATTATTTGGTGAATTGAAGTACCTTTAATTACTATTGTAAATATTAGTTTAGGAGTGAGTTTAATATTTGTTAAAAGTATATGTCAAATTGTGAAGAGTGGTTATGTGTCTTATAGTTAAGTGTGCAAGTGTGAGTTAGTGAAGAGTCATTTAAGGTGTCATCTGTGATTTATGTAATTATGATAGAATTTGTCATTATGAGAGAAGAGGTAAGGTCAAGAAACATTCATGTGAAAAATCACATGTAATTATATATTGATGAAAAAGCATTGTAAAAAGCATCAAACTAGCATAGCTTCATGCATGCTATTGTAGATTTGATTAATAATATTTTCAGTATTTTGTGTGTGCATTATTGTTGTGAGCATTATTGTGTGTGATTATTTTATCTTAGAGAAATTTACCTATAAGATAATTAGGCATATTTACCAACAAAAGCATTTTTGAAGTTCATCCACAATTTATTTTAGTTCCTCTCCTTTAACTATTTTACTAAAATAAATCTATGATTTGGAATTGTTGCTCATATTAATATAGGCTTTGGCCTTGAACCTTTACATGCTAGGTATGCTTGAGCCAATGGTTTCCATTTTGAGTCAGAGATAAGAGGATAAGGCTTCAACCAGGAATCAAACCAAACAATTGCATAAATCCCCTTATTGACTGACCATCTAATATATTTTTTTATCAATTGTAAACTATACGATATGAAGTTCCATGTTAACGATCCTTTGGGTAGGGTTATTTTCCTAAATAATTTCATTGCATCAAGAGAACCTATATATTTTTGAAGTATGATTTTTACCCAATTCTTTCCTTGATCTCTGAATAATCTCTGTCCAAGCTTTGCCCCTAATAAAAAATTTATATTTTTGCAATTTTGCAAGTTTGCTCCTCTAATATTTTTTCCTTTGTAAACCCTATCCCACTGAAAAAGAAGAAACCTAAAATTTTCTTTACAACCTATCCATAAAAAATCTCTTTAAATTTTATGAATTTCTAATGTTATACCTATTGGCAATCTTGAAAGCGACATCATAAAAATAGGGATGGATTGAAATGTGTTCTTTATAAGTGTTAGTCTTCTTTCTATGGTTAAAAACTTACCTTTCCAACCTGCCAAACAAGCTTTCATTCTATCCAAAAAAGAGATCCAAAGCTCCTTTTTATTTTCTTTATGAGACAAAGGAATACCTAAGTAGGTTGATGGAAATTTTTTTAATTTTAAACCCTAAAATATTCAGAATAATTTGTTGTAAATCTAGGGCAGTACTAATAAAAAAATATTGGATTTTGTAGTATTAACAAACTGTCCAATAGCCTTCTCATAGCATGCTAATATTGATTTAAACTCCACGACCTCAATGACTGAGGAATGGCCCAAAAGAAAGGTATCATCAACAAATTGGAGATGAGATTTAGAGGGACCATTTTTTGTAACTTTAATACCTTTGATTTATACTTCCATTTTTGCCTTTGATAAAGCTCTCTATAATAATTTTTCAAGAATAATAAATAGATAAATATATAGTGGATCACCTTGATAAAGTCCACAAGATGACTTGAAGTAACCAACATGAGAACCATTGATCAAAATAGAAAAGTTATAGTGTTATAACAAGATGTAATTTATTTACACCAACTATAATCAAAGCCAAACATTTTGATATAAGAATGTTGAAAATTCTAGGAAACCCTATCATATGCTTTGTTCATATCTAATTTCATAAGCATACCTAGTTTTTCATGGAATTAAGAGAATGTATGACCTCTTGTATAATAATTATACTATAGACACCTAAAACATGTCAATTTTATAGCCATATAAACCCATTTGGTTTTCAATTCACCAAAATCCTAAATTTCCTCCAAATCCCCTCCAATTCCTCCCAATTCCCTCCAAAACCTCTAATTCTCTCTCTAATATCTTTAATTTCTTCTAATTCCCTCTCTAATCTCCATAATTCTTCTAATTCCTTTTAATTTCCTCCCTTATTCTTCTAAATTCCCATATTTTCCCTAAATCCTCCCACATCCCCTCTAATTCTTCTTCAATTCCCCTAAATTTCTAATTTTCTCTCAAATTCTTTTAAAATTCCCTCTAAATTCCTTTGAAGTCCCTAACTTCCTCTAAATCTCTCTCATCCCCTCTAAATTCTTCTAATTGCTCCTAATTGCTCTAATCCCCCTAAATTCTTCTTCTTCTTTTTTTTTTTTTTTTGTGGAAAACATCCCAAAAGGGATGCCACTTTTGGGTAAGACCCAAGGAGGCAGGGGTATCCATTCCGCCAAAAATGCCCAGGACTCGGACCTGGCCTACCACCTTTGACATACTCAAGGAGCAAACAAACACACAAAACCAAATTAAAAATAAGTAAATAACAACAAAAATAATAAAATAAAATAAAAAACATGCTCCTTGAGTGTGTCAAAAACAAAAGCACAACCAAACACGCACAATAAGATAAAAGAAACCACAACACAAACCACATAGAAAAACACAAGAACCACATAACAAAACACAAACAAGACAAAAACAACAGAACACTACAAAGACATAACCCAAAAAAAACATGAAAAATAAACACAACCAAAACCTAAAAATAAAAAAATAAAATAAAAATAAAAAACAACCAACAACAGACAATAAACAAAAACAAAAAACATAGAAAACACTCACACATAAAAACATGAAATAACACAAACAAAGAGAAACCCAAGAACAAGAACGAAAAAAACACAAGAACAATAACAAAAAACATAAAAAAAAAAACAAAACAACAAAAACACAAGAACAACAAAAAACAACACAAAGAACACAAAAACAAAACAAAACAAAAGAACCCACCCACCTTAAAAAACTAAACAAAAAAACAAAGAAGAAAAAAGAAAAAAAATGAACAAAACAATGACCTATCTAGACCAAAAGACTATTAAGGCAAGAATCAACAGAGGAAACAAAATAAAGAATAGAATGAGCTAGGGAACTAAAAAAACTGAATGAACCAAAGAGAAGCAAAAAAAAAACAAGAAGAAACTAGGTACCTTCAGAACTGGAGCCATCCAAAGAAATGATAGAAAGAAGAGCTTCCCTAATTTGAGAAGCCCACCATATAGGAGGGTGGCCATAACAAGTAAGATCACCTTTGTCCAAAGCCCAATTAGCTAAAGCATCAACACTCTTGTTTTGATCTCCGACCACATGATTGTAATCAACTTTCAAAAATCCCATCCTGGATTAACCGAATCTTCTCAATAATTCTTTTTATTCTCCAATCCACCTTATGATTCTTAGAAGGAGTCTTCAAGAGATTAATCATAAGTTGAGAGTCGGACTCAACTAACACCTTTTCCCATCCAACCTTAGTAGCCTCCTGAAGGCCTCTAAGGATACCATACCCCTCAGCAAGGTTATTGGAAAGAATACCCAAATTCTCAAGCAAAAGTAAAAACCAGGGAGCCATCCGAAAGTCTACCAATTCCTCCCACACTGGCTTTTCTAGGGTTCCCTCTAGAGGCTCCATCAGTATTGACTTTTCCAAAATCCTTAGGAGGAGGTTGCCAATTTCTAGTCCTATCCATCTTACTAATACTCACATTCCCTTTAAGTTGGTTGCCCTTAGAAGGTTTAATCTTCAATCTTTGCATCACTTGATCCCATATTTGGTGGGAGTTTTGGGGGTGATTAAGGAGTTGATGGACTCGATTCAACTAAGTTGGCTATGGTCTTTTGCCAAATATAGTGAATATCCTTCCTATCTTGATTAAAAATTTGGTTGTTCCTTTCATTCCAAATATTCCAAAGAAGAATGGTAGAACCCATCCAAACTAATCGCCTAATAAAATGATCAACACCCTCTTGATTAGGCCAATCCCTCCAAAGTCTGTTCAAAAGTAAAAAAATTGGACCACTGTAAGCCAAGTAAAGTGGCCATTCTCCTCCATAGCTCAGAGGCTAAAGTACACTCAATAAAAATATGGTTGATATTTTCTACATTCTCTTCACACATTTCACATCTAAAAGGGCCATGAAAACCACGCTTCATAAGTTGCTCACCAAGTAAGCACCCTACGATGCAATAAAAGCCAATTAAAGAACCTCACCTTAGGCCAGAGCTTTTGAGCCCACAATTGAGAAAATATGTCAGAAGAATGGTTGGGATTATTATGGCATAAGGTCAAATAACCTTGAGCAACTCGAATACTCACCCTTAGTAGTGTTGTTCCATCCAAAACAATCTTTTTCATGGGACCAAGAGAGGGATCTCATATGAAGGATGCCTTGGATATCTTGTCTTTGCCTTTCTGGGATTTGAATAGGCCAGTCCTCAATAGGGATCCAATATCTACCAACCTTTGAATTACCAAGTATGGTACCAATAGTAATTAGCCACCTTTATCCAATTAGCTCGATGAAGCTCCTCCATCCAAGGCCTCCAATCGGGAAACTGAGTTATCAAAGGCTTGTGACCATCCCAAGAATCTGTCCAAAAATTTGCATGTTGACCATTATGAATGATCCAAAATAATTTTTTCTTTATCAAATCCTCACCAGTCTTAAGAACTCCTAAAATGGGAGAACCTTTGGTAGGAAGTTGATAGCGAACAAGGTCTTCAGGACTTTTGTTCTCAGCATATTTAGCATGGAGATTATTGGCCCAAAGAGCATTGGGGTTATGCAACATCCTCCAATATAATTTAGCAGCTAAAGCTTTGTTGTTATTAATTGAAGACCGAAATCCTAACCCCCCTTCACTCTTAGGAAGACATAAAGTATCCCATTTCACCAAGGCCCATTTTCTTTTCTCCTTAGTACCACTCCAAAGGAAACGATGACTCGATTTGATCCAATTCTCGAAGAACAACCTTTGGGATATTCAAAACGGAAGAAACATAAATAGGAATAGCTTGAAGGACTGATTTTACCAAGGTGATTCTACCCCCGAAGAAAGCCACTTGTTGGTCCACTTTCCAATTTTCTTCTTGACTTTGTCCAACAACCAATTCCAATCTTTATTTTTCTGCCTTTGAATATTTATGGGAATACCTAAATAAGTGATTGGAAGAGAGGTCTTCTTATATCTTAATTTATCCAAGACCATGGATTCCTGTCTAGCAGAGCAGTGAAAGAAAATAACTTTAGATTTGTCTTCATTGATCAACCGCCCAATAGGCCTTAGAAAAATAGCTAATGATTTGCTTAATATTAGAAGCTTCCTTAATCGTAGCTTTACCTAAAAGAGTAGAGTCATCCACAAATTGAAGATGAGAGATAGGTCTAGCTCCATGAGCAATGGTAACTCCCTCAAGGGTTTTGTTTTCCCTCTTTTTGGTTATAGTCCTACCCAAGCATTCAACAAGAATGATGAATAAATAAGGGGATAGCGGGTCACCTTGCCTAATACCTCTGGAAGCTGGGAAAGACCGAGAAGGCCTGCCATTGATAAGAACTAAGTAGGAAACTAAAGAGATACATCCCATAATCCAATCCATCCAATCCTTAGAGAAACCAAATTGCCTCAAAACTTTGATAAGGAAGTGCCAATCCACTCTGTCATAAGCTTTGGATAAGTCTAACCGAATGAACATAGAAGGAGAATTTTGCATATCCATGGAATGGATGGCTTCCCGAGCAAGAACTATCTCATCTACTATTTGACGTCCTTCCACATATCCCCCTTGCTCTGGGGAAATAATCTTATGCAAAAGAGGCTTCAACCTTTCTCGCCATGATTTTAGTAATGATTTTGAGAAGAACATTACATAAAGCAATAGGTCTAAAAGCTGAGATATGATCAACCTCTTGAGCTTTTGGAACAAGAGTAATATAAGTTTTATTGATAACCTTCAAAATTTCTTTGGCTTTCCTGGCTTCTTCCACCACCTCTAATAAATCAACATGAAGGATATCCCAGAACTCTTGGTAGAACTCAATAGGAAAACCATCAGACTCTGGGGTTTTCCTTTTTGCATTTTAAAAACTACTTGTTGAAGCTCATTGATAGTAATAGGAGCAGTCAAAATAGAGTTCTCCTCAGAAGTGATAAGAGAAGGGATTGCTTGAAGAACATTTTGTTGTGAAGTTGAGTCAAGAGGAGTAGCAACAAAAATATTGGAAAAGTAATCAACAACAATAGATTTCATGCCATCCCAAGTATAAACAACATCTCCAGAATCTGATTTTAAGGAAGAAATAAAGTTGTGAGATCTTCGAGCTAGAAGAGATTTGTGGAAGAAATTTGTGTTTCGATCTCCTTCTTTGAGCCATTGAATTCTAGATTTTTGCTTCCATAAGATTTCTTCTCTTTTTTCCCATTCCTCTAACCGAGTTGTGAGTTTAATTTCATCTACACTTCTCTTCTCTCGTGAGGCCATCTAAACGGATTTTATTATTCAAATTTTCAAGATGAGCAATAACTTCATGTTTTTTTTTATGAACATCCCCAAACTCTTTCCAGTTCCAAGTCTTGATTTTGGATTTAATGTATTGCAGTCTTTTGGCAAAACAAAACATCTTAGTCCCATGCCTAGGTTTACCTTCCTTCCACCATTGTTGCACATGAGGTCTGAAGGAAATGTCTCTAAGCCACATTAATTGAAAACGAAAAGGAGAGAAACTCACATTGGTTTTCCACATTTCCACCATGACTGGCCAATGATCCGAACCAAGCATTATTAAGAGTCTTCACTTTAGGAATGTGACCATGGATTAAGAAATTTTTAGAGAGCAAAAACCTATCCAATCTCTCCATTATACAAGCTAAGCCTTGCCTTCTGTTAGACCAAGTCATAAGGCCATTATCCAGTTGGATATCCACAAGATGGAGGTTTGCAATATATTCGCTCATGAGGTCAGTGCTTTTGTCCAAATTTCTATTTCCCCCCTTTTCTCATCCAGAGAGAGGATGGTATTGAAATATCCTCCGATCAAGATCCAAGATTTAGGAAAATGAGAGATAATATGAGTAATATCCTTCCACTGTCTTCTTTTTTCCTCCAAAGAAGTCGGGGCATAAACAGTAATGCAGAGCATAATCTGGTTGGAATGTCTACTTTGAATAGCTATAGCCAACAAACCCCAACTGCCAACCATATGGTGAATAACTACCTCTTTTGGGTCCCAAAGACAAGCAATGCCACCCGAAGTCCCTTGGGAACTGAGGGAAACCACTTTTCCAGCTGGCCAAATTTTATCGGCAATTAAGTCCATATCCTCCATTGACATCTTTGTTTCTTGAAGGAAAACAAGATGTGGATGATTTATCTGAATCATTCTTCTAATTTCATTTTGTTTTGAAAGACTCCCTTTGAGTCCTCTAATATTCCAAGTGATGATCTTCATTAATACCATGGCTAAAAAATTTGGGAAGGGCATTAATCTTACCTTCCTCTACAAGCTTTTCACCTTCTTTTACCATATGATATTGATTGGTCTTGCGACCTACTTTTTGATTAGAATCCATCTTCAATTTTTTTTTCCTCGTTTCTTGACTTATTCCAATTGAATCTGAGATGGCTTCTAACCTTGAAGAATGCTCATACACAACCAAAATTTTACTAGATGGTTCAATGGAGTCTATATTGGGACCTGCATTATTTGAAGTTTTGACATTTGAAATATTGTTTTTCTTGTGTAAATTTTCTCCTTTTTTTTTTCGTTGAAAACCTTTGATTTGTTGGTTTGTCTCTGAGTTCTTCCCTTCATATTTAAATTGTGTTTCTAAGATTTCAGTTTCCATTATTTCCTCTTCCTCACTTGGGACATCATTTGTGGAAAGGATTTCAAACATATTAGCAAATGACTTTGATTGATCCTTCATAACTGGTTTTTTCTGAGTGTTCTTCTTCTTAGGTATTTGGAAACCTATTGAGTTTATATCTTCTTTCTTTTGATCAGGAATTTTATTTGGGCAAGCACTGGCCAAATGACCATATTCATGGCAAATTCTACAATGAAAAGGAATGTTCTCATAGTCCACTACTTGCTCCCAAGTGTCTTCCCCAAATTGTAATGTGATCTTTTTAGGTAGGGGTTTGTCAAAATCCATTAAAACACAAATTCGAGCATAAATAATATGTTCAAAATTTTGAGTACAATCAGCAATCATCATAAAAGTTCCTAAAGAGTTTCCAATTGAAGAAAAAATAGTAGGATTCCAAAATTCAATAGGGAGGCCAAAGAGTCTAACCCACACGGGAGCTATAGAAGGCATCTCTTCTTCGGCTTTAAATTTAGTATGCCAGGGCTTCATGAAAAGCCCCGCCCTTCCAAAAAACCAAGGACCCCCTTGAAAAGTTTTCTCTCTATCTTCATTATTAGCAAATAAAACAAGAAAATAACCATTTGGATAAATAGAGATTTGTAACTCACCTTTAGTTTTCCAGCTTTTTGCAGCCCAGAACTTTGAAAGCAGATAGACTCGGACGAAAACCCATGAACCAACAAATTAGTCCTCTTTTTTCCAAATCTTCAATGCCAATCTGAATGTTACCCATATCAAGCTTAACAATAGGAGTTCCATCAACCGCTTTAAGACATCCTGACTCCGTTTTCCTGGGATCAATCTTAGGCATTCTTAGAGGTTTATGGGAAGCCCTAATATTGATATTAGCATTGGGCTGAGGTTGTCCACCATGAAGGGCATCCCTAAAATTCATTTTTGGGACCGAGTCTTCAAAATTCTTACCCTTGACAGGGGTTTTCATAGTAGAATTATTTTGTGGGTGCACCTTAGCACCATATTCACTTGAGATATGAGCCATTTTTTGATCAACTGCTTGAAAATTATTTCGTGGTCTCTTTAATCCTTGCCCTAGACGCCGTGGAAAGGTATGGTTTTCACTTTTCTTTTGTGCAGCAAATTGGAAGCCGTTGTCACTCAAGTTCACAGTATGATCTGTTGAAAGACAAATTTCTAACCCATATTGTATCCCCTACAACATTTCCTGCTAAAATATTGAGCATAAACCACAAAAATATTGGTCGCTAGGGCCCGAAGGCCCTAAAAACCAACCTCTGGAGCTGCTTGCACTCAACCCAGATGAAACCCTCGCATAGCCGCTTGCCAAATATATCGTTCACACATAGGGATGCGCTAGGATCTGTGTTGCTCCAAATGATATGAAAAATTGGTGGAGATGTTCTAGGGTTTTTCAGGCATCTACCCTCAAAATTTCAGCTCAATCCGAGTTCGGATGAGTGAGATATGGTCGAAACGAGTTCGGAAGTTTGGGCAGTCCTGCAAAAAACATCTCTACCATTCAGCTCCGAAATTTCCTTCCCCCCCTAAATTATTCTAACTTCTCTCTAAACCCTTCTAATTTCTCCCTAACTCATTTAATTTCCCCTAATCCTCTCTAGATATTTCTAATCTCCTTAATATTTCTTTAATCCCTCTAATTTCTTTAATCCCCCTAATTTCCTAATAAAATCCCCAAATCAACTTCAAAATTCTCAATATCTCAATTAACCCCTAAACCCTAATAAAATACTCTAACAAATGTCCTAATCACTCCTAAACCCTTAGTCAAACCCCTAATAAGACCCATAATAAATTTTCAAATCCTAAAGCAAATCCCTAAAATTCTAATCATTCCCCAAAGTCCCTATCAAATCCCCTAATAAATGCCCTCATTCAATTTCTAAATCTCTCCAAAATCCTCCCTCCAATTTTTGAATGAATTTAAAATTCCCAAACCCTTGGTCAAACCCTCATATTAAATATCCATAATAAATTCTAAAATCCTCCTACACCCACCTTGCACTTTTATAAGAATTTAAAATTCCTTCAAATCCCTAGACAAAGATCCCATTAAATATCCTTCATAAATTCCAAGTCCTCCCCAAATCCACCTTGCACTTTTTAGGAATTTAAAATTCCTCCACCTCATCCCAAGGTCTCCACTCCCCATGCCAATTTATGACACTTGGGTGGGTGAGGACTCACCTCACCCAAGGTCATTAATATTGGAGGGTGCACATTCCTCTATGAGGAATTCTTCAGATTTTTCTTGGTCTCCCCACATGCCACTTGGATTCCACCTCATGACATGACATTTACCAATCACCAACTCCTCACCCTTACCAAAAATTCATACATAGCCCCTCATTTCCCTCATTTGCAAGAATACATGATTTTCCACACCAAATCTCTACCAAAATTCTCTCAGCCCTCCCTTGTGTACTTACCCACCATTCACAGCCAATTTCCCCTTTGTCCATCACTAATTAGCCATGAATATGAATGTAACCCTCATCATGCATATGACTCATTTTTGAAGTTGCACACAAATAGAGCATAATCTCAGTAACTGATCACTACCATAGGTCAATCATACCCCATGAAGGTATGTAGCAAGTCTCATCAACATCAGAGGAGTAGAGACCTTGGTCATCTGATCCCTAACGATCTATAGTTGGCACCATCAAGCCTCAAATGATTTTTAGAGAATATTGTCAACCCTCATATGGTCAAGAACCAGAGATAAAACTAGTGAAGACCTTAGCAACATACAGAGCAGTAAGGTAAGCAAAGATATATTTTTAGTTTTCTATCATATTTTGACATCATGTTTTCATTTTAAATAATATTTGTTTAAGTTTATTTCTTGCATCCTTTACTAAATTTGGGGCCTAACTAAGGTAGGCTCCTTGATGCTACTAACTTCTTCATTGTAAGTTGTGTGCAGGGACATTTGAGGAGCCTTCAACCTTCTAGGGTGGTCCATCAAGCACACAAGGCTTCAAAACCCACCCAACTCTTGTGATGGAATAGGAGATATTGTGTTGCACCATTCTTGTAATTTTGTAAAAGATAGGGTCACTCCACTCTTTGGAGGTCCCATTATAAAAACCCCAAATGGATCATTTTGTAAAATAAAAGAATTGCATTTGTAATATTCAATATTTTATTGGAGTTAATAAAATCATGCATTTTCTATGTCTTACAAATGGTGATCACGATGAGACCTTGCCTTGACCACACCTTGATATTTTTTATTCTCTTTTAGGTAGTAGTATTAATCATGCCATTGTTGTCTTTTATTTTGGAATATGTCTTATGTGTGTTTCTTTTAAATTTTCATGCTTATTTTCTCATTTTACTACTCTATGTCTGTTTCATAGGTCTAATCTACCATCAACGTCATCCTAACACAAGCTAGACTAAGACCCATCAGACATGTCTCTTGTCATTTGCATTTAATCCTCACCATTCGACATTAGACAGTCATCAATCTTAATCGTCAGGGCCCAGACGGTCATCCACTCAACTTTTTGTCACTTAAAGACATACCCAAAAATAAAGTATTGATCTCACATAACCCACCATAGCAAAAAATAGGTGCTATGAGTCCTTATTACCTTCTTAATCATGGAACTTGGGGTGTCTAAGGTTAGTCTCCTTTCCCATTTTTTTAAAACATCATCATTTCTTTGCTTATGCTTTAGTTTTATTTAAAAATCAAAGCTGCTTAGCAAATTAGGTTCTTTATTAGTCTTTCACTTTCCTTATTAGGTTGTTTCCTTGTTAATTAAGGTTTTATCATAGAAAATTATTATTTTCCCTATCTCCTTGTCATCATAAAAGTTTCTTTATTGAATTTAATTTGTGTTGTCTTGTAGATAAAAGCTTATTATAGTGACCTTAAAATAGCCAGAGACCATTACCATCAAGTGCAACTGATAAATTTCAACCCCAAGTGTAACCGTCCAAGGCCAATAGTTTGGATCTGAGGTTGTCTGAGTCTAGACGATCAAAATCCCAACAACAATGTATCATAGAGTCAAACCCTTAACCCTTTTCAACTTTCAAGATAGCATAGGACCATAGGTCAAAGATTTTTCTCCCCACTTTTTTTAAAATCAGCATCATTCCTTTGTTTTCCTTGTCATAATTGCTCTCAATTTCATAGTGTAGTCACCTTCCAATATCTTAGATTAACATAGCTTAGTATAGTTGTTTTCCACTATCCTAGTTTGCTTTTAATTTTCTTAGCATAGGTGCTTTTCTCCTTCCTAGTATAGTTGTTTTACTTTCCCTACCATAGTCCCTTTCACTTCCTTAGAATAGGTGTTTTCAAGTTCCTTATCATAGTTAGTTTTATTTTCTTTAGAGTAGTTTCTTTGCACCTTCTTCATCATAGTTGTCCTCATTTATTTAGTTTAGGACCTTTTCAATTTCTTTATCAAAGTTGTTTTATCCTTTTAGCATAGTTACCTTCTAATTCCCTAGCATAATTGTCTCCTTTTCTTTAACATAGTTGTTTTCATTTCTCTAGCTTAGCTGCTCTTCCTTATCTTCATCATAGTTGTTCAATCCTTCTAGCATAGTTGTGCTTTTTATTTCCATGGCATAGGTGTTGTATTTCATCTTCCTTAGCATGGTTGATTATATGTCTTAGCAAAGTTGCCTTTTTGTTTCCTTAGAATAGTCTCTTAGAATAGTTGCTTTCAGTTATTTAGGATAATTGTCTTCATTTATTTAGTATAGTGGTTCTTCATCTCCTTAGACTAGTTACCTTTCATAGAATAGTTGCTTTCATTTTCTTAATCTAGTTGCTTTCTTTTCCTAGAATAATTGCATTTCATTTCCATAGAGTAGTTTTTTTTCATTTATATAGCTTAGTTGTTATTCTTTATTTTAGATTAGTTATTCTCCATTAGCATAGAATATTTATTTTTCATTGCCTTAGAATAGTTGTTTGCACCTTATTAGCATAGTTTTTTTCATTTCCATAGCATAGTTATTTTTTGTTCCCATAGCCTAGTTGCCTTTCATGCTCATAGATTATAATGCTTTTCATGTATTCAATAGAATAGTCTTGTTGTTAATGCACTTTCTTTGTGTCCATTAGAAATAGATTTTCTTTCATTGAAATATATCTTTCTAGCATAGGCTTATATTTCTTTTGCTTTCTTGTCCATTATATTTTCTTGGTGTCAATAGTTTAGAATTTGCTTCTATTGCTACATTCTCCTTTTTTTAGATTCAAGCCTCTTTTATGTTTGCTTGGCATTTTTCTCTTTCTCTATTGATTCTCTTGCAATATTTCTCTCCTATCTCAACCACTTCACCTCTCAATTAACTACTTCTCAAACTTTCTCTCCTCTCATTCTACCTCTGTAACCTGTGTGTTCTATTTTTGGAGCCATAGACAGATCATAGTTGTAACCGTTCACCCCAAACAATTTACATCTATGGTCGTCTGATCCTAGATGGTCATGCCTAGAATAAAATTTCTATTCCAGTTCTCTCTCAACCACTTTTCTCTGGTCAATAGGTTCTCTATCCATTTCTTGCAGTGCATTCTTCCTTAGAATAGGATTTTTTTCGTATAAGTTTTCTCTTCTTTTATTCTTTAGGTTTCTTTCTTACTTAGGTTACATTGTTTCTTGGAGCTCTTTTTTGCCTAGTATAGTTGCATTTATTTCCTCCCATAGGCTCTCAAACTTTGCATATTAGATAAAAGAAGAGCATTTTTAGGCTAGTATTTACTTTCTTTGCATTTAGTTTAGGAAATTTTTGCATTTTACATCTTACTTATATATAGGTATTTCTAGAAAGGATAATAAATAAAAATTTAAAATCACATGCTTGCACATAATTTTTTCACAAACATTTTGTGAGGATAACCAACCAATGATGTTGGACTTTGTTGGTAATCGAATCGGTTTAGATACAGGTTTTCTAAGTCTGCAGTGCCCTAGGCCCACTGCCAAGCATTGAATGCTCAAAGGAAAGGGATGTCCTCCATGGAAATCTCTAGTAGGGCTAGTTTCAAAAATAAAAATGGGGGTTTGGAGATAAGGGTTAGGAAGATACTGAAAGAGATGGGAAATTACAGAAAGGAATGGAAAATGGCTAAAATCTAGATATGCGAGGTGATGGACCGAAAGCACGATAGACATTCTAAGTACTTGAACCAATAGCAATCAAAATAATAGACTTTTAACAGAAACCAATATAAAATCCTCAGAACTATGTAAACTCCAACAAGTATTCCAGGGACTAGTCCTCTATTAATAGCGAAATCTAGAAAATAGAATTAAACTGCATAATAAAGGAACTAATTTAATAGAAATTACATAATAGAAGTCATACACAGAGATAGAGAACTCAAACTAGATCCAGAAGCCTTTATTTTGAAAGCATATTCCAAGTACAGAGCTACTTTTCTAGTAGAAGTTATCCATCCTAGTTATAGAAAAGAAGCCAACTTATATAGAAGAAATCTACCGCTTAAAACATTAATACCTAACCACTCCCATGATGGGTAGATTCAATTTTGGTGATAGCCAAAAATAGTCAATTTTTAGCCTTATCGATAACTTAGTATTGAAAATAGAAGGTTTCGACAATGACTTGAAATAGTCAATCTGGCATTATAGGTAACTTGGCTTCAAAGTTAGAAGGTTTCGATAATGATCTACAAACGGATGGTCCAAAGTGTAGCCTAGGAGCGGTGTAACCAGAAGATGTTGAATGGGCCCCTTATTACTTGATTTATCCTTTGTTTTTGAAGAAGTGCTCCCTTGTGGAGTGCTTTCCACTAAAGTGCTCCCTTGTGGAGCACTTTTGCCTTAAGCGCTCCCTTGTTGCCTTAAGCACTCCCTTGTGGAGTGCTTTCCACTGAAGCACTCCCTTGTGGAGTACTTTCCACTAAATCACTCCCTTGTGGAGTGCTTTCCACTAAAGTGCTCCCTTGTGGAGCGCTTTTGCCTTTTGACCCCAAGTTGATTTTCCTTTACACTTTTGGTGAAGCATTGCTCTTTTTTAATTCTTTTAGGAGGAGCGCTCTACTAAGGGAGCGTTCTTACCCTTTGATCGCATTGATTCCCCTACTTAGCCATTTTTCCAACTTTCATTTCTTCTTAGCCCTTAACCTTCACTGTTGGAGCTACTTTCAAACAGGAAAACTAACCCAAATCTAAAAACTAGGAATTACAGTCACATGAGGAGAAAAGAACTTTTAAGCAGCAAAGAAGAATTTATCAGAAGATTTCCCATGCTAAAACATTCACAATTTTACATGCAACATATCAGGAAAAGTACAACAACGTAGAAAAAGTACAAAAAATATAGGGAACCACATAATGCATAGCGTACAATTTGTTTTAGAAGAGACAGTCGGTGCAAGCACGAAAGTATAACAACACTTTAACCATTTTTTATGGAAAAAGAGAAGTTTTACAATAGATGATTTCAAACTGTATACAAACTGAAAATTAGCAACTGTGTGACAAAATTGGCAACACATCTTGTGGCTCGTGGGGCATTGAGCCCGCCTCAATGTGAAGATCCCAAATTTTATCCTTGGGCACCAGAGTCCTCCTTCTTCTCTTAGCCTTCGGAATGTCCCTCTAATTTTTTATCTACTTCTAGCTTCTTCATCTATGCTTTCGAATTCTTCAATCTTTGAATCTGCTTCACTGTCTATTTCTTCAGCCTCTGAACCTATCTCTCCAATCCCTGAACCTGCAACACTATCTGTTTTCTTTTCTTCATTATGATCTGATTGGTTGAGGGAGATATTGGTCCAACGATATTTTGAAGACATGCTTGTATACCACTGAAGCATCAACCCATCTCTCCAAAGGGAAAGTTGACTATTTTTCTAGCTCTTGAATCAAGTAGCAGAATGTTTCAATGCACTCGACATCGACAAACTCCAGTATTTTGTCAAACTCTATCAAGCAAGACTGAATATGGGCATATTTGGCCATGAGGAGAATTACCTGAGTATAAAAACTGGAGGCTTCCAAAGTGTCGATGTCTGAGGTATTATCTACAAAAGCGGTCCATAAGGGCTCCAACTCCTGAATTGATGGAATAGGCCCCTCAGAGTCCGTGAAACCTGGGATGCCAATCTTAACCAAAGCATCGAAGTATCACAGTGAGATGTCATGCTCCTACATAAGAGAATCTAAAAGTAGGTGAGCTTTCTTTACCAGTTTAAATTTGGTGAAGAAGTAATGCAAAGTGGTTTTCATCATTGCCAACGACCGAGCCAAATAGCTCATAGGGGTAAGGCGAATAGGAACATCTTCAATATTTCTGAGTTAGGTGGCTAGGTCTAGCCAATAGTTAACATCCACCTGGGTGGACTCCAGGATATTCCTACCAAAAATAACCACCTCATGCACTTCCCTAAATAATACCAAGACCGTAATCCCCTTTGCTGCTCTTGCTAGGAAATCTTGTAGGAAGTCTAGGTATGTTTCCTTGAGGTGCTCCCTGGAGGGAAGAATAAGCTATTTATTTCTCTCATAAAACTGGTCCTGTAACTCATTCCTTTGGATAGTGAGCACCTGTATTTCTTGGTTTGCCTTGGCGATCATCTTGACGTGATGATCGTGTAGCTTGGATGCTTCCTTGCTCTCATCTTCAAGCAACTAAAGTTTTTCTTTCAACTTCTCAATCTCAGCTTTCAACATTTTAACCTACTTCTTGGACTTGGAGTCAAACGCTTTAATCTGTCACTTTGCCATAGTTAGGTCTTCTTCGAGCTCATCATTTTTGGATTGGGCTTTGAAGAAGTGGCCCTTGTAGTATTGGCCATGGGCGTAGATGGAGCCCATACCAACCTGTATATAGCCTATTCATTGTGCAATGTTTATTTTGGCAATGTCCTCCTTGATGTGGCAGATGGCATAATCGAGTGGGGTCATCTCCTCCAAATGCTTTTGCACTAGCGGTATTTTTTCAATGGTGTGTAGCTTCATTGTATCTGGATCGATTATGCAAGCCTTTTGAGCTTGTTCCAGGGCCTACAACTACCTCTTCTTTTGATCCTTCAGATAGCGCATCGTATTCAAATGCGCCCTATGGATACTCTCCATGGTTGCAAACTATTGAGCTATCTCCAGCTCAAATTCCAATGGCTCTTGGATGCCAATCCTGAGGACTGGAGTGAAGGGAATAAGTGGGATACTGGACTCAAAACTGGACATTACATGGGAATCCAAAGGGGAAGCGACTGCACTAACCCTCGAAGGTGTTTGGGTAGCTACCATGGAAATGGTGGGTTGGGGCATTGAGAAACCAGTGGAAGGGGGTGTGATTGAAAGTGGATTGAGCTCCCTGGTGTCAAAGATATCGGTAATATGCTCGGCTAAATTAGACAGAGGAAAGCTGAAAGAAGAAGGGACCGAAAAAACATTGGGGTTTCCAAAAAAAGATGCAAATGTTCCAGATGAAGGAATAGATAGTGTCGGGGGAACTAAAAAATTAGGGAGGGTGGATTCAGGCAATAGAGGTACACTCGATGCAGGAACCATTGATACTGGCATTGTGACAGTGTTTTTCAGGCGTCGAACAAACACACACGGGAGTTAGAAAAAACTAATGGTGTGGGCGAGGGAGAAGAAATAAAAAGAGATAAATGCGTACCTTGGGGCCCCATGATCAAAGGAGCCATGGAATATGTGTCATGTACTTCTTTATTTTCTTCCACATCTGGCGCATCGATACTCACACGTTCTATACCTTCATCTCCTTGCTCCTCATGTATGGTGATGCACTCTTCATCCCCACCTTTGTTCTCCTCAGTCCTTGTGGCTACAGTCATTTCGATTGAAGCTACAGTTATTTTGGTAGAGTTCATCTGAGGAGGCTTAGGTACAGCCTTAACAATCATCCTGAAGAGTTTTTGGGAACTAGTGTGCGACTTCTTTGCGGCTGGCTGTAAAAAAGGTGCCTCAAATTTTCTCTTTGGGGGGGTGCTCAATTTTTGATGAGATGATGGACTCTTCTTTTAATTATATAATGATGCACCCAGTATGGCTTTGCCCTTACCTTGCACTTGCCTTAGATGTGCCAAGTCATCCACTTCTTCAGGGATGCACCCGCCACGGGGACCAATATCAACGAATGAGAAAGGTTGATAAGTCTTAATGTTATTGTCATAAAATACTGAGAACTTATCTTCAATCGCTAGCGCATTGTCAAAGGATGCCTTATCATTGTGGACCCTCATGATCCACCATTGCTGGATTTTATGGTCAGTCCACTTTGGGTGCCTAGATTTCATTTTGGCAATAACAGCCCTAGTCAGTCTCTGCTCTTGATTGACAATTTGGATTGTACTCTATCTCCATAGTGTAAAAATCCAACCACGGGGGCAAAGGATGTCATCTCATCCACATGCCATTCCAGATCGAGGTCCAATGGATTATTATGCTATCTCTCCATATCATAATTGGGGCAAGAATGAAAATACTTCACATTAATATTTTTTTGGATGATACTGCATGGGTCCCATTTCCAGCGGTGGGGCAACTTGATCAGCCCATAATCTAAAAGCTTTATTGTCAAAATAGCATTTTGACCATACTGCATTATCTTAAAGTCTCCAAAATCGAAAGGAGTAGAGACTATCACTCTCCTACCCCGACCTTTCCCGTACTCCTCATTTGTGTGGTCAAGCTATCGAGCAACTTCCAGGGAAAATAGATAGGGCATGGTGTAATAAGGCAACAGAAAAGGCTTTTCTGTAAACCCATAGATTTTGATGAACAGGTCCTGGGTGAGCAAAAAAGTGTCTCCCAACTGCTCATCTACCACCTAGTTCCTCAACTCCATTGGAACCCACTCGCATTGGTCGTATATTATCTTCAGTGCTGGCCCAAGGAAAATTTGGTTGAATATGTAGTAGGACTCATTCCTGGATAGGTTGTTCATCCAGAGATAGACTGGCAAAGGCTTACCCTCTTCATCTGTATGATTCTTTGTTATGTAGTGGAACTTCTCATGCATGTGCCAGAATAAATACCACACTAATAGAGATGAGAGTCTAAATTGTTTAGCCTTAGGGTCAGGGCACCGAATATGGGCCAAACATCCATGTAATTTTCGCGCTACGAACTCCGCCTAGTCATAAAAAATTGGAATAGCACCCGACCTCACCTTGGAGGGAAAATAAATCTCATTCTCGAGTCTGGCCTGCGCCATAGAAACCTGCTAGTCATATACCCACTCATCCATTGGAAGTCCAGATACATATGCCATGATGGAATAAATTTCATGGTGGGTGAACTGGGCCAGGGGTTTCGAAAGCTAGGGAAATTCATCTAATGTCACGACGTTCCCTAGCTGCCCCCTTATGAAATGTTGCATCTCTGATGTCGATTGATATCTAGTGACTTCTTCATCCATGTGTACCTTCCTCAAAATGAACTTGGACAAGTGCTTCCTCCCACAAGCAAAAGCCTCTCGAACAGAGCTAGTTGTAATAGCGAATAATGCTTTCACCTGGGCATTCCTAACCATCCTCGATTGGGCGTCGTAGAACAGTGACACAACCTTTATGAATTTTGGGTAGTGATGCATCGACATGCATATGTAAAAATATAAGTGCGAGTGGTAAACAGCTGCCAGTGGATTCACGATTAGGGCCTCTCTATGCGCTTCTTCAACATCCAAGCGCAGTAGCTCCACATCCTTGTGGGTGACCAAGCAATCCTGGTACCGAAAGAGAGGATGTTACGGGGCCATTAATTTGACTGCCTTCTTCTCCCACTTATGTATCTTCTTTGGTTTTTCTAAACTAGACGCCTCAGCCTGTGTCACCTTTTCTTTGGGTTCTCTCTCCTTTTTCACCTTCCCCTCAGCCTCCTTACTCTTTTTACCCATGTCTGCTATAAATATCAGTGCAATTCACACTTTGAAAGCCCTGGTTCTCTAAATGAATGCAGGGCACAAGGGCAGAGGAGAATATGGAAATGCTACAGGTTATTTTAAAAAAATGCAAGGAGCCCGCCACCTTATAGCATCAAATTTTAGTCAGCCACCTTTTAATGCTGAGTACTTGAAGTTAATGCTAGTGGAGAACATGTATGAGAGCATGTGCCTTGAATTACCCATGTGCTGGTGGTTGCTTTTTGGAAATGACAAATAATGGTGATGGACAAGGACATTTCCTTGGGGCACGTGTTGCTCATTGGGAGGAGTGCTCATACTAATCTACGTGGAGGGCATACTTTGGCTGACGGGGAGGGGAACTGCTTTGATTGGGTAGTTGTACGGTTCTCATTTTTTAAAGAAAATACTGTGCTTTTAGGGTTAGGGTTTGAAAATGACCTTTCCATCAATGTTCTTATTCCTCCATGACACTTGGCATGATCTAGATAGATAGCTTGAAATAAAACAAAAAATAACTTTAACATGGGACCTTCACCAAAGCACTCCCTTGTGGAGTGCTTTTAGCTTGAGCGCTCCCTTGTGGAGTGCTTTTGGCATGAGCGCTCCCTTATGGAGCACTTTTGGCTTGAGCGCTCCCTTGTGGAGCGCTTTTGGCTTGAGCGCTCCCTTGTGGAGTGCTTTTGGCTTGAGCACTCCCTTGTGGAGCACTTTTGGCATGAGTGCTCCCTTGTGGAGTGCTTTTACCTTGAGCTGATCAAGGGTTTTGATTTTTAAATTTTAGAGGGAACATTACTTGATAAAGAGGGAAAGGACTACTCCTTGAATATTATTCCCACTTTTACCAGATGCAAGACTAATGCCAACTATCTCATCCTGGCTGTAAAAATCCAACTATACAAACTTTAAAAGAAACTATATACATGAGAAATACCTAGAGGATCAACGATCTCCATCAGAGCTCGATGGATGATAAATTTTTAGAAGAAAGGCATTCACTGCAATTGGGAGAGTAAAACCCTCCATATCTTGGAGAATGAAAGAGTTGATCTGGTTAATGCTGGAGACTCAAAAAGGGCCTTCCTAAAAGGCATCGAACTTCTCATGGTTCCCTGGCTTGGATTTGTTTTCATTCCACTTTAAGACCAAATCCTCGATGTTGAAGGCTCGGTCGAAAGTCCTTTTCCCAAACTAGCTTTTGGTGGATTCAACATGCTTGGTGAAGGCTTCATAAGCTTTCTCCCTTTCTTCCTCCAACTATAGCAACTATGCCAATATTGCATCCATCGGATTAAATTGGCCCTCTTCAGTGTCAAGCCACTTAAGCAACTGCAATGCAGGTAGCTCGATGTGCATGGGCAAGACTGCATCTTTCCCGTACACCAATGAGTAGGGCGACATCTTGATTGATCGTTTGATAGAAATTTAGTCAGCCCAAAGTGACTGGTCCAAGAGTAGATGCTAGCTTCACTTATTTTTCAACAACATCCTCTTCAATATCCATAGTAGGTTCTTGTTTGTGGATTTCACCAGCCCATTGCCTTATGGGTAATAGTTAGATGAGGTTTTTAAATATATCCCATACTTTATTGCAAACTCATAGATATTTGCACCGGTGAAAGGGGAGCCATTATCAGACATAATGGCTTTAGGTACACCGAAGCGAGTGATCAACCCTTCGAGGAAGGAGATAACCACATCCTGGTTAGCCTGCTTGGTCGAAATTACTTTTGACCATCGAGTGAAGTAGTCTGTAGCTATCAAAATGTATTTGTGGTCGGCAGAGGAGTTGGGATTAATGATCCCAATAAATTCTAGACCCCACTGTTGGAAAAAATATTCCACTTGGATGGGGTGGAGAGGAAGAGATGCATTCCTAGTCCTACCCGAGTAGCGTTGGCAACTATCACAATGCTGATTGACCTTGAAAGCATAAAAAAAAGAGTGGGCCAATAGTAGCCTACTTTGATGATCTTCAGTGCCATTGGTCTGCCTACGAAATGCCCTCCTAAAATCCTGGAGTGAAACTCCTCTAGTATTTTTGCCTTCTTCGACTCTATGATACATCTTAAGAGAACTCCATCAATGTTATGATAAAATAGTCTATTGGGCATCGGGACATACCTTCCAGCTTGTAGATGAAATCTCCTTCTTTGTGAAGCATTGAAGTGAGACAGGCACCTACTTGTGTCAAAGTACTTGACCAAATCATCTGTCCAATTTGGATTGGTGAGTGATGAATTGGCGAGATTATCATCGGGTGCGAGGCTATCCGAGTTGGGGTTTGTTGCTTCTACCATGGCATTTTTGGCCAGCTCTTGGCATAGCGCTCTACCTCAGACTAGCTTGGTAGGGTGAACCTCAATGTCAAACTCTTGAATCTTGGTAACCCATCCAACTCTCCTATTGCCCAGCTCACCTTGAATGATGAAATTTCGAACGTCAGGGTGTATTACATACATGATCATCTTACTTTGAGAAATAAAATGGTGGAACTTCTGGAGTGACCTCATCACCGTGTGTACTTATCATTCAATAAAATTAAAATTTTCCTCATGTGTCTGGATGATTTGGCTGAGGAACGCTATCGAGTGCTCGTCTCCATCTTTGCCCTTCTATGTCAAAATAGCTACAAAGCTCTATATCTCCCTGATTGCATATAGGATAAAATATCATGAATAGTTAGGGTTTATGAGGATGGAAGCTTGGGCAATCCACTCCTTAATTTCTTGAAAATCTTGTCTCCTTTCATCTATCCACTTAAATTTGATACCCTTTTTTAGGAGCTCAGCCATCGACTTTATTACTTGAGTGAAGTCAACGATGAACTTCTTGACGAAGTTTATCTATCCGAAAAAGGACTACAGGGCCTTTTTATTTATTGGTAGTGGAAGATGGAGAAGCATTTCAGCTCGAGCAGGATCGATAGTTAACCCCTTTTTAGATATCACATGCCCGAGTAGCTTTCCTTATTTCACTATGAAGATAGATTTCTTGGGGTTGATGGAGACCTCGAACTCCCGACATTTTTCAAAAACTTGCCATAAATGTAGGCCATGTTCCTCCCTTTTATGGGAGAATACTGTCATGTCATCTAAGTAAATTACTATGACATGGTTCAAAAGTTCACCAAAGGCGAGGTCCATCTCTCTCTGGAAAGTTACCCCAACATTTGAAATGTTGAAGGGCATGCATTGGTAGGCGAATGTCCCCCACTTGGTGGTGAATGCAGTATTATGTTGGTCTTCATCCTTGACCCAGATCTGGTTGTAGCTGGAGAAACCATCCAGTAAGGAAAACCTATGTGCTCCTACCACCACGTGAAGGATTTGATTGATCTAGGGTAGCGGATAGTGATCTTTGAGTGATGCTTGGTTGAGATTTTGGAAATCAATGCATAAGCGAATGTCATCATTCTTATTTTGTACTGGAAAAAGGTTGGCCACCCAGGAGGAATGCTTGATCGGATAAATGATCTTAGCTTCAAGCATCTTTAGAAGCTCAACCCTCATCAATATTTCAATTTTTGGGTTGACGAGTCTTGCTTCTGTCTGAATGGTTTGACTCCTTCCTCCAGCTTGATGGTGTGTTGGATGATATTCTTATCATACCCCTTTAGATCTTGGTAGCACCAAGCAATGATGTTGGGGTATTCCTTGCATAGGGCATGAATCTACTAAAGCTCTTCGATTGTGCAGTCAGCCCCTACCTTGATAACCTTTCCTAACTGTAACTCTAGGTCCATGAACTCTTTTTGGTCCACCTTGATCTTGTGGCTGATAGATCTATCATTTTGGTTGAATAGACTCTCCAATGTGATCATGCCCTTTGGGATGTGGTTTTTTTTAGCTGGATCAATCCCTCATGGTCTTCCTCATTGAGGGTTCACTCTTCGATGGAGGATGCTTCATTCACCAAAAAATTGACCAACTGCTCATCATTATCAAACACCTACCAGTGGAGTTTTTTATCAAGTATAGAAGGCCTATAGATCAGCCTCACTATCTTTGGCTTGTGCATCATATCATCTGCTGGTGAAAAATGAGCGTCGATGGAGGCTAAGATATCCACAAGCTTGTTTCACTCTTGTTAAGTTAACCTGATGTTTAGTGTCATGAAGGATTCGAGCAAATCCCACACCTTGTTATGGTATAATTTCAAATAGTGCTACTTGGATATGCACTTACTGATAACCTGGTTGCAGATTAATTTGAAGTCTCCAAATATCTACAACTGTTTGATGCCAAGATTTTTGGCTTTCTTGAGTCCAAGGCATAGAGCCTCATATTCTGCTGCATTATTCGTATAGCTCCATGCGAGCCTATACGAATAAGTCTTTTGCTTGCCTTATGGGGAAATGAGCACGATACTAGCTCCTACGCCATTCTTACATCAAGCATCATCAAAGTACAACTTCCATAGCTGATCGGGTGCAAGGGACTCTTCTACGGGTGCTTTTATTTCAGCCTTTTTAGGCTTTGTCAATGAATAACAACCCAAATCAGTCCCAATGACAACATTAAAATATGTCATAGAAAACTCTTCTTCTACCCGAAGCTCACCAAGGGATTCCTCCATCAGGTCTATTGTTTGCATTTCTTCTACCATTAGGTTGATAGAGACCGAGATTTTTTCTTCATCCTCAAGCTTTTCAACATGGAAAGTGGTAGGCTTTTCATTAAAGAGCTTGAATATTTTTCCCTTGAATGGGATCTCTAAGTGTGAGTAGTTGAGGGAGAGATAGCCTCCCAACTTAGCTGTGAATTCTTGTGAGAGGCACATACTAAAGTATGGCTCCAAGTTGACTACCATGATCTCTTGGATAATGGTGACTTGTGGCATCTAGTGGAGTTGGATGGGAACATCTTTGATAACTCCTACCATATTTATAGGAGTTTCGTCTAGTTTTAGCACTCCAAGGCTACTTCGGGTGTACTCCATGCCCATGATTTCATAGAATTCTTTGGGCATGATGGTCATTGCGATGCTTGAGTCAATCATGTAGTTATGCATGACCCACCCTCCACCTTCTGGGCCTGCTCGTAAAGAGCAGGGAATGTATTAATATTAGCATATTGGATGCTCATGCTGATAACCGAGTGGAAAACCCTCAAGTAATAGAATGCAGCCTACTTAGGTGTGGGCCAAAGGTCATCAGTAACTCTCTTCCAGGTTCTAGCAAGCCTAACATTGAAGTCAGCTATCTCTTCCTAAGAATGCCTTTGAAAAGTGGTGAACTGGTGCAACATAGATAAGGGGTTCGCTTGTTCATTGAAGCCCCTTATTAGTTGTCTAGCTAGTATATCCCATGAAGTAATGGTACCAAGTGGAAGGGACTGATACCAGTAAATAAGTTTACCTCTCAGTGAAAAAACTAGCAACTTCACCATGACGTCTGCATTGGTGATTTGATGGATGGTTGCCAGTCCTGTGACATATTGGATGTGCTCTTACACTATCTTTCTCATGCTATTGTAAGTATGTAGAGCCTTCAAAGTCATGGGTGGTACTATGTGTTGAGCCTATAAGGCAAGTGGTCCTATATGATTCTAGGTTGCAAATTTCCTAAGCAGAGTCAGTTGTGCCATGTGGGGATGCGGATTGGTATGAAGCAGTAGAGTTGGTAGAACTTGTTGAGCTGAAATAATCAGAACACTCAGAGCACCTGATTGAACATTCGGTGGAGCCAAAGTATATTGATGATCCAGGGAATTCGATGGGTTTGGAGGTAAGTTGGTCTTTGTGCTATCAAGAGTTGGATTATGTGAATCAAGAACAACTTCTTGTGATCATGTCCTGACAAGTGGAATATTTGACCCGACCACCCTAGGATGTTCTCCTAAAGCATCAATGTCAAGCTCATAGAACTCGGCTTCTTCTTTTGTGTTTCTAGCTCTCCACCTCATACGCATGAAGGCATCAATTTTTATACTGGTCTACGAGATTCAGAGGTATATGAGTTCAGCAGAGTCGCAAGATTTTTTTATTCAACAGTAATAAGATGAACATCACTTCTTAATACTATTTTAACGTGGAAAGTTTACAACCTATCGGGCGTGCCAAAAATTATTGGTAATCAAACCAAGCTAGATATAGGTTTTCTAAGTCTACAGTGACCTAGGCCCACTTCCAAGCATTGAATTCCTAAATGAAATGAATGTCCTCCATGGCAATCTCCAGTAGGGTTAGTTCCAAAAATAAAAATGGGGGTTTGGAGATAAGGGTTAGGAAGATACTGAAAGATGTGGGAAATTGCAGAAAGGAATTGGAAATGGCTGAAAGCCAAAAATACGAGTTGATGGACTGAAGAACGATAGACAATCTAAGTACTTGAACCAAAAACAATCAAAACAATATACTTTTAACAAAAACCAGTATAAAATCCTCAAAACTATGTAAACTCCAGCAGTATTCTAGAGACTAGTCCTCTATTAATAGTGAAATCTAGAAAATATAATTAAATTGGATAATAAAGGAACTAACTTAATAGAAATTATAGAATAGAATTCATACACAGAGATAGAGAACTCAAACCAGAGCCATAAGCCTTTATTTCAAAAGCAGATTCCAAGTACAGAGTTGCTTTTCTAGCAAAATTTATCCATCCTAGTTGCAAAAAATAAGTCAACTTATATAGAATAAATCTGTCGATTAAAACATTAATACCTAACCACTCCCATGATGGGTAGATTCAATTTTGATGATATCCGAAAATAGTTTATTTTTAGCCATACCAATAACTTAGTATTGAAAACAAAAGGTTCTGGAAATGACTTGAAACAGTCAATCCAGCATTACAGGTAACTTGGCTTCAAAGTTAGAAGGTTTTGGTAATGATCTACAAATGGATGTTCCAGAGTGTAACTTGGGAGCAGTGTAACCAGAAGATGCTAAATGGGCCCCTTCTTACTTCATTTATCCTTTGCTTTTGAAGAAGCACTCCCTTGTGGAGCGCTTTCCACTAAAGAGCTCCCTTGTGGAGTGCTTTTACCTTAATCACTCCCTTGTGGAGTGATTTTTCCTTAAGCACTCCCTTATGGAGTGCTTTCCACTAAAGTGCTCCCTTGTGGAGTGCTTTTGCCTTAAGCAATCCCTTGTGGAGCGCTTTTGCCTTCTAACCCCAAGTTTATTTTCCTTTACACTTTTGGAAAAGCATACTCTTTTTTAATTCTTTCAGTAGGAGCGCTCTACTGAGGGAGCACTCTTACCATTTGATCGTATTGATTCCTCTACTTAGCTATTTTTCCAACTTTCATTTCTTCTTAGCCCTTAACCTTCACTGTAGGAGCTACTTTCAAACAAGAAAACTAACCCAAATCTAAAAACTAGGAATTACAGCCACATGAGGAGAAAAGACCTTTTAAGGAGCAAAGAAGAATCTATTAGAAGATTGCCCATGCTAAAAAATTCACAATTTTACATGCAACATATCAGGAAAAGTACAACAACATAGAAAAGTATAGAAAAGATAGGGAACCACATAATGTATAGCGTGCAATTTTTTTTAGAAGAGACAGCTGGTGCAAGCATGAGAGTATAACAACACTTTAACCATTTTTTATGGAAAAAAGAGAAGTTTTACAATAGATTATTTCAAAATGTATACAAACTAAAAATTAGCAACTGTGTGACAAAATTGGTAACAGGACTTCATCCACAACCATCAATTCATCCCTTAGAAACCATAGTCTAGATCACAAAGTTTTCTAGACTTCATCATTGGAAAACTGGTTATCCTTGGGACTAGCTCAGGGTAATATGAGGTTAGAAACCCTTGCTCATGGGGGTTAATAATCAGTGGGTGTGTAGCTATCATTTTTGAGTGAGCTCGATCAAGGGTGAAGCAAAATTTGACTAGGCCATCACAGGTTCTAGACAATACCACCTCTTTTTGGAGGTTCATTTTTCTCCTTAGGATACCCAAAGCTAACCCTACCTTAGGAAGCCTTTTTTTAGCCATTTTTATACCACTTATCATAGAGGTATGGGCATAAAAACACTCTTGTAGTCACCATCCCATCCACCCCTTTTAGTAGCCCCTAGGACTAGAGTACATCAAAACACACAAAACCCAAAAAAAATCAAAATAAAAAATCAAAGCATACCAAAAACTTGCAAAAATAATACCAAAACAAAAAATACATCCACCAAACATAAACATAATCATTATTTGTTTGATTGGCTATTTTTTTGCTTGTTTGTGTAGATAGTGCATTTCTTTTATGAAAACCATCAAAAACCACCACCCAAAACTATTGAAACATCCCAAAATCCATCCCTTTTCACTCTATCATGCCTTTAGCTACTTATGGTCCAGACTAGAAGCCAAGCCAAAGCCCAAACCCACACTTCTATGGAACACCCCAAACAAATCCCTCATCCTTTGACTACTCTCTCAACTCATCTATAGAAAGTGTCGTATACATCCCATGGTAACCTATCCAATCACATCTTCCATCACATACCATATCCATCTAAGCCAAATTCGATTGGACAATATGATCAATGTCTAATGCATTATGCTACTCATATTGTTATTCTTGATTCTTCTAATACACACCCCTTCATTTTCTTCCAATTATAGTATCACATTCTTTGATCTTGATTCCCTTTGTTCTCTCCAACATTCATCTCCATTGTCTACTAGTACCCATCATCCTTCCTCATCTCATCCTCCTTTATCATATTTACCTCAAACTTCCTTTCCCCTACTATGCATTCCTACCCATACTGTTCCTACCCTATTTTAAGAGTAAACTTATTCTCACACTTTAATCTCCATTCCCCTTTCATATCCCAAATAATACCCTATGCCTCCTTGACCTTCGACCATCAAGATCCCCATTCTACCAATATTGATCTCACCTCAAGCATAGTATTTTCTAGGATACCTTGTGATTTCTTCCTACTTTGAGGATCCTATCTTTATCCCACCTATCAGATCATAGGTATTGTGTTAGTAGTTGCTCACACCAATCACCCTTCTTCTCACATTGTGACTTCATCACAATATCCCTCCTCATATACACCACCCTCCTATCCTCCTAATCCTAATCAACATCCTAACATTCAATCTAATGTTGCTTCTCATCCTACTACTTCTATCCCTCATACTTTTCAATTTCCTAATCATTTTCCATAATCCTCTTCTTTCAACACCACTCCATATTTCACAAATCCCCCTTCTTCTGCCACTCTTCCTCTCATTAGGGTAAATGTTGCATACTCTTCCATATATTATCCTCCTCCTTCTCCCCATCCTACTTTTTTAGGTGAAGATTTTTCTTATTGTTTCTCTTCTTATCCTCTCCAATCTTAGCCCCCTATTGCTCCTTATTCCAGTTATTCATCCTTGTAGCACATTCCTAATAATGGCTCCCAACAACCTTCTCATCCTTCATACAACATTATTATGCCCCAAACACCACCTCAAGTATCAAATCCTCCACATTATCCTAATCCTCCCCCTTCTAACCAAGGCTCCTTCTTTAGCCAATCTCCCTCATGGGCCTCTCATTTTCCCATAGTATATATGCCACTACCTCCTCCTCCAAATTCTCATCAGTGGTCACCAACACAACCATAAAATCATACACCAAACCAATATCAACTATTGTCAAATCAACATAAACCTCCTAATCAATACCAACCTCCTCTTATGCAACATCACTCATCTCCAAATCAATATCAATACCCTCCTAATTAATATAAATCCCCTCCCAATAAGTATCTACCTACACCAAACCAATATCAATCTCCTCCCATTTAATACAAAACATCTCCAACCTCAACCCAACCACCTCTGGACTATAAATTACACCATCAACATCCACCCATGAAATAAAATCCCTCACCCTATCAATATCAATCCCTTTTAAGCCAACATTAGCCTCCACCCACTAACTATCAGTCTCCACTTCCTAACTATTAGTCTCCATCCCCTGACTATCAAAATCCTCCCCAAAACCAACCACCACCTAATCAATACCAACAACCCTTAACATATCATCAACCATCATTCAATTAAAATAATTAAAAAATGTACCCCCAACCTATCAACCCCCTCCAACTGCTCCAAATACCTAAAATTTATATCATCAAGCATATCAACAACCCCATTCTTCTTTCTAAGTTCCTCAAATAATATCCATCAATCAAATTAATATCCTTATTGATCAGTTGTAGTATATTACATTTAAATCTGTCAATCTGAGGGTAATCAAGGTTAGATTTAAAAAATAGCAATCTAGTATAGATTATACTATAGGGATCAATGCTAAGCTTAGTTCAGATTTCTTTTAGTTTTAGGTGTTTGCAAACAGAAGTTAGATTGTGCAGGAATGAAAATAAAATGCAATTTAGTCTATATGAATATGTGTGGATCCACGTATGATTTAATGATGCATAGTATAATTTATAATTATTTATTATGTGATTTAATTAAGTTTATGCTTTAAGATTTATTCTACATTCTAACTCTATCTACCATGTTTTGGGGGGAATATATTTAGGGACTAACATTTTGGAGTGGGCCCTGCCTTCGAAAGGTTAGTATTAACCTCCTCCCCTTTCCTTACTCTATTTTAACTTTAGTAAATTATTTTCATTAAATTATTCTAATGCTACTCATTCTATGGTTGCAGGAAAAATAAAAGAAAGAGAAGTTACCAAGGCAAGCAAAGCATAAATAAATTAATTGACACAATTACCATATTCGAAAGAAACTATTGTTGCTTTATTACTAGAAATTCAAATGTACATGGTTGCACATCCAGCTTTTAGAATTGTATCTAGAAGATTACATTAGGAATAGTCACAGATTAGACATTTTCTCCATTAGCTAGCTAGACCTTTTCAAAGGTCTCCTATGTAATATATAATGTAACTTGGAAAATTCTAAATAAACTCTTCCACATATTTTTCCATGTGGATTTTGTGGACTTGATGATGCGATAACTATGTACTAACAAAAATAATCTAAACTAATACAATTCCTATTCCTACTTGGACTTGGTAAACATCCTAAATGGTCCAAGTGGCAATACATAAGCTAACTTAACAAAGAAACACTAAATTTGACATTTTGCAAGATATACAATATAACCATATGTCCTTTATTCTAGGAAAAGGCACAACAATATTGCGTCTAAATCTAATAAACCTAACAATAGTTGGATTACACAACTTTATTGAATAAAGTAATAACAACTTTATTAATCACAATATTCCTTGTGAAGAATATGTGACAAATCAAATATTATGCTGACTAGAAATACTTGGCTGTTGTGTGAAAATATCATGGTGTCACTGATGTGGCATGTAGCATCAGTCAATAGACTTAGTCATCCTTCGGTAACTACTGGTAAAAATATCCTTCGGTAACATACTTCAGTAGCTACCTTCTGTAATGTACTTCGGTAACTATCTTTTGTAACATACTTCAGCTGCTGCTTTGTCATCGTGCCTTATGCTTTTGCATATTTTGTTCTTATGCCCATCTTCTAATTTCCAAGGTGTGTCCTAAATCTCATGTTACTACGTTGTTCATCCATGAAACATTATCCAACATGACCTACATTATTACTCATAATTCGGATATATTTCACATAAAATGTACACATTTATCACATTAACTACATTCAACATTTTTACTAACAAATTACAGAAATATACAACTTAAAAAATATTTATAATCATTAATTAAACATAAGAATGAAACATTCTATTACAGAAATATATGCCAAATATCCTCTCATCATTTTCCCCCAAACTAAAATCTATGCATGTCCTCATGCATATGGAGAGATGAGATAAACAAAATATGATAGATTTTACACACATATCAAATGTCATCATCCAGATTCTTGCAACTAAAAGATTAAAATTAATCAGAATTCACATTGTCTTTCAAAAAACCATTTATAATCCATGAAACAAGACATTATGAGTCTGTGTAAAATTTTCCAGGAGTAAACAAACAGATATCAGACATTGTATCTAGAAAAGAGTTTTTGATACTAAGAAATGGACATTTTTAGAAATACATAAAACATCAGCCAACATATTACATGGTTTCAATCGAACATATGCAATTGTAGATAAAATATTCCTGATATCAATACAATTGTACAAGACTTATCAAAAAATAATGACTCTGGAATTCTTCATCAATAGAAATAATTTTTTTTTATAGAGAAATAATGTACTGTGCACAACTATTTTTTTAGAGGACATTTTATGCAAGAGTATGTTATCAGAACAATTCTAAACAGAAAAAAGACATTTTCCAAATTGATTTTCTGCAAAAACATCAAACTTTATTTTTACGTACATATTTAGACATGAAAAACTATATACAATAACATCAACATTATTCAAAAATATTTATGTATACCACCAAAATAATTATAGATAAAACAATAAACATTTTGCAGATAATAATAATATCTCAACAAAAGAGTCTGAATAAAATAATTTGACAGTATTTGCTTTGTAGTTCATCTGACTTGTGCTCGTTGAGTAGAGATTTGTGAGGATGGTGGTCTCGGCTACAGTAACCTGTGTTTCCTTTTTACTTTTTGTACTTGTTCCTTGACCTTCTGTTCACCAACTAGTGTCTCAACCATGACAATCTTGATATGCTCAACTTCATGCAAATCTTCCTTTTGCCCTACATCCTACGTTTGAGAAGGCAGAAGTTCCTCAACCGAAGCAACAATATTATCTATCATTGCATTGATTTTTTGGGGCATCCCAACATTCAAGACAAGATTCCCTAATGCGGTTCCTATCTTGATGGGAGAAACTGATTTCTTAGGTTGATTTTGCTGCATCAAGTTGATGAGCTGGTGGGGACTTTCTTCGTCAAGGAGTTTAGAAAAGTCAATGGGTTTAGGTGTATGGAATGCTTTGCTGAAGTTCACTAACTTTTTCTACTTTTTATCGAGTGTGGAACTTTTGTTTGGAGAAGCATCGACAGGTGGTGGTCGATTGATAGAATCAATGGGTTTCATCACCCTATCCACTAAAAGTTGTTTGATCATGTCTATCTAAAGGGTAAGGGCTCGCTAAATTAGTTTAGAATGCTCTGTGAAATCCTCTCACAATTTATCAATTTTGATCTATAAGACAGTATTTTGTGCCCTGAAGGTGGGACAGGATTTCGAAAATTGACTCAGGTTTAGGTAAATCAAATTCATGCCCTGATGTATCCTTTTTCTTATGAGTTTTGATAGTCTTTTTTTGATGCCTAAATTTTGACTGGTTTGGTTTAATATTTTTAGCAAGTTGGCATTTATGTTTTGGACTGTCAAGTTCTTCCCCCTGACTGTCGAACTCATGTTCTTCTCCAGTCAAATTATCTTCTTCAAATTCATTCTCAGTGGATTCAGAGTACTCTAACAGGTTAGATTCATCCACTATCCGATTCCACATAATTTTAACTTCATGAGATTTATTTAAGACTATTAACTTAATCAAGCCATGATGCGCAAGTAGGTGTAATTTGGATTTTTCTTGGGGGTTTTTAGGCTTAACCCACAAAACTGTAGATTTCAACGATTGAAATAAGAAGTAAGGTAAATTGATAACACATTCACTATTTTCGAGAAACTTTAGATTCATTAGCATACGAAGATGGTAAGTTGCACAGGTGGACATTCGTCCTTCTAGGATAAAGAATTTAATAATTAGGATGGTTACCTCCTGCCATAAGAGGGGAAGTGAAGAAGTAGACACCCCTTTTATCCATCCCTCCTTGTCCCTGATAATAGTACATTTTTCACCAAATTTGGCTACCAACTCAGTAACACTTTTGGAGGGATTTTTGTAGTATGGTAACCCTACTTTCGGTAGATTTAGTACCTCCGAGATTAAACTGGGGTTAAGATTAAATTGAATACCTCCAACTTGAGTGGTCATCCTATAAAGGTCATAGTTCAGGATAAAATGTTTAGCCACTCCTTGGTCATGCCCTCTAAACTTGGTAAGAGCCTCCCACCATCTGGAATTTTGGAATAAATCGATTACAACGTTACTAGGGTTTTGGGTTTCAACCGAGGATGGTTCACTACACTTCTAAAATACAAATTGAGGCATAACAGAGTCTAGGGTTTTTAAGGTAGAGAGGATAGACAAAGTTTTTAAGAATTTTTGATATTTAATAGACTGAAAACCCTGCAAATATTCCAATAGCAAAAAGAAACTTATTTTATTATCTATAGATTATTTTATGAGTATCAAAAGTGAAACGTAAAAACAAAATTGAAGTAACCATTACCGACAAGATAATTTCTGATCTTCTTCATACTTCTATGTAATACCTTTTTACTTTATATGTAGCAAAAAATGAAAGATGATTTTGAACAATAACAGTGTTTTACCTATCATTTTCAACATTAATTTACCATCCTTCTTAAGGCATCAAATAAATTACCCTTATACCTGTGCAATTATTCAAAATTTTGAAGCTCGCCTCTGTTTAACTAAAAGGAATCATCAATTTTCATTGAAAAAAACAAAGAATTTTACTCAATCAAATTTCAGAGTGTTGACGGTGGTTTTGAGCTATGAGAGAATTGATAATTTAGGGCCTACCTCCTTTTGCATGGAGTTTTTAGCCATGTAGCTGTTATACATCGTTGATCATCCTTATCCAACGATGAAGATTGGTCTAATCGTTTACCACTGATGAGAACTGTTTACACTAAAAATTGATAGCAAAAGAAATAATTTAGTCAAATGAATTATCTTACGTCGATCTGGTTTGAATCAACAATGAAGAACTTAGATCCATGTTGTTGGTGTTTGATTTATCGAAGAAGGCCATGCGTCGGTGATTATCTCTCTCATAAATAGCATAATAAATTTTCTAGACCCGTCGTGTGTTTTTTTCTTTCCATCGTAACCCTTCGTTAAGATTTTAATCAACGATTAGTGTTATCCATCCATGTTGTTCTCTATGATTGGCAAGATAATCCAACTGTCCTTCAATGTTGTGTGTTCTTGGGTGGTTGGTTTCTTCTTGATGCCAAACCTGCACACCACCTTGCATGGCGAGGTGGGTTTGATTTACCACATGTCATAATTCTTAGTCACCCATTGGATAGAATAAAATCAATATTTTAATCATTCTTCTCATGCCATGTTTCATCCTACGTGGTGACTTATTGTTGAAGTGGTCAAGCGGATTGGTCCACGTTCTCGTTAATGCACATGACCCAATGAAACACATCATTCTTACTTTTTACATTTAGGATGATTGTGTTTTCAATAAGAACTATGAGTTTTTATTGGCACGTAGCACTTATTTATATGGACATGTCATAAGAGGTATTTATGTGGCGCTAGGCTATTGTACAAGTCATAAGAGGGCTAATGTTTTTCTATTTTTTTGGCTTATCCCTCTTAATTGCTTTAAAATATTACCACCAAGTTTCCTTTAAAAGTCTTTGTTGGCACACCCTTATTACATGTTCTAGTGTTCCTTAAATTACCACGTGTCTCACTTTTCCTGGTTTGATTTTAAATTTTGACACTTAGAATATTTCATGATATATGCTTACGGATGACATCTATAGATGATGCTTACAAAATATTATTACTGATGATACCTAAAAAAATCACTTACAAAACATTATTGTTGATAATATTTACGAAAGATGCTTACATAAAATTTCTATACAAGACCTAAACGGAAGAAATCTACATAAGATATCTACATAAGATATATATAGAAGATACCTACAAAATACTTCTACAGAAGATACCTATAGAAGATACCTACGAAAGATATCTATGGAGGATACCTACAGAAGATACCTATGGAAGGCATCTACAAAAGATATCTATAGAAGACGTCTATGGGACTATAGTTGCTAGAGTTTGGAACAATACTTTACATATTTCTTCCCCCAAACTGTATTGTGAACTTTATATACCTCTATTATCCCCTCCCAAACTATAATTTTGGCTATATAGCCAAAAAAGATGAAGGGTGTTTTATTTATAGTGATGGATGTCATAATAATGAGTTTTATTCATGGGGGTTTATTATAATTTTTGTGATTGTGCTTCCTGAATTTCATTAAGGAGTAACCAAATAAGAGAAATATAATGATTATAAGGCTTGATATCAGTCATCAATGTATACAAAAATAGATATCTATTAAAGACTTGAGGTATTTTCAAAAATGGAATAGATGTTCAGATGTTATGATGGCTTTTGTAAAAAGATACAAAATTTTGAGGGATGAAAGCCATATTTTGATAGAAGAAAATGAGCTGTAGGAATTTGCTTCTGACTTTTGCCTACTTATGATATTTTAGAGTTATTTCTCAAAGACTTCAAACATCCTAGTGATTTTTAAACAAATTCATCTATTCATTTCACAAATCATCATGGTGTTAAATTTATCCTAATGTTTTCAAGCTTCTTCAAGGAACAACTATGTGTAGTGAAGGTTCATTTTCCATTATGAGTGAGGATTGAGTAGCAACAAATATCACTTATGCCAAAAAGCTAGATTATATGTGAGCATCCATAGGTCTTGTCCACACTTAGTGCTATTGCGTAGGGATACCTTATTGCCAGATGAGTTTCATTCAACCCATTGTTGTAATGAGGATCACCCCATGGTTTTCGAGATACTAAGAATTCCAGGGATTCAAGCTCTTTTACCCTTATTTAACTTTTCTTTGGGATACTTGCTCATTTTAAGAGGGAGCAAGGGATTTTTATTACTTTTTTGGGTTCTTGCATATTTTATGAGAAGCAAGAAGATACTTTTTGGGATACTTGCTCGATTAGATGAGGAGCAAGGGATTTTTTTTTTTAGGAGTAAGAACTTTGGGGAGTTGGATTCCCAACCACTCTATCAAAGTCCTGATGGGAATTTGATCCTATCCTTACTATTCTTCTCCTTTTCTTACTTTTTAGGGATGAAGGGTGAGCTTGTCCTTTTGCCAATTCATTAGTACTCTAGACCATGTGCATAGATGGATAAGCAAGGGAAACTATTCACTTATGGAAATAGTAACACATGAGTTAATCTCTCCAAATCTCACAATATTTTTATATGTTCAAATGTGCGTAGTCCAAGAAAAAGTTTGATTGACTAGGAATAACTTACAACATCAAAATATTGCTTGACTTTCAATGAAAATTTCTCAAAACACTAATGTTGTTTGAGTGATTGAAAAACACCTAGAATTTATCTAGCAAACAAAGTATTATGCAACATATGATAGTCATTTTCCTATAGGTCTTTTAAAGAAATACCTCTTGGGCTATTTTTGAAACATTGAGACTAAAAATTGATGAGAATAAGATAGAAATACTGCAAATATAGAAACTTCATGATGAAACAAAGGAAGCATAATCTTTTTTTTTTTTTAAGGAGAGAGAAGTTATTATTCAATGGTTGTTGTTTGTTGTTCATAAATACTAAGGTGGTGTATGAATTTTTCTTTAGATAGTGGTTTCTTTTTTTATTTTTATTTTCTAGTTGAATTATCAATAGGCTTTGAGTTTTACTGCATCACTTCTAAATATTTTCTAATTGAAATTCTCATGATACAATATGTTTGTCCTGCCACTTTATAGTTTCGTTGATTCAATCCTCTATAATACCTCTATTTTATTTCATTATTATTATTACTTTTATTTTATTATTAATATATAAATATATCTATTTTTAATTTTTATTTATATATATATATATATTATTATTATTATTATTTCTAATAATAATAATTATCATATATATATATATATATATATATATATTTATATGTAATAATTCCTAGAGGTTTATTGTAGTAGACTGTTTTCCACCATCTAGCAACCTTTGTTTTATTCTCCTTTTATCTCTCTTTGGTTTTAGTTTTGTTTGGGTTTTGATTTTGATTTTCTATTTTAATTCTACTATAATCAATTTTAGATACAAATCACAACAATTGAGTTTATAACCATCCTTAATACATCAAAGAATAATTGAAATAAAATTTCACGCTAATCCTAATATTTTTCTAAAATTAGATGTGACTCGTGTTCCTACGAATCTTTATACAACCAACTTTAGCATATCAGGAACAGAATGAAATATTTGTAGGAAAAGTAAAATTTGCTTGAAAATAAAAGGTTAAACTATTACTGTTTGTTTGATTGTTAGGAGGGTTTCACTATGGTTGTGTCACTCAACTATAATTACTTCCTTCTTCTAATAGGGTTTCTCTTTCAATGTTCACCTACTTCCTGTTTTTCTCATAGGGCCTAAGTCAAACCAACAATAATAATCACCCAAAGCTAAAATTGTGCAAAAATAAAATTTGCTGAAATAAAAGGTACTATTACTACTTTGATTATTTAGGAGGGTTTCACTATAGTTGTGTCACTCAACCATAACTAATTCCTACTTCTAATAGGGTTTATCTTTCAGCATTCACCTACTTCCTATTTTTCTTGTAGGTCCTAAGTCAACTAAGCAATAATAATTACCCAAAGCATAAAATTTTGCAAAAAATAAAATTTGCATAAATAAAAGGTAAACTATTACTGTTTCTTTAATTATTAGGAGGGACAGGGGTTCTCTTTCAGCGTACACCTACTTCCTATAAGCTCCTAGGTCAACTAAAAAATAATAATTACCCAAAGCAGGAAATTTGTAGGAAATAAAATTTATAGAAATAAAATTCTAATTAAGAAAGTAGTAAAACTGATTCCTCAAGAAAAATGAACCTGGTAGCATCGTACAAAGGGACTTGTTGCGTCCAACCACTCTGACTCATATGCTTCCCAAGGACTCATACGTACCTTTTTTTGCACATAAGTAAGCCTCTCCTAATTGCACTACCAAACAACTTTTTTGATTAACCACTATGGCGCTATTCTCCCTAGCAATGGTGCCAAAATGATCGGTTGTAGTAGCTTACATTTAAATTTGTCAATCCGAGGGTAATCAAGGTTAGATTTAAATAATAGCAATCCAGTATAGATTGTATCGTAGGGATCAATGCTAAGCTTAGTTCAGATTTCTTTTAGTTTCAGGTGTTTGCAAATAGGAGTTAGACTGTGCAAGAATGAAAATAAAATGCAATTTTAGTTTATATGAATACGTTGTGGATCCATGTATGATTTAATGATGCATAGTATAATTCATAATTATTTATTATGTAATTTAATTAAGTTTATGCTTTAAGACTTATTCTACATTCTAACTCTATCTACCGTGTTTTGGGGGAAGAGATTTAGGGACTAACCTTTCGGAGTGGGCCCTACCTCCGAAAGGTTAGTATTAACCTCCTCCCCTTTCCTTACTCTATTTTAACTTTAGTAAATTATTTTCATTAAATTATTCTAATGCTACTCATTCTATGGTTGCAGGAAAAATAAAAGAAAGGGAAGTTACCAAGGCAAGCAAAGCATAAAGAAATTAATTGACACAATTACCATATTCGAAAGAAACTATTGTTGCTTTATTACTAGAAATTCAAATGTACATGGTTGCACATCCAAATTTCATAATTGTATCCATAATATTACATTAGGAATAGTCATAGATTAGATATTTTCTCCATTAGCTAGCCAGACCTTTTCAAAGGTCTCCTATGTAATATATAATGTAACTTGGACAATTTTGAATAAACTCTTCCACATATTTTGCCATGTGGAATTTGTGGACTTATGATGTGACAACTATGTACTAACCAAAATAATCTAAACTAATATAATTCCTATTCCTGCTTGGACTTGGTAAACATCCTGAATGGTCCAAGTGGCAATACGTAAGCTAACTTAACAAAGAAACACTAACTTTGACATTTCGTAAGATATACAATATAACCATATGTCCTTTATTCTATGAAAATGAACAACAATCTTGCATCTAAATCTAATAAACCTAACAATAGTTGGATTACACAACTTTATTAAATAAAGTAATAACAACTTTATTAATCACAATATTCCTTTTGAAGAATATGTGACAAATCAAATATTATGTTGATTGGAAATACTTGGCTATCGTGTGAAAATGTCATGGTGTCACTGATGTGGCATGCAGCGTTAGTCAACGAACTTAGTCATCCTTTGGTAACTACTGGTAAAAATATCCTTCGATAACATACTTTAGTAGCTACCTTCTGTAACATACTTCGATAACTATCTTCCGTAACATACTTCAACTACCATATTTTGTAACATGCTTCAGTTATTGCTTTGTCATCGTGCTTTAATATTCTTGCATCTTTTGTTCTTGTGCCCATATTCTAATGTCCAAGGTGTATCCTAAAGCTCATGTTGTTGTGTTGTTCATCCATGAAACATTCTCCAATACTTCCTGCAATATTACTCATAACTCGAATATATTTCACATAAAATGTACACATTTATTAGATTAACTGCATTCAACATTTTTACTAACAAATTACAGAAATATATAACAATAACTTACATAAAACACATTATAATCATCAAT
Organism: Wollemia nobilis; assembly: GCA_028583015.1. Classification (NCBI taxonomy): domain Eukaryota; kingdom Viridiplantae; phylum Streptophyta; class Pinopsida; order Araucariales; family Araucariaceae; genus Wollemia; species Wollemia nobilis. Next base: position 1,791,113 of record JAQPPZ010001679.1, on the reverse strand, counting down.
TAAACATGAGAATAAAACATTTCATTACAAAAATATATGCCAAATATCCTCTCATCACTTACTATCCTCCTAATTTATACTACCCTTATCCTTGTCTGCCTCTTTATGTCTCCTATTGTGTCCCATCGATCGAGCATCCTCAAGTATCTCAAGACCATTGAATAACCATGTTAACACCTTAAAGTTATAATTTACGGACTCAGGATACCAAAATCCACTCTTAGCCAAATTTTAACCCATCATATTCATCCATTAGTCCCCACACCTCTTTACCCTCACTGCTTTGAGATGCCCAAGTTCAACAAGTTTAGAGGGAAAGAAGACCCCAAGGAGCATGTGAGCAATTTTAAAAATGCTTGTATCCGAAAACAAAAACGACCATCTCATGCTTCAAAATTTCCCACTATACTTTGGGGGAGGAACTCTAGACTAGTATAATAGCCTTCCCCAACACAATATTTACACCTTTGAACAATTGACCAATCTCTTTTTGGAATGTTTTTCCCTCAATTTCAAGAAGAAAACCACCTTAACAAATCTCTATAACCTTTGATAATTTGATGATGAGCTTGTGCTAGACTATGGTACTCAGTGGAGATGTGTGATCAATGGATTTTTATTCTTCCTCCCTATCATTGAGCTAACCTAACTATTTACTAAAAATTATGCTAAATACATCTCCTTACTGCTATAAATCCAATAATATCATACCTTCGAAGAAGCTCTAGCTCAAGTTAAAATCATCAAAGATATTAAAGTCCAAGAAGGAGAGATCAAACTCAAGAAGAAATAATGGCCAAAAAATAACTCTAAGGACAATAAAAATAACCAATCTAAATCCTCCCAAGTTAATCATGTAGTATTGAGAGGAACAACCGCACCCAATTCACCACCTCAATACCCTACCTATCAACCCCAACAATCAACCTACCAAATTCAAGTAGCTCCCATCCAACCCCAAAATCCTTCTTCCTCTTCCCAATCCTCCACTCATCCTTGGTACCCTCCTAGGCCCGCTCATAATTTCACTCCTCTATCAGAGCCCTTATCAACTATCTTCCAAAATTTGTACGAGACATAAATAATATCCTTACCCAAAATAAAACTTGAGGATCCCAAAAGGGAAAAACCCAAATGGTACAATGAGTATCATTTTTGTATTTACCATAACCAAAAGGCCATGATATTAATGATTGCATACAATTTAAAAATCTAGTACAAGACATGATCGATCAAGGGGATATTACAATTGACAATCCTCTCACTTCTCCTAATCAAAAACTTGGTATATATCAAAATTTGTTGCCACAACTTGGGACTTGACAATATAATGGAGCCTTAACCTCCACTATCCTACCTAATCAAGTAAATTATGTAAATAATATCCTATACTACCAATGTTTTGTGGGCATTATCAATATTGTCACTACGAATCAATTCTACCCCAATCAACAACCCCTATCAAATGGACCTCCATGTGCACCCTCATCCTCAATGGTGTCACCTCCACCAATGCAAGCCACACTCCCTCAGCCATGACCGGTCCTACATCTAAAAAGTTGACTTACCCATAGCCTAAAAATGGCATTAGCTAAACTCTCGATCTATGAGCTTATCCAACAATCTCCCTACATAGGGAGGCCCTAATGGATATCCTTAAGTTCATATATCTATAAACTCAAGATCCCAATGCCTTTTTCAAATTTGTGGGTAACATAAGAACTTTCATGCAACCCTCTATCATATTTTTTGATTATGAGATCAACTCTTCCAATAGAAGGACTTGATCCACCACTACATAACGTGTCTGATATAAATGGTATGACCTTCAAGTGTGTTCTGGTTGACATAGGCTCCTCCATAAATATCATCACTTTTTCCACTCTTAAACACCTTAACGTTCAACCATCTCATATAGCCGCTTCAACCTTTATTCTACAGGTCTTCAATGATACCTTGTGTTTGACACTTGGGATGGTTGTCCTCCCCATCCAAGTGGGTGTGAAGACCATCTACACCTTATGTCATGTCCTTGAAGGTGAGATGCAATATAATGTGCTTCTTGAAATACCATGGATTAGGGATATGTAGTGCATGCCCTCGACATTACATCACTGTCTCTAATATATCCATGAGGGCCATGTTCACTGCACTTCCATAGATGATGGGCCTTTTAAATACTACCACATGGTTTCCCATCTACATGAGTCCACCTTACTCTCCACCCACTTTGGCCTTACTAGTGATTAAACCACACAATAAACTCAACCAACTTATTCTCATCATATCCCATCTGCCTCATTGACCCCTAATCTCCCACTTGCCTATTCAATCTCTTCTAACTTTTTTTTCTCCATCCTTACAATGGCTACCCTTAATCCTACTACTTTTCCAAATCACTGTTACACCTCTTCTATACACTCCCAACATCCTTTTGCCTATCCACCTCCTCACAAATTTCAAGCTCCCTCCCATTCTACCAACCTCCCCATCACTATCAATCTTATTCTCCCTTCCCTAGGAGACTGGATTAGGAAACCCATCCTCTAGCCAATATTTCCATTCACCTCCCCAAGTCAAAATGATCTCCATCGACCTCTTTTATCCTCTCCATTCCAACTTATCCTTGTAGCTTCATCAATATTGATCCTAATACCATTGATTTTGACCAAATTTCTTCTCCTCCTACAACTTCAAACTTATTTCCTATTGACCAATTACTTCAAGAATTTAATGTTACCTTCCTTCTTCCTCTCCTTCCCTCTCCTTTTCTATATGCCTGGTCAAATTTAGTGATATAGATTTGTATCTCATCCCAAATATCATAAATGATATCCATATAATCCCCACTCTTCACCAGCTAGAGGATGGTTCCCACATGATTGTGGAGGAAATCATCGGCATCAACATAAGTGTTGATATTGATAATTTCCAAATACTCAAGCTTAGAAAATATCTTTCATCCAAAGAGTGAGAATGCTAGCCCTCTTGACTGAGTATAATAGAGTTTTTGCCTGGTCTTATAAAGACATGCCCGACCTTGATCCCAACCTTGTCATCCACAACCTCATCCTTAATCCCAATGCCAACTTGGTCAAAAAAGAGCTTTGGAAGCTTCATCCTACCATTTCCTTCATGGCTAAATAATAATTGCAAAATCATTTAGACATGGGCTTGATGTGGGAAATACTTAATAAATGACATGAAATGGCACAAATGAAAACTATTAATTGCATTAATTAAAAACATATTTGTAGGCATGTATGCCTTTACGAGGAATTTACTATGCACAATCCATGTCAATATTAAATACAATACAATACTAATACCTATCATTCCTCCCCATTGAGGAAGCATTGGTCCCCAATGTGTACAAGGTGGAAGAGAAAGAAGGAAAAATAGCTAGGAGTATTGGGTACAACCGAAAATGTACTCCTATTACAAAAGAGGAAGACCAAAATAACAAATTTTGATAGGTCTTCAGAAAACCAAAATCTAAGATCTAAGTTGGGCACAAAAAATGTTCTCCAATGACTGTAAATGTTGCTATGTCAACGGACAGCTGAAATGGGTATGTCGATTTGGCAGAAGAAAGCAGCAACTGAAGTAAGGAGACAATTCCTCAAAATACATGCCAAATGGAAAATTTAATTATTGTGACATTTCAGACAAGTGGATATGCATTGAATTGGCTAAGTCGTGCATTAATTGAGATGGAAAAATATTAAATTAAATTAAAAACAATTTAATTAATTCATGGTTAATTGTGGGTCGCTTGCATTAAATTATTGGTGGACCGGGACAATGGTCAAGTGGACCGGAACAACGGTCAATGGAGATGGAAGTGATGGATTAAATTAAATTAAATTAAATTTTAATTTAATTTAATTATGGGTTTATGGATGATGTGAATGGGCAACGATCAATAGAGAATATTTAATTTAATGCATAATTATGGTATTTAAAAATAAGTGCGATATTAAATATTGTAATTTTAAATTAAATTAAATAAAATTTAATTTAATTTAAAAATTTCTCCAAGGGAAAGGGAGCAACGACTATTGTGGAATGACAATGGCTAATTTGATGGCAACATGGGCAAGTGGCAAGTGGCAGGCATGTTTCATTGGTGATAATGACTAGCAATTAACATGGGGTGAGAAGGGGAGGCCATGGGGGTGCAAGGGTTGGAGAAATAAATCATTGAACTATGATAGTAGGGAAATGCCAAAATGGTTCTTGTGAAATCAAAAACAGATTAGTTCAACACCGAAAAATAGATACAACGCCAATAAACATCAAATCATCGCTAAAAATATGATGTTGCAGGTATGAAGTGCGGAAGAAATGCTCAAAAACATAGAAACATGCTGAAAAGTCATAGAGGAGTTGAGGAACCACCAAGGAAGATGGTATGAAAGCCATGGGTAGTAGATCATTACCTAAAATTAATATATCATCACTGTAAAATAGTGAATCATGCAGTGGTGGCAATAGTTCAATGTTTGAAAATAGGAGAACATCTCCAGGAGGAACAGGCGAATCATGAAGTGTAGCAGGCACGATGACAAGAGCAGAGAGGGTAATGGGATCATCAACTACAATGGGTTCATCAACTGTAGTGACTTTTGGAGAGCTTGGATCTACAACATCTAAATGGGCCTAATCTACAATAGGAGTTTCAAATGAGCTCAGATCCATAACAGGAGCCACATCATCTAGGGGAAATATGTTTGGTATATCACCTAGAGACCTTGGTTTGAATCCAAGTGTGGCTAAAAATTCTTCAAGGTCTAGATCAGGGGTGGAATCCTGATCTTCTTCAATGATATCTTCATCAGTAGTGGCAACGACAATGATTTCAGCTTGAAGCTACTAAAAATTGGTAATAATTTTTGCATGGAATTGTTGAAATTTTGCGGTGAAGTCGATAAGCAAAATGGTCGAACTCGACATCATGAATTATGATCTGAAAAAATAAGGTCAATAAATGATAAATCCAAGATGAATGCTTGGATCAAGAGTTGAGGGTCGAGATTCAGAGGGACCCAAGCTGAGAGTTTTCAAAAATGAAAGTGCTCAAAGGTGTCTACGAAAGGAAAAGAATGTTCACCACTCAAGATCCATGGGTTGGTTTTCTCATTCCTTTCTAAACCAATCTGGTCTTAGGAAGAGGATACTCTCCAAACCCTTGCACCTTGCTCTGATACCAATGATGTGGGAAACACTCTTAATAAATGACACAAAATGACACAAATGAAAACTATTAATTGCATTAATCAAAAATATATTTATAGGCATGTCTGCATTTACAAGGAGGCATTTAATATACATGATTCATGTCAATATTAAATGTAATACAATACTAATCCCTATCAAATCTTCATCCAACCCATTGAATATCCAGAATGAGTTTCAAATATGGTACCCATTAGCAAACCCAATAGAGGGATACACATCTACACCAACTTTCATGACCTCAATAAAGTGTATCCTAAGGATGACTTCTTGCTTCCCAACATTGATACCCTTGTAGATTCTATTGTTGACCATAAAATTTCTCTCTCATGGATGGATTCTTGGGATACAATCAAATTCATGTCAATCTCGATGATCAACAGAAGATATCCTTTGCAACACCATGGGGGATATTTTACTAGAAAGTCATGTCATTTGATCTTGAAAATATGGGTACCACATACTATGAATTACATATTCCATGATTTCATGCACAATATTATTGAAGACTACATGGATGATCTACTAGAAAAGTCCAAGCAACGTCATGAGCACATCAATGTTCTACATCAAGTATTTGATTGGCTCCTCGAGCATAACATGAGACTAAACCCTAAAAAGTGCATCTTCAATATAACTTCAGGTAAAATTTTAGGGTTCATAGTCTCTAAAAGAGGCATTGAAGTGGACCCTAATAAGGTTAAGGCCATTTTAGAAATTCCTCCTCCAACAAACCTCAAAGAACTACGTAGCTTGCAAGGAAAGATCCAAGCAATCCATCGCTTCATCGCTCAACTATCGAACAAATGCAAACCTTTTAATCATATTTTATAGAAAGGCATTGCCTTTATATAGACCAAAGATTTTCAAGAGGATTTTGCTGCTATTAAACATTATCTTGCATCCTCACCCATTTTGTCCTTGTCTAGACCAAGAATTCCCTTCCATCTATATATCTTTACCATTGATTTTTCTTTGGGGACCATGATGGACCAAAAAAATGATGCTAACGAAGAGAAGGACATATATTATATCAACCATACTTTGGTGAGCTATGAGTCCAAATACTCTTATGTAAATAAGCTATGCTTAGTCATCATTTTTACTACTAAAAATCTTTGACACTATATGCTTAATCATACCATATTTTTCATAGCTAAGGAAAACCCATTGTGATATATGATGAGTTGCACCTATACCAATAGTCAAATCACCAAATAAATCATGCTCTTGATGGAATTCGATCTTGAATTCATTATTAAAAAATCCTTTAAGGGTTAGGTCATTATATATTAGCTCATTGAGGCTCCCCTTCTAGATGATAAACTCCTTGTCATTAATCTTCCTGATGATTTCATCTTCACTATCACTAAGTAAGAAGAACAGGTTGAACTTGAATATGAAGTTGATCTTACCCTATTATTTGATGGTTTCAAGTACAAAAAAGGGGGAGGTGTAGGAGTCATCTTCATCATGACTCAAGGGGTGCCTATCCCCTTTTCCTTTAAACTTGACCTCCCTTACACCAATAACAACTTAGAATATGAAGCCTTCATCCTTGGACTACAGATTGCAATCACCATGCACATCAAGTACATAAATATTATTGGGGACTCTCTCCTCATTTTCAATCAATTCAAGGGGATCTACTAGTGCAAATACCCAGTATTGAAGTCCTACAAGACAATTATCAACAAGTTGCTAATGCACTTTGATTGGTATGATATTGAGGCCTCACCAAGGTTGATTAATAAATTTACGAACACCATGGCTTCTCTCAGTTTTATTATCCCTAAAAATCCCTTTGATAATGTCACCAATGTCCATGTTTCCACCCTCTATCATTCCACCATTTCTTATGACTCTTCTAAGGACAAACGGGATATCCATTTTTTCCAAGTAGAGCCATACCATGACTACTTTTCTCAAGTGAAGGATTTTCTAAAACTTGATTCTCTCCCCCTAGATCTATCATCGACTACCAAACAAACATTTAAACAAAAATCCATGTGATATACTCTCTTGGGGGATGTCCTTTATCATCATGGTTATGATGGTATTCTCTTTCGTTGTCTCGAACCATAAGAAGTAAACTAGGTTATCTTGCAAGACAATGATGGCACATGCAATGGTCATTTTAGTGGTATGGCCATCACAAAGTGGATTTTGCGCATGGGACACTATTGACCCACCATGAAATGTGATTGTTGTGCATATATCAAAAAATATCTTAAATACCAACATCATTTCAACTTATCCCACGTGCCTTCTCAAGCCTTACAACCAATCTAGTCCCTTTGGCCCTTCTCCCAATGGGGTCTCGACCTTGTGGGTAAAATATCCCCTTCATCTAGGTAGCACACCTTCATCACCATCACAACTGAGTACTTCACCAAGTGGGTTGAGGCTATTCCTCTTACCAAAATGACTGGATCTCAAATTATAGAGTTCAATCTCCATCATATCATTTATCATTTTGGTATCCCTTCTAAGATTATTTTTGACAACGCTCCTCCTAAAAATAGGTATTTTTGAGAACTATGCAACGAATATCATATCTAATATAGTTTCTTGATACCTTACTATCCCCAAGGAAATGGTTAAGCTAAAGCCACCAATAAGACTATTTGTGAAACCCTCAAGGAGGTCGTCAAATAGAATCATAAGGATTGACACCTCCAACTTCCTTTGGCACTATGGGCTTATCAAATGAGCATTTGCACACTCACTAGGGCAACCATTTTATCTAGTCCATGGTGCTAAATCCATAATACCCCTTGAGCTTGAAATCCCATCACTACACATCTCATTATAGGAATTCACGGATAATTATACTACGCGTTAAGCATAATTCTATCAACTTATCCTTCTTGATGAGCACTGAATCAATGCTCTTGAGCATCTTCACATTTATCAAGAATACATCAAAAAAGTCTATGATCACAAGGTCCATCCATGAGAATTCTAGGTCAATGACCTTATGCTCAAATAAAATTAATAAAACTCTAATTTCCCTCCCCATCTGCATGATAAGTTTATCAGCAATTGGCTTGGTCCTTTCATCATCAAGAAAACAATTTGGATTTGGGGCTTATACAATTGCCACTCTTGAATGGATCAAGGAACCTAAACCCATAAATATCCATCACTTGTGCTCTTTCTTCACTTAAGCACCTAGGACCTCTCTCTTTGTATATATCTCCTCATTCAAAAACAAAACAAAACAACAAAAAAAACAAAAACAAACAAACCAAAACCAAAATCATCATCAATAATACCATCACATCACCATGACTACATCATTACAAGCATCTCATATTTCCCCTTGACATCTCTTCCCAACCATTCTTAGTCTCCTTTGACATTTCTTCAATATCTATTCTCTATTCCTCTACATCCTCTAAACCACTTGTAGTTGTACGGTCATGCTTTGAGTGGCTATGTACTACAAACTAGTGTTTTTCTCTTTTTTATTTTTTCTCCTTCTCATCTTCTTTTATTTTCCACCACTTTTGGTTGTATGGTCACACTTCGAGCAGCTACATATCGTTGATTGGTTCCCCCTCCTTTCTTCCCCCTTCTCTCTTCCTTTCACTTTTCTTCTCACTAATTTTTATTTTTATCTCCTCTCTTTTTCCCTTATTCTTTCCCCTCATTTCTTCTTCATATCATCATCTCACGCTCATATTCTTTATATTTCTTCTCATAATTTTGATTAAATGTTACTTTTATCATTAGTTGGATCTATTTTTGTGCTTTAATCATCATGGCTCATTGCATTAATCAAGGGCATACATACAGTCATATACGTCCCCCTGGTTTCTATGACATTCTATCATGATACTAGGTCCTTTTTTTACGCCCTCCTTTTATGTCATCATTCTCATTTACACATCCCTCCAGTTGTAATCCTCCTCCTTGCACCTACCCTTACAACATCTTGTCCCTTCCTTCTCTTTGGTTAGGGGAATCTTCAAGTTCTTTCAATTATTCAACCATACTTAGGATTACAATCAACCTCCACTAAATTTCATTTGATATTTAAATGCTTTAGACCTTTCTTGGTTACCTTGAATTCTCGTGAGGACCATGCAAATATTTCACATATTAATCACATTTTAATTTTAGATAATATGAAGTCAAGAGTAGCTCTTGCTATAAAGCAAACAGTTTTCCCTACTCATCCTATCATGCACATAATCTGAACCTATGTATCCATAGTGTAAAAACAAATCTTAATCATGGATCATTAGGCATTTTATATGCCTTCATCGGGGCTATAGATTCTTGGTTGGTAATGGAGCAATGTTGAAGTATTATGGGCAATATCCATTGCTTGAGTGGCAGTGAAGTATGCCCTCTGTGTGGTGATATGTCTATCACATTAGCGACCTTCTTTTGTATAGATCTCTAATCGCTTGTGTATGAGCTAGCTTATAATGGATTGAGCTGCAATTGGTTAGTCCTACCTCTATCAAAATCAAAAATGAACTTCACCACACACATTTTGGTCTTGGAGAAACTCGAATCCCTAGGATGGTCTTAGTATCTTAAAGTTCCTATATGACTTTTATATGAACTTGATTGCTATCACTAAGGTGTTTGAGTTTTCTTAAATTACTTTTAGATTCTCCTTTTCTAGGATATTCTAGGTGAATAGTATTATCATTTCCATATTCTCCTTCATTTATGTCTTTCGGTCCCACATTTATTTCCTTATCATATATCCCCTCGTAACCTTAAAACCCATCCATATCTCATGTCAAATACCCTATCTATGATCCCATTGTTATATCATTATGATTGTGTTGATTCCCTTGATTAATCAACTAAATCATGGTTGGTAACAAGTACACAAAACATTTTCAAAATGGTCATCCAATAAATATTTATATATCTATTCTCTAATTATTATATTATTACCACGTAATATGTTCTCTATCTATACATACATCTATCTCCATCTATCTCATATATTCATCCTCCATCACACATAAACATCACCATACATAGCACATAATAACCATAAATATCAAATGTATATATATCATCTATCAAAAATCTCATGCATCATCATATTTTCATGCTCATAGACTACATCCTTATGGTCCTTAGGCCTAAAAAACTATGGCTCACATAGCCACAATAAGATAAACTAAATGATCACTACTACCTGCCACTATTCTCTCCACTCCCCTCTACCTTGTCTCACCATGGTTGTCCACCATCACTCCTATGTTACCTCTCTACTCCTTGAGATGTATTGATGCATGATACCTATGAGGCCATAGGCTCTATAAACTATGATAATGCTAGGGAAATCGAGGGTGCACTCCTATGGTTCCATTGTGAGTGTGATGAGGTAGATAATCATGAAGGCATCACCACACATGATATAATCAGAGTATCCTATAGTCCCCCATCCAAGCCCTATCCTATATAAAGTGTACCATATCCATTGTCTCCCTCTCTTTGGATCCTACCACCTCTACCCACAATGTTTCCATATTTGCATCCTAGCCTCCTATGGATGCCTATGCTCATTCGATCGTCAATGCCTCCATGCATAAACATAGTTCTTCGTGCTCTATCACCACCCTATCCCTATCCTCCTACAATATTTGCACCTAAGTATATAGTGTATCTCTCTCCTCCCATGATTACCACCTCTACCTCTTGATCTCCCATTGACTCCACTATGTCGCATAGGCAATCTCTTGCTCTGTTCATTGGCCCTCAAAAATATAAAATCACTTTGCCATAATGGCAACATCCTCCTCTTCCTCTCCCCAATCTCCCCTGTCACCCCACCCTCAACATCGGTCCTCCTAATCGATGCCTACATTGGCCCTATTCCACCATCCACTTGATATTGAGTACATCATCACAATGGCTCCTCCTACTCTCCCTCCATATTATCTCCTTCTCCCATCGTGACTCCCTTAAACCCTGACTAAAAATGTTGTGTGACCCACCACCTATAATACGTAGGTGTAGTGATCACATCCTCTACATCCTCCATTACCAACGCCTCATATACATCCACTCACACTAGCTCATATTGTGGGTTTGTAGTCACCTCGCTTGTTTGTGCCTCAACCCAAAATATCTCAATACTTGAGTATATAAAAAATACTTGTACTTTATCCTGTGATGGTCAACTACCCACTTTCCCTGTCATACACAAGCCAAATACACCATATCCTCCATCTAAGTGGTCCCTCTCCTCCATGGCCTCTAAACAACGTCTCGAGGCCTCAATCTCACCCATAATGCCTCATAATGTGCTAATATCCTTGAGTATGGCTAACTCTTACTTTGATCCTTATCCTTACAACATCTCATGGCATAAGGCATATCTCCCCCAGTATTTGTATGTGTAACCAATAGCAACCCTCAAGGTCACCCCACCTAGAAGTGCTCTAATGCCCATACATGCAAGAGCAAGTTGCATCCCAATCCCAACTGTCCTCATCATTGCATCTCGTACAAATCTCTAAAAATCTAGGTTAGTAACACTAGAGCCCATGCATAAACCCTTGATCTCTCCATGAAATTCATGACTAACCCTAGTAGGTTCCATGGGAATCATGTACCCAATGAGTTTGGCGAGATGACATTGGAAATCAATACCATCAAAATAGCCTACCTTGTTGTAAGCAACCTCACCTCAAAATGCATATAAAATAGGACTCCACCAATATCCATACTAATATCCCTCTATTATTCCCTATAAACCCAAGCCAGCATGGAATCCCTCTTCATTTTCATTATCATATGAATCCTCTCCCCTTCATAGGCAATCAAAATATACAATACACATTCTCCAATGTGATTATAATCTCAATGGTCGACATGTAAAAGGTATAGGTGTCAGGATCCCACCTATTAGATAACATTGTAATATATGCATGATCTGCATGCACTATCTCCAATCGTGCCACCCCTCCAAACCAATCTTCAGCAACCACTCCTAGCCTACCAACATCAACTACCTCCTCGCATAGTAGAACACCTTCTTCAACCTGTGCATTGGTCTCATTAGCTTCCATTGCAAAACAACCAACAAATCATCAACACATCATTAGTATCCAAATCTCATTTTAAAAAAAAACAACCTTGATTGTCCAACCAGAAACAACCTTCCAGACTAATTTTTCGATCCCAGATGACCAAATTTCATGATCTTCTGATATCAAACGATCATCCCCTCCATGTGCTACATCAACTCCTCCCCCAAAAAAAACAACATAAACAAAATAACCACTCACCCCCCACAATGCAAAAAAACAAGACAAAAATAAAAAGAAAAAAAACTCCAAAACAAACACCCAAAATCAATAACAACAGGATCCTTAGGTTCATTTTACCATTTCACTAAATATAAAGAAGGTTCAAATTTGAACTTACCATCCTTGCACTCCCTCCAGCTCCCATTATCGAGCCTCTCATCACCATTTTGTGAACTTGAATCACTAATTTGCAAGCACTTTATAGAAAAGTTTCTCTCACACATCTCTCTCTCCCTTTTTCTCACATCACCAATGATGAAAATGACATGTCATGTGTGCCCTTGACCTATTTATATTTTTTAGTCAAGTGATCATATGAGACGGTCCCTAAGACCAACCGTCTAGGGTAGTCATGTACCATGACTATCCTGTATGATTGAGTCTTTTGCAAAAAAACTTAATTATTCCATCCTCACCTTCAATGTTTTCCTCCAACCCATATGTTCCCAATTGAGGGGGTAGACAACGCCCATAAAATTTCTATCCCACATTGACCTAGAATCCAAATGCTCAATTTTGAAAGTCTCATCCAATCATCATTCTACCCATTTTTTTGGGGCAAAAGCATAATCACCCAATTATAATTCTACCCTTTTTTGTTGGTGCAAAATAGAATCATCCAATCATAATTTTACCATTTTCTACTAGGGCAAAAGCAAAATCATCCAATCATCATTCTACCATTTTTTGTAAAGGTAAAATTAGAATCATCCAATCATTATTCTACCATTTTCTGTTGGGGTAAAAGTAGAATCATTCAATCATCATTCTACCCTCTTCTTCTGGGGTAAAAGTATATTCATCCAATCATCATTCTACCATTTTCTATTGGGGAAAAAGTAGAAGCATTCAATCATAATTCTACCCTCTTCTATTGGAATAAAAGCAAAATCATCCAATCATCATCTACCCTCTTCTACTGGGGCAAAAACAAAATCCTTCATCCAACTAGGTATCATATATTTTTGCATCACATTGTGTTTACACACAAAATGTTACAAAAGGGGTAAATGTAGACATCTAAAACATGTTAATTTTGTAGCCATATAAACCTGTTTTGATGTCAATCCACAAAAATCTCCTCCAATTCCTCTCAATTCCCTCCAAAACCCCTAATTCTCTCTCTAATCTCTCTAACTTCCCTAATTCTTCTAATTCCTATAAAATTTCCTCTAAATCCTTCTTTAATTTTTATAAAGTCCCTAACTTTCTCTAAATCCCTCTCATCCCCTCTAAATTCTTCTAATCGCCCCTAATTCCTCTAATCTCCCCTTAGATTCTTCTAACTTCTCTCTATATCTTTCTAATTTCTCCCTAATTCATTTAATTTCCCCTAATCCTCTCTAGATGTTTCAAATCTCCTCTAATATTTCTTTAATCCCTCTAATTTCTTTAATTCCCTAATTTCTCAATAAATTCTCCAAATCAACCTCAAAATTATCAAAATCTCAATTAACCCTTACTTCCTAATCAACTCCTCTAACATAGGTCCTAATCACTCCTAAACTCTTAGTCAAACCCCTAATCAGACCTACAATAAATTTTCAAATCGTAAAGCAAATCCATAAAAATCCTAATAATTTCCCAAAGTCCCTATCAAATCCCCTAATTAGTGCTCTCATTCTATTTTGAAATATCTCCAAAATCCTCCCTCCAATATTTAAATTAATTTTAATATTCCCACACCCTTGGTCAAACCCTCACATTAAATATCCATAATAAATCCCAAAATCCTCCTACATCCACCTTGCACTTTTCTAGGAATTTAAAATTCCTTCAAATCCCTAGACAAAGATCCCATTAAATATCCTTCATAAATTCCAAGTCCTCCCCAAATCCACATGGCACTTTTTAGGAATTTAAAATTCCTCCACCTCATCCCAAGGTCTCCACTCCCCATGCCAATTTATGACACTTGGGTGGGTGAGGACTCACCTCACCCAAGGTCATTAATATTGGAGGGTGCACATTCCTCCATGAGGAATTCTTCATATTTTTCTTGGTCTCCCCACATGCCACTTGGATGCCACCTCATGCCATGTCATTGCCCAATCACCACCCCCTCACCCTTGCCAAAAATCTATAAATACCCCCCTCCTTTCCCTCATTTGCAACAATACATGATTTCCCATACCAAAACTGTGCCAAAATTCTCTCAATCCTCCCTTGTGTTCGTACCCACCATTCATAGCCAATTCCCCCTTTTTCCATCACCAATTAGCCATGAATATGAATGTAACCCTCATCATGCATGACTCATTTTTGAAGATGCACATAAACGAAGCATCATCTTAGCAATTGATCACTACTAGAGGTCAATCATACTCCCTGAATATCTATAACAAATCTCATTAGCATCAGAGGAGCAAAGACATTGGTCATACAACCCCTAATGGTCTATAGTTGCCACCATCATCTCAAACGATCTACAAAGAATATCATCATTTCTCAAATAATCAAGAACTAGAGATAAAACTAGTCAAGACCTCAGCAATATATAGAGCAGTAAGGTAAGCAAAGGTATATTTTCTTTGCCCTGAGTCAAATGCTAAGCAAAGGTATTCGATAAGTGACTATGTACAACAATGGACATCGTCGTTTTCTTCACCCTAGCTCAAATGCTTCTGGAAGTTTTTGTTACCTCATTTACTTTGGAGTGTGTGGAAGGAGCGAAATGCAAGGGTATTTAAAAACTCAGAGAAATATATCTACCACATCAATCAAAAAAATGTGTAGAAGGTTGTAGAGAATGTGTTATCGGCTACCAAGGACTCATGCTCCTCAGTGCCTCATGGCCAAATAGAATTCTATATTGAGGATTGTCTTGGTTTTTGCCTGGATTTGAAGCCCCCACAAGCTCCTAATTTGATAAGGTCAATTCGTTGGACCCCACCACCTCCTAGATGGTTTAAGCTTAATTTAGATGAAGCATCGAAGGGTAATCTGGGCTATGTTGGGGCTAGGGACATGATCCGTGATAATAGTGGCAACTTGATCTTGGCTTTCGTGGAGCATATTGTCCAATCATCTCACATGACTGAAGCATATGCTTATATCTTAGGGGTGTTAATGCTCAAAGACTTAGGTATCCGTAGGGCATTTATTAAGGGTGATTCGATGAATGTCATCAACATGCTCAAAGGGGACTATCGATCTAGCTGGATTATCTCTAACTTAATTGATGAATCCATTTCCCATATGCGTTCCATGGAGGAGGTGTTAATTAAGCACGAGTTTAGAGAAGGGAACTCAGTGGCCCATTTACTAGGAAATCTTGTTGTATCTCATCAGGGTCTAACGGTATGGTGAATGGATTTTCCTCCTAATATTCTCTGCCTCGTGAATGCAGAGAAACCTTAAATTTTGTTAGTTAGCTTTACGTCATCTCTTATTATGGTCGACCCTCAGGTGGTGGTGGAGTTTGCAGGTTATGGCTTGGCGATGGGCCTCTTTTATTTCTTGTACCTAGGATGTCCTTTCTAGAGTTTTTGGCATGTTAGTCGATTATGGTGGTGTCAAGAGGGTTTTCACCTCTTTTCAATTTTCAAAATTCAAATTTCAAATTTCAATTTTCCTCCAACGACCTCTCACCTGGTGGTGTGGTGGGATTCTCTAGTTAGGCATTGGATTTTAGAAACTTCTTTGAGTATGGTTGTGTCAGATATTTATCTTTTGTACTTCCTTTTTGTCTCAATTTGGGAGGTTGTACATTTTTTCTCTTTATTGTTGGAAGCTTCCTATCGCTTTATCCTCCCCTCTCCTTTGGTTAGCGCTCCTTGATAATGATTTTCCCTCAATGGTAGGGGAGCCTTTTTGAGCCTCCTCTTTCTTTGAGTTGATTTGCTTTCATGGCAGTGTTTATTTAGTTTTCTCCTATTCATCCTCACACCCAGCCTGGGGTTTTTATGATGGTAACAAGTGGTTTCTGATGGGCTAGACAACTCTCGAAGGTGGATGGGTTTTTTTGGTCCTCTACCTTGTTGTCCTGATCAGTTTTTGGTTGTCCTTGCAGTCTGGTCTCGATGTTAAGTCTTTGATCCCTCGTGTATGGGTTTAGTTTGGCACCCCTTATGTTGGAGTCTATCTTCTTTCTATGGTTAAGCTTGTTTTTCTTCATGATGATTCCCAATATTCCTTGGTTTCCTATTTTGGAGAGTCTCAATTCTTTCTGTTGTGATTGGTCTTTGACTTGTGAGGAGGAGATCATGTATTTATTTTATGATGCATTATGGGGCCTTCATTTTTTATGTTATTCTTATGGTCTGGGCTCTATTGTTTTTTGTTTTGAAACCTCAGTTTGAGTTTGGGAGGGAGTGGTTTTTTGGTGTGTCGATGGGTAAGGCTAAGATATATTCTCCCAAATAAAATCTTGCTAAGTCCTGGTTGGAACCTGCTTCCATTACCTTTGATGATGAGGTTAAGTCTATCCTAGAGGACGGGGGCCTTTTGGAGTGTATCCAGAAATTTCACGGGCACAATCCTGTGCTTTCCAATTGGATGGTGTCTACCTAGAATGATGGTTGGGTAAGGATCGGTTCGTGGTCTTTCCAGGTGATGACAGAGTTGATAAGTAGTACTACTGGTCTCATTCTATATGGAGCTTACCATAATCGTGATAGGTATTCTCTACTGAAAGAAATCGGTTTCTTTCTTGACAAAGAGGAATTTCTACCAAGAGCCTAGAATGGTTTCAGTGCCTTGGCACTATCCCCTCCCTGGGATAGAGTGGTGAGAGTCATAATGGATTACTTTACTTTAGACTCCACTTATGAGATTATCAGAAGTTTCCATGCTATGTTTCTTAATCATTTACGTAGACATGTGTGTATGAATATTCCTCTATTTTTGTTCTAGTATATGAGAAAATCTTTTGTGTATGTGCAAGGTGGATGGGTCCAGGCTCCCCTACATCAAGGTCTTGCTATGCTTGTTTTCAAATAGGCAACTTTGGATCATGGCTTATCTGTTGAGGAGATTTTTAAAACCATTCATGGATTTGCCCTTTCCTATTACTGGCGGTTCCAAAGTGACCTCGGAGGAATCTACTGATATCAGTGAATATATTTACTCGTTCACTTTTTGTATGGGACGTTAGAAGGTCTTGAGGAAGATGCAAGTCTCATCCAAAGGTGTTCGTGGTAAGGCTTCACGTGAAGGCATTCGTGCTCTTGTGTTTGGACCTTCCTTCAAGATAGAATCGTCTCATATAGTGGTTGACTCTAGGTTTGTGGACATGGGCCGTACGCTGATTAGCACAGCAAAGGGTAGTGGTACCTGTAAGTCCAAACGTTATGAGATAAAAAGTGTGAGGAAAGTGGCTCCTCCCCTCTCTCCCCCTTTCCTAATTTGGATGTCCTATTGAGAGATTTTCATAGGGATAAATCTATCAATGATGTTTATGCTCTAGAGGATATCCCCAAAAAGAAAAGGTTTGTCTTTCACAACTTAAAACTTATTGAGATCAATAAAAACAAATTTGGAGCTCACTAAAGAGTGCATTGGATTTCTACGAGGATGTCTCGCATTTGGCTGCTATTGTTGCTCAAGAGGTGGGCATACTGGTGTAGAACCATCTCAGTTCTCCCATCTATTCTTAGGTCTTGGATATTTTGTAGTTTAAAATTTTTGTTTTGCCCCATTGGTTTCTGTTTGTTTGTTTGTTCGGTGGGGTGTCTAGTTCTATTTTTGCTCGCCTGGGTTGTTTTTTGATTGTATAGGTTGTGGGATTCCTATCAAAATCTTCTCTTTCTTTTAATAGTACCAAAAAATACAAAAGGTATATTTTTTGTTTTCTATCATATTTTGACATCCTATTTTTTAGTTTGAACAAGATTTGTTTAAGTTTATTACTTGCATCATTTATAAAATTTGGGACATAACTAAGATATGCCCCTCAATGCTACTGACTACTTCATTGTGGGCTATCTGCAAGGACATTTGAGGAGCCTTCAGCCTTCTAGGGTGGTCCATAAAGCAAACAAGGCTTCAAAACCCACCCAACTCTTGTGATGGCATAGGAGATATTGTGTTGCACCATTCTTATCATTTTGTAAAAGAAAGGGTCACTCCACTCTTTGGAGGTCCCATTGTAAAAACCCCAAGTGGGTCATTTTGTAAAAAGAAAGGGATTGCATTTGTAATATTTAATCTTTTATTGGAGTTAATGAAATGGTGCATTTTTTATGTCATACATATACCATCAAGAATTTGTTTAACATGAAAAAAACCACTTTTTTCCTTTGAGATAACACAACTTAGAATGCCCTTCAACCTATTTACCATAATTTTTGAAATGATCTTATAAATCATGTTACAAAGGCTTATTGGACAAAAATTATCAAAATATTTGGTCTCGCCTTTCTTGGAAACCAACATAATAAAGTGGTATTGATATCATTTATTATAGCCTTCCTTTTTTGAAACTCTTCAACCGCAACTAACATATCACTCTTCAATAAATCCTAAAATTTTTGGAAGAAAATTAGATAAAATCCATCGGGGCTAGGTACCTTATTAGGATGGAAAGAGAAAACTGCTTCATGGAGCTCCTCCATAGATATCTTCTTCATCAAGCTTTCATTTTGTCCTTGTGTAATAATTGATGGAATATTTTGTAAAATCTTATCTTGTACCTTTTTATCTTGCCTAGTATTTGACAAATATTTTTGAAATAATTAATTGATTCCTTCCTTATATCTTCTTTGTCCTCATAATTTCTTCCATTTGGATTTAAAATATTTTTGATGTGACAAAAAAATTTGTTTTCATTGTAGCATGGATTTTATTTTGTATTTCTATATCCTTCCTTGAGCCATTTCTCTCTATATTTTTGGAACCAATAAGACTCCTTTTTCAATGTATTATGACAATTTGAAAGTAATTTTTTTCTTTCACATAAAAATCCTTATCCATTCCATTAATTTCTATTATCTCTTGTAAAATTTTAAGCTTGGATTCAATTTCTTTATTGTCTTTTAAAATATTACCAAAATATTTGGCATTCCAAATATTCATTTGCTCCTTTATATATTTCATATTTTGAACAAACCTATACATACATGATCCTTCAAAATTTGATTCATCCCACCATAACATAACCATCTGTAAAACATTAGGGTCTTGGCGCCACATAGACTAGAAGTGAAATGGCTTTTGATGACCATTATTAGGTAAATCACAATTCAAAATAATGAGTTTGTGATTTGATCATGCTCACAATAAAATATCTCAAGATATTGTATACTTTATTTGCAACCATTTATTGGATAACAAGAATCTATCCAATCTTTCTGCTATATGAGTTTTTCTAGTGCATCTATTATCCCATGTATATTGAAAACTTGAAGGACTAACATCCCAAAGGTCATTTGAATTGACAAATGAAGCAAAGTATTGCATTGTTTAGACCATCCTAGAATACCATCTTTCTTTTCCAAAGGAGATAGAACAGTGTTAAAATCACCCCCAAGAATCCATAGATCACAATGAATCATCATCGTATTTGAAAAAAATATGCTAAGGTCCTTCCAACATATTTCATGAGGAGTAACTATAGTTGGAGCATATACACTTATAACCCCAAATTTGACGTTTTTCTCTTTCCTATAAAATAATCCAACAACCCAATTACATTTTACTTCTAACAATTTTCCATCCTATTTGTATTTGTCTCGTATTATTGTAATGTTGCCTGACAATCACTTATATTCCAAACCTTCTTAAAAACATCCTTACATTCATCACTAAAAAAAAAATTCGGTATTAAAATAAGCTGAAGACCATAACAACCTATTAATTCCTTAATAACTCTTTTTTTAGGGATCGTATTCATACCCCTAATATTCCATGATATCATTTTCATCATCAACACTTTTTATTTTTACTAGTGGAATTAGCCCCACTTTTTGTTAACACCTATGATATTTGTATTTGGCTTCCTACATCAATATCCTTCTGAGTTTCTTTTTCTCTTTGTTCCTTCTTTGATGGTCTTCCTCTTCTTTTTCCATTCCCACAAGCACTCTCATCTTCATAAATCTCTTATATTTTTTCATATTGTTCATAATGAGACTCATCTTCTAAATATTTATGTTGCCCTAAAGAATCGAAAGTGCAAGGAATAGCCTCATTAGCATTTTCTTCTTTATGTTTCCTTGAAACCCCTAAAGTGCACATATAATCCTCCATAGTCATTACTTTCTTATGTTGGCATGGAAACCCCAAATTTCTTTGGATATCATCCATATGTTTTTCTTTATTGTACTGCTCTTGAATACACTTTGGACTACTTTCATTTTTATTGTAAGGAGAAGATTTTATGCTACTTGCGGAAAATAAAGATAATTTACCTGGATTAAGCTTGACCTCCTTCACCTCATTTGCTTTAGAATTCACCTCCCCATCATCCTTTGCTTTAAAATGTTCCTTCCCTTCTTCATTAAAACATTTAGTTGGTATGTTTAAACTTGTGTATTGTACTTCCTCATCCTTCATGGCATTTTTTTGCTTCTAATGGTTGATTCGAGTGAACTGTAATAGCCTTTACCATTTGATAATGTAGAGGGTTTTTTCTTGCCACTTTTTTAGGAGTGGAAAATCCTTGATTTGACCTAGCTTCTCCTATGATATGATCTCCTTCTATCAAATTGAAGTTGGCCTCATGCCCAAAAATTTCCATCTCTTGCTCCATCATTTTTACTTTGCAGTCTCTTACCATGTGTCTAGTTTCATGACATTTATAACATCGGAATGCAATGTTTTCATAATCCTCTTATTGATACCATTCTTTTAATTTAGATTTAATCCTAATGAACTGTGATAAAGGTTTTGAAATATACATTGCAATACATATTCTAGTATATACAACATGTCTTCTCTCCTTAGTAGTTAGTCCTTCCTAGATGAATTCATCTAGAGTATTACCAATATTCTTCAAAACCTCCTTATTGATGAGTTAATAAGGAAGTTCAAAAAACCTAATCCATATTGGAAGCTTTTTAATAGTCTATGTCCCCAAAGAAAAATCTCACTCCAAAGTCTTAAATATAATGCATCTTTGCCCCTAAACCAAGGGCCTCCATTCATTATTTTATCCTTTATTTTTGAAATAGAGAAAATAATGAGGAAAAATCCTTTTGGAAGAAAATTCATGCAGTAATTTGAATTCAATCCCCACTTCCACTTGATCTAATTTTGAATCTCATAAATACCTAGATAGTATCCATGGAACTTACATATTAACCCTCTGGTTTTAAGAACCGTTATATCATGCCCAATCATCTCATCCTTGATAATCACTTTTGGTGTATTATCTACCTAAAAAGGGTTTGTTATAGATTGACTCTTTCTCTTATTTCTGACTAGGGCATCCATACTTCCACCTAAGGCATCCTTACTTCTAACTAGGTCGTCCTCACTTTTAGTAAATACTTTCAAAAATGACTTTCTTGCTATGTTACCTAGATTTTCTTTACATGAATCCTTTAAAGTTTATCCTATGACGTGGAACAAGAAACGACAGGTGTTCCTTGATTGCACTTTCTTTCTACTTCTTGCTTCCTGCCCATGCTTCCTCACACTTGCTCCTAACTTACACTCTACCATAAAAATTATAAATTATTTTGAATACTATATTATTATTTTTTTGTTTTTTTTCTTTTAAATGTACATAAGTATAGGCCTTTGATGATTGTAGTTTATTTATTTTTTTATATACATAAGGGAATTGGTAACACTTTTTCCCGAGGAGGATATTGGATGGAACTTGGATGTCACCAACTGTAAACCCTAGCCCAATGGGTAAGACAAAGTCAATGGGACTACAATCTAGGACATTGAATTGAACTTGGATGTTGCTATTGTAAACCCTAGCCCACTGGGACTACAATCTAGAACATTGAATTGAACTTGGATGCCGCTATTGTAAACCCTAGCCCATCGGGACTACAATCTAGGACATTGAATTGAACTTGGATACCGCTATTGTAAACCCTAGCCCACTGGGTAAGATGAAATCAATGGAACCATGACCATTGAATTGAATTTGGATGTCACTATTGTAAATCCTAGCCCACTAGGTAAGATGAAATCAATGGAACCATGATCCATGACATTGGATTGAAATTGAATGTCGTTACTATAAACCCTAACCCATTGGATAAAACAAAGTCAACAAGAGCACGATCCTGTAAGGAATCAAACCAAGGCAGCGAACTGACAATCACATTACCACTATCAATTGTCCTATTCCCTTCCAAGTAAGTTGTGGTTTAAACCTAAATCTCCTAAAAGAGAACCAAAATCCTAACCATTATGATGTCATACAATTGTAAAAAAACTTTAAACACAAACATCCTTTAAGTGAGCATTCACACTCACCATTCCCTATAACCACTTGCGGTTTTTTCTAACACCACTAGGAAAGGAAATATTTATACAGGTAATGGTGTTTTATGACACGATCTCTCCGGTGAAGAATACTTGTTGCGATCGTTACTATAAACCCTAACCCATTGGATAAGAAAAGTCTTCGAGACCACGATCCTTTAGAAAATCAAACCAAGGCAGCCAACCAACAATCACATTACCACTACCAACTGTTATATCCCCTTTTGAAATAAATTATAATTTAAACCTGAATCTCCCAAAAAGACCAAAATCCTAATCATTAAGATATCCTTGTAAAAAAACTTTAAACACAAACATCCTTTTAAGTGGGCATTCCTATTCACCGTTCCGTCATAACTACTTGCGGTATTTTCTAACACGCTAGGAAAATAAATCTTTAAAAAGGCAATGGTGTTTTATGACACGATCTCTGGTGAAGAATACTTGTTCCGAGTTTGCTTTAAACAAAGCTCAAGTCTCCCAACCCAACAAGGAACCTTATCACATTAATCGTTGCTTTTGGTAACCAAAAAAATAATAATCGAAAACTTGCCTACCCTAAATTGCATTCGGACATCAAACTCTTTGTAGCTAACGTGCACAACAAATCACAATTCCCTTCTAACCATCTTATTTAGCATATATTCAACAAAAGCCCACCATATACCATTCTCAAGTCTTACATCACAACGAAGAAGACTTAAATAAGTTGGTTAAGACGTTGTAAGCTTGCTATAATGACATTGTTAGCTACGTGAGAAGGTGATGCTAGCTTGCTATAATGACATTGTTACCTACGTAAGATGATGATGCTAGCTTGCGTTTAAAAATCAAACATCAACCATTTCTTATTCTTTACCAGTACTGGTGACCTTCCAGAGGCATCTAATGGACATCATCATAACAAAGACTTTGGCAGAGAATATCACATTGATCATCTCATCCACTTTGGCAGAGAATATCACATTGACCATTTATCTTTTTCTTTTCTTTTTTGGGATGTTATAAGACTTTGCAAGCATACGCCTGGCCTCTTTTTTTTAAAAGAAAGGGTTATCAAATTTGGGCGAGACAATACGCCGTCTAATTTGAAAATATAAGGCCACTTGCATTTGATAACATCCTTTGAATGATACCTCTTCACAGAAAATGTGTGGGATAAGGAAGTGGCAGGCAAGTCATAGAATACAATAAGGAAAAGTATAGCCCTACAAATCTATGATACCTTTTTTTAACACAGAGAAGTTGAAAGAAAAACATCTAAAACACTCCATGTAGGTTAACAATAAAAAATAAAAAAATTTATTTAGGTGGAATGGGACTATAGTAATATTTTCTATATTTGTATCCACTCAGATAATATAATAGAGACTGTGGCCGATCCTTCCATTTAAAAAATAATAATAATAAAAAACAAAATCTTGGATAACCTTCCAGTCAAAAGATGGAATTCCTTATTGAGATCTTAACATAGTTTTAAAAAACTTGTCTATTGTTGAAGAGAATGAGAGATGTGATTTGTCCCATAGATCTCTATGGCACGCAAGCTGAGCATATTCCTTATAAGAAAGTTGTTGCTGACGACGATAACAGCAAATAGTACCATCTAAGAATAGTTTGGGCTGGATGAGAAGCTTTAGCATGGATTCTTCTTGACAGTTGTGTGTAAAACACTTTTTCTGACACCTTGTATTTGACATTTGTAAAGGGCTTTGACCTTAGATGGTGAAATGCACCCCTTTATTAAGGCTCACGTCAAAAGTGGAGTAATAGCAATTTTCACTTAAAAATAATAAAAGTAGAAGCGGTTGGTAGGCTATGTAGTGTGCTTCTTGATGAATACAGTCTAACCAGATAGATAAGCTAATTCTTGATGTGCATCTCAAGTAGGCTATGTAGTGTGCTTCTTGATGAATACAGTCTAACCAGGTAGATAAGCTAATTCTTGATGTGCATCTCAAGTTTATCGGCTCAACAATTTTACAAACCAAACAATTTTATTTGAACTTAATAATTTATATTTTTTTTATTTATTTTTAAAATATATAAAGAATTAGGTAACACCATGTTATCACTATAAACTTTAGTTCATTAGGTTAGACGAACTAAGGCAGCTAACTGGCAAACACTTATCCATTACCATCCAACCTATCTCCTTCTTGGTATCCCCTTGTGGGTAAGACATGGTTTGAACCTAAAAAAATGAGTTTACATGGGTTTTTATAAGAGTTCTCTTGGATGAAAACCCAAAGATTTACCACTGTGGTTCCAAAAAAAAATATTGGGGTTACAAGGTTTTTATGAGGTTCCCGATCCCCCTTTTACTAAGATTTGAATTTGGATTTTCCTTGATGAAAACCCAAAAACCCTTCCATTATAATATCCTTCACCGATCATTTAAACTTAATAGATATTATATTAAATTTTTAAAGATAAATTAATTGATTGTAATTAAATTTTTGTACATGGTGATGAAGTTTTATTTCTAAATTATCTTTTATTCAATTCCCTTAAAATTATTATTCCTCACAATATAATGTCTAGCAAAAACAAACAAGTTTATACTAACAATATTATTATCTATTTTGTTAACTTTAAATTATATATTATAATTAATTATTTTAAAACAAATTATTTATATCTAACAATTAGTAATATTTTCTATCAAATTTAAATAATATAGAATCATTTTACTTGCATATTAATAGTTGTGTTTTGAAGATTTACTTTTATTTTTTATAATTAAAATATAACATGTTAATATCATGAGAAGAAGAAGTAGGTTTTGAAGAATTTGATTTTGAGTTATCTTATGAGTTAAGTCTTCTATGTATAAAAGTATTACTCTATGGCAAGGAGATGGTAATAATGGAATAAAGGCAAGGTTAAAAAGATAAATACTTTAAATTTTACCAAACTTCAAATGCCTTGAAAAGATAATTTGAGAATTTAAATTAGAGTTGAACTAGTGATTACATCTTACCCTTAAAAATTACATGCACACCTCATTAGATGACATGAATTAACTTGTTGTCCCCTTTCCATCATTTACAAGATAAAGACAAAGAACTATGCCTTGGCCATGAATGAATTTTGAGGGATATAGATAAGTTAGTATAGGTGTAACTAATAAGTGTTATCAAACTTCAAATGCCTTGAAACGATAATTTGAGAATTTAAATTAGTGTTGAACTAGTGATTGCATCTTACCCTTAAAAATTACACACACACCTCATTGGATGAAATGAATTAATTTGTTGTCCTCTTTCCATCATTTACAAGATAAATAAAAAGAACTATACCTTGGTCATGAATGAATTTGGAGGGATATAGATAAGTTACTATAGGTGTAACTAATTGTAGTGAAAATTCACTACATGTAGCCATCCCATGGCTTGTGACACAAGGTTTCTAAGGAGGTTGATTGATGAAATCATCCAATGGAGGTTCATAACAAATATGGAAGACCAAGAATTATGCATCCACATCAATTTTGTGTTCCATGCGACCAACAGTTGACACTATCTATAACAACCCTTTCGATGATATCTAAGTTGAACCCTACCAATGGCAAGAGTCAAGAAGCCCTTTTGGTGATAACTAAAATTATTTTTTTGTTGGTGTAAATTTGATTTGGACAAAAGCTTTAATTCAATCCAACTTCCCTACGGGTGAGCTCGTAGACCTGGGTATTATCTGCATCTACTTGGCCTCATAACCCTCATCTTAGCATCCATCATATTTCCATCACACTAAGATATCCATGAGGGAGGAAGTCAGAGGTCATGAAGCATATAGAAGGATCCTTTGTGGGGCCTACTTCTCAAGAATGTTGAGGTCACTTACAATAATGTTGTGAAGCCTTAATCACCAATGAAGGTTGATTGATGTGTGACATCTAGTCTAGGGAGCCACAAATGAATCCTTGTGCACCAATAATTCCAACACCATATTAAATCACCTTAAATCATTGAACTATGTACAACATATTGTCTTAAAATCATGACATACTTTGATCCTAAAGGAGAGTGGGTTGGCATTGAATTTGTGCTAACTGCAAGATCCTAAGTATAAAGTTGGAAAACACCAATTGAAATGGAGTCGAAAGGCACAATCCATATTTAATCAAAAAGGTAGGCACAAACTCTACAACACAAATAAATGACAAGCATGCTTTAAGTAGCACCAACCATTAGATATCAATTCAATGGTTGATGTCTCTTTTCTACCTAAATTCAGTAGCCCTCAAGCACCGAGACCCACAGGCCATCGATTTTCCATCTAACAACCCACACCAATCCTTTTGATAGAAGAAAGCAAAAGAGAAAATAAGGCCCCATTGCAGCTAAGGCTAAACATGTAGCAGCTTATTAGAAGAAAAATAATAAAAATTCGAAGGTGTATTATGAGAAGTTTTGTCATTGGTCTAAAGGGAACTCACCTAGCTAGGACACATGGAGGTCATTTGCAAACATAGAGGAGGAAAACCAAAGGGCAATTAAGAGAGTACTTGTCATTGGCTTCTAAATTTGACCTTTGTGGTTTGACCTATCAAAGTAATTTATGTGGTAGTTGCAATAATTACCCACCATATGGGTAACCCTACCTTGCTAGCATGTGCTAGTCAAAAAGGTAATACTATTTGTGTTAGCAAGCAGGTGATCCCAAAGAAGACTTACCAAGAATTTAATAGAGAATATACTTCAAAGCCACAACAAGGAACGATGATAGTAGCAAAATCCCATTGAATGGCCCAGAAGCCTCTAGCATTAATTCCCCAAATCCAAAGACCTCAAGGCTACCGACTATAGTTGTAGAAGGATTTTGGTTACAAAACAAAGGAGAGCATGTAGACCTTCTATGTATTTTTTTGGAGGAAAAGAGCACTCATTCTAACCTATAAATAGGCCTATAAATCTTATTTCAAATGCATTGAGAGTTGCCTACTTGTGCCTCATATCTAGCCTTGTAAGCTCTTCCTTTCACCTCCTTGATTGTATGAGCAGAGCTCAAAACTTGAGCTATTGTCTAAGGAGAATTGAGCCTATTCAAAGCGCATGCCTTGTAATTATTCAATGCATGAATGGAAGTTGTGACTAATTTTTCTATGTCCTACTTCTTTAGTGTGTTTTCAATTTTAGGTTATGTGTGATGAAGTGTGTTCAAATCCTAGCTATTAGACTGTGGTGAATGTGTTCATTTCTATCTTGTTTATGTAGTCAATAGGGGAACCTTGATCTTGGTGCATCACCCCCATAGCTTAGGTTTTACTTTCCTATAAAATTACTTTCATGTTTTATGCTTTCCATTATTTTCCTTGTCTTTTCTTTCTCTACACTACAAGAAACATAGGCCTGAGCCTACAAGGACTAAAAGCATGTGAAAATCTAATTTGACAAGGAATCAACCTTAGCTAAAATTTTTAGATATTTTCGTGTAAGAATTCCCTCCATCCATAGAGTTTCCCATTGTGTCACTCTATGCAAGGCACAAGTGTCCCGGGATTTTTGGGCCACTATCCCCCAAGGTCAAAATATCTCGATATGACTAGTTTATCTATTACATTTTGTGGGATGATCTTTCTTTGTCTATCACATAAAATAAAAGAGAACTCCTAGCTTTATCCCCAATAAAACTCATAGTCAATCTACTTGAAGGGAAGCATCAAGAGATTCACCTAGTGACTTTGCTAAAAATAAATACTAAACAATTTGTTTGAAAAAAGTTAATCTTAATATTCTGGTGGAGGTCTTTGTCTCTTAGGCTTGCTAAAACATTATCTCCTCACCTAGAAACTTTTTTCTTAAGGAAAATATATAAAAATATATGAGTAAAATGCCTATCACCAAAGCCTTTACCAGAGTAAATCCACAAGATATTGTACCATATTTTAATCAAAGAGCGAGGAGGAGGAATCGACATTGTAACATGGAAGCTCTAGTAAACCAACCTCCTCAAATATTTTTGACATGGAATGATAGGGATCCCTTAATTTTACCTATCCAATTTGTTGTATGGGATCCCATCCCCACTTCAACACTCAAGTCCCTACCTTATTTCTTGGGAGAAAATACCATCATCTTGATGGAACATTTACACCACTTGATAAGCTTGTGTGCAGTGAATTTCATCAAAAAAACAACATATAGTCCTAAGGTTGTTGGTATTCTATTTTAGAGAAAAAAAATTGTGAATGGTATGTCAGCCTTAATTTGTAGTCAGTCAAAATTTGGGACCAACTAGTAGTCCTCTTAATAGAAAATTTTGGAAATAAGGAAAATGGGTCATCTCTCTTGGAGTAGCTCACAACCATAAAAAGGGCTCACATAAATATGATGGACAATTTCAACATCTAGTTCCATAAGACTTGGTAGAGGATTCCTAATGAGATCTAACCTCTTATGGGTATGACATTTATCTACTAGTTGAAAGCTTTTAATTCTAAAATTTCCATGATGATAAATTCTAAGAGAGGTAACTCATTACTAGAAGCCTATGGGATAGCCATCCATGCCAAAAAGGACCTAATCCAAATAAAAATACTAGCCCCTAGACCCTCTCTACCATTATTTCCCTCTGTGCAAATTTTATACCATCCTGCTCCAACCATACAACCTATCACCTGTCTAACTACTCCTATCATAAGATCAAGGAAATCCTAAACTCTTGACCATATATAACCACATACTTATGTTTCTAAATTTGATGAAACATGGAATATGATGAGGATGTTCTCTAACAAGATCACAGCTTTGGAGAGGCAACAAAATGCTCAGATATTTTCTTATAAAAATTACCCAAATCCTCCAACTATATCGTCAGTTGTTGATTCCTCAGTTCTAGAGTAAACCTTCATCACCTAGGACGAAGTGGTAGCATATGTCATATCGGACGAAGCAGGCTCATCAACTTTTGGTAGTTTTTAAACTTGATAATAATATATTACTAGGGCCAATAGGAAAGCCATCAAAGAGCAATGGGAGTCTAGTCCATAATATCCTACACCCTAGGGTATAGAAGCAGATAATCGAAGGGGCGCCCTAACACAAGCTTAGTCGAACAACTAGAATTGAATTGTTTTGACAATTGCAAAAATTAGTCCAAAGATTCTAAAGCAGTCCATTATGGATCCACCAAGACCTCCAATGATGACATACAGGTTTAGGCCTCAACAATTACACTTAGCATCTTTTGAGGCATAAATTGAGCATCATATCAAACTCCTAAGGTGGATTATGCTATAAATAGAAGGTGAGAAGAAAGCCAAAAAACTACAAAACACCCCAAATACTCATGAATACATGATCTAACATTAAGATCTAACAGGGAGATTGGAAAAAAAATGCAAAGTTAAAAATAATTCAAAGGCATTAAGATTTGACATACAAGAGCAAAAGACTAGACTTCTCGAAAGTCCAAAATCTGGACCATCCAACCCTTGAACGTTAGATGTAATTTTTTGTTGAGTGTAAGATGTAGCTAAACTTTTAGAATAATGACATCATCAATCCAAGTAAGGTGGTTTAGCATCCAGGAAGAAAATTTAGAAAATTGGATAAGTGTTAAAAAGAGTCAAACAAACAATGGAGCTGACATCACCACATCTCCACAAAAATTTGGTACAACAAAGAATAGGGTCAGAGCTAGAAATATTCTAGGGTATAAGATTTGTCACACAAGAGCAAATAATTTTTGAAGTAGAATCTCACCTAATAGAAAAGTTCATTGAAAAAATTGTCTAAGTATCAAATAATGCTATATTTTAAAGGTGTTGATGTCATCAAAAACAGATAAAAATCTGACATAGCAAAGGATAATGCAGGAGTGAAGCCTAATAGTGAAATGCCAACTCTCATGAGTAAGCTCCAACATCTATAAAAGATAATTATGTTGAATTTGGCTAAGTGTTGAATGAGGGCCAAAACATTCAAGTAGCTTACATCATCAGCATGGCTAAAATATTTGGCATGAGAAAATAGTTGTCGGATTGAAATTCATCCAAAGAAAACCATTTGACATGAAGTAGAACTCTCTTTTGACACCATATCTTCCAGACCCATCATAATCAACAAAATATATGCATGCCAATTAGTCATCCAACACCATTGTTGTTAGAATACCTCAACAATTGAATAGTTCCTACATCATACACTTGTCCCTAATAATTGGCGTAATGCAACTAAAAGGAGTGGGAAAAAGTAGACTAGTTAGAATCTAACGATGTAACTTACAAATCAACTTTGTAGAAGAAATTTGAGCCACGCATATCAACAATACATGCTTTAAGTAGTTGAGAATGGCTAAGTTGAAACCGATAGCCATTTCTTGTACCCATTCTAAAAAACATGCAACAAATCTTCCCATAATGATTCCAAGGTAATTGAATGAAAATGTAAAACTATAAATACTTGAATGTAACCCAGTCAAAAGGTTGGTTTTTTATATTTTATAATTATACATGTTGTATGATCTAATGCTATATACCTTTTAATGAAAATTGAAGTGTTTTTTGGCCTCTATCAAAGGATGTTGTAGAATATCTATGTATGTTGATTTCCTTGTAAGGATTTCTAGTAAAACTAAATCAATAAAATATTATGTAAAGAGTTATTCTATTATCTATATTTCTCCTTGGATTGTTGTAGGTTTGATTTCTAGAGTGCTTGAATGTGTGTGATTAAATAATTAATATTTTACAAATATTTTATGATAGTTGGTTTGTTAGGCAGTTCAGTCTTAGTTAGGAGAACAAGACTCTCATGCACTTGTGTTTCTTGATGTTGCTAAATACTAACCATTTTATCTTTTAGTTTCTAGTCGTATGCATTTATGTATCTAGTCTACAACCCCATTTTAGTTAGTTTAATAGTATCATAGGAACCAACCTACTCTTGAGTCTAACTCAAAAACTATTATGGGGATTCCAATCCTAGTCGAGGTCTTGAGGATGCAACTCTTCTACTTAAAAAAAATTGGGACCAAAAGTTTTTGGCATGCCCAACGGGATGAAATTTCATAAATTTTGTTTCAAACACCTGAAAGACCCAAGATTTTGGTGAGTAGTCTTGGCCTCATAAGTGGAGAATGTATATTCACCTAGAAAATCCATTATTTTAAAACCAAAAAAATTGGTGACTCTATTGAGGAAATAACTTAGGATCACATAACCATGAAAATACAAAGCCATAAAAAAGTATCAAGTACCACTTGGAGAATCATATAATAATTTCTATTGATATCATTATGAGGTAAATATACCCAACATGAAATAGTGTCGGACCTTTGAATCTCCCAGAGCTCCATGAAATTTCCCAAGCTACGTTGAAGACAATACCCATTTATGATAGTAATGAGAAGACAACTTATGAACATTTCCAAGATGTTTTAGCTTTGGCTACTTTTTACAATATCATATTCAAAGTTGTTATGGTAAGACTTCTTCCTCAATATCTCTAGGGTAAATCATTTCAATGGTATAGACCTTTAGAAGACAATAGCATTGGGGCTTGGGTTGACCTGGTTGTACCCCTCGTATTAGTATTTTATGATCCAAGGGATCCCTTTTTGTTGCTCACTCAGTTATCCTATATTCAAAGGTATCCTTAGGATGGGCTCCTAGATTTTAACATCTAATTCAAAAAATATGGAATAAAATTCCTTAGAAAGTAAGGCCATGACAAGCATAGACTTTTATGTACTATATTTGAGCTTTAACTTCAAAATTAGGCCTTCAAATCCAACAATACAAGAAAAAATAATTTTCATAAGTTTTTTAGTTGGCTATCATGGCTAAGAATATGTTCATTTTAGTTGGAAAACTCCCTCATAGAACCACTATATTATATACCCATGGGATTTATCTTATGAACTCATAGGCCCCTTTCTAAAACATGCCTTTCTCATAGCCAATGATTTTGTAAAAACTAGTCCCTCCTTGTCATTCACCAAGTAGGAATGGGCCTACTATGACCATTAAATAACCCTAAATAATTCAATAACTAAGGGCTATGATCAAACATTTTTCCAATGAGCTTAATAAGGTATAGCAAGAAAACATTGGAGCAAGATACGAAACATGTGTTCAAGGAAAAATTTCAACATAAGGTCAAGTGATGTACAGGGTAGAGGTGAATAAAAAACATTATAGGACCAAGTGCAATAGATTCAAATCAATATATATCAATATAAAGGACTTCTATTTTTTTTCCAAAAGACCTGGTTGCACAATTTAGGTATTTTTCTTTCTCGTCATATGATCATACCACTGAGAATATCCAAAACAAGGAGTAGTATATTGGGAAAGATAATGGAGTTAATATTGGAAATAAATAAAATCCATAGCCATAAAAACAAAAGAATGGATGTTCTATCTAGCAAATGCTAAATCTAGAATTATGAAAAAAAAATCAACTATAGAGAAGTTTTCCCTATGGTAGGATAGATTTTTACCCTGGACAAAATTAAGCAAAAACTATCATCAAGAGAAACTATATGAGAGGCCCTGAAACTTCATCCATGTGACAAGTAGCTAATTTAGAGAAAGCATATACAAAGGATGTTCTACATCAAATACTAATGGCATGCTCAAAGTTTTCTTCATCCTAAGGCAAAGTCAT
The DNA here is from genome assembly GCA_028583015.1 of Wollemia nobilis. NCBI lineage: Eukaryota > Viridiplantae > Streptophyta > Pinopsida > Araucariales > Araucariaceae > Wollemia > Wollemia nobilis. The sequence continues at coordinate 1,757,581 of JAQPPZ010001679.1, read as the reverse complement.
TCACCCAAAACAAGCTAAAAATAAATTCAAATTCTTTCAAAGCAATTTAGTTGTGACTAAGACTCACCGCATCATCAAGAGGAACCCCTGATCCTTCTCAATGGTGACTAAAAGGGTTCCCTTGATGATGATCCCTTTAATAACTCAATGGACTAGCACCTTCCTAAGTAATTGACTGCAACAGCCTAAAATTGAGTCATCTTCCTTTGATAATTGGGTTGTGCTACTCCATATACCTAAGGATGATTGCTCAAAGGCATGAGAAACATACCCATCAAGGGAAGCCTAAAATACCTAGAGGGATATAATTAGGGGTATTAAAAAAGTTAAGGATCCAATAAGACCACCATCCCTTGCTAACCTTTATCAAGGTTCCCTTGGAGACCTAGAGGTAGAAGAGGTGAGAAGAGAATGGAAAAACATTGAAGCTAGAAGCATGGCCATCAAACGAGGCTTGATGAAATTCTACATAGAATAATTCTTGAGAGTCAAACACCATTAAGAACAAGGTGATATTAGAAGTGACAATAATCCATCTAGGAGATGACCAAAAGTATAAGAGAAGATATTACCAAAGCAACTGAGTCATCAAAAGGGACCCAAGCCCCTATTAACATCTAGGGAGGCAACATGATAAAGGAAGGAATAACCAATATGGGTTGATAGTTGTAGGAACATAAGGCCTCGGGATAGGCCTCATCCATAAAGGCTAACACATGTGCTCATTTTTCCATGAAGGAAGGTAGACATATTAAATAACCCCTTTGAAAAGATAACCACACCACCCATGGAGGAATTCATGGTGACTTAACTCCTCATAGATCTGGACTTCCCTAAATTTAATGTAGCATGATCCTCTAAATCCTATGACCTAATCTAACATTAGCACTCTCGCCCACATGTATGTTTTGGGGGGAATTTAAATTTTAAACCTCACTTGTAAATGTTATAAATAGTTCTTGTATCCAAATAAGGAGTTTGGGTTTGTTGTTGTGCTAATCATCTAACCTACAACATTTTTTTTTCCCTTTTATTTTATCTTGCGTAGTCTGGACTCAAACCTTGACCTTTTTTTTATTATGCATGTTAATTGTATGAGAAAATATGTGTTCACTCTTGGTCATGAATTATTCATGTGTTCATTAATCCAACTAAGTTTTCTTCCCCTTCTTTGGTGCATTGCCCCATTATATAGGCTAGATAGGTTTCAATTTTTGCACTTCACTTTTCTCTATATTACATGCTTTCTTTTATCTCTCTCTTTTCCTTTGAAGCAATATGACTAGGTGCAAATTAGCCTAGGATTAGAATGACAAGTGCTAACAACGATATCCAAAAGCAAAAAATTGACCTTGGATAAAAAACCTGGAGGTTGTTTAGTGCGAGCCACGTCCCATGATTCCCCAAAATTCACAAGACTGTGCCCCCACACAAGACCCAAGGCACCATATATATTTTCTTGACCAAGGTGATGGTATACATAGAGGTTACAACCATGAGGGGTCGCAATGCCTAGGGATCACAAGGGGGTCACTCCTAGCTCCCCAACACTAAAAAAGGAGAGGATTTTTTAAAACTATATTACTTGGAAATAACTAAAAAATAGAGGATGCAAGAAACTCAATGATATAAAAATTGTTTAAAAAATAACTACAAAATACTGAGGACACCACCAAGGAAGTTTAAGAGCTAATAAAATACCAATTGGTTATGAAATAAGTGATTCTAGTGGAAGTATATTGAAAAGTTTTAGAATGTGGTAGAAATGGTTTTCGAGATAGTGAGTCAGCTCTCAAGCAATTGTCTCTTGGGTGGAGCAAAACCCAACCCCTACCTTTCTATGTGTTTATGTGCTTAGAAGGTTGGGTGTTAAATAATTTTATAATAGATCCAGCAAGTGTCATCACAATCATATTGCAAGAAATCTAGGAAATGATGAATTTAAAATACATCCAGTTGAGTTCTAGAACATTGATTTTCAATATAAGACAAACCCAAATAGTTGGAATCATAAAAGGGATACCAATCTTGATAAATAGGTGCCCAGACCTGGTGATAGTGTAGGACATGAAAATTTTTGATCTACCACCATCATTTTTTTTTTTTAGGTGAAAAATCCCTTACGGGGCCGACTTGGTCTGAGAGACCACGAACATGGGGTTCTACACCATCAAAGTCACTCGGGGGTCGCACCCGACCCTGCCTACACCAACATTATCAATTGGATTTTGAATACCCAATTCAACTTTTTGGTAGGGTGGATATTTGAACCTGGGACCTCCCTTGGAGGATTGCCCTCTCCTCTCCAACTCACCTACAACACCTGGGTTCTTTTTAGGTGAAAAACCCCTTGCAGGGCAAGACCATGAATAGGGGGTTCTACATCGTCAAAGTCACCCGGGGGTCGCACCCGACCCTTCCCGCACCAACATTATCAATTGGATTTTGGATACCCAATTCAGCTTTTTGGTAGGGTGGAAATTTGAACCTGGGACCTCCCTTGGAGGATTGCCCTCTCCTCTCCAACTCACCTACAACACCTAGGTACCACTATCATTTGATATGTACTTATCCAAGGATTTTTTATAGCAACTACAAGGGTGCATAGGCCCAAATCATGACTACATCATTATCCCTTGATATAGAAGATTTATCTAGATACTAAATGAGAAAATAAAGCCATATCATATCAAAATATATGAGGAGCAATAGATAGACCCAACAGAATAAGTTACCAAAAATATACATATGGAAATATTTGCTTTACCCAAGCAAGAAGACAAAATTACCCATAATGAATATTCCTAGGTAGTTACCATTTTGAGACACGAATTTTACTAAACTTGGGAAATCAACAAAACTCATGGGCTAGCTACAAGTAAGCTCAAGGGATAGAAATTCATAGGTTGCAATATACATGGCAAAGAGCTCATAAGACATCAATAAAAAAATTGAGTGTAGTAAGAAAATGTGATATGTTGGATCCAAAGTAGACAGTTAAAGTACTCCTGGGAATTATCTAAATATATGTAACCAATGTGGTCCATAAAAGAAAAATATTTGAAAAATTATAAATAGCTTAATTAGTTCCCAATACCTTATGCCAAGTGATTTTCAAATTTGGAAACCTATCAAGGTCACAATAATGTTAGGGCTAGACAAATACTAGCTACACGCCATATAGGACATATTGGAGAAAAAACCTCAAAGTTGGCATCATATGGCCAGGCCACTGTATATTTCAATCAAAGGGTAAACCTTATTCTAATGACATGAAGTAGCACACCATGATTTTGTATAACATAACTAAAATATACTAAAGCCTATAGTAGGCATTTTCAAATAAATAAATGCTACTTACTACAAAGGTGGTACCTTGAAAAGTATCAAGCAACTCACGTGAGTGAGATTCTGAAGACAACAAAGATTAGAATAAGTGGTTCCTATCATAATAGGTAAGCATAATAGGTAAGCACTACCTTAGAAAATAAAAAAATGAATCAACCAATGAAGAAGTGGTTGTGCTCACATGAAGTCTATAAGAAGGTTCTTCCTTTCAACATTATATCATCTCCTTGAGGTGCAGATATATCAACCTGTTTTAAGGTATGGTAGAGACAAAATATCTCTTCTAATCAACCCTCTTATTTTCCTCCTCCTTTCTAATTGAGGAACATTAGAGTTGTTCCAAAGAAGTTAAGTCGAAAATGTTAGAAATATTGAGTTGTCATTGATGTCAAAGGCAAAAATATCTTCAAGGATGAAATTTTGAGTTGTTAAAGGTAGAAATATCTTCAAGGATGAAATGTTGAGTTGTCATTAATGTTAAAGGCAGAAATATCTTCAAGGATGAAATATTGAGTTATCAAGGATGATATATGCTTTAATATTTAAATTGGAAATTTAAATATTAAAGTTATAAAAATATTATAGAGTTAAACCTTATAATATTTAAATATTAAATTTAAATATTATAAAGTAAAGATTCAAAAATTAAAATGATCATGCATGGGCCGACATTTACAAAAAAAAGAAATATTAAATATATATAAGGTTGAAACTTAGTCAAGAATGAATCATTATGAAACATTTCAATTTGAGCATTCAATTAAGTTGTGGTACAGCTGTAGTAGTAGACGATGCAATGACACGACAGTGAAGGTGCTGAGGCATATTGGAGCTCGATGAAGACCACATTGTAGGAGGGCAACGGTATGGTAGAGAAAGTGTTTGAGATAGACGCTCATTAGAGCTCAAAAAATATTATGTTTTAGGAGGGAGACGACATGACAAAGAAGGTGTTTGAGGTAGACACTTGTTGGAGCTTAGACAATTGTGTTGAAGAGAAGGTGGTTGAGACAGATGCTCGTTGGAGCTTAGGTGAAGGTCACATCACAAAAGTGCAGTAGAAATGAATCTAGTTGATATTATCTTGATAAATGAAGACCACGTTATAGAAGGGTAGAGGAAGGCACTTCTATAATGAAGGAAGATTGATTGTTGAGAAGTGTTGACTGGTATTTTCACCCAGTTGTGAAAGTACACTCTCCTTTAGGATTTGGGTTCCAAATCCCCTCTTGCAAAGAAGTTAAACAAACAACTTCTCCAAGGTCTCTGCTGTATTAGCATTTGCATATGTGTATTAGTGATCTCAAATAAAGATATTCAAATTAAATGCTTGGAACACCTTAGTGATTGCAAGTAATCGTAAACAAGGGGCAATGTTGGTTTATTTCACCATGAAACTTTAGTGATTGTTCATTGTTTTTTTGGATTTTGAAATTTTTTAAGTGTTTATTTTAATGCCTGAGAATTTAAAATAAGTTAAAATTTCTAGAAAAAATAAAATGCAGAAAATGAAAATGAAATGCAAAAAACTGAAAATAAAACGCATTTAGTATGATGCTATCCTATTTCGACAAAACCGAAGATGTCAGGTCTCCATGCATGCAACCTAACCTATTGGACTTGCAAAACAAGCACAATCCCCATAGACTAAGTGTTGGTTCCTAGGGTATGAAATAAAATTCAGATTTCAAATATTCGCCTAATGTAACCCAAAAAAATGGCATTAACATTATCTATAAATTTGAAATCTGAAAAAATGAAAAACTAAACATTAAATCCATAGCATGCAAAGGAAATCTCCTTATTTCTTACCCACAAGATGCAAATTTTTCAAAACTTCTGCATTAAAAATATGTCATTTTACAATAGCAGAATTTTTGGTTTTCCCAAACCAGTCTGTGGAAGAAAAACAACTCAAACATGTCCAAAATGGCCTTCTTGCCTTCAACTCTGCTTGCAGCGGTTTCCACCCCCAAAATGTTGTCCTCTCCTTGTCGATGTTGGGGTGGACCATTATTTGGCACAAGTTCCAAATCATCCACTTGAGCTTGGAGACAATGGGTATACCTAGCCATTTCGAGACAATTCCTTTCATAATGCTCCTTTGTATTATGCAATCTACACCCCTTTTCCCACGCAAAATTTGATAGATTAAGAATGGAACTAGAGTGACTTGGTCCTGCAAAAGTATCTATCTGATTAGCAATAGGGGAAGTTACACCCCCATTATTTGGCTTTGTATTCCACTGTCTCCCTCTATTATTGGAGTTTCGATTTGGATGAGGGGCATGGGATTCATACTTTTGTTTTTGAAACAAATCATTACTCAATTTGTGAACCATATTTTTGAGCTCTTCAACCTCTAAATAAATCTCTTTTGGTTGAGCTATGTTATTGCTAGTTCCAGTAGGGTTTGCATAATTGGTGAGATCTTGACTTAACATTTGAGTTGGATTTTGAGCCACTTGATTTGCGTAGGGATTCACACTTTGAATCGAAATTGGATTGGGTGCGTAAGCGGGTGTTGATGAATATGGTTTTTGATAAGGCAAAGCATTTATGCCCGATATTTGTGGTGCCATGATCTGATTCATCATAGGAGCTTGACCATATGGACCATATTGTCCTACCATAGGCATCTGGGAAAACCCATAACCCTGTGGTGTCATTTGTTGTTCAATGGTCATAGCTTCATTGTACGCTAGAGCAAGCATGGTAACTTGAGGATTTCACCTTGCAAACATTGTTGTCATAGGATCCAATGCCCCAAAATATATTTGCAAAGCTACTGCGGGATCAGTGGAAAAATGCCGAATTGCTCTATTATAGCACTTCTGAAATCTCTGATTAAAAGTTTGGGTTGGCTCACGATGGCCTCTTTTGCATGTAATGAACTGATTATAGAGGATTATGGGATCTAATGGTGACCTGAATTGGTTGAAAAAAGCATTCTCCATTTGTGTCCATGATGTAATGGAACCAGTAGGTAAGAAAATATACCATTCGTAAGCCACTTGGTCTAGGATCATGGGGAAGAGTCTACAAGCCACATCTTCATGTTGAACTTGCAATCTTATCAAAACATCCCTATAGGCCTGAATATGTTCTTATGCGGTCCTTGGGCCATCCGATTTGTATTTGAGAAAAAATATCTTTATATTCTTAAGGATCTCATGAATATCCCCTGCAATATTCAAAGGAATGTTATGGGCTCCGTACCAAGGAGCTGGTGGAGGTTGGGCCATTTGATTCAAAATTGATGATGATAACCCTACAAGAACCTGGCAAAACTCTCAGTACCTCAAAGAAAACCTGCGACACACAGACAATCTTGCAATTAATGAAATTCAAAGAATAACTTCAAAATCAATTTGTTAGTCATGAAAGAAGGAACCTTGCCAAAGTAGTATTCTAAAAATGTAAGTTTCTGATTCACCAGATCGCATATGTGCAAGTGAAGAGCATACTCTTCGTGTTGTAGGCTTTCTGATTCACAAGATCGCATTACGCGTAGGTGAAGAGCATAATACCGAAAACAAATACATTTTTAGACAAAATAATTCCTTACAAATTAGCATTAACCAAGAGATGTATCCATTAAAATCGAATGAAAGTAATTGCATGGAGACAACCTCGTTAGTCAAGACCAATTTTTTTTTTTTTTTTAAATCAAATCAAAACACATTATTCCTGTATGAACAGTCAAAAGCGTCAGAACAATGCATAGCATTTCATGTCCTCCTTTTAACAGTACAATGTTTTATTATTAAAAGAGGGCTAAAGATAATAATCAATAGGGCATGAAATATTCAAAATTTAAATCCCTATAGCATTTAAATCACTCTGAAATAAAACAATTCAGGCCCTCCTTCTAGCGCCAATCTATTGAGTGGTATTTTCACCTAGTTGTGAAAGTACACTCTCCTTTAGGATTTGGGTTCCAAATCCCCTCTTGCAAAGAAGTTAAACAAACAACTTCTCCAAGGTCTCCGTTGTATTAGCATTTGCATATGTGTATTAGTGATCTCAAATAAAATATTCAAATTAAATGCTTGGAACACCTTAGTGATTGCAAGTAACTGTAAACAAGGGGCAATGTTGGTTTATTTCACCATGAAAATTTAGTGATTGTTCATTGTTTTTTTTGGTTACATTAGGCGAATATTTGAAATCTGAATTTTATTTCATACCCTAGGAACTAGCACTTAGTCTATGGGGATTGTGCTTGTTTTGCAAGTCCAATAGGTTAGGTTGCATGCATGGAGACCTCACATCTTCGGTTTTGTCGAAATAGGATAGCATCATACTGAATGCGTTTTATTTTTAGTTTTCTGCATTTCATTTTCATTTTCTGCATTTTATTTTTTCCAAAAATTTTAACTTATTTTAAATTCTCAAGCATTAAAATAAACACTTAAAAATTTTCAAAATCCAAAAAAACAATGAACAATCACTAAAGTTTCATGGTGAAATAAACCAACATTACCCCTTTTTTATAGTTACTTGCAATCACTAAGGTGTTCCAAGCATTTAATTTGAATATCTTTATTTGAGATAACTAATACACATATGCAAATGCTAATACAACGGAGACCTTGGAAAATTTGTTTGTTTAACTTCTTTGCAAGAGGGGATTTGGAACCCAAATCCTAAAGGAGAGTGTACTTTCACAATCGGGTGAAAATACCACTCAACAAGAAGTTTAATTGAGACATATGAATCATTTTCAGATTGCAGCAAAATATCTGAATACTGTGTTGAAATAAATACAATGGATGCCTAGGGAAGAGCATGGATTTGACTATCATAAAGAGCATGCTACACTAAGTTTAAGTTGATGCACATATAATCATCTCTGAACGACTTCAAGTGCATAGAAGGACAACAAAGGAAGGTCTTATCCAAAGAAAATTACAGATAACGACAACAATACGAATCGTAGATTGAAACTTTTTGAAAAGAAAAGCATGCCATTTGTAAGAGATTAAGATACATTTGATACGTTTACATGGAGCTCATTTGAAGAAGGCTTGCAAAATTGAACAATCAAATTTGAATGGAAACAAACCTGTGTAGGTAGAATAGAAATAGACGACGAAGGTTTTTGTGAGGCATATCAAAAGGAGCATGACAACATTACATAAAGGTCAAGAGTTTTCATATTGCAATATCTCTTGCACAAGCCATTAGTATTTTCAGGTCACACACATATTGAGTGTCTAGGGAGTGATAAGGGTTTAAAGTGGTTGATTTGATATTTAAATCAAGAAGCAAAAAAAAAGAATTATTCACCAGATTTGAAAAGCACATATTCACCCAACCATTCAATTGCCAAGGAAAATTCAACCAATTCAAAGAAGAAGGAAAGGTGTACATTATAGTGGAAGAAGATCAAGGTTTGAGAATCTCCAAGTCAACACACAAGTAAGTTATCCAATACTAGACTTAAGCTAGCTTTAAAATATAATAAATGTGAGATATGTGGAAGTGATAGACTTAATGAATGTGAAGAACATATTGGCCATTTGAATCTTACTACATTAGTGCATATCATTCTCTATATGTTCATGGAGATAAAATAATACAGAGTAGAATATATCTGAATTGATTGTAGTTGAGGAAAGAAAAGGTGAAGAACTTGATGCCATTATTGATCAAGTTCTATAAGTAGATTTGTGTATTGATTATGATTGAATTTGGGAGTAAATATGCAAGGGTTATAGATAATATTTATAAGCATATTTGTGATCATGTTTTGGAGCATATTTGAGCAGTGTTTGTGAGCAAGTTTTAGAGCATATTTGAGCAGGTTTTGTAAGCAGGTTTTAAAGTAGATTTGAGCAGGTTTTGGAGCAAACTTGAGCAAGTAGATTGGTGTCTCCTATGGATTGGTGTCCATGAACTTGTATAGGGGATTGGTGTCTCCTGTGGATTGGTGTCCATGAACTTGTATAGGGGATTGGTGTCTCCTATGGGTTGGTGCCCATGAAATTTATTGAAGAAATATATAAGAAATATTTTTTCGTGGTTTTCTCCCAAGAGGGATTTTCCATGTAAAATATTTATCTCTTATGTGTGTGGTTATTTGTGCATTTTTTCATTATTGCATTGATATTATTTGAAGTTATTGCTTTGGAAAGAAAAGATAAAAGTTTTAGCTTATACTGTTCACCCCACCTCTCAGTATAAGCTTGTGTTCTTCAATTGGTATCAGAGAAGGTTCCTTCATAAAATCTTAAACAGATTGAAGAAAGATCTTACAAGAACACACATAGCCATGGAGGTGAAATAAAATACTTCTATTGTTGAAATCCAAGAAAAGGATAAAGATTCAAAAAATGAAGAAGAATCCATGGTTAACATAGAAGAGGAAATTTTCGTTGCTCTTCAAGAGTTGAAAAGGTTTAGAAAGAAGTACTCAATATTGAAGACTCAAATACAAGAGGATGAGAAGACAAAGGTAAAGTTTTTGCAATAACTCATTGCCTTGAGAGTTAAAATTGAAGAGGCAAGGTGAATTGAAGAAGGTATGGCTGAGAACTTAAAGGCAAAAGAGTTGGAATGTAAAAAATGAAAGCATAAGGTTATCTCTTTAAGGAAGGATGTGAAAAAATATAATGAAAAGCTACATGAGTTTGAGAACAGATCAAAAATCATGGGTGAAATTATCAAATCAGATATATCTTTAGTTAAAAATACTGGACTTGGATTTGAAGAATGTCAAAAGAAACAAAAGGGGGAATCAAGCTAAAAAAAATAGAGGAATCCAAGAAAACAAGTAAAGAAGAGCCTAAAACCTATTCTAATGCATTGAGAAGTGGAAGCATCAAGAAGGAAGAAAACAAAGAATCATCATGGATCGAAGTCAAGCATAGAAACAACAATGAGAGAACCATGCGACCATATCCTCCAAGGCAATCAAACAGGTTTCAATATCTCTTCCATGGTTATTTTTTCATGCAATCAACTTGGCCATAAATTTGTAAATTATAGGGTTTGTGCTAAGAATTATTATGGTTTCACCAAGAGAAATTTCAATTCATTTGCACCTCTCATGGATTACAATATTATTTTTTACAAATGTGATAATTTTGGATATAAAACCAAATGGTGTAGAACATTGTTCTCTAAACTTCCAAAATAAAGCAAGAAAGAAGAAGGTCAAACTGTTCAAAAGGATATGTCCTCCAAAGGTTGGAGAAAGAAAATGGAACAAGAAAATGAGAAGTCTAAGTTGGTACAAATGGATCTTCATGTACAAAATGAAGGAAATTAGTGGTACATTGATAGTGATTGTTCAATACATATGACAGACGACAAAAGCAAATTTCTCTCTCAAGGAAATAAATGGAGGCACAGTGAAATTTGGTGATAATGCTTCAGCCAAAATTACTGGAAAGGGAACCCTGAACCTAGATAATGGAAGATCGAGGATATAGAATGGGTTATATGTTGAAGGGTTAAAGCACAATATACTAATTCAACTATGTGATCAAGGGCACACACTCACATTTCATCCAAATGGATGTGAGATCAAGAAATCCAAGACAAGAAAGATTATTGCAGATGTCAGTAGAACTACAAATAATCTCTACATGAGCGAAATTAAGGGAGAAAATGCTTTTTATAACAAGAATATGAGAGATGGTTATGGCATAGGATATTGGGCCATCTGAACTTCGATAACATAGTGAAAATAAGCAACAAACAGGCAGTCAAAGATTTTTCCCAAGATAGCAAAACTCCCAAGCATGATTTATGCATAATGTCAGCATGGTACAAAAACAAGATCAAGTTTCAAATAAGAGGAATTCTCTTCATCCAAGCCTTTGGAGCTAATTCACACTGATCTATGTGGCCCTAAAAGGAAAAAGAGTTTACAAGGTGAGAATTATTTCATGTTGTTTATTGATGATTATTCTAGAATGACTTGGGTAACATTCTTGAGAGAAAAATCAAAAGCATTTGAAAGTTTCAAGGCATTCAAGGCACTTGTAGAAAATGAAACAGACAAAAATATCAAGTGTCTAAGATCAGACAGAGGAGGTGAATTCACCTCAAATAAATTTGTAGAATTTTGTGAACAGCATGGAATCAAGAGTAATACTCAACAGCAAGAACTCCACAATAGAATGGTGTAGTTGAAAGGAAGAATAGAACTATTCAAGGTATGTCCAGGGCTATGCTAAATGAGTCTAAGATTTTTTATGCTTTTTGGAGAGAGGTAATTCATATAGTTGTTTATATCATCAATAGAGCTCAAGTAAGAGTAAATCACCACAAAACCCCGTATGAGCTTTGGAAGGGAAGACCAGCTACTGTGAAGTACTTCAATTTTTTTGGAAGCAAATGCTACATTAGATGAGAAGAAAAAAATTTGGGCAAGTTTAATTCCAGGTGTGATGAGGGCATCTTCCTTGGATACTCCACTAAGAGCAAAGCCAATAGATTCTACAATAAAATATCACATACAATTGTGGAAAGTGCAAATGTAAGAGTTGATGAAGAAATAGATCTAAGAGAACTAGCTCAAGAGATTGTGTATCAAGAAGGAGAAAGTTTCAAAGAAGAAGAAGGTGAAGAAATTGAAGAAGATAATACAATCTCAAGAAAGGTACCACCTAAGACACCATCCAGGTATGTGCAAAAGAACCATCCTAAAAAATTGATTATTGGGAATCTAGATAAGAGACAAATGAGGAAAATAACAAGAATAGGTGAGCATGCCAACTTCTCTTTACTATCTAAAGCTAAGACAAAGAATTTAAATGAAGCAAGTTAATATAAATATTGTATTGAGGCAATGGAAGAAGAATTATATCAAATACAGAAGAGTGAGACTTGGGAACTTGTCGTACATCCAAAAGATAAGAACGTAATTGGCACCAAATGGGTCTACAAAAATAAGTTGAATGAATATGGTCAAGTTTTATAAAACAAAGAAATACTTATGTGCAGAGGCTATGCACAAGTAGAGGGAATTGATTTTGAAGAGACATTTTCTCATGTTGGTCGTATTGAGGTCATAAGAATGTTCTTGGCCTTATCAAGCTTTAAAAACTCCAAAGTGTACCAAATGGATGTAAAATCAGCATTTATTAATGGTTACCTAGAAGAAGAGGTCTAAATTGAGCAACCAGATGGTTTTAGCATGACAGATAAGCTAGATTATGTGTGCAAATTGAAGAAGGCTCTCTATGGACTAAATCAAACCCCTAGGGCTTGGTACTCAAGGTTGGATAAATATCTCCAAGAACAAGGTTTCAAAAAATGTATATTATATAGCAATCTATACATCAAGAATGAAGGAAATGATCAGTTAATTATAGTAGTTTATGTGGACGACATCGTTTTTGGAGGCAGTAACAACAAGATGTGTCAAAAAATTAAAAAATGTATGCAAAGTGAATTTGATATGTCAATGCTTGGTGAGCTATCCTTCTTTCTTGGTTTGCAAATATCACAATCAAATAAAGGTATATTTCTCTCTTAAACCAAGTATGTAAAAGAAATGTTGAAAAAAAATATGATGGAGGATTGCAATCCTGTGAGTAACCCCATTATTACAAGATGTAAGTTAAGTAAAGGTGATGAGTTTCCTGAGTCTAATATAACTTTGTATAGATCCATGATTGGAAGTTTACTATATGTCACATCTACACGACCATATGTAATGCAGGAAGTCATATTAGCGGTAAGATTTCAAGCTACACCAAAGGAAACACATGTACAAGCAGTAATTAGAATCCTCAAGTATCTGAAAGGAACTATGGATTTTGGACTGTGGTATCCTAGATGCGATAATTTCACTCTCACTGCATATACAGATGCAGATTGGGAAGGCAGTGTGTATGATAGGAAAAGCACAACATAAGGAGCATTTTTTCTTGGAGATTGTTTGGTCTCTTTGCTAAGTCCAAAAAAAGCATCAGTGTCCTTTTCTACTGTAGAGGTAAAGTACATTGTATCAGCTACTTTTTGCACTTAGATTTTATGGATGAAACAAATCTTAAGGAATTTTAAAGTAGATCATGATCATCCTCTCTCCATATGTTGTGATAATACAAGTGCCATCAATATTTCAAATAATATAATGATGCATTCAAGGACCAAGCACATTTCGATCAAGTATCACTTTTTGAGAGAACAAGTGACTGATCAACAAGTCAAGTTGGAATATATTGCTACAAAGGAACAAATTGCTGACATAATTACCAAGCCACTTCCAAAGGAGACCTTTGAGTATCTCATAAGTAATTTGGGAGTAATTTTACTCCCATCTCAAAATTGAACATCTCAAGAAGAGCAGGAAGGAAGGGGGCATTTTCAAGTGTCTTATCTTTTAGCCTCAAGGAGCCTTTGCCATTGATGTCAAAGGGAAAAAATTTTAGTAAGTGGGAGCAACTTGTGATCCTGTTTAGTAAAGGTCAGTTTCATTGTAGGGTTACCATCAATGACAAAGGGGAAGATTGTTAGAAATATTGAGTTGTCATTGATGTCAAAGGTATAAATATCTTCAAGGATGAAATTTTGAGTTGTTAAAGGTAAAAATATCTTCAAGGATGAAATGATAAGTTGTCATTAATGTTAAAGGCAAAAATTTATTCAAGGATGAAATATTGAGTTGTCAAGGATGATATATGCTTATATATTTAAATTGGAAATTTAAATATTAAAGTTATAAAAATATTATAGAGTAACCTTTAATATTTAAATATTAAATTTAAATATGATAAATTAAATTTTCAAAATTTAAAATGATCGTGCATGGGCCAACCTTTACAAAACAAATAAAGAATAAATGTATATAAGGTTGAAACTTAGTAAAGAATGAATAATTATGAAACATTTCAATTCGAGCATTCAATTAAGTTATGGTACAACCTCAGTAGTAGATGATGCGACGGTGTAGCAGTGAAGACATTGAGGTAGATTGGATATCGATGAAGACCACGTCGTAGGAGGGTGATGGTGTAGCAGAGAAAGTGTTTGAGGTAGATGCTCATTGGAGCTCATAGAAGACTACGTCATAGGAGGAAGACAGTGCTATAGAGAAGGTGTTTAAGGCAAATGTTTGTTGGATTTTAGGCGAAGACCATGTCATAGATGGGTTATGGTGCAGCAGAGAAGGTGGTTGAGGTAGATGCTTGTTGGAGCTTAGGATAATGTCACATCACAAAATGGTAGGGGAAGTGCATCTAGTTGGCATTATCATGAGAAACTAAGATCACATTGCAGAAGGACAAATGAATGCACTTCTATGATGAAGGAAGATTGACTGTAGAGAAGTTTAATTGAGACATAGGAATTGTTTTCAGATTACAGCAAAATATCTGAATATTATGTTGAAATAAATACAATGGATGCCTAGGGAAGAGAGTGTATTTGACTATCATAAAGATCATGCTAGACTACATTTAATTTGATACGCATACAATCATCTTCAAATGACTTCAAGTGCATAGAAGGATAGAGAAGGAAGGTCTCATCCAAAGAAAATTATAGATAACGACAACAATACGAATCGTAGATTGAAAGTTTTTGAAAAGAAAAGTGTACCATTTGTAAGAGGTTAAGATACATTTGATACATCTACATGGAGCTCATTCGAATAAGGCTTGCGAAATTGAATAATCAAATCTAAAGGGAAAAAAACCTATGTAGGTAGAATGAAAATAGATGGTGAAGGTTTTCATGAGGTATATCAAAAGGAGTACGATAGAATTACACAAATTTCAAGTGTTGTTAGATTGCAATATCTTTAGCGCAATCCACTAGTATTTTTAGGCCACATATATATCGAGTGTCTAAGGAGTGATAAAGGTTTAAAGTGGTTGATTTGATATTTAAATCAATAAGGGAAAAAGAGAATTATTCTCCATATTTGAAAGCACATATTCACCCAAGAATTCAATTGCCAATGAAGGAAAATTCAGCCAATTCAAAGAATAAGAAAAGGTGCACATGATAGTGGAAGAATAGAATATTTGAGCATCTCCAAGTAAACACACAAGTAAGTTATCTAATACTAGACTTGAGCTATCTTTAAAATGTAATAAATGTGAGATATGTGGAAGTGATAGACTTAATGGATGTGAAGAACATATTGGCCATTTTAAGCTTATTACATTAGTGCATATCATTCTCTATATTTTCATGAAGATAAAATAATTTAGGGTAGAATATGTCTGAATTGCTTTTAGTTGAGGAAAGCAAAGGTGGAGAACTTGATGCCATTATTGATCATCTGAATTGCTTTTAGTTAAGGAAAGCAAAGGTGAAGAACTTGATTCCATTATTGATCAAATTTTATAAGTAGATGTGTGCATTGATTATGATTAAATTTTGAATTAAATTTGCAAGGGTTATAGATCATATTTGTAAGAAGATTTGTGATCAGGTTTTGGAGTAGATTTGAGAAGTTTTTGTGAGCAGGTTTGGGAGCATATTTGAGCAGGTTCTGTAAGCAGGTTTTAAAGAAAATTTGAGCAGGTTTTGGAGTGAACTTGAGCAAGGGGATTTGTGTCTCCTTTGGATTGGTGTCCATGAACTTGAGCAAGGGGATTGGTGTCCATGAACTTGAACAAGGGGATTGGTGTCTCTTGTGTATTGGTATACATGAACTTGTATAGGGGATTGGTGTCTCCTGTGGATTGGTGTCCATGAAATTGTATAGGGGATTGGTGTATCTTGTGGGTTGGTGCCCATGAAATTTATTGAAGAAATTTATAAGCAATATTTTATCATGGTTTTCTCCCAAGAGGGAGTTTCCATGTAAAATATTTGTCTCTTATGTGTGTGGTGATTTGTGCATTGTTTCATTATTGCATTGATATTATTTGAAGTTATTGCTTTGGAAAGAAAAGAGAAAATTTTTAGCTTATATTGTTCACCCCCTTCTTAGTATAAGCTTGTTTTCTTTATAAAATCAATGGGAAAAGGGAAATAAGAGAGGCCTTTCAAAGAGATTATAAGAGTAAACATAATAAAATAGCCCTAATTTAGTAGAAGTCTATTTGATAGAGCCTAAGGAGCAATGGAAGTGCATGTCTTAAATCTATGAGACATGTAGCTCCCCATACTATTTAAACTCGATCAAATTGAGATTCCTATGAATCTATCAGCAAACTTATGCTCTAAAATAAATGCTTAAAAAAATTAGAAAAGTTTCATCCTTGTCCTTATTATTGTTTGAGTCCTTAGTCTAGCAACCCTAGACTAAACCCGAGGCCAAGATAGTGAAGCTATTTTCCTCAAGGAAAATCATGTGATATCTTCATCTAGGTACCATATTTCTCATTTTTATTTCACCTCATCTATCAATCTACCCAACCTAAGGCCAAGCAGAAGTAAGAAAAAAGAGTGAAGCTATATTCCTCAAGGAAAGTCGTGTGATATCTCCATCTAGGTACCATCTTTCTCATTTTCATTTCACCTCATCTATCAATCTATACCCTTATTTTGATTTTATCCCTTCCCTTCATTTTTTCTAGGATCATGTATGTTCATATCTAGTAACTCTATCGTCACTTCTATCCACCCTATAATCCTCTCCTCTAAGGGCATCCTTATATTTTTTTACCTCTATCACTATTTAATGACTCCATATCCCAATGGAAAGGTTGGCCTAATTCTCCCTTTGCAAGAAATTATAGTCATTTCACATGCTTTTAGAAGCATGTAAAATTGATTTCTCAATACCTCAATGACAAAAGCAAGCACCAAATACTACCATGAAAGGATAGAAGCTAGTAAAATATGATGCAACAAAAATGTTTAATATGTGTAAGCTAATATCCAAATCATAAGAGACATCAAGCCATGGAGTTTGAAAAGGTAGACACCTTGCCAAGTTGATAGTTGTATACCACAGTAACAAGATGATAAAAGCAAGCACGAGTGGAAATAAAAAAAAATTTGTAGTGGCAAGATATAATTGGTTGAATACAAAAGGAAGGTAAGGAACTAAATCTTCACACAAGGGATGGGACATGTTATAGTGATAACTTTGACAAAAAATATAGTTCAATTAATGATCTAGTTGTCATCAACATCCACAAAGGCTATAAAATAAATATAGGGCTACCTTATGCATGAGGTTTTTTTTGTACTAAGATAATATTTAAAAAACAAGCACACTATTCAAGTAATAGTTCATTGCACAATTTTTAGCAACCTTGAAGAAAGTTACCCATGCAGTTTTGTAGGAAACAAGAAAAAATAAAAAATATCCCCAAATGTATAGAATAATTACCTAATGCAATTTGTATCGCCAAGTAATTGTTAGTTGTGGCAGAGTATGCCTATGCAAGGTTCAATTTTTCTAGAGGCACACCTTACCTATATTTCCCTCTTCTTTTTATCTCTATTTCTTGTATCTTCACATCATTCTCTTCCTGAATCATATATGCATCCTGTCTACTTGAATATCTCTCCACCATTACCAACATCCCCTTTTTCCAATGGCCATGATTTTCTTCCTTCTTGCAATTTCCCTCTTGCCTCCCTATACCCTTCACCTTCCTAAATATTTTTTGGACCATCCATAATTTGCAAATCAATTCCTTGTAAAAAAAAAAAATTTTCCAACCCCATTACATAATTATTATTCTCACCGTATACCAGTCTCTCATTGCTAAAACGTCCCCTTCCCCTTTTTCTCTGTAGCATGTCCCATATTATGTAGGAAAATAAGATGGATTTTATACAAGGGTATCTTGTAACACATGTTTTAGATGCTCTATTATAGCTACAAAGTACATCAAGCTTCATTTCATCTCCACCTTTTCTACAATAATTCCCTATTCTAAAATTATTTTATTTTCCATATCCATAAGCCTTGCTTTTCCCCATATCTCTGTTTTCTGTCATCTTATCTTCTAGTTTTTCTTTCCTTTAGCATGTCTGTTATTCCACACATAATTACCACTAGGTTCTCTATTTTGCAAGCAAAATTCCCTATAAGTCATCAATAATATAGGTATATTTCACTACCCACATTCATAAATATTTGTAGATAAGTCTAATTGTGATTTTTTGCAAAGTCTTGTGATATTTTGCTAAGGAATCAACACAACACTCAACATAATTTGAGACAAAAATTGAGCATTGGATCAAACTTCTAAGGTGGATTATTTTCTTAACAAAAGGTGAGAATAAAGCCAAAAAATTGCAAAACAACCCAATACTCAAGAATGCACAATCTGATGTAAAATTTTGGCCAAGGAAGGTAGAAAGGAAATGGGTAGAAGAATGCCATATTAAAAATTATTTAAAGACATTAAGATCTGACATAAAAGAGCAAAAGATAAAAATTCCTGGAATTTCAAAATCTGGACCATCCAAGCCTTGAATGCTAGATGCAAATTTTGGCTAAGTGTAATATGTAGCCAAAATTTAAAAATAATGGCATCATCAATGCAAGTAAGGTCTAACATCCAGGAAGAAAATTCAAAAAATTGGTTGTGTTGAAAAGAGTAAGATGAACAATGGAGCTAATGTCACCATAGCTTCACAAAAATTTGACATAGCAAAGAATAGGGCTAGGGCTAAAAATATTCTAAGGTATAAAATCTAACACACAAAGATAGAGATTTTTGAAGTATAATCTCATTCAATGTCTAGCAGAATGCATTGAAAAAATTGGCTAAGTATCAAAGAGTGTCAAATTTTTAAAGGTGTTGATATCATCAGAGGCATGTTAAAATCTAGCAAAGTGAAGGACAATGTAGGATTAAAAAAATTTCTAAGGCATGAAGCCTAACAGTGAAGCACCAACTCTCATGAGTAACCTTTGGTATCCAACAAAGACAATTATGCAAAATCTAGCTAAGTGTTGGAAGAGGGTTGGAACATTCAATCAATGCACATCATCACTAGGCCAAAATATATTGCATGAGGAAATACTTATGAAATTGAAATTCAACCAATGTAAATCATTCGATGTGACTTAGCACTCTCTTTTGGCACCATATCTTTCAAATCCATCATAATAAATAAAATCTATACATGCCAATCAATCGTTCAACATCAGTTGTCCAACATTCGGGTCACACGTGTTAGTAATGCATGCTTGAAGCAATTGAGAATGGATGAGTTAAAAGTGATAGCCATATCCTACACCTATTTTGACAAGCATGCAAAGAATATTCCCATAATGATTCCAAGCTAACTAAATGGAAATGTAAAACTATATATGCTTGAATGTTACCTATTCAAAAGGTTGGATCTTTAGCATTTACAACTACACATTTAATATTGAATGTTATATGCCTCTTAATGAAAATTGAAGTGTTGTTTGGCCTCTATCAAAGGATGTTGTAGAATATGTATGTATGTTGATTTCCTTTTAAGCATTTTTGTTAAAATTAAATGAGCAATATATTCTATAAAGAGTTATTTTGTTATCTGGATTTTACCCTAGATTATTGTAGGTTTGATTCCAAGAGTATTTGAATTCATGTGCTTAAGTAATTAATATTTTGTAAATATATTATGATAGCTCATCTATTATGCAGTTTAGTCTAGTTAGGAGAACAAGACTCTCATGAACTTGTGTCTCTTGATGTTGCTAAATACTGGCAATTTTATCTTCTAGCTTCTAACTTTGTACATTTATGTCTCTAGTCTACAACCCCATTTTATTTGGTTTAGCTAGTATTATAGGAACCATCCTACTATAGAGGCTAACTTAGAAACTATTCTAGGTCTTCCAATATTGGTTGAGGTATTAAGGGAACAACTTATCCAATTAGGCAAATTTTGGACCAATACTTATGATGATAAAATTATATGGCTCAGGTCCAATAAGCTTCCCATGGGACTCATCACACTAGAATCCATTTTTATCCCTGATGTGATGACGAATGAAAAAAGGGATTATCAAGAGATAGAGGTTACCCAGGATCGAGTGGTAAAGGTGGGAAAGTTGTAACCTTGGCAAAAATCAAGCCCTCATACATCTCTGCCAAAAATACAATGGTGTAATGGCATTGGGTTATAGGAATTTAAAAGGATAGGACACACATATTATTTAGCACACCATTATACTTACCCTAGATACCAAGCCAATAAGTCAAAAATAGAGGCTTTTCAACCCCAAAATTTATCCTCTCATAAGAAAGGAGATATATAAGCTGATCAAATCAAGAATCATATACCCCATCAAGCATACCACATGGGTCTCCAACTTAGTGCCTATAAGGAATAAATATAGTGAGATTAGAATATGTTTTGACTTAAAATTTGAATAGAAATTCATTAAAATATAACTACACCTAACCCTCGATGGATTATATCCATTAGACAGTCACTAGCTATGAGATATTCTCCCTTTTGGAAATAAAATTGCATACAACCAAGTGTGGATAAAGGACAAAGACCAAAACAAACTAGCTTTCACCACTAAATAGGAGATGTTAGCTTATAAAATAATACCTTTTGACTTCTATAACATGACCCTTATATTCTAGAGAGCCATGGATATTAGCTTCAAATTTATGATTTGAAGAACATGTGCTTATACTGAGGGGGTGAACAATATAAGATAAAAAAAATTACCTTTTAATCCAAATGATAACATCAACAATATTAAAGTGGTAAACATCACACAAAGCATCACATACATGAGAGACATTATTTTATGTGGTTCACCCAATGTGGGCTACTCCACGGAGAAAATATTTCTTATAAATTTTCCTCAAATAAATTCTCTTGGGAATCCTTTCCCTACAATTTTTATGGACCTCTATCCAAAGGATACACCAATCCCCTAATCAAGTTCATGGATCTCTATCCATAGGAGAACTCCTTTCCCCTAAGCTTTGAATGGTGATCTTCTAGAATATCTATTGCCCCCATTGCTATGGATGATGGATCTCTATCCACTCAAGACACTTGTCCTCACTACCCTGGCTAATGGATCACTATCCACTGGAGATTGTAGTCTTCTATACTATGTCACCTCCAAAGCTCTGTCTCAAATCTACACTAAACATAGTCCTTCGGTCTAGCACAAATTTGTCCTCAATATCTATCTATGATCTGGCACAAACCTATCCTCAAATTTGTACCAAACTCTATCCTCAAAACTATCCTCAATATTTGTCTATGATCTGGCACAAACCTGTTCTCAAATTTGTACCAAACTCTGTCCTCTAATATGTTTTGCAAGCTTCCACAAAAGCTCACATAAATCTGTCCACAAGTCTTCTCTAAGACTTGCTTCAAATTTGTCCAATAATATCACACTAGAACTTGTCCAATATCATAGAAACATAAGGAGAATTGTTAGAAACTCAATATGCTCTACATTCATCACAATGCTTAATCACTTCCAATAACTCTCTTAGAAACATATAGAGAATTGTGAGAGACTCAATATGCTTCACATTTACCTTAATACTCAATCACTTTCTCAACTCAATTCATAATATAGAATAATTTGTTTCATAAAACTTGAATAATCACTTCACACATTCACTTGACTAGGCTCAACCAACTCTACTCAACCAATCTCACATAACAATGATACTCATGTTCTTTCCAAACCCTAGTTCAAGTTCTTCACTCAACAACTCACTTCAACAACAATGCTTATAAAATAAGGTTTTATCAACAACTCTTAATTCCAAAAAACCTTGAAGCATTAATTCAAAACACTCTCAACAATGCAAACCAAACAATCCTTTTCACTCCAACTTTCCATTCACAATTTTTAACAATCACTCACTAGGAATAATATGCCCATACCTTTTGTTGGATGTAGAAGTGCCTTTAGAAAACTTGTCTTAATCACAATTTCTTCTTTCCAATTCCAATGGTTAAACACAACAATATCACTTCAATACTTTCCAAAAATATTCCTTGGACATAAAACAATCACAACTCAATTTATGCCTTATTGCTCCCTTTTAAAATTAACACTCATCATAACATACATAAAGATAATTTCCTTGATACACCTTATAAACTCCAACTTAAAATAATATCCAACACCATAAAAATATCAACCAAACACCTTACAATATTTTCAAAACATTTGAGCAAACAACATTAAAATTTTAATTTTGCAAAAACCCTTCTAATTCCTTTAGAAACCTTAGAAAAAATTTAAATATGCAAAAATTAATTTTTAAATGCCCAAACTATATTCCCAAAATTTTCGACGATCAATTTACAAGCATACCTCTTTCTTTCCCAAAAGAGGATTTGGCGAGATTCGATCCGCCATCTCCTCTATCCTAAGCACCTTAGCGCTTGGGAGCCCACCGTGTGGGCTACGAATGCCCACATGAAGGAAGGTAGAACCCCTTCCTCTTATGCCTCCACTCTTTGTCTATTTCTCATGAAACTTGCACACCCTTTCCTTGCTTTGGATGCAGTACAATTCGTAAGGCTCACAATTCTAAAGCTCGCAATAATAATCGAAGGCATGGTAAGGTTTGGTAGGGTGGGAGTTCCCCCCTTATATACACGTTTTTAATTTCTCCTCACGTTGTCGGTGCTTTATTCAAAATCAAATTTTGAATATTAAATTTGATAACCCACCTTAGGGTTATTTAACCTTAGCTTAAATTAATTTATAATTAATAATTAAATTAATTTATAATTAATTTAAATAACTTTATAAGTTAAGTAAATTAAGTAATAAATTAATTTATAATTAATTTTAAACTTCCTTTGCATAATATTATTAAAAAATATTATAATATTATTTATTTGGGTTCTTTCTTGCACTTTGGACCTCATATGACTTCCTTGAACCGGATATTGAAACTAAAACCGAAACGGATGCTGCCAACTGAAACTGCCACTAGTTGGTGTTGAAAGTTTGACATCAATGACAACTCACTCTTGACATCAATGACAACTTATCACTCAAAATATCCAACAATCTCCCCCTTTGTCATTGATGGCAACTCAAATTTGTTTTACCAAATCTTGACCTTTTTCCTATTCTGCTCCCCTTGACTCAATGCTTCCTCCTTAAACCAAATCTCTCCCCCTTACTTAAATTTCTCCCCTTTGACATCAATGGAAAAGGGTCACCTTTGGGGCTGGGGGCTAATAATGAATCTCTTAGCTTAGTCCCTCACCCACCTCCTCTTGAGGTGGTTAATTCTAGTCTTACTCCTAGTTTTCCTTGAAGATACTCAAAGATCTCCTTTGAAAGTGGCTTAGTGAAAATATTTGCTAGCTATTCCTTTGTAGTAACATATTCTAACCTAACCTATTTATCTATCACCTGTTCTCTAAGAAAATGATACTTAATCAGAATGTGCTTTGTCCTAGAGTGCATCACTGGATTTTTTGAGATACTTATAGCACTTGTATTATCACATAGTATGGGAATAGGATAATCATATTTTATCTTGAATTCTTCTAGAGTTCACTTCATCCATAATACCTTTGTACAACTGGCTATTGTTGTAGATAGGGTTATTGAAACTTGCTTCTTACTTAGCCAAGATACTAAACAGTCTCCACGAAAGAATGCTCCTCCACTCGTGCTTTTCCTGTCATCAATGTTGCCATCCCAATCTGCTTGTGCACATCTTTATATTACATATTTGTTCTCATACATACAAGACACTTGTGCACATTTACTCAACCTACACTTGCACTCTAACTCACATGATACTTGTGCATTTCCTACACATTACAACTTTACATGACACTTGTGTATTTTCTGCACATTCACACTTACATAAAGAGAGAAATATAAATCACATACTAAAATATTGACTCAACCATAATCTACTATTTACAAATGTACCATGGGGGTATATTAGCATGTACCAAATAATGTAATATTCTCCAACATAGATCCTATCTATCCTGTTGGATTTCATATCTTGACTAGATCTACCATTATTCCATGTGAACTAATTGGAAGTGTTAGATAAGGTTTAATTAAAAAATGGATCAAAGATGCCAATGGAATTATGATAGTATAGCCAAATAAAAAATTCCTTGTTGGTGAGGGGTTTTTTGTAATTTCAACTATTATCTTTAAATATTTCTACCATATTAAAATCTCCAACCACAAACCATTCAATCATCATTGGATGCATAAATAGAGCAAAAACTAGTCAATTGGTTGGTATGCATCATTATAATCCATACACATTTATTCCATCTATTGTAACTTGAATCCACTACTAATGAGGCTAGGGAAGGAGGAAGGGCTTAGATGGGACTTCCTTTTCTAAAAGCATATTGTGTGTAGAAAGCTTTACCTTATGGTAAAAGAAGGGAAAATGTTGAAGTATAATTCCACTAACATTGACTTCTTGCAAAAAGAATATGTTAATTTTATTTTATTTTATAATCCTTTTGATATAAAATCTATAAATAGGTAGGTTTAACCTTTTTCTGTTCCAATATATGCACTCAAATTTCATGTATAATTAGAATCAAAGGGCTATTCAACCCCATTAGCTAGAATTTTGAATTTATTTCTAATACTAGCATCATAAGGTAAGGAGGCAAGACTTATGAAATAAAACTTATAAAATATATGGGAAGAGTTTAAAGGGATCAACAAATGGGGTTGGATGATAGAAGAATGAGAGAAAAGGAATAAAATTGAAGAAAGAGACTAGAAGGAATATGTTAATTCCTTGACAAGGGATAATTTTTCTCTTATGATGGGATACTCCACATGATAAAAAGGTAAAGAGTGGTCTCTTCTATTGGAAATATGACACCCCTTTGATATTTTGATGACATCGGGAATATTGTCATCAGTAGGAACTCCATTTTGAGATTTCTAAATATTTACTTTAGTCTCACATCTCTTATCTGGTTCACGATTAGATTGTAACTCTTTTTTTTTGCTTGATAAAAAGGGATTGTACTCAAGTCCTCCATCCTTAAAAAATTACATCTCTCTCCTTTAGAGCTTAAGAGTTTAAAAATAGATACACTTCTCATCTCAATTGAGATGTTATAGTTAGACACCTACATCATTTTACATAAAATGTCTGAATTCTTGATTTTCATTTTCTGGATCTTTTCAAATCTCTATATGAATACAATTACTCTAGAATTTAGCATCTTTCTTGAAATTTTCTTATAGTATCCTTCACAATGCCAAAACTTCACCTCTACTATATATGCCTTGTATCTTAGTAGAGTAATATTTCCAAAAAATCACACTAACATAGTCCGCTTTACCAAATCTGGATTGCTAGTTTCCTTCCTAAAATATAAGTGCAACCATAAAAATTATAATAAATAGTCTAAATGAACACACATTATTGTTACAAAATAAAATAGATATTACCAATGGAAAATATTAAATTAAATCTTAATCATTAATTGATTTAGGTAATCAACAATTTTTGTCAGCTTCAACTAAACTTTCTACTTCCTCTAACCATGGAAAGGAGATGTTAACTTCACAATCCTCAACCAAAATCCCTCTATTGGCTAGCTTATCTGCACATTTGTTTCCTTCCCTTAATATATGTGTAAACCTAATTTATTCAAACTCTTTAACAAGATCTTGAATTTCCACAATTATCTTTTGTATGTTCCATGGAGCCTTTTCTTTCCTCAAAATTGTATTTATAACTATAATAGAATCACCTTCCATCCAATCTCTTCTATTTCATTTTTTTACATATTTTTAACCCTTCTAAATTTTCCCAAGCTTCAACTTAATTATTTGTCTTAAGTCCACAATTGAAAGCATAATGAGACAAAATATCTCCTCTATTATTTCTAAGTATTCCTCCTCCTCTTGTTGGTCCTGGGTTTCCTTTAGATACTCCATAAAAATTCAACTTAACCCACTCCACATCTGGTGGTATTTTTCTTCTCTTGTACCCAACATCATAATTCCATTTAATGACTTGACTCCATCTATCAAGACTCTCTGCTTCCAAATTAGGGATTGAGTGAGTTAATAGGGTTGGTTTAGACTCCTCTATGGCTAAATTTATCTTCTTTATCATTACCTCTAAACTGCTTTCCTTTCCTTTAAATATTCTTCTATTCCTTTCTAGCTATATAGTCCAAAGTATTGAATCTTTTGATATATCTCATATTGTCTGTAAAGCTTCACTTTTATAAGTGCTCTATCATTTCTTTAACCAATCTTCAATTCTACTATTCATAACCATACATTTACCAAACATATTAAGTATCCATTGGCATAGATTCCAGATAATTGAGCAATGTCCCAAGAGATGGTCAATACTCTTCTCCTTATTACAGATGACACATTTAGAGGGGCCATGAAAACCCCTTTTCATAATGTTATCTCAGGATAAAATTCATATTTGATCTACTAGCCAAACAAACATTTTAACTTTAGGAATGCTTGGGCTATCCCAAATATCTCTCCAAATTCTAGTGATATTATTATCATGTTGGTGTTGAACATTATATCCACTTCTTGTTGTGTATTCTCCTAAGCTATTCAACTCCCAAATCAATTTATCCTTGGCACCCCTCGAAATAATTGCAGTTGTTATATTTCTACTCAACTTCCTCCTAGCATCAATGTCTTGTATACTTGTAAAAAAATCTTCTTTCCATTTGTATCTTCCTTCTTGATCCTTGTACAAAATATTTGAAACCCTATCACTGTATTTATCTTGAAGCAATATCATCCAAGATTTCAAAACTAGATCTAAATTGAGTGGTTTTTTATCACACCAAGTATCCATCCAAATAGAATTTTTTTCTCCAGTTCCCACCACCCATATTAAACCTTTAATCATAATATCAATAGATTTTTTTAAACCATTCCAAAGAGCAAAACCATTTGAAAGAGAGAATGCAATAAATATTAAACTTGGGTCATTGGGATCAACATACTTAGAAGAATTTTTGCCCATTTTCTTTGACTATCTTTTTACAATATTTAGATAACTTTTTCCCCAAGAACTAAGTTTGCATCTGTAAGAACTCTTAAATCAATACCTCCCCTATTTTTGTCATCACACAACTTGCTCCATTTTACCAAAGAAAATTTCCTTTTATCATTGTAGCACCCTAAAATTGGCACGGTTAAAACATTAGTTAAAATATAAAATATTAAAATTTGAATTTCAACCCCAAACTACCCGTTAAATCGCCTTTCACACGCTTTCCCCATTTTTGTGCCATTTTTAGGATTTGTTTTGATCGTTGGACTATATCGTCTCAGATTAGACGAAATCATCTTCGATCTGACAAATTCGTCTGGAACAGAACGTCCAGACGATTTCATCCCAAAACTAAATTTTCATAATTAGCTTCAGTTTCAACATCCTCTCCAACTCAGGTAGAAGTGTGTATGCGCAGTTGGAGATTTCCCTGTTGGAGATCTCCCGGATTGGGATGATCCCCAACCTCCCAAACCTCTTCCTAATCCTATATAAACTAGGATTTTTCTAGTTTATCCCCCTGCCTGCCTCCCTGACTAATGCTTGTTGATTCTCCCTGAACCCCCAACCCCTTAGTTGACGAATTTCATTGCAGAGTTAGCTCTTCATTCCCTCGCACTATTTTTCTTGCATTCGGTATTTTGTATTTTTATTGCAAAAACTTTACTATTTTTTAGTCGAAGCTAGCTTGGATCGTCGTAGACGATCTCGGACGATTTCGTACGATTTGAGGCGATCCTGACTGTAGTCCAGATTGAGAGCAGTTCGAGTGTAGAGTTTGCATTTTCTTAGCTGTTTCTGCATTTTTTATATCATATCTCTGCACTGTTTTAAGTTATTATGTTTTATGCATCTTGGAGTTCACCTCATTTAGTATAATTGCATGATAAAGATAAAATCAATCATTAAATTTATTGCATTTCCTTATCTGTTATTATAATCTGTTATTTAGGCATGTTTGCTGTTATTTCCACCATTACCCCTTGCTTCTGTATTTTCATATTTGGTATTTTGTGTCTGTTTCTGTGATTGCAGGTTTTTGACGAATTTGTCTTACGAATTCATCAGATTTCAAACGATCTTGTCTGATTTCAGGTGACCTACTATGATTTGGGATGATTTCGAGAAATATCAGACGATTACATACAAATTGAGATGATCTAGACTGCTACAAGACTCAGAATCTCCATCAAACATCCAAAATTAGGTATGATTTCTTCTAGTTAATATATTCCCTGTTATTTGCATCTATTTCTGTTTCTGTATTCATTGAAATTAGCATTGGCATATAGAATAGATTAGATTCATATCGGCCAAACCTAGGAGTTGAATGATCAAACATAAAAATGAACACATCAAACACACTCTCAACCTAGGCGTGGAAACTACCATTCAAAAGTTTCCTAGTGAACCCACCATCCGTCGAAAATTCACCCTTATACACCTCCCCCGAGAGGCGGGACCTTCGAAAGGCCTCTCAGTCCGAGGTATTGTCCCATCCTTTTCACATCCCCCTTTCGAGCGTGGATCCTATAGCCTGAAGGTAAGGGTGCAAAAAATTTGGAGCGATACAATCATGTAAACCTAACCATAAAAAGGATCACAAAATAAAGATTAAAATTTTTCAACTGATTTTGGCATAGAATATAAAGACATATAATATGTTGGAATGGCTTGTAAGACTGACTTAATTAACTGCACTCTTCCTGCTAATGATAACCATCTACATTTCCAAACTGGAAGTTTATTTTAAAATTTACTAATAACTAGATTCCATAAATCTATCCTCATTCTCCCCTCAAATAAAGGCATCCCTGGATAATTTGTTAGTAAATTTGCCTCCTTCATTTGAAGCAACCTATAAATTTTTGATTTGATATTAGCATGAGTGTTAAGAAAGTAAATTTTGGATTTAGTCCTATTAAATTTTTGCTCTGAAGCTCTTTCGTACTCTTTTAAAAAATTTATTCAAAGCTCTGGTCTCATTTATCTTTGCCTTTCCAAAAAGGGTTGTATCATCTACAAAATATTGATGGGTGATGTTATCGATGTTATTACTAACCCTAATTCCACTTATAAACCCATATTTGTAAAGCCTTCTTTAAGTTCCTACTCAAAACTTCTACCATAATAATGAACAAATAAGGAGGTAGAGGATCTCCTTGTATAAAGCCTCTCTTGGATTTTAAAGATTCTATCACTAACCCATTGACCAACACTGAATAAGAAACTATAGGGACACAAGCTCTAATCCATCTAACCCATTTCTTCCCAAAACTAAACTTATCTAAAACTATAAAAAGAAAATTCCATTTAACCCTGTCAATAGGCTTTACTCATCAAGTTTTAAGATCATAGATTTCTCTTTTCATGAAGCTGTTGAATGTATAACTTCATGAGCTACTATGATCCCATTCAAAATGTCTCCCTTTCACAAAACCTTCTCTCTTATGAAATTATTTTATCTAAAAATGGTCTTAATCTATTCGCCATAAATTTGGAAATAATTTTATAAGCCATGTTACATAGGTTTATGGGCCTAAAAGAATCAAACAATTCAACATCCTTCTTTTGTGAAATTAGGGTAAGATAAGTTGCATTTATTTTATAAGGAATATATTGTTTTACCCTAGACTATTCCACTTCCACCAATAAAGAATCCTTCATTATATCCCAATTATGTTGGTAAAAATCTATAGAGAGCCCATCTGGACTAGGGGATTTATCCTTATTAAAAGAGGAAAGAGCTAAATTAATTTCTTCTAGAGTAATAGGCTCCATAAGTTTCCTATTTTATTTATTTTTTATAGCTAAAGGAACATCTTGAAGAATTTTATCATTAAGAACTTTGGTCTCCTCTGAACCTAGAATATTTTGATAAAACAACTTAGCCTCTTTTCTAATTTCACTCTGATCTTCAATCCAAACCCCTTCTATTGATTTAATTCTACCAATTCTAGAAGAAGATCTTTGTACTATAGCCATCCTATGAAAAAACTTTGTATTTTTATCTCCTTTTAACCAAGTTTGTCTTGATTTTAAATTCCAGAATTTCTCTTCCTTACTCAAAATATTATGATATTCACTAAGCAATTCCCTTTCCTCTGAGCTTGTATTATTTTCATCACCTTTTTAGAATTTTCAAAGTCTATCTTTTAGTTCTTTCTTCTCAAAAATATTTCCAAAGGTGTTCTTTTTCCATTTTTTTAATATAGATGTCATAGCTTTAATTTGGTTTGGAAGAGCATACAACCCACCATTACCTAAATAATTCCATGTTTGAGCTATCATATTAAAAAATTGAAGATGGTCTTCCCACATCTGCTCATTTAAACTATGATCTTTTTTTTTAAATTCACTAACCACCATTTTAACTCTTATTTGCCAGTGATATGAATCAATACTTGTTAAGGTATTAATTTTAGCACAGGTTCCTTCATTTAGCCAATGATCTGAGAAAATGCATCTATCTAATTTTTCTACTATTAGGTTCTGGCCTCTCCTGTTGTTGGTCCAAGATTAGTTGTCTTCTTCAAACTCAACTTCTCATAGATTGTTGTTTTGTATAAAAGCTAAGAAATATTTCATACTTTGGGTCAATTTCTTAATTCCCCCAAATATTTTATTTAGTTTGGTAATGGCATTAAAATATCCAATGATCATGAAACGAGTTTCTTGCTCTTTACTTGTCATAAAGGCCTCAAATCCTACTCTAAAATTCTAATCTACCTGACTGAGTTGTAGGACCATACACATTGATAAGGATGAAACGAATATTAGCAAAGTAGCAAGTGACTAAAGAGGTTATCCAATGCCTAGTTTTATGAATGGTTACATAAGAGGTTCTAGAAGGATTCCAACAATTTAGAATTCTCCATGTTGCTCCTTCAAAATCCATAGCATCCTATTCACATATTTCCCAAATTACTTTCATAGTTTTTGAAACTTCTTATTTTGTCATTTTAGTTTCCTGGATACATAGAATATTAGGTTTATTACTTAAACATAGGTCCTTAATACACCTATGATTTGATGGGGCATTAACACCCCTTATATTCCATGAGATGATAATCATGTCTCATTAGGGGCTTTTGGCCCCTCTTGCGTATTACCAATATCATTTTGTTGTTTGGTAAAGAGAAGTTCAACCAACTTAGTTTGTGTTCCTTTCTCTATGTTAGCTCTTGCTTCCCTAGATCTTGCTTGATAATTTGAGGGTTTTCCTCTTTTTGCATTGCCTATATCAAGAGTAGATATTATTATTATATTCCTCAATATTCTTTCACCATTTTGTTTTTTCAATATATTTATCCTCTCCTGGCTCTATTATAGAAGCTTTTGATTTATCCTACTCATTTTTTATATTTCCTTATTAATGGCATAGGTGTTACCTTCTAAAACTACATTTTCTTTACAAAATATTTCCTCCTGAATGGTGCATGGTACTTCAAGAGAGTCTTCAAAATCTGATGAAACATATTCCTTGGGTTCATCTAGAATTCTCTTCCTTAAACTATGATCATATTAAATAGATGATTCCTTGCTAATATGTTGAAATTGTTGTCCTGTATTCTCTAAGTTTTGATCTACTTTTTCTTCAAAGGCTAAAGCCTCAAAAGAATTGGAATTTCATCCAGTATCCTTTCTTATTGGTCTTCATTGTTCATTTTCTTTAATTTTTCTAGATCTATATTTTGGAAGTTGAAAACCATCTTTATCCATAA
The DNA here is from genome assembly GCA_028583015.1 of Wollemia nobilis. NCBI lineage: Eukaryota > Viridiplantae > Streptophyta > Pinopsida > Araucariales > Araucariaceae > Wollemia > Wollemia nobilis. The sequence continues at coordinate 1,725,630 of JAQPPZ010001679.1, read as the reverse complement.
CCATTTGTAAATTTCTCTTACGATTTTCTACAAATGATTCTGTCGGGATCTTCTTAGGGCATGATCTCTCAATATGTCCCACCTCATGACATCTTCTACATCTAAAAGATATGTTTTCATAATCTATAGTTTGGTTCCACATCTTATCCCCATACTTAATAATGATTTATTCTGGTAAAGCTTTACTTATATCAATCATGACCAATATTCGAGCATAAATAGCCAAAAATCCATCTTTTGTTGTATCTGAAATCTCAAAAAATTATCATAGAGTGTTGCCTATTGCATTGAAGGTATCTATTTACCAAAATTCAATGGGCAATCCAAACATCCTAACCTAGACTGGTACTAGGAATAGATTTACATTTTTAGGTGAAAATCCTTCATACCAACGGGTAAGGAAGAGCCATGCTCTTCCCATAAACCAAGGACCCCCTTTTAGGATTCTTTCTCTTTCTTACCTAGAACAAAAAATGGCTAGGAAGAAAACTTTGGGAAGAAATGATAGAATCACTCCTAAAGACTTCCAGCTCCTATCAATCCATTTTCTCAAGGCTTTTGGCTAATACCCATTAAATTTACCAAAAAATGCCCTATCTTGGAGTAATGAGGATCTCTCTAATGTGTGCTCACTAACCTCTACCACTAGGGATGATTCTAAATATTTAACTATAAATCAATTCATGGAAAGGAAACTAAAACTCAAAATCTAATGAAAATTTCTATAACAAATATAATATTTGATAAAAACTTTATAAAATTTTCATGCACAATTTATAATATAAAGAAAAGGAAAAAAGAACTTAGTTGGAAAATTATTTGTCCATATAGACTATCTTGCCTTGCTGAAGGCTTGGCCCTTCATTGCTCTTCCCATCGTTCGAACCCTAGTTGGCAAATAATTGTAATTTCATTTTTTGCAACTTGAAAAAAATTTCACTGCCCTTGTTCCAAATGGTTGACTTCACAGGGTTGTATCTCCCTCAATATTGATCAGATTTTTGCATATGATCACTTATTTTAAAGCTATTTAAATTTTGTACAAGTTGGTCCAAGAATCAACTGAATTGGATAACTCTTCACGAAGATATGGCTCCTAAAATTTGAGATGTTTTTTAGGAAAAAACCCTAATCATTTGCACTTTGCAATTTTATTTTTCGCAATTTGGAAAATCGTCACTGCTCTTGTTCGAATGGTTGACTTCATAGGGTTGTATCTCCCTCAATATTGCTTGGATTTTTACATATGACCACTCATTTTAAAGTTATTCAAATTCTACACAAGTTGGTCCAAGAATTATCTGAATCAGATAACTCTTCGTGAGAATATGGCTCCTAAAAGATGATATATTTCTCAAGAAAAAACCCTAATCCTTCGCACTTTGCAATTTTATTTTTCACGATTTGAAAAATGGTCACTTCTCTTGTTTCGAATTATTGACTTCACAGGGTCATATCTCCCTCAATATTACTCAAATTTTTGCATATGACCACTCATTTTAAAGTTATTCAAATTCTGCACAAGTTGGTCCAAGAATCAACTGAATTGGATAAATCTTCGTGAAGATATGGCTCCTAAAAGATGAGATATTTTTCAAGAAAAAACCCTAATCCTTCACACTTTGCAATTTTATTTTTCTTTAGAATAGTTGATTGTAACTCATTTTGAATGGAAGAGAGAATTTTTTTAATCTATAGACATCATGACAATTTTAATCATTGTATCCTCCATTTGTTTTATTTTGGTTAACTTTTGGAGCAATCTCAAATAAGGTGGCCCACTTCCCTACAACAAAAGCATACAATCAACATATTTAAATGATGTAATGGATGTATAACTTAGAAATTAAAAACCTACAAACTTTATGGCTATCAAGAGGCATTAAAAAAGTCTATTTTCACACATTCTAGGATGAACACAAAGTCCAAAAAAATTGTACCTATTTTTTACACAAGATCGCTTGCCTAGCTGAGTAACAATTGACTATAAAAAGGGTCATTTTGGTGAAAATCCAACAACCATCCTTAGAGATATGCAATTTACCCAAATATTATCCATGACTCATAAAACAAAGCTAGTTGAGCATGAAGAGGGTTGAAAATGAGATTGATACATATTCCTTCCCTAACCCCTAATGGCTTCTACTAGCCATCATTTCCATCCTCCCAAACAAACTTTATCTAGTAAAAAATACCAAAATGTATAGAAATTTCATGGTCCTTTGCTTTAAATCATTAGTAAATTTACAAAATAGTATTTGGAATATTGATGTAGAGGAGTTTACATCATCCCTTAGGCAGTGGATCTAGAGTTTGATACTTGATTATAGTCAATTATTGGATTCCTTTATTGCATGCACTTCCCATATAGTCAACATTTATCTTTGTGGTGGGATTTTCAAAATAAAACATTTGACAGATGTGAGGGTTATGTAGGACAAAAATATAAGGCCTCATAATTGTTTATTACTAGTTTGGGTTAATGGGAGGTCAAACATGCCATATTGTGGAGAAATTGTATGAGCAATCAATCCCATTTTGGAAAGTTTACCAAAATCCTCAACCCTTGTGCTAGATGTAGGTGGAAAAACTATTAGATGGAGAACCATCATTGTGAGATTGGAGAGATACCTTCCTAGAGTGTTTTAGTAGAGATAAGACAAGGTTAACTTGATGAGATGCATACCGATATGAGCCAAGGGACAATGGTTGAAGATATTACAAAGAGGGTCAAAGTACTTCAGTTGAGGTTGAGGACTCCTTTATATTTGATGAGTTGTGAGTTTCAAAAGGATCTATTGGTTCAAGCAAGGAAGAAAAATGCATTACATCCTACATGATTTGGAGAGGAAGTAGGAGCCTACGAAGACATGACCCTTATGGAAAACTTGTAGGAAAGGAACACTATGCATAGGAAATAATACCTAATAAATATGCTTAATGTATAAAATTTATTATAGGAAACTTTACACGATTTTGAACTTACTACTTTATCTTCTAAATTTCTAATAAAAACCTTAATAAATTAATTAAAATCTATAATTAAATTTGTATGTCAATTAAATAAACAACAAAAATCAGCAACAAATAAAATTATAGAAAATAAAATAAAAATAAAAACAATTAAAAGATACATAACACACACAAAAAAAAAACTTAAAATAGAAAAAAAAATGAAAGAAGGTCATATCATGAAAAGGGATGGGAAAAACAAGTTTTAAAAACAAAAAACCATTAAAAGTTACTTAGTAGAAGAAAAAACCAAATATAGAGAATAATTAAATAGCTTTAGCTATGATCTTGTATGAAATATTAGGGAGGGTAATAGGTCTCCAATTGGAGATTTGATTACAAGTCGTTCCTTTAGAAATAAGTTTTATTAACCTTGCATTGACAAGCTCTAAGAGAATTGTTCTAAAGAGCTTCTAGGTAAACATGATGAAGATTTGAGGATAGGATGTGCCAAAATATTGAATAAAACTCCACTATAAGACCATCCATACCAGAAGCTTTGTCATTCTTCATAGAAAAGAGAGCATTATATAGATCATTCACAGAAAGAGGACATTCAAGTTGATCCTAGGGAGGGGATTTGTTCTTGCACATAATCCATTAAGAAAAGATAAATTTCATCCCTTGGATTTGTTGTAAATAGTTGAGAGAAGTGGGTTACAAAAAGATTCACAATCTCATTGAAGTCGAAAAGGGAATGACCTGAAGGGTCCCCTAACTTAGTAATTCTTTCTAAAATACTTATGCCTGAGGTAGTTAAAGAAAAATGTAGTTCCCTTATTGTCCTAGGCGATCTAATTGAGGTAAGATCTAATTTGTGTCCCTCTAGCATGAGAAGACTCATAACCTCTCAGTTGATTTTTATCATTAGCTAGGTCATATTGAATATGCATGGAATAGAGATGATATCTCTTTATGAAAGTGGATCTCTAGCAGCCATACCATATAAGGGAAGAAACAATATTAGAAATAGTTGTTTCAAACCATTTGATCCAACAATTATTACCATTTGGTCTGGAAAATTTGTTGCAATTATGCTCTACAAGGTGGCAGTAGGTAGGGATGTCAAGGTGAAAAACATTTAATTTGGAAGAAAAATGCTTTCAATCAAGGGAGACAGAGGAAGTTTTGATAGACGAAAATATTGAGAGGTAATAAGACAAAGTTGTTTGCAAAAGAACACGAACTTGCTCGTGGATGGAGAATTTGTCCAAAAATTAATTATTAAAATAAACTTTATCCATACGAACAAGCTTCTTGGTAGAAACTTGACAATTGGACCAGTAAACTAATTATCCCTGTGATGGGATGGGAAACAACACAATGGGCTATCGACTCCAATCAAGATGTCATATTGGTTAAGTTAGATTTTGACAAAGCATATGATAGAATCAGATGGGAATTTATTCTTCGTATGCTTTCTTGACTTGGTTTTGGTCCAAAATTCTATAATCAAATTGGTATGCTCTTTGGTGATACTTCAACTTGTGTTCAACTTAATGAAGATTTATTCCCTTCCTTCTACAACGGTCTATTAGATAGGGTTGATATCTTGCTCCTTTTTTGTATGTTTTGATTGTCGATGCTCTTGGTTATCTTCTTCATAAGGCTCAACCTAATGGTCTCATTCAAGGTATTAAGCTTCGTAGGGATACATGTGCTCTTAACTCATATTTTGTTGATGATTCATTTCTTTTTCTTCAAAATACTCAACAAGAGGTGGAACCAATTAAAGAGATTGTACAATTATTTTATGATGTTTCTGACTCTCATATCAACCACTCTAAAATAGAAGTCTTTTATACTTCTTCCAATCCTAATGGTTGTAACTCCTCGATTGAGTGGAAGATCATCCCTCATAGAATGATTGTTCATTACTTGGGAATCCCCTTTGGGATTAATATTTCTCCTAACGATATGTGGAACTAGGTTATGGAAAGATTTCAAAATAAGTTTAGTGCATGGTCGGCTCGGTTTCTCTTAAGAAGAATTTAAGTTGTGAATAAAGTTATGGAAGCCTCTCATGTTTACTACTCGAATGGCCTCAAAGGATGCCTATTAAAAATCTACTTAGGTCATTTGTAAATTTGTATGGACCAAATGGGATGGGTAGGCATGACATCCATCCCATAGAAACTTTGTACTCAATCAAAGGCTTCAAGAGGTCTAGGTATTATTGATCCTCTTATCTAGAGCAAAATTTTGGTTGGGAAATAGGTTGCTAGAGCCATTACTAGAGATAAAAATTGGAAACACTTGTCCCATTAAAGAATTTCCCAACCTACCCACAAAGGTAAATGGAAAGAAACCCCATGGGAGGATAAGGTCCTTAATGCACCATACTTTACGGTTAAAGTATCTATTCCTCTTACCCGTAACTAGAAAGCTTGACAATCAATTTCTCATTTATTGGCTTAGAAGTTTGACTCCTTACGTCATGGTTTAAGCATTAGTCTAAACAATCAATTGGTGGAGTAAACTTATCCTCCATAATGATGAACCTTTAGCTTTATGCAATGCCCATTAGGGATTGGCATTTTTTAAGAAAGGTATAAACAGAATAAGGGATATTTGGGATTCGGGCAACTACTCAATTCTCACCTAGACCTAGATCCACAATTATTGTTCCCTTCCCTCTTCATTCAAGGAGTCTTATGGCCTTGTTGTGGCTTCCATTCCATGTGAGGTCCTTATAAAGTTGGGAACAACTGCCTACAATATATGGATTGATTGGAGATGGCTTAATGACCATAGAATCTCTTCCATTAAATCCAATTGGATCTACAAAAATCTTTGATGTCCTTTACCATTGGACTCTAAGCTCAATGTCAAGTGGCAAGTCAATTTTACCAATGCCTAGTGAAGTCTCTTGTTGCTCAGACTTGAAAAATTCTTGCTAAATCCAAAATTCAGCTTCTTGGATTGTAGGTCCAACTTATGAAAGTCTTAACTCCAATTTTATATATTTCCTTCAATACAAATCTTGCAATGCTTCAAAAACTCCTATTGAACCTAAAATAATGTAAATTATTGTACAAGTTGATAGATAAGCTTAGTACATAAGGAAATTTAGTATAAGAAAAAAGAAGGTATATAATATTTTGGCCAAGCTAGATTGCACTTTAAAATGTATCTTTGGATCCCCCAAAACCAATTATTATAGCAAATAAATAACCCTTGTGCATATGCCTCCATGATGTTGCCCTTAAAAAAAGAGGGTGCCCACAAAGCATAGCAACCCCATTTGCTATGGTTGTATAATACCATACAACAATGGAGGAGACACAATCTTTGCAAATCTTCTTCCTTACCTTGTAAAGCACTTTGAGACAGATGTCCATTATGAAAAAGTTTCACGTTCCATTTATTTTAATATAATTAAAGGACATGACGTTATGCTATTCCACTCAATATATCTCACATATCTCTTGTCTCATGTCTCATCATTCAATATAGCTACCCCTCTTGTCTCGCACGACACATTATATAACACACGATACTTAACAAGGGAACACAATCTTCATTATTCGAGACATACAAAATACGCCTCGTTTCTATATCAGGGTGGGGATGTGATGTAATGTAGGTTGACATGATGCCACTAGTGTAATGTAAGGTTATCAGGATGTGAGCAATTATTATTATTATTTAAATATAGCCTATTTGCGTACGGTTTGTTAATTATTATTCCGCCTTTTAAGACATCGTAAAGATATGGATTTTAAATAGGAAAAAAAAACTATTTAAAGATATCATAGCGTAATGATAGTTACCCCATATAAATTTTTAGGCATACACTATCCCTATAGAGAGGTATAATGTACCTATCAAGACTTTTAATACTTTTATTTAATTTAAGCTCCAACCGCCTATACGCCGCCACAAAAGTGGGTGTAATTTAATTTATCATTTTTTGATAACCCAACCACTAATTTGTGTCCACAGAAAAAACATTAATCTCTTGTTCGTCGGTTCAACACCTATAATTACCACTGCAGATTTACATCAATAATCTATTCTAAACAGCAACAAATTGATGTTTAACCTAAATTTAATTGTCCTATATTCTTCCACCACTTACCTCATGTGCTTTATTTATGTCCAATAAAGCGAATTTTAATAGTTATTCACATCCTGCACTCAATAATTGTAACAAATTTGATCCATTTCAGAAAGACTTTAAAATTCATTTAAATAAAAAAATATTATATTATGATTTTTTAATAACTTGGAGGTCGTTTTCAAAATTGAAAATATGCACAAGATTCTTTTAACAGAAAATACCTTTCAACTTCATCCCGCAAAAGACAAGAACAAATCACCGGAACAAGAAAACAAGTCCAGGCAGATAAGAATAATCACGATGACCACTATGTTAACCTGTTATCAAAGTAAACATTATTTATATGGCTTTTTATTAAGATAAACATGTGAACTATTATATATAATTTTTTTATTTTTATTTTTCAAAGTTGTATGGATGCCTTGGTGATTGCATTGTACAAAGGTGAAACTTTTGAAATTGAAGTATCATTTGGAGTACGAAGGCGGTATGCGCTGTAAAATTAAAAAAACATAAAAAGCAAATTCAACCGCAGACCAACGGCCTAATTTCGGTGATTTTTAAAGTTTCATTTTTTTTTTAGTATTGTGGAAGACAACAATGGATTTTTTTTTTTTTAATTTAAATATTGTGAAAGCCAGCAGTTTAGTTGAAAATAAAAAATAGCAATTTGCTCGCTGCCAAAATGCATTCGGTCTCTCTATACGACCCCATACCTTATACCATAATTATTTTTTTAATAGAGTGCACTTAAATACCGGGTGTTGTGGGTTAAATAATCTTTCTTTTTTTAAGAAATTTAGGTTCAAAATTTTGGGCTAAGTTAACCCTTTTCAAAGTAGTAATGTGTTCGGAAATTCGGGGAAGTTTGGATTCCTTTTGGGCCAAGTTAACCCTTTTCAAAGTAGTAATGTGTTCCGAAATTCGGGGGACCGTTGGACCTCATCTCGGATCACATCTAGGATCAACAAAAACGGATAGGTTTGGTAGAGCAATCTATGCGTTTGCCAGTTACTAAAAATAGTGGTTATAACCAACTCTCCTAAAAAATAATGTTTTTCCATCTACTACATTATATAATCGAAATTTAAATGGCATAGTAAGCTCTGGGGGGTTAGTGTATTGGTAAGTGTTTGTGATCAAGCAATTAACAAGAAAATACTCAGATTCAAATTTTAAGGGTATTGGTAAGTGTTTGTGATCAGGCAATTAACAAGAAAATACTCAGATTCAAATTCTAAGGGCAGCCTATTTGCAAGGATAATAATTAAATCTTTGTACGAAAGATCAACAATAACAAAACAAAATAGATTTGATAAAAACATTCATATAATCAACAAAAAAAAAAAAAAACATCCTCCTCTAATTACCACCATTCAATATGACCAATTAAAAACCTTCTGAAATCTTCCGCAAGTTTTGGTTCAAAACTTCTACTATTTGGCCAAAATTACGCACAAAACAAGTTAAGAGATTCTCATCTAATTACCACCATTCAATATGACCAATTAAAAACCTTGAAGAAAATTCTGAAATCTTCCGCAAGTTTTGGTTCAGAACTTCTACTATTTGGCCAAAATTACTTCACAAAACAAGTTAAGAGATTTTCCCATTTTCATTTTCTTAACCCTTTTCATCTTCACGAGAGGAGAATGATAAATTTCAAATAAATAAAAAAACTTACAATACAAGACCTTCTATTTGTGCCATTAACGGAAGAATCCAAAGTTCACAATCTGTTTTTTTAAAAGCCGCTATATAGGCATAATACTACTGTAAAATTTAGTTGCTTAATGCTAGTTTTGCATCCCTGTATCTTGGTATCGTTTCCCACCTCTTAAAAAATTATCTAAACCAAGTTTTTTTTGTTAAGTGTTTTTATCAATAATAATTAATAATGCATTTTTGTTTGTAGACCACATATGAAGATATTATTGAGCGCTTAATTATGGATAAACCAGGGCATACGGATTATTCAGTGCTTTCATTATATCATTCGGAGTTCTGAGAATCAACCAATACACTGTTTCTAAATCCATAGCCTTTACTTCTTTGCAAATCCCTCGATTCGTTTTAAAATCCATCTACTCTTTCCAACTTGATTTTGAGCCAAACGAGAAAGAACCTAAAGTAAAAATACCCTAGTAAATAATTTATTATCCGCACAAATTTTTTTCATGAAGACACATATCCTGGCACTCATTTTATTTTTCATCGGCCTTTTTTACTCCTACATTTTTTAGATAACTCCTTTTTTAAAAAACATTGAAAATTAACTCGGATTTTTGTACGAAATTTTTTTCCCTGGCCTTCGAACAGGAGAATCTTACTAGAAAATTATATGGAAGTTGATGCCACATTTCCGTGCACTTTACCTTTTGCAGGAAGTTATTTTTCTTCCTGATAATTCATTACAGATTTATCTTCCCATTCTTATTAGAAATCTTGGTTTTCTGTGTTGAAAGCCTCATCCAGATTGATTCCCGATTTTTAGTAAATATTTTCCCTAGTTTTATTCATCAACGGACTTCAATATTCTGAATTTCTTCTTCTTACGTGGCACTTCAGAAAATTCAACATTAAAGAATATTATTATTAAATTGTGTTTGGTTTCAAACAAGGCTTTCCTTTCAAATAATCCAAAGCAACGGAACCCTGAAATCAATCCTCCTGTTATGAACCACAAACCCTACACCGTTCCTTCAAACCCTCGATATCACATATTTACGCCAAAAAAAACTCCAAATATATATTTGTGCAGGTTCAGAATACGAGCGTTTCACATGCTTTCAACAAACCGGTTTGAAATACCCGTCCAACTAAAGGGAGAACTTGCAAGAAACGTTTATTCAGTGAAAACATTCGATCAAATGCGCCCACAATGCTTCAAAATAATTGAAAGAATGAACTTTGTTTTAATAATTTCAGGTCGAGTAATAATCTACACCACAGAGGACGATTTTAACACATCTCAAATACAATCTATTGATAAAGGATGTATAGAACAGATTTTTCCGTCTTCCTTTCCATTCAATACATGCCTCCAGCGGCTTCGAGTCTCCATGGAGTCGCGTAATCCACATCGCCAAATGCCCCCTGGTTAAAAAGATCCAGGGCAGAAGCGTCTCCAAACACATCAAGATGTCTATAGTCCGCAAAATCGTCCTCAAAGTGCCAGTTGTCAGAACCAAGACCCCTAAGGTCGGGGTTTTCTGCAAGCTCCAAAGAAGTTGGAGGGCCATTGAAACCCTCACCCTCATTGTTGAGGGCATCCTCCTTTAAGGAGAAAGGGGCTAATTGATCTTCCACATTAAGAACGGGGCTTGGCGGGATGCCAAGCTCGTCGTAGGAGGCACCAAGCAAGTAACCGAGATCAACCTCAGGAGCAACCCCGAAGTCACTGGTAATATCAGAGGCCACAGAATCGTCCCGAGACAAGCCAGAGGAGACAGACTCCTTGTAAGATGTGGAACAAGTTACACCGATTTCCTCCTCCAAACTTCTCATGACGCCACTCAGCAGCTCCTCACTGGGAGCGCCCTCTTCTTCCTCGTGATTTTTATCTGCAGATTCAAAATCTTCTTCCAAAAGGTGGAAGAGTTGCTCCGTTTCGCCATGGAAACGCTTCGCCTCCTCGCGCCCCTTGTTAGAGGAATCCAGGGGAAAAACCTGGGCCTGAGCCTGTGCTTGGCCCTCGTCCTCACGGCTGCGTTTTTTCAGCAAGCTAGACATATTATATATGGGAGCAACGAACAACAAATTGGGATATATGAAAGCAGAATTGTGGAAAACCCCTAAAAAACCAGACAGGACGGAGATGAGCTGCGAGGATGTAAGGTATATATACAATGTGTATATATGAAAACAGAAATTGCTGGAGTGTGGAAAAACAAACCCTCAAAAGCCAGACAGGACGGAGATGAGCTGAGAGGATGTAAGGTATATATACAATGTGTATATGTCACTGGCAGAGAAAGCAAACATCAGAGAGAGCACTAGAAAATAGAATAGAATAGAATAGAAGGATGCAAACGGCAGGCAGGCATGGCTCATGTATCCATTTGTGGATTTAAATATTGAATAAATAGCCCTGGCCTTAGTGAGTCCATCGATCTTCCGCAGAGATCTTCAATCAATCAAATCAAGTCCCGGAGACTTTCGGAGGACACAGCTTCCACGTCACCACGGGATAGCATTTATCCGCGCTTTCAATTAACCTCCTCGTGATTTGGTGAGAATTTACGAATAAGTCGCCGGTCGGGCCAGCGCGGCCGGCGGTCGCAATCGTAAACAAGTGGATTTGCAGGTTGGGGCGATCGTGGCCGTTGGATGAAAAGATTTTATCCACAGGATGTTCGTACGTAGCGCTATTGTGTTTAAAATACTTTTATTGGTTTCTGTTTCGAACCGTTTACCGGCTATTCCGGGTGATCTGCAGTTAGGTGGTAGGAATAATTGCTAATTTGCCACCCTGGGGCCTAGGGTTACGGTAACCCATTACATGGTAACCACCTTTGGGGTAGTTCTCAAGATTTAACCTGTATCCCGTGGATTTTGCGGAAAACTGAGCTATCTTTTGGAGCTCTCCCGTTGGTTCGAAATAATCCGACGGATGCCATTTTGGCCGAAAGTCACTGGGGTTATTGAGACCGTTGGATGATCGTGATCTGAAATGTCATTGTGTGGAGAAGATTCGGCTAGCGTATGAGCTGACGCAAAATGTATTATATGTGGCTGGTGAGAAATTGAATAGGCAAGGCAGACTTAGTAAAGGAAAGAGGGAACATTAGGTACAAGGACTATAACTTACGTAGCACGTACGACTGTTTGACAGTCCACGTGGAAGTTAGATATTTGGTGTGGTTTTATGTGAGCTTGGGCCACCTACGGATCTACGTGAGTTGCGTTGAAGTTCGTGAGATTTTTTTGGTTTAATTTCTTTTAAACTTTAATATTATTATTTACTAAAAATTTTAAAAAATAATGGGGTTATCATTTTAATAGTTTGGGATGATGACCGGTTACAACGACGTCTAATCTTTGTAAATTATATAGAACGAAACCTATAATGTAAGAATGTTAAATTTAATCTAAATGTATTAGAGTGCAAGTTATTTGAATTAAATAATAAATTAAATAAATACAAGTCTTTTTATTTTATTTATTCAAATTGTTTGGTTGCCATTTAAATTACCCGGTAAATTAAATAAATAATAGTTTTTTTATTTTATTCATTCAAATTGTTTGGTTGTGTTAAGTCATGTTATATCTCACCTTATAACGATGTATTTGTTATACTATTCATATTCAAATTGTTTATTCAGTTAATTGTATGGAGTTAAATCATACTTAGTATACTATAAAAGTATTTTAATAAACTATTAGATTATATTATAACAATTGAATGTTTATTGTAGTGTAAGTTTTTTTTTTTTTTAATTTGAGAACGTTTATAAATTACATCAATAATCACCTTCAAGGTTTGAACACAAGACCAATTAAGAAACAACCATTAGCCATTAAGGCAACTGTCAGGTATACTTATATTATTGCATTTTTATTAGTTTTTTTTTTAATTTGAATTAATTTTTTTTAAACACAAGTTTATTAACACACACATCCCCGGTGATTTGAACTTGGGTCTCCTGAAAGAAAGCCCAAAGCCCTAACCACATGAGTGTCCCACTGAGACTAATTTGAATTAATTAATAAAATCCATAATAATTATTAGTTATAGTTAATGATTAATAAAATGATAAAGATATATAAGGCATGTTAAATGGCATGAATTTAAATAGTTATAAATATAAGTTTTCTGTTGTATACATTTAAGTATAAATTTTGATATAAATATTAGTTATAATATTATTATGTTATTTATTAAATATGGTAGTATACAACTATGTGGTTTAATGAATTAGATATGATTTTTAGTATTGGTGGGAGCCATTTATTAATTTTTAAAAATGTTTTAAGTTTTCTTTGACATAAAACAACGTTTTGAATTAATGTGAATGTTTTACTTTATGTTGGATATAATTAATATAATACATGAAAAACAATTAAAATGATTATGATTATACTAAATCATGTTGTAGTACATAGATTAACATAGTGGGCAGTCATAAATCTAAGGTTGAGTAAAAAACATATTTTGGATTCAATCCCATCCTCATGTTTTCTATAAGAATTATGTCAATGTTAACATTTAAAGTAGATCCAAGAAGAAGTGTAAAATGGTAGCCATCCAAGGAGGAATGACTAAAGCTTTATTTTGATGGGACATTTAAAGGGAATCTTGGTAAGGTTGGGGGTGGCACAGTGATAACAAATAGTACGAAAATTCTAATTGGAATTGCTATTGAGCATATAAGCATTATAACAAATCATCAAGCAGAAGCTAGAGCAGTATTTGTTAGAGCATAATGGTTAAAGCAATGGTAGAGCACTTTTAAAAGTGAGGCTTGACAAACAGTCTTGGAGATTTCAAAAGAATATTTAAAGGAAATGAAATCAATTTAAAGGTAATAAAAAGAAATATTTGTTTAGCCATAGAGTCTAAACCAACCTTATCAACTCATCCAATCTCTAATCTTGAGGTAGAAAGCCTTGATAGATGGAGTCAAGTCATCAAATGGAATTATGATATTGGGTATAGGAGAAACAAAAAGAAAACAAATAATAAAAATTGGAACCATAAGAAGTGGAGCTGGTCAAATTGATTTTTAATGAATCATCTATAGGAAACCTAGGATCAACAAGAGGAGGAATAATTAAAAATAATAAGGGAGAGATTGTCTCATTATCATTTCAATAGTATATTTAAGACAAATAATGAAAATGAATGAAGCTTGGGTGGCTTTGGAAGGGTTAAAAATATGCAAAAAAATGAAATGAAATAGAGTATGGATGCAAGGTGACTCACTAATAGTAATAAATGCAATTTGGAGGAAAGCACAGGCTTCATGGAACATTCAAGAGATAATTGTGGAAATACAAGACCTTGCTACATAGTTTGAAGAAATCAGGTTTACACATGCATTAAGAGAATGAAACAAATGTGTAGATAGGCTAACCAATAGAGGAGTTTGAATTGAGGATGGTGAAGTTAAATTTTATTTCCCATGGTTATAAGAAGTAGTAAGTTTAACCTAAGATGATAAAAAAATTATTGATTACCTAATCAAATAATGATTAAAATTACCTTTAATGTTTTTCAATGATAATATTTGTTTTATTTTATAACATTAATGTGGTTTCATATAAACTATTTATTATGATTCTTGTGGTTGAACTTATGCTTCAAGAAGGAAATTACAATCCACATCTAGTAAAGCATACTATGATAGCTTGAAGTTTTGAAAATATTACTCTACCAAAGATGCAATGCATAAACAATAAAAGTGGATTTTGTGAAACATCAAGAAGGAAGTTGAATTTTGGAATATTTGTATTCCCATAGAAAACAAAAGAAAATCTAGAAACTAAAAATCAAGAATTTAGACTTTTTATGAAGTGGAGTTTTCTAGCTATAGCAACTCAATTAAGATGAGAATTGAATTTGTTTGTAAACTCTTAAGCTCCAAGGGAGAGAGTTGTGATTTGTTAAGGGTGGGGATCTGAGTATAACCCATTGTTCTCTAGAAAAAAATAATTAATATAATGTAAAGTAATGCTAACTTAATGTAAACTTTTATAATAAATTAATATATTAAATTATTTTTAATTAATATAATAAATTTATTTGTAAGTATCCTTATGCAAACTAATTATCTAAATTCTCTAGAAAGTATAAAATTAAGATCAAATCAATTAAAAAATCATTTATAATAATTATGAAAAGCTTAAATAATATTTTTTAATAAAATACCATATATTTTGGTTTATACTGAGGCCAATATAACTCATTTTAGGGTTAAGCATTCACTACACACATCACCACACATCTATGTTTAATTAAATTATTAATTTTATAATAAATTAAATAAAAGATAAACTCATTTTAGGATTAAGCATTCACCCCACACACACATCACCACACATCTATGTTTAATTAAATTATTAATTTTATGATAAATTAAATAAAAGATAACTTATTTAAGTTAAACACCAACCATCATACACACCAAGTTCTTACTCGTGAATAGACCTAAACACAATTCTTCTCATCCCCATCACACATACTAATCCTCTATATTTGCTTAGACTTAAATGCAATTCTTCTTA
This sequence comes from Wollemia nobilis, assembly GCA_028583015.1. Lineage (NCBI taxonomy): Eukaryota > Viridiplantae > Streptophyta > Pinopsida > Araucariales > Araucariaceae > Wollemia > Wollemia nobilis. The sequence continues at coordinate 1,710,329 of JAQPPZ010001679.1, read as the reverse complement.
AAGAAAAATATCTAATTTTATTCACTTAAATCTATCTTTAATAAAAAATATTAAAATTAACCATAAGATTAAAATCTTAGTTTGTAGTGTTCTTATATCCAATCACTTTTCTAGTCAAAAAAATATATATATCCAATCACTTTTCTTGTTATTGCTATCTACAAAGATTTTATGGCATCTGTGGTGTACTAGGAATGATGAGTTGTTTCAGAATGCTTTCAGAACCCTTACCGAGTCTTTAAGGAGACTCATGAAGTTTAAAATTTTGCTTCAGGTGTCCCGGATTTTGATCACTTTCAAAGCAAAATTCAAATAAAAAAGGCCAATGTTCTTCCTCATCTTCAGGATTTGTATTTTCAGCTTAATGGTTATTCACAGGTGTTAATTCTCCGTCATTATCTTCAGCTTTTTATTAATGAGTATAATTTGAAACATGTTGGCAGCTAACAATCGGATCTTGTACAGTTTCGTGTTCTTTTTGAAGACTTGGATTGTATTTTGAAGATTGCTATTGTTATGGTGGCTGATATTGGTTGGATCCCATGTATTTCTGATGTAATTTGTAGATTCAGCTTAGTTTTTGTTGGTCATCTGGATAGTTTATGGTTGTTGTTATTATTATACAACTGTTGTTCACTCATGAATGTTTTATAGTTTATATATGATTTCGTTTTGGTAGCCTTCGGGTTGTAATCTTGTAAATTCTGTTTTTTTATTAATGCAAGTAAACAATTTCTCATTTAAAAAAAACAATTTCTCATTTAAAAAATATATATATAGTTATGTCATTTCCTCATAAGATTAAAGTTTTAATCAAATATACAAGTAAAAAAATAAAAAGAAATTTAGCCAACATGCCTTGGTTGAGTAGTGCTTGTCCACACAAAAAAAAACTAGTCAATTGACAAGTGCAAAGCACTTTATTTAGACAACAAACTAGGATTAGCCCTACCTTTAAGCTTTTGATGCATGTGTAATACGTTCGACCCCGATTAGATTAGGTACTATTTTTCAAACAAACAAATGATAAAGGATACGTATAAAGCAAAAAAAGTTTACATTAAGTTCGCATTACTTTAAGTAAGGCCTATCTACTCAAATCTATTTTTTCTTTAGATTCTACTCCACCTAAAGATTAAAAAATGTTTTTAAAAAATTAATTGTTATTATAATACTATTGTTGATTAAGTTTTTTAGTTGCTGGTATTTTTTTAAGTCAATTGTTCTTGTTGTGCTTCAAACACAAAACCTTTTTATATATAACATAATATATATTTATAAAAGTTTTAATGTGTTAAGTTATATATTTTTATAGAAAACTTTTATAATTTTTAGATTGTTAAAAACATATGAAATTAATGAAACTCCATATTTCAAAGAATCACACATACACAACTTATCAACAAAGGAAGAACAATTTTTATTTTATTTTTTTAAAGAATTAAATAATATTTGAAAGAATACTAGGTTGTAGTTTTCATCTTTGAACGCATAAAATAAATAAATAAATAAAAATATATATATTAGATTTGATTAGTTTGACTGTCGCTTAGGGTTGGGCATCCCCATCCCACCATGACCTCTCATAAGGAGAGAGTTGAACTTATCAATAGAGACCAAACACAAAACCATACACACACCCACCCCCTCACACACTCGTTCCCCGATTTGAACCTTGAATGTCCTGAAGAAAAGCCAAACCCTGAACTTGAACCTTGAATGTCTCGAAGAAAAACCAAACCCGAAACCGTTCAGCCATACACACCCATCCCACACCCACCCCCTCACACACCCATCCAATATATTATTAATAGATTAATTATTTTCAAATTACATTGATAAATTATGTTTATTAAATAATAATTATATAATTTTTTATGTATGATATTTGGATAAGTGATAGGAGTGAGGAGTCTCACACCTTAAATTCATTTACATATAAAGTTTGGGAAAAACTATTGACTTAAAAAACTTCACTCATAACATACATCAAAAGGTTTAATTCTTGGATAAACTTTAACATTTTAAGTTTATGAAGTTTGAACTTATTAACAAAAATATAACTTTCACTTAAAATTTAACATTTATTTAAACAATTAATAAAAATTCCAATGAAGTGAACCTATTCTTCTGATTTTACTAGACATATTAATTTAAGTAGTTAAAAACATATACTCTTTGATAGTAAAAATTAGATAATAAATTCAAAACTTATTCAATTATAAAATATAACAAAAATAAATATAACCTAAAGACTTAACTACCACGCTGTCCCACAAAAACTAAGTAAATATTTAGTTTAAAGATTTAAAGGAGTTAAGTCCAATATTCTCTCACCTTTTTAGGTCCCTTGCACATACATGAAAATAATTAGTCTCCTAGCAATCATATCCGTGGCTAGTGGCTCACATGTAATGTTGGAGGCTATACATATGCCTATATTTTTTAAATAATTCAAGCCTCGTATCTTTTCCAAAAATGTTGGAAACCAATATTCATATATTTTACTCCACACAATCTTAGACTTCAAGGAAAGTAACAATTATTAAATATTAAATAAAATAAGAGTAAACCCGTGGGAGCGGGTCACCGTCTCAAGCCCTTTCCACCTGCATGAATAATTTCAACCGGCCCCGCCCGTCAGAGAGAAAAGGTCGGGTCTCCACGTCCACGTCACCGTCATCATCACCACGTATTGTCAAACACCTACTGAAAAGCGCGACAGTTAACGCACCTCGAAGTTCCCGCCCCAGTCCATCCCAACCGTCCGTTCCCCACATCTGACACACACTAAACACCACCAGTCACCCGTCGGGTCGGCATAATTGGTCAAGTTGGTTGAAGAATAAAAGGCGGGCTTCTCCATAGCCATGTTTCATCATACCCCAACAACTAATCTTTTTTGTTTTTTTTTTGTTAAACCAGTAACGCCCTCCCCCGGTTACGAACACTTATTGATTTCCCCGTCATCAATCAGAATCTTCCCCACTCAACACGGCAACGTCGACGGACTAGATTTTTCCCGTTTGCTCACGAGATGCGGTCCGCACAAACGGCACACACAGCCTTCCCCAAACAAAAACAAAAGGAAAGTAAATGGGGTTTGATAAAGACTAAAGCCGACGGAGATTCGGGATGCCCACGTTGACGTATACACAGTGAGTATATGTACCCCTTGGGTGTTTTTGTGTATATACCACTTTTGTGTATATATCACTTTTGTTATTATTCGACGCGCCGGTGGTGGGATAAGCAGGCGAAGCTGGCGCCCATTGAGTGGGTTGTGCATTTCAAAATTATTACGGACATGGACTTTGTCCGCGATAAGGACGCCGTCAGTACTTGGGATTGGGTGCCCCCTGCGTCCGCCATGATTGCCGACATATCAATTTATGCCACCTTTTTGGTTTCTAATTCAAATTGGGAATTTACTCTTCTTGGCGTGTAGTTTTTGCTGCCGTGGATCGGAAAAAGTGGGACTATTTTTAAAAAGGTGAACGTGGTTGATTGACAGGAGGATTCGTGCAAAAAAGATTTGGATCGATTCACAATTTGACATACAAGACATGCCAAACTGTGGAAAAAGTAAAATTGTCAATATTTTGGAACCGAGTCGATTCCCCGAGGTGGGGGCGTCACATTTAAAGCAACTGTTATGATTATGCGATCTTTTTTGGTTTGTTTTTTTTTTTTTTTTTTCTTCCCTCGTTTTTTTACGGTTGGATTGCTGTTATAATGTGCCGACTAACCTTCTATTTCATTGGGCTTGGATTAGTGGAGTTGTAAAATATAATTTTTTTTTGGGGGGGTGAGTGGACGTATTTTTTATAAAAAGATTTTAAGTTTGCTTAACATTCGACATTATCTTTTTATTTTATTTGGTGAATAAAGATAATTGTTATAAAATGATAAAAATAAAATAAACGTTTTAGATACCTGGTGAAGGGACGAGATTCTTCTTGGCATTGTGGCGATGTGTACGGGGCGGTGATGGTGGAAATGACATTCACAAGGGATAAAAATGACGTTTTTTGTTTTTTGTTTTTTATTTTTACATCATTGGGGGTGGGTGAATGGAATTGAATTATTTTAAGTGCATGTGTATGAAATATTATTTGTGGTGCAATGCACAAAGGAATCCTGTAAGATTTTTTTTGGTTGCATGAACACAAATTTCAAAAGGAGCATTTTTCATGAGGGGAAAAAACAAACATGATATGAGAGATGCGGCATTGGTCATAAATTATCTTGAGGTGGTTCCACTTAACCAAAGTATTAGGTCAAAAATTGGGTTCAATAATTCACGTTGCATAAGATAAATGTTTTGTTGGACTATAGAAAGTCCATAGGTTAGGACTTTGATTTTTTTTTTTAAGTTTTAAATTATAGTGTATGATAATGGTTTTAGTGAATTAGAGTTATAGTGATAACATCTAAACCCAATCAAATATTTGATAAAAGTTGTTATTGTAGGGTTATAGTTACAACATCTGAGCCCAATCAAATCAAATATAGGATAGGTTAAGGGTAAGCTAAGGTTATAGTGACAACTTCTAAGCACAATCAAATATATGATAAAAGGTGTTATTGTTTCACCTAACAAACTAGGGTTAAAGTGACAACATCTGAGCTCAATCAAATATTAGACAAGTTAAGGGCAGGCTAAGGTTACAGTGACAACATCTAAGCACAATCAAATATATGATAAAAAGTGTTATGTTTCACACAATAAACTAGGGTTATAGGACAACATCTGAGCTCAATCAAATATCTGACAGGTTAAGCATAAGCTAAGGTTATAGTGACAACATGTGAACCCCTAATTAAAATTATAATGACAACATCTAAACCCAATCAAATATCTCACACCATAAAAACACGTTAGGGTTATAGTGACAACATATAAACTCTCAATCAAATATCTGATAAAGGTATTATCACACCTAATCAAATATCCAATAAAAATCCTACGGGCGTTTCCCTGCATAGCCAGTAGCCTGATCTGACTCCTCTGCTTGTTGCACCTAACTGACCTAACTCATGACGACGATTTGTTTCCTGCTTGTCCGGTGGTCCCCTTCATGCCACGTGTTGAATCAAACTGACAAAGATGGTGCGACCCCTGTGCGTCCGATGGTCCCCATCTCATGTTGGGTTAGTTGGAAACCTTCGGTGATAGTTTGAACTCTACCAGCTACGCTGACAGTTTGCACCTAACCGACCTAACTCATGACGACGATTTGTTTCCTGCTTGTCCGGTGGTCCCCTTCATGCCACGTGTTGAATCAAACTGACAAAGATGGTGCGACCCCTGTGCGTCCGATGGTCCCCATCTCATGCTGGGTTAGTTGGAAACCTTCGGTGATAGTTTGAACTCTACCAGCTACGCTGACAGTTACTAAAAATTGTGATTGTAACCAGTTCATCTATATAACCAAAAAAATATTCAATAAAAAGTTTTACTATTTATGTGAAAAAAAAATTAACTTAAAACATTTACATTTATTCTTTAATCTCTTTTGTCTTTGTCTTTTGTGTTGTTAGATTTCTCCCAATCAACTGTTTTTATTTTAACCGTTTTTAAATGATGGTTTGTCACTTATTAAGTATTCATGTTATATTATCTTTCTACCTTTATATATATATTTTTATTAAAACTGCATAAGAGTAATAATGTCTTTATTATCAAGCCTACTCGAGATGTAAAATAAAAATTAAAAAAAATTATGAAATAGGTTATAAAAATGTAAAATTAAAATTAAAAAAAATTATGAAATAGGCTATAAAAATGTAAAATTAAAATTAAAAAAAATCATTTTACAAGGAAAGAGTCTAATATTCATGCACCTTAAGTTTGCGTATCATTAAAAAAAACTATTTAAAAAAAAACTATAAAAAATATGTTTGTCATGTTGTGACGTTTTATGTCTCATTTCATCCCCTCAAAATCACATTAGATGTCTTTTAAAAAGTTCTTTTAAGGTTTTAATAATACATCTAAAAGGAGGGAACTATTTATTAATAAGTATCAAACTTTAATATCTTATAAATTAATTAGAGTTTGAATTTGATCTTATTTTTTTTATTGGCTAAATATATCATCATTCTCTCTCATTCTTTATAACTTTAGTTTTTAAATATTTATTCAAAGATATGCATTGACTTTACTTTTATTTTTTTAAGCTTAAGCTTTTATTGATTTTTCTTTTTATATTTAGTTTTAATAATTATTTAACTATAGGTTCGAGGTGTAGATTAATTGGTTCGACCAAACCTTGTAAGGGGGCGGAGGTCCAAGGTTCAAATCTCGGGCTTCGTCGGACTGAACGTTTGTTCCTTTCCTGGTGCTTTTAACGGTGTAAAAGATTTAAAATGGACTAAACGTTTGTTCCTTTCCTGGTGCTTTTAACGGTGTAAAAGATTTAAAATGAATGTGACATGGTGGCTATAGGGGTAGACTGTACGAAGATCTGTATGGCGGTTTCCGAGGTGGACAACACAAAATACTGCGGCATCCATAAAAGTTGGACAACCTGCCCGAATTCGTAGCGGCTACCAATTCCACCATGCAAATTCAAAAAAAAAATTAACCATAGCATTTTATAAATTTAAATAATTCATATTATTATTAAAAGTTAAATTGTTTCATCTTCTAACTACTTGCATTTGTAATACATTTGTATACAACTTAAGTTTCCTTTTTTTCTTTTGCTTTGATGGTTCCATTTCCTATCTTCTTTCCTTTTGTTTTCACCTACAAACTTATGCTACTCTTGCAATACCTAAACTTTTGTTTTTTACTAGAGTACTTTGTACCATGTACTTTCACTAATTAGTTAAAGCATAATTCCTTTACTTTCACTAATTAGTGTTTCATATCTTTAATCAATAAAGACAATCCATGATTCTTTTCCTTTCACTAATTAAAGTCTCATCAATAAAGGTAATTCATGATTTCTTTACTTTCATTAATCAATAAGGGTAATTCATGATTCCTTTACTTTCACTAATTAAAGTCCCATAACTGTAATTAATAAAAATAAATCATAATTCCTTTACTTTCACTAATTAAAGTTCCAAATCTTTAATTAATAAAAATAAACCATAATTCCTTTACTTTTACTAATTGTTGTTCCATATCTCTAATTAATAAAAATAAACCATATTGGACATTTTGAGCTCATTTAGTTGTCATTGATGTCAACGTGAGAAGTTGTCATTGATGTCAAGTGAACACATGAAGGTGTCATTAACACCATGGAGTACACCATCATTGAAGCCAGGAGAAATACAAAGAGTTGAAGAAAAGTTGTCAAAATATTATTTTATAAGGGTTTTTGTTAAAACCATGGTGGCAAATTAAAAGGTTTTTATTAAAACCATTATGAGGATATAAAGGCTTCATTAAACATCATCATGGCAGAATTAAGGTTTTTATTAAAAACCATGGTGGCAGAATAATTTTCATCAAATCAGTGAAGAGCAAATGAAGGTTTAAATTTTACCTAAAGGAGGCTTTAATTTTTATTAAAGTCAAAGGTTTATAAATATAATTTATAAAATTTAAATTCTTTTAGAATTTAAATAATTTATAAATTATAAAGGTTGTAAGAAGTGCTGACATCATCGAATATTATGGAGCGCCGACGTCTAAGCCATATGGTGAATTCGTGTATAAATAATATGCCAAAGGGGCATTCAAACTTACCCCTCTTTGATTTAATTTTCATGCGATCGAGCTAAAAGTAATTCGTGCAATTGTTGATCGTTGAGGAAGAAGACAGAGTTATTTTGTCTTTTAGTGCCAGGAAGAAGACAAAAAGGAAGAGTGTAAGGTCTGAACCACATTGGACAAAGTGGTCCATTGGCAGCAAATGTTTTACGAAAGTGTTGGGAGTGGAAGAGTCCACGATCGATTCACGTGGAGTTGGTGTGTTTGTCTTGAGCACCAAGGGGAAAGGTTTTTGGCATGCACTCGTTTTGAGTGCCAGACTTAAGAGAAAGATCACGAAGTGCTCTTAAGGTTTTAAACGTGCGTCTAGTGCACACGGTGGGTAAGCTTGCAGCTAGGGCGCACGAGGAGGCAGTGATTGGGAGTTCGAATCCCATATGTGGCAAAGGTATTTTTGATTAAAATAAATTTTATTTGCCTAAAGTTTTTCCTAAAGTATTATTTGGAGTTATAAGGGTATGTGAAAGGTTGTTTGCTTGGTTCATGTTGTTGGAGTCATTAATTTAGTTGGGAGATTATAAGGTGTTATTGGAAAAATATTTTATGTATGATGATGGTTGTTTTTATAGTTGGAGTGATAAGGTGTAATTGAGTTTTTGCATTACATTGTGAGAAAGATTTATCCTCTAACCTCTTTGAGATTGGCATAGAAGTGTTTGTGGTTGTGTTTGTGACAGATTTATGAGATCCCTTCATCATCAAGAAAAAAGGTATAAGCACATTCTTCCATAGTTGAGTTGATTGATTGGTTTTTTGGAAAATAAGTTTGGAGTGAAAAGGACTTGATTAGGGTATCCTATTGAGTGTGTTGATTTAATGCTTCAAGGTTTTCTGGATTGAAGTGTTGTTATTAAAACCTTGTTTGATAAGCATTGTTGTTGAAGCCATTGGTTGTGTGAAGAACTTGAACTAGGGTTTGAGTATCATTGCTATGAGAGTTATTTTTATAAGAATTGTTGTTGAAGTGAGTTGTTGAGCAAAGAACTTGAAATATGGTTTGCAAAGATTATGAGTATCATTATTATGTGATATTTTTTATTGAGCATTGTTGGAAACATTTTGAGTTGGTATTTACATGCTTGGACTAGGGTTTGTGAGAAAAGGGGTATTTCATTGAGTGATTGGTTGAGTAGAGTTGGTTGAGCCTAGTCAAGTGGATGTGTGAAGTGATTGTTCAAGTTCCATAGAACAAACTATTCTATATTTTGAATTGAGTTGAGAAAGTGATTGAGCATTGAGTTGAAATTGAAGCATATTGAGTCTCTAACAATTCACCTTATGTTTCTAAGAGGGTGATTGTAAGTAATTGAGCATTGTGATAAGTGTAGAACATATTGAGTCTCTAAAAATTCTCTTTATGTTTCTATCATATTGGATAAGTTCTGTGTGGACTTGTTGAGATGATTTGAGGTAAGTCTTTTAGAAGACTTGTGTATTGATTTTGTGTGAGCTTTTGTGAAAGCTTACAATACAAATTTGGATAATTTCTTGAGAGGACTTATTGAGCATATTGAACAAGTTCTAGAGAGGACTTGTAGAGCAGATTGGACAAGTTCTAGAGAGGACTTGTAGAGCAGATTGAGCAAGTTCTAGAGAGGACTTGTGGAGCAGATTGAGCAAGTTCTAGAGAGGACTTGTGGAGTGATGAGGCCCAAAAATGCCTCATTATTGCACAATGTTTGACTACCATATGATAAGTTAATTGCCAAATAGTTGACTAAAATATACTATTTGTTAAGTGTTTGCATGATTTTATGTTAGGAATACTATATCTCTGTTTTTGACTATTTTCAGCATTTTGTGACTGATTTTGCTTGATTAAGTAGCAAGTAAGAACATGCATTTCAATTAACCAAATGTGGTATGCTGATATCCATTAACTTCTCAATGGTTTTTGAATGTTTTCCTGCCCTTCAACTTGTTTCAAATCCACATTGAAGCTAAAATTTTAGGACTGTCATAAATCTGAAAATCTGAAAAAACAGCCATATAAAAATCAGCAAGCTGTCACTTTATAGGAACACCTTGAAGTTGTCAAGCAAAGCATGAGGATATGGATGGAATGAGTTCAGAAGGACTACAGAAGACATCTGACCTATTTAGAAGCATTCCCACATGGTCTAAATAGGCAACAACAAGGTATAACAGAGGAGGGACAATTGTGCAACACTGTTGCACTATTTCAGCATGGTTACTTGGTGAATGAAGTGTATAAATTCAGTAGCAACTTGATGTACTCCTTCATGTTGATATTTGAATAATTTTTCCATGTTCTAATTTGTTTGAATTTGCAAGAAATGCCAATATTTTACAACTCGTGCAAAAGAACCGGAAAATGCAGTAATTTACCATGTAAATTCTAGCAAGCTACCAATGAATGGCAAGGCATGGAATTCACACATGGAGAGGAATGAAGGCTATTGCAATATGATCCCGAGGGCTAATCCACCTGAGAAATGCAGCTAAAATCACTTGAAGAGCACACAGTTGTTCATTCCGAAGATCTTCGAAATGAACAAGACATCTTCGAAATGAGAAATACAGTCTCTTCGGAATGAGCCACTTATCTTCGGAATGAGAACAGAAAGTGCTTTTTGACTTGTTGACTGATTTTTGACGATGGAAAAAGGGAAAGAAGGTTGAAAAGGTTAAAGGAAAATATCTCCCATCTGACTTTGCCGTCCTTGCCATCCAAAGCCACCATTCATGGAAAAGATCAATTTTGATCCTCTTCTAGGATAAACACAAAAATAACTGCAACATAATAGGAAGTTGTTTGCAAGATAGAAATGGCATATTCTGAAGTGAAGAAAGATGTGTGAGATATTTCTAGACTTCTCCCACGTACTCCCACCACTGAAGATGCTTTCTAAGGGCCAATGACTACTACTGCAACACAAACTGTCCAGATTTGCATTTATTTCAGATCCATAATTATTGGCAAATCACTGTAAAGTAGCACATAGGCTGATTTGAGCATGGGATATGTTGTAAATATTTATATAAATAACACAGCTCCCTCCTTGGTTGAGCCAGTTAGGAATTAGAATAGAGGAGAGTTTTCAATAGCAGCAATTAGGATTGTACAACAATTTTTTGTAACAGTTTTTAGCATGTTCTGTCATCAATAAAAGTGCAGCTATTTTATCATTTTTTGTTCTGAGTGTTAATTAGTTAAGGAGTGCTTTTCACCTCCTTCTAGATCAGGAAGTATGGGCCCACTTTCAGATCTAGAAGGAGGGATTTTATGGCAGGTTTTAATCTGTAATTTTGCTGTAGCAGAATTAATAGATTGCTTGCCAGATTTCATTTTCTTGTTTTTATTTTGTATTATGTGATTTATGTTTTCTATTATGTTTGTGTACAACATTTGTGTGTATGTCAACTGACAAATTATATTAAGCATTTTTCCTTTGCTTTCCATGTTTTCCTTGCTTTTTTATTTTAGCAACTTTCCATTTTTAACATATTTCATTTTGTTGTCAATTCCTGTAGCAGAAGCTTGACGACCTTTTGTGGCAGGACATTGATAGGTGTTTTTAGCATAAGTTTCATTTACAAGCATCATTTCAATTATGCAAGAGTAATTAGGTTTCAATTCAGCAAATGTAACTTAGGATTTCAATTTAGCAATTTCAATTATGTTATTTCAATTCTGCAAAAGTAGATTAGATTTCAATTCAACAATTTCAATTCATGCAATTGTAGTTAACTTTAATTTTCTGAACTTAGAATTAGTTTTTATTTCTTGCAAGTTTCCATTCTATAGATTAGGTTTAGTGTGACACCAAAAGGCTAAACCAAATCTGTTTCACCCAATAATTGCTTGAAATCTGAATGCTTGAATTGTACTCTACCCTAACCTTCTATCGTAGATAGCCTTGGACACCACCCCGGATTGATAAATCATTGAGATTAAATGATGAGACTCAACGACACTCATCATTTTGGCATCGTTTTCGGGGATCATGGTGTTGTTAGAGGGTAAAAGCAGTCAAATAATTATTATTGTGCTAACTTATGAAGTTTAGAGTAAAATATGAATGTAATAGCTGGTATAAATAATAATTATTGATAGTTGCATTTCAGTCCATTTAGAAAACAAGCAACCACAGGGAGGTGATCTTCACACTTGGGGGTTAAATTGCCTATGTTTGAAATTCTTGATAAAAATAGAAAGAATTCATCATCCTCATTATCAAGAAACATAAGATCTCTTAAAAAATTTAGAAGAGCCATCTGCTAGTACTACCATTTTTATATCCATATCATCAGGGTAGTATAAACAAATTTGTACTAGGTGTTGGAAAGATATCATGGTAGATATACAAGACTATCCCTTGAACAAAATAGCCATATCAGCTACCTGTAGCATTTGTTCACAGGGACATATCATTGATGAATGCCATTTACTTCCATAACTCAGAGATGCAAAATTTGTTGCCTAGTCTGAATTCTTCTCAAAGAGAGATCCCAACAACAACAAATAGGGCAAGTAAATCAACCACCACCTTCAGCCCAACCTGTGGCCAATATGAATAATACAGGACAGACAACCCCTGTCTATGTAAGCTGAATCTATTAAAAAAAAATCACAAAAACTTTTGCACAATCAAAATAGGAGTTTACAACTTAATGATGATCCTAGATTTTTCCATTATTACTTAAATATTGTTAGGATTTTACCATGCTAAACCACAACCTAGCAATTCTTAGCCTACACAGACAATAGTTGATCTCATTAGAGGTGATCCTACCTAACAAGTAGTTGATCTGCTAAAGTTGTACACTTCTTGTCTTATTGTGCAAACCAAAAATATTTTTTTTAGCCCAACCTATGATCAGTCTGAATAATACAGGATAGGCATCCCCTGTCTATGTAGCTGAATCTAGTAAAAAAAAAAAACTGCAGGAAATGTTATTGATTGCAACAACATCCAACTGTGCTCAAACAAGAACTTACCTGAGCTTGAAGAGATAAAAATCAATGGAGATACACAGAAAACCTTTAGTCCAAACACACAAAAATTAGCCTTGGATAAAGGAGAAAAACTAGAAAAACTGCACATAGAAAATTTACTTCCATTGAACTCCTTAGTAAGAAATTACAAAGGGGTAAATTATGTCCTCCTAGGAATGAAACAAATTGAAGTGCAGCCAAGAAAATTCTTGAACATTATTAGTTGGTTGACTTATAAACAAAAAGCAAAATTGTTGCTATTTTGAAACAATATTTCAATCCCTTTACATGGAATTACAAGGGTATATCAAGATTTTATCTTGATGTAAGCACTTAACATCTTTTGGGAATTGGTATTTAATTGTTTCAAGTACAGATTGACAAGATTTTGCAGACTAGGAGGCATGGACAACACTTGATTGAAGAAGTTTTCAGATATGGAGTAGTGCTTCTTTCTCCCATTGGTAATTCATGGAGGATGTTAGTGGTGAATGGACATTGCCTTCGGGTATACCATGCACCATTAACTAAGGAGGAGTTCTTGAAGGAGATTCCATTGGATGTACACATAATGGAAGAGAATTTCTCTTCAATATCAGATTCAGAGTGATGATAAAAATTTTGACAAAAAGAAAAAAAATACAAGAAAAGCAAAAAGAAGAATAGTCTTGTTTGTGAACTTCCTTCTTGGGTACAAGCAAGACAAGAAAAATTGAAAAAAAGAAAAAAAAAAAAAGAGAAGAGAAAAAATTGCAGCAAAGGCATGTCCCACAAAATGGGGATACATGAGGACAAGCATCAATTTCAGCAAGGAAGAGGAACAATGGAGCCAATACTTCATTTCCAGCAATAAGGAGGCAATTATGATGTAAGAAGATTCTTACCGCTCATCTAGAAAGGAAGGTTGCATCAATGTTGCAGGTTTCAACAGAAAGAGATGGTGTTTTCATACAACAATTGACATGTTTTTGCAGAATAAGGATTGGTCTTATCCAAATAAGAGTGAGAGATGTTCTCTCTCATTGAAGCACTTGAAAAAAAAAAAGGACAGAAGTTGGTTGAAAACCAGAAATGGCAGCCTCTTCTGATGAAAAAAAATGAAAAAAAAAGAGATGAAAAAAAAATGATGAAAAAAATAAAAAAATGAATAATTCAGTAGTGAAAACCTTCTTGGAGGCGCTACTGAGTTGGCTTGCATGAAAACCGATTTTTTGGCATGCATTGCCTTGTTGATCTACCCATCATTGTTCCACCATTGTACAAATCTCACACTGCACATGTGTTATGTTTGTTTATGTTTTTAGATAGCCTACTAACAATCATCAAAAGTAGCTTGTAAGGTGCATGACCAATTTTTAGGACAATAAGGTATGTGTTTCTTGCATTTAATTCATAGTAAACATTTAGCATTTAGTGTATGATAGTCGGTATTTGGCATAAACTATTCATACAATATTGACAAGTTGAAAATGGAACATGTTCAAGATGTCAAGAAACACCCCCTTATGCCCTTAATTGCATGGAAATTCCAAAACTATGCAAAAACCTGATTTTGGGACAGACATGGCAACAATTCTATTTCAATTTGTAGGGCAAATTTTAGAAGGAGAACTGCAAGTTTATATCTCACAATTGTCTGATAAATTGAAGGAGGATAATCAACAAAATGCACTCGAAGGTTCTATTTTAGTACTACTGGAATAAAACAACAACATACAAAACAAAGAATAGCATCTAAAAAAAAGGATGAAGAAGGGATTTTTGATGTTATGGAAGGCTTATACACTCTAGAGATGGACCCACAATAGAATCTGTAGCTAAATTTTGCATAGGAGGTCATTTCTGCATTTTTTTTGAAGATCTTCGGAATGAACAGACATCTTCGAAATGAGAAATACAGTCTCTTCAAAATGAGCAGACATCTTCGAAATGAGAAATACAGTCTCTTCGAAATGAGCAGGATATCTTCGGAATGAGCAGAAACTGTACCAGAATTGCTGAAAATGCTACAAAATAGCAAAAAGAGTAGGGTACATCAAATATTGAGGTTTATAAGGCTCTACCACAAGTAAGTACATCCCTCAAGCATTTCAAATCCAAAATTTTTATCAATTTTGTTCAAAAGGTGCAAACAACAAAAATAAGCATTTAGGCTGAAATGTTGTTAAGAACAGAAAATTCCATTAGTAGTAGTGCATCTGCCAAATACGGTTCCACAATAAGACTATTGCAAGATGAATCATATGATATCAAGCCTTTAAGAGGTACCTTGCAACACTAAAACTTGTAGAAAGATAGAAAAAGAGTCATACATGTGCTTAATTGCAAAATACTTGATATAGTGCAGCAAGGAGGAATTTCTCAGTTAGCAGGTAGCAAAGGATGTTGTTCACAAGAATAAAACCCGCATATTACTATGGCCTACTAAGATGCATGAGGGCATGCATCAGTTCAAGTTGGGGGGGATGATGAGGCCCAAAAATGCCTCATTATTGCACAATGTTTGACTACCATATGATAAGTTAATTGCCAAATAGTTGACTAAAATATACTATTTGTTAAGTGTTTGCATGATTTTATGTTAGGAATACTATATCTCTATTTTTGACTATTTTCAGCATTTTGTGACTGATTTTGCTTGATTAAGTAGCAAGTAAGAACATGCATTTCAATTAACCAAATGTGGTATGCTGATATCCATTAACTTCTCAATGGTTTTTGAATGTTTTCCTGCCCTTCAACTTGTTTCAAATCCACATTGAAGCTAAAAGTTTAGGACTAGTCATAAATCTAAAAATCTAAAAAAACAAGCCATATAAAAATCAGCAAGTTGTCACTTTATAGGAACACCTTGAAGTTGTCAAGCAAAGCATGAGGATATGGATGGAATGAGTTCAGAAGGACTACAGAAGACATCTGACCTATTTAGAAGCATTCCCACATGGTCTAAATAGGCAGCAACATGGTATAATAGAGGAGGGACAATTGTGCAACACTGTTGCACTATTTCAGCATGGTTACTTGGTGAATGAAGTGTATAAATTCAGTAGCAACTTGATGTACTCCTTCATGTTGATATTTGAATAATTTTTCCATGTTCTAATTTGTTTGAATTTGCAAGAAATGCCAATATTTTACAACTATGTAGTAGAACTAGAAAATACAGTAATTTACCATGTAAATTCCAACAAGCTACCAATGAATGGCAAGGCATGGAATTCACACATGGAGAGGAATGAAGGCTATTGCAATATGATCTTGAGGGCTAATCCACCTGAGAAATATAGCTAAAATCACTTGAAGAGCACACAGTTGTTCATTCCGAAGATCTTCGGAATGAACAGACATCTTCGAAATGAGAAATGCAATCTCTTCGGAATGAGCCACTTATCTTCGGAATGAGAACAAAAAGTGCTTTTTGACTTGTTGACTGATTTTTGATGATGGAAAAAGGGAAAGAAGGTTGAAAAGGTTAAAGGAAAATATCTCCCATCTGACTTTGTCGTCCTTGCCGTCCAAAGCCACCATTCATGGAAAAGATCAATTTTGATCCTCTTCTAGGATAAACACATAAATAACTGCAACATAATAGGAAGTTGTTTGCAAGATAGAAATGGCATATTCTGAAGTGGAGAAAGATGTGTGAGATATTTCTAGACTTCTCCCACGTACTCCCACCACTGAAGATGCTTTCTAAGGGCCAATGACTACTACTGCAACACAAACTGTCCGGATTTGCATTTATTTCAGATCCAAAATTATTGGCAAATCACTTTAAAGTAGCACATAGGCTGATTTGAGCATGGGATATGTTGTAAATATTTATATAAATAACATAGCTCCCTCCTTGGTTGAGCCAGTTAGGAATTAGAATAGAGGAGAGTTTTCAATAGCAGCAATTAGGACTGTACAACAATTTTCTGTAACATTTTCAAGCATGTTCTGTCATCAATAAAAGTGCAGCTATTTTATCATTTTTTGTTCTAAGTGTTAATTAGTTAAGGAGTGCTTTTCACCTCCTTCTAGATCAGGAAGTATGGGCCCACTTTCAGATCTAGAAGGAGGGATTTTATGGCAGGTTTTAATCTGTAATTTTGCTACAACAGAATTAATAGATTGCTTGCCAGATTTCATTTTCTTGTTTTTATTTTGTATTATGTGATTTATGTTTTCTATTATGTTTGTGTACAACATTTGTGTGTATGTCAGCTGAAAAATTATATTAAGCATTTTTCCTTTGCTTTCCATGTTTTCCTTGCTTTTCTATTTTAGCAACTTTCCATTTTTAGCATATTTCATTTTGTTGTCAATTCCTGTAGCAAAAGCTTGACGACCTTTTGTGGCAAGACATTGACAAGTGTTTTTAGCATAAGTTTCATTTACAAGCATCATTTCAATTATGCAAGAGTAATTAGGTTTCAATTCAGCAAATGTAACTTAGGATTTCAATTTAGCAATTTCAATTCTATTATTTCAATTCTGCAAAAGTAGATTAGATTTCAATTCAACAATTTCAATTCATGCAATTGTAGTTAACTTTAATTTTTTGAACTTAGAATTAGTTTTTATTTCTTGCAAGTTTCCATTCTGCAGATTAGGTTTAGTGTGACACCAAAAGGCTAAACCAAATCTATTTCACCCAATAATTGCTTGAAATATGAATGCTTGAATTGTACTCTGCCCTAACCTTCTATCGTAGATAGCCTTGGACACCACCCCGGATTGATAAATCATTGAGATTAAATGATGAGACTCAACGACACTCATCATGGAGAATATTGAGCAAGTTCTAGAGGATTTGTGGAGTAGATTGAGCAAGTTCTAGAGAGGACTTGTGGATAGATTAGTGTGAGATTTTATGGAAGCTTACAAGGTAGATTTGATATAAGTCTTTGAGAAGACCTGAGAGCAGAGTTGATTGATTTGTTCAAACCTTAAGTTAAGGTTTAGGGCAAATCCAGTAGAGTTGAGACAAGCCTTGAGTTAATGCTTGAGGACAGATATCGAGGACAAATTTGTGTTAGGCTTAAGGACTATGTTTAGTGTAGATTTGAGAGCAAATTTTGGTGTAGATTTGAGGATAAGTTTGTATCAGACCAAAGACAAATATTGAGCAAAGTTGTACTAGATCGAAGGATTGTATTTAGTGAAAATTTGAGACAAAGCTTTGGAGGTGACAAAGCAGAGAGGATAGTAGTCTCTAGTGGATAGAGATCCATCATCCAGGGTAGTGAGGACAGGTCTTCTGAGTGGAGACAAGAGTCTTCAGTGGAGAGAGATCCACAAGCCAGTGTAGTGGAGGCAGTACTATTCTAGAGGATCATCAACTAGAGCAAAGGAGAAGGAGTTCTCCTATGGATAAAGATCCACAAAATTGATTTAGGGGATTGGTGTCTCCTTTGGACAGAGGTCCATAAACATTGTAGGGAAATGATTCCCAAGAGAATTTATTTGAGAAAAATTTATAAGAAATATTTTCTCTATGGAGTAGCCCGCATTGGGTGAACCACGTAAAATCATGTCTCTCATGTGTGTGATGCTTTATGTGATGTTTACTACTTTAATATTGTTGATGCTATTATTTGTGATAAGAAAAGTAAAAAATGGTCTTATACTGTTCACCCTCCTCTCAATATAAGCTTGTGTTATTCAAACCATAATTTCTTTACTTTCACTAATTAAAGTTCCATACCTCTAATTAATAGAAACAAACTATAATTTCTTTACTTTCACTAGTTAAAGTCTCATATCTTTAATTAATAAAAATAAACCATCATTCCTTTACTTTCACTAATTAAAGTCTTATATCTTTAATTAATAAAAATAAACCATAATTATTTTCTAAACTAAAAGAAGTCTTTATTTAATTCATAATTACAAAATGAGTATTGTTCTAAAAATAAAACAAAATACCCATTCCTCAATCTTATAGTACCCAAACCCCAATTGAACTCCTTCATTTCCTATTTTTAAAGGTAACCCAAGAGCGCACATCAACCCAAAAAAATAGGCGCTCAAATAGCAATGCCAAAGAAGGATGCACAAGCAAGATGAATTGTTAGATTAATGAGTTACAAGGGTGTGATGATCGATTGCGATTGAGCAAAAAAATATTCAATCGATCACTAAGGGCTCGAAACTACACAATCGATCAATGAGAGCTCGACACTACACACGGGTTGTGGACCTGGTGATCAACTGATATCAACAATAATTTTGATCCCCTACTAGTAACGTATTACAAGAGCAGTTTGGTTAGCTATCCAGTGGATAACACAACATAGGTGGGTAGGACATGAAGAACACCACCACATACAGGGATGGTGACTCACAACTCAGACCTTAATCAACAAGAGACTCCCAAAATACTAATAAAAACATAGACGAGCATGCTACATCTAGGGGGTCGATTGAAAAGGTGCATGGATTACTCTATAACACCAACCAATGATGACAACTTGATTGAAAAGGAAGGGAACTAGCCATAATTATAAAACCAATGAAATAATGCCAAGGACCAAGGTGGAAACCTGGGTTTTACTATGATAAAATAATACATTCATCTAAACCTTGCTAACATAAGAGAGTCATTTTAAACCCAACCTGGGTTTTTAAACATCGACTTTCCCTTTCTTCATTGTTGAAGAGTCACTTCTCTAGGCATTGATTCACAGATCATTGGCTCCTCTCCTATTCATTCATCGATCATTCGCTCTATCTATAGATGTCCCTCCTCTTAGCAAAACTCCCCCCTATTTCATTCATCCCATCCACCTATTTTCCCTCTCGATCTTGTCTCTCATCCATGTTACTTGCCTATCATCAATTTCCTCTAATCTAACTTACCGCCTTGCAGGATATTTCATTTTTTAAACCTTATTTCTATTACTTCAAAAACTCTTCATAAATGAAGCACTTTCCTTATGACGACAAGAAGCTTCCACTCACCAAGGTAACTTATTACCTTGACTAAAATAAATCTCTTACTCTTATTTTAAAATGAGGTCTTTTCAAGATATTAAAATAATATTTCTTCTATTATTTTAATCATGGAATTTTACTTATTTTAAATGAAAAGCCCATGATCTCTTAAATAAGTATCTATGTTATTTATTCAATATATATATATATATATAAACAAAAATATCTTTTTACTATCTCTTAAATAAAATTCCATTATTATTTAAAGTAGATACTTTATTATCTATTTAACAAAGCTCTATTATTATTTTAAAAATAGATATTTTATTATCTTTTAAAATAAAGCTCTGTTATTATTATTTAAAATAGATATTTTATCATATCTTAATCATAAAAAATATGAGTCTTCTTTATCACAAAAGCAACATGCTACTAACAACAATTTAGGGAATTTAAAGGCAACCAAATTTATGCACACATTCTAAAACCAAGATGTTGTTGAGTGATGAAGTAAAAGACAACCAATCAAATGCAACAAACAAAGAGGGAGTCTTTCCATCAATCCAGTCACCCATCTCATTCGAAGAATTTGTGATAACTACTAGGCTATCAACTAAGGCTCTATATGACTAGCTATTGACGATTATCCCTAAACCGATAATGCATGCCTATATGAAGGTATCCATCCATGTTACCCCCAAGTTGCCTTAGTCATCACTTTACCAACCTCAAGTACCCCATTTTTGATGGACGATTCTACCTCTTCCACCCACGAGTGTACCTGATCTTGCATATTAACAATATATCAACAATACCATGTTCTTCCAAAAAATTAGACTAAACATCGTACAACTTGTTTATTTGCACAAAACTAAGCATCAAAGTATCATAAATCTATACATAATTTTTTTCATGTCAAAAAGCCTGCCATGGAGGGTCATGACATCCTACCTCCATGGAGCTAAGCATCGTCCTGGGTGTTTGTGTTTCCAATTTTACAAAATAAAAACTATTACATTATATTTTCAAACAAGAAGGAAAAATATTTTTGCATGTCCTCCACTTTATCCCAAGTGACATTTCTTTTTGAAAAGCGGTCCCATTGGACCCTACATTATTCAAGAGTTCGGTTTCACATAGACTTAGAATGAAACTCAATAATCTTCACCGGAATTACTTCAATAGCCTTTGGGTTTACTATTTGTAATTTAGAAACATCCCACACATGTTCAGGGTCAACAACATATTTTCTAAGCAAGGATATGTGGAAGGTGTCATGGATATTTGACAAGTTAGGTGGTAAAGCAAGTTGGTATGCAACCAGGATAATCTTCTTAGTGATCTCAAAGGGTCCCACATACCGAGGATCTAACTTTGTGTATTTAGTAGCACTCTTCTTCAGTTTAACCCTTAAGAACACTTTATCACCCATCGAGTACTCTCTCGGGGTTGTTTTCAGATCATAAATTTTCTTTCGATCAACGACTTCTTTTCAGCCTTTGCCAGATTACCTTCAACTGATCCTCCATTTCTATGACCATATCTGGTCTAATTACAACCCGATCTTCTAGTTTATCCCAAGATAATGGCGTTATACACTTTCATCCATACAAGGCATCGAAAGGAACCATTCCTAGAGAGGAGTGATGTCGATTATTGTAGGTAAACTCCACAAGATGTAGGTAGTCTTCCCAATGAGACTTTTGATCCATGTAGTACATGCAAAGCATGTCTTCTAGTACTTGGTTTACCCATTCTGTTTGACCATCTATCTTAGGATGGTATGCCGAACTCATGTTCAGTTTCATTCCTACTACACGATGAAGGGCTTTCCAAAATTCAAAAGTGAATATAGAAGCCATATATGAAATGGTTATTTCAAGAAATCCATACAATCAAAATGCCTCTTTGGAAATTTTTTTAGCCACCACTTAAGCATCATCTTTGATGTTCCTTGGTATGAAATGTGCAACCTTAGTCAATCTAATGACTATTACAAGGATTGCATCATGTTGATACCTAGTCTTGGGTAATCCTACTATAAAATCCATAGATATAACCTACCATTTCTACATAAATATTGTAGACACCAAAACAACACCAATCCAATTATGCTACCAAGGCATTGACAAAATTGATGCATAATGCCCTTAGGGCAGCCCTCATAGGTCAAGCAGTGGTTCTAACCACTCCCAAAGTAGCTTTGGAAGGTTCCTAGGTCAGTTGGGGAATTTTTGAGGCCTAGATCCTATTCTTCCCACCCTGGGATGAATAGTAGTTTCTATTCATACCACCCTAGAGCGAATAGCAGCATTCATCCCGAGGGGGAGCGAATAGCAGGTTTGAATAGCAAAAAGTCAAATCTGGACAAGTGGCCGCTATAAAATGCCCCTTGCCCTACTATTTGAAGCATGCATGTCATAACCCAGGGTATGCCTATGACAAATATCATCAATGAGGCCATTTTTGGGAGATTATCTTCCCCCTCCTGTGCATGCCGCCCTAGTGGACAAGTGTCCCCTTGGGCCTTGCATGTCCTTGCATCCCCTTTTGCACATTTGAACTCATAGGTCTATAAAATGGATGAAATTATCACCCAAGAGAGACAAGTTTTTGTTAGGATTTGTGATGAAGTACTACCGAGTTATTAGCTCACCTTTATTGCTCCTTTTTCATCCATAATTTCTCCTTCACGAGAGAGGTTATCAGGTGGTACAAGAAAGCGCAATTTGACCTAAAAAGCGAATCCATAGTTCGAATACCCACACAAATTTTTTCTAAAATACTTACCCTATATTTTTGCATCAATATTCATTGGATTGGTGTGAAAATTTAGGAGATTCTAGTGGGCGCCCCACCCCCGGGCGGCCACCAATCTGTGACAGTCGAATTTGTCCCACCCCGAGACAAATAGATATTCCTACATGATTTTATAACTATTTTAATTTTATTATTTCATACATATCTGTGAGATGCTTTAGTTAAAATTTCATTTCTTTCTGACATGTATTGACTGAGACATAGCTATTTTACGATTTTCTATGCATTCGGGTCCCACTTTTGCATGCAGGAGGATTTGGGAAGAATATATGGAATATAATAATATGGGTTCTCTCCAAATATCATTTTATACTTACTCACCAAATTTTGCAGGTTTTTGACATGTTTAGGTAGGAGAATCGCTTGTTTGCCTTTTATAGGTTCACTACGTGCGACGGGACCTAACGCAGCGATTGGGCGCAATTATTTTACAAAACCAGGTGATATAATACCAAAACCATATCATTTAAATCAATCTAGAGTTTTTTCTTGTTTGTAATCCATTTGCTATCTATACCTCATATGCGCCTTCTCAGGATGTGGGGATTGCATGTTTTAATATCATACACATATGATTTTGACTCTCTTTTGCTTTCTTGAGTGTAGATTCAGGTGCCAAAATGTGATAGGAAACATC
The DNA here is from genome assembly GCA_028583015.1 of Wollemia nobilis. Classification (NCBI taxonomy): domain Eukaryota; kingdom Viridiplantae; phylum Streptophyta; class Pinopsida; order Araucariales; family Araucariaceae; genus Wollemia; species Wollemia nobilis. The sequence continues at coordinate 1,687,259 of JAQPPZ010001679.1, read as the reverse complement.
AAAGGGTAAGGATCACATTAATGTAAGCGACATCGACATTGAGCATGCCCACTTCGAGTGTGGGCATGTGGAAGAACAGTGGATGTGCACCACGTTCTTTGAGAGATTGATATCTCTTGGCACCCCTTTATTGTAATATATTGTATCAAGCTGATTCAAGTACAAAAAATGGAGGTATTGTAATTCTATTTGAAGTTATCTAATAATGAGAACACCCCATTTGCTTTATTACTTGTTATACATTACCTCTTGCTTGCATGCTTTGATTTACGCTTTTGTAGGAATTATAAAGCACATGTATTCTCTTGATTAGGTTAAGGTGCACCATTTTTTCATTGCTAAAGTGGCAATCATGGTGGGACCTAGTCCCTTTTGATTTAGGTGATTTTCTAACTTGGTTTTTCACCTTTTCTAATTGCAGGTTCTAATTGCTCCAGACCCAGGCGAACTCAGGACTGCTATCCGTGCCACCCTAGGATGGATGCAAATCCATCCATCCCTAGGATGAATGTAGAACTAAAATTTTTCCCACCCTAGAACAAATAGAAAACATCAGGTTTTATGAGCCAGATTCCAGAACCAGCAGACAATGGCAGAGAAGATGTAGGGTCTGAACTATTTCCTTTATGTTTTTCATTTACAAAACCTTGTTTTTTATCGATTTTCGCTTTGTCTGCTTAAGTAGGAAAATTTAAAATATCACATTTCATTTTATAAAAATGTAAAAATACAAAAATATACATAAAGTAGAAAATATTAACTAGGATTGCATCTTCCTTGGCTTGATTGCACGCTGCTCACCCATCGATGAGCTTTCATTTATGGTTGCTTTCCTAGCTTAGTGTAGTGACTTCCATATTTCATATTTTAATATTCTAAAAGTAAAACATTGCTTTAAAGCTTGCATTTAGTGAAAATTCATTGAATTCTCTATTGCTTGCTTTATTTTGGATTAAAAGGAATCACACACACCACGATCCACTTAAAACGCTAACGAGTTGGACTTCATCCCCAACCGTTGGTAGAGTGCAAGTGATGGTGGGTTTCATCTCCATCCACTTGGATCAAATACCATGAACCCGATCCATATTTCCAAGGTTAGTTCCAAGATCCATCATAGCTCGTGGGTTATAGCACGCATCACCCTTTGGGGAGGTGTATCACAGACTACGGGTGAACTAGGTGAGGAACTGGTAGGACCTGTGCTCCCTGGCCATGTGTGGGCTTCATTACCACACATTATAGGTAGGATAACATGACCTAGAGTTCATAGCCAGGTTTTCAAGCTACGAGTATACAGGTGAAAGCCATTAAAATCAAGAATACAATCCAATAATTATCAAAAACGTGACACGAGGTCTCTTTACAACAAATTTGAAATAGCACTAAAACCAATTTTAGGATACACATCTAATACATTAATAAAGATAAACATATGTTTGATTGTGTCTTCCATTTTTGGTATATTGTTTCATAAAATTTTTAAAGAAGATAAATATTAAATGTTTGATAGAACCTTCTTGCAATGGTTTTCACCTGCAACAAAACCCAATCAAGGGTGGAAGCTGCGGAGAGTGTACATGGAGATATAAGTCACCTTCTTTATAGGCACTGGCTAGTGTGTGAAGAGGCACAAGGAGATAGGGTAGTACCATGCATTTGCATGCCTGTCAGAGCAAAAGCACCCACTCAAGGGCTGGATCCCCACAATGATCATTGGGCGGGGCATGATGATCACATCTTACCTCTATGTCACCCAATTAAGACTAGGGAGCCCAAATATTAGGATGAGTATGAGGCTCATCATGCAGGGCGAGCTAATTCAGCCCTACCTTTCCTCGTTCATGAGGGAATATATGAGGAAGTCCATGACATTCCTCAAGAGCAATTCACTGTGTGGGGGCATTGTACGTTCACAATTGCTGAGTATAGGGAACACCTACCTTATCCAGAGACATAGGTGAATGTGGCCAACCTCGATAGAGGGAAGCGTGTTACAGAGGTCTCAGATCATCTTGACTGAGAAAGAGATCGAGGGGAACCATTTAGGCCACCTAGACCCTGAAAAGCGAATCATATTAGACAGGTAGTTTCCAAGTATGTGGAACACCAAGCTTAATTTAAACAACTTTGGCATGACAAGGAGTAGCTAGACCGCCTGAATCAGCTCGAAAAGGAACGTATTCAATGTCAAACCAATGAGCTATTCCAAAAGACCCTACATGAGCGGGTTCCAACCTCGAGCACTCATAGGGTGAAAACCTATTTGAGGCAACAACCCCCAGTCCAAGAGAGGTCGCCTAGACCTTATAGAGGATTACCTCCTAGACCTCCTAGGTCTAATCGATATTTTACACCCAGGAATGATGTGGACCGCCCTTCGTGGGTAACTGCACAGGTTTATAGACCAACTCCAGAGATGACTTACAAGGCATGCGATGGGTATGAGCTGGAATAAGTGCACATGGAAACACCATATAAAGATAAAGGGGTTGTCCCACAACCGCCCCATAATAGGTCTCATGTTCCTCGTAACCCATCGCAAGAACAAGACAAAGAGGAGGAGATCAAGTCCTCTGATGCTTACAAGGAACTATTAGAGCATCTTGAGTCAGTCGAGAATAGAACCTTTGGGTCCCAAAAGCCCACGTTACGCCAGCTTCACAGTCACCCTGTGCATCTGTCAATCCCTACACCTCCCTACCCTGAACAATTCAAGATGCCTCAGTTGGCCACATTTAAGGGGGAAGAGGATGCACAGGAGCATGTCACCCGCTTCTTGAGAAAATGTTTTGGTATCTAAGACAATGATGTCTTGCTTCTAAGGACTTTTGTGACCACCCTCGTGGGCCCTACCTTCGATTGGTTCACACAGCTCTTGAAGCACAACATTCACAATTTAGATCAGCTCGTGGATGAGTTCCTAGAAAGTTTTACCTTCAATACTAAGAGGAAGGACACACTTGCTGACTTAGCTGGTCTTAAGCAGTATGATGATAAGTCAATCAACAATTATAAAAACATATGGTGGGCTATGCTTTCAAAGGTGCCCTATCTACTCCCCATGTTGGAGTTGACCCAGATGTTTACTAAGAGCTGCCTAAAACCCATCTCCTTGCTACTATAACTACAACAGTATGCAAGTCTTGAGGATGCCCTAGCACAGGCCAAGACCATCGAAGAAATCAAGATCCAAGAGGGCGAGATTACAAAACCTTGCAATAAAGAGTGGACTAAGACCACTAAGAGCAACACAACGTAATCGAAACCTGCCGCAATCAATTAGGTTGCCATTAGTGTCCCAGGGCTGGCACAAGCACAACAACCTCAAAAGGTAGAATATCATGTCATGCCCCCTGGGAACTATGAGAAGAAAAATAAAAAATAGGGGCAAAATCAATAGTGCCACCCCAAGTGGTAGTATATGCCCATAACGAATCTATGGATTCCTTGTTTGACTACCTCTATGCGGCTAGTTTGGTCCACCTACCTGAGAGTATACCTATAGATCCTAACACACCAAAGCCTAAAGGATACCGTGAAGACTTGTATTGCAAGTACCATCGATAAAAGGGTCATGACATCTTCGGATGTTACAAGTTTAAGAACTTGGTGCAGGACCTAATCGACAACAAAGCTCTCATGGTAGACAACCCCGTGGCACCAAACAACCAATGGATGGAGGTCTACAAAGACCCCTTGCCTGCCCATGAGGATCAAGCCAAGCCCACACCACAAGTAAATGAGGTCCATCAGGCCTATCCCAAGCAAGGATTTGTGGGTATGGTGAGCATCGTGACATAGAACAAGAAATACCCAAGTCTAGCCGTAGCCCCTGTGGATCCAAACGATGTTCCATGGACTTCACGAGCTACACCACCTCTAGTACATACTCCCCACCTAGACCTATGGCCACGATCTAGACCAAACTCGCTCAAAGTTTGAGGACCACATCGGCTAGGCTCTCCATATATGAGCTAATCCAATAATCGTAGCCTCATAGGGAGGCCCTGATGGATATTCTAAAAGCCATTGAGCTCCAGCCCTAGGAAGCAAATTCGTTCAATAATTTTGTGGGGCATGTATGCCAATTCATTGAGCCGGTTATAACATTCAGGAAAGATGAATTAAGGCTTGTCCCCACTGACATAGTCTACCCACCTTTGCACATCATTGCATGTGTGAATGAGAGCCCATTTAAGAGAGTTCTAATAGACATTGGTTCATCCAATAATATCATTACCACAATGGCACTAGAGCATCTTAAACTGCCAACATCACACATTGTCGCATCCACATACACCCTTTGAGCATTCAATGATGCTATATGCTCAACAGTTGGCACAATTGTCCTACCCATTCAAGTTGAGCAAAAGATAATTTCGACGTTGTGTCATATACTAGAGGGCGAGATGGCATACAACATCCTGTTAGGTAGACCCTGGATCAAGAAGATGAAGTGTGTCCCTTCAATCACGTACCAGTGCCTAAAATACACGTATGAAGGACAGGTTCACATCGTCGTAGACCTGGAACCCTTCAAATATTGCAACTTGGTGCAGTAGTTGCCTGAATCGACCCTACCATTGCCTCATCTAGAATTTTAGTTGAATAAGTCCCATTTGGGTCCAATTTCGGCATCACCCCCTCCTAGAGATCCTTATTCATCGCAATCCATCCCATATTCATCGTCAGCTTCTTCGTCGGTGCCACCATCATCCACGACCCTACCACCAAAGGACACAGGAAAGAGACTCATTGAAGAGATCCCCCCAAAAGTCTCCACTGTATCCTCTAAAGATATACCTAGCATGATGGAGGAAGAGTCAACCGATGAGCCCATTATGGAATAGGCCCAAGAGGCACTCCCGTTCCCCCATTCACCGTGGTCGTCGATCATAGTTGAGATGGCTAACACAGGTCTGGGGGAGTACATAGTCTGGAATGTCATGGCTACAACCACAATTGAGTCAGTACAGGTCATGGGCAGACCTCTCCTTTTGAGGGACACCATTATGCCTTTAGACCTCCCTCCTAATTAGACAAATTTCATATATGGGGACCTTGATTATGGCATAGAGCCCTATTAATAGGAAGAGGAGGATGAGGAACCTTTCAAAGAATAGATCGATTATTTGTCTAACCTGGACTTTGCACTGAAATATTAGGATTCATAGACGATAGTGATGATGAAGATGAGACAAAGAGGGCCTATCTTGGTCCTCCTTATTTGTGTCATCATCATGAGCCCATCGACATAGATGAGGTGTATCATCAGCTGCACGTTAGCCCACACTTAAGGGCAATACTAGTCAATCAGACTAGATTTGTCATGCGCTATTTCCAAACCCACCGACATATATGGAGCTCTATTAATCCAATGATCCCATATTGCAATCTATTCCTAGATAGGATCCAATGATCCCTATTCCCCCATTGCCACACTTGGAGGTAAGAAGTGATATTGATGAGAAATATTTTTCTCGTGGTCTTGGAGAGTAAATCCATTCCATCAACATGATCTCCATTGATTTGACCACACCATTCCATAATCTAGTCGATCCTTCCAAGCCATTGCCTCTAGACCTAGATGTTATCGATTGGGATCATGCTGATTCACCCTCGTCACCTTCTAAGTACTGGCCATGCGATGAGATGTTCCATTTCACCCCAAGATCTACTCAGGATGACTTTCATGCTGAAGTGGAACCTGAAGTTCCTATTGATGATCTTAAATCAGTAGACGACATCCACCCGATCTCGATTCCACATTAGTTAGAGGACAAATCGCATATGTCAATCGAGCCAACGATTGATCGAAACATAGGATCAGATCCAAATAATTCATAGTTTATCGAGCTAGGGGAAGGCTTATCCCCTAAAGAGTAATCCATGTATATTCATATTCTTACGGAGAGAAAGCATACTTTTATATGGTCCTATAAGGATATGCCAAGACTAGACCCAAATCTGGTCATGCATAATTTAATACTCAACTCGATAGTCAAGCCGATAAAGCAAAAACTATGAAGAATGCATCCAAAAGTAGCCTTGATGGTGAAAGACGAGATCTAAAAACTCTTGGATGCCCAATTCGTTATCCCCGTAGATTATCCGCCATGGTTTTCCAACATGGTTCCCATCAAGAAGCCTGACGGGAGGATTTGCATATGCACATAATTCAAAGATCTAAAAAAGGTAAGTCTTAAGGATGATTTCCCTTTGCCTAGCATCAATGTGTTGGTAGATGCCATAGAAGGTCATGAAATGCTTTCCCTCATGGATGGTTTCTCTGGGTACAATCAGATCCATATCAACCCGAAAGACTAGATCAAGACGACATTCACAACACCGTGGGGAACATTTCCTTTCTATTTTTCATTTATAGAACCCTATTTTCTGTCAATTTTTGCTTTGTGTGCTTAAGTAGGAAAATTAAAAATATCACATTTCCTTTTTTGAAAATGCAAAAATACAAAAAAATACATAAAGTAGAAAATCTTAACTAGGATTGCATCTTCCTTGGCTTGATTGCACGCTGCTCATCGATCGGTGAGATTTCATTTAGGGTTGCTTTCCTAGCTTAGTGTAGTGACTTTCATATTTCATCTTTTGATCTTCTAAAAGTAAAATGTTACTTTAAATCTTGCATTTAGTGAAAAGTCATTGAATTATCTATTGCTTGCCTTCTTTTGGATTAAAAGGAATCACACACACCACGATCCGCTTAAAATGCTAACGAGTTGGACTTCATCCCCAGCCGTTGGTAGAGTGCAAGTGATGGTGGGTTTCATCTCCATCCACTTGGCTTAAATCCCACGAACCCGATCCATCTTGCCAAGATCAGTTCCAAGATCCGTCATACCCCATGGGTTATAACACGCATCACCCTTTGGGGAGGTGTATCACAGACTACGGGTGAACTGGGTGAGGAACTGGTAGGACCTATGCTCCCTGGCCATGTGTGGGCTTCATTACCACACATTATAGGTAGGATAACGTGACCTGGAGTTCATAGCCAGGTTGTCGAGCTGCGAGTATACAGGTGAAAGTCATTAAACTCAAGAATACAATCCAATAATTATCAAACACGTGACACAAGGTCTCTTTACAACAAATCTAAAATAGCACTAAAACCAATTTTAGGATACAAATCTAATACATTAACAAAGATAAACATCTGTTTGATTGTGTATCTTCCATTTTTGGTATATTGTTTCATAAAAATTGTAAAGAAGATAAACATTAAACATTTGATAGAACCTTATTGCAATGGTTTTCACCTGCAACCAAGCCCAATCAAGGGCGAAAAGTGTACCTGGAGATACAAGTCACCTTCTTTATAGCCCCCGAGATTTGGTTATACCACCTTGGAGGGCTGACACTCACCCCAGTCCATGGACCACTAGGATAGCTAGGATAGAGCAAGGTCTCCAAGAGACCCCCAAACGGGATGCCTCGTGTGCCAAGAGCCAAATCAAGGAGAATACTCCCGTTATATAGACACGTCAAACACTCATTTTGATATGACTAGCTAGTGCACGAAGAGGCACACAAAGATAGGGTAGTACCACACATTCACATGCCTGTTAGAGCAGAAGCACCCACTCAAGGGACGAATCCCTACAATGATCATTAGGCGGGGCATGATGATCATATATTACCTCTACGTTGCTCAATTAAGACTAGGGAACCCAAATATCAGGATGAGTATGAGGCTCATCATGCAAGGTGAGCTAATTCAGCCCTACCTTTCCTCGTTCACAAGGGAATATACGAGGAAGTCCATGACATTCCTTAAGAGCAATTCACTGCTCGATGGCATTGTACCTCTGCACCTGCTGAGTATAGGGAACACCTGCCTCATCTAGAGCCACAGGTGAACACATCCAACCTCGATAGAAGGAAGCACGTTACAGAGGTATTAGATCATCATGATCAAGAAAGAGATCGAGGGGAGCCATATAGGCCACCTAGACCCCAAACATCAGATCATATTAGATAGGTAGTTGCCAAGTATGTGGAATGCCAAGCTCAATTTAAATAGCTTCGACATGACAAGGAGTAGCTAGACCATCTGCATAAGCTCAAAAAGAAACGTATTCAATGTAAAACTAACGAGTTGTTCCAAAAGACCCTACATGAGTGGGTTCCAACCCTGAGCACTCATAGGATGGAAACCTATAGGAGGCAACAACCCCTAGTCTGAGAGAGTTCACCTAGACCTTATAGAGGATTACCTCTTAGACCTCCTAGGTATGATTGAGATTTGAATTCTAGGAATGATGTGGACCGCCCTCCGTGGGTTACTGCACGGTTTACAAACTAGCTCTAGAGATGCCTTACCACTCGACTGAACGAGTGTTTGACGTGTCTATGCTTGGCATCCATTTTTCTATAGACACCAAAATAGTACCAATCCGATTATGCTACCAAGACATTGACAAAATTGACACACAAAGCCCTTAAGCAGCCCTTAGAGGTCAAGCAGTGGTTCTAACCACTCCCAAAGTAGCTTTGGAAGGTTCCTAGGTCAGTTGGGGAATTTTTAAGGCCTAGTTCCTATTCATCCCACCTTGGGACGAATAACAGTTTCTATTCATCCCACCTCGGAGTGAATAGCAACATTCATTCCAAGGCGAAGCGAATAGTAGGTTTGACTAGAAAAAAGTCAAATCTGGACAAGTGGCCACCAAAAAATACCACTTGCTCTACTCTTTGAAGCATGCATGTCATAACCCAGGGCATGCCTATGACAACCCTCATCAATGAGGCCATTTTGGGGAGATTCTTTTCCACCTCCTGTCCATGTCATCCTGGTGGACAAGTGGCCCCTTGGGCCTTGCATGCCCTTGCATCCCCTTTTGCACATTTGACCTCCTAGGTATATAAAATGGATGACATTCTCATCCAATAGGGACAAGTTTTTTCTAGGATTTGCGATGAAGTGCTACCGAGTTATTACCTCACCTTTATTGCTCCTTTTTCATCCATAATTTCTCCTTCGCGAGAGAGGTTATCGGGTGGTACAAGAAGGTGCAATTTGACCCCAAAACCGAATCCATAGTTTGAATACCCACACAAAATTTACCTAAAACACTTCCCCTATAGTTTTGCATCAATATTCATTGTATTGGTGTGAAAATTTAGAATATTTTGGAGGGCGCCCCACCCCCGAGTGCCCACCAATCTGTGATAGTTGAATTCGTCCCACCCCCGAATGAATAGAAATTCATGCATGATTTTATGACTATTTTCAATTTATTATTTTATACATGTCTGTGAGATGCTTCAGTTCAAATTTCATTGCTTTCTGACATGTATTGACTGAGATATAGCTATTTTACGATTTTGTATGCATGCGGGTCCCACTTTTGCATGCAGGAGGATTTGTGTAGAATATCTAGAATTTGATCATATGGGTTCTCTCAAAATATCATTTTATACTTACCAATTTTTTTGCAGGTTTTTGACATGTTTAGGTAGGAGAATCGCTTGTTTGCCTTTTGCATGTTCACTACGTGCGACATGACCTAACGTAACAATCAGCTACAATTATGTTACAAAACTAGGTTATATCATCCCAAAACCATCTCCTTTGCATAATTCTTGAGTTTCATCTTGTTTATAATCCGTTTGCTATCTATACCTCATATGTGCCTTCTCAAGTTGTGGGGATTGCATATTTTAATATCATACACATATGCTTTTGACTCTCTTTTGCTTTCCTGTGTGTAGATTCAGGTGCCAAAATGTGATAGGAAACATCAGGTGGGCAAGGATCATATTGACATAAGTGGTAGTGATATTGAGTCCGCCTACTTCGAGTGTGTGGGCATGCGAAAGAACGGTGGATGTGCACCACGTCCTTTGAGATATTGATATCTCTTGGCACCCTTTTATTATAACAAATTGTATCAAGCTGATTCAAGTTCTCAAAGGGAGGAATTGTAATTCAATTTGAATTTATAAAATAAGGATAATCTCCCATTTGCTTTATTACTTGTTATACATTGCCTCTTGCTTGCATGCTTTGATTTACGCTTTTGTAGGACTTATAAAGCACATACATTATGTTGCTTCGGTTAAGGTGCACCATTTTTCTTTTGATACAGGTATATCATGTGGATAAAATTATGCTGCAATATGCTTGTGTTCAGCCTTAACCTTATGATATTCAAGGCATTGAGCAACAAAATCGATGATATCCTTCTCCATTCATATCCAAAAGAAGGTTATTTTTATGTTTTCCCTCATTTTAACCCATCCAAGGTGAGCATCATAAGGATATCAATGGGCTTCTTGAATTATTAATTTTCTTAAATCGCCCATTTTTGGTATGATGATTCTACCTTTGTAGCAAAAAAGGTCACCATTCATGCTAAATTCCTTATTACCCTCAAGGTCTCTGCTCAACTTAGATCGAATTTCCTTGTAATATTCATCTTGAGATTGCTCTTCCTTCACCTTATCCATTATATCCATGTGACTTCTAGTTATGGTTGCTATATACTTCCTTCTACTTAAGGCATCAACGACCTTATTCTCTTTCCCCTTTATATACTTAATCTCAAAGTTGTATTTAGCGAGAAACTCAACCCATATTCTCTATCTCACATTGAGTATAGGCTGGGTTAATATATATCTCAAACTCTAATGATTAGTTTTCAACTCAAAGGGCCTTCCTACCAAGTAGTGGTGCTAGAATTTTAGAGCTTACACCACTGCAACTATCTCTAAATCATGCGTAGCATAATTAATTTCATGCTTCTTAAGCTTCCTTGAAGTATATGCTACTACTAACTCATCTTGAGAGAGTACTCCTCCTAACCCTTCCAGTGATGCATTTGTGCATACTAAAAAATTCCCTTGAGGGTCCAAAATTTTCAATATTGGTGTTGTAGTGAGTTTATGTTTTAGCAATGCAAAGGTAGCTTCACACTTTTATGACCACTTAAATTCCTTTCCATTTTTTGGAGGTTAGTTATTGTTGCTCCAATCTTAGAATAATCATTTATATAACGTCTATAATAGCCTGTCAACCCCATGAAGCTTCGTACTTATGTCACATTGGTAGGGGGTGGTCAATTCAAAATGGCTTCAATTTTTACTAGATCTACAACAATTCCTTTTATTGATATAATATACCTAAGATATTGTACCTTCAAGACATAAAAATCACTTTTTGATAGATTTCCATAGATTTGGTTCTCCCTTAATAACTCTAACATGATCTTGAGATGTTTATCATGCTCGCCCTTGTCTCGAGAGTATATCAAGATATCATCTAAAAATACGAGGACAAACTGATCTAGATGCCTCTTGAACACACTATTCATTAGATTCATGAATGCAATTGGGACGTTAGTTAGTCCAAAGGGTAGGATTGTAAACTCATAATGCTCATACCTAGTTTTAAATGTCATTTTGTGAGTGTCCTCATGTATTCTTAATTGATGGTACCCTAATCTTAGGTCAATATTTATGAATATTATGGCATACATCAATTGGTCAAGTAAATATTTGATTCTAGGTAGTGGGAATCGATTCTTCATTGTAGCTTTGTTAAGCATCCTGTAATCAATACACAACTTTAAAGAATCATCTTTCTTTTTTACAAATAAAACCAGTGCACCCCAAGGTGACACACTTGGTTTTATCAATACCTTTTCTAATAGCCCTTGTAGTTACACCTTTAATTCCTACATCTCAATAGAATTCATCCTATATGGATATCTATGAATAGGTTCCACTCTTGGCATAAGGTCAATAGTAAAATAAAATCCCCGCATAGGAGGAAGTCCAAGTAAATCCTCAAAAAACACATCGTAAAAATCTTGTAAAATTGGATCTAACACCTCTAGGTAGATTGTGGCCCAAACTATTCGAGTTCCTGGGGAATATCCCTTCACTGTAAAATAATCTTCTAATTCCCTTAACTAGGCTTCAACCACATCCCCATCCCCTTATCCATCGAACATATTGATGCATACATTTTTTAAATTCTTAGCCAATTCTTTCTCCAAAAGAGCTCTATCTTCCAACTGTTTTGCAGTTACTCTGTCAGCTTGGCTAACTTCTGAACCTCTAGCTTGCAAGTTTAGATTTGTAATGGTTTCCATCATTTGTTTCACTAATATTGCATGGTAGCAACCGTAGCAATGAGATCTACCTCTTTGTTGGAATTTTCTAGATCTTCATCCCAAATATCTTCTTTGACATTATTCTATTGAGTCTTCCTAGTTGAAGGTGTAGGGCTCTCTTTTCTAGCCTTTGGTGCCATCTATCCTGTGGCAACCAATAAGAGAAGATTAGGTTACAGTTCCAATTTTGAACTGAACTACTAACACAAGCCATAACCCAAATTTTTCTTGCTAAAAACATAAATAGTCTAATTAGGATAGTGTTCCAAAGTTATGATGTAACTTCAATGCCAAAGTCCATACTCACTTATAAGTAAGGTGTCATAACATTCCAATTACCCCCTTGGGGTTCATCCCCCATTAGATTCTAGCAAGCAAAGGATTCTAGGTCTTCCCGACTTTAGCTTAAAACTTAAGCAAGCCTTCATAGAAAGACATACAAATCCCTAAAACACATTAAGAAGCTATATACCCTTGTACCCAGAGCTCTAATACCAAATGTAATGATTCCAAAAACTAGCTACAAGAAAACACAAGAAAAGAAAATATTTTTTTTTACTACGGAGAGGGATTCATAAACCCCTAACCATTTTTTAGTTTGTCTATTGTTTTAAGTTTACTAAGTTTCCCAAATTTTCTATTGAGTTACATCTCACTCAATACCCTACACAAGTTTGTCTATGTAGGTATTTTATGTGTTACCACAAATAAGCTTATCCATATCATCATTCTTGATGAGCTAAACTTATCACCTTCAGTACAGTTGAAGGTATACGCCCATCACCATACTATACACAAGTCCATATGTGTAGGTATACTATGTGTACTATGAGTTAAGCTATCCATATCGTCTCCACGATGAGCTATCTTAACTTAGATATAATCAATTAGTTTACTTAGTTTGCATTCTCCCTAAGGGGTCTTAATCCCTTAGGTTCTTTCTATGTTCACCTTAAGATTTCATTTCCTTAGGTTACTTTCTATGCTCACCCTAAGGTTTCATTTTCTTAGGTTACTTTCTATGTTAAGCAAGAAGACAAGAATAAATCTATCTACTTAAACAATCAAGAACAAAATCTATGAAGCATACAAGAGGTACTTTAGAAAGGAAACAACAATTAAATGAAGGTAAGCATTAAATAGAAGAGAAAGCTAATCAACAAAACATAGACAACTCATGATAATAAATTAAAGAAACAATTCTCCTACATCCAAAAATTTATTACATATATCCAAGTACAGTAAAACCTCCATACTTTTAAAGAATAAAGTTATACATCAATCATTTAAGGGATATCTACCAGAAGGTGGGAGGATGGAGAAGAGCAACTCATGCGGGAGACAGGATTTCCAAACTGGATTTGAGTGGGAAAGCAGGTTTTCAAAATTTTGGATGTCATGAGGACATAAGCGAGGATCCAGATGTAGGTAAGATTACAGAGGATGGCCAAATAAAAAAGGACAAGGCTCCTGATCAAATAGAGGGGCTTTGGGAAGATGAACCTCTTGATAAATATCCCAACAAGGAGGTCCACCTTGCCATATCTGAGTATCCTACTAAGAATTTTTTTTTTTCTATGGCCCTCAAGGGTTTGAGAAACAAACCTGTTGATAGTTCCTCAAATCTTACTCCTGAGGGAATCAAATTGATGGTCCTTGAAAGTAGGATGGCAGATTGTCTGGCTATGGAAAGCTTCTCCTTGATAGGAAAATTCATAGGAGGCAGACCAGATATTACGACCATCAAGAAATGGGCATACTCCAAGTGGAAAACACTTGGAAATATGGAGATACTCGCTTGCACTAGAGGCTTTTTCACTATTCATCTCAATAATCAAGATGATGCCAACCACATTCTGATCGGAGGACCTTGGTTCCTAGGATGACGAAGCCTATTTCTTTGAAAATGGGCAGAGGATTTTGATCCTGAAACTCAAAGTATCAATTATGCGCCTATTTGGGTTCGACTGCCAAACTTACCATTCCAATTTTGGCATGAGGATATTCTGAAAGGAATAGCAAAAATCTTTGGTGACCTCATCGCCATCGACCATGCAACTCTAGCCCAATCTAGGATGACTCATGCCAGGATTTGCGTGAATGCGAATCTTGAATCCGAACTACCCACCTTTATTGAACTGGGCTATGGTTCTTACCTGAGATGCCAAGTTGTTGAGTATGAGAACAAGCCAACTTTCTATGTTGAATGCCATACCCAAGGCCATCTCAAAAGCCAATATCCACAACTAAAACAATAGCTTGCTAAAAATAAAAATGTAAAATTTTGAGGGACCAACATAAATCAAGGAAACAAACATCCTATGCAAAAAGAATTCTTCAGGCCAAGGAATAACCAGTAAAATCCTCTTAAAGATAATAGGACTCAACATATAGGAGAGAAAAAAGCATTGCAACTCCAACAAGACAAAGGAAAACAAATCGTTCAACCCTCAGTTTCTGACAAGGTATGCTCTGCCTTCACTAATACTAATAAATTTCAAATCCTTGATGATGAATTGCTTTCTCAAGAAGAGGTTGTAGAAGAAGATCTAGGTCTTGTTGCATCTCTTCCCAATAGTCTAGATTCCCCAACTAAATCAGGGCCATCCCACATTCCTGAAGAGCTTCCTCTAGCTTCTCCTCAAGGAGATCACCTCACAATTGATTTCAACATTCCTGTTAAAATTCAATCCAAAAATGGACATTCAAGCCCTGTCCTAGAGCAGTTGGTTCCATATAAACCTATCTCGGATAAAATTATTCAACACAAATTCAATCCCAAGCATACATGAAGTTCAATGAAATATCCCATAGATTATGGAAGTGACAAGAAAAGAGGAAGAACTTCAGCCATTGAATAGTGGAAAAAGGATGTCAAGCAGGACATAGCCAATGGAATCCAGAAGACCCTATTTCCTTCAGTTATCAGCCAATCCTAGGAGGATAACAAAAACACCAAACCTCCCCAACCTCAAGGAAATGGGGGCAGGAAAAATTCCAAGCATTCAAAATGAAGATCCTCTCATGGAACGTGAGAGGTCTCAATGGCCTAACTAAGCAAAGAATAGTTAGTTCACTGAGAAGAGAACTCAAACCCACAATCTTCATTATGCAAGAAATAAAACTTGATGAAGGTGCTTCAATAAGAGTAGCAAAAAATATTTGGAACAAAAGTGAAATAGCTTTCAATCAGGCAAGAGGGGCCTCGAGAGGCCTAATGTGTTTATGGGATCCTTGCAAAATTGAAGGAAAAGTCCTAAATGTTACTGACAGAATCATTACTGTACTTTTCATTGACAAAGATAACAATTTTTCTTGGATACTTTCAAATGTATATGCACCAAATTATCTGCAAGGAAGATCCTTATTATGGGAGACTTTAAGCAGCATCAAAGAGGCTCTACATAATATTCCTTGGATAGTAGCAGGGGATTTCAACACTCCCATTTACCCCTCAGACAAGAAGGGAGGATCAGGCCTACCTATCAGAAGCATGGAAGAGTTTAGTGACTTTGTGGATGCAAACAACCTCATGGATGTTAAAATCAAGGATGCAAGATACACTTGGAGCAATAGAAGATTGGGAGACCAATTAATTCAGGTCAAATTGGATAGATTTTTCTTCTCACAGGAAGCTATCCAAATTTTTGGTGATGCCAACCTCCACTCTTTACCCAAAATAGGATCTGATCATAGTCCTCTTTTGTTGGAAATGGAGACTGGTCACCAATTCAAAAAACCTTTCAGATTTGAAGCTATGTGGATTCATCATCCAGATCTCAAGGATAAAATTTCCCAGTGGTGGTAGCAAGCAAGACACGAAAATCTAGCCTCAAGTTTGTTTCAAAAGCTTAAACATGTTAAAGAGAATCTCAAAGTTTGGAACAAGGAAATTTTTGGAAATATTTTTGAGAATAAGCAGGCCATTTTAGACAGATTAGCATTAATAGAGGACAAAATCCAAAATGGACATAATGATGAGCAGACCAGACTTGAAGAAAGAACAACCCTTGCAGAATTTCATAACATCCTTGCCTGTGAAGAGACATTTTGGAGGTAAAAATCAAGAGCTCTTTGGCTAAAATAAGGGGATGCAAATACAAAATTTTTTCATGCATCAACATTGAGAAATCAAAGCAACAATAGAATCAAAGAACTTGTAAAAGCATATGGAACTTCCACAACTGATATAAATGAGATAAGATCAGAAGTTGTCTCTTATTTCAACACCCTTCTAGGTGAAGATAATCCTAATACCTCCTTTGCAAAAGAGTCTTTGCTCCAACACATTCCCCCTTCTATCCCTGAAGAAGCTAATATCAGATTACTTGCCCCTTTCACTGAGGAGGAAATCAAAACTACCTTGTTTTCCATGAACCCTGACAAGGCTCCTGGCCCTGATGGTTTCCCTCCCCATTTTTTTCAATATTTTTGGGATATAGTTGGGAATTATGTGTGCTCTGCCATCAAGGACTTCCAAATTTCCAAATCTATTCCTCACAGCTTTAATTCCACCTTCCTTGCTCTTATTCCTAAAGGCCCTGTAGCCAAATCTATGATGGATTTCAGACCGATTAGCCTCTACAACGTGACCTAAAAAATATTAACCAAGGTCATTGCTAATAGGATGAAGGAATTCTTGCCCACTTTCATTGATCCTTGTCAAGGAAGCTCAGTCTAGGGAAGGTCCATCCTTGACAAAGTCATAACTATTCATGAGGTTTTTCATTCCATATCCCTAACCAAGGAACCTACCTTCACTTTAAAGCTGGATATGAACAAGGCCTATGACCGTGTTAACTAGGAGTTTCTCATTGATATCCTACTCAAGTTTGGTTTTCATCCAGATTGGGTGGAGTTGATCAAAGGATGTATCATTCAACCCTAGTTTTATATCATTATCAATGGTTCTACAGCTGGTTATTTTCAAAGCAAAAGAGGATTGAGGTAGGGGGATCCCATATCTCCTTTACTTTTTATTATTATGGTAGAAGCCCTTGGGAGAACTATAAAGGCTACTTGTAGGACATATCTTATATTAGGGTTAAAAGTAGCTTCTTAGACAAACCCTATCACTCACCAACAATTTGTGGATGATACTCTCATTTCCACTCATGCCTCAATTTTTGAAGCTAAGGTAATTAAGTATATCTCATTGTTATATGAAGAAGCAACAGGGCAAAAAGTTAATTTCAACAAAAGAAAGTTATAATTTTTCAATACTCCAATTCAAAGGTAAAACAAAATAGCCCAAATTTTGGAATGTTCGATGGCTCATCTCCCATCAACCTATCTAGGCTTACCCCTTTTCCATGGTAATCCCTCAGAGTCCATGTGGAACAATGTTTTAGAGAGAATTCAGAAAAAAATTGGTAGGGTGGAAAGGCAACCTCCTATCCCAAGAAGCTAAGGCTACTCTCACCATGGCATGCCTTCAAAGCATCCCTATCTATTTTATGTCATTTTTCAAAGCTCCAGTCCTTGTCTATCAAAATATTGAAAAAATCCAAAAAAATGTTTTTGGTCCGGGTAAAAAAATAAGCAATGTATTCATATCATTGTTTAGGATAAGGTTTGCAATCCCAAGGATAAAGGGGAAATAGGCCTAAGGAGGATTCATCTCCTCAATTTAGCCCTATTGGCCAAACAAGCTTGGCACCTAATGACAGATGCTTGTGAATGGATTTCAATAGTCAAAAGGAAACACCTCCAAAGAACTGAGTTCTGTTAGGACTGAAAACTGAAAGGGATTAATTATTGATAAAAATAGGTTACAATATATAGGCATAAGCCTATATTCAACACATGACACTTGTCAAGAGAAACTGACAAGTGTCAAGGTGAAGTTTTAAAAATTCAGCGCTCCTCGAAGCCTATCCGGAGGAGGCATTGGTGTTGCTCAAATGTTGGGACTTAAACTAAAGGGATTGATTTTATTGATACAAATGGTTACAATATATAGGCATAAGCCTATATTCAACACATGACACTTGTCAAGAGAAACTGACAAGTGTCAAGGTGAAGGCATAGTGCACTTTAACTCTAACATTCCCCCTTAAAGTGCACTATCCTAACTAAAGAAGAAACAAAGCAAGTCAACATTAGGTAACATTCCCCCTTAATGTTGACTTCTCTAAAACAACCTATCATCCTCTATTATTGTTGATTTGGTCTAGGCTCGTGCTCTTTGCGCTTGGCTCTCCAACTATGAATAATGCTAGATTCACTGTGTATACATCTCGGTCTGTTACCTCAGGGTCAGCCACTTCCACGGGTCTGTTGCCACTAGGTCAACCGTCTAAGTGCCTCAAGGTCATCATGGGTGCCTTAGGGTCAGCCACTTCTGGGTCTGTTGCCTCTGCAGGTCATCCTCAGAGGATGTTGCCTCTTGTAGGTCACTGACTAGATCCACCATGAGTATGAAATCCCTCCTCATGGTGAACTCAATCTATAAGGTGTCGGTCTCTACCGAAAATGCACCTAATACAAAGGAAAAACAAGCCATATAAGAGTGTCGATCTCTGTCGAAAATGCACTCAATACAATAAATGAGCCATAGATCCAAATAGGAGGAGAGAAGAAGAAAAGAAGAGAATCTTCTGAAGTGTCTTCATCTGTAGTCTTCAGAAGTAGATCCAAAAAAACATCAGATAGAGTCTAGGGTGTCTTTGTCTGTAGTCCCCAGTATAAGTGCCCTTATGGTGACCATGTCATCCCACCGAAATGCATGGGTAACCAGTCGCTGCATTTGCCAAGTGTATAGAAAATATCACTAGGTACAAGGATCACATATAAAATTACCTTGGGAGTGTCGGGTACAACCAAAAGTGCACTCCAAGGTAGAAAAAATTTGAGGCTAAAAAACTCAATTGAAACAGCCTCAAAATTACAATATGACACCACCATTGTGTCCGTCATGAAAAAACATTTCCAACGACTATAAATACCCCTATATTCCACCATCAAAGGGGCCTTCAACTTGCTGAAAAAACAATAGCATGCCTCTTTAGGCAGCAAAATAAACATCGCTCAATGGCGAAATAAAAAACAATCTTAAAATTTCCCTCGTAGGGGAATTACACGGGCCATCTAGGCCAAGGTCATCAGCAGTTTTCAAATGAAGGAGTACAATAAGAGCCATGTGGGCCTTCCACTTCCATTTCCACTCTTTCATGTGGAAAAAGCATTAAAAAAATAGCCAATGAGGCCATATAGTCAGCCATTTGCTCCCTTCCATTTTTAATTATAATTCTCTTAAAAAAAAATTCCCCATATTAAAAAAACTTTACCAATTTAGCCATAAAACAAAAAATTGTACCCATTTCTCATGGGCTTGTTGCCCATTATATTTTCCAATGTCATTGTTGACCACGAGATCAAAATGCTTTTCCTGAAAGTCTCTGACATCTGTGACAGGTGACAAGATAGTAATTTTCTCTCCCTCGTCGTCCAGGGCATACAGCCCTGACGACCATGATGACCACGGGCCCGGATATGGCGAGCGTGATTCAGCATGCGTGAACATATGTTGATACTAGATAATGGAAGGAATTGTTGGGATTATCATGTTTTGGGGTGTCCACGACTACTCCACGTGCTGCCTTCTTCATCCGTAATGGTAGAATTGTCACAGGTGTGTTTTGGGGCATCCACGACTACTCCACGTGCTGCCTTCTTGGATGGGCCATCTACTGTCTTCTATGTAGCTGTTGTTACACGAACAGTCATCATAAAGCCCTCGATAATGCCAAATTTTTGATGAACCACCTTTGCAAGAGGGACAAGACAGTTGGTCAGTCTACATGTGTTGGATGTTGACAGAGATCTATGGAAATATTTGAATCAAATTTCAAAATCATGCAACGCTCTAGTGGTGTTGATGACCCGACAACACTGATGCATCCGAAGCAGAGAATGGTCGCTTGCATTAGAAACAATACTCCAACCACTTCAATGTCACCCCTACCAAGGGCAACCCTCAAAACCAATCTTCCAATACGACCGAATCCATTGATTCCTTTTTAGTCCTCTCCTTTCCAAAGTACTGTTGAACCTTGGGAGGCATTTATGTAGCAGTAGCTTTAATTGGTTGCAAAGGTCCACTAGCAGCAGGGCTTCAATGGAGGACACGTATGGTTTTACTTTTGGTGCTCCCTCTCTCATTAACAGCAGCAGGGCTTCAATGGAGGACGCGTATGACGTCCGAGCTTCTCCGCAGTACAAATCTGCCAATAGAAACAGGAGACGGGCAGATAGATTCTACAACGATCCAAAAAATTGGGTAGATAGATTTGTAGCAGATGAGTTTTTCTAGGACGATGGGATTTGACTATCAAACTGCAATAGCTCATAAAAAGATCAAAATATGCAGATCGAACCTCGGAGCACTAGTTTCTGAAACAACCGCGTGGATCTTCTTGCACCAATAACAGATTTGGTTGAAAAAAATATTTCAGACCCCTAAAAATCTGAAAGAGGCTTGTCCTCGGATGGCGAGGATTGTCCTCTTTTCGATCGATTTTTCACACGGTATGCTTTTTCCAGATTTACAAAAACTGGATAAATTTTCAACAACTCAGAAAAAAAAATTAGTTCTGTAAATTTTTTCTTCCAACTCCGGAAAGAAAAAGAACAGACCTAAAAAAAAACTTCTTCAAAGCCCTAAAGCCAGATCATAAATAACATATTTTACCACCATTAATATTTTCTCAAGCTTCTGGTTTCTGATCCATCAAATATGGAGAGCATACTCCCTCGCATGAAGAAACAAATGGGAAAAAAATGAGGGGAGGAGGGAGGATTTCCATGAGGGAAATCCCCCCTCAAGGGTTTCACAGGGCAGGGAAAGCTTGCTCTGATACCAAACGTTAGGACTGAAAACTGAAAGGGATTAATTATTGATAAAAATAGGTTACAATATATAGGCATAAGCCTATATTCAACACATGACACTTGTCAAGTGAAACTGACAAGTGTCAAGGTGAAGGCATAGTGCACTTTAACTCTAACAAGTTCTTGGATGAGCAAGCCCCATATAGAGGGTCTACCTTATGGAAATCTATTTTGAACACTAGTATTATCCTAAAAAAATTCCTCAAGTGGAGGTTTGGAGGGCAAAAAATTTTATTTCTGGAAGGATAAATGTATCACAAATTATCCTCTAATTGAAGATCAGAACTTGTTTAGATTGAAAGATAGTCTTGATGTCAACATTGGGAAAAGAGTTACTGATTTTCTCTGTAGGAATGGTAATATGAGAACTTGGAAGCCCATTAGGAACAACACTTACCCTACAAAAGCATAAGATTTGAACTCATTATTGAATTTAACCATCATCTGATCTGGTAATCCGATAGACCGACTATTTTGGGAACCCACCAATAGTGGTGAGTTTTCAGTCAAGTTTGCTTATCAAATCCTTTTGAGTCCTAAGGATCAAACTTTCCCTCACAACATCATCTGGCCAAAAATCCTGGTTCCTAAGATATCCTATTTCTCTTGGTTGGTCTTTCAAAACAATATCCTGACTATAGACAATTTGCTCAAGAGAGGTATTATTGTTCCTAATAGATGCTACCTTTGTCTATCCGATTGGGAATTAGTACATCACCTATTTCTTACCTATCATTTATTTGAGAATTATCCTTAGAAAAATACTTGAACCTCCACATTGAGGACAAACCAATTAATCCTAGACCCAACCATAGAACATCCTCTAAATGGATCCCTCCTCTAAGAGGGTGGCTCAAATTAAATTTTGATGGAGCTGCCAAAGGAAATCCAAGAATTGCAGGGGTAGGAGGTATTTTTAGAGACCACAATGGGAAAGTTATTTTTGCTTTTGCTAAATTCCTAGGATCTCAAACCAACAATGTTGTTGAAGCTAGAGCTTTGTGGAGGGGTCTTGAGTTGGCAAAAAACTACCTTGGCAACATCATTGTAGAAGGTGATTCTTTAAACACTATCAACTACCTTAGGAAGAACAAAAAGCCACCTTGGAGAATTGAGGACTGTATCAAGGAGGCCAGGATCCTCATCCTTAGCCACTCGTAGATCATTTGTCAGCATACCTTCAAAGAATCTAACAAGGTCATCGATTGCCTAGCCAACAAAGGTGTCATAGCCAATAGGCTAATTACGTGGACATGTGACCTTCCTCAAGAAGTCAAAAGGATCATGGACCAAGACATGATTCAAAATATTTGAGCAAAATCATCCCATGCAGGCTGAGTAGTTCACCACCCAATACAACAAGGTTAGACTTGATTCAATTTTTTTTGAAAACTTACACTAACAAGTTTTTTAGCTCGTGGCAAGTTTCCTTTCTTGTGTTTAACAATATAGGTCACGCCCCAATTTCCAATAAAAGAACCTACATCCCCTATTTCAATGGTGAGATGATTCAAGAAGAAGTTGTTTCCAAGGGTATTATCAACCAAAATTACTATTTTCAAAGTTGAAGTGCCCCCATTAGATAAAACAAGACTTATTCCAAATATGGACCAAACCAAGGCACCTCGGCTTCCAAAGGTCTGACACTTCATAGTAATGCAATTCAAAATTGGAGGGTCCTCATAGGACAATGCAGATCTTCTACTTCCAAGAGTATGCATTATTTTTTGGAGCACTTCTCCCCTAGGCTAAATGTTCTAACGGACCATAGCAATGTCGGTGACTCTTCATCTTCCAGGAGTAAATTCCAATGCCCAACTTCCAATCATCAAACCAAACCTGGGCTCATGCATGAAGGACATGGGATAATCAACATTGATAACCAAAATCCCCCTTGGGATACACCCTCACTGGATAATTATGAGCAAAAAGGTATTGGAAATCCAAATTTTCCCTTGGTGAATTCAAAAAACATTGAAGAGCCCGATAACAAGTTTCAAAAAATTGCCTAAAATAATTGGGCTTCTCTTCAAAAAGGAAAGATTGCTCTACTTTTCTCCATTGCCCTCATCTGCAAAGATACTCCTTCATGCATCTGGAAATTCCCAATCCCAACTGCGTGCATCCTCGAGCTTAAAACTTTACCCATTTTGCATTTTTCCTTTGCCCACAGTTGTAGTGTACCGTTGTATTGCTCTCCAAAATTCCTCCCCTTTGCTTCTCTTCTAAACCCACCTGTGTGCATCCTCACTCTTGAAAATTTACCCAAAATGAGTTTCGTCGAGCCAAGCAAGGTTGAGTGGGACATCCTTGCTGAACAAATTTTTACTAATAGGGACTTTGTTCCTTTCTTCAAGAAATTCTCTAGCGATAAAATCGACATCACCATGGCCATCCTGGAAACATGAGAGAATGGCTACGTAACGATTTCCTTATTGATGTGAACCTCATGTCCACCATCACAAGCTAGAAGGTGAAAGGACAATCCATACATCAGGAGAAGCATAACTAGGAAGTAGAGTTGAAGGAATTCAAGGACAACAAGAAAATTTACAAAGAGGTAAAGCAAGGCATTTACAGGAAGGACCTCCTTTCTCCGTGGAATGATGTGATGAAACCAGTGATGGAATTCATCACCGTTGATGACCCAGAAAAGGTTTTGTGTAGCTTCCACCTAGCCTTTGTAAACCACTTTTGAGAGGTGAACCCCATTAATATCCCCTAATTCCTTGTCAACTCCATGAACTATACCATTAATTCCTACAGGAAGAAAAATGGAAACGATCTTCCTTCTCACCAAGGGCTCTATAAAGTTATCTACAATCACATCCTATCTAATAGCCCCTAGGTCAACCCTAGTCCCTCCATGAGTAAACCAAGCCCTACTGGAAAATCTACTATCCCCTGTACCCACATGTCCTTAATGGAAAGGAAGAGGAAGTCGATTGAAGTTGTTCACGACTTAAGGGTGAGGAAGTGCATCAAATATGGAAAAGCTAAAGGACCTATCAAAAAATCACCCCGTATCCAAGAGTAGATCACGAAGGGTAAGCAGAAAGTGATCAAGATCAAGGTTGATGATGAGGATCCTGATACTGACGTCAACATCTTGAAGGAATCCATAATCTCCACAACCACAAATATGATGAACACAATGGTGAATTCCATCATCGATATTATGGAGGCCCTCCACATGTTGTTCATTAGTAAGCAACTAGGACATGATGAGTCCAAGATCGAGGTCAAGGAGGATCCCAAGGATCATCTAAAGATTGAGAATGAGGATGATGATGATGAAGTTACTGAGGATTAACTTCCTTTTCAAGAATTATCTTGTTTTTTAAGCTACCCTATGTGGAGCCTGATAGTCCTTGAAGTGGTATGGTTTTGCTAGGGCTGCGACCCTTATTTTTGTATTTTTATCTTTCTTGTTTTGCAGGGTTGCGTCTCCTTTTAGTTTTTGCAAATGTTGGGCTTGGTACTGCATCCCTTATTGGTATTTTTGTTATTCTTCAGTAGATCTTGCTATTTTCTGTATATAGGTTTTGGGATCCTTAAAACCTGGATGCTAATGAAATCTACCTAATTTACCAAAAAAAATCTAGGGATATCTCCCTACAAGTATAGTCTATTTGAGCATTAGTAAATCAAACCAATGCATAAGTTTTGGCTGCCATATCTAGTCCTCATCTTTCCATCGTTCATTTGAGAATAGTAAGGGATCAGGGTAACTCTTGGTTATATGAAATTCATGCATCTAAATGCATCTACTAGTTACATGAAACCAGTACATTCAATTTTTACTTTGCCAAATTGTAACTATACAATATTAGTTAAAGCATAATTCCTTTACTTTCACTAATTAGTGTCTCATATCTTTAATCAATAAAGACAATCCATGATTCCTTTACTTTCACTAATTAAAGTCTCATATCTTTAATCAATAAAGACAATCCATGATTCCTTTACTTTCACTAATTAAAGTCCCATACCTCTAATTAATAAAAATAAACCATAATTCCTTTACTTTCACTAATTAAAGTCTCATACCTCTAATTAATAAAAATATACCATAATTCCTTTACTTTCACTAATTAAAGTCTCCTATATTTAATTAATAAAAATAAACCATAATTCCTTTAATTTAACTAATTAAAGTCTCCTATCTTTAATTAATAAAAATAAACCATAATTCCTTTACTTTCACTAATTAAAGTTTCATTTTTTAATTAATAAAAATAAACCATAATTCCTTTACTTTCACTAATTAAAGTCCCATACCTCTAATTAATAAAATTAAACCATAATTCCTTTACTAATTAAAGTCTCATATATTTAATTAATAAAATTAAACTATAATTACTTTATAAACTAAAAGAAGTCTTTATTTAATTCATAATTACAAAATGAGTATTATTCTGAAAATAAAACCAAATACCCATCCCTCAGTCTTATACTACCCAAACCCCGATTGAACTCCTTCATTTCCTATTTTTAAAGGTAACCCAAGAGTGCACATCAACCAAAAAATAGATGCTCAAACAACAATGCAAAAGAAGGATGTACAAACAAGATGAATTGCTAGGTTAATGAGTTATAGGGGTATGAAAATCGACTATGATCAACAAAAAAAGATTTAACCAACCACTAGAAGCTCGAAACTACATAACTGGATAATGATAGCTCGACACTACACATGGGTTGTGGGCCTAGTGATCAACCGATATTAACAACGGCTTCGGTTCCCTGCTAGGAATGTATTGTAAGAGCGGTTCAGTTAGCTGACCAGTGGATAACACAACATAGGTGGGTAGGACATGAAGAACACCACCACAGAAAAGGATGATGACTCACAACTCAAGCCTTAACCAACAAGAGACACCCAAAACACCAATAAGAACATAGATAAACATGCTACAGCTAGGGGGTTGGTTGAAAAGTGTATAGGTTACTCTATAACACCAACCAACGATAATGGCTTGATTGAAAAGGAGGGGAACTAACCACAATTACAAAACCAATGAAACAAGGCCAAGGACCAAGGTGAAATCCTAGGTTCTACGGTATTTCTATTATAAAAGAATACATTCACTTAAACCTTGCTAACATAAGAGAGTCATTTCAAATCCAACCTAGATTTTTCATTGTCGATTTTCCCTTCCTTCTTTGCTGAAGATCTGCTCCTCTAGGCATTGATTCGTAGATTGTTGGTTCTTCTACCATTCACTCTCTAGATGTTCCTCCTATTTGTAAAACTCCTCCTCCCCCTTTCATTCACCCCCATCCACCTCTTTTCCCCTCTCGATCTTGTCTCTCATCCATGTTACTTGCCTATCATCAATTTCCTCTAATCCAATCTACCGCTTCACAGGATATTTGGATTTTTTTAACCTTATTTCTATTGCTTCGAAAAATCTTCATAAATGAAGCACTTCCCTTCTAATGGCAAGAAGCTTCCACTCACCAAGGTAACTTATTACCTTTACTAAAATAAATATCTTACTCTTATTTTAAAATGAGGTCTTTTCGAGAAATTAAATGATTACTCTTCTATTATTTTAATCATGGACTTTTACTTATTTTAAATGAAAAGCCCATGATCTCTTAAATAAGTCTCTTTGTTATTTATTCAAATAAAGACCTTATTATATATATATTTTTTAAATAAAAAAATCTTTTACTATCTCTTAAATAAAATTCCATTATTATTTAAAGTAGATTCTTTATTATCTATTTAACAAAGCTCTATTATTGTTTTATTTTAAAAATAGGTATTTTATTATCTTTTTAAATAAATTTCTATTATTATTTAAAATAGATATTTTATCATCTCTTAATCATAAAAAGAATGAGTCTTCTTTATCACAAAAGCAACTTGCTACTAACAACAATTTAGGGAATTTAAAGGTAACCAATTTATGCACACCATTCTAAAACCAAGATGTTATTGAGTGATGAAGTAAAAGACAATAAATCAAATGCAATAAACAAAGAGGGAGTCTTTCCATCAATCCAATCACCCATCTCAATCGAAGAATTTACGATAGCTACTAGGCTATCAACTAAGGCTCTAGGTGACTAGCTATTGATGATTATCCCTAAAACGATAATGCATGCCTATATGAAGATATCCATCCATGTTACCCCCAATTTTCCTTAGTCATCACTTTACCAACCTCAAGTACCCTATTTATGGGGATGATTCTACCTCTTCCACCCATGAGTGTACTTGATCTTGCATATTAAAAATATATCAGCAATACCATGTTATTCAAAAAAATTAGACTAAACATCATACAACTTGTTCATTTGCACAAAACTAAGCATCAAAGTATCATAAATAAATACATAGCTCTTTTCATGTCAAAAAACCTACTAGGGAGGGTCATGAAAACACTCTTTAGGTATGTGGGGATCTCATGATCAATATGGGATCCATATACTCAATTTTCAACCCTACATCCGAGCCACAACCTTATCAAGGTGTACACCAACATTGGTATTCTAGTATTCTTAGGATGACTAAATATTGAATAGTTGGATACATAGATTTAACAACTTGAATATTTATTTGTTTCCAATCAATTGTTTGACTCAAATATAATTTATTATTGTAGGTTTGAATATGTCAAAATTAATTGCTTGTTGGTGGGAAGCCACTAATAGTAGGCTTGTAGATGAAAGAAAGGCCACCACAACCTAAATATTATCTATGAAGCTATTACATGATATATTCTACCCCTTGCATCACTACAAGGATTAATGCATGCATTTCTAGCAACTACACTAGCATAAATATTAGTCTATCTATAAATACATTGACAAGTTCAATAAAATTCTTAATTGACTATGCATTATAATTAATAAGAAGCACTAATTTCTAAGAGTATGTGATTTTATTTTAGTAGAATCCCTAGTGTAAGCATTCTACTTTACGTCAAATTTGGAAGAGAGGTCATGAGCAAAGCATAAAAATTTAGTGTTAGCATACAAGATGCCATCAAAACCAAAATCTAAGCTTTTAGTTGCATGACCACCTATGGTGCCAGTGACCAAGGGCCCATTTTTTGGAATATATTACATTATTTGGTACATGCTAATGTACCATCTTGGGTACATATTTAGATTAGAAGAGAGTGTCATAGATTAGGTCTTGAGTATTTACTTTATGCAATGTAATAAATGCACAAGTATTATTAGAATGTGCAATGATGTAAATGTGGATTATGTCCACATGCACACGAGTCTATAGAATAAGAAGATGAAGAGTCATAGGAAGGTGGAAGATCAAGAGTCACATCTCATTATATATAGGCCTTTGAGATATCGAGAGGAGAGAGGAGCATACGATAGACTAGAGTAGATACAATGTAGAACTTGTATGAAGCATTATTTAGAACTTGTATGAAGCATGGAGCATTTGAGATATCCATATTTTGTATGAAGATCCTATTTTTTTGAGCTTTCATTAATGGTAGTTTTATGAGTTATTTTAGAAGTTTCTCATTAGTTTTGCATGCGTAGTATATTGCCATTATCATATAGTTAATATTACATTATCATTCTAGTCCTTCTGGTTGCATTTCCTTAAACATAGCTTCAAAAGCTAACACTATTAGTGACACATAAGTCCAAAGGTCCTCCAATAATGTAAGACAAGGGTAAATAAAATTTGGACAATAAGTGGTGCAACCACCATAAGATTCACACTCAAAGTTATGTTGATTAGTAAGCATGGTAAAAGTCATTGGTGGTTCAACTAGAGGTCAATGAGTGCACTTTTGTACGATGAAAAGGAGATAGATGCTACATGTATGAGTGCCAAAACTTAGTAAGTTAGTAATGCCTCAATCTCAAACATATGTAAATGATAAAATGACTTCTTCCATACCTCATATTGGTTAAAAGAATAAGCCTCTCCATATTTTCATTGATACATGGATCCAAAAGAACATCATTTAATGAGATAAATCAAGTGCATAGAATTTTAAACCATGATGCACTCACAACCTTACTAGTTTGGCTTACCTAGGTAAATGCATATAGGTTTGGAACCAACACCCTTGAGTATGTTATCAAGACAATATGCAACACATTCATCTATGATATGGTGTCATTAGACTTTTGTGATTTCTTCTTGGGAAGACTATATATCTTGGATCACTAAGTGAACTACAAAGCCTATACAAAATAATGGTCAATGCACATTGGAGGGATGACATATTACATATTACAATGTTTACCTTAGAAGAAGGTAATGTTGATATCAACAAAATATTGCAAGAAGCTAATTTTACATGTACAAGAGTTTGTTTTTTTCATGGTGTTGACTTGAGAACCATGACACTAAGAAGTTCATCCTTGTACCAATTATAACATGTTAAACATAGAATCAACAAATGTATGTGTTTCTTGGTCCATTTTCTTTATAGAATCCCAAAGAAGTTCTATTATAGTGCTTAGTGAAAAATTAGATCATTTTGTCCCTAAATTTTCACTCCCCAACAGTCCACTATATCAACTATCAATTAAGGAGAAGGATAAAATAAGGGGCCAAATTTAGGAGTTGGTAGATCAAGAAAAGGTCCAATCAATATTAGAAACCTATGGTAGTCCTCATTATGTCATTATCAAATAAGGATAGGACCTGATACATCTACATTGATTACAAGGTGCACAAAAAAATTATAGTGAATAATAAGTACCCATTGCCATGAATTTATGGCTTCTTAGACCAAATCTAACATGCCTAATAATTCACTAGGATTGACCTCAAAAAAATTTACCATCAATTTCTTGTTAACACTACAAACATTTGGAAGACAACCTTCAAGACTAGACAGGAAATGTATGAGTAGTTGTTTATACCTTTTGACTTGACCAGTGCTTAAGTGATATTCATGCACATGATGAATTATATTTAGTGACTATTATTAGTGCCCTTCATCATTTTCTACTTTGGATTCCAAGCGCATTTTCACCAAAATATGGGAGGAACATGTGTGCCAAGTTCTATAAACTTTATCCCACCATAGGCTTCAAGGTAACATGAAAAAGACACATATGGTGTCATAAAGACATATTGTCTTGAATATACTATTGACCACTAGAGAATACATATATATCCATAGGTGTCATCTAAGAATTTCTAACACCAAAGAATAAGAGGGAAATTAAGACTTTTTGGGACTTTAACTTTGATTATAGATTCATTTTAGGATCTTCACATGCTTCATTTCCTCCTATTTAGATCATTTATGGGAAGGCAAAATTTCACTATATTTCTTAATAATAGAAGGTATTTAATGAACTTAAATAATATCTCTACTCTATCCTAGTGCTTGCCATGCCATACATCACCTAATTGTTCAAAGTTGATACATATAATTTTGACTATGTAGTTAGCACCATCATGATCTAGAAAGGGCATCTAGCGGCATACCATTTTGAGATGCTTTCAGACATAACTAAATGCTACTCAACATACAAGAAGGATGTCTTTTTATTTTTCAAGTTGTTCAATAGGGGAACCACATATAATTAGAAAGCAAACCATCATTCATTCTAATCATAAGCCTTTATAATTCTTGTTCTCATAAAGCAAGATTGAAAATATACATTAAATAAAATGGATGACTTACTTGCAATAATTTCATTGGGAAAAGAAGAATTATGCCATAGAATATCTAAGCCATTCATTACTATAGAAACTATTAACTATTTTTAATGCTAAAGGACATAATGCTAACGACTAGTGGGTGTTACAACTTGGTGAAGCCAATTTTACCAATATTTTCTAGTAGTTGATATAAGGCAACTCTATACAAGATCACCACCTTTAACCTGAGTTATATTGTCTTGGTAAGATCTATGTACTTTACAAGATACTATGCTAACTATTCCTCTAGGAATCTTACTACTGTAAGGTGACTAGACACTTTGGTGATTATAAAAGACTTGTAATGCTACAATAATATTTTCAATGATCTCATATGCACTGGTAAATGGAACTCTACATTCAATCATATGCACCCTACAATATCTCAAATATTATCCAATTTTTTTACTTCCTTTTACTTTTAATATTCAAATATTTCTTCCTCTATATGAAATTCTTGCCCATGCTCTTCTCACTTCTCTCCAAATTTTGGTTCATCCTTGTGCTCTTCTAACTATGCTTCCTTGGAATTTGATTCTACTTCTTCCTTGGAATCTATTATTTTCTCTTTCTGAGACTTTGTTTCAAATTCTTCTACTAGTTCTTCAATATATTCCCCTATAATTACTTCTTATTTTTCATTGGATCCTTGATCCTTAAGATGAGATATATCTTGTAATGTCATCTTCTTTTTTCCTAACTATAGCTTCATTAATTTCTTTAGCATATTAATGTTAGAAGTACCCAAAGAGTCCAACCAAAGATAATTAAGAACAATATCCACATCATCTATATAAATAACATAAAAATTTAAGTGTAAAACATATATGTCCATTATGATCTTTAAAAATTCAAAAATCTAAACATTATGACCCTCAAGTTGTATATCCTTGATAATTTTGCTTGAACCTATAACCTCTTAGCCAAATAAATATTGGTGAAATTATACCTATTGTTAGGATTCATGAAAATAATAATTTTTTCCTTCTAAATGAATCCATGAACCTAAAAAATTAAATTTTAGATTCAAACAAATTCCTCCAACCATTCTTTGGCTTGGATAACTCTAATGGTAAGGTTCCTTTAGCCTACACACTATCATCATTATTTTTTCATTCTGCCACTTTGTTAAAGTTTTCTCTTTTTAATTTTTTTTGTTCATCCTAAAGCCTGCTTATTTATTTTTCATGGTATTTGATGGTATCCTTCAAACTAGCCATATTTTATAGGTCCCTTTGACTCAAGAATGCTTGCTCTATTTTTCCCAAGTGTATACTAAATTATGGGCACAAACCAAAATCCTAAACCAAGTTATTCCCCTTCATCATAATAATAAAGTTGTTTTCCAAATATAATTACTAGAATAAAAAGATTTAATATCTCTCCACATTTCTCTAACATCAATCTCATCATATTAATTTTTTTAAAACCCTAGGAACTTGTAATTGATCTAATTACCCAAGCTAAATAATCTCAAACTTTATTTTTTTGAAAAAATTAGATTTGAAAAAATTTCACTATCACTATTCCATATTATTAACTTCATAAGGTTATATCTCCCTTAATATTGTTCAAATTCCTTCAAATGAGTACTTGTTTTAGAGTTTTTCAAATTATAAATAAGATGGCACAAGAATTGTTTGAATCAAACATATCTATGCAAAGCTATATCTCATATAAAATGAGACAACTTTCTAAAAAAATTGCAATTTTTTTCCCTCTATAAAAAATAATTTTCACTTTGCTAGAATCATTGTTTTAATACCACTTATTATGAAACTTTATTCTCATAAATATAACATCCATAATAAACTAAAATATCAAATAATTCATCCATTAATAACAATCCACAATGCAATATCTATACAATGAGATAAAGATAGAGAACACCCTTGGGGTAGGGCAACATCAATAATACTCAAGGAAGAAATAATTCCATGAGATCTCTTGAGTTAAAAGGATCACTCCATAGGAAAAGATAATTACAAGCAATAATTGATATGATCAATGATTCATTATAATGACAATATCCCTTCTTTATATACCCGTCATCTGATGCTACTTTATAAAGGGTACAACCTTAACTCTAGATAACCACTAAAACCTTGTCTAGCTCATTATTATATATCTCAATATAATAAACTTTGGGTTATGTGTAGCACATGCCAACTATTTAAAATACCCTTGTACAATTTAATAATATATCCCAATATATCTATCCCTAGGTACCATAGCACATTTTGAGTACAACATAAAGCCAATTCATTATGTAGTCACCTATGATATGGTGTCATTAGACATTTATGATGTTTTGATAGGAAGATCGTAACTCTTTTATTGCTAAGTGACCTACAAAGCTTATAGATAACAATTGTTAATAGGCATCATAAAAGTTTAACCTTGTGCTAGTTGCATATTTTTTAGAGAATTTTCAACAAATGGACTTCCTTTTTTCAATACTTAGGTCAAATCCCTAATTTGTACATAGGTAGAAATTGTGTCTTCCCATTCCCTACTACTTTTGTTGAATAATGAAACTACTCAAGTTCCTTTCATCTCATCATTAATCCTGAGTATTTTGTTTCTAAGGTTCTTTTTTAATGAGCAAGATGTTTTCTATTATCCCAAGGGAAGCCCATTATATTGCTTAATGAAGCATTGAACCAACTTGGTCCCTAAATCATCACTCCTTAATAATCTATTTTACCATCTATCAATCTAAAAGAATGATAAAATAAGACAATATATTCAGGAGTTGATTGATTAGGGAAATATCCAACCAAGCTTGTCACCCTATGAAAATCCTATTATATTAGGGACAAAGAAATATAGGACTTGGCACATCGACAATGAATACAAGGTGCTAAACAAAATCACAGTAAAAAATGTGTTACCCATTACAACAAATTGGTGATCTCTTAGACCAGCTAAAAGGGGCTTGACACTTCACCAAGATTGACCTCAAATCAAGTTATCATCATGTCTATTAATCACATAAACATATGGAATATGGTCTTCAAGAATATATAAAGGCTATATGAGTTGTTGGTTATGCTTTTTGATTTGACTAACACTCCACCAATGTTCATGCACTTTATGAGTAATATTCTATGACTGTTCATAGGGTTCTTCATTATTGTACTTGAATGACATTATTATTTTTAGTAAAATATTGTAGGAGCACCAAAATAACATACTTAAAGGTTTGAAAACCCTATACTAGCATAATATTTAGATCAACTTGGGAAACTAAACATTTGATGTCACAAAGATCTCTTATTTAGTCTACATCATCATCCATTATGACATACATGTAGATCTAGATAAGATTTGTGTCATCCAAAAACATTCAAAACCAAAGAGTTTAAATAGCATTAGGAGTCCTTTTGGCCCTTGAAATATTCTACTGTAGGCTCAGTTTAGGCTTTTCACATATTTTATAGCCTCTCAATCAAGTCATTCATGGGAAAGTGAAGTTTCACTAGGCCTCACAACAATAACAAGTATTCTATGAATTAAAGCAATGCATCTACTTAGTGCTAGTGCTTGCCATGCTAGACATAACTTAACCATTCAATGTTGAGATAAATGCTTTTGAAAATACACTTGGAGCCGAGCCATCTTGATCTATATTGGGTATTTAATGACATACAGTTCTAAGATGCTTTTAGACACAATTCAATTCTACTCAACATATGAGAAGGATTTGTACATTATTTTCCAAATTTTTTTATAGTGGTGCCACTATAAACTGGGTAAGGAAATCATTATTATTTTTGATCATATGCCTCTATAATTCTTACACTCTCAAAGTAATCTAGAAAATACACATCACATGAAATGGATGACCTACAAGAATTCAACCTTGTGATCAAACATCATAAGAGAAAGGATAACTAAGCAATAGAATAAGTTATCCACTTGTATAATAACATTGATTATTCTCAATCCCAAATGATATAGTACCAATTTTTGTTATACATTGTACCATTATGATATTGACTTTACTAACATTCACTAGTAGTTGATATAGGGAAAGTCTATGCTAGATCACCACCTTAGGATAGGTTGTTGGACCATCTCAACAACCTTTGTGTATCCTCTAGGACACTACTCATGTGGGAATCTCGCTACTATGAGGTTATTAGACACTTAAACATTCTTGTAGTGCTATAATAGTGTTGTTATTGGCCTCATGTGCACAAGATGTGGAGCTCTACATTTAGTTTTATGCATCCTACAACATTATCGAGATAACCAACAAGAAGCTAGATATCAACAACTATCTATTATTTCATTATAGGCATTGGTAATCCATCATCATATATTATATTTTAGTATTACAAATCATAAGGTATTATCATGTTTGCATATTCATGGTTATGAATAGGTTTAGCAAAATGACAATTATGACACCCTATAGAAAATACTGCAACCTCATATCATTTATTTGTTCTTTTAAAAATTTGGGTCTATTTTAGTATTATAAGCTCAATTGTATTAAACAATGACTCTAGGTTCATTAGTAATTTTTTGTTCCATCTCCAGAACCAATTGGACACTAGTATCCAACATTCTATTGATTTCCATCCATAGATAGATGGACAAAATAAGGTTGCAAATAGAATGCTAGTGCATCTACTCTTGATGTACAACCATTAGCATCCTCATATGTGGGATGAGAGTCTTCCATGCATACATCACTCCTACAATATATCTCTTTATAAATCCATAGGTCATAGTCTATTTTAAGCATATTTTATATTTAAACCTAGTTCCCCTATGAAAATCACTTTTCATATTTTGATTGAAGCTATGACACAACATATGTCAAGGAAGTAGACAAGGTCAAACCATTTTAATAGAAAGTACAAAATATATAGAATCATATTTAGAATATTCTATAGTCCCAATAACATAAATATAAAAATAAATTTTCTTGGCATGCCTAGTGGGATAAATCTCATTTATTTGTCCCATTAAGCAAATGATACCTACTCATATAGTATGCCAATTACACATTTTTTGTATTCACAATGGGATAAATCTAATTCACGATTTCCCCATAAAAGAACATCCTTTAGTTGAGATTCTAGTGAAGATATCATTTTTGCTTATTTAAGCACAAAGGAATTCACCTGATGACTCCACTAAAGATGAAAGACCTAAAAATAGCCACTATGCATACCAATAATTTTGTTGGTATGATACATGATTAAGATTTTAATGAAGATCTTAGTCAGTATTGCTTATTGACGCACAAAGCATTCACCTAGAAACTCCACTAATAATAAAGATCCCATAAATTTATAAGCAAAATGCTTGTCACGAGGTCCTTTGCAAAGAATAATTCTGCAAGCATTGGTGCCACCCTTGAACCAAGTACCTAGAAGAAGATCCTTAAAATAGAACATGGATGCAAATTAAAACCAACCCCCAAGAAGGTACTTGGCTTAGAATTATAGATACCCTCTACAACCACTTTTTCCTCCTATGATATGGGATCCGATCCCAACCTCAACATTCAAGTCAATACCTTGCTTCACTGGAAAGGATGCAACCACTCCTACAAAAAATCTACATTGAATGGTGGGCCTATTCATGGTATAAAACATTGATTTTGCAGAACATGGACCTCAAAATACATGCAACTTATTTTAGATGTAAAGCATAGGAGTGGTACATAAACCTCTCCCCACACTCAATCAAAAGCTATCACCAACTAGTGGACTTGTTAGTTGATTGATTTAGAGAGAAGGTAGATGGTGTCTCTCCTAGAGTAATTGTTGACCATTAAGAGGGTTTCCATAGAGTTAATGGATGACTTCAAAACCTAGTTTCATAAAACTTGGTATAGAATCCCTAACAAAGTTTTCCGTCTCCTAGGTATATTATATATTTACTATCTAAAAGCTATTAATTCTAAAATAGCTATGATGGTAAAGTCTAGAGGAGGTAAATAACCTATGGGATAGCCATTATAGCAAAAAAATATTTAATTTAGATAGAAATGCTAGCTCCTAGACCCCCTATACCTCTATTCCCAATCATCCAGCCTCATTATTAGTCACCTCTTGTAGTTCAATCTATCTCTTTCTAGTCAACTCCTATTGTGAACCCTATGAAGGCTTAAAATTATCTCCTACTTTCCAATACCCATATAAAATTAATTACTCTTCTAAACTATATGAGATTAAAAACTTTTTGAGGATAGTCTCTAATGAGGACATAGCCCTCAAGAGGTAGCAAAATTTCTAGAGGTTTTAATATTAGAATAATCCTAGACCTCTCTTCTAATAGAATAACCATGGCTATAGACCTCCAAATGGATATCAAAGCTTTAGTTTCCAATCCAATAGGAATGCAAGTTAGACCCAAGGCTCCAATTAGTATATAGTGCCTATACAACTTCTATTGTAGTGAGTTCTCCCTAACCCTATTATGGATATAGTCCCTATGCAAAATAATAATATAGAGGATTCCAATGCATGGTACTACCATTGCCCTGATTCCTATCCTTCCAATTTTTACCCAAGGAAGAACCTAAAAAGACCATTGTCTCATCAAATAAAGTTGTACATGTCCATTCATCCACTTCTTACTCGAGGGTGGATGCAAAAATATAGATCCAACCCTCTCAGGCCAAAAAGCACAAAGCTCTCTCCTAGAGATAAGTTTCACCGCTCTAGAGAAGACTTTGATAACTTGGGATAAGGAAGAAGTATATGCTATATCTGATGGATCAAACACTTTAGTGCCTAGGAGGTTGAAAGTCCAATCAGACTACATGACAAGGTTTAAGAGGAAAGCTATAAAGGATCAAGGGAAGGCTAATCTAGTGGGCCTCAATACCCAAAGTAAACTAGTGGATCTTGGAAAGGGGTTTTCCCTATGATTGTACCAAACCAAAATATGCAAAACATCCTAATGGTCCCTAAAGATTCAAGGCTATGCACATTCATTCCAAACTATCCTAGCTTCTCAAAAAGCTATAGAGATTACCAAACCGCAATGGCTACCAAGTACACTTTAGAGGGTCCAATTTGTTGGATAATTTAATATGGTAGAACATATGAAGCAGTCTACTTTGGCCATGCTTCATTGGAATGTCTTGTTTATGCCTGAGAAAATGAAGTACCTAAAGGAATCCCTAGAGAGATAAAAGACATTGGATAAGCAAAAACCACCCATAGTTCTATAGATACATCACCTTGTTGTAGGCTAAGCTAAGACTATATCATTTTACTTGACTATAATATATAAATATAAATTAATCCATATTTGCATGGTAGATTCTCAGTCATGGATCGAAAGGTAGTGGATGCATTAGGACTGGCATATGATCTTGCCAACAAAGGGGTAGTCTTGCTTGATGGAAATTCTATTTAGATCTTAGGGCAAGTTTGGAACCTTCCCCTCACACTACATGCTTGCCTAAACCTCATTGTCCAACTAGATATAGTGGTGATTGAGCTTCCAACCACTTTTAGTATTTATTTATCAAGGGGTTTAATTGCTAAGATAGTTGGCTATTTGTCTCTAGAGTGGACACACATGCTGCTTAGAACTAAATATGGTACCAAGATAAATATTCTATTATATCTATTCCATATCCTTCATGTGGAACAAGTGCCTTTGACTAGGCTAGATACTGAACATACCACAACATAAGAAGGTCCTCCAATTTTATTTGAAAAATAAACTTCATAAGGAGGTTTATATTAGAATTTACAAGCATAATCAAGCCTATGATCCTCATGATAAAAGAGGGCCAACTATTCAGATGGACTGAAGAAGAAAATAAGGCTTTTGAAGAGATAAAAAATGGCCATAGCAAAAGCCCCAAAGTTGAAAAACCTAATCTTTTACCAAAATTTCATCTTTATGCATTCAAGGGTGAATTCAAAATTGCAAACCTACTCACATAGAAAGATGATTATTAGCATAAGCACCTAATTTCCTTCTTTAGAAAAACCTTAAATGGTCATAAAGAAAGATAAAACTTTGTTGAATAACAAGTATATGCCCTGATCAAAGGTTTGAAGAAATTCAAACACTTGGCTTCTAACAATAATATCATCATTCATTTCATCCACTCCACCATAAAGGAGTATATAAGAGGTAGAGATATCAATGAAAATAGAGTAGGATGGATCACCGAGATCCTAGATTATAACATAGAGATCAAGAATACAAATTTGACTAGCGGAAGATCCTTATGCCAAAGGCTGGCCAAAGATATTGTTGAAAAAAAAGCTAACGAGAAATTGTGATTAATCAATTCAGATGAAGGGGTGTTGTATTGGGTGGATCAAAGTATCATATATATATAAATAGTACAATACCTATCTAGCCTAGACAAGGCTCAAAGGAGGCCATTTATATTGTAGAATTCCCATTATGTTTTAAATGAAGATGTGCTCTTTTGGAGGAACTTTGATGATGTCTTCTTGAGGTGTGTTAGAATGGAACAAACCCAACCCCTACTCCAAGCGTTCCATAATGTATTCTTGAGTGACCATTTCTTAGCTCAAACCACTTATACAAAATATTATGAGAGTTGGGTATTATTGTCCCACCATATTTTTAGATGCTTACTAGTTGATGAGAAGATGTGACAAATGTACATTCTTCACTAGAAGGAAGAGAAATGCACCCATACCCCTGAAATCCATAACAATAGATGAGCCATTTTCCCAATAGGGATTGTATTTCATTGGCATAATGAACCCCCCATAAAGCAAATTCCATAAGTATATTCTCACTGCA
Organism: Wollemia nobilis; assembly: GCA_028583015.1. Classification (NCBI taxonomy): domain Eukaryota; kingdom Viridiplantae; phylum Streptophyta; class Pinopsida; order Araucariales; family Araucariaceae; genus Wollemia; species Wollemia nobilis. The sequence goes on along the minus strand of JAQPPZ010001679.1, from coordinate 1,647,797 downwards.
ACTGATTACTTTACCATATGGGTAGAAGTAATCCCATTGAAAGAAGCCATTAATAGGATGATAATTGTTTTTTTGAAGGGGATCATAACCAGATTTGGTATCCTAAATACCATTATCATTGAAAATGCCAAGGACTTCACCAGAGCTAATATCACTTATTTCACCCTACAATATATCCTATATCTAAAGAATTCCTCTAACTACTATACTTAGGGGTATGGTTTAGCAGAATCTACCAATAATAACTTGATTAGAATTCTAAAGAGGATAGGTTCAAAATTTAGAGGTAGTGGGACCTCCATCTCAAAATATCCATCTGGGATGATAGGATTACTCCAAATAAGGCTATTAGTTTTTTGACTTACACCTTGGTCTATGAAAAGAAGTAAGGTTTCCCATCTCTATAGAGTTGCCAACATTGTAATTATTTCATCAACTAGAGCTCTAGGAGAATGATATCATGACCATAACAATATGGAACTATTCAAGATTGAAAAATAAAAGAAACAACCAAAGGATAATTGCTAGGGAACCAAGGAATGAAGAAGAGATGGTTTGAAAAATGATGTGTCCTTAGAGTTTCAAAGTGGGTGACCAAATGCTCAAATGAGACAAAGACAAAAATAAGCCAAGGCACCATAGTAAATTCAATTCCATATAAAGTGACCCTTACATTATCAATGCCTACAATAAGAAGAATTACATTGAGTTAGCCATACTTTATGGTGTTGAATTTTCAATCCTAATCAATGTGATCTATTTAAACAACTATCCTTAAGCTCTGCAAAACAATTTCCTTTTATATATTAATGTTATGTTTAGATTTATTTCTTAGCAAGTTTTCATTTTCTAGTGACTAATACAAACCATGGTTTGAGAGAATTATTTGGTTTTTAATATCATGGAGACTCATGAGGTCATGCCAATTATGAAACTATAAATAAGGGAAGCCACAAAAAGCAATCAAGACCGTTAAAAAATAAATTGATCAAAATTAATGGTCAGTGTAGTTTTGAATTTTTAGAGTGGAGACTTGACCCCTAAATAATGAAAACTAATATATCCTTGAAATAAAAGGACACTTGGAGTGTTTAGGCTTAATCAAGAATATGAGAAGGAAAATCCAAGCCTATGTTAGCACGAATTATCACTCTAAGTCATCAATGACTTGTGCTACTTGCTAAAGTAATAAAACATGAACAAATCCTTGAATTAGTAGCCATCAAATCATGGAAAAAAATATTTACAAACCATCTAATCCTTGGGTATTATTTAAATACTTTATAAAAATATTTGTTAATATATTCTTGAGTTGCTATCTAGTGTAGTTGATAATGCTACATGACAGACTCAAGCGCAATATAAAACTATTAAAGAAAATTTTAAGGTAGGATCAATGTGAGTTATCCAGTTAGATCACCAATGTATAGACATTAATTACTAGGGCAAGGAATATAAGTGGCACCTTGGAGTAGCAAAATTCATATGATTGGCCAATAAGGGTGAACCACAAACCATCTGATCAATAAGAAGGGATTAACATTTTTAGATCGACCTTGCATAGAAAAATAAATTTACATGAGATGAATAAAATGAGGTGATGTACTTCTACCAACATTGCATGGGAAATTGAATAACTTCACTTAAAATAAATTCAATAGCTTGGAAGGAGTGATAGTCTCTTCTCCTCATCCTTATATAAAGGGAGGTAAATGCATACAACACAAATTCATTTTTGAAGAGATGATAATTGTTTTAAAAGTGGAAATTTGGTGCTTAGGCAAAAGGTGATGGACTTGCCCCATCAACTTTGTAAAAAATAAAATATCATAATAATATGAGTTGTTTGTTCCAAAATAGTATCACATGTCAATATTATTGCCTTAGTTTCTAGAGAAGTCATCTGCCAGTTATGTGGGTGAGGAAAAACTAAATTCAAAAAATACCATTTCAATATAAGTGGGTTCTCTATCCTTCAATAAGAACATATATAAAAGGGTTCCTTGACTTTATTTTTCATTAGTGTCTCTTGATAACTCAAGTGAACAAGAGCACAAAAAGGCCAAAGATAATAGTTACAAATCCAAGTTACGAGGGAGCAAGTTATAGACATGATTTTCAAACTTTCCATTCCTTTCTCATTATTTTTTCAATCCTTTCCATTTTCATTCTTCAGTTTGAATGCATGCCCCTTGGATAAGCCAACTACTTTCTACATTCTATATCTTCAACAAGCATAAGATCCCTTGTGAGTCACTAGAATTATAGTAAAAATTCACTACACTAAGGCGGAATTATACCTTGGATAAATTTTCAAGTCAACCTTGGTAAAGGAAAATTAGTGGAAGGAAGGCATAAGAAAATCACACAATCAATTTCATAGTCTATGATGAGTTTCAATTTTATAAGAAGGAGCCCTCAAAAGGTTTTCTAATTTTTCATACATTGTCTAATCTTTCTATCAATGATGGGTGCTAATTTATAGAGTAAAAATAGTCTATATGGGTGACAAAGTGGCATGCACCATCAATTTTGGCCAATATATATTCAACACTTTTTCCACAAGAAAAAGACCCATCAAAGGCTCATCAAGAGTTTTTAAGCCATGTAAACTATGAATTAATCATTCAATAGCCCAAACCATTTCATGAAGTTGTTGATGGAGTTGTTATAGGAGAACCTCACCATTGGTTAGGGCCTAAACACATGGTAGATACATTGGTGACCCATAAAATAAGTAAGTAGATGTCCTATTGAGGTGCACTTCTAGATGAGATCCATTGTCGATATTTGGTAGAAACAAGATCCAATGATCCATAGAGACATGAAGCTAATATTGAGATATCTTAGTCACAAAAGTCTTGCAAACCTTCTGATCTTGATGATCAATAATCCACACCATCACAAGGATATATTCAATAGCCTATGGAAAAGTAAAAAGGATATTAGAGCACCCAAATTGAAAATATTTGATGATCAATGACTAGCATCATCCATGATAGCCTTTTGACAATAATTAGAAGTGGCTAGTGGTCTATGTCATATCTAAGACCCTTTTTTGCAATAAATAAAGGGAAACCCCCATCATTGGTTGGAGGACAACAAAGTCAAAGACCATAGGATATATATTTGATATTTGATTAGGTTTATAAAATCATATCTTCCATATCTTACTGAGCTCATGATGAGTGTCTACATGGTTACGACACAATCTCCCAAATTTGTATTTAGAAGGCATCAACAAGTATGATACAATAACTCATGGATAAGGGAGGACTACTCAGATAATAAAGCATAAAGAAGTAGTACTAACCATCCATACTTAGCAATCAATGGCCTAGAAAGGATATAGAGATAGAGAGAAGATTAAGAGGAAATCTTCCAACTGTTTGATTAAGGAAAAGTAGTCCAATCTAATGGGTTATTATTATGAAAGAATAGCAACAAAAACCAATAAAATCTTGCCATCAACATTCTATCTTCCATAGCAAAGGATCACCATGACCAATAATCAACTTATCATAGGTAAAATATATGCATGATACCTAAGGAGAGAGGTAGTTGGGCTCATAAAGGTAGTGGTTGTAAAAAAGCCTCAAGTCCACCTACCTACACTATCAAGGCACAACATTCTAGAAGAAATCATTAAAAATATTAAAGTAGTAATGGAAGTTCTAGTTACAAAGGTCCTAAACCATTTGGCATTGATAGATATAGTTCTATAGGTCTTGAACCCATTAGCATTGAATGCATACTAGTCTACCATTCAATTTTTAGAGGATTTTTTGAATTACTTGCACAATTTGGGATAAAAAAACCCTAGTTTTTACTGATAACTAGTGGTTTCACTTTCATTGAAAGGTATTGGAAGTTGCCTATTCATGAGTGATATCTAGCCTTTTGTGTATATGCCCTTTCAATTTTTATTGTGTATTAATATAGACTTAAACTTTAGTCATTTTTTTAATGGTATTTGAGCTTCTTCTGATCTATCATCCTTGTATACAAGTTTATGATATATATACAAATCTATGACTAATTTCACTCTATCATATTTCTTATTTACATATTTTGAATTAATTCTTGGTGTTAGATTAGAATTGAGTTCATCTCTCTAGTAGTTAACAAATTATGAATGTGCTCATTTTATTCTAGTTGTACATAGAGAAATATTTTGATCTTGGTGCATCACCTTTGTTAGCTTAGGACTTTACTTTTTATAATTTTATTTCTTTTCCTTTGATAAAATACAAGTAGTTTAGGAAGTAGAGCATCAAATATCACATCAAACGAGGAGTTAGAATTAACAAAATAAAGGAGGTTTCCTTATGAACATGTCATACGCTCATAGAGCTTCTAAATTGTATTGCTCTATGTAAGGCATGAGTGTTTGGTGCATCCAACTACAATGATGGATGGCCAGGATATTTTGAGCAAACAAAAAGTACCATAATTAAAAAATGAATCCACAATAGTTTTAGGTTAGAGATAAGTTTTTGATTCATCTAAATAAGGTACACTTCTTTGGCCCACATCAAAAGTTCAAATTACTCAACTATAGTCCTTACACGATCTATCGCATGGTAGGTGATAATTATTTTATATTTAATTTACCACCCTTTTGATATGCATCTAGTGTTTCATGCAAAAAACCTTAAGGCATACCATCCTATGAGAGTAAAGTATCCAATGTATTTAGACTAGGATTGGTTAGGACATATAGTATAAGGCTAGTTAGCTAACGTTAATAGTAAGTGCATTCACTAAGGGATATAGAAACTATTTAGGGTTTCTAAGAAGGTTTAGTTTCCTTCCCAAGCTAAGTGGTACATGATTGACCAACTCATGTTCTATTTCATAGTCAGAGGCTAATGTAATAGGGACCATTGATACCTATTGAGGGACAAATAACCTAAAAAATGTAGAGGTTGATTAAAGTATTGAGAATGATGATGCTAAATGACTTATAATTTATAGGTATTGGTGCCTTTTTGGAATCTTCTCTAGAGAGGCTAGTGCCATCCCTACTTACAATGTTAGACTTCCTCATGATGCCAATTTTATTTGTGTTATAATGACCTTTATAATTCCAAACTTCATATGACACCAATATTAATGGTTCTAAAGATCATAGATAGAAAAACTTATACTACCAACTACACATGTTACCACCCAAAATTAGAATGCACAAAGAGAATATTTCTATGGTCAAATGTTAGGGATATTTACACATGTTAATATTTATTTTTCAACATCTCATAGAATAATTACAACTATACATCAAGTATAATAGATATTTATATAACTATTCTTAAAACTTCTTGATAAGTTTGAAGGTAAATTGTTTCACCTTCTAACTATATGATTGTATAAATCTCAGAGCTTAGACTTATTTTCTTCATATATTTCTTTAGTTTTGTTTCACATCTTCTTCCCTTTTTCTTTATTAGCTATAGACTCAGGATATTCTTACAGTGCCTAAGATTTACTGCAAAGGAGCATAGGGATTTATATCTTGCAATGTCATGCAACTCATGAATTAAACCCATGTACTATTATCAACATGGGTAAATGAAACTTTTATTTTTTAGTGTATTTATAATTGCATTATCTATAAATAAATTTGTATTCTTATGTCAGATTTTTGTTGTCTCCTATTTTCTACCATACAAATTTAAAGTATTTTTTTATATGCACAAGTTGGTTCTTGAAGTTGTCCACTACACCACCACCACATTGTGGGCCCTATAGTATGAATCAATTGGTATCACATATATTTTATGCTTGTTTAATTTCTTTCACCTCACTTTATATTCGTTGCATTGATTCTTGCCAATAATAGAGCCTCTAGTATACTTCATCATTAGATGTTTACTCATACACATTTGTGGTACAAGAAGAAAGGTATCACACTAGGTTCCATGTCCATGTACCGTGAGGAACATCACATTCATATATACATGTTAGATATGGAAAATTCATCATCATAGAAGACCAAGATATAGAAGCCAAGAATCTCATCTAAAATTCCTTGTAAGAATAAAGTAACACACTTAAAAAACTTATGGGATATCATGAAAAATAAGAGAGCCTTATCCTCAACTACTCACCCCTTGTATTTTTAGATCCAAAACACGATGAAGTTGTATACCAACATCAACATTCTAGTTTTATCATCCTAGATAAATATCAAGAAATTGGATAGATGAATTTAGTAACTTGAAGCCTTCATTTCTATAAATTGGTTTTTTGACTAAGATAGAATTACTTTTACAACATTGAATATGTGTCATTTATATTTTTATGGGAATCTATTAGGAGAAACATTATAGATGAAGAATATATCACCATGATATAGATGAAATTCATGATGCTTTTACATGATAAATTCCACCCCTTACATTTTTTTTGACAGATAAGAAGGTTTTGAAAGGACCCTAAAACTTTTACATAATAAAGGCCGAGAAGGTGGCCAAACCACCAAGAATAGAAGAGGAACACATCCTAAAAACCTAAAACAAAAGAAAGTCAAACATACAATAGAGAGGCCATGAAAAACTTTGGAGAACAAACCTGGATGGACAACCTACCAGTGCAAACACAACTAGAAACAAACAAAGAAGGAAACTACGACATCCAAGTGAGAAATCGTAAAATAAAACTAGATTTACGTAAACCATATAAACATACGTAAATCAAATGAAAATAGAGAGCCCACTAGATCATCAATATTCGAGATTATCTTACTTCGAGGCTTCCATAGTTGTTTCAGGGCCAACATCGTCATTCATGGTTGAAATGATCTTGCCCGCTTGGATAAGGGTGGAAGATGCAGAGCTTAAAATCTTAGCCATGTAGAGCTAAGGTTTCTTCTTCTTCAACACTTTTCCAGCCTCAGAAACCCGAGTGTGAGTGGAGACATCTTTCATCTTGATTTTCTTCATCGATGTTGGGGTTATCTTTACTTCAGAATCTGACAAATCCACCTCCATCTTGACCTTCCTAGAAACAACTACACTATCCATATCACACTTCCACCCCTTACATAACTAGGAGGATGATTACATGATTTTTTAGCAATTATGAGAGCATCAAGATAGTCTATACAACCATATATTCATGCTTTCAATGATATTTATTTATTGCAAATTGACACTGATTATGTAACAACCCAAAAATACCAACCCAATTTTTTTAAAAGAATGATTATAAGTATAAGCTCACAAGGGAGACACCCTTATTTTATTTATCTCAGCATACAAGGCTTCATCATATTTGAGTTCTAAGTCATTGCAGATGACACTCAATGGATAGAAGCCACTAACTCTCATATTTTTTAGGGTTCACCTTATTAAACCTACTCATTTAGAAGGACATCAATAGTGGTCCCCCATATTTCCTATACCCTCATTGACATAGGGATTACCCCTTAAGGCCCATAACACTTAAAGGAGGATGCTTATTATCTAACTTGGCTCTAAGTCCATCTAGGTAGGTTAATCAAGCGTAGAGCCTTAGTGCTTAGTTACCACACCTCCATGGTCTAACTAAGGTCATTGCCACTTCTATGACAACTAACATGATCACCTGATCCTACATGATTAAGGGATCACCATTGCTAACTTGTGAATGGTTCCTCAACTCCTAGTTGGGATACACCCAATCCTACTCATTCAAGGTGCAAAGATTCACAAGATACCTGGCTATTGTATCCACACAAATCCTTCTAGGTTTGTGAGTTCTTAGCTATTGCATCCTTGCAACTCCTTCTAAGACTCACATTTACCTGGTTATTGCATCTTTGAAACTTCTTGCAGGATTAAATTTTATTATGTTTTGGTTTCTTCAAGAATATTCCTAACCACCCCTTCCCAAGGTAATAAATCTTACATTGAAACATAATTCTCTAATAAAACATTACATATAACACTATATGAAAGCATTTATTAAAAACTACATGATCCAACATGCTATAATTGATAATAATGATTCAACATGAAACAAAACCAAATTGCACATAATACAAATGCTTATCATAAAACTTCAAGGATCCTTTTTGTTAACATACATACTTTAACATAAGAGATCCAATTATCATAATGATGCATTCTAGAAAATGAATAAACCCAATACTATCTATCCATGGCTAATATTTTTGAACACACCTTAAAGTTCAAAATCCATAGCATCATTAAAACAATAATATCTTTAAGCTTATACAATATTCAAGTTTACAAAACTATTTGAACATAGTATTCCTTTACAAAGCCTTTGATTATTTTTCATCAACTAAATATTTCTAGAGCCTATGAAACCATTCGTCAATGATATTCAAGTCGTCTAAGCATCTACAATCCTCTTTGATATGGAAAAACCACCCACATATCATGAGGAATACTTAGGGATAAGGATAGATTTCGATGTAATGCAATTTATATCATGCTATTTTCTATTATGCAAGAAACCGTGCATAAAAATAAGCCAACATAGGGAGAATTACCTACTTCTATTTATAATAATCCCTTAATCTATAGAAGTCTTAGAAATCATTATAATTATTTCTTTTTCAAAACCTACATGCAAATTTACAATTATAAACAAGAGAATCCCATACTTCTCTTATAAAGATTTCCTAACCCAAAAAAGTCTAAGAAATTATTATCATAGTTTTTATTTCAAAACCCATATTCAAAATTAATTTAATTAAAAAGAATCCCATACTTCTCTTTATAATGTTTTCCTAACCCACAAGAGTCTAGGAAATCATTATCATAGTTTATATTTCAAAACCCATATTCAATAATTCATTTAATTAAAGAGAATCCCATACTTCTCTTTATAATGATCCCTTAACCCACATGGATCTCAGGAATCATTATGATGGTTTCTTTTTCAAAACCCACATTAAATCAATTAAAACACATTAAGAAAGACTACAAATAAATTCACTTATTAAATAAAGTATTATCAAAACTCTTTAATAAACAACATGTTACCCAACACTTTTCTAAACAACATAATATCAAGGCATTCTCTTTCTTTTTCTTTTCAAAGAAACAAAATACCATCGAAGTGCTTTATTTACCAAGATCTTATCAAACACTTCATTAAGCTAAATAACATCAAAGTAATTGATAAACAAGATAAAATTAAAGCACTACATTAATCACATACTTTAATAAATCAAGCACTAATATTTGATGACTATTAAGGTGCTCCACTAAATTACTGGTCTCACAAATCTAAAGCATGCTAGATGAATTTCCAACTCTGACCACACAGACCTGTGATTAAGAAGAAAGAATAACCCAATCCAAAAGTAAAGGATCCAACCACAACCTAAGAGAGTCACATTAACCCATGCCCAAGAAGCTACTATGTTGGCAAAATAAATAGACAGGTATTTTCTTAATTAGTGATAATGGGGTGACTATCAAGGTGCTAGACAATGGTAGACTCACTAAACAAAATAAATATTGAAGTCACCAACCAGTAAGGAGGATCACATAGTCCAATAGAGAATGAAAAGCATGCAAACAAAACAACATACAACTCAACGTTCCAAGGAGGTAGATAAAGGTAAACTAATCAAGACTCAAAACTTAGATCAGAGTAAGGAAATTATGCCAAGGTGGAGAGATTACATAAATAGAATGGTTTTAAAAACAACCACACCAAGGAGAAGCTAAATTCTCAATAATCAACAAGTTTTATGGATCGAAAGAATACCAATCAAGAACACAACAAAGGCATAACCAAAAAATAAAGCATCTAAGGGTTACCTAATCATAAAGATTGATTGACATCCTACTGATGCATTGCTCCTCTCCATACTCACTGCATTCCTTTCTAGCCCAAAACCAACAACCTCCAATCCCCCAAAGCCATGTTTTAAAAACCAAGAGCCTGAGCACTCTTGTTATGGCAATGATAATGTTCATTTCCAAGAAATATTATCTACTAACACCAATACTTGCTATCATAAAGCGCCACCCCATGCACCACAAAGAGGAGGTTTTTGTTTTAAACTAGAATATTAATTAAATCTTAAGCCAAATTAATTAGTTAAATAAATAGTAAAACATTTCTAAGATTGGCTTAACAAATCTACTAAGCTCTTAATTAATATTTAAAAAAAATCCAATTAGATAATTAATGCCAAACATAATACCAAATTAGATTTGCACATTAAAGATAAACATATACTCTTGATAAAAATATTTTTCACTCCATTGTTTTATCCCTAAGTAGAAGATTTCCTTTAAGATAGTCTAATGCTATCATCAACCTATTAAGGAGACTCATTGCACAAGCAACTTCCTAGACCAAAGGTGTGAACACAAAACAAGTAAAAATGTAATGCATATATATGAAGGGTACTTCATTACTTGAAGCTATCAATGTGCAAGTCATCACCATATATTTTCTAAATATCTCTTTGTAGGGTTCACCCTTATGACCCCACCAACGAGAAAGCACCCGATCCTACATATACAATTACTTCATTAGTACCATATTCCAAGATCAAAATAATGCAATCATTCCATCATATAAACATTAATAAATAAACTATGCCATTAAAAATTCATATTAATACATAGTTCATTGTCCATAAATGTTCTACCAAGGAGGGCTCTAACATATGAAAATCATCAAGTCTTGAAGTACATTACTAGAAAATAATACCACATTTTTTTGGAGATGGTTTTCCTTCCAATGAACTCCTTGGCAGATATATTTTAATTTATATAAAAGGTAGAAGAAATATTACAAGCAAAACAAAAAGGTCTAACATCAACTACATATAAGACACTATTGAAACCAAAACCCAAGCCATCAATTACATGAGAACTTATAACATCAAAGTCCCAATGCCCATAAATATGATCTAATCCCAAGGGCCTTATAGTAGCACAGAAAAAAGGCAAAGAGGAGGTGGGAAACAAGTGGTGCAACCACCATAATATTTACACTTATAGTGATGCTGAGTTTTAAGTACAACACAATTCATTGGTGGTTTAGCTAGAGGTTGATGATTACACCTCTATATCAAAATATGAAGAGGAGGTAGGTGCTACATGCCTAAATATTATAACTTAGTGGGATGGTAATGCATCAAACTTAGATATCAATGAAGAATGATAGTGTCTCACCCTTGATGGTGGATACAAGGTAAGCCTATTCATATCATTATTGACATAGTGAGCTAAAATAACATCATTGTATAAGATACTATTAAGAACATGGTATTTGAACCCACAATAAACACATAACCTTACTCATTGGGTTTCTTTCATTTAGATAAAGGTATAGAGATTTGGTGCCAATGCACCCTTGAGTATGATGTTAAGGTACTATGTGACACAATCACCTATGATATGGTGTCATTGGACATATACAGTGTCTTGTTAGAAAGACCATGCCTCGATCAGAAAATGACCTTCCCAACTTATCCATAGCAATGGTCAATGTTCCTTAGAGAAATAACATATCACATACTAGAATGCTTTCATAAGAAGAAGGTGATATTGGTATCAACAATATAGTGCAAGGATTTGATTTCACATGATAGAAGTTTATTTTGATAATGATTTGATCTAATAACCATGGAACCAAGAAGTTTAGTGTTGTGCTATCCACAACATGTTAAATATAGTCTTAGAAAATCTTTCTTATCCATATTATGATATTTTCTAAGGTCCTAAGGGAGTCCCACTAAACTACTCAATGAATAATGATATTTAATTGCTTCTTATATCATCACTTCCCAACCATCTATGATATCATTAGTTAGTATAGGAAAATTATGAAATTAGATGATAAATTAAAGTGTTAATTGACTAGAAAAATATTAACCAATATTTTCTCCTTATGATAGTCCCATTGTGCTAGCATCAAAGAAGGCATGACCTTATGCCTCTACATTGACTACAAGGCACTGAATAAAATCTTAGTGAAGAACAAGTACATATTTCCATGAATTTATGATCTCTTAAACCAACCCCATGGGTCTTGATACTTCACCAAGGTTGACCTGATATCATATTATCATCAGGTTCCTTTCAACCCCACATATATATGGAAGATATCCTTAAAGGATAGATAGAGAATATAAAATTCTTTAGTTATGAATTTCAACTAGACCAATGCTCTAATGATATTCATGCACATTATGGATGATGTTCTATTACTCTTAAAAATTTCCTTCATCATTGTTTACTTGGATATGTTAGCTTTTGATGCTTAACTCTTAATGTAAATAACCACATAATAAAATATAAAGTTGCAATATAAAATACTCAATAACAACAATTATTTATTCAAATATAACTCAAAAATAACTTCATAAATAACTCATAAAATGGACCCTAATAAATGCTCTCAAAAATAGTAAACTAATATAGAATAAAGGTCACATACATCCTCCCCTCTTTTACAATGCTCAGTCACATATATAATAGATTGTGACTCTTCATATGGAGTACTCTTGGCCTTCACTCTTCTATGAGACTCTTCACTTTCCTATTCTAAGGATACATGTGCACTCTTACATAATGGACACTTGTGCACATTTACACTCACCACACTTGCACACTCAATTACATGACACTTGTGCATTTCCTGCACATTATTACATTACATAAAATATTTACTCACACTCTAATATAGAACACACTCCTAATCTAATGATGTACCCAAGGTGGTACATTAGCATGTACCAAATAATGTAATATACTCCAACACCCCCTGTATTACATTATTTGGTTATTGAAGACTTAGTCTTCAATATGGTCTTCATCTTCAATCTTCAATCTACCTCTTGTAGAATAATATTTGGATTCTTTATGATTTTGCAACTTGTGCTATCCTTCGGATCTAAGTAACTGAATCACTTCTGGGTCTCTGACTCTGGATCACTACCTCTGGGTTATCCACTAGAATATTCATATCATAAAAGATGTGATCTTCAAGTTGTGTTTGGGCTATAAAATTTGATCATACTTGATTTCCTTTTGTAGAAACCATACAACATTCCTTTTATCTTATCCCATTTTATCCAACCACAATTCATTCTAACTTTATAGTTTTCTTTTTCTTTTTGTAAATAAAATATTTGTGAATGATTGTGTCCACCACAAATTTTACAATTATGAAGATTCCAACATTTTTCTAATTGATGTCCATATCTACCATAATGATTACATCTATTTTCTATTACAAACATGATTCTTGATCCTTTGCTGCTTGTTTGTTTTGTATATCCAAGATCTTCATATTTAGATCTTATTTTTGGTACACTAGCCTTTGTCATTTCATATTTTCCCAAACTTGTATTTTTGTATCCCATCTTATTTAACAACTTTGAACCAATTCCTTTAGTATGCTTTTCAAAATAACCAAAAATATCACATCCCTAAGCATTGCTATCTCTATCATCATTTGAATCTATATCATCATCAATTCTAACAACATAAGCTTTTTCTGACCAATCACGAACTATATTCAAATCACTTGTATCACATGTAGCATCCTTTTTTGTAATAGGTTCTTCTTTCTTTGTCATGAACTCTATGTCACTAGTATCATTACTTGCATCTATCATCAATGATTTTAATTCTATAGTGTCACAACATGAGTCTATCATCATGGGTCTTAAATCATTTGTATCACAAGAAGCATCTTTCATCATTGATTTATTTCCTAATTCTTTAACCTTCTCTTATTTTCTTATCTTGCCTTTGAGAACTTCATTAGAAAGTAATGCTATATTTATCATCATTCCTATATCATTAGGTAATGTGAAAACATCTTTAGATTCTTCAACTGCTTCTTCAACCTTTGAACTTATATAACTTCTAAGTATTGAAAAATTTTCATCTTGAGCTTCTTTCAAGATTGATTGTAGGGTTTTCTTTTCCTCTATTGATGTTTCTCTTTGTTTTTCAATTTTTGGTATCATGTATTTAATACAACATTTTAGGTTTTGCAACACCTCATTAGTTTCTTCTAATAAGTCGTCTTTACTATTTATTCATTCTTCTTGAAAGCACAAATTTTCTTTCTCAATTATTTTTGACAATTCACGTGTTTCTGAGTTTCGTTTCACTTGTTTCTTCTTTGCCATATTCCTTTGAAGTTGAACACCTTATATCTCCCTAATAATCAAACAATAGTTTTTGATGAAGATTTCAATTCTCAAATTTCTAAGTTGAATACCTTTTAACTCCCAAATTATAAATTTATCAATTTTGTAAAATAATATTTGCAAATTTGGTATTCCTAATTTGATGTAGAAAACCTTATTTCTCCCCCTTTAAATTATTTGCAAACATTAAAACTTGATTTACAAAATCAAATAGATTAATTTCAAAATTTGTAATTCACTTCCCAAAATTCCAAATTGATCTTTCAATAATCTTCAAAACTTTTTAAAAATACCTTTATAAGGTTTCTAGGGTTTCAATATTCTGATTTGAAAACTTATCTCTCCAATCATTCAATTAATTTTATAAAACCTTAAATAAAATAATATCTCTCAATATTATAACTCCTATCTTCAACAATAAATCAATAAATAATTCAAATTACTTTTACCTCCCAAAGTGGCATGTGAATTTTCCAATCAAAGTCATTTGACCTTCTCCTAAGAAGGTGCTCCTTGGTGAATCTCCTCCTTTTTGCCATGCTCAAACTTCTTGCTCAATGCTTGGTGAACATATTGAGGGATCCTTTACCATTTGATTCAGACCATGCATTTAATGACTACCTTGAGATGTTTTATCTCCCTCCAATACCTGGTGGCGCTCTCTATTCTAGGTGCCAAATGACATACAACTTCTTTTGCTTTTCAGTTGACATACCACATGGCTATTAAACTCTTTTGGTGCTCCAATTTTTCTTGCATTCTTCTTCCCTACGTAACACTTGGCAGTAAGAAACTTGAAGCATTATTATTTCTTTCTCAATGGTGTTATGGCTTCCTAAATATTTTGCTATGCGATGGTTGGCTCTTTGATGCTTGGCTTTCCCTTTTGATGCTCCAACTTACCCTAACTCGGCTCCTCAATGCTTTGGAACCTTGATGCTTGGCTTTTCGATGTCCATCAAATATCCTTTCAACTGCTCATTCTCCAATGTTCATAGATGATGCTTGTGCTCCTTGGAATGGAGCTAATGGTGGTTGTTAAACTCTACTTCTCCTCCTCAACTCGATGGCTCCTCCTTTCAACGTGGTGGCTCTTCCTTCCATGTTTAATGGTTGCTCCTCTCATGGTGGTTCATCCTCCACTTAGGTGGCTCTCTTCCTTTCAATGTGGTGGCTCTTCTATGCTTTCCCCCTTGTGCTATGACTGCAACTTGCTTATTCTACCATGATACTCTTAGCTCATGGTCTCATGCCAGGTTTACTCCATTCTACCTTGTTGTTCTCAACTTCTAACTCATTGTCCTCCTTCACTCAATGCTATTTTTCTATAACTTTAGATTGCACTTTATCTGCCTTGTTCCTTTGATTTCTTGCTCCTTTTTAGGCTCATAAATAGCATATTATTCTTCTACTAACTTATTGTAATTTCCTTCAAAATTTGTAGTCCTCTTTCTCCTTGCTCTTTTACCTTTTGTCTTGCTTATCTTCCTCACTATTTTTCTATTAAAAAAATGTTGTCCAATACTTTCAAATTTGTAGCTTTACTCTTGCTTAAATTGCTGCCTAAAAATATCTAAAATATGTAGCTCTAAATCTTCTCTAAATGTTGTTCAAAAAATAGCTTTATCTCCTTCAATTTTCTGCCCAAAATTTCTAAAATTTGCAGCTCCAAATGCTGCCCAAAATGCTATCAATTCCTCCTTCACTTTGCTGTCCAAAAACACTTCCAAATCTACCCCAAAAATCTGCACTTATCTCCTTCAGATTTCAGCCTTTAAAACTTTAATGGTTGCCTTAAAAAATATCAAATGGTGGCCTCTTCTATCCCAAATTTCTCCTCCAATCTCTTGCTGATTTTTGTCTTCAAATTTGGCCTCTTTGTTGGCCTATTCTTCAAGATTCTCAAAGTCTTGAAGTCTTCAAAAATACTTTCTCAAAATTTGACAAACACTTTACCAAATATTTCCTCCTTGAATCGGTTTCACAAATCCTTTTGGGTTTGTCATCGGATGGTGACGATTGTCCCAAATTTGGTGTGATTACCTCTTTTCAAGAGTTTCTTCTTCTTGCAATATTCTACCTCAAAATTTCTTCAAATCTTCTCCAATGGCCACTTCTTCAATTTTTCCAATAGGGCTTCTTTATTCTCCTTCTTTCTCCTTCCAAATTTCAATGGGATCTTTTCCTAGGCCTCCTCAATATTCTCTCTCAAATATCCTATATCCTTTCTCAAATATTCAATGGGACCTCTTTTCTTGGGTCTCCTTTTTCTCAATCTTCAATAGGGCTTCTCTAGCCTCTTTCTCTATTCTCTCTTCAATCTAATATGAGACCTCTTCTCTTGGGCCTCCTTAATATTCAAACTTCAAGCTTCAATGTGACCTTTTATTGAGCCTCCTTAATATTCAATGTCTACTCTTTTGCTACAATCCCAAAAATAATTCCTGCATGAGGAAAGCACATAGACCTTCAGGAAATCGAAGGTAAAATTCTTCTCTATCTGTTGTAGGAAGCTTCTCAACTTTTGAGAACTAATTTTTTGCAACAAAATCTTAGACAATAGCAATAAAATTCATTCAAATCTTCAAAATTTTGAAATCAATAAACTTCACTAGTTTTCCTAATGGTAAAATCTATGTTGAGTCCTAGTCTTCATGAGTTTTTTTGCAACCCTGTGGAAAGACTCTAGCCAAATAACAACTTTCTATGTTGAGTCCTAGTCTTCACGAGTTTTTTTGCAACCCTGTGGAAAGACTCTAGCCAAATGCAACTTGAGGTCTTCTTCTACCTTCAAGTTTGCTTTTACTATCAAACCTTTTAATAGGACCTCCTTCTTGGGTCTCTTAATCTTGTCAATATCAAGATCTATCTTCAAGACTTGAAACTATGTTGTAGATTACCTTCTATTTCGAATTTATTCTTGGAATAGGTAAACTCAATCTATCTTTAATCTTCACTAGTTTTTCTTCAACATAGTGGAAATACTATCTTCTCTAGTTTTCCTTCTCTAGAGGTAATATCTTCAACTTCACTAGTTTCTCCTTGACTAGTAGAAATATCCTTAGACTATTTGCAACTTTTCAAAACCTATGCAAGAAAACCTTGTTGTAGCTCTAATACCAATGTTAGCTTTTGATGCTTAACTCTTAATGTAAATAACCACAAAATCAAATATAAAATTGCAATATAAAATACTCAATAACATCAATTATTTATTCAAATATAACTCACAAATAACTTCATAAATAACTCATAAAATGGACCCTAATAAATGCTCTCAAAAATAGTAAATTGATATAGAATAAAGGTCACATACATCCTCTCTCTTTTACAATGCTTAGTCACATATATATAATAGATTGTGACTCTTCATATGGAGTACTCTTGGCCTTCACTCTTCTATGAGACTCTTCACTTTCCTATTCTAAGGACACATGTGCACTCTTACATAATGGACACTTGTGCACATTTACACTCACCACACTTGCACACTCAATTACATGATACTTGTGCATTTCCCGCACATTATTACATTACATAAAATATTTACTCACACTCTAATCTAGAACACACTCATAATCTAATGATGTACCCAAGGTGGTACACGTTGTTGCCATCGCACAACATACCCCAATTTGGAGACCCACTCAAAATTTTAGCATTTTTTATTCTTTGTTTTATCCAATTTTGCTCGCATCAAGGTCTTTGAAAATTTGCTTTCATTTTGAAATTATTGACATCTTTGCATCTTGAAGGTTTGAATTTAGCTACAATGTTTCAAATTGAATATTTTTTATTATTTGCATCTTAATTGCATTATCTCAAATCAAATAATTTAATTAAAATCATTTTCAAAGGTTTTCAAAGGTTTAAATAATTAAATTTCATTTAAATAATTAAATTTCATTTAAATAATTAAATTTCATTTTAGGGTTTGTTCTTGAGTCCTTTCATAACCATCAGTTGTTGAAAGCTTTGAATTCCACTTTTTTGATGCTAATTCCTAAAAAGGAGGGTGCTAGCTCTTTTGATCAGTTTCGGCTTATTGCTCTCTGCAATGTGGTGTATAAAATTATTACTAAGCCGATTGCGGAGGCGTCTCAAGCCTTGGTCGGATAGAGTTGTTTCGATGAGCAGGGGTGGCTATGTGGTCGGCCGACGATTCTCGGATGGAGTGGCTATTGTTGTCGAGGCGATTCATTCTATGAGCACTTCTAAGAATAAGTTTATGTTTATGAAGTTGGATATGGCGAAGGCTTATGACAGGGTGAAATGGTCTTTTCTTCACAAAATCCTCTTGGCCTTTGGATTTGATCCTTCTTGGATTGAGTGGATTATGAGTTGTATTACAACTCCCTCATATTCTGTCCTAATTAATGGAAAGCCCTCTCATTTGTTCATGCTTCCCGGGGTCTTCGGCAGGGGGATCCTTTATCTTCGTACTTGTTTATAATTATGGCTGAAGGTCTGGGTCGCTGGCTTAAAGATCAGGTTCACCAGGGTCTTATTCATGGATGGAAACGGGAGAATAGTAGGCCAGCCATTTCCCATCTTCGGTTTGTTGATGACACTCGCTCTCTTGGGTGTAGCTTCTATTTGTGAAGCAACCAACTTTAGACATGCTTTGGACTTGTATTTGGTTGTCTCTGGTCAGGAGATTAATGAGCACAAGTCTATTATTTTATTTTTCAATACAGATCCCAGGGTTCAAGCTAGAATTGTTCAGATTCTCAAGTTTCAGGTTGGAACTCTTCCTCTTACATACTTGGGGATTCCCATTTCTGTTGGTCCTCTACCTAGGGCGGTTTGGACTAACATACTTGACAAATTTCGTAGTCGAGTTAGTCATTGGACTCATAGATGGTTAAATTTTGCTGGTCGGGTTTTACTTTTGAAGTCAGTTGTTCAGGCTTTACCGGTGTATAGATGCCTTATTCAGATTACTCCAACAAGTTTTCTTCATGACCTGGATTCTCTTTCTAGGCAATTCCTATGGACTGGCAATCTTGGTTCCTCAAAATGGAGTCTTGTTAAATGGGAGACTATTTGTCGACCAAGGCAAGCTGGGGGGTTGGGTCTTCGTCTAAGCTCTCTTTCTGGGACTGCTTTGGTCGCTAAGCTGTATTGGCGTTGGTGTAGTAATCAGGAGCAAACTTGGGCCAATATTATCTCCCACAAGTATCTTAGGGGAGTGGAAGGTTCAGAGATTCCTCGATATAGCTTGACTGGTCGAGGATCATTTGTTTGGAATACTTTGAAAAAGGGAGCAGAGCTGGTTAAGCAGGGGTTATTCTGGATTTGTTATACTGGGTCTCGGGCTATTTTTTGGCAAGATTCTTGGGATGGCTTTGCTCCTCTTCTTAGCGAGTTTCCACATCTTCAAGATCTTGCTCAATGCTTTTGGGATGCTGGATGGTTGAAGGTGGAAGATTTCAAAACTGTTAAGTCCTTTGGTCAGATGGTTAGTCTCCAGTGGAAGGATCCTCGAGAATGGCCTGCTGGTGGCACTATGGATGCGAGGGCAGAGCTGGCCCATATTCTCGCTAGCCGTCCCTGCTCTTCTCTACCTGGGGATGATGTGCTAGCATGGGGAAGAGATAATAGAGGGATATTTTTGGTTGCTGCTGGTTATTGTGTTTTGGATCGACAGCGGTTTGGTGAGGAGGAGGTTCCGTGGTGGAAGCAAGTTTGGAATAAGTTTATTTGGCCGAAGTGTAGTTTTTATGGGTGGCAAGCTACTCATAATCGTTGTCTCACTTGGGATAATTTTCAAAAGCGTGGGTTTGTTGGCCCCTCTTTATGCTATAACTGTGGGAAGGCTGAAGAATCTGTTGGGCATTTACTTCTCCAATGTGACTTTGCTCGACAAGTCTGGCATTATTGGTGGGGAGTATGGAATCACCCTTGTTCGCATGCTTCATCAATAGTTGATTTTTGGAGGAGTATGGGGCGGCCTCCTACAGCGGCTTTCTTTTTACAAGTTGGATGGAGTATTGGTCCTTCATGCATTTTTTGGCAGATTTGGCTTGAACGGAACCGTCGGATTTTCCAATGTAAGGAGTTAACTACTTCCCTGAGTGCAGCGAGAGGATTTTGCGAATGATCCAAGAAACTGTGCTGCAAAATGTCAGATTATTTCTCCCGTGGACCATGCGGAACGTCAGATCATGGAAAGATTAGGCTTGATGGTTAATGGTCCTGGTCCTAATGTCTCTTGCAGACGGATGGGTCAAAATAATCGGGTGCGGAGGGCTGGCAAATGGAATCCGCCTCCTCCGGGAGTGCTGAAAATTAATATGGATGGATCTTCTCGGGGTAATCCGGGTAATGCTGGTATTGGTGGTGTGGGGCGGGATAGTAGTGGTACTATCCAATTTTTTTTCTCTTGCTTTAAGGGACATAATTCTAATAACTTCATGGAAGCACTCACAATTTTATATGCTTTGGAGCAAGGGTATGCTTTGGGTTGGCGTCAGATTGTTTGTAATCTGATTCTCAAATTGTTATAAATTTGTTAAATTCTGGAGATAGTCTTCATGGTTGTTGGCGGTTGAGTTGGGTTTCTCGAAAAATTCTTAATATCTCTGCTCACTTGGACTTCATTTCTTTTGTGCATATTCCTCGGGAGTGGAATAGGGTAGCGGATTTGTTAGCTAAATGGGCTTCTAAGTTTCAAGATGGTTGGGATGTTCAAAATTGGTCTCAACTTTCTTCTGATTGCTCTCAATCTCTTTTTTTTTTTTTGAGAGCTGATATGTCTGAATAGCTTCTGCTTTTTCTTTGTATCATGAATGTTTTGTTGAGTTAATAAATTTTTACCCTCTTTTACAAAAAAAAAAAAAAAATTTCATTTTAGGGTTATTCAAATTTTATCACTTTTGCCCTAAAATTAATACAAAATTGAAATGGACATATCTTGAGCTATACAACTCTGTTTGAGCTCATTCAAAACTTGGTAGAAAGATGTTAATTACACCCAAAAATATCAATTTACTATAGTAGCTTATGAACTTTAAAATATTATATTTCATGAACCGTGATAAATTTTTGGATGATCTCAGCAATTTTGAGTACCCTTTTGGCCTATTGAGATGCATGGAAATTTTCATTAAAATATGAGAACTTTGAATTTTGACTCAATTTTGGGCAAAAGGAAAGTTACGAAGGAAAATGAATAATAAATAAAATAAAAGTTGGCTTATTTTAATCTAATGATGAATATGTAATTATGTAGGTAATACAAGGGAAAGAAAAGAAATATTAATGATAAGATTCATAACGTTTCCACAACAAGTTCGAAAATACAAGGAGAATGAATAGTTACGAAATCTATTCCTGAAACTGTTTTGAAACTAAATCAAACTAAAATTTTCAAATTATAAATAAGTCATTGAGACTCATGAAAAAGGGCTAGAAGAATTTAGAGCGAGCATAAGAGAATATTGAATATTGCCATTGCCAAAGGTTTCCTCCCAAGTTGCTTGTCAGAGAAGATTTCATCTTTGTAGTTGATGGACAAAGGTATTATGAAGAAAAACATTAATAGAAAATTTTATTTATAATATATTCATTTTATTGTGGTGAAAAATATGCATGCGGATGGTATTTTCATTTTACATGATTGAATATATTAATTAATTCCTTTGAATATTGCACCCAATTTAATTTGAAATGTGTTAATTCTGGTTGGATTAAATTAGGTTATATTTCAGATTATCTTTGTTTGTAGATTCTAGATGGAGTTCTAAAATTTTGTAACCTGCATTTTATTTTCATTTCATTTTTATTTTATTTTCCTAACCCTAAGCCTTTTTTATTTTATTTAATTTCATCGCACAAGAAAAATCAAAACCCTAAATTTTATGCAAAGTTTAAATTTTTCATATTAGGGTAAATATTTATTTCATTTTAATAAATTCGACATTATACATTTGAAATAAACATTAGGGTTTTAATTAATTAAATTTACCAAATAATAATAATTAAATTTCAAACGTTAATTATTTGGATACATTTAATTAAAATTATTTTCTAAGGTTAAATTCAAATATTTGCACTCCATAAGTTTTATTTTTTTCAATATTTGATTATTAATCGTACACTTTGGTAATTAATTTCTTGAGCAACAACATTTTCACAAATTGAATCAAATATCAAACCACATGCCCCTTGTTAACAATTACTTGCACCTCTGAGGTATTCAACAACATTTGTTTTTACATTTTACAAGCATATAAGTATATTTTAAGAAATTAACCAAATAGAACCTCGGAGAAACTAACTATTTCTTTGCAAGAGAGGATTGCTTTGACATGATCCTAACTATGAGTGTGTTTTTGTAATCACACAAAAATATCATTCAATAGTAAATTAGCATGTACCAAATAATGTAATATACTCCAATAGGATAATATGCTAATTTTTGCCAAAACATGGGAGGAGCATCTACAACATGTGTGTCAAGTTATGGAAACTCGGTGCCAACATAGTCTTAAAAAACCATGGGAAAATGAGCCTTTGGCATCATAGAGACTTCTTATCTAGGTAAAATTATTAATATCCAAAACATGCATGTAAATATAGAGAAAATTTGCATCATTTAATAATGACCAAACCCAAATAATCTAATGGAATTGAGGATTTATATTACATTTCCAACTTCTACTATAGGTTCACCTTGGGATTTTTACATGTTTCATGGCCTCTCAATCAAGTCATAAACAATAAGGTTAAATTTCACTAGATGATAAAATAGCAAATATTTGACAAATTGAAGCTATTCCTCTACTCAACGTTATTGATATCATACATCATTTAGTCATTCAAAGTTGTGATAAATGCTTTTGACATGTACTTTAACACCATATTAATTTAAATTTAAATCCAATGGCTTATTATTTTGAGATACTTTTAGACACATCTCAACACTACACAACATACAAAAAGGATCTATATGCCATTGTTCAATCTATTTTGCAATGGTGCTACTACATTATGAAAAACCATCACTCATTTTGATTAGAGGTCTCTTCAATATTGCACTCACAAAGTTGAGATTAAAAATCCATGCCATATTAAATGGATAATTCATGTATAGGGACTCCACCTTATGATCAATCACCATAAAGGAAAGGAAAACTAGGTAGCATAATATCTAAGCTATCCACTAGTATATACACTATTGCTTGTTTTTTATGCCATCAAGAAAAATACTAATGATTGGAAAGTGTTGTATACTAACAATGATGACTCTTTTTTCATTCACTAATAATTGATATACATGAAGCCTATGCTAGACCATTGTATTTAGGACAAGTTACTATAATATTTTTGGAATATCTACATAGCCTCTAGGACATTACACTAACTACTCATATATAAAGTGCACTACTCTATGGTGGCTAGACCCTTTAGTGTTAACAAAATATTTACTAGGAATTGGAGCTCTATGTTTAGTCATTTACATGCTACAACATTGCTAAATTGACCAACAAGAATTTATCGCTCTAAACTCTTCTAAAAGTACTTTCCAAGCCTTAGAAATCAATCAAAATGGATTATCTATTAGGGTTATCAACCACATGAATCAATACAAATGCATCTTTATGGTTGTGGATAGGTTCAACAAGATGGTGAACATTGTACCTATGGAAAAAATTATCGATGCAACTGAGACTATGTATTTATTCTTTCTACAAGTTTGGGTCCATTTGTATATTACAAAATTAATTATTAGACAGGGTCTCCAAGTCATAAATAATTTTTAGCACCATATTTGGAACCGACTTGATACTAAGCAACAACATTCCACTAGTTTCCATCTGTAGATAAATGAATGAACCAAGGTTGTACATAGAATACTAATGTATCTCCTTAAAATATACAACCATTAATATCCATAGATGTAGGATGATAATCTATTATACATACACCAATTCTACAACATGGATTTTCACACATTTACAAGTCATGATTCATTTTAGTTATATTTTAAGTTTCAACATAGGTCAAGGAAGTAGAAAAGACTAAACGATTTATGTAACAAGTGTAGAACATCCAAAATCAAATACTAGAAGATCCTATAGAACTAACAATAGAAATATAAAGGGTGCCATGATCAACATAGAACTCCAAATCAATTTTAGGTTGAAGATAAGGTGAGAATGCTTACGTTCTTGATTTTCCATTTTACTTGGGAATGCATTTAGTATTTCATGCAAAAATCCTTAAGCCATACCATCTTCCTTTCCTAGATCATATGTTAGTACAAAACCCAACAAATATTAGACTATATTTAGATGGAACATATAGCAATAAACTAATTGATAGAAATCAACAATAAGCATACTTGCCAAGGGAAATGTAACCTATTTAGGATTACAAAAAATATCAATTTCCATCCTAGGTTAAGTGATACATAACTGACCTATTGGAATTCACAATATTTTCATAAACATTTCAAAATATATATTCACCACAATCATATATATAAAAATGAAGAAGAGCAAAATAAAAGAGCATATAGATAAAAATAGAGAGAGATAAGAGAAATATATAAATAGAATAAATAAGGGTTGTTTTGAAACAAGCACCCCATAGTCTCACTTATCACTCACTGATACAATGAAGTAGTTATTGGAAATATGAGCAAGATTTTTTGTCATCGATGTCATGGGTCAGTTTCAGTGAGTAGTGCAAGAGGAAGGATGTCAAGAGTCAAAGAAATATTACTTCTAGACCTAAGATAAATAATATTATAATATCTCTCATTATAATATTCAAGGTAGTCAGATAAGGTCTACAGGAGAAATAAGAAGGCCCAACAAAAATAATATTATAATATTTTATTATAATATTAAAGGTCTAATGGTAAGACCTAAAGTAATTAAATTAATTATAAATTAATTAAAAAAATTTCATTATAAATTAATTTGTAATTTAATTTAATTAACCCTATGGTTATTAAATTAATTATAATTAATTTTTTATTAATTAAATTATAATCTAATTTAATTAACCCTAAGGTTAGGGGTATAAGGGCAAAATAATACGTCGACGTTATACATTATCTCCCCCATCGACGTCAACAAAAATCAAGACATGGGTATAAATACCCGAAGCCTAAGAGGCTCCAAAGCATCCACGATTTTAATAAATCCCCCAAGCAAATCATGTGCACAATATTCGGTGAGCAAGAGAGGGAAGAAGTCCACGTTTGACTTCTTTGGTAGGTTGCGAAGGGAGAAAAGGCACAAGGCATGAAGGCCTTGTCACCACCTATTCGGGTGGGCTAGCGGTAATTGGCAGCATATTAGGAACATGAGGTACCACGTTCGATTCACAATAGGGAGATTGTGAGGTTGTTTTGTGCACCGAATATGCTAAAGCATTTTGGCTTTTGGCACCTAGGTAGAAGACAAAGCATCATGGTTGCTTTTGCCTTCCACGTGAGTGCTTAGCTCACACGACTTGGTAGCTGTAGCTAAAGCACTGGAGGCATTGTGACATGGGATCGAATCCCATCGGGAGCACTTTGAGAGGTACTAAAATTTTTGTTATAAATTGATTTGTGCTTCTAAGGTTGTATGGTGTATTTTTGAGCTTAGGGAGATATAAGGTTGATGAAATAAAATAATCATTTTGTTTAATTATTTGGTAGATTAAGTTATTTAGAGTGGATTTATAAGGTATAATAAGAGATTTGTTTTTATATGTTTTTGGTGAATGCTAATTTCAAGGAGTAATAAGGTGTATTTGAGTTTAATTATCTTTGTAATTGTGAAATATTTTGAGGGAGTGTTAGAGTGATATTTTGTCATCTAACCTTTGAAATTGGCAAAGAGAGTAACTGTGATTGAGACAAGTTTTGTGGTTAATCCTTCATAAAACAAAAGGTATGGGCACATCTTCCTTATGAGTGATTTTTGAATGTTGTGAATGCTAAGTTGGAGTGAAAAGGGTTGTTTGATAAGCATTGTTGAGTTTTATTGTTAAAGGTTTTTTTGAGTGAAAGTTGATGGTAAAAACCTTGTTTGATAAGCATTGTTGGAAATAATTGAATGAACCTTGATATGCATAATTAGGGTTTATGCAAGATCATGAGTATCATTGTTATGTAAATTTGAGAGCTATCTTGAACTAGGGTTTGTGCAAAATCATGAGTATCATTGTTATATGAGGTTTTTTTGATAAACATTGTTGACTAAGCTTTTATTGAGTGATTGGTTGAGTGGAGTAAGCTTTTGTGGAAGCTTACAATGCAGATTTGAGGTAAGTCTTGGTTAAGACTTTTTGAGCAGATTGGAACAAGTTCTAGTGAGGACTTGTTGAGAAGATTTGAGGTAAGTCTTTGAGAAGACTTGAGAGTAGAGTTGATTAATTTATTTGTTCAAACCTTGAGTTAAGGTTTGGAGCAGATCTAGCAGAGTTGATTTGTGATTGGATCAAGCTTTGTGTTAAGGATTGAGGACAAATTTGAGAACAAATTTTGGTGTAGATTTGAGGATTGGTTTGTGCCAGACCAGAGATATAGATAGAGTAGATTTATGCTTGATTGAAGGACTATGTTTTGTGCAGATCAGAGAAAAATATTGAGTAGATTTGTGCTAGACCAAAAGACTCTGTTTAGTGCAGATTTGAGATAGATATGAGAGCAAGCTTTGGATGTGATAGAGTATAGAGGACAACAGTCTCCAGTGGATAGAGGTACATTAGCTAGGGTAATGAAAATAGATCTTTTGAGTGAGGGCAAGAGTCTTCAGTGGATAGAGATCCATTATCCAGTGTAGTGGAGGTAGCAGTTTTTATAGAAGATCACCAGTTAGAGCAGAGGGAATTTGTGTCTCCTATGGATAGAGATCCATGAAATTTATTAGGGGATTGATGTATCCTTTGGACAGAGGTCCATAAACATTGTAATAGGGAAAATATTCCCAAGAGAATTTATTTGACAAAAGTTTATAAGAAATATTTTCTCCGTGGAGTAGCCCACATTGGGTGAACCATGTTAAATCATGTCTCTCATGTATGTGATTCTTTGTGTGATGTTTATTGATTTAATACTGCTGATGTTATCATATGTATTGAAAAGCAAAATTTTTTATCTTATACTATTCACCCCCCTCTCAGTATAAACACATGTTCTTCAATTGGTATCAGAGCAGGTCTCTCCGTGAAAAGACTAACAACTTGGAGAAAGATCCATCATAAACACACATGACATAATAGAGTGAATAAGAGACCATGTTTGACATAAAAGAGGATTTTTTTGCTGCTCTCAGGAACCTTGAAAAGGTTAGAAATTAGAACTCAAGTTTGAAGGATCAAATTCAAGAAGATGAAGAAGTAAGGATAGAAATTTTACATAGTCTCATAGATTTCAAGATAAAGGTAGAAGAGGGAAAGAAAATTGAACAAGATATGACAAATATATTAAGAGAAAGAGAAAAATAATGTGAAATATTGGAAGCAAAAATTATTTACCTAAGGAATGAAGTTGAAAGGACCAAGGTACTACCCAATATAAAGTTGGGGAAACAGAAAGAGAAGTCTAGCATTCAAGAAACAGAGACATCAAATAGAGATAAGCTTGCTACTCATACCCCAAAAGGAAAAGATATCAGAAAAGAAGAAAGCAAGGAAGAACCATGGATGAGAGTTAATCACAAAAGGAGAAGCACTCAACAACAATATCAAAGGCATCCAAATAGGCTATATATTTTCTTCCATGGCTATTGCTTTTATTATAACAAATACGGTCATAGAGCTATACACTGCACTGGTTATGTGAAAAATGATGTTAATAGAAATTTTAACTCTTTTTTACCTCTTATGAATGATGATATCATATGTTACAAATGCAATAATTTTGTGCACAAGACTAGATGGGGTAAAATGGTACTTCATGAGCCAAGTAAAAAGAATACAACTTCAAAAACTAGGAAAGAGAAAAAGGGGAATGAAAAGGCTAGATCAACGTTAGTTCAAAAAACTCTTCATGCTCAGGATAAAGAAGAACAATGGTTTCTTGATAGTGGTTTCTCTAGACACATGACAGGAAACAAAGATAAATTTCTTGTATTCAAAGAAACTAATATAGGATCAGCAAGTTTTGGTGATAATGTATCAACAAAAATTGGTGGAAAGGAAACTCTAAGTTTAGATAACAAGAAAACAAGAACAAAAAATTTACTATATGTCTAAGGGTTAAGACACAATCTACTAAGTATAAGTCAACTTTGTGATCAAGGTCATATGGTTACATTTCACCTAGATATATGTGAAATAAGAAAGTCAGAAACTAGAAAAGTCATTGCAAATGCAAGTAGAACTCCAAACAACCTTTATATGCTTAGTGAGATTAAAGGGGAAAATTGTTTTCTATCACAAGAAGATGAGATTTGGTTGTGACATAGAAGAATGGGTTATTTAAATTTTGACAACATAGTCAACATAAGCAATAAATAGGCTGTCAGAGATTTACCCAAGCTAAAAAGTCCACAAAACACAATCTATGCACCTTGTCAATATGGAAAGCAACCTAGAACAAGTTTCAAATCAAAGGGATATATGTCATTAGAGCCATTAAAGCTAATACATACCGATCTATGTGGTCCTACCAGAACACAGAGTATTCAAGGTGAAAGTTACTTCATATTTTTCATAGATGATTACTCCATAATGACTTGGGTAGCTTTGCTAAAAGATAAGTTGGAAGCATTTGATAAATTCAAGGTATTTAAAGAATGGGTTAAAATGAAATCGATAAAAGGATTAAGTGTTTGATATTTGAAAGATGAGGAAATTTTACCTCAAATACATTTGTATATTTATGTGAACAACATGGAATCAAGAGAGAATACTCAACTGCAAAAACTCCTCAACAAAATGGAGTAGTTGAAAGGAAAAATAGGACTATTGAGAATATGGCTAGAGCTATGTTAAATGAGTCCAAGATTTCAAATGGATTTTGGAGGGAAGAAATCAACACAACAGTGTATATAATCACTAGGGATAAAATGAGGGTAAACCATCACAAGACTCCATATAAGCTTTGGAAAGGAAGACCAACCACTATAAAGCACTTCAAGGTTTTTGGAAGTAAGTGTTACATAATACGAGAAGAGCAAAACTTGGGCAAGTTTGATCCAAGATGTGATGAGGGTATTTTTATTTGTTATTATACTAAGATTAAAGCCTAAAGATGCTACAACAAAAGGACACACACTATTGTAGAAAGTATAAATTTAACAGTTGATGAGAAGATAGATTCAAGATAACCAATTCAACAAATTGTGTATCAGGAATATGGAAGTTGTCAAGAAGAGTTTTGTGAGGAATCAGATGAAGAAGATGTTGGACATTTTGAGTGATAAGTTGTCATTGATGTCAAGGGTGATTTTTCATTGATGTCAAACTTTCAGCACCAGTCAATGGTAGTTTTAGTTGGCAGCATCTGTTTCAGTTTTAGTTTCAAGATTCGGTTCAAGGAAGTTAGATGAGGTCCAAAGTGCAAGGAAAAGCCCAAATAAATAATATTGTAATATAATTTTATAATATTATGCAAAGGAAGTTTAAAATTAATTATAAATTTATTTATTAGTTAATTTAATTAACTTATAAAGTTATTTAAATTAATTATTAATTATAAATTAATTTAAGCTAAGAATAAATAACCCTAAGGTGGGTTATCAAATTTAATATTCAAAATTCGATTTTGAACAAAGTGCTGCCAACGTGAGGAGAAATTAAAAATGTGTATATAAGAGGGTAACTCCCACCCTACCAAACATTACCATGCCTTTGATAATTATTGTGAGCTTTAGAATTGTGAGCCTTATGAATTGCATTGCATCCAAAGCAAGGAAAGGGTGTGCAAGTTTTGTGAGAAATAGACAACGAGTGGAGGCATAAGAGGAAGGGGTTATACCTTCCTTCATGTGGGCATTCATAGCCCACATGGTGGGCTACCAAGCACTAAGGCACTTAGGACAGAGGAGATGACGGATCAAATCTCACCGAATCTCCTTTTGGGGAAGAAAAAGGTATGCTTGTAAGTTGGTCACCAAAAATTTCGGGAATATAGTTTGGGCATTTAAAAATTAATTTTTGCATATTTAAATTGTTTCTAAGGTTGCTAAAGGAGTTAGAAGGGTTTTTGCAAAATTAAATTTTAAATGTTGTTTGCTCAAATGTTTTGAAAATATTGTAAGGTGTTTGGTTGATATTTTTATGGTGTTGGATATTATTTTAAGTTGGAGTTTATAAGGTGTATCAAGAAAATTATCTTTATGTATGTTATGATGAGTGTTAATTTTAAAAGGGAGCAATAAGGCATAAATTTAGTTGTGATTGTTTTATGTCCAAGGAATATTTTTAGAAAGTGTTGAAGTGATATTGTTGTGTTTAACCATTGGAACTAGAAAGAAGAAATTGTGATTAAGACAAGTTTTCTAAAGGTACTTCTACATCCAAAAAAAGGTATGGGCATATTTTTCCTAGTGAGTGATTGTTGAAAATTGTGAATGGAAAGTTGGAGTGAAAAGGATTGTTTGGTTTGCATTGTTGAGTGTTTTGAATTAATTCTTCAAGGTTTTATGGAATTAAGATTTGTTGATAAAACCTTATTTTAAAAGCATTGTTGTTGAAGTGTTTGAGTTGAGTTAATAACTTGAACTAGGATTTGCAAAGAACATGAGTATCATTGTTATGTGAATATTGTCTTATAAGCATTGTTGTTGAAGTGAGTTGTTGAGTGAATAACTTGAACTAGGATTTGCAAAGAACATGAGTATCATTGTTATGTGAAGATTGTCTTATAAGCATTGTTGTTGAAGTGAGTTGTTGAGTGAAGAAGTTGAACTAGGGTTTGGAAAGAACATGAGTATCATTGTTATGTGAGATTGCTTGATAAAGCATTATTGGAAATATTTGAGTGAGTATTCATATGCTTAGACTAGGGTTTGTGAGCAAGGATCATGTCATTGAGTGATTGGTTGAGTAGAGTTGGTTGAGCCTAGTCAAGTGAATGTGTGAAGTGATTGTTCAAGTTATGCGAAACAAATTATTCTATATTCTAAATTTATTTGAGAAAGAGGTTGAATATTGATAAGTGTGAAACATATTGAGTCTCTAACAATTCTCTTTATGTTTCTATGAGATTGAAAAAGTTCTAGTGAGGACTTGTTAATCAGATTTGAGGCAAGTATTTGAGAAGACTTGTTGATAGATTTGTGTGAGATTTTATGGAAGATTACAATACAGATTGGGAGCAGAATTGGATAAGTTCTAGTGAGGACTTATTGATCAGATTTGAACAAGTTCTAGTGAGGACTTGTTGAGCATATTTGAGACAAGTCTTTGAGAAGGCTTCTGAGAAGAGTTGATTGATTGATTTGTTCAAACCTTGAGTTAAGGTTTGGGGTACATCCAACATAGTTGATTTGATATTGAGTCAATATTTGTGTTAAGGCTTGAGGACAGATATTGAGGATATATTTGTGCTAGACCGAAGGACTGTGTTTAGTGTAGATCAGAGGATAGAGATTGAGGATAAATTTTTGCTAGACCAAAGGACTATGTTTAGTGCAAATTTAAGGATAGAGTTTAGTGTAAATTTGAGGACATGTTTATGCCAGACCAAAGATGGAAATTGAGTATATTTGTGCTAGATCGAAGGACTGTATTTAGTACAAATTTTAGATAGAGCTTTTAAGGTGATAGAGTATAGAGGATGACAATATCCCATGGATAAAGATCAACTAGCCAAGGCAATGAGGATAGGTGTCTTCAGTGGATAGAGATCCATTAGCCAGAGTAGTGGGGGCAACAGTTCTTCTAGAAGATCACTAGTCAGAGCTTAGAAGAAAGGAGTTATCCTATGGATAGAGATCCATGAACTTGATTAGGGGATTGGTGTCTCATTTGGATAGAGATCCATAAACATTGTAATAGGGAAATGATTCCCAAGAGATTGATTGAGAAAATTTTAGTGAAATATTTTCTCCATGGAGTAGTCCACATTGGGTGAACCATGTAAATTTTGTGTCTCTATTGTGTGTGGTGATTTATTCATTGCTTTGATTACTGTTGTTGATATTGCTATCTATACATTGCATAATATATATTGGGAAAGAAAAGTAAAAGGTGGTATTATATTGTTCACCCCCCCTATCAGTATAAGCTTGTGTTCTTCAGAAGAGGAAGAAACACAAAGAATTATTCCTAAGACTCCATCCAGGTATGTATAGAAATATCATCTAAAGGAGTTAATAATTGGGAATCTAGATGAGAGATAGACAAGGAGAAAGATAATAACACCATATCAACAAGAAAAAATTTCTATTATCTAAAATTGAGCCAAAAGACTTCAATGATGCAAGTGAAGATAAGTTCTGGATTAAGACAATGGATGAGAAATTAGATCAGATAGAGAAAAGCAAGACTTGGGAACTTGTTCCATGACCAAAAGGCAAAAATGTGATTGGCACTAAATGGGTATTCAAAAACAAGTTAAATGAAGATGGTCAGGTGGTCAAAAATAAAACAAGATTAGTGTGCAAAGGTTATGCATAGGTAGAGGGAATTAAATTTGATGAGACATTTGCTCTATATGTATGACTTGAAGCTATCATAATGTTCTTAGCCTTTCCAAGCTTCAAAAACTTCAAAGTATATCATATGGATGTTAAATAAGCCTTTCTAAATGGTGTTTTAGAAGAAGAGGTCTACATTGAGTAGCCAGAATGTTTCAACTTGACCGATAAATCATACTATGTATGCATATTGAAAAAGGCACTTTATGGACTAAAACAAGCTCCTAGAGCTTGGTATTCAAGATTGGATAAATACCTATAGGAATAAGGTTTCAGGAAAGGAATAGTGGACAATAACTTATACATAAAAAATTATAGGAATGACTTACTAATTGTAGTTGTCTATGTTGATGATATCATTTTTGGAGAAAATAATGATAAGATGTGTCAAAAATTTGCAAAGAGCATGTAGAATGAATTTGAGATGTCTATTCTTGGTGAGTTGTCCTTATTTATTGGAATTCAGATTTCAAAATCAGAGAAAGGGGTGTTCCTTTCATAAACCAAGTATATAAAAGAGATGCTAAAGAATTTGAAGTTAGAAGAGTGCAAACCAGTAAGCACTCCCATGATTACAGGATGTAAGTTAAGTAAACATGATGAATCTCTACAGGTAAATCAGAAATTATACAGATCTATGATTGGTAGCTTATTGTACATCACAACTACTAGACCAGATATCATGCAGGCAGTGGGATTAGTGGTAAGGTTTTAGGCAGCATCCAACGAAACACATGTAGTCGTAGTAAAAAGGATTCTCAAGTATTTAAAAGGAACTATGGATTTTGGGCTATGGTATCCCAAAAGTGACAGTTTCACTCTCACAACTTATACAGATGCAGATTGGGCTAGCAGTATTGATGATAGAAAAAGTACAAGTGGAGGAGCATTCTTTCTTGGAGACTTTTTCGTATATTAGTTAAGTAATAAACATGTCAACATCCTTATCTAAAACAGAGGTAGAGTATATTACAACAATTTCTAGTTGTACACAGGTATTATGGATGAAGCAAACTCTAGAGGATTTTAAGATAAAACATGATCATCCTATACTATGTGATAATGCAAGTGCTATTAATATCTCAAAGAATCTAGTGATGCAATCCAGGACAAAGCACATTATGATTAAGTATCATTTTATGAGAGAGAAGATGATGGCTAAACAAGTTAGGTTGGAATATATTACTACAAAGGAGCAGATTACAAATATTTTCACGAAGCCACTTTTGAAAGAGACTTTTGAGTACCTGCGAGAAAAGTTGGGAGTAGTTATACTCCCACCTCAAAATTAACCACCTTAAGAGGAGGTGGGGGAGAGACTAAGCTAAGAGTCTCATTCTTAGCCCCAAGCCCCAAAGGTGACCCTTTGCCATTGATGACAAAGGGGTGAGATTTGAGTTAGAAGGAGAGCATTCAATCAGGGGGAGTAGTTTCTAAGGGGGAGCAAAATAGGAATAGGTAAAAGGAAAATGGGTTACCATCAATGAAAAAGGGGAATATTGTTGGAAATATAAGCAAGATTTGTTGTCATTGATGTCAAGAGTCAGTTTTAGTGAGAAGTGCAAGAGGAAGGATGTCAAGAGTCAGAGAAATATTGCTTCTAGACCTAAGGGAAATAATATTATAATATATCTCATTATAATATTCAAGATGGTCAGATAAGGTATACAAGAGAAATACGAAGGCCCAAGAAAAATAATATTATAATATTTTATTATAATATTAAAGGTCTAATGGTAAGACCTAAAGTAAGTAAATTAATTATAATAATTTCATTATAAATTAATTTGTAATTTAATTTAATTAACACTATGGTTATTAAATTAATTATAAGTTAATTATAATTATTTTATTATTAATTAAATTATAATCTAATTTAATTAACCCTAAGGTTAGGGTTATAAGGGCAAAATAATATGCCGACGTCATACATTATCTCCTTCGCCGACGTCAACAAAAATCAAGACATGGGTATAAATACCCAAAGCCTAAGAGGCTCTAAAGTATCCACGATGAGAAAGAGAGGGAAGAAGTCCACGTTTGACTTATTTGGTAGGTTGCGAAGGGAGAAAAGACACAAGGCACGAAGGTCTTGTCACCACCTATCTAGGTGGGCTAGCGGTAATTGGCAACGTCTTAGGAATGCAAGGTACCACGCTCGATGTTAGTCTTACAATGGCACCGAGAGGGGGGGTGAATCAGTGTAGTTCTTTAAACTTAAATTCATAGCTCTTAAAACTGAAATAATGAAACCTTAAAACCAGATAAAGCAAGTATCACAAGAGAACATCACACAACACAAGATTTAATGAGGTTCACCAATTTGGCTACTCCTCAAGAATGACTACTTGGACTACCATCCAAATCCAGCCTTTGCAAAGCACCAACTTTACAATCAATTTACTAGCACCCACTGGAAGGAGCACCAACCCCTGATTTATCTGCACCAACAGAAAGGAGCACCAACCCCTGATTTACCAACACCAACTAGAAGGAGCACCAACCCCTTATGCCAAGCACCAACTTGGACTTCAATTTGAAACTAGAGGATTGATAGTAAGATACCTTTGCTTTCTCTATGCACTCTGCTTTCTCTGTGCAAACACTTCACACACTCTGCTTCACTGTAGTCCAACTTCATGATCGTCTTCTCCCTTTTGCACACTCTACTCCTACTTTCTCTGTGCAATCATAGACGCACTTAGGACAATTCGACATGACTTCTTCGCTCACTTTGTGCACTTCACCATCATCTCGCCGCTTCTACGCTTTCTACGCTCTTACGACCACATTTCACACTTCGACGCATATTCGATGACGCATTCATCAACACTCAATTCTCCAAACAACCCTCCTTTTATAACAAAATTTTTGTGATGAAAACCCTAATCTTAGTCGGTTGTAAACCCTAATATTAGTCGACTTTCATGACAACTGTAAACCCTAATTTTAGTCGGCTGTCATCGGTCTTCGTCGGCTTCAACTCAATCGTGAAAATACAACATGTCACGATATCGTGACACTTTCGCTTTCTCTCTCTTTCTCCTTGCTTTGGCCCCTAAAAATACATGTCACGATATCATGACACTTTTTCTTTCTCTCTCTTTCTCTTTGCATCGGACTACGAAAAAGCTACATGTCGCGATATCGCGACACTTTTTCTCCTTGCTCTTTCTCTTTGCATCGGACCACGAAAAAGCTACATGTCGCGATATCGTGACACTTTTTCTCCTTGCTCTTTCTCTTTGCATCGGACCGCGAAAATACAACATGTCGCGATATCGCGACACTTTTTCTCCTTGCTCTTTCTCTTAGCTTTGGCCCGTGAAAATACAACATGTCGCGATATCGTGACACTTTCGCCTCCGTATGCTTTCTCTATTCCTTTGTCGTGAAAATGCGACATTGCACGATATCGTGACACTTTTGTTATTCTACCTGCCTACCCTTCTTGAGTCGTGAAAATGCGACATGTCATGATATCGCGACACTTTTGCTTCTCTGCCTTCCTATCCTTTTCGAGTCATGAAAATGCGACATGTCACGAAATCGTGACACTTTTGCTTCTCTGCCTTCCTATCCTTTTAGTCATGAAAATGCGACATGTCATGAAATCATGACACTTCTACTTCCGAAGTCTTGCTTTCTGCTTTTGTCACGAAATCATGACACTTCTGCCTTCGAAGTCTTCTTCTCTGCTTTTGTCATGAAATCGTGACACTTCTGCTTTCGTACTTCACTTCTTTATTTTTCTTGAAATCGTGACACTTCTACCTTCGAAGTCTTCTTCTCTGCTTTTGTCATGAAATCATGA
Source organism: Wollemia nobilis (assembly GCA_028583015.1). NCBI lineage: Eukaryota > Viridiplantae > Streptophyta > Pinopsida > Araucariales > Araucariaceae > Wollemia > Wollemia nobilis. The sequence continues at coordinate 1,611,244 of JAQPPZ010001679.1, read as the reverse complement.
CACTTCTGCTTTCGTACTTTACTTCTTTGCTTTTGTCGTGAAATCGTGACACTTCTGCTTTCGAAGTCTTGCTTTCTACTTTTGTCATGAAATCATGACAGTTCTGCTTCCGTACGCTTCCTCTCTTTCTTTTGTCATGAAAATGCGACATGTCACGAAATCGTGACACTTTTCCAACTTACTTTCTCTCTCCTATTTTAGTCACGAAAATGCGACATGTCACGAAATCGTGACACTTTTCTTACTTGTTCTCTTTCTTCGAACTTGTCGCAAAATCGTGACACTTCTTCCTGCTTTCTCTTTTTCTTCCAACATGTCATGAAATCGTGACAGTTTTTCCACTTGCCTTTTTCTCTTCCAACATGTCACGAAATCGCGACAGTTTTTCCTGCTTCTTCTTTCTCTTCCAACATGTCACGAAATCGCGACAGTTTTTCCACTTGTCTTTTTCTCTTCCAACATGTCACGAAATCGCGATAGTTTTTCTTGCTTTCTCTTTCTCTTCCAACATGTCGCAAAATCATGACAGTTTTTCCACTTGCCTTTTCTTCTTCCAACATGTCACGAAATCGTGACAGTTTTTCTTGCTTTTTCTCTCTCTTCCAACATGTCACGAAATCGCGACAGTTTTTCCTACTTTTTCTCTCTCTTCCAACATGTCGTGAAATCGCGACAGTTTTTCTTGCCTATTGTATATGTCGCGATATCGTGACACTTTTCTTACTTGTCTTTTTCTTTGATCTTTTGCATATGGGCCACTTCGGTCTTCTTGGAAAATCACTGTACATACTCTTAATAACCTTTGAACTCCTGTCTTCTGCATCTGAATAGCTTTTTAACTTCCCGTCCATTGCATCACCGGATCTATCCGACTGTGTTGACAACAATGACAATATCGTTGTTGCACCTTGCTCAACAATCTCCCCCTTTGGAATTGTTGGCAACACATGTGCAATTTCCTGTAACTCTTCTCCCCCTTTGACAATAATACCAAAGGGCTACTGCAGACTCCCCCTGAGTCCATGCACAACATTCTCAAGCACAATTTATTACACTTAGCAAAAATCATGAACATGAGCAAAAAGATAATCAAATACTTAAATGCTCCCCCTAAGAATGTGATCCCCGTAGCTAGTCAATTCTTGGGAAGTGTGACCACTCCCAATTTATTGTGAAGGTACTCAAAAACTTCCTTGGGCAATGGTTTTGTGAAGATATCTGCTACTTGCTCTGTAGTTGGAACAAAATCCAACTTAACCTCACCTTCCACAACTTTCTCCTTCAAAAAGTGATACCTGATAGCAATGTGTTTTGTGCGTGAATGCATAACCGAATACTTGGAGATGTTAATGTCACTGGTGTTATCACACTTAACTGATATTGGCTCATTGAAGCTAATACCAAGATCCTTCAAGGTTTGTTTCATCCATAATACCTACGTACAACATGTTGTCGTTGCAATATATTCTGCCTCTGCTGTCGATAAAGAAACTGACTCTTGTTTCTTACTGTGCCATGCGACCAATCTGTCTCCAAGATAGAATGCACCTCCACTGGTACTCTTTCTGTCATCTACACATCCTACCCAATCTGCATCTTTTGGATACCATAACCCATACTCCATAGTACCCTTGTGATATTATAGAAGACTCTGTCTCTCTACTGCACTGACTGGTGGACCTCTCTCCACTTGAAGAATCCTCACTCAGATCTATCTTCAATTGTGTTGGCTATTGGATCTCTATCCATTGAGACTCTGTCCTCTGTACTCTGTCACCTCCAAAGCTCTATCAATAGGCTCACTAAGAACCTGCTTAACAAGCTCACATAGAACTTGTCCAATGTTGAATAACAAGCTCATACAAAAATTGTCCAAATCTGCTCCAACAAGCTCACTAAGAACTTGTCTACTCTAGAAATATGTCCCAACACTGTCCTCAAATATTTCCCAAAGGCCTTCTCAAAGGCTCAATCAATCATGCTCAAGTAGTACTCAAAATGAACTCAACAATGAATGGCAATCTCAAATCAAATCCACTTCATAGAAGCATAAAGAGAATTGTTAGAGACTCAATATGTTCTAATATCAATCTCAACTCAACATAGAATGATGGAATAATTTATTTCATAGAACTTTTAAAAATCACTTCACACATAACTTGACTAGGCTCAATCAAATCAACTCAACCAATCATCACAAGGGACAACTCTCTCTCACACAACCCTAGTCCAAGTATGTATCAACCAACTCAAATATTTCCAACAATGCTCAACCACAAATATCACATAACAATGATACTCATGTTCTTTTCTAACTCAAGTTCTTTCACAACCAATGGGCTTCAACCACTATGCTTATAACACAAGGTTTAAACACAACTCTCAATTCAGAAAACCTTGATGCATTCAACCAACCACTTTTGAAAAGGAAACCACAAACAATCATTTTCCCTCCAATGATATTTCAAATTCTTTCTACGTATTATTTGCTAAATATTTACACGACTCATCTTTACTGCTTGCCAAATATGATATCATCTTTCTTAAACCTTTGTTGAGTGAGATAGTTGTCTAGCCTTGCATATCATGCTCGGGGTGCCTGTTTCAAGCCATATATCTTCAACTTACAAACCAAGTTGGGATCATCACCAAGCTGGAAACCATCTGGCTGCTCAATATAAACCTCTTCTTCAAGCTTCCCATTCAAAAACGCTGATTTCACATCTATCAACAAAATTGACAAGTGACTCACACTTGTACTAACTTTTGTCCAACACTTGTACCGACATTACAATTTTTACTGCCAACTCTGTGCAAGCATCAAACACTGTACCACAACACCAACCAAATCCCTTTTTACATTTTCAACTTGGTCTATGTTTTCTACAGTCACCGTTGGTCACACCTTACTTTCAACTGTTCGAATCAGGAGACAATATTTTGTTAAACACTTCACGGCCAACTATAGTGCACCTTACTCAAACTCATACTTTTGGACCTCGGATAGGTATGATTCACAAAGCAAAGTTGCTCATCTTGATGAGCTAAACATGAATCAATGATCAGACTTCAATATTTTTCACCACAACATCATAATAGATCTAACAATCTTCACGTCAATGTGTAGTTCAAATACACACTGCTTTTATCGAAACACATATATGCGGCTAGGGCAACATTCTTTCACTAACCAAATTATCTGAACTATTATAATCCTTAACTTTGGACAGTGGCAGTAAGAACCATCATCAATACAACAATGACATATAGCAATACTACCAAAAATGACAACTCTCAATTTAATCACCACCCTTCACGACACTTCCACAAACAACTACATGAACTGAAAACACACTTTGACAACTATACGACAACTTCCCTGACTACTTGCCTTTCATCCTCAGGTAATCAAACAAATACATAGGAGCATTAAAATGAAACTTCAAGATTGCTCCCCCTGAGGATGTGCTACCTGGAGTTGCTTAGTGCAATAGCGGAGTAGTCTCCTTCAGTCCAAGGAGACACAATTTCCTTTCTTCTATCTTTCTCCAAACTTTCTTGAACTCGGGCTTGGATTTTTCAACTACATCCCTATTTTGCACCTTTTCGTGAACTCGAACATTTCTCTTGTGTGGTTGTCTCTTGTGCATCCTTGATGAATGATTATTTTCCTTTCTTTTATGTACATGATTTATTCCTTGTCTGTGTTGCGTTCTTTGCGTCTGATGAAATCTACTATTTTGCCTTAGATTAGATACAAAAGTGCTTGGACAAAACCTTGCTATGTGCCCATGACCATTACATTGAAAACATTGTACATAGTGTTCACTCATAAACACAGATGTATTTCTACCAAAATAACTCTTTGATTTATTATTCAATCCACAATAAATTACCTTGTGACCATACTGGTTGCATCTGAAACAATAGCCATTAAAAGTATTATTATGAATAGAGTGAGAGTGATAGAACCTCTTTTGTTGTGGTTGCTTTGTCTGTAGATCTCCTTTGATATTTTCTTCCTTTTGAAGATTCAGCTTCAAACTTTTCTTGCTTCGATCCTTCAACAATGAACTTCTTCTTCTCTGCAGAGTTGGAAGATGAAGGTTGTTCAACTTCATATCCAAGACCACGCTTATCCATGGAGCTTCTTTGTTGGCTTATCATTTTATCTAGCAACTCTATGCTCTTCTCGAATTTGAGATTTGTATTGGCCTCTTCTAGTTGTTTCTTCAATAAAACAATCTCTTCCTCTTGTTTGCAGCAACCAATCTCTTTCTCATTGATCTGTGACCTGAGAGTTTCTTCAATCCTTTTGAATTCTTCTACCTGTACTTTCAAACTAGTTATTATTTCATTTGCATCCTCAAGCTTTCTTGAGATTTCCTTATTCCTTTTTCTTTCTATCTTCAATTCATCCAAAGCTGCAATTAGTTCCTCTTTCAAATTTATTTCTGCATCAATTTCTTCTTCATCACATTCCTGTTATTTTTTTGTTTCTTCTTTGAGTGTCATGAAAAGACCTCCACCTATTTCCTTTTTAGAATCATCCTCTAGGACTTCATTAACTCTCAACATATATGCCTCTATGTTCTCATCGTCATTCAACTTTAAAGCTTCGAACTGAGCTTGATGTGTTTGTAACTTGGCCTCCTTGATCTCATCGTCTCCTTCATGAATACTCCTCAGTTTGTCCCATATTTATTTTGCCATTTTACAACTCATGATCTTTACCAGTTCACTGTCTACTAATCCGCACCTGATAGCATTCTTTGCTTTTGAGTCATTCTCAAATAGATTCTTACCGACAACATCGGTTGGAGGAGTGATGGGAATTGTGTATTCACTGTCTAATGAATCCCAGATGTCGTATCCCAAAGCACAAAGATATGTCTACATCCTGATTCTCCAGACCACGTAATTAGTTTCATCAAACAAAGGTTCTTTGTTTGATGAGAAGTCTTCAACCTTTTCTGGTTCAATTTTCTCTTCCACAGGAACTGAAACTGACTGAGATGCCCTTTTGGAGGAGGATCTATTCTTCTTACCCATTGCGTACTAATCCAAGATCAACCCTGATTGATTTAGCCTAAGAAGGGAACTTGGATCTGATACCAATTGTTAGTCTTACAATGGCACTGAGAGGGGGGGTGAATCAGTGTAGTTCTTTAAACTTAAATTCACAGCTCTTAAAACTAAAATAATGAAACCTTAAAACCAGATAAAGCAAGTATCACAAGAGAACATCACACAACACAAGATTTAATGAGGTTCACCAATTTGGCTACTCCTCAAGAATGACTGCTTGGACTACCATCCAAATCCAGCCTTTGCAAAGCACCAACTTTACAATCAATTTACCAGCACCCACTGGAAGGAGCACCAACCCCTGATTTATCTGCACCAATAGAAAGGAGCACCAACCCCTGATTTACTAGCACCAACTAGAAGGAGCACCAACCCCTTATTCCAAGCACCAACTGGAAGGAGCACCAACCCCTGATGCCAAGCACCAACTTGGACTTCAATTTTGAAACTAGAGGATTGATAGTAAGTTACCTTTGCTTTCTCTGTGCACTCTACTTTCTTTGTGCAAACACCCCACACACTCTGCTTCGTTGTAGTCCAACTTCATGATCATCTTCTCCCTTTTGCACACTCTGATCCTTCTACTTTCTCTGCACAATCACAGATGCACTTAGGACAATTCGACACTTTTCTTACTTGTTCTCTTTCTTCGAACTTGTCATGAAATCATGACACTTCTTCTTGCTTTCTCTTTTTCTTCCAACATGTCACAAAATCGTGACAGTTTTTCCACTTGCCTTTTTCTCTTCCAACATGTCGCAAAATTGCGACAATTTTTCTTGCTTCCTCTTTCTCTTCCAACATGTCGCAAAATCATGACAGTTTTTCAACTTGTCTTTTTCTCTTCCAACATGTTGTGAAATCATGACAATTTTTCCTACTTTCTCTTTCTCTTCCAACATGTCGTGAAATCGCGACAATTTTTCCACTTGCATTTTCTTCTTCCAACATGTCGCGAAATCATGACAATTTTTCCTGCTTTGTCTCTCTTTCAACATGTCACGAAATCATGATAATTTTTCTTGCTTTTTCTCTCTCTTCCAACATGTCGCAAAATCATGACAGTTTTTCTTACCTGCTGTATATGTCGTGATATCGCGACACTTTTCTTACTTGTCTTTTTCTTTGATCTTTTGCATATGGGACACTTCGGTCTTCTTGGAAAATCACTGTACATACTCTGAGTAACCTTTGAACCCCTATATTTTGCATCTGAATAGCTTTTGAACTTCCTATCCACTGCATCACCAGATCTATCTGACAACAATGACAATACTGTTGCTGCACCTTGCTCAACACTCGATTCATAGCAGGGAGATTGTGAGGTTGTTTTGTGCACTGAAGATGCCAAAGCATTTTGGCTTTTGGCACCTAGGTAGAAGATAAAGCACTGTGGGTGCTTTTGCCTTCCATGTGAGTGCTTAGCTCATGTGACTTGGTAGTTACGGCTAAAACACTGGAGGCATTATGACATGGGATCGAATCCCACCGGGAGCACTTTGAGAGGTACTAAATTTTTTTTTATAAGTTGATTTGTGCTTCTGAGGTTGTATGGTGTATTTTTGAGCTTAGGGAGATATAAGGTTGATGAAATTAAATAATTATTTTGTTTAATTTTTTGGTGGATTGAGTTATTTAGAGTGGAGTTATAAGGTGTAATAAGAGATTTGTTTTTATATGTTTTTGGTGAATGCTAATTTCAAGGAGTAATAAGGTGTATTTGAGTTTAATTATCTTTGTAATTATGAAATATTTTGAGGGAGTGTTAGAGTGATATTTTGTCATCTAACCTTTAAAATTGGCAAAGAGAGTAATTTTGATTGAGATAGATTTTATGGTTAATCCTTCATCAAACAAAAGGTATGGGCACATCTTCCTTGTGAGTGATTGTTGAATGTTGTGAATGCTAAATTGAAGTGAAAAGGGTTGTTTGATAAGCCTTGTTGAGTTTGATTGTTAAAGGTTTTTCTAAGTGAAAGTTGATGGTAAAAACCTTGTTTGATAATCATTGTTGGAAATAATTGAATGAGCCTTCATATGCATGATTAGGGTTTATGCAAGATCATGAGTATCATTGTTATGTAAAGTTGAGAGCTATATTGAACTAGGGTTTGTGCAAGATCATGAGTATCATTGTTATGTGAGGTTTGTTTGATAAACATTGTTGACTAAGCTTTCATTGAGTGATTGGTTGAGTGGAGTAAGCTTTTGTGGAAGCTTACAATGCAGATTTGAGGCAAGTCTTAATTACAATGCAGATTTGAGGCAAGTCTTAGTTAAGACTTGTTGAGCAGATCGGGACAAGTTCTAGTGAGGACTTATTGAGAAAATTTGAGGTAAGTCTTTGAGAAGACTTGAGAGTAGAGGTGATTGATTGATTTGTTCAAACCTTGAGTTAAGATTTGGAGCAGATCTAGCAGAGTTGATTTGTGATTGGATCAAGCTTTGTGTTAAGGCTTGAGGATAAATTTAAGGATAGATTTTGGTGTAGATTTGAGGACTGGTTTATGCCAGACCAAAGATATAGATAGAGTAAATTTGTGCTAGACCGAAGGACTGTGTTTAGTGTAGATTAGAGACAGAGATTGAGCATATTTGTGCTAGACCGAAGGATTGTGTTTAGTGTAGATTTGAGATAGAGCTGAGAGTAAGCTTTGGAGGTGATAGAGTATAGAGGACAATAGTCTCCAATGGATAGAGGTCCATTAGCCAAGGCAGTGAATATAGGTCTTTTGAGTGAGGGTAGGAGTCTTCAGTGGATAAAGATCCATTAGCCAGTATAGTGGAGGCAACAGTTCTTCGAGAATATCACCAACTAGATCAGAGGGGATTGGTGTCTCATATGGATAGATATCCATAAAATTGATTAGGGGATTGGTGTCTCATTTGGATAGAGGTCCATAAACATTGTAATAGGGAAATAATTCCCAAGAGAATTTATTTGAGAAAAGTTTATAAGGAATATTTTCTCCGTGGAGTATCCCACATTGGGTGAACCACGTTAAATCATGTCTCTCTTTTGTGTGATGATTTATGGATAGTTTATTGCTTTAATGTTGTTGATGTTATCATATGGATTGAAAAGCAAAAAGTTGTATCTTATACTGTTCACCCCCCTCTCAGTATAAGCACATGTTCTTATGTAGTTATTGGGGGCTATTTATAGTGGTATGAAATACCTGGTTAATTACTAACCTCAAGTCAATATAACCTGAGTTGAAGAGTAAATTATAATATAAAAAAGTATTAAAAATTTTAATCAAGGTTAACCGTAGAGGTGGTTGAACCAAAATTCCTAAGGGTAAATACATCAAAACTAGCTATAGGATTACATAAAGATGTGCATAAAATTTCATAGAAGAATTCTCATAGGCATACATATAAATCACTTGAAGGCTTACATGGAACTTTTCCATACGCTACACCAAGAGCATCCAAAGGAATTTCATCACTATTGACGTTGGCCTATTAATGTTAGATGATATATATTTCAACATCACCTTATAATATAAATTGAGGGGCCAAGAAGAGTAGATATTAAATATTGCACATCTCCCCCAACATTACTTGAATGGGCCATTGAATCCTGTTGTATTCTCTTGTCAAATGTACATGAAATTGACTGGTTCTTCCATGAATATGATGTCGTAACTCCACCTTTTATATCCAATATGTTGGGCTTCCCATGAGAAAATCCTAAATATACAATGTGGGTACCGTAAACTATCCCTCAAACTAAAAAAGAAAGCATTTAAATCTTCAAAAAATAAATAAAATTTTAAATAACCAACCCCAATGGTTAGAAAGAGACTTGTATAAACAAGGCATACCTTATGATAATCATCCAAAACCTAGTTGTCTTGTAGAGAAATATTACCTCTAGAAATTCAAGTCCTTAAATTGATATCACCAATGCATAGAGCTTGAAAAACTACATGGTATAAAAAAGACCAAAAAATGCTTTTATATGCAAGTTTTATGGCCTCTAGAAGATTGGCATATTAGCAAGGTAAACAATGAAAATATTAAACCTCCAAACCTGAGGAAGAAAATAGACCAATCATAAACTGCCATGTGTCATATGATGATAGATACCACCCATGATAATATCATCACTTTGAATGAACTACCACCTAGGAAATATATGATTAGAAACTTGAAACTTGGAAGAAATGGATTGGCTACTTATTATATAGGTAAAAAAATATGTGAGTGCCAAAGTTGACTAATCAATTTCATGTAAAACAACATGGTTTGAACTAGGTACCTATTGTGTGCTAGTTGTTAGTGAAAACTTGACTAGCCTTTTGCCAGTGTAGTCTACTATGAATAATAAACAAGGCTTCTAGGATATCCTTTGTGCACCAATAAAAAAAGTGTAGTGATAAAAATGAAACATCAACAAGGTTTGAATATGATATTCTTACTTACAATCCACAAGAAAAATCACTATGATATCAAGGGTTGTTCAAAAACATGTCCCTCTAATTAATATGCTAAATTGGATGTATGAGAGAGAATACAAATCAATAAAGGTTATTTATGTGATTTGAAATCATAATATAAAGGATGTATGCCCAACAACTTACCACTACACAATAGCACCTCACTAAATAGAACTTATAGCTATGATGAAACTTTGATCACTAACAGTGGGAAGGGTATGCATGCCCACTATACTTGAGCATCCTATCATGAATGTCAAGGAGACTTATTCATTATATGGAAACTTACATTGTTCACTAAGATATGTTTTTTAAATTTTTGACCTCAAGTTCAACAACTTCCAATGTCATGACTTTACCATTACACCAAATTCACCATAAAAAACCTTAACCTACCCTAAATGATTTATAATTATAATGTGCTCAAGGTGCTAAAGGCACGTGTGTATCAAAAGAAACCCCACACATATCTGCAAGTTTTTCCCCCTATCCAAAGTGAATATTTTGTAGAATATTTCAAATAGAAATTCAAAATTTGAAGAAAAGGAGGAAAACTTGCAAACACAAAAACGTGTGTCGAAACAAAAAAATCCTAAAAAGTTTTGACTTAAGAACCCCTAAAATTTTATAAGGTATCCAATAGAACTATCAGTTCATCATATCTACCATAGTTTTCTTTTATAACCTTTTTTTTTATTGAGTGAAGTTGCTTTGTCTTGGATCTATTACCATGTTGGAATTTATAATATTTTTTGAAAATATTCTGAAATACACATTCACCATAATTATATGTAAAAAAATAAAGAAGTGCTAAAAAAATATCATTTGGAAAAAAATAAGAGAGATAAATGAAATGAATATATGGAAAGAATAAGGGGTGGATGCCCATAGACACCCCCATGATCTCCCATATCACTAATTGATAAAATGGGTTAGTTATTAGGGGATATTGATAATGATACCAAATCCTCAATCAAATACTAACCTCAAGTTAACATAAATTAACTTGAAGATTAAATTAAAATATAATAAATGTATTAAACTCTTTAATCAAGGTTAACCATAGAGGTGGTTTAGCCAATATTGTTAAGGGTGAATACATCAAAACTACCCATAGGCTTATATAAGGATGCTCGTAGGATATTTAAAAGAATGATCATATGATTACATATAAAGTTCCCAAAGAATTACATAGCACTTACCTATAGGTTACATCAAGAGCTTCCATAGGCCCTTCATCACTATTGACCTAGACTAATAAGATTAGATTACATATATTTCAACATAACTCTACCATTATTTTCTATAGTTGGAGGCTAACATAATGAGGACTTCTTAAGGGGTGAAAAATGATCTTAGTGAAGCAAGTATTTTTCAAAGTCCCAAGGATGATGATTCGAAAGCACTTTCAACTTGCATTTTTGGCACCTTTCTAGACTTTTTATCAAATAGAATAGTTCCACACCTTCATGTAGAATTATACTTTCTAATGATGCCAACTTGAATTATGGTAAATGGAAAGTAATTAGATGATCATGAACCAATTTTAACTTCCCATATTATGATGGACAATTTTGTGATAATGTGATTCAACTTTTAATAATCACATTATGATTGTCACTTTTGTGATAACGTGACGCATATTAATATTGTTTATTTATGTACCATGATGATGTGTTTAGACTACTATGTGTAATCACTGAAATGTATAACCTTGAGTATGTTCCTACTTGCTATGCATGGATACTTACATCATAAGTCACAAATAAACTTTACATATTTATTCTACATATACCAAGGATTCAAATATTGATTTAGGTTAATATGCTATTGTGAATATCATATACAACACATTGGAAGCTTGAGGTTATGAGATAATGCACTTGCCCAATTACATAATGTATAATGAAATATTTTGGTATTCACATGAAGTCAACTTGCTTGTATTATATTTGTACATAATATGTTTGTGAAAATGAAACCAACCTTCTCAAAAATTATGGAAATAGTATGATTACTTAGAGATATATCAATATGTAAAATAGAACTTAGGAATAAGTAACATATATAAGTCGAGATATAAATTAAATGATGTTTTAAAATCATTGAAAATAAGGTCCGAGGTGTAGACCAATTGGTTCGACCAAACCCCGTAAGTAGGTGGAGGTCCAAGGTTCAAATCACAGGCCTCGCTGGACTGAACGCTTGTCCCTTCTTGGTGTTTTCAACGGTGTAAAAGGTTTAAAATGATTGTGGCATGGTGGTTATAGGGCAGATTGTGCGAAGATCTATGTGGTGACTTCTAGGGTGGATAGTGCAAAATACTATGGTGGCCATTAAAAGTTGGACAACCTGCCTGGATTTGTGGTGGCTACCAATTCCACCATGTAAATTTAAAAAAAAATATATTGAAAATAAAAATAAATATAAATCTAGTTAATGTGTATAATAAGTGTAGATATAATATTGTAACTTCATAATATTATTTTTATTTTGTTTCATTTACTTGTTTAATTACAATTTAATCTGGAATAAGATTTTTGTCGTAGGCTATGCTATTATACTACATCTAGTAACAAAGGTTTTGATAGGAAGTTGACAAAAATAATTTATTCTAATTTTAATATATATGTATATAAAATATTTTTATCTTACAAGACTTAGTCCTTTGGTAGCAAAGAGGTTGAACATGATGTCTAGGGAGATATTTGGAGGAGGGATAAAGAGATTGACCAAGACATTACTAGTGGTGAGAGTATTCTATCCTCCTAAAGGAATAACAATGGTGGGTCCTTCAAAGATGCAAATGACATCTCTAGAAACTAAGGGAATAATATCGACATATGATACTATTTTGGAATAAGCAACTCTTATTATTGCCTTTATTTTGTATATGGTCATCAATTTTTCCACTACAAAGTTTTTGTCCAATATCATCTTTGTGGTAAGTTCCTAAGAATACAAGGTTACCTTAAAAAATATTTTAATGTCAATTTCAAACATACTTTGCCAATCCCTACGCTTATATGGTCAAATATTTATCTGTGCTTTTGCTTTGAGAGAAAAATAATTTATGTTAGTTTTGATGGAGTTTTGGTAAAATAGGAGAGGATTAAACTATACAAGAAACCTAAAAAAGTACCTACAAAATCCAACTTTGGTAAAGTGATAAAGCCTAGTGTATGCATATCACTTTAATCCAACCTCTAGTTGTAGCAACTTGACCAAGATGAAGAAGGAAATTGGGGTTTCTAGATGGTAGATATCTCGAAGTACAAAAAATCTAATGGATAATACTTCAAAACACACATCACTAGGTTGAAAAAGTCTTTGAAAATAGTAGTTCTCATTAGAATTTTGAAAAATCCCAAGTGGAATGATACATCTAACACCATAATCCACATAAGGGTTTTAAATTATACTTAAATATTTTATAGCTATATGTAATTTTCCCATCTATTTTCTTGATCTATCTCTAATGAATTGATGTTGAGTCCTCCATGAAGCATGTTCATCATATTTTGTATAGGTTATAGTTTGTACTTGTCTATGTTAGAGAGTTTTTTGTGCAATTGAAATATGACCCTATGGATACCATACAAGGAAGATATGCATCCTCTTTAAATATGAACACAAATGGATGTCTATTGTGGAAAAATTTGAATATCCTTAAAGATTTATCACCCAATTCCCATTTGGTCTACAAGTAGATATGTGAGCTCTGGTAGACTCACCACTTTATCCTTGGATAGCTTGATAACTAAATAGGTCAGGTCTGGACACCCTAATATGAGTCTATAATGATGTTCCTTAAACAAATGCGCTCAACCAGATTTTAATGTATTATATATGTGTAAAAATAATGACCAAGCATATAATTGAAAGCATTTTAGGCATAAAAGTAGACTAGTGCCTTATCCATTGGGTTATTGTAGAAAATTTTAATCATTCACATGAAAAAGGAGAGAAAAATAAAGAAAGAATGATAAAACCACATTCATTTGAATATCACAATTAACATGGATTTTTATATCAGTGAGAGAAACGTTGCCTGTAGATTCAAATAATGTAATATGTAAACAAGAAAACACACACACATTGTACTAAAAAATGCCAAGGTAAGAAATTAGATGGATTGTATTATATTCAATTTATGATAGCTATAATGATAAATCCCAATGGAGTGCTTGGGTATTTCAATTGAATACAATACACAGCTCACCCCGTTTGAATAACATAACAAGGGAACTATAATCTACTGTCCTAATTATAATGACATATAGACTTTGGCTCCTTGAAGTAGCTCCTATAAATGATCTTAGGTAGACTACTCGACTCTAAAAAATACCTACACAAAGGTGGGAAGATCTTAAAAAAATGGTGAAAATAGACAAAACAACGAAGATACAATAACCCCAACAAAACACTTAGAATACCTCTCATAAGCTTGCTATACAATTGCTTGATGATGAAGCTTGTACCATTTGACTGCTTTTATAGCTGAGTTGAAAAATTTCATTGAGAATACTTGTTGCAGGTATTGCCACTTGGATTATCTTTGGCCATTACTTATATCGGGTGCATCATAGGCTATCTTGAGCTATCATTCACTGACAAAACTTATGATACTTTACCACCTATTCTTGAAACTATTATTCCTATTATTTTGGTTCTGTGGCCGATTATTTTTTGCTCCTTGGTTTCTATTGTGGGGGTGACATTAGCGGTTTCTCCTTGGTATTCTTTTGTGGAACCTACTAGGGTATCTTCTATTTTGTCTTCTATAATTTTGACTCCTAAAATATCAACAATGAGTTTCCAGGCTTCATCACAAAAGTGGAAGTTGATTGAACTTCATATTCAATGCTCTTTATTTGATTGATATATCTTTTTGTTAGGGGCCCATTTTGATCTGTGAATTGGATTGCTTCCATATTTCCTGAATATAATTCTCTTAGCTACAAAGCCAATCATTGATCATCTTATCCATCACATTTTAACTCCATTATCTTATTTATGATGAGTGTTTCCATGTCATTTACATGTGGTGACTTCTTTGAGCATCTCTACATTTTGTAATATTGCATAATCTATTTCATTTGTCTACTCATCTATGCTTGATATCACCTCTTCCCAATGGAGTATTTCATGAAGGTAATTCTTAATTTTTTAATATTCTATTTGATAGTCATACGTTCGACCATCCGTGGTGGTAATTTTATACTCCTCCACCCAGGTGTATTATTCTTTGTATTATTGGTAGACATGAGAGATATTTACAGCTCTATAGTCTGTTTCTTTCATCAAGCTCTTGATCAGTTGAGCTGTGTTCATGATTTCTAGAATATCCTTGAATATGTTAGGCATTGGTTTGACTCGATCTTTGGCTAATTCAACCAATCCTAACTTGAAATGATTAATGAGCTCTTCTTTGTCAATTATTTTCTTAGGTAGGATGGGTAGCCTTTGTTATTACAGTTTACCCATTTCTTCTTTTAGTCTACTTACATCAGCTTGGAGTGCTTGATTTTCAAATTACAGTTGATATTTTTCAATTTTTATCTACCCGAATTGAAATTTTTGAGCTCTCAAATCTTTGAGTTCTTCTCCAATGGATGTAGTTTTCTGTACATGAACTACCAAATATGTTTTCATCATTTCTATGGTATCGCCCTTCCACTTAATTTGTTTGGCTTCAGGATCGATAAAGAGTTCTACGGGATTTTCTAGAAAAGGTAGTGTGATTGTAACTTTGGAGCTTGCTTGTGTGATGCCTTGCTGAGCTAAAAATTTTTGGGCAACTTCTTCATCAGTGATTTGTTCGAAAACCACTATCTGATGCTCTTCCTCAGTACTAAATTGTATATCAGTTTCTTTCATTTTTTTTAGTATTACGAAATGAGAAGTTTTGGAGGCTAATCCAGATTCAATGCGAGCCCTTTTAGTTGATGGATAACTAGAAGGAGAAGCTTCTTCAAGCACAATTTCTCTTAAAAGGTTTTCCAGTCCTCTAGCTCAAGTGATCTTCTTCATAGAATTCAAGAGAATTTTACATTTTTCATTATTCACTATCAAGTGCATGGTGGTGGTGCTCTTCGATATTTTTTCCTGAGAGCTTATGAGCACTTTTTCCATTTCTTCAACTTCTTGAGGTTCTACGACTGAGGTAGCTCCAACTACTATTAGAGGATTGCAGTCTAGGATGTAATTGTATTTCCTCTTTCTTTAGTTGGAGGGAATTCTCTTGGAGAGCTCGCTTGAGGAGCCGACTCAATATATGGTTGGTTTGTTTCAACACCGGGTGCTTCCTTGATGACTATTTCCAATCATTTCGGATGTTCTTCAATTATCTATAAGAAAGGATCTTCAAGCTCTTCAGGATTGGTTGCTGGGATTAGTGGAGCATAGGAATCAATAGTACTCTCCTTAGTATATTTAGATCTGATTGGTACCTTCCCACTTCTTCAAATTGAGTATATGATCCCTTTGTTATTTCCTAGACATTTTAAATATTTTATCTATTTTTCATAATGATCAAAATGACATCTTTGAAAGCACCTACTTCATGCACCATGTGTGATTTCATTAATTTCTATATTTTACGATCATATTCTCCATCTGGATCATAGGATCTCCACGTAAGTTGAGCAAAGCAGTAATCATCCATTCTCCACATAGCCCTGAGAAGAATAAGATATCCTTTAAAATATAGTGTCCTATTTTGAAAGGTAATTTGAGCCAAGGGACTCTTGCTTTACCTCTATTCATTCTCATATTTACTTCTTCGTCTACCTGTCTCATAATTTCTAGGGTGGTGATAGACATTAGATAATACGTTGGGAGTGCCTTAGGTGAAATATTCATGCCATATAACCTGATATGTGTAGATCTTCTGTAAAGAATTTTTCAAAAAAAAATTGGTTTAGAAAGTTGCTTATTCCTATGTTGATCCTTGGAGGATTTTCACCACACAACTCATTATGAATGGCCACCATAAATTTTCCAATAAACTCATTGATAGTAGACCACCCTTATTGAATCCAAGGCAACCTGTCTTGGATGCATTCAATATTTACCCCTCCCAGTGCTTGAATAACACTGGAGCTTAGCTGGCCTACTATGAGATGTATGAGAAAATAATAGTACATGAATTTTGGCATTGTTTCTTTCTTTTTCTTAATAGCCTCATGAAGTGTTGTAAGCTGCTCATTCATATTTTTCTCTAGGACCTCTTCCCAAGCATACATAGGTATTTTTCCAATTTTATTTAGTTGTGAAGCCATGTACATCACCTCCTTTTTCACATTATCCAATGTAGCACCCTAAAATTGGCGCAGTAAACCTTAGCAATAATTAAAATTATCTTGGTAATAATTCAAATTCAAATTTTCAACCCCGAACCGCATTTTAACCGCTTTCCTCATTTTCCATGCCATTTTTAGGATTTGTTGTGATCGTTGGACGATATCGTCGCCGATCAGACGATATCGCCTCAGATCGAACGATTTCGTCTGGACTAGGACGTCTAGACGATTTCGTCCCAAAACTGATTTTTCATAATTAGCTTCTATTTCAACAACATCTCTAACCTGGGCAAAAGTGTGTTTGCATCGTTAGAGACCTCCCCCGTTGGAGATCTCCCAAATTGGGATGATCTCCAACCTCCCAACCTATTTCCTATGCCTATTTAATCTTAGGCCCTCCCCTTGACATTCCCCTGGCTGAATTTTTCTGCACTTCGAGTTTTACATGCATTAGAATGTCTTAGACTATTGTTTGCCTTTGTCCCTTTTCAAATTTTCTTGTCGAAACTTTGTTATTCTTTAGCTAGAGCAAGCTCAGATCACCGCAGACGATCCTGTCCAATTCGAGATGATTTCGTACCAATCTGAGATGATTTCGACTGCAGTCAACATTGGGGGCAATCAGTGCCCTGAGTTTGCATTCTTTCTCCATTATCTACTGTTTTGCTTTGCATTAGTTAAAATTATTATTATTTTACATCCTGGAGTTCACCCATATAGTCTTAATGCATAATAAAATCATAGATTATCATTAAATCATTGTAATGCACTCATGTTTTTGTTTATTATTATCATTTTAATATTATTACTGTAATTCTACATCATTACCCTCTGTTGGCATAGCTGCATTTTCTATATTTTGTATCTATTTCTCTGATTGTAGGTCTCTGACGAATTCGTCTGAAGAATTCATCAGATCTCAGACGATCCTGTCTGATCGCAGATGACCTATCAGATTAGAGGCGATCCTGACTGCTTCAAGAATCAAAACCTCCATCAGACATCCGGATCAGGTATGGCTCTTTAATCTAGCTTATTATCTCTATTTTATGTTCAAATCTATTTTTTGTATTCATTTAAATCTACATTTCATATAGAACAACTTAAATTCATTTGGCCAAACCTAGGAGTTGAATGATCAAACATAAAATTGAACACATCAAACACATTCCCAACCTAGGCATGGAAACTGTGATTCAAAAGTTTCCTGGTGAACCCACCATCCATCAAAAAATCACCTTAATACACCTCCCCCAAGAGGTGAGACCTTCGAAAGGCCTCTCAGTCCAAGGTATTGTCCCATCCTTCCCACATCCCCCTTCCGGGAGCGGATCCTTTAGCCTAAAGGTAAGGGTGCAGAAAATTTGGAACGATACATTTTGGTGAACTCGACGTGAAACTAAAACCTTTTGAAAACAAAAACAAAAACAAAAAACAAAAACATAGATGCATTTCAAATAATTAGAAAACTACTAAGTTGCATATCATGTCTAGATGGTAGCTCCTAAGAAAAGACTAGCAGTTACTATAAATGTTGAAAACCAATTAGCAGCCATAGAAGTTAATTTTGTGCTTAGTGTGCCTGAAACAGATAGAAACCAACTTTTGTGGAAAGAACTTGATAGGAGGCTAGGTATCATTTCATCTAGATCAATACAACTTAAAAAAATCAAGAGGTTTTCCCTAGATAGGATCCTGGATCCTCATCAACTCATTTTTTATCATGAACATCAGAGAGCCTACCATAGGTGGTTAGCTTATAGGAGAGCTCTTGTGTCTTCAGAATTGTTCACCTTCGAGGAATACCTTGAGAACGCAGCCACTATACACCAATTCCTAGGTCGTGTAGAAGATCAAGAGGTCGTTCTTATAGATAGGGAAAGGTGGAGGAGAGTTCCTCGGGCTGTGTTATATCGAGAGTATTGCCACGAACTTTATTTCTACCAACCAGAATCTGAGACAGATAATATCACTATAGCACTTTTTGTTAAATTCTTGAAAGAAAATTTTCAATTTGAAGAAGAACACTTCATGACTCCTGAAGAAATCGAGCCCATTAATGATATTTATAAATTTTTTATAGAAAACTAGATCATTGCTTTCATTATTATTATTTCTTGCATTTAGTGTGTTGTTTGTTATCTTTATAATATTGTTACAAAAACAAAAAATAGAAAAAAACAAGAAAAACCAAAATATAACAAAACTAAAACATTTTATTTCAAATACTATAGTAGGTATATAATTAAAATATATACCTCTTAAGCTTGTTGCACATATATATATACAAGTATATATATATATATATATATATATATATATATATATATATATATATATATATATATATATTTGCTGAAATCTAAATTTAAGCACAATGCCTAGACTTAGGAATGGTAAACAAATTGAAGAAGAAGAAGAAGATTGGTTAGGAGACAAAACAAAAAACCCAAATGTCCTTCCTGAGGATTCAATTTCGGAAGGAGAAACTCTAGAACAACCAGAAGATGAGCTTGTTGTAGATGAACAAGAAGAAAATCTTAAAGAGGAAGGATCCTCATCCCCTAGAATGGCTCTAGATGGAACTATTGCTTTTGATAACTTAGATCATTTCTGGAAATTTTTCAATAATAACATTGGTGCTCTTAATATGGCAGTTCGTATTGATAGAGGACAAATTAGTGACATTCAAGCAGCCATGGAAGATATGTTTAACATATACACTAATCCCTTGTCCTTTGTTGATCAAGAAAGTGATAAGGCTGGACCATCCAATAGAGATATGGTCACTATGATTCAGAACATGCAAAAAAAACAGGTTACCCAACCCCCTAAGGAACCTGTTATTGAGCCTAAAATCATTCCCACACAAAATAAACTTTCATTCACTTCTTTATTTTGCCAAACTATTGATCAATATTCTTCAAATCGACAAAAACCTAAAATGAAGCCAAACACCAATTTTCAACAATTTGGGATACAACATAATACAACTTCAAAACTTCTTCATAACACCCTTCCTACCAACAATTTACACAATAGCAATATAGCATCTAATCTTCATGTTCCTCCATCATATGCTCACAAATCCCATATTAATGCCCTACCAAATCAATATGGTGGGCAAACCAGTAATCTGGAAGCCATGGTGAAATAGTTAGCTTCGTGTATGGACCAGATAGATCCCTACCATCCCTCGTATAATTATCGAGAGATGTGTAGTCAGCCTTTGGATCCCATAGTTGTAGCACAAACATACCCTAAACACTTTCCCATGCCCGTCCTGCCTATATATAAAGGAACTGAAGATCCCATAGAGCATCTTCGCATGTTTAGGATAGCATGTCATGATATATCACATGATGACTTGCTATTACTAAAAATGTTCCCAAAGAGTTTAGGAGGAATGGCATTAGAGTGGTACTATCAATTGCCCACTCATTCTTTGAGAAATCTTGAGGAAACAGCTGAATATTTTGTCCATCAATTTAGTGCCTACATCGAGAGGCATGTCACCATTAAAGATTTATACAACTTAAAACAAGACAAAGATGAATGTTTTTCTGATTTCTTAGCTAGATGGAGGTAGTTGACAGGAAAACTGCACTTTGTGCTACCTTATAGGGAAATGTTGGATATTTTTATCAATAATTTACAAGAACAAATATCCTATGAGTTATCAATCGCTACCTTGACCACCTTCGATCAAGCTATAGACTTAGCTCGAAGAGTGGAAGATGCTCTCATTAGGAGAGGCCAGCTTAGGAAGAAAGATGATGAGAAAACATCCAAAAATCAGTATAAAAATAAACAAGTTGTAGGTGACGGAGTCACTGACAACAAAAATGTTGCTAATATCAATACAACAAAGACAACATAAAAATTTATATTAAAACCTCCTGATAAACCTCCTCGAGAATTTACTAGACTCAATCAACCATTATCAACTATTCTACCCCAATTACTCGAAAGAGGTTTAATTCAATTACCAGCTATCCGGGAACCTGATCCAACTATACCCCCATACGGATCTGATTTACATTGTGATTTTCATAGAGGACCTGGACACTCTACAAACTCTTGTAAAATATTGAAACATAAAATACAAGATCTGATTGATAATAATGAAATGGAGGTGCAAGCCTTCCAACCTAAACAAAATGCTCCTAATAACGCCCAAAAGACCATTCCCCAAAATCAGAATCAAAATGCTAATCAATCATTAGATATATTTCAACATCCTTTACCAAAACATGGTAAAGAAGTGGCCAATCAAATTGAGCATCATAATGTCCCTCCTCCTACCCGATATGTAGGAACTATCAGCGGAAATTTATCTAATCATGATTTACAAAAATTTGGCACAACTTTATCCATGGTCACGACCAGGCCCCTACATAATATTCAAACACCGGATCTCAGTGATGTAGAATCGGATACTGAAAGTGAAGTAGACATCACCTCAAATCAATCGAATAGTTTTGAAAATGAATCAAATCCTATTCAACCTATTACAGATGCTATGGTTCCAGAAGAACTATTTCCTAGAAGAGTTACTACTTGATCCTCTTCTAATCAGTTCCTTTCTAATGAACAAGCCATAAACACTCAACCAAGACCAGTTCAGCGTCTTCAATATATCATTGTAGGTACCATCGGAGTCGTTACCAGACAATAGGTTCAAACCTCTCAACATGATCAAACTCAGAATGATGGATCAACTCCATTTATTTTGAAAAATCCTAATAAAGGGAATCATATGTCTAATGTTCAACCTAAACCTCCTTACAATATTAATGAACAATTATCCAATACTACAGCAAGAATTTCCCTTTTGGATTTGTTAAGATCTTCTCCTACCCATAGGTATGAGTTAATGCTTACATTAAGCCAAATGATGGTACCTCTAAATATTCAATCTGAAGCCATGTCCAACACTATCATCACTCGAGAAGTCGATTGTATTGACTTTTGAGATAAAGATATACCACAACATAGTCTACATAAGGATAACCCCTTATATATTACTGCCCTAATTGGAGATGTAGTTGTTAAATGAGTCTTGATTGATAATGGTTCATCTTTAAACATATGCACTTTTGACTTCTACCAAATATTTGGCTTTAGAAGTGATGAAATGAAAAGAACGGATATGATTATCAAAGCCTTCAATGATGAGACACAAGAAACGTGTGGAGTCATTACTATACCCTTGCAAGTTGGTCCTAGAACCCTAGATACAACTGTTTTTGTTGTACATTGCACCGTATTGGATCAATGCGATGCGGGCTATCCCATCAACTTTACACCAATGTGTTAAATTCAAATTTAAAAATTAGTTGGTCACTATTCATGGTGATCCTAGACCCTTTGATATGTGGGCCTTGGCAGAACCTGTTGGAGTTTAGTTTTGCCCTGCTCTGTCATCCACACATCCTAATTCCTATTTTTCATCTAAAAGTGTGAAACACACACCTACAAATTCACCTATTTATCCTCCATTAATTTCACCCCCATGTATAGCTCAACAATCTTTTGAACAAACCACACTAGAACCTCAAAAAGATCTTAGATCTACAATCAATCCTTCATGTTCCATCCCTATAATTTCAAAACCTATAGACCCATTTATTAACACCTCCACATTATCTACATCTATCATACCTTCCACATCTAAAGATATAGGGAATGATCCTTCTACATCTTATGCTCTTTCTGATGAGCTTTTATCGGATTTATCTAAAATTTTAATATCAGAAAAAAACAAATGCTTCTATGCAAGATTCACTTCTTTTAAATAATTTTCCGCCATCTCCTCGTACTTTGGGCCTCCCACAACCTATGGGAAGTACTTACCAAGTCGGGAGTTGTGCTTTTATTTATAAAGGATATGATTGGGGAAGAATACCCCAAAATATCAAGACGCATTGTGATGGATATGCTCGATGCTATTTTGCTAATGAATATATTAAAGCTAAACCTATAATTCTTAAAATGGGATATAAAGGGAAAGGCTCGGGACCTTTCCAAAATGGTATGAAAGAACCTATTGAGGTATAACCATGGCCTGCCCGATGTGGTGTGGGCCTGTTTCCTAGTAAGGGTCAACCCTTCCCTTTTGAAGGTGATGATCAACTCATATGTTATCAAGATTATCTAGATAAACAAGATTCTTTGTGTCCAAATAATAATCCCTTTACATGCAATATGCTATCCATAGTTTACCCTGAATTGATTGTTGAACCCGATGATGAGTTGGAAGGAGATATTTTCCATGATGTCTCCGTTGAAGAGTTGTTACACAATGGCTTTTATTTTGATGGTTCTATACCTACTATAGCCCAACTTGAGGCCATGACTCCTCAAGATGAATTCTCCAAGTTAACCTTAAAAGAATTACAATAATTGGGCATCTCACCCGCCCCACCTAATTTTGAAAGAGATCTACACATGGAAGTAGAAAACGTCATTAAAGTTAACATTGGAACTGAGGATAATCCTCACATAATCAATATTGGATCAAAATTAATTCAAGAAAAACAAGATGAATACATTGCATTTCTTAAAGAATATGAAGATGTCTTTGCTTGGACATATGAAGACATGCCAAGTCTGGACCCTTCTGTAGTCATGCATCATCTAGTAGTCCATCCGGATGCTAAACCTCGTTAAACGGAAACTTAGAAAAATGCATCCCAAAGTGGCCTTGCTAGTCAAAGGGGAGTTAGAAAAACTCTTGAATGTTGTTTTTATATAGGTTATTGATTATGCTGAATGGATCTCGAATGTAGTTCCAGTCACCAAGAAAGAAGCTACCAAAGTTAGGGTTTGCACAAAATTTAGAGATATTAACACTACATGCCCTAAAGATGATTTTTCCTCTTCCAAACATGGATCAAATCATTGACTTTACTGCCAGAAGTGGAATGATGTCCCCAATGGAGGGATTTTCTGGCTATAATTAGATCAGGATAGCTCCTGAATATCAGGCTAAAACAACCTTTATTACCCCTTGGGGTACCTTTTGTTGGAAAGTGATGCCATTTGGTTTAAAGAATGCAGGCGCAACATATCAAAGAGCCATGACTTATATCTTTCATGATATGATGCATGATATCCTACATGATTACGTAGATGATATTATAGCTCGCTCTATTAAAGAAGATGATCATTTAGATGATTTAAGAAAAGTATTTAATTGGTTAAGAGAATACCTTATTCGATTGAATCTAGCCAAATGCATATTCGAAGTTAAGTCCGATAAACTATTGGGGGTTTTAGTTTCTTTACATGGTATCAAAATCGACCCTCTCAAGATTGCGGCTATCATTGATATACCCACACCTACCAATATATCTGAGTTACGAAGTTTACAAGGTAAACTTCAAGCCATCCGTCTCTTCATCGATAAGCTGGCAGACAAAACTGGTCCCTTTCTTAAGCTTCTTAAGAAGGATGTCCCTTTCAATTGGGACGATGAATGTAAGGAAGCTTTTGAACTTCTCAAATAATTCCTCCTTAACCCACCTATGCTTTCACCACCTAGACCTGATTTCCCGTTTATCCTATATATTTTAGCTTCAGATTTTGCTTTAGGATCTATGTTAGCTCAGCTTGATGATGAGAAGAAAGAACGTGCTAATTATTACATTAGCAGAACCCTCATCAGTTATGAAACCCACTACACAGCATTAGAAAAATTATGTCTAGCAGTCGTATTTTCTACGCAGAAACTATGACATTATATGCTCAATCAGAAAACGTATGTCATTGCTAAATATGATCCCTTGCGGTATCTCATGAGTCGACCTTATTTATCGGGTCGCATAGCCAAGTGGGTTCTTGCTCTAAGCGAGTTTGAACTCAAGTTCATAGGACATAAGTCTATTAAGGGTCAAATCATAGCAGATCAATTAGCTGCTGCACCCTTAGAGTCTACCCATCCCCTCATCATTGAGTTTCTTGATGAATGCCTTCAATTAGAGGTAGACCATATTGAAAAATGGTCCTTATACTTTGATGGAGCCCGATGCATGAGTGGGGCTGGTGCGGGTATTATTTTAATATCCCCACAAAAACATCTTATACCTCTGTCCTTCAAATTAAAATTTGCTTACACCAATAACACTGCCGAATATAAAGCTCTTATCCTTGGATTACGAGCTGCTTTGGCATTGAAAATCAAAATTTTATTGGTTTTTGGTGACTCCCAACTTGTCATAAATAAAATCAATGAAGTTTATCAGACTAGAGATGATAAATTGCGCCCATATAAAGCATATGTTTTGCAATTGTTATCGTTGTTTGATAACGTTACTTTGGAAGCTATTCCTTGAACTAGCAACCGTGCAGTTGATGCTATGGCCGCAGCTGCATCTCTTCTGCCCTTGGAGTTAGATGACGAATATTCCACCATCCTTATTCGTTGACTCTAGGAACCCACTTTTTGGATGTGTTTCTAATCAATGAAACTACTCTTGAACCTTGGTATACGAATATATTTGATTTTCTTCAAAATGGGACTTTCCCTGCCAATTCTAATAGAAACCAGAATCGGTTATTACGTAGACGAGCAAGTCGATTTGTAATAATTGGCAATAATTTATATAGGAGATCTTTTGAAGGTATCCTATTGAGATGTTTGAATCTAGAAGAATCCAAATCAACTTTAAGTGAAGCCCACGATGGATCTTGTGGAGGACACTTCAATGGTAGTGTCATTGCTAAAAAGCTCCTTAGGATAGGATACTTTTGGCCTACCATGGAAAATGATGCACATGATTATGTGTGCCATTGCGACAAGTTCCAAAAACATGCTGACCTTGTCCATGTGCCTGCATAAGAGCTGTAGGCTATTTCATCTCCTTGGCCCTTTTCAAAATGGGGCTTAGACATTATTTGCAAAATTAATCCTGTGTCATCGTATGGACACAAATTTATCATAACCGCCACTGAGTATTTCACGAAGTGGGTTGAAGCTATGCCTTTAGCTTCCTACACTGGAATACAAGTCTCTAAATTTATTTTTAATCAAATCATTTATAGGTTCGAAATTTTTGCAAATCTCATCTCAGACAATGGAACTTGTTTCAAAAATAAAGATGTTAAGAAATTATGCCAAAAATATAAGATTCAACATCGCTGGTCCACTCCCTGTTATCCTCAGGGTAATGGCCAAGCAGAAGCTTCTAACAAAACCTTAATCAAAATTCTCAAAAAATTGGTCAATAAATCTGGCCGCAACTAGCACATTCAATTATATCCAACTTTGTGGGCATATCGCACTAGCGTTCGTACTCCCACAGGTACTTCACCTTTTGTTTTGGTTTATGGCACTGAAGTTGTTTTTCCCTTTGAATTAGAAGTTCCTTCTTTGGCTCTACTACTTCAACATACCGAAGTAGGAGATGAATATCGAGCTGGCAGACTCAGTCACTGGAACTCCTAGATGAAAAGCGCATCAATGCTTTGGAGCATCTTCGTGCCTACCAAAACAAGCTTAAAAGATCATATGCTAAGAAAGTTCGTCATCGATCCTTTGAGGTCGGTGACCTTGTTTTAAAAGAAAATAAAAAAAATACTAATGCAACTAAAGACCTTAAAGGTAAATTTGAACCCAACTCGGCTTGGACCATATATTATCACTGCTAAATTTGAATCGGGAGCATACAAATTAGCTACCTTAGATGGTAAATATTTAAAAGAACCTATGAATATTATGCATCTTAAGCAATATTACACATAAAATTTGGTTATTCCATCATTGTATATATTTGTTTTGTATATTATTTCCTTTTTAGTCTCTTATATAAAAAGTTTCAAAAAACAATCACATTGTATTTCTTTCAATTCATCAATTAAGATCAAAATACAAAAACATCAAAATTATCAAATTCCTCAAAAATATTTGTTGTATATATTTCTTCTTAAAGTATTGCAGTTATATTTTCAAATTATTTTTGGATAAATTAGCATTTATTTGGAATCCCTCACTTTTGCAAACACAAAAATAAATATCTTGATTTTATCTGGCATGATTACTAATCTCTCTTATATCAAAGTCCACAAAATTTAATTAAATAAAGTTTTGAGCATAGAGAATTGATCTTGTTATTTACTTAAACCAAGCATATCCTTTCACAATAAAATGATCATATTTGTAATTTCCATGCTATGCTACATTGTAGAAGTGGTTTCTTGAGCGAAAAGTTTCCCCTGCTATCCTATCATGCACATGGTCTAGAATCTTTGAGAATTGAAAAAAGGACAAGCTCACCCCTACCCAGAATAAAAATCCCTTGCTCTACAGCTAATCCGAGCAAGTATCCCTAGCATAGGAAGCAAAAGAAAAAGAAAAATCAAGCAAAATTATGAGCAAAAGAAGCATTATTCCAGTATCATTTTGTACTATCTCAGCACTATTTCAGCACAAAAGCAAAAATACAAAAAAAAAGCAAAAATACAAAAGAGCAAAAGAGTAAAGCAAAAGCAATAAAATCCCTTTCCCTACCCATTGAAAAGAAAAGAAGGGTTGATGAGCTTGAATCCCTAGAATTCTCAATTATTCGAAAACTATGAGGTAAGCCCCATAACAGGTGGTTTGTTCCCAACCTGCTTGGCCTTGGGTAACTCCTAGCATGGTGACATGTTTGTCACATTAGTGACCTTCTTTTGTATAGACCTATGTCTGCTTATGGATTAGCTAGCTCTTGATAACCCGACTTACATAGTAGTTTGGTATGGTTATATGCATCTAAATCATGGTTAATGAACACTTATTTGGTTAATTCAAATCACTTGTATCAAATTATCTTGCTCAAAACTGGTAAATGCTCAAAGCAATTGCACACACATTTGTATTTGAGAGATTTTGTGTATCATTATGATAAATCAAGATTGGTAATGAACTCACATACGCACATGGGATTCCTTATAAATCTAACTGTTTTCTTTAAGATACTTTGAAATATTTTTGCAAATTGTTTGGAATAATTTCATTTTCTTATTTGAGAACAGTTGTTTAGTATAAAGACAACTACATACATTTTCAAAAAAATCAAAATTTCTTTCAAAACATACACTCAAATCATATATATATTATCGAATTTTGTGATGATGGTACAGTTCCAAAACTTGAATTGGAATTTTATGCCTAGCACAAGTCCTCATCTTCATATTATTTGTTTATTTTCAAAAATTAAAAAAATCAACCATGTAATAAAACTATTATTTTCTTCTTTGGATTTCGCGATGATGGTATAAGTCTATAACTAAATATTGTATGCCTAGCGCAAAACATTGTACCAATTTTATTTCCCATTTATTTAAAAGCATCAAAACATGTGACTTAAATAATTATGTTACACAATTATGCTTTAACAACAATGCACATTGTTTCTATTTCATGTCATTATGTCAAAATTCAATTTTGCAATGATGGTATAATTCCTAGGGAATTATTCAAAATTTTTATCACACTTAGGAATTTATGCCTAGCAAAAATCATCTTTAATATATTTCATGCATTATATTTTCATGGAAATCTGAAAACAAATCACCATCATCATCATCATTTGCATCATCACAACAAAGTCTTAAGACAGTCTCTTAAGCACTCTTTTACTTTTAACAATATTTCTATACTGGGATTAGCTTGACGACCGAGTGAGCGGAAACTCCATGAAATGGTCTATAATAGCGACAATGTCCTTTGAAATTATTGTTAAAAGTCCCCTTTTATTTTTTATCAAATCACATCACAACAACCAATTTGTTTACATCAGATTATTTCATTTAAATTTTAAAAGCATGACATTCAAACCATAATATTTCCAACGACATAATTACATGAATCATCAAATCAATCACACCAAAAAATTAAAGCATCATACAAACACATAAGACAAGTCATATGATCAAAAATATTTCATCTATATATATCTCAACAATATATGTACATCATATCAAAACTAGATTGGTATGCCACAATCTACATCTTGGCATATTCAATCCTCTCAATCATATATTCAGTCTGTATAGTGCAGTATCCTAGCCTAGAGAACCCCTTGAGCTCTCAGCCTCATCTCCTCCCCCGTCCTGAGGTGGACGAGGTGGCCCCATCACAGTATGTGTGGTACTACGAGTCCTAATTGTCAATTAGGATGAAGTCCTTGATGACCCAACCCTGATCAGATCTGCAATGCTGGCTGGCAGCTGTACCCTCTGACCCTCTGGCACCAGTTGGAAGTAGATACCCTGATAGAACATGGTCTGAGCAATCGATCATGCCAGCTCTCGAGTGCTCGCTCCTCCACTCCATGATCTAAGGCGTGCAACCTCATCTCTGAGCTGTGTAGCCTCATCTCGGTGGCATGTAGCCTCATCCTGTAGATTCTACACCTGTGCCTAGAAATGGATAGTCTCTGCCTGGAGAGTAGCCATTTCACTATTATCTCCTGTGTCCACACCCTTGCCCTTATTAAGCGATGGTGGCCTCTATCTCCATGGAGAAGGGGGTCTATCCTCCCTCCTCTTCTATTGCCACAACCTCTGCTGAGCCTATGGCCTCCTATGCTCTCTCCTGTCGTGACCCTGTGCTGCCTCAATGGCTGCCTGGTGCTGCCTCCCCATTCGACACATAATTGCATGAATCAGACCCTGAGCCCTCATCATTCGAGGGGGGCAGATGCCTATGTACCAGGCATCGTAGCCATCGACTACCCCTATGTCACCCCCATCCACTGGATGGATCAGGGCATCATCTGCATCTTGAATCCAAAAGAGCTACATATCTAGAGCCTTGCTAACTATAGTGTTATCTCAAACGGTCTGGGAAAACTCGTAGTCTCTAAGAGATGGGATCCCCTACTGTAGACCGAATTGCCTCAAAACTTGGTTGTAGCGGTGGAGCTCCACCTCTCCCCTCTCCATCCTCAGCCAGCAGGTTTGCCTAACACAAGCTAGCTCCTGTCCATCCTCGGCCCACCCTGGATGATCTCTCCAAGGCCTCTAGGTGATCTGGTCGGAGATAAGGTTGTCAAGTAGTCTTCGGGACATTGGCAGATCTATCCGCCGCTGTGACCCTCTCTGAATCCACCAGTAGAAAGCTTGAGGCCTCTCCCTATCAATACCTATTAGTGGGAGCCCTACCGGCCTCCGCACCATGATGTGCTCCCAACACCAAACCTGTAGTAGTGATGTCATGACCAGACATCGACCGCCCTTGTATACGACCCCATGTAGGATCCTATACAATCGACATAGTACAAAGATTCCCCAAGCAAACCTGTACCCATGGTCTCTCATGTCGTAGACCACATTTGATAGTAGCCATGGTACTCTACATCCACTCTAATGGCATAGCAGCAGACCACCTACCACCCTAGCCAAAACCTGTGTCAGTCTAGATGCCCCAGGCATCTGGCGTAGCGACTCGATGTTCACTCTGCCCTTCTCTAGGGCAAATCTTGGATCTCTGCACAGTCACATCATCACATGGCCCTGATTGGCCATGGGAGTTATTAGCCGTCCTTGTATGGGGATCCTCAAAATCCTCCATACATCCTCCAATGTGGGAGTCATCTCCCCTGTCGATAAACAAAAACAAGAAGAACCCGGATACCACCTCTCTACTAGGGCTATCAATAGCCCCATATCTGTAGACACTTATGGCATATCTACCACATGCTGTAAGCCGACTTACACCAACTGATCTCGCTCTGCCTAAGATAGAGCGGCCAAGTCATCCTTCAGTCCGTCGTATTTCTATTCTCGACTCTTTAATAATCCTCTCTGCAACATAAACAACAAAACAATAAAAATCATTAATACAATCATTAATTAAAAATGAACAGTAACAATGAATTAGGGTTTTACCCTATTTTTCTTAATTTTATTCAAAAACAACTAAAACCATTTTAAACTTTTGCTTTTCTGCGTTTTTACCTCAAACGTTCGATTTGGGTAAACACACGGAGGGGGCACCATAGTAAGCTATCGTACGATTCGACCTAGAATCGTCGCCTAAAAATGAGAATAATTTTTGCTTTCTCGTAGATCAAGAAGAACTCATATTTAATGTATTTTCTTCAGAAAATTCACTAAAGAGGGGGCAAAATGTAGCACCCTAAAATTGGCACAGTAAACCTTAGCAATAATTAAAATTATCTTGGTAATAATTCAAATTCAAATTTTCAACCCCATACCACCTTTTAACCGCTTTCCTCGTTTTTCATGCCATTTTTAGGATTTTTTGTTACCGTTGGACGATATCGTTGTCGATCAGATGATATCGCCTCAGATTGAATGATTTCGTCTGGACTAGGACGTCTAGACGATTTCGTCCCAAAATTGATTTTTCATAATTAGCTTCTGTTTCAACGGCGTCTCTAACCTTGGCAAAAGCGTGTCAACGTGGTTAGAGACCTCCCCCATTAGATATCTCCCAAATTGGGATGATCTCCAACCTCCCAACCTCTTTCCTATGCCTATTTAATCCTAGGCCCTCCCCTTGATATTCCCCTGGCTAAATTTTACTGCACTTCGAGTTTTATATGCATTAGAATGTCTTTGACTACTGTTTGCCTTTGTCCCTTTTCAAATTTTCTTGCAGGAACTTTGTTATTCTTCAGCCAGAGCAAGCTTAGATCGTCATAGACGATCCTGGCCAATTCGAGATGATTTCGTACCAATCCAAGATGATTTCGACTGCAGTCAACATTGGGGGCAATCAGTGCCCTGAGTTTGCATTCTTTCTCCATTATCTACTATTTTGCTTTGCATTAGTTAAAATTATTATTATTTTGCATCCTGGAGTTCACCCATATAGTCTTAATGCATAATAAAATCATAAGTTGTCATTAAATCATTGTAATGCACTCGTGTTTTTGTTTATTATTATTATTTTAATATTATTACTGTCATTCTACATCATTGCCCTCTGTTGGCATAGCTACATTTTATGTATTTTGTATCTATTTCTCTGATTGCAGGTCTCTGACGAATTCATCTGACGAATTCGTCAGATCTTAGACGATCCTATTTGATCGCAGATGATCTTGTCAGATTAGAGGCAATCCTGACTGCTTCAAGAATCAAAACCTCCATCAGACATCCGGATCAGGTATGGCTCTTTAATCTAACTTATTCTCTCTATTTTTTGTTCAAATCTGTTTTCTGTATTCATTTAAATCTGCATTTCATATAGAACAACTTAAATTCATTTGGCCAAACCTATGAGTTGAATGATCAAACATAAAATTGAACACATCAAACACATTCCCAACCTAGGCATGGAAACTGCCATTCAAAATTTTCCTGGTGAACCCACCATTCGTCGAAAAATCACCTTAATACACCTCCCCGAGAGGCGAGACCTTTGAAAGGCCTCTCA
Organism: Wollemia nobilis; assembly: GCA_028583015.1. Taxonomy (NCBI): domain Eukaryota; kingdom Viridiplantae; phylum Streptophyta; class Pinopsida; order Araucariales; family Araucariaceae; genus Wollemia; species Wollemia nobilis. Next base: position 1,579,016 of record JAQPPZ010001679.1, on the reverse strand, counting down.
GTCCGAGGTATTGTCCCATCCTTCCCGCATCCCCCTTCCGAGCGCGGATCCTTTAGCCTGAAGTTAAGGGTGCGGAAAATTTGGAATGATACATCTAGATATCTATTTTCCATTATAATGTTGATCACATCTACATAGTCCTTGGCCCATACTCTGAGAGAAACTTTTGACATGGGGAATTTGTATGATACCTCATAGTTCATACCAAAAATTCTTCAATAGAAATTGAGCATACAAGAAGACTGTATTTCAAGTACTTTATTGTTTGGGACTATTTGAGAGGGAGAGAGATTAAATACCTTGTGAATAGCTTCTTTGGTGATTCTAAATATTTTTTGGTTCTTGTGATTGAGGATGGCTTTTGAATCTGGGTCATATGTTGTAGCTAGCCAGGAGAGTAGGTATGATGAATGGTGGACTCGCGGGTAGATAAGCTTCCCCAGGTTGCTATTATATTTATTGTAAAAATGACTATCTTCATAACGGTTGTCTCTGGCCCTCTAAAAAATATCTTTGAGTAGGTTCTGATGCCTGCGATAATCTTCTTTAGTGTGTTCGAAACAAAAAATAGCAGCATTTTCATATTCTTGCCTTAGTTCTTTTGTGATTTATTTTATTGGTGCTTTCTTATCCAGAGTCTCTTATTGTTTTTTATTTATGGGTTTACCCAGTAGCTGCTCATAGGGATATGCTTATGATACTCTTAGTACTCTTTCTATAATTTTTGCTTCAAAAACTTAAACAATTTTGGTGGGATTCTTCTTCGATGAGCTAGTAGTTTTCTTAGGATTGCTGGAAGAAGCCATGGTGTAAGAGTGTAATGTTGATTGTAATTTATTCCTTACAATCATACTCTATGAATTTTTAACTCAGATAGGTTCTGCATTGGAAATCAAGAATTGCAGAGGAGTATTTGAAATAGTTCAAGAGTACGCACATGTAGTGTCTTTATTTCACCTTCAATGACCTTTTTTTGGTCATTCTTAAATATTCGTGCATGTAATATTTATGCAATGATAATATTTAATGGAAGTCTCTTTTATGATTAGTCTACCAAGGCCTACATTTATGAATATCACTTTTTTACTAGTGCCACATCATCTATATCTTGCTGTAGCCATAACCTTTGAGTGGTTTGCTGATATTCACATACCCCAAAGAGATACGTTTTCCTTGGGTTGTCTTATGATTTTTCCATCCTATACAAGATTGCCACTTTTGGATCTTGGACCACCATACACCTCATCATACCTTATATCAGTTCTCGGATAGTGAGCCACGCACCTTTCTAGGTGAAATATGCATCATCGATCTCTATGGGATGATTTGGATTGTTGATGCCTTTATCGCTCTTAGTTTTGGCTTATCACTGATGCATCACCAATGGGATTCCTTAATAAGCAATGAATATTTCACAAAATACATGATCATTGATTTCCTAGAGCTGTCACTGATGAGATTACATTATCATTGATGGATCGACAAAGGAGGCATACTATCAACAATGGGAAACTTTAAGAAATTTTGGATAAAATTAGAGGTAGATGACCTAATAGATCTAAGGTTTATTTAATGTGTGATGGTAGGGGTAAAAATTAAGACAAACGATAGCCTGACCCTTGGGTAACTCAATATACTTGATTTTTGATGGATCGGTGATGGAATTTTAACATGAACGACAAGAGATCACTGAAGAACACAAGCTTATACTAATATGGGGGGTGAACAGTATAGCACCCACTTTTTACTTTCTTTCCAAACCAATATCAATTAGTGTCCTTAATTGCAATATCCAAATATAGCAATGTGCATTAATGACATAGATAGCAATAGTAAGCAAGAGCACAAATCACCACACACAATTGAGACACAAGATTTAACGTGGTTCCCCCAATGTGGGGTACTCCACAAGATAATATCCTTATAATATTTCACAAAGAAATAGGGATCCTTATCCCAATACAAATGATTACTTTGATCTGCTCAAAGCTAGGCTATCCACCGATCTGCTCAACAAGGCAATTCACTGATCTACTCAATTAGGTAATCCATTGATCTGCTCAGCTAGGCAATCCATTGATCTACTCAAGTAGGCAATCCTAATCTACTTAGGTAGGCAATCCATTGATTTTAAAGATTACTGATCTTCTCAGGTAGGCAATCATGATCTGCTTAGGCAATCTTGATCTACTCAAAATCTAAAAGCTCACCAAGAACTTACTCAAAATATGCTCTAGCAAGCTCACCAAGAACTTGCTCAAATCTTCTCTAGCAAGCTCACCAAGAACTTGCTCAAATCTACTCTAGCAAGCTCACCAAGAACTTGCTCAAATTATGCTCTAGCAAGCTCACCAAGAACTTGCTCAAATCTGCTCAACAAGCTCACCAAGAACTTGCTCAAAATATATCCACAAATCTGTCCAAAAATCTATCCAAAAGCCTTCTCAAAGGCTCAATCAATCATGCACAAAAGCTGCCACAAATCTATCCAAAAATCTATCCCAAAAGCCTTCTCAAAGGCTCAATCAATCATGCTCAAGTAGCACTCAAATCTCATCCACAAATCTATGAAGGCAAGGCTCAATGATGAACTCAACAATGAATGGCAATGCACTCTACAATGGATGACAACAATGATCCACAATGATCTCAACTCAAATCAGAATATAGAATAGTTTGTTTCATGGAACTTGAACAACCACTTCACACAATCACTTGACTAGGCTCAAACAACTCTACTCAACCAATCACCACAAGGAACAACTCTTTCTCACAAACCCTAGTCCAAGCATGTATCAACCAACTCAAAATGTTTCCAACAATGCTCAACCACAAATCTCACATAACAATGATACTCATGTTCTTCTCTAACTCAAGTTCAAGTTCTTTGTACAATCAATGGGCTTCAACAACAATGCTTATAAAACATTCTTCACATAACAATGATACTCATGTTCTTCTCAAACCCTATCTCAGGTTTTTCACACAACTAATGGCTTCAACAACAATGCTTATAAAACAAGGTTTAAACACAACTCTCAAACCAGAAAACCTTGAAGCATTCAACCAACCACTTTCGAAAAGGAAACCACAATCAATCCTTTTCTCTCCAATGATATTTCAGAAATCAACCACCATAAACAAAGTCAATGGAGAATATTGCTCATACCTTTTTGATGCCTTATTAGTTGTCCACTAAATCTGCCACACTCAACAAACTTTCTTTTTCAACTTTCAATAAGGGTTAGGGATCATGATTAATAACACAACAATAATATCCAAATAACACCTTATTACTCCTACTCAATAAAATACATCATGTCCCCTCATGAAAGAATTAATCCTCTTTGAAAAAGAACAAAGCAACCTTCACTTTTGAACCTCTTTACAAAATCAGAAATATCTCTTTACACACACCTTATTTCTCCCTCTAAGCAAGTTAATAAAATATCCCTCGAAATAAGCTTTCCAACGATATATAATATGATATACTTCCAAAAATAAAATCACCAGAAATCTCTCTTTTTCTTAAGGTGCATCATAACCCTTATTTCTCCTAGGGCAACTTTAGAAAAATAAAATATTAAAAAAAATATTAACTTGCCTCTGTCCTTGATGGGATTCGATCCCTTGATGCCTCCTCGCTCAATGCCTTAACCATGGCCAAGCCACCATTGGGCCACACGCCCTCACGTGTTCAAAGGGGCATGAACCAAAACAAATACCTCAATATTCTGCGCCCTTCGAAAACTCAAAAATGCTTCGAGCGTTTCAACACAACAAGCATCCCCGACGAGACTCGATCACAGGACCTCCTACTTCTTACACAACGCACGAACCACTAGGCCAAATGTGCCTATGCATTTGGTTATCCTCCATGAACGATTCTTCAATGGACCCAAATTTCGTAAACCCTTCACACGCCTCTTTACACACGCTTCAACACACATGCTCTTCTCGCATTACATTATCAATTCGAATGCATTCAAAAATCGAGGACAAGAATTTATCGAAACTTTTGGTGGCATATATATATGCCTTTCCTCCTTTCTTTAGACGTCGGCGCTATAATTTTATTTTTAATTTTAAAATTAAAATTTAAATTTTAAATAATTTAAAATTTAAACTAAATATTTAAAATTAAATATCTCCATCACCGGGGCACCTTTTTCGATGAAACGAAAAGCCAACCTGGGTTTTAAGAAAAACCCATTTCAAATCTGCCATCCATGGTTTTAAATAAAACCTTTTATTTTGCCTGCCTTGGTTTTCACAAAAACCTTGTATATATCCATGCTCTCCAAAATATCATAAATGATATTTTATGAAGTGCTTTTGCCACCAAAACTCAAATGTGATCCATGTGACATCAATGATCCATGTGACATCAATGACAACATAAAATACCTCAAATTGCCAACAATCTCCCCCTTTGTCATTGATGGCAACACCTCTAATGCAAATCACCACAATCATTGCAAAAACCATCTCTGAGAATCAAAGTTGCTCCCCCTGACTCAATACTCTCTATGGAGGCTGCTCCCCCTAACTCAATACTCTCTTTGGAGGCTGCTCCCCCTAACTCAATGCTCTCTTTGGATGCTCCCCTAACTCAAATCTCTCCCTCTTACTCAAATCTCTCCCCCTTTGACATCAATGGCAAAAGGGACACCTATGGGGCTAAAAGATATGACTCTTAAGCTTAGCCCCCTCACCGCCTTCTCTCTTGAGGTGATTAATTTTGGGGTGGGAGTACTTTTACTCCCAGATTTTCTCTCAAATGCTCAAACGTTTCTCTCGGTAATGGTTTTGTAAATATGTCTACAATCTGATCTTTTGTAGGAACATATTCCAATCTTACTTGTTGCTCTGTAACCTGTTCTCTTAAAAAGTGATACTTGATTGGAATGTGCTTTGTTCTGGCATGCATTACTAGATTCTTCGAGATACTTATAGCACTAGTATTATCACACATAATAGGAATGGGATGATCATGTTCTATACTAAAATATTTGAGAGTCTGTTTCATCCATAATACCTGTGAACAACATGTTGCCATTGCAATATATTCTGCCTCTGTTGTGGAAAGTGACACTGATGGTTGTTTCTTACTTAGCCAAGAAACTAGGCAATCACCAAGAAAGAATGCTCCTCCGCTTGTGCTTTTTCTATCATCAATATTTCTTGCCCAATCTGCATCTGTGTATGTTGTGAGAGTAAACTTACTGCTTCTAGGATACCATAGACCATACTCCATTGTTCCTTTGAGATATCTGAGTATTATTTTCACTATCGTCACATGTGATTCTTTTGGAGCTGCTTGAAATCTTCCCACTAAACCAACTGCCTGTATTATATCTGGTTTGGTGGTTGTAACATATAATAGGCTACCAATCATAGATCTGTATAGAGTTTGATTTGCATCAGGAGATTCATCATCTTTGCTTAATTTGCACCCTGTAACCATTGGAGTACTAACTGGCTTACTATCTTCCATTTTGAATTTCTTCAACATCTCCTTTATATACTTTGTTTGTGAAAGAAATGTCCCTTTTTCTAATTGTGAGATCTGTAATCCGAGGAAAAAGGTTAATTCACCAAGCATAGACATTTCAAACTCATTAGTCATGTTTCTTGCAAATTCTTGACACATTCTATCATTGCTACCCCCAAAAATAATATCATCCACATAAACTTCCACAATCATCAAATCATTTCCCTTATTTTTAATATACAGATTGCTATCAATTGTTCCCTTTCTAAAACCTTGCTCTCAAAGATATTTATCCAGTCTTGAATACCATGCTCTGGGAGCTTGCTTTAAGCCATAAAGAGCCTTTTTCAATCTGCATACATAATCTGGCTTATCTGCTTGATTAAACCCATCTCGGTTGTTCAATGTAAACTTCTTCTTCTAAGTGACCATTCAAAAATGTTGATTTGACATCCATCTGATATACTTTGAAATTCCTGTAGCTTGAAAGTGCCAAAAACATCTGTATAGCTTCCAATATTGCAACTGGTGCAAAGGTCTCATCAAAATCAATTCCTTCTACTTGTGCATATCCTTTACACACCAATCTTGCCTTGTTTCTGATGACTTGACCATCTTCATTCAGTTTGTTCCTGTAGACCCATTTAGTACCAATTACATTTTTTCCCTTTGGTCTTGGAACTAATTCCCAAGTCTTACTTTTTTCAATCTGATCTAGTTCTTCCTTCATTGCTTTAATCCAACATTCATCATTTTCTGCCTCTCTGAAATCCTTTGGTTCTATCTTGGATAGTAGTGAAACATTTGCTTGTTCTGTTGAGCCTATGATTCCTCTTCTTGTCCGTCTTACATCAGGGCTGCCAATGATCAAGTCCTCTGGATGATTTTTCTGAATATATCTTGATGAAGTTTTGGAAGGTATATTCTGCAAATCTTCTTCATCTGAATCTTCACCCATTTCTTCCTGACAACTTTCTTCTTCTTCAAGAATATCTTCCTGAGATGGCTCATTTATTCCTGTTCTTTCATCAACTCTAACATTTATACTTTCCACCATGGTATGTGTTCTTTTATTGTAGCATCTGTAGGCCTTACTCTTTGTAGAGTATCCAAGAAAAATACCTTCATCGCATCTAGGATCAAACTTGCCCAAGTCCTTATCCTCTCTTTTGATATAACACTTACTTCCAAAATTTCTGAAGTAGTTTACCGTGGGAGGTCTTCCTTTCCAAAACTCATATGGAGTCTTATGTTGCTTTGTTCTAACTTGAGCTCTATTCATAACATAGACTGTTGTATTGATTGCTTCCTTCCAAAACCCATCTGAGATTCTTGATTCATTTAGCATTGCTCTGGCCATATTTTCAAGAGTTCTATTCTTTCTTTCTACTACTCCATTTTGTTGAGGAGTCTTGGCTGCTGAGTATTCTTTTCTGATTCCATGTTCTGCACAAAACTCAATGAATTCTATAGAGATGAATTCCCCTCCTCTATCTGATCGCAAACACTTGATCTTCTTTCCTGTTTCATTTTCTACCATTTCTTTGAATACTTTGAAATGCTCAAATGCCTCTCGATTTCTCTTTCAGAAAAACAACCCAAGTCATTCTAGAATAATCATCTATGAACAACATGAAGTAGCTTTCACCTTGCAGACTTTTGGTTCTCATAGGACCACATAAATCAGTATGAATCAATTCTAAAACCTTGGAAGAGGAATATTCTTTTGCCTTGAAACTTGATCTTGTCTGCTTTCCATACTGACACTGTGCACAAATTGTATTTGAAGGTCTTTTTATCTTTGGTAGATCTCTGACAATTTGTTTGTTGCTTATCCTTACTATGTTGTCGAAGTTCAAATGACACAACCTTTTATGCCATAACCAACTTTCTTCTTCTTGAGATAGAAGACATTTTTCCCTTTTTATTTCATTGAGCATGTAGAGATTGTTATTGGTTCTTTCTGCATTTGCAACAAGCTTCCCTATTTTTGTTTCCCTGATTTTGCATCCTGTAGAGGAAAAATAACTATGTACCCTCGATCACAAAGCTGACTTACACTTAGTAGATTGTGTTTTAGACCCTCAACATAGAGTACACCCTATGTAGTAGTCTTTCCATCATCCAAACTTAAAGTTCCTCTCCCTTTGATTTTAGTTGAAGCATTATCACCAAATCTCACAGATCCATTGTTGTTCCCTTTTAGAGAAATGAAATTATCCTTATACCCAGTCATATGACTAGAGCACCCACTATCAATATACCATTTTTCCATCCTATAACCTAGTAGAATCTACCCTCAAGTTGTTAGCCTTTCTGAAGGAACCCACTCTGATACCAATTGAAGAACACAAGCTTATATTGAGAGGGGGGTGAACAGTATAACACCCACTTTTTACTTTCTTTCCAAACCAATATCAATTAGTGTCCTTAATTGCAATATCTAAATATAGCAATGTGCATTAATGACATAGATAGCAATAGTAAGCAAGAGCACAAATCACCACACATAATTGAGACACAAGATTTAATGTGGTTCCCCCAATGTGGGGTACTCCACAAGATAATATCCTTATAATATTTCACAAAGAAATAGGGATCCTTATCCCAATACAAATGATTACTTTGATCTACTCAAAGCTAGGCTATCCACTGATCTACTCAGCAAGGCAATTCATTGATCTGCTCAGCTAGGCAATCCACTGATCTACTTAGGTAGGCAATCCTGATCTCAAGTAGGCAATCCACTGATCTATCTCAACAAGGCAATTCACTGATCTGCTTAGGTAGGCAATCCACTATCTTCATAGGCAATCCTGATCTACTCAGGTAGGCAATCCACTAATCTGCTTTAGCAAGCTCACCAAGAACTTACTCAAAATCTGCTCTAGCAAGCTCACCAAGAACTTGCTCAAAATATGCTCTAGCAAGCTCACCAAGAACTTGCTCAAAATATGCTCTAGCAATCTCACCAAGAACTTGCTCAAAATCTGCTCTAGCAAGCTCACCAAGAACTTGCTCAAATCTACTCAGCAAGCTCACCAAGAACTTGCTCAAAATATGTCCACAAATATATCCATAAATCTATCCAAAAGCCTTCTCAAAGGCTCAATCAATCATGCACAAAAGCTACCACAAATCTATCCATAAATCTATCCCAAAAGCCTTCTCAAAGGCTCAATCAATCATGCTCAAGTAGCACTCAAATCTCATCCACAAATCTATGAAGGCAAGGCTCAATGATGAACTCAACAATGAATGGCAATGCACTCTACAATGGATGACAACAATGATCCACAATGATCTCAACTCAAATCAGAATATAGAATAGTTTGTTTCATGGAACTTGAACAACCACTTCACTCAATCACTTGACTAGGCTCAAACAACTCTACTCAACCAATCACCACAAGGAACAACTCTTTCTCACAAACCCTAGTCCAAGCATGTATCAACCAACTCAAAATGTTTCCAACAATGCTCAACCACAAATCTCACATAACAATGATACTCATGTTCTTCTCTAACTCAAGTTCAAGTTCTTTGTACAATCAATGGGCTTCAACAACAATGCTTATAAAACAAGGTTTAAACACAACTCTCAAACCAGAAAACCTTGAAGCATTCAACCAACCACTTTCGAAAAGGAAACCACAATCAATCCTTTTCTCTCCAATGATATTTCAGAAATCAACCACCATAAACAAAGTCAATGGAGAATATTGCTCATACCTTTTTGATGCCTTATTAGTTGTCCACTAAATCTGCCACACTCAACAAACTTTCTTTTTCAACTTTCAATAAGGGTTAGGGATCATGATTAATAACACAACAATAATATCCAAATAACACCTTATTACTCCTACTCAATAAAATACATCATGTCCCCTCATGAAAGAATTAATCCTCTTTGAAAAAGAACAAAGCAACCTTCACTTTTGAACCTCTTTACAAAATCAGAAATATCTCTTTACACACACCTTATTTCTCCCTCTAAGCAAGTTAATCAAATAGCCCTCGAAATAAGCTTTCCAATGATATATAATATGATATACTTCCAAAAAGAAAATCACCAAAAATCTCTCTTTTTCTTAAGGTGCATCATAACCCTTATTTCTCCTAGGGCAACTTTAGAAAAATAAAATATTAAAAAAATATTAACTTGCCTCTGTCCCTGACGGGATTCGATCCCTTGACGCCTCCTCGCTCAACGCCTTAACCATGGCCAAGCCGCCATTGGGCCACACGCCCTCACGTGTTCAAAGGGGCATGAACCAAAACAAATACCTCAATATTCTGCGCCCTTCGAAAACTCAAAAATGCTTCGAGCGTTTCAACACAACAAGCATCCCTAGCGAGACTCGATCATAGGACCTCCTGCTTCTTACACAATGCACATGAACCACTAGGCCAAAGGTGCCTATGCGTTTGGTTATCCTCCACGAATGATTCTTCAATGGACCCAAATTTTGTAAACCCTTCACACGCCTCTTTACACACGCTTCAACACACAGGCTCTTTTCGCATTACATTATCAATTCGAATGCATTCAAAAATCGAGGACAAGAATTTATCGAAACTTTTGGTGGCATATATATATATATATATATATATATATATATATATATATATATATATATATATATATATATATATATGCCTTTCCTCCTTTCTTTAGACGTCGGCGCTATAATTTTATTTTTAATTTTAAAATTAAAATTAAAATTTTAAATAATTTAAAATTTAAACTAAATATTTAAAATTAAATATCTCCATCACCGGGCACCTTTTTCGATGAAACGAAAAGCCAACCTGGGTTTTAAGAAAAACCCATTTCAAATATGCCATCCATGGTTTTAAATAAAACCTTTTATTTTGCCTGCCTTGGTTTTCACAAAAACCCTGTATATATCCATGCTCTCCAAAATATCATAAATGATATTTTATGAAGTGCTTTTGCCACCAAAACTCAAATGTGATCCATGTGACATCAATGATCCATGTGACATCAATGACAACATAAAATACCTCAAATTGCCAATAATCATTCTTTTAGCCTATGTCATTTCACGGTTGCTGATGAAGAAAAGCTTTCATTGATGCATCAGCGACGTGATTTTTACATTAGTGATAGACTAAACTTGGACTTGAGAGCTAACCATTTAGGTGAAATTTTATGGTCGTAGGCTTAGATATGCGAAGACCAAATGATAAACTATATGACCTAGGGCTGAGGCATCGCTGATGGAAATCAACTGTCGTTGATGTATTAATGACAATGTATTTGAATGAGTGATAGGCTTATTGTTTTGGTTTACACTATCACTGATAGGAAAGAACGATCGTTGATGGATGGAAAACGAGGATTTTGGGCAGATAATAAGGAATTTAAAACAACTTGGTGGGACTAATTTCATTGGGAGGAGGAATGGTTAAGCCAATGATGACTAAACCCTTAATTTTAGATTGAAATACTCCATCACTGATGAGACTTAATGGTTACTGATGCATTGACAACAAGGCTTTTGCAAGAGCGACAATTAATTTTATTTTATGCCAAGGTTTTACACAGTCGTTGATTGAAATACACTATTGCTGATTGAAATACACTATTGCTGATTGAATTGACGATAATAGGTTTGGATGAGCGATAATTATTTTTGGACTTAGACTATTGTCTATGGCTTATTGTAGTCATGGATGGATCAGCAATAGGCTTTTGGAAGGACAACGATGACTTAGGATGGTTAGGCCTTAGCAAATTTTTTGAGAAAATGTTAAGGTGAATGTCTAGGCATACTTGGAGACTTAGGACTTAGGAAAATAAAAACATAGGTGGATTTCATGGTATTTTTGGCCATGGTCTAACCTAGGGACGCAACATGAATTTTAATATTATATCATGGATTTTAAAAGGAATTGCAATGGTTAGATGACTTTAAATGATATGGGGTAAATGGGGCTATGTGTGATGAAAATGTTAATGGACTAAATGATATCTTTAAAGGGTATGGATTGAATAATGAAAGTGGACTAACTGATATGAAACCAAATGGATAAATTTGAAAATAAAGGTCTTAAAAATGGATGAAATGGCTAATATGGTGAGGGGTGATGATATGGAAATAATGACCTTATGAATGAGTGGATGGATAGGGATGAACTCATGAAGGATATAATGAATTAAGCACAATAAGACTTAGACCTATTCCTTCAATGACCATGAGGACTCTCTCTTTTTAAATTGAAATGACTCTCTCAAGACTTTCCTCTTTTTGGACTCAACACCACATCCTATAATCACCTAGACACTCAATTTTGCCAACTTTTGAAAACTAGGGATGAAATATAAGTTGGGATTTTTTGAGGCCTAACAGTATCATGCATTGCATGAATGTTCTATTTAGTCTAAACTACCTACTCATCATCATAAATGTTGTGACTCTCCTTGCTATCATGTGCTTCACTTTGAAGAAAACATGATGGTTCCTATATTATTGTGTATAAAAATAATAATTAATTCAACTTGTTTAGAAATTTTTTTAATAAATTAATTATTTATTAAAAAAGAATAAATAAAATTATTATTATTTTTTAATAAGCTATATGTGGCTTCTATTAGGGGCCACTCCCATCAAAATACCAAAATATTACATTTGTTGTTAGGTCAATTAAACCATATCCAACATGCCATTTTATAACAAATATTTTTATTTTATTTCTCTATAAAATATAAGTTCGATGTTTCCACATTCAACTTGTTGACATCATTTTCATTAAGAGATAAAATCTCACTTGACCAATTGAATTCTAAAATTTGAATTTCACCGAGATGAAGATCAAACTGTGATTGGCTAAATTATTTGCTATCCAATTTTCTCTTTATAGATATGCTCACATGTCCAAGAGATTATGTCCAGTAATAGATGATGAACATAAATAATACTATTATTTTTATCCAATCCCTACATCTATTTTTATTGATAAAATTACTGATAGTTTGTGAATCCCCCTCAATTGAAATATATTTCCATTATTTTCTATAATAAAGGCCCTAGTTTTTGCATATTTGTTAGTTGAAGTTCAATATAATTTTGTGTAATAGATGAGAAAATTGCCCTTAATTATTTTTAAAAATACCACTTCCATTGAATTTGTTAATTAATTTTGATAAACTCAATTTTTAGACATTTTCATTTTACCCTAGATCCAAGCAGATTTTTTGTTTTGATGCCATTATTGTAGATGACTCTTCCATTTGTATTAAAATCCTATAACCAAATTGTTACAACCTCTATTTTCAGACTTTATATTTCCCATTATGAACACCATATTTATAAATATTTTGCAAGAGGCAATAATATGGTTCCAAACTTGGGCATGATTTTGAGATTTTATTTTAATTTATATTATTCCTTTCAAGCCATATGTTCCAAAAAATAATGGTAGGACTAGTCCTCCATAGAATACATAATGCTTTACCTTTAAAATAAATAATCCAATATTTTTTGAACTCTTTCAATGTTGATGGAGCTAGACAATATATTTTATATCTCTTAAAAAGTAACCCCAAGTGGTGTGACTAAAGGGACAATGAAGAAGTAGGTGGTATAATGTTTCTAAAGCCTTCTCGTAGAAGGCATATATGAAAGTTCAATGATCTCCACTTCTTTATAGTCTCTATCCTACAAGAATCTTACTTTGAACTTCTAACCAAAGGAATATCAAGGACTGAAGGAGAGCCTCTAATGACTAAACATTCTTCCAAGGAAAATATTTGAAAGTAGTAAATTTTGATTGCTCAAAATCCTCATATCCCAACTTGAATGATTATTCACCATTTTGATAGATTCCAAACCAACTCATCCTTTTGTGTAAAAATCAACAAATAAAACTCTTGAAGCATATTTTTAAGCTCATCTATAATTTTCTTGATTTCCTCTCCTTCAACCAGGTCACTAGTCGAAATCCATGATATAGATTTGTTGCTCATATTAATATAATATTTGAATTTGGGATGTTTACAAGCCAAGAATACTTGAGCCAATGGTTATAATTTTGAATCAAGGATGAGAGGATAAGACTTCAACCAAGAATCAAACCTAAATTTTGTATGATTCCCCTTATTAATTGACCATCTAATATATTTTTTTATCATTTGAAAACCATTTGATATCAAGTTCTATGATGGGGATCCTTTGGGTAGGGCTCTTTTCATAAATAATTTTATTACATCAAGAGAACCTATATATTTTTGAAGTAATATTTTTGCCCAATTCTTTCCTTGATCTCTAAATAATCTCCATCCATGTTTTACCCCTAAGGCCAAACTCATAAGTTTACAATTTTGCAATCATGCTCCTTCAATATTATTTCCTTTGCAAACAATATCCCACTTATAAAGAGGAAATTTAAATTTTTCATTGCATCTTTTCTAAAGAAAGTCTTTTTTGCTTATATCAATACTATTTTTATTGGAAGTCTTGAAAGTGACATCATATAAATAGGGGTGAATTACAATGTAGTCTTCATTAGTTGTAGCCTTCCCACCATGGTTAAGAACTTTTCTTTCCAAAATACCAAATAAGCTTTCATTGTATCCAAACATGAGATCCAAATATCCTTTTTATTTCCTTTATGAGACAAAGGCATACCCATGTAGGTTGTGGAAAAATTTCAATGTTAAAAACTAAAATATCCACAATAATTTATTGTAAATCTAGCACAATGTTAATGTAAAATATTATATTTTACAACACAAAGAAATTATTCAGTAGCCTTCTCATAGCATGGTGATATTTATTTAAACCTCATGGTATTACTGACTGAAGAATAGCCCAAAATAAAAGTATAATTAACAAATAGAATATGAGACTTGAAGAGATCATTTTTTGCAACCTGAATACATTTTTTTTGGTAATTTAAAGATTTAATTAGATTCGGGTTTTCACAGGTTGGCCACAAACCTCATTACAAAAAATATATTAGGATTGTTGAGCCAGTACAACATAACAAAAATAAGGACCCTTAGTCCTATGAGAACATGATTGTGCCTTATGATAACCCCACCCATTCGCAAGATAGGAAAACAAAACAACCTACAAAACAACCAATAGGTCAACAAAAGAAATTAACCCCCAAAATAAACCCGACTCCATGCAAGGCAGCCATAACAATGAAACATGGAGCAATAGCTTAGACCTCCTTATAGTCCTCACCTTCTTCCTTAATCTCCTCCTCCACTTTGTCCTTCGACTCTTCCTTCACCTACACCTTAGAGATGACCTCCAATGTCTTGGACTCTCCTTGGCCCTGAAAGCCTTCGTGGAAAAATAGGATGTTCATCGCATCAGGAAGCCCCTTCATATGCTAGATTATATTCAAGGATGTTGTGATAACATAACACTTCAGGATAAAGTCGGTGGGGTAAGGATCCTCATCCTCAGAGTCCTCTTCAAGAAATTTTGAGCTATCTTGGTGTAGCAATATAGAATGCATACACCTAAGCTAATAATAACTGAAATATCACATAAATCATATAAGAATGAACAAATTTGCAAATAACCACAAATAAGGGCTTCTTTTATTAAATTTCCATTGAAACTCGATTACAAATCCATCCCTCTTAGGTATACCCAATGTGATACAATTATTACAATCATATAAAATCCCCATGCAAGGGTAGGTGTAATCCGTAGGCTTCCTAGGTTGACACGAACTACTCCAAGGCAAATGTGGCCTTCTTCTCCATGATTAGAGGTATTTTTTTCCTTGAATGACAAGACCCTATTAACACTGCATCCAAGAAACAACAAGAAATAAATTAAAAGCAAAGGTAGCCTCTCTTGATGAGGCCTTTAATCCAAATCTTGCATAAAAGATGCTATAAGAAACATGAAATCAAGAAAGCATGTAAAGATACGAATCTATGCTAAAACATGATAAATTTACCATAAAGAATGTAAAAGAGACATAGATCTAATCATCTAACATCCTAATTAAGCATTGAGAGCATACATGCATGAAAATAATAACACCTAGTCTAGAATTGACTAATACTTGAAAATGAAAGGAATCTACCCTAAATCAATGATTCTAACAGTCTAATGAGAAGACAAAAAATAAATCTATAGTAAATTTACCTAAATGAACAAATAGAAATGTAAACCTACTGCTAAAACTAGCTAAAAAGAGGATTAAACCTTGACCATGGGTCTATGAAGCGGTTGGCACTATTAGCCATGACTAATAGCTGTGGTTGAGTAGTTAATGTCCTTACTCTCCATATCAGGGCTTGATTTCTGAATTCACTTTGATGAATTGATGTTCAAAGGTCCCCTTGATGTCCTCTGATAGATTTGGTGGTTGAATTGCTCAGATTGATGATGGATTGGGCTCAATTGATTTTCTTGATTTCTCCTAGCCCTCCATAGCCTTCTTGATTCTAAATACCATGTGATATCCAAATAGGTAGCAAAAGTGTTCCTCTCAATGGATACAAGTGAGTATGCAATTTGACAGGGCTTCGTTGTACTTCAACTTGATATTCTTCTAAACATATCCCCAATTTGGAGGGGGGTTATATAGCACTTGAGAAGACCTTGTATTAGCTTCATGGAGAATCGAAGAGAAAGAAAGGGCAGCTAGGGCAGTTGGATGGACACTTTTGGAACTTTCCACCCTCTACCCACTTGGATCTTCAACCAATTGGCTGTTGTAACCAATTTTGGATCGACCAAAGTCCAACTAATTTTGAAGGCTAGTCACGGCTCTGAAGTGCGACCAGCTCTATTAATCGTAGGTGTCATCCATGGCCAACACTGATTAGGCAAAAATGCCTAAATTGAGTGGTTAGAACCACTACTTCACCTTGGAATATATCCAATATCTTTCATATGGTCTTCTAGCATGTCCCATATGAGTAGTCGCCTCGACATGACGTGTTTTAGGTGTCTATAGATACCCCTTTTGATATGCGTTGTGAGATCGAATAACGTTGAGCAAAAATAGACCTAAAACGATGTTGTAGGTTGGATGATGATCATTAGTCTGATCAAAATTAGATTCTCAAGGTCCTGCAAAAGGATGCACATCCTAGAATCATTTCTTCCAACTGGATGGAAAGATTAAATTTGCAAAGCTTTGGCAATCTCCAACGATGATTGGGTGGCTTCAATGCTACTATAGGCTTTCGTTCCATATAGATCCAAAAGGAGGAGAGCTACTAACTTAACTATCATAGTTTCTTTTTGCCCTAGCAAAGGGTAAGCTTATGATAGTTGTTGGCAATGATTCGTAAGACAAACGTAATTTTGACAAGATCAAGGGATCTACGATCAAGGGATATTCTATTGAATTTGATTATGATTATGATATTATGACTACCCCCTCAAGCAACGAGTTGATGAGGGTAATGGAAATTAAATGAAGTGACGAGTTGCTTGACCACTATGAATGACTTGAACAATTTAAGGTTTAGCACTTGATACTTGGCTAGGCCTAATCATCTATGATTACAATTGTTAATAGTAAATATATATTTCTATCCCGCGGAGTGGTCTAGCCATGAAGGCCTTCTTAGGGAATCAAAATGATAACAATTCCAATTAGGCATGTGTTGAATCATATTGGTCGATGATCTACTAAAAATGTCATAGAAGAATTGACATGATTACTTCATTCCCGTGGGGCGGTCCAGCCTTAAAGGTCTTCTTCAGGATTGAAATGAAGCATATAAATTTGGAGGATGTGTACCACATCTTTCAAATCCCTCTAGATGGTGAGGCCATCACATCTTCATCGATAGATACAAATAAGATAGTGTTCAATCAAATCTTTGACCATTGTAGTGATGCGATGCAGTAGTATTCAGACCATGGAGGGGTCCATATTGAGCACTAGTACACTCAATAGGTCTTCTCTTAGTGAGCGATCGTATTTATGCACTTGATTATGCAGATCATACTTCCTGATACTTCTGGATCAAGGTTCCCCTTGAACCTCCTGGATAGGACATGAGATGTCCTAGCGAGCACCATTCAATAGCCCCTGATCATGTATTGGGGGAGTACTCTATTAGAGCAGCTCTATAATGAGCTGTATTGGATCTCCTAGAGGAGCAGAGTGGGCATCAATTACAACTTGATTCTTTAGATCTAGGGGTGGTAGCACATCAAGATTGAGTGCCCTACTATCTTTCCACTCGAGATCACAAAAATTGAGGAGGCACATCAATGCTATACAACATGCTAGCCTTAAGAGTAGGAGGGCTTCAAGAGTAGGTCTCACGTAGAGGACATGAGCTAAAATATTGAGTAGTTTGCATGGTTGTAGTTAGGCTAGGTTGAGTGGCACCCCTATCTAGATTGCCCTTCATGGACAGAGGCTGATGAGTACTTTCGATGAACATGTAGATATAGATGGATCTTTAGACGTAAGTCTAAGGTATGAGAGTTCTTCTACTTCTGCTGTATCACTAGATAGTTTGATATCAAGCAATACATCCTAGAACTCCCCACCATCTACCACCATATCACTCTAGTGAGGGACCTGACATGGCCCTAGGTGACTCCGTTGGGCAATGAGGATAATTATTTCCATGAGTCAGGCTTGTCAGACATAGGGATGATAGCAAAACATGACACTTGGTGGATGGCCATGCTATGGTAGAGCTTGGAGGGCCCACTAGGCATACCATTAGAGGGCACATTAGTAGAGGACGCAGAGGGAGTAGAGGTCGATCATCATGGGTGTCGAATCCATCAGATGATTAAGGGTGGATGGAGTGAGGGAGGAGCTACAGAGGATGCCTCCATGTTGAGGAAGAGGTTGAGGCACTAACAAAGGGTGAGGTAGTTCTTGACAGTAATATTAGATAGCTTAGGGCTCAGGTTGCTAGCCTATAGACTTAGATAGGCATACTACAAATATAGATTCTAGGGAGAGACACCTCCATATCTATCTTGTAGGTATGGGTTAGCGACCGATAGTCACAACTCACAATAGGGTAGTCTTAGTGGTGCAGCTATAATGAGGAGAAGATAGCTCTCCAGATATAACTTACCATGGTAGAGATGGAGATTCAGAGGATCACAAGGTAGTGTATCCTCCTATAGTCCTAGCTAGATGCTATGACTATAGAGCATGACTCATTCAGGTGTATGAGGAAATATCCCTCATCTTTACAGGTTGTTCTAGTAGCTCTAGCTACCCTAGTAGTTCTAGCAATATAGGAAATGGCAGTGGTAGACCCGATGGTAGAGACCAGGATACTGCGGGCTCTGGTGTAGAAACACATCAATGAGCGATCATCAGATGTTACCTATATCTCTTCCTTGGTAGGAGAGATTGAGCTACTTAGGGGTGAGGTTCCATATAGAACCATAGCTCCAAGATCTCATAGGACTCAGACCAGGGAGAGAGGGCAGTATTTAGCTCACTCCAATAACAGGACACACAGATTTGAGAGGACCTCAGGTGCCAACTCCAAGTGGACTCACAAGGAGGGTGAAGGTGACGATGGAGCCTCACAGACTAGGGGTGCAAGCGCTACTTAGTGCAGATCTATGATAGATATTGTACCATTTTTTAGTGTAATATCAAGGACTTACACAGTTGTAGCCTGTAGGTATTTTTGACATATATCGATGTACTATTTTTGGACACACACACACACACACACACACACATATATATATATGATATAACATTTGAGACTCATTATATGTGTAGTTTTATTTATTTTATGTTTATGATATGCATATGGATGCAATGCTGATGTGTTATGTTTATTTTATGCGCTATAATATGATGTATATATGACATGCGCTAGATAGCTATGTGATGTATGATTAGATGCAATGATATATCTGTGTAGATGTACTAATTATGATGAATGTATATGAATGCAATATTTGATGTTAAATGCATGTTTAATTTGTTGTACTTGTATGCATTTACTTTATGATGTTATGACATGATTCATGCCATGTATGTATTGCATAATTTTCATGATGATGATTTTTTGTAAATGGACATGTATGCTTTAATAACTTAAAACATAATGTATGAATGAAATATAAGTTTAACAATCTACTGGATGCCACCACAGAATGTATAACAATCATGAATTTTAATTGATATATCTTATCATAAGAATTAATCAATTAATCACCCATATGTGAGATGCAATGATGTATTGTTTCTATTCATAAGCTTTTGTAAATCAAAATAATATGTGTAATATAGTCAATGGCCATTTAAATATCATTTCTGACATCCATCTGGTATCTAACTTATATTATGAACAATATTTAATACACAATATATTATAAATATAAATTTGATCCTTGATGATTGCGATGGTTGTTGCTATTTGGGAATTTTTGAGGTTTTCCATGAAACTCAAACACCCTAGTTGACTTATCAAAATTTGTATTAATCACTATACTAGACTTTTGAAAAATAAAGTTTTCGCCCTGAAAGACTAAGCTATTCATTACCCCTGTGTGTGCAAATGAATATATTAGATAAGGCATAAGCATACCCCAGTGCCAGGCAAGATTCATTCAGCCCATTGCTGTATTGAGGATCCTCAAATGTCTATCTGATCCTAGGTTTGGATTTAGTTAGACTAGACCACTAGGCAATCCAAGCCACCTAAAGCTAGCTCACTTGTGACTTGCTAGACCTACCCCAATGTCAGGCAAGATTCATTCAGCCCATTGTTGTATTGGGGATCACTCCATGGCTTTGAGTATTGACCATTCCAAGGATTCAAGTTCACCCCATTTTTTTCTTCAATTTATTGGGATACTTGCTCATATATAGTGACAAAAATCACTGTTTATTTTGTATATGCTTTTCTCTTTTTTTTTTGCAAGGGATAGTATTTGAATATAGGAATTTGCTTGTTTTAATTTAAGCAAGGGATCTCTTCGGGTAGGGGGTGATCTTGTCTTTTTCCAATGACTTCTACTCTAGACCATTGCCACTTTTGCAGTTTTCGTCCTTCTTTACCCTAATTAGGATTGTTTAAATGTGTTTGATTAGTGATAGGATTTTGATATACTAAGTGCTATCAAAACTAGACCTCATCTAAAAAAGCAAAGCAATATTTCTACAAAACTCTTGAGAAGACCACTAGGTATGGTTGAATGATAAAAAAACCCTAGTATATTCTTCATAGCAACAGGAGGGGTTGTGTTGAAAAATATAATTACTCACTAGGGTAATGTGTGATGATGATAATGCATAGATGTATGATTGAAACACAAATGTGGTGTCGATTGTAAGATTACAAACATAATCTATCCTAATTCAAGTGTGATGGATGGAAATACCTAATGCAATGCAATTAAATGAATGCATATGCAAAATGCAAATGAAATGCAACAATGCAAAATGAAATGCAATGTTTTTAGATTTTATTACTTTTTAATTTTTATGAATTTTTGAAATTTTTATTTGACCAAAGGGTTTAGATTCCTTTGGAGCATTTTATGAGATGACCAAAGGGCTTACAGATGCCTTTGGAGAATTTTAATGGTATGACCAAAGGGCTAACATATGCCTTTGGAGCCTTTTGATGGTTTTAAGCATATAATGCTTTAAGATGAAGCATGTTGAGAGGTTCAGGTTATTCAACCCCTTCAAGTGATGTTAAGTGATATTTCCCAGGTCCAATATTCTTAGAGATTATATAAGGACCTAACCAATTAGCCGTAAATTTATCTTGTAGTTTTGGTAGTAGATTTGTGTTCGTGTTGGAATATGTAATGCAACATTGTGTAAATTATTCTTAGACTAAAATATAAAGTCTAAAGAATAATATTTGAATTAGAAAATAATTCTATCTTATGTAAAAATATTCCCACCCAATTAATAAATAAAATAAGGGTGCTAAGAATATTTAATTTGTGGGAAAAATTTATTTCTCATTTTCTAGAAAATATTAGAAAGTAACTAATCACTTTCTAATATTTGATAGATGCCACTTATCACACATATCAGAGATTAGATTGTGATAAGATTAGAAAGTAACTAAGCACTTTCTAATATTTGATAGATACCACTTGTCACACATCTCAAGATTAGATTGTGATAAGATTTAGGGTTGTAGTAGAAAAACTTCTCTTTAAATAGGGGTGTTGTCTACTACATATTAGCATATCTTGTCATATTGACTTGTGTTGTAATATCATGTTGATGCATATTGTTGCATAACATTGAAGCATTCTTGTATTGTTGAATCAAATGAGTAATATAGTGAGCTTCATAGTGGATGTTTCCCTTCTTCATTTGAAGTAGGGTTTTACCACTTAATATTGGTGTTGTGGGTTTTCCTCTTTTGTGTGTGATTGATATTGTGGAGCATTCTTCGATCTTGGGGAGACTTTGCTTGTCTCACATTTGGTATCAAAGCGGTTGGGATCTCCATCAAGTGTCTTCAATCCTTTGAGGTGAAAAACCCATTAAGGTATATATTTTTTTGCATGCATTTGATATTTGGGTATTTTATGCAAACTTATTTTGCAAATCTGCCATTAGGGTTTATAGATTTATTGTGTTTTTAGATCTAGTTGTTAGATCTTTTGCAAATAGTATTTTCATTTTAAATCTATATTTTTTTTTTGGCATTGAGCTTTTGCTGGAAGGGTTTTGGAGCCAAACGGACCCCATGGTTGCGTCCGGAAGACCCAAAAACCCCTATTTCCATATATAGTCATTTTTTTATTTAAAAAAAAAAATTTATATATATATAAAAAAACAGTCGGCTATATAGTCTGAAAAACTTTTATTTTTATTTTTTAAAAGTTTTGCTTTATAAAAATATTTAAACTTTTTCATGCCATTTTTTTATTAATTATTTAATAAAATAAATTTTATTAATTTAATTGCATTTTTTAAGCAATTTTTGTATTAAAAATTATTATTATTTTCCTTAAAATGCAATATTTTTTTGTCTCACATTAACAATGGTTGTTTGTGAGTTTGCTTGTTTTGCAAGGTTATCCAAGTATGTTTTGGAGTATACAAGGCAATTTCGGATCAAAATTTTCACTCTCTTCCCCTATTTTTATTAATTTCTTCTAATCTCTCTCAAGCATTTGCTTGAAGCATAATGTAAATTAATGTAACTTGTATCTCTCATAATGAAAGTAAAAGAGAATGAAAGTGAGAGTGAGAGAGAGAGAGAGAGAGAGAGAGAGAGAAATAGAGAGAGAGTGTATTTGTGTTTTGCTTTGTGTCTCCACTATCTCTTGTTCATCTTTCTTACATTTTTTTTTGCATATTTTGCATTTTGCATCTCAACTAATCTAACTACTAACTTACTAACTTGCTACTAAACAATCTACTAACCAACTAACTTGCAATTTACTAATTTTCATATTAATAAAGAAGGTTAAAAATGAATCAACTTACTAACCACAACTTTAGTATTTGATTAAAATTTACTTAATCTTGCAACACAGTTTATATTTGCTAAACACCTATTGAATCCAAAAGAATCCGCTTTATCGGTAGCAAGTCATGTTCAGGTCCTCGTACCCATACACTTTTGGGTAGCTTGGTTGACCTTGGGTGAGATGAATTGGCAATTCATTAGGCTATAGCAAAACCTTAAAATGAACACTAACTTACTAAATTATTGACTATCTAACATTTAACAAATGTTTTATGGTTCAATTAAAGTTAGTTTATTTTGTTGTAAGATGGTTGTTATGATTAGTTACCTTCTTATTGCAATTTAATCTATTACAAGTTGATCTTGGTTTATTTCCTTTATTCAATTGCAATATGGTTATAGTTGTTTATTGCAAGATGGTTATAGTAGTTCATGATAATGTTGATTATCTTTCATGATGATGCTTATCTCTCTTGATGATGCTTAATTTTAATTATCTTTCATGATGATTATATTTGATGATTGAAAAGTAGATTACTTGAAAGTTATGTTTTTTTTATATATGCAAGTATGTTTATCTACTTTCTTATTGCATCATTTGTTTCCTTTGTTAATGCATATTATGTTTTGCTTATGTTCACTTTCTAGAATGGCTGGTCATGGAATCTCCTTCACACCTAAGCACATCCTTGATGGATCAAATTTTGGAATATGGGAACCAAGGATGAGGGTTGAATTTCAAGCAATAAAGTTATGGCCTATTGTGAATGGAGATGAAGCAATCCCAACCCAGGCAAGGACACTTGAGACATACAACAAAAAGAGTCACCTTGCACTTTCCATGATTATCAATAGTGTGAGTGATGAGATATTTCTCACCATAAGCCATTGTGAGCATGCTAAAGATGCATGGGATTTGCTAAAACAAGTCCATATAGGGTCCAAAACATCAAGGAAATTCACTTTATTGTCCAAAATTCTTAGCACTATGCAAGGTGAAGAAGAAAGTGCCTTGATCTTTCTCTCAAAGATGAAAGATATGAGAACTCAAATATTGGCTTGTAATTGTGATTGGATAAGTGAGAAGCTCTTAAGCTTTATCATTTTGAGGAACTTGTCAAGCAAGTTCAAGAATTTTGTCACCATTATTGAGACTAGGCTAGAGCAAGAAGAGGATGGCATTCCTCTCAACACTCTTTCACAATTATTGATTCAACATGAAGAGTCTCTTAATAGAGACAAAGTGAATGGTCAAGTTTTCAAGGAGAAGAATGTTTCCTTGAGTGCCACTAAGGCTTCCTTCAAGAAGAAATACAAGGGAAGGAAAAATTAAAATTTCCAACCCAACAAGCCTAGAGTTGATTTCACTTGCAACTTTTGTGGCAAGAAAGGCCACAAGGAATAAAATTGTTTCAAGAAGAATAATATTGCAAAAAAGAAAGAGCAAGAAAATGCTAAGGGACAAGGACCTAAGAAATGGTTTGGCAAGGAAAATAAAAAGAACAACAATGTAAAGCAAAATTCTAATAAAAATACCTTTGTTTGTGCCATCTACTCCATTGACTCATATACTTCTAATGAATGGGTGTTAGATTCTGGATGCACTAACCATATGTGTTTTGAAAAGGATAAGTTTGTGGACTTTAATAAGTACTCTTCAGATTTAATTATCATTGGTGATAATACTAGACTTCAAGTAGAAGGTGTTGGCAATGTTGTAATTGAAGGGAAATTACTTGATAATGTCCTATATGTGCCTAAACTTAGGAGAAATTTAATTTCAGTTTTGCAAGTTGCTAGAAGTGGTCACACTATTGAGTTCAATGCAACTTCATGGAGCATTAGGAAAGGCATTCTACCAATCATTACAGGTTATGTGAAGAATAATATTTATGTGTTAGGTGATGCTCCTCCTAAAGTGTGTTTAGAAACTAATATTTCTCCTAGTAGCAAGCTTTGGCACTTAAGGTTAGGCCATACAAACTATCAAAATATTCAAATGATGAAGTCCAAAAATTTGGTTGAAGGCTTGCCTAACATTTCACCTATTCATGGTTTGTGTGAAACATGCATCTTAGGCAAGATGAGCAAACAAAAGTTTACAAAGGACAAGTCAACAAGGGCCACACAAATTCTTCAACTCATTCATACAAATATTATGGGTCCATTACATGTTAGATCACTTGGTGGTGCATCCTATATTATCACATTTATAGATGATTATTCAAGAATGATCTTTGGGTATCTACTTAAGAATAAATCAAATTATTTTGAGACATTCAAGGAGTTCAAAGCTTTGGTAGAAAATAAAAAGGGAGTAAATATCAAAATGATTAGAAGTGACAATGGAGGGGAGTACAATAGTGAGTATTTCAATGAGTTTTGTTCTTCTCATGGGATCAAAAGGTAGTTTACTTGTCCATACACTCCTCAAAAAAATGGTGTTGCAGAGAGGAAAAATAGGACAATCATGGAGATGGTAAGATGCATGCTTGGTGACCACTTACCTCAATTTATTTGGGATGAAGCAACCAATACAAAAATCTACATTCTTAATAGGTGTCCTTCAAAATAAGTTGAGGGGAAGACTCCTTATGAGGTTTGGAATGGTAAGAATCCAAATTTGTCACACTTAAGAGTGTTTGGATGTGATGCATTTTCATATATTCCTTCAAAAAAGAGGAATAAATTGGACAAAAAGTCTCAAAAATACATCTTTGTTGGCTATGATGCAGAACATAGGGGCTACAGGTTATACTCACCTTCTTCATGCATTGTATTTGTTTCAAGAGATATAAAATTCAATGAAGATATTATTGAGTTAGAAAAGGGTGGGCCTTGTGTCAAAAGGACCAAGTGGTTGGATCATTCTAGGGGTCCTAAAGAGCAGAATTCAGTTAGCCAAAGGATAACTAGAAGTATGACCCTTAACATGTCTCTTCTAGCTAATATAGAGAATGATCATGAGCCTACTTCTTACCAAGAAGCTTCACAACACTCTTGTTGGGTTGATGCCATGAAGGTTGAGATGGATTCTCTTCTAAAGAATAAAACTTGGGATCTAGTGCCTTATCCTTATAGGAGAAATGTTATTGGGAACAAGTGGGTCTATAGAATCAAGTATAATTCTAATAGAGAGATAGAAAAGTATAAGGCTAGATTTTTTGCTAAGGGTTATGCTCAAAAACATGGCATTGACTATGATGAAACCTTTGCACCAGTTGCCAAAATTCCCACCATTCGTCTTCTCATTGCTATTGCTTCTACTCAAGGTTGGCATATTTTTTAGCTTGATGTGAAAAGTGCCTTTCTAAATGGTGATTTGGATATGGATATCTACATGAGTCAACCACAAGGATTTGTTGTACAAGGTAAGGAAAAACTTGTGTGTAAACTAAATAAAACCTTATATGGTTTGAAGCAAACACCTAGATCATGGTACATGAAGATTTTAGGTTACTTCTTGTCTCTTGGTTTTGATAAATGCTATTCAGATACAAATCTCTATGTGCTTAGGAAGGGTAACTTGGTCATTTTAATTGCTTTATTTGTTGATGACCTTGTTGTGACTAGAAATGAGAATGAGGCCATTTTTGATTTCATCTCCAAATTAAAGTCAGAGTATGAAATGACTAACCTTGATCTTCTATACTACTATCTTGGCATGCAAGTTTATCAGCATGAGGATTGTACCTTTTTGATTCAATTCAAGTATATTGGAGATCTTATTAAGAGGTTTGATTTGGAGGATGACAATCCTACTTCCATTCCTATTTTTATAGGGGTTAAGTTGGAAGTAAGTACAAAATCTCAGTTGGCTGATGCTACATTGTACAGGCAGCTCATTGGTAGTCTTCTTTATGTTACCATCACAAGGCCAAATATTGCTTTTGTAGTTGGTATGATGGCTAGGTTCATGCAGAAACCTTATATTGAGCACTTACAAGCTACCATGAAGATTCTGAAGTACCTTTCAGGTACTAGATATTTGGAACTCATGTATTCTAGGCTTCCTTCCTTTGCTCTTTCCTGCTATGCTGATTCTGATTTTGGAGGGGATAGAATAGACATAAAGTCTACCACAACATATGTTTTTAGTATTGGGTCTACAAATATCTCTTGGTCTTCCAAGAAGCAAGATACAACTACTATTTCTACAATAGAAGCAGAGTATAAGGCTACGACAACAGCTGCACAGGAAGTGGTTTGGCTTTGTACCCGCATGAAGGCAATTGGCTTTGAGCAATTTGGTCCTTCACGTTTTCTCTTCGATAATCAATCAACTGTTGCCTTGGCTAAAAATCCTATAATGCATCAAAGGACAAAACATGTTGAAATCCAAGCCCACTTTATCATAGAGAAGGTATTACATGAGACTATTCAGTTGGAGTATTGCCCATCATCTTATAATTATGTTGATTTGTTCATCAAACCTCTTCCCAAGGAGCAATTTTGTAAGATGAGGGACTCACTTGGTTTGGTGAATTTGTCCTCAAGGGGGAATGAACTATAGTTACACTTGTGTGATGACAACTTCATCCTTATGAGGTGTTTTGTGCTATATATATGAGTTGATATTTGTGGTATAATTGATTTTTGCGTCTCTTTTGAACATGGTACTTTCTTGTTTGCCTTGTGCAACTTTTTTACATGTTACTTTGTATATGGCATTATGCAATTATGGTATATGATGCAATTGCTTTATGCGACTCTTTTACATGGTACTTTCTTGTTGCCTTATGCAACTTTGTACATGTTTTTATGTAGTTGGCATTATGCAATTGGTTTATCATGGTACTTTCTTGTTAGCATTTATGCTACTTTTGTACATGATATTTTATGGTTGGATTTATGCAACTGGTGTGCACACTTTATTATTTTCATATACCTTATGCAAATTTTATACATGGTACTTTAGAGTTTGCATTATAATGGTACTTCTTGTTTGCTTTATGCAAATTTGATCATGATATTTTTTGATCAACTATATAGCAGGTGACTATAAGTATGGCTTGGCATATTTTTGTGATGACTTATAGTTCACTATTTGTTAGATAAGTTTTGTTATCATATTTGGATATTCATATATGATGTGGTGAATATACTTATGATGATGTATGTAACTGATCTTATGTTGAGTTGCTTGTATCTTGTAGGTACTTCCATTTGGGGTTTTGCAGGCTTACTGAATACATCCTTGTGATGTTTTCTTCTTGTCATTTGCAACCACTTGTGGTTTATGGATGGCTTTATAAGCTGCTTGTATCTGAAGCTACTCTGTTGGGGGCTTGCAGTCTCATTTTGGCCCATTTTGTATTGGTGCCTTATTGTAGACCATTCTTGGTCATAGAAGCTCATTGTAACTATATTACTCATTTGATTCTCATCCCCGTTTGTATATTTAGGGGGAGAATGTTTCTTTGTTTCATAATTCCTTTCCCAAATATTGCATTAAGGGGGAGTGTTGGAATATGTAATGCAACATTGTGTAAATTATTCTTAGACTAAAATATAAAGTCTAAAGAATAATATTTGAATTAGAAAATAATTCTATTTTATGTAAAAATATTCCCACCCAATTAATAAATAAAATAAGGGTGCTAAGAATATTTAATTTGTGGGAAAAAGTTATTTTCCTTCTCTAGCAAATACTAGAAAGTAACTAATCACTTTCTAATATTTGATAGATGCCACTTATCACATATCTCAAATATTAGATTGTGATAAGATTAGAAAGTAACTAAGCACTTTCTAATATTTGATAGATGCCACTTGTCACACATCTCAAGATTATATTGTGATAAGATTAGATTGTGATAAGATTTAGGGTTGTAGTAGAAAAGCTTCTCTTTAAATAGGGATGTTGTCTACTACATATTAACATATCTTGTCATATTGACTTGTGTTGTAATATAATGTTGATGCATATTGTTGCATAACATTGAAGCATTCTTGTATTGTTGAATCAAATGAGTAATATAGTGAGCTTCATAGTGGATGTTTTCCTTATTAATTTGAAGTAGGGTTTTACCACTTAATATTGGTGTTGTGGGTTTTCCTCTTTTGTGTGTGATTGATCTTGTGGAGCATTCTTCGATCTTGGGGAGACTTTACTTGTCTCACATTCTGTTGGTTCTCTTTCATCACAAGATCACCGACCTTAAAGTCTCTCAGATGGACTTTGTTATTGTAAGCTCATTTTAAGCACTCTTGGTAAACATGGAGATGCTCAAGAGAATTCATGCGATATTCATAAAGTAGCATCAATTGATCTAGGTGAGCTTGCTGCACAATGTCATCATCGATGAACTATTTCAATGCAATGCACAACATTGGAATTTCCAACTCTAGGGGAATGATGGCCTCAATGCCATATACTAGTGAAAACAGAGTTGCCCCAGTGGGTTTTCGAATGCTACTCCTATAAGCCCATAATGCAAGAGGTAGCTAAGTGTGTTAATATTTGTGGTGTTCTTGTACCATATTTTTCAAGATGGATACCACTATCTTATTTGAAGCCTCAAATTACCCATTTTCCTACAGATAATATGGAGTTACAAAACTATATTTGATTCTGTACTTGGATGTCAAAGCCCTCACAATTTTGTTCTTGAATTACATTTCATTATTAGAGATTATTTTGGATGGTATCCCAAAATGATTTATGATATTGGTGAGTATAAACTTCGTAATACATGCTCTAGTTATTGTTGTTAACGGGATTGCTTCCACCCACTTAGTAAAGTACTCAATAGCCGTCATAATGAATGTATGTTGGCCCGATGATTGAGGATATATCTTATTGATTAGATCCAAGCCCCATTGAGAAAATGACCAAGCCACTTGAATGGGTTGTAAGTCCTGTGATGGCAAGTGTTCAATATTAGCATAATGTTGACATTTAACACATTTCATGACATACACATTGCAATTCTTCTCCATAGTAGGCCAATAATAGCTCATGTGAAGGATGTGCTTGATGATAGCCATATCGCTAAAATTTCCATTGCACGTATCATCGTGAGCTTGCATAATTGCCCAAGCTAATTCTTGGGGCTCAAGAAAATGAAGGAGAACTCCATCATAACTTTGATGATACAAAATATCTCTTAGAAAGACATACTTTGTCTCTTTATTCTTAAATATGCATTTAACGATACACAAAAATCCTTGAGAAATTACACCAAGTTTTAAGAAGTCATGTATTTGTGACATCTAGCTCTGATAGACCTCAGCCTCAACTATCAAGACAACATGTTCCCCATGTGGTTTAATATATGTAAATGCAGATTGGGAAACAACCTTATGGTGAATGGTAGTACCGTTCCCTATAGGACTCTGCAAGATCAATGACCCCCAGGGTGACCTCTTGAGAAAGTTTTTGGATCTGTAGAACCATTCATAGTTTGGTTCTATATGAATCATGTTGACTAACTCTTTGTTATCCAAGGCTTCGTGCTGCACATTAGAGTGTGACAACATTTTTATGTGGATGGTAGTAAAATTAGCAGATGGATTCTGAGGTATTAAGGATCCCAAATATGCCATACTGTCTAAAAATTTGTTTGACAAATGAAGGATTACCTTGATGTCATACCACTCTAACTAAGATAAGTAAGTGTCAACAAGATCTTTGTAGGCCTTCAAGACCGGACACCTACATTGAAAAAGTCCCTTCACCTAGTTGACAATGAGAAGGAAATCACAAAAGATGTTTAACCTTTTGATCTTCATGGCGACAACTTTTTGGAGGCCCAATATTAGGGCTTCGTATTCAACATTATTGTTGGTCCAAGGAAAATCCAACTTAAGTGACATGGGCATGGGATCACCATATGGAATGAACAACACTATTCCTACACCACCCCCTTGCTCACACTTCGAACCATTGAAGAAAAAGGTCATATAAGCTTTGTTATCCGGTTCTACGGGTTCTAGAGACTCTAATAATGTGAAGAATGCATCATCAGGAAGCTCAATGGTGAGAGGCCTACTATTTTCTAGTGGTGCCTCTACCAGTTGATCAACTATGACCTGTCCCTTGATGGAATCTTGGCTAATCAATTCCAAGTCAAGTTCTATCAATAGCATAGTCCACTTTGTAGTATGTGTATTATGATATGTCTTGCTCATCATATACTGCAAAGGATTTTGTTTTGATATGACATACATCGTATGACTTAACATATAATGCCATAATTTCTTTGTAGTGAACACCACTGCTAAACACAACTTATCCACGTAGAAATATCCTAGCTCGTAACTCACCAAGGTTCAAATAATGTAATATATGGCTTGCTATTTATCCTGCACATTCTTTTGGGTTAACATGGTCCCCAATGCAAAGTTGATTGTTGATATATATAGCAAAAACAATACGTCTGGTCTTGGTGGAGATTGATGAGGCCTAGAAATGCCTCAATCATAACATGTTTTGAACACTAAAATTGCCTATAAACTCTTATGCTTAATCTAATATGCTAGTTAAGTTAATTCAATATGCTATGTATTAACTACTTGCATGATAAATGTATCTGAAATACTATATTATGATTTTTATATCTTTTTACATAAGTTTTATGTTGTTTTGTTATGACTTGCTAAATGAGATATGCTTAGGTTGATAGCAGCATTTCACTAATCATGTTTTGATATGTCTCAAGCATTTATTTTACCTAAATCTAGCAATAGTGCAAGTAAACTGTTACTGTGCAGCAAAAACTGGTTTTTCCTATGTAAATTCCAGCCAGCTGCCAATGAATGGCAAGGCATGGAATTCACATATGGAAAGAGATGAAGACCATTGGAATCTGATCTTGAGAAATAACCCACATGAGAAATGCAAAGGAAATCATTTAAAGAGCACACATTTGTTCATTCCAAAGTCTCTTCGGAATGAATAGATATCTTCAAAATGAGAAAACATAGTGTCTTCGAAATGAGCGGATCTTCCAAATGAGAATTGTCATCTCTTCGGAATGAGCCACTTATCTTCAGAATGAAAAAATAATGTGCTTTTTGACTTATTGAACAATTTTTGATGCTGGAAAAAGGGAAATAAATATTGAAAAGGGTAAGCAAAAATATCTCCCATCTGAATTTGTTGTCCTTGCCGACCAAAGCTACCATTTATGGAAATATCAAGTTTGATCTTCTTCTAGGATAAAACCAGGAATTATTGCCGCATAATAGGATTAGATATTTTGAGATATTATCAGTTGTCAGTATATATTAGGACATCTATAAATATGGCTCCCATTCAGGTTGAGCTAGTGGAGGATAGAGAAAGTAGAGAGTAGAGAAATATAGAAGAAAATAGGCAATAATTAGAAAAGTGACTGTTACAGTCCTGTAACAGGTTTTCAGCAGAATTATTATAATCATGTTCTTGAATCAATAAAATGTACTATTTATATTTCATATTGCTTGTAAATGAGTGTGAGTAAGATCTAGAGAGAGAGAGACTCATACCTTCTTCTGGACAAGGAGGCTGGCCACTTCTAGACCTAGGAGGACTAACAACAAGTTTTTATTCTAATTTTGTTGCAGCAGAATGAGTTATAGAACTTGTCATTTCATTCCTTTGTAAACAACTAATGGTATTTGCAATCTTAGCTTATTTTATGTTTAGATTAATCTTGTGATTAATGGTTAGGTTGTAATCTCCACTTTCAACAAAGCTTTCAATTTATTGCAGACTGTCATTTATAGAATTTACTATTTTTTGTAATTTCCTACATTTTATGTTTTGTTGTCAACCCCTACACAGAAGATTGACAACCTTCTATTACAGATCCTTGATAGGGTTTCATTTATATGCTATAATTAGGTTTCCATTACTACAAAAGTAAATAGATTTCCTTTCTACAATTATAATCAGACTTCTAATTCTGTAACTGTTATTTTTGCAACATAATTAGGTCTCATTCTGCAATTGTAATTATGATTTAATTTCTATAGTTAATGATTAGTTTTCATTTATGCAACTTAGATTAAGGTTTAATTTATGCAATTTAGAGATAGGAATGTCCTAAATCCCCCACACAATCGGTTTCACCAATAAGACCTGTTGCTCCAGATTGACCTAAGTTATAACCCTGTTCACCCCTTCTTTCGCAGATAGCCTTGTACACTGCCCTGAATTGACAAATTCATTGAGAATTAATGATGTGTATAATGACTATGCATCATTTTGGCACCATTTCTGGGAAATTGTGTTGCTAGAATGTGACAACAGTCCAATAGCTATTAATTGGACTGAGCCATAAAGATTCAGGATAAAATCTGAATAGAACAGTTCGTTAAAGTAACAACTATTGACCTATAATTTATGTCATTTAAGAGTAAACATGAATAAGTCTAGGGATGAAAAAGGTAGAATTACCAAAAGTATCCCTAGCTTGTTCCATTAAGGAGATATTCACGCCTAAGGGGTGAATCACCTATGTTTGAATTACCAAAAATATTGAAAGAAAATCACTAGTCTCACCATCATTAGAACATTTTGAGAAAGAAGAATCATTAGACTCATTATCAACAGAGGATCTTGGACCTCTTGAGAGAGAAATTTGGATAGGTTTAACTAAGGAATAGGAAAATATGGCAAAGGGAGGCAATCTAGATAGAGATGGCCAACATGGCTATGTCCATAATGAAGGAGATGATCAGGATATGCCCCGACCTTCCAAAACATTTGAATATCCTATCCGTTTGAATCCAACACAAAAATCTTCCATGAAAACCATTTCACCTTTAGTACTTCCAAACTTTTGAGGTGTTGTATCTGAAGATCCTAATCAATTTTTGTTTGAATTCAAAGTAGTGTGTCAAACCTATGACTATGTAAATGACAATAAAAAACTTAAGGTTTTTCTCTCAACACTCAAGGACTCAACATTACGTTGGTTCATGAGCTTAGAGCCAAATTCCATCCAAACTTGGGATCAAATGGAAATTGTGTTTTTAGAAAAATATCAGGAGTATTATCGTGTAAGGAACAAGAAAGATGAGTTATTCAAGATTAAACAGGAAGATGATGAAACATTAGAAGACTATCTTGATAGGTTCTCCTTTGTTCAAATGAGATGTGGGCTTGTAGAACCAGAGTTATGTAAAACCATATTTTTAAGAGGATTATAAGATGAATCCAGAGAAGTATTAGATTTTATGGGAAAAGGGGATGTAAATACTCTCAGTAATGAGAAAATTATGGATCTCTATAGGAATTACTCTCGCAATAAGCAGGGAAGAAGAAAAAAAAGTACAAATGGCACTGATGTGAAGGACCTAATAGAGGAACTTGGAAATTTTAAAACTAATATTCTAGTGCAATTAAACACAACTTTGGGGAAAATGTCTACAAAAGCAAAAAACATAGAACCTTTGGCAATTTATTGCCCAAGATGTAGAAATAAAAATGCTTTACAAGAATGTAATTTGAATAAAACATCTATCTCAACCATTTGTAGTATCTATTAAAAGAAGCATTAAACTGATAAATGCCACCTGCTACCACAACTCAAAACTATGTTAGAAAATCAAACTGAGGAACTCAACTATGTTGGACCAAAACAAGGGGGAAATTTCTCTCAATACCAAAATCCCCCTCATTTTCCTATAAATTGGGGGCATAATCCCTGGACTATGCCTTGGGGACAATCAAAACCACCCCAACATCCTTGGAATTATCCTCAATGGACAAATTCCCAAGAATGGCCAAAAACAAATTGGAGTAATTTAGCTTGGAATCAGAATCAGAATAACCCATCATGGAATCAAAACAACCCATATTGGAATCATAATAAGACTAATCCACATAGGATGCAAAATCAACCACAGTGGAATCAACAATACCAGTCCTATCCAAGGCAGCAAAGAAATCAACGTCAAAATTAGCATTTATTGCCTGCACCTAATCAAAGTTTTTAAGAAAAATATAACCAACCACAAAAAACATAACAGGTGAAACAACCTCAACTTCCAACTCAATCAGTCACTAATCCAAATAGCATGAGCCAGGCATCCCCTGTCTATGTGGCTGAAGCTGAGGAAAATGTTGAAATAAATGTTATTGATTGTAGTAACATCCAACTTCGTTCAGGAAAAGTTATACCTGAACCTGCTCCAATTAAAATCAAGGAAAATGAAGAGCAAGAACCTTTGGAACTAGTTAAACCAACAATAGAGAAATAAGAAGAAAAAACATAACCATAGGCAGAACAATTACCTTCATCAAAGATAATTCCATATCCTGAAAGATTCAATACCACAGTAGAAAATTTTGAGTCAGACCTGGTCAAGGAACTTAAAAAGTTAACTATATCATTGCCCTTATTGCAAGCCATTAAGGATATACCAGTGATTAAAAGTATTGTCCGAGATTTGTGCATTAGAAGAGCAAGAAGAAAAAAGAAAGCATTTCCTAAGACTGTTCAAGTTGAAGGAAATATAGCTGATCTCTTGTCTGGAAAACTAGTACCTCCAAAGTATAGTGACCCAGGAAGTCTAGTTATCACAGTTACCATAGGTTCAGTACCAATATAAAATGTCTTAGTAGATCTAGGAGCTGCAATAAATGTCATGACCAAGGATATAATGAAATAATTATAGCTGAAACATCTCAGCCCCATATTTACAATTTTAGAAATGGCTGATAGGTCAATTGCAAAACCTGAAGGTATCATTGAAAATGTTCCTATAGAAGTTTCTTCTTGGGAATTCCCTACAATTTTTTTGGTTTTATAGCAAAGAAATTCAGCACATGGATATCCCATCATTTTGGGAAGACCTTGGCTTGCAACTGCAACAACCTTCATAGACTGCAAATCTGGAAAAATGACTATTTCAAATGGTATTGATCTAAAACAGATCTCTTTGTATCCTCCTGCAAGACCCTCCAGCAATTTTTCAGGTCAATTATGGTTTCTTGATTCATATGAAGAATTAGAGGAGGTTATTTCCACACTAGCCACCTTGGTAGTAAGAGAACACACAGAAGACCTCCAAGACACAAAAAATTTAGAAAATGAAAATATCCTAATGAATGTTCTACATGAAAAAAGGTTATAATAGGAAGCAGTAAATATCCATCAGTTGTTAAGGAATGAGGAGAACCAAAATTCTAAAGGTGAACCATCTATACTATCACAGGAAAACTCTATTTCACTACCACATGGGTGGCACCATCACCTGATTTTTCCTTCTCACTGTTCTATACAAGATATGCTTCCATCAGGAAGTAATGAAACATAAACTTCTTATTACCTCCCATCTTAGTAGTGTCCTCTTAATTCCCTAATAACCAAGTATGAAGAAGTGAATTTAGTCCTTCCAAATACAAAACAAATAGAAGTCCAGCCAGGAAAATTTCTAAATATTTACAGTTGGCTTACTAGGTAAGAGGAGAAATTGATAGTTGTATTGCAAAAGCATGTTCATGCTTTTGCTTGGGAATATAAAGATATGTCAGGAGTTCACCTTGATATATGCACCCACAGAATTTATACTGAAGAAGTCAAGCCATTAAGACAACCCCAGAGAAGACTGAATCCTACTCTAAGAGATATTGTAAAGGAAGAAATAGAAAAACTTCTGGAGGTAGGATTCATTTACCCAATTTCTGATAGCTAGTGGGTCTCTCCATTGGTTATAGTTCCTAAGAAAAATGGAAAAATGAGAGTATGTGTAGACTATAGAGAGCTGAATAAAGTAATATACAAAGACCATTTTCCATTACCTTTCATAGATCAGGTGTTAGATACCCTTGTTGGAAATAAATACTTTTGTTTTCTTGATGGATTTAGTGGATATAATCAAATCCAGATTGCACCTGAAGATCAAGAGAAAACAACCTTTACCTATTCATGGGGAACATTTGCCTATAGGGTTTTACATTTTGGTTTATGTAATGCCCCAGCAACATTTCAGCGAGCGGTCTTAGCAATTTTTTCTAATCTAACTACCAACAGTGTTGAGATATACATGGATGATTTCACAGTATGGGGACAGACTTTTGACTTTACAGTAGAAAACCTTGACAAAGTTTTAACTCATTGTGAAACATACTAGTTATCCTTGAATCCAAAAAAATGTTTTATGATGATGAAGGAAGGAATAG
The DNA here is from genome assembly GCA_028583015.1 of Wollemia nobilis. NCBI lineage: Eukaryota > Viridiplantae > Streptophyta > Pinopsida > Araucariales > Araucariaceae > Wollemia > Wollemia nobilis. The sequence goes on along the minus strand of JAQPPZ010001679.1, from coordinate 1,541,999 downwards.
TTCTTGGTCATCACATCTCTCTTCAAGGGATCTAGGTTGATCCAAAGAAGGTGGAAATTATCAAGAATCTTCTTCCTCCTAAAACTCGGACTGATGTCAGAAGCTTCCTAGGACACATTGGTTTTTACCGTAGGTTTATTCCTAGCTTTAGCACAATATCCAATCCCATGTTTGCCCTATTGACTAAATATTATGAATTTTCCTGGACTGCAAGGTGTCAGGAATCATTTGAAGCTCTGAAAGAGAAATTAGTAACTCCACCTATGTTAAGAGGACCTAATTGGACATTACCATTTCACATACAGGTTGATGCTTCCAATACTGCAATTGGAGCAACATTAGGAAAAATTGACAATGGTGAACACTATGCCATCTAATACATTAGCAAGAATTTGACAGGAGCTGAGAAAAATTATACCACAACTGAGAGAATTCTTGGCAGTAATTTATGCCATCAATAAATTCAGGCATTACGTCATAGGTTATCAAATATTTATTCACACAAATCACACAACCATTAAGTATTTGATGAATAAGCCTCTGGTAAGTGCAAGAATTATTTGTTGGTTACTATTGCTGCAAGAATTTGATATCACTATAATCAACAAACCAGGAAAAACTAATTTTGTAGCAGATTTCTTGTCCAGATTACAGAACACAGATGAAGTGGAATTAGTTGAAGAAACCTTTCTTGATGAAAAATTATTTGCTATATCAGTCCAATCACCTTGGTTTGTAGATATAGCCAATTACTTGGTCACAGGGAAAGTTCCTCCACATTTCACTTCAAAATAGGAAAAACAATTGATCAAACAGAGTTCTTCTTTTGAATGGATTAAGGGTATACTTTTTAAGTGCAGTCCTGACCATGTGTTATGTAGGTGCATCCGAAAGGATGAGGTGTATGATATCCTTAGGGATTGTCATGATGAACCCTCAGGTGGATACTACTCTATAAAAAGCACAATTAGGAAAATCTTAGGGACAAGGTATTATTGGCCATCTCTTCATAAGGATGTGAAAAAATACATCAGGCATTGTGATGCATGCCAAAGAATTGGGAAACCCACTCATACAAATGAAATGCCACTGTAGCCTCAATTGGTTTTAGAGCCATTTGAGAGGTGGGGGCTTGATTTTGTAGGACCTATTGATCCACATTCTCAAGGAAAGGTGCATATTCTAGTATGCACCGATTACTTGACAAAGTGGGTAGAGGTGTGTGCTTTCAAATATGCTCATGAAGAGAAGGTCGTTGATTTCTTGTATACTCAAATTTTTTAGAGATTTGGAGCTCCCCGATCTATCACCACAGACCAAGGATCCCAATTTGAATCTAAAGTCATTGAGGCATTTACTGAATTATATGAAATCAAACATAGAAAATCATCACCTTATCACCCACAAGCAAATGGCCAGGTTGAGGTAACAAATAGGGAACTAGAATGAATCTTAACAAAAATAGTAGCTTTTCATAGGAGAAAATGGCTAGATAAATTACCTGAAGCAGTGTGGGCTTACAATACTACTTGGAAATCCACTACTAGATTCACACCTTATGAACTAGTCTTTGGTAAAAATCCCCTCTTACCTATTGAATTTGAGCTACTAACACTACGTACAACATTGGAAATTGGAATTGAATTATCACAGGCATAGACAGACAGAATTTTGCAGCTGAATACATTGGATGAACTTAGGTTGGATGCTCTGCACCAAACTGAAGTAATTCAGGAGCAGAGGAAGTTGTGGCATGATAGTCACATTTAGTAGAGGAAACTTCAACAAGGAGATTGGGATTTACTATTTGATTCTCACTATGAGGACTTCCCTGGAAAGCTGAGAACTATATGGCTTGGACCTTACCGGATTGAAGAGGTATTTGACAATGGAGCAGCTCGTTTATCTCCTATTGATGGGTCACAGATAAAGTTGGTAGTGAATGAACATCACCTCAGGGTGTACCATACACCTCTAAATAAATAGGAATTCTTACAATAGCTTGACAGTTTGGATACACAATATGTGGAAGAAATTTCCTCTTCCACTTCAAAACAATCAGCATGATCATGGATTTTAAGAAAAAATAGAAAAATACAAAAAAAAAAGAAAAAGTAGAAAACAAAAAGATGAATAAAATCTGATTATGAATTCCTTCATGGGCATGATTTCAGGGAAATCATGAATTCCTTCATGGGCATAGTCAGAATCAAGAAAAAAAAAAATCAAGAAAAAAGAGAGAAAAGGAGAGGTAAAATAAAATAAAAAAAAGGAGAGAAAAATGAATAACTCAGCAGTGAAAACCTTTTCTAAGGCACTACTGGGTTGGTATGCATGAAAACCAGTTTTCTGGCATGCATAACCTTGAAAATTTCTGAACCATCATTGTACAAATTCACCAACTACACTTGTTTTGAAATGTTGTAGAAAATCTCAACAGAACATCAACAAAGGCAGACATTCTTCAAAACTTGCATTAACTTGTTTTAATCAGGTATATATTTCTTACATTTCTTCATTGTAAATGATTGGTATATAGTATATAACAATTAACCATTAGCATAAAAGGTATCCATAAGAGTTGGCATACTTAAAACATGTTTTGAGCATGAGAATATTGATTTCTGCCTAATCTTCGAAACAAGAATGCCAAAAACAATGCCTACTATCTTCTTTAGATTAATTGTTGTAATGTCTTCGGATTGCAATTGTCTTTGGAATGACAGTAGAATGAATGTTGCACTTGTCTTTGAAATGAAGCTTTGTCTTCGGAATGACGATTTGTCTTCGAAATGAAGCTTTGTCTTCGGAATGACGATTTGCATTCACAATGAAGCATCATCTTCGGAATGAAGCTTTGTCTTCAGAATGAAGCAGGATTTGTCTTCGAAATGCAGCAGGATTTGTCTTCAGAATGAGGATTTATCTTCAGAAAGAGGATTTGTCTTTGAAATAAGGATTTATCTTCGAAAAGAGGATTTGTCTTTGGAATGAGGATTTATCTTTGGAATGAAGATTTATCTTCGAAATGAGGATTTGACTTTGAAAAAAGCATGATATTCGGAATGAAGACTTGTCTTTGAAATGAAATCATAATCTTCGGAATGAGGTTTTGTTTTTGCAATAGATCATAATCTTCGAAAAGAGCATTCAATATAACATCTCCACATGGCATCTAAGGAAAAAAGAAATATGATCAAGTAAAAATTCTTTTGGCTGCATACAATAAATGAACACATGTCAGTTAGGATGTGGTTTGTTTTTGCACCCATTTAGAAAGTACCAGAATCACGGGGGACATGACCAATAGTATGCCACCATTTTTTTGATACTAATAAACATGCACGTGAAAGTCCGCAGGCAAAACAGAAAAACTAAAAAACAAGTAAGGTGGATCTAACGACAAGGACATCTACACAACCATTGATGGACATGTGTTCAGAGAAAAAATATAAATGCGTGCAACCCTTATTTTCAAAGACATATTTGCTAACACAAAATTATTACGAGGTACAGTGCTCAGATTACGATTCATTCCAAAGAACAAAAATAGGGCAATTGAAAACTTGGAACCAAACCCTAAAAATTTGCAAACACCAGAAACTAGAGATCCAACAAAGGAATAACAATAGAAGTGAGTAGTTTGTAATATACCAAGACAGGAAAATGGGGCAAAAAATGAAAATGGAACCAGCGGATACCACCCACCTCCGAGAAAATCCAGAAGTGCTGCAGATTTTTGAAGATGGAGGGCTTATGCTATTTTTGGATAAGTTTAATGGGTCCTCTGAATATTTGGCCGGCATGTTCACCCACACATTTAGAAACAATCGGGAACACATTAATGACATGACCATTGAGGTAACCCTTGAAGTTTTGAGTCAAATTACTGAGCTGCCATTAGAAGGTCTTCCAATTTCTAGGTCTGGCAAAAATACATTGGTAAATATAGTTAATCAATTTTTGGAAGAAAATGATAGGGAGCCAGAATATTTAACACATAATAACACATGTAAGGGGGTAAAAAGGGCGAACCTGCAGGAACCCTGGGATGAAGTGGCCACATGGATAATCAAATTTCTAACCTGTGAAGGGCAGTATGTACTATTATCAGGGCATCATCTAAAAATTTTAAACCATCTTAGACATGGTAGGCAACAACCAGAAGTTAGGGTAAATATTCCCCTATACCTGCATCAAGAATTGAAAAACATGGCAAAAATATATTAGGAAGGAAAAGGGAGCCTTTGCCACCATGGTCTCATCAAACTAGTTTGCCAGCACCATTTTAGAGGAAACCCTAGGAGCTTTGATAGGTTTTACTCTACCCTAAATGATGTAATTTTTGGAGATGAGGATGAGGAGGAAGAAGCAAATGCTGTTGATGTTATTACAGAAGAAGAAACAACTACTGTAGAGGCTTTTATAGAATAAGAAACAAAAACTATTGTAGAGGCTATTGCAGAGGAAGAAACACACCCAGCAACAACAACAAAACACCTTGCTACAGAACCTTCAACCTCATGAGCTAAGAAATAAAAGAAAAGAAGGTCTAAAACTGGAAATAAAATAGAAAAATAGAATAAGGTCTATTTTTTTGAAGTTGTTACTGATTTGTTAGAACAAGGCAGTGAAGCACCTAGCCCAATAGGGGAAGAAACAACAAGGGAAACATAAGCATCTGAAACTGTCCCCATAACCCCTGCTATCACCAAAAAACAAAGCAAAAAGAAGAAGTTTGCATCTGGAACTAGGAGGTCTACAAGACTCCACTTGAGGGAAATGATAGAACAGGTCATAGAAGAAGAAGGTGGACAAAGTAGTCTAGATGTCATAGAAATACAACCAGCCCCTGAAAAATTTCTAGAATTGCCTGAACAGATAATTGAGGAAGAGGTTGGGCAGGATAGCTTGGAGGTGGCTACAGTTCAATAGGCCACAAAAATGGTAGATGTAATTATAGACAGTTTCATAGAGCCTCCTAAACAAGAGTAGACAGATGTTGTAGAGGAAGAGATAGTTGTTGAGCAACCAACTACAACTGACTTGTCTGCATCTAATTCTGAAGTAGAAACAAAGGAGGAAGACATCACAGAGCAGCAAGGAGTGTTGTCAAAACACAAACTAGATGGATTGAAGAGAGAGAAAACATAATTGAGATGTAGGAAAGAAAAATTGCAGAGTTACATCAAGAAGTGGCAGAATTAAGAGAAAGGTTGTCACAGTTTGAAAACCAGCCAACTATATCCATTGATGAGGATGATTTGGCTCAATTGCTTGTGAATTTATCTAGGGCAGATGACTCTATTGAGGCAGACATAGGTGATCATTATGAAGTAGCACCCTTTCATTCTAAAGAAGTGCCTTCTCATTCTGAAGCATTACCTTCTCATTCTGAAGATGCTTTAGAATTGGAAAAGAGCATAGCATAACATATTGGAGATGAGTCACCAGCACAGGAACAGTCCAAGCAGTAGCATGGAACTATTCAAGTAAGTACTCCTTCTATTGATGTCTCTATATTTCAAATTGTTACACCTTCAGTAGAAATAACAGATAAGGGGGTGCAAGTGGAATTACTATTGGATGACAACCCAATAGAAATAGCAGATAAGGGGGTACAAGTAGAATTATTGACAGATGATCAACTAGTAGAAGTGGCAAAAAAATGGGTTCAGGTAGATCTGCTACCTAGAGTTCCACCTGTAGTTAGACCACCTAATATTGTGTCCCTAGAATAATACAATGCAGACATATCCAGTTGGGTGATTAGATATGAGAAGCTTGCCACTAAGACTAAAAAATTCAAATTGGAAGGAAAACAACTAGAGGCAAAGGAAATAGAGATTCAGGCATTAAAATAAAAAGTGTTTGATTTATGTCAAATTGCCAAATTTTTAGTCCAATTCAGTCGACCAGCCAAATTTTACAGTCTTATTTTGAAGGATAAATACCTCAGATGGTAGGTCATGAGGATTAGCTCAGGTCTCCCATATAAATTGGACACAACTATAGATTTCTTGGAAGCATATTTTGACAGCCCTATTGAGCAAAAAAATCTCCTATGTGAACTATTTTTACACAGCTTCTTTATTCCAAAAGAAGTAGAATTTCATCCTCAAATCTACATTGGAGATGCTCAATTGATGGCATTCATTTCCATCTTGTAGAATCAGTTTTATTGGGACCAGGAGAAAAGATAGAATAAAGAAATTGAAACAATAGCTAAATTGTAAGTTAGAGCAATTCAGCCACATTACCCAATTATCACCAGACAACACTTCACCATGATGAATAGGGATGATGTAAAGAGGATGTACTTGATAAACTTGAGGGACTATGTGACCAGATTCAAAATTTTTTGTAATGACAATTTTGTGCCAACATTATCAGTCTGTAGAAACAGATGGGCTGAACTTTCTATGTCTTTACAGAAAAGAGAACCCATGTCCCCCATCGAATTAGAATGGTCCAGAAGAAGGGCATAAGGAGTGATACAGTTGATTGAAATCATGCAACATCATTGGATAGGTCTTAGATTTAGGTCTCCAACCATCATCACTCCAATTCCATTCTACTTTGAATAAGGTGCCCAACCTGATGAATAGTTTGAAGAATGGCTCAAGAACCTTTAGGAGAACAGGGGGTATTATATAGGCAAGAATTTATTCTACAGGTCATGGAATTTGAACATGGACATATGTGATTCCATATCCCAACAGAATGCATGAGGACATACATTAATATAAGTTGGGGGAAAAATGATGAGGCCTGGAAATGCCTCAATCATAACATGTTTTGAACATTGAAATTGCCTACAAACTCTTATGTTTAATCTAATATGCTAGTTAAGTTAATTCAATATGTTGTGTATTAACTATTTGCATGATAAATGTATCTGAAATACTATATTCTAATTTTTACAGCTTTTTGCATAAGTTTTATGTTGTTTTGTTATGACTTGCTAAATGAGATATGCTTAGGTTGATAGCAGCATTTCACTAATCATGTTTTGATATGTCTCAAGCATTTATTTAACCTAAATCTAGCAACAGTGCAAGTAAACTGTTACTATGCAACAAAAACTGGTTTTTCCCATGTAAATTCCAGCCAGCTACCAATGAATGGCAAGGCATGGAATTCACATATGGAAAGAGATGAAGACCATTGGAATATGATCCTAAGAAATAACCCACATGAGAAATGTAGAGGAAATAATTTAAAGAGCACACATTTTTTCATTTCGAAGTCTCTTCGAAATGAATAAATATCTTCAGAATGAGAAAACACAATGTCTTCGAAATGAGCGGATCTTCGAAATGAGAATTGCAGTCTCTTCGGAATGAGCCACTTATCTTTGGAATGAAAAAAGAATGTGCTTTTTGACTTATTGACTGATTTATGATGCTGTAAAAAGGGAAATAAAGATTGAAAAGGGTAAGGGAAAATATCTCCCATATGACTTTGTCGTCCTTGTCGACCAAAGCCACCATTTATGGAAAGATCAAGTTTGATCTTCTTCTAGGATAAAACCAGGAATTGTTGTAGCATAATAGGATTAGATATTTTGAGATATTATTAGTTGTCAGTAGATCTTAGGACATCTATAAATATGTCTCCCGTTCAGGTTGAGCTAGTGGAGGATAGAGAAAGTAGAGAGTAGAGAAATATAGGAGAAAATAGGCAATAATCAGAAAAGTGACTGTTACAGTCCTGTAACAGGTTTTCAACAAAATTATTGTAATCATGTTCTTGAATCAATAAAGTATACTATTTCTATTTCATATTGCTTGTAAATGAGTGTGAGTAAGATCTAGAGAGAGAGAGACTCATACCTTCTTCTGGACAAGGAGGTTGGCCACTTCTAGACCTAGGAGGACTAACAACAAGTTTTTATTCTAATTTTGTTGCAGCAGAATGAGTTATAGAACTTGTCATTTCATTCGGTGGTCTTCCCATGAGGCAAGGGTGGAGATTGATATCTCTATACATATCCTCTGTAGTGTATGGTGTATTACGATGATGCAAGTAGGAAGGCCCTAAATAGGCTCTCTCTATTTCATCTTCATCATCACTATCATAATAAAAACCCTCATCGCTACCTACTGTAACTGGGAGATTAGGAATATGGGGCCCCATGTAAGCCCACTCTTGATAACCGCTATCATCAATGGAAGATTAATCATCCTTGATGACTATCTATAGGGGTAACAGATGACATAAATTTAGAGGGCCTAGGTAAGCCAAATTAGTTTTATCCTCAGATTTCTCATCATGTGAGGACTCATCATCATCATCACTCTCATACATACAACTTGATCCGCCTCTCTTTGATATGGACTCTACTTTTTCCTCGTCAAAATGGTCCTCTAACTCGAAATCTACCACTATGCTAGCATTCTAAACTTTTAGACCCATGTCATTGGCTGCACCACATATTTTCTCCCATGTTATCTCTTGGTATGTACTCTGAACTAGTCTCCACCAAGATGTTCTCATGATATATCTCAGGTGGTTCTATAGTGATGTAAGAAACTAACCGATTATGCCTTCAAAATGCAGAGGGATTGGGGTGATAAGGGTTGAAGCCAAATTCACCCCCTAGAATGAGGTACAGGCGGTCTAAAGATACCATGAGGAGTTCATCCTATCCTCCAATATAATATCCTAACCTGAACCTATCAGTTGACAACTGATATTGTGGTTCGTAAGGCCTCCTATGAACCTACTTGAATAATCCATGACCATAACCATGCCAATGGTAATGCTTAAAATATCATAAGGTGTACTTCGGGTTAGAGAGATAATGAATACTCACAATGAATTGTTCATCATCATCCTCATCCATGGCAATGGGAGATGTAATTTTGTTGATCCCTCCATAGATGAAATTGGTTTGGTTAGGAAGTACCCCAATGGTACCCCCATCCCTATGGGAAGGCGATGGGCTTATGGTCATCCCATATCCTATGCAGTATCTATAATAGGTGTAAATATCATGATATGCACAATATACTCCTCTAATCTAGGATTAACCAGATGAATGGTCACCTACGATGTAGATGACCCTGCTAAAGACACAGGTGAAGTAGGCTGAGGTACCTCTTCGACTTCCATGGGAGTAGGGACCTTGATGAAAACTAGTTTGGGCACTCGTTTTGTCTCTTTTTTGCCCATATTTACCTTTAGCTTCCTATCATCTCAATGCATTATGGGTGTAGACAGTCTGGTAGAAGCAATTGTCGTGTGCTCCGATCATTGAGATGCGAACGTTGTAGGTTTGGCATAAAATTCCTTCATTTTACCTCTTGGATCTTTGATCGGTGATGCTAGCCATATGTCCATGTGCATTTAGGGGAGCACAAGGTCCCCTGACAAATATGCTAAATTCATGTATTTGAATGGTTCCTCATCTAAAGGTACCACATGAACCTGTCCCTCATGAACGTATTTAATAGACTAATGGAGAATGGAAGGGACACAACACATTTATCTTATCCAATGCCTCCCCAAAATGATATTGTATTGTATAGCACCTTCAATAACATCATACATCACCAAGATGGTCTTCAGTCCCACCTAAATAGGTAAGACTATCATGTTGATAGTTGAGCATAATGCATCGTTAAAATCTCTCAACATGAAGGTAGAAGGTATGATATGCATCTTTGGCAACTTCAGGTATGTCAATACCTTGGTCATGATTATATTGATTGATGATCTCGTATCAATAAAAACCTTCTTGAAAGGTATGTTATTTACACATGCAATGATGTGGAGAGGTGGGTCCACTGTGATAGTGAAAATCATCTTGATTTTGTGATCATAAAATTGTATGATCGATTTCTAACATTGTTGCACATGTCCCATGAAGTGTGTGAATGCTTCGGGATCCTAGGAATACACTTCTATGGACCTTAGAATATCTATAAGAGTATCCCTATGCTTGGGAGACTATTGAATTAGCTCATAAATTGACATTTTCACTAGAGTCATATGTAGATTTTGAATTAACCTACTCCTGATTGTCACCATTGGTCTAGTTGGTGGGTCTGGCACATTTTGGGCTGGACTTGGAGGAGGTGCAACTTGGACCCTAATAGGCAATGGAGGTTGATTTGGTCTTTCATACCTCATATGTCTTGTGACAACGTTGACCATTTCAATGAACCCGTGGATTGGTGGTTCGTTGCGTACTTGATTGACTTGGCAAATATTATTCCTTGGCACATTATGGTTGGGTAGAGGATTTTTGTAACTACCCATATTCTGATTGTTTGATTCCTGTGGGTTATCCATAAGAAGTGTACCTCTTTCGATCATATTTTGCACTAAAATTTTGAAAGACCAACATACCTCTATGTCGTGACATTTCATTTGATGAAACATGCAATATTGATCATTATTATATCCCTTAGTCTTGGGTTGATTAGGGTCCACTAATTTGATTTATGGTAAGTTTATTGCCTTTGCCTCTCACAATTGATGGAAAATTGATGTCAACGATTCTGATAATTGAGTGAATATGCGAGGAGGACATATTTATTTGTACTTACCCTTTTGATTGTTGTTGTGTTGCTCATACTACGTAGGAGGAGATTGGGCTTGATAATTTTGTTGTTGTTGCCCCTTATCCACTTTTTGAATGTTTAAAACAACCTGATTAAAGTGGGCCATCTTGGCCTATTATTTCTTGGTGCTCTTATTATTCCATTCCTTCTTGCTTCTGAGTTTCAAGTTACCCTCATATAACTTAATATCCTCTATCACTTTGGCTTGTGCAAAAGCCTCTTCAAATGTTTGATATTTCTACAACTACAGTAATAATGAGATGTACTTTGCGTAACTCTTCATAAAAATCTAGGTTAATTAAGAGGAAGGGATGGAGAATGGCAACTTTACCATCATATTTCTCCATCATTTCCCATAATCCATAGCTGGATCATCATCATGTTACATTAAAATAGCCAGATTGAATAGGTTCACCTTTTTCTTGACATCAAAGGAGAAATGTTCAAGAAATGCATCGACCAGTTGCTCAAAGCTGGTGATGCTATGTTTTTTGAGTTGATTAAACCATTCCATGGCTAGGCCTAAGAGGGTTGTAATGAAGGTCCATAGGAGCAAGGTATCATTGCTCTCAATTTGAAAGCACATGTCTAGAAAACTTGTGATGTGCTCTTGAGCGTCCTCTCCTTTAAACTTTTCTAGCCTAGGCATTTCAAAATGCTCAGGATAGGAAAGAATATGCATTGATGGGAATAAAGGTTCATTATGAATATTATTCAAGGTAGGCTTTTGATACGTCATTCCTTGCTTCTTGATAGCTTAAAATTTTTCTACCAAGGCCTTATAGGCCTGCAAAGATAGTAACACCTCTTCTCTGGATTGCCTTTGAGGCACCTTTGGAGTCATATTCCTCTTTAGTTGAGGTTGATGAATAGGCTCATCATACACTTTGACTTGGGATATTTTAGTATATTCTTGATCTAATTCGTCTCCCACTTCTTCATATTACCTATGCCCATGATGTTCAGACGTGAGACATTGATCTCTGTATTGGATCATAGGGTGAGTATGGGTGTCTATATGCTCAGGGTGCAACTCAGGATGTGAAGCATCTCATCTGTCAATGCTCTCCTTGTACTCACTATAGGGAGGTAAATTGGTACTGGCCAATCAGTCCTCCCTCTCAGCACATTCCTTTTGATCAAGGATGTGTTGCTTGTGCATGCATTATTCATATAAGTGTTGTCTTATGAACCCTTGCCTCTTAATGTCCTCATATTTGAGGAATTCCCAGTCTACATGAACATATTCCAATTAGTATTGGAGGATCTGACATCTCTGCTCTAACACCAAATTTTAAGATCTATCTATGTGATTAGCCGTATGAGGCCTCTGGTGTGCATGCCCTATTTGAGTGGCTTTGTGGGTGTGTCCCCCAATAGAATGATTTGCTACGATCTTGCCCTTGTCTATGAATATGAAATTTGCATTTAGCTATTGACTATACTCTGGGCCTACATGGGATGTAGGGACATGCATATCATGAGAATTCTTGGAGCATTCTCTAGGTTCTCTGATGGACCTAATTGTACTTCCACTATGCGCACTAGCAGAATGAGAAGGTGCAGGTGAAGGTTTATAACCTAGATGTCCTAAGACTCTATCCAAACCATCTAACTATCTACTACTCCATGGCTCATGAGGTGGCATACCATTTGCTCCCACTTTAGATATGTCTATGGTGATCCTACAAGGCTCACTTCTATTGGGAGTTTGCATGGGTCTATGCCATCTCTGTTTACCCCTGAATGGGCAGATCTTGGGACTATCTATACTCAGATGGTGGGCTCCTTGCACCTACCTTAGCTATAGGTCGAAGGGGTACCAATCTGGATGTCTCTATGACATACTCTTTAGCAGATCCCATGGATACATGAGGAGTGCGATCATGGTAAATGCTACCATGTTTGGGACCCCCATGATGGGAAGCCCCATGCTCTAATATGTGTCTCAAGGAGTATATAGTGCCTCCTCTAATTGGGGTATTCTCAACAGGATCCTCGCATGTAAAATTATCCCCTCTAATACTCGTTGAACGACATTCAGGAGGATTCTGTGGTTGAGGGTCCTACGCGTCTTGGTTTGCATTGGGTGGAGCTTCAGCCTTGACCTTGGGTCTATGCCTAGATCAGCCTCTTAGTTTTTACACCATGATATTATATTATCTCGTATGTAAATTTTAAGGCAAACAAAGTAAACAATAATTATTATCTCCTTTAAATTTTTGTTTGTGAGCCCTAAACTATTTGTTGATTTTTTCAAGTTTGTTGTATCATAAAGTAACTCTCATTGTGTTTTCAAAATTTTGATGATATATGCAATTGTTTAAGGGCTTTCACCTATATACTCATAACTCAAAAACTGACAATGAAAGTCACGATCACGTAAACCCCCTGAAATGTGGAGATGAAACCCACATTCAGGCAGGGAGTATGGGTGTCTATATGCTCAGGGTGCAACTCAGGATGTGAAGCATCTCATCTGTCAATGCTCTCCTTGTACTCACTATAGGGAGGTAAATTGGTACTGGCCAATCAGTCCTCCCTCTCAGCACATTCCTTTTGATCAAGGATGTGTTGCTTGTGCATGCATTATTCATATAAGTGTTGTCTTATGAACCCTTGCCTCTTAATGTCCTCATATTTGAGGAATTCCCAGTCTACATGAACATCTTCCAATTAGTATTGGAGGATCTGACATCTCTGCTCTAACACCAAATTTTAAGATCTATCTATGTGATTAGCCGTATGAGGCCTCTGGTGTGTGCATGCCCTATTTGAGTGGCTTTGTGGGTGTGTCCCCCAATAGAATGATTTGCTACGATCTTGCCCTTGTCTATGAATATGAAATTTGCATTTAGCTATTGACTATACTCTGGGCCTACATGGGATGTAGGGACATGCATATCATGAGAATTCTTGGAGCATTCTCTAGGTTCTCTGATGGTCCTAATTGTACTTCCACTATGCGCACTAGCAGAATGAGAAGGTGCAGGTGAAGGTTTATAACCTAGATGTCCTAAGACTCTATCCAAACCATCTAACTATCTACTACTCCATGGCTCATGAGGTGGCATACCATTTGCTCCCACTTTAGATATGTCTATGGTGATCCTACAAGGCTCACTTCTATTGGGAGTTTGCATGGGTCTATGCCATCTCTGTTTACCCCTGAATGGGCAGATCTTGGGCCTATCTATACTCAGATGGTGGGCTCCTTGCACCTACCTTAGCTATAGGTCGAAGGGGTACCAATCTGGATGTCTCTATGACATACTCTTTAGCAGATCCCATGGATACATGAGGAGTGCGATCATGGTAAATGCTACCATGTTTGGGACCCCCATGATGGGAAGCCCCATGCTCTAATATGTGTCTCAAGGAGTATATAGTGCCTCCTCTAATTGGGGTATTCTCAACAGGATCCTCGCATGTAAAATTATCCCCTCTAATACTCGTTGAACGACATTCAGGAGGATTCTGTGGTTGAGGGTCCTACGCGTCTTGGTTTGCATTGGGTGGAGCTTCGGCCTTGACCTTGGGTCTATGCCTAGATCAGCCTCTTAGTTTTTACACCATGATATTATATTATCTCGTATGTAAATTTTAAGGCAAACAAAGTAAACAATAATTATTATCTCCTTTAAATTTTTGTTTGTGAGCCCTAAACTATTTGTTGATTTTTTCAAGTTTGTTGTATCATAAAGTAACTCTCATTGTGTTTTCAAAATTTTGATGATATATGCAATTGTTTAAGGGATTTCACCTATATACTCATAACTCAAAAACTGACAATGAAAGTCACGATCACGTAAACCCCCTGAAATGTGGAGATGAAACCCACATTCAGGCAGGGAGCATAGGTCTTCTCAATCCTCATCCTATTCACCTTTGCGCAATGATACACACCTCCAAATAGGAATGCATACTATTTTATAGGGGCTATGATGATTCTTGGCACCAGTATTGGTATAATAACAAAAATATCGAGGGATTTGGGCCAACGGATGGAAATCACTACCACTGTCGTTGAACCCTACTAGTGGTTGGATGTGACTTCCAACTCACTAGCGTTTAAAGTGTGTCGTGGTGTGTGTGGTTCTTTTTACTTTGCATGAAATAAAAATGCATAAATAAGCATTCACATGATTTTCCTACATGCTTTTAAAAAGAATATTTCACTTTAAGAGAATGCACGATTATGCTAGATGACGTTCAAAGAATGTAGCTATCTATGAGGAAAATGACCACTAACTGGGCCTCATACATGCAAAATTTAAAATACACAATGTCCTAGACCGCTAGATACTAGGGCAGACTACAATCAGAGATCCGCTATTCCTAGCAACCACTAGTAGAAAACTAAAAAGTATTTACGAATTTTCCATTCTAATTTTTGCTATGTTTTCTAATTAACATCCATCTATTGGATTCAGCTTCTATAAAAATAGAGATAAAAAGATAGAGAGGGAAAAATAACCCTATCTCAAATCCAAGTTTGATGGTGGTGTCTGATATATACTACTGTTCTATTTTGTATTGACCGCATCTGTCAGGTGCGGATGCAACTGTTGCTCGTGACTCTGTGGCACAATGACAACTGTTAACCGTAGCTGTCAGCCATGGCAAAGACTTGTCATCACAAAATATAGTAAGTCAATATTTTGTGGCATAAAATATGGGTTTCCCACCATGATCGCCTTCTGTAGCAATCTAGGATGCATACACCTAAGCTAATAATAACTGAAAGATCACATAAAGCATAAAAGAATGAACAAATTTGTAAATAACCACAAAGAAGGGCTTATTTTATTAAATTTCCATTGAAAATCAATTACAAATCCATCCCTCTTAGGGATACCCAATGTGATACAATTATTACAATCATATAAAATCCCCACGCAAGGGTAGGTGTAATCCGTAGGCTTCCTAGGTTGACACAAAATACTCCAAGGTAAATGTGGCCTTCTTCTCCGTTATTAGAGATATTTTTGCTTTGAATGACAAGACCCTATTAACTCTGCATCCAAGAAAAAACAATAAACATATTAAAAACAAAGGTAACCTCTCTTTATGAGGCCTTTAATCCAAATATTGCATAAAATATGCTATAAGAAACATGAAATCAAGAAAGAATGTAAAGATACAAATCTATGCTAAAACATGATAAATTTGCCATAAAGAATGTAAAAGAGACATATATCTAATCAACTAACATCCTAATTAAGCATTGAGAGCATACATGTGTGAAAATAATAACACCTAGTCTAGAATTGACTAATACTTGAAATGAAAGGAACCTACCCTAGATCAATGATTCTAATAGTCTAATGTGAAAACATAAAATCAATCTATAGTAAATTTACCTAAATGAATAAATAGAAATGTAAATGTACTGTTAAAACCAACTGAAAAGAGGGTTAAATCTTGACCATAGGTCTATGAAGAGGTTGGCACTATTAACCGTAGCTGATAGCCATGACTGAGCTGTTAATGCCCTTGCTCTCCAAATTAGGGCTTGATTCCTCAATTCACTCCAATTAATTGATGTTCAAATGTCACCTTGATGTCCTCTGATAGATTTGGTGGTTGAGTTGCTCATATTGGTGATGAATTGGGCTCAATTGATTTTCTTGATTTATCCTAGCCCTCCATAGCCTTCTTGATTCTAAATTCCATGTGATCTCCAAATAGGCAGCAAAAGTGTTCCTCTTAATGGATGCAAGTGAGTATGTAATTTGATAGGGCTTTGCCGCACTTCAACTCAAGATTCTTCTAGACTTATCGCCAATTTGGGGGGGTTATATAGCACTTGAGAAGGCCTTGTCTTATCTTCATGGAGAAGCCAAGATCAAGAAAGGGTAGATGGGGCAGTTGGATGGATGCTTATGGAATTTTTTGCTCTCTTTCTTGGATCTTCAACCAATTACCCGTTGTAACTGATTTTGGATCAGCCAAAGTCCAACTAAGTTTGAAGTCTAGCCACGACTTTGAAGCGTGACCAACTCTGTTAACCACGGGTGTAAGCCGTGACCAAAATTGATTATGCCAAAATGCCTAAATTGAGTGGTTAGAACCACTGCTTCACCTTGGAACCTGTCCAAGATATTTCATATGGTCGTTTAGCATTTACCATATGAGTAGTCACCTCGACATGATGCGTTTTAGGTGTCTACACCTGTATCAACTTATTCCTTAGGTGCAGCGAGGATCTGATGGGGCGTTTGAGGTCCTCGGTCTTCAATCTCTTTATTGCAAGACCTAATTTGGTAGGAATATCCACACCCCTCTTCTTGGTTAGAGATGCCCCATAAGGCTTAGGGAGGCTAGGGTTATCTTTACCTTTGGAAATTTCTGCTTGAGGAGCAATGGGAGGGTCACTCTAGGGAGAATTGGCAAGGATGTGGTTGTAGATTACCTTAAACAAACCCTGGTGTATGGGAAGGTTGGCCATTTTCTTCTTTCTGCAAGAATTGATAGTGTAGTTGATGGAATTAAACAAGAAGTTAGGAATACTAATTGGGTTTACATAATAGAAAAAGTTGATGAAATCATAATGGAAATTGATAAGGATTTTTCCAAGGTCCTCAGCAGTTATGAATTCCATTACATTTTTCATAACAACATTCCAGGGGTGTGCAAGTCAGTACGCAACACAATCTGGATACCTTTGGTTGTTCCTTCCATTTTTTCTTTAATAAAGTTCCTCCTAATGCCTCTTCAAGAATATTGAATAGATAAGGGGATAGTGGATCACCTTGGAGTACACAACATGACTTAAAATAACCAATAGAAAAACCATTGATAAAAATAGAATATTTTATTTTACTATTATAACATTTAATCCATTTACACCAATTGTAATCAATATCAAATTTATTGAGAATATCATTTAGTAAACTCCAGGAAGTATTATCATATACATTTTTCATATCTAATTTCATAATCAGACCCATTTTTTCATGGAATGAAGATAATGTATAGCCTCCTATGTAATGATTACACCATCAAGGATTTGTTTACCATGAACAAAACCATCTTTTTCCTCTGAGGTAACCGAATAAAATGCCTTTTAACCTGTTTACCATAAGTTTTAAAATGCTCTTATAAATCATGTTACAAAGTCTTATTGGATGAAAATTATCAAAATATTTTGCTTCACATATCTTTGGAACCAATGTAGTAAAAGTGATATTGATCTCACTTATTATATCCTTTCTTTTCGAGGCCTTTTCAACTGCAACCAACATATCACTCTTCAGTAAATCCCAAATTTTTTAAAAGAAAATTGTAAGAAATCCATTAGGACCAGGTGCCTTGTTGTGATGAAAAGAGAAAAAGTATTTAGATAGCTCTTTAGATAGATATCTTCATCAAGATTTCATTTTGTCCCTATGTGATAATTGATGGAATATTTTGCAAAATATTATTTTGTACCTCATTTTTTTTAATTTCCTTATATATAAATAGAAGCTTATGCTACAAAATTCTTACCCAATTACCATGGGTAAAATACAAAGATATAAACAATCGCAATTACAGATATAAACAATTGCAACTATAGATGAAATACAATCTTATATTGGTCATTAAAGTAAAGAAAGGAAAATTCCATAGCGACATCTAGGAGAGAAATGGTTGGCTATTGCAACTGTGGTAGTGGGTCCTCTGGTTTTCAAATTTTTGAAGGCGGGAAGGATTTTATTCAAATTTTTGGAGGGTGGGAAGAAGGTCTCAAGTCTAGTTCTGCTCCGCTTGGCATTGCTACTGTAGAGGAAATTGCCAAATCTTTCTCCTCTGAGCGGGAGGTTGGTTTCAAAAGTATTCTTGAAGGTGGGAAGAACCTCATTCAAAATTTTGAAGGGTGGGAGGAAGGCCTCAGGACCAGTTCCATTCCGCTTAGTACTGTCGCTTTTGAGGATTCTGGCTTTTCCTCTAGGTGGGAGGAAATCTCCAAAATTCTTGAGTCTGCCCATTCCATTCCTTTCTCTAAGGTGGATTTGGTTAACTCTGAGTCTGGAAAGGTCAAGTCCTTTTGGGGGGATGACATTCCTTCTACCCCTAAACCTTCCTTTGCTAAGGTTTTGGGTAGTTCTTCTTCCTCTGTTGATACTTCTCCCCCACCTTTTGAAGTTTCTAGGAATAGAGTTAAGATCCCAGTTAGTGTGGCCAAAAAATTTCTCGCCGAGGAATCCTTCTCTCTAGTTGGAAAAGTGGTTGGAGGAAATCCTAGTCTAGATATTATCAGGCGTTGGGCCTTCTCCAGATGGAAATTTTGAGGGTCCCTACAAATTTTTGGCCTTTCTAATGCTTTTTTTGGTATTCGTCTTAATGCCAAAGAAGATGCTACTCAAATTTTATCTGGTGGACCTTGGTTCCTCGGGTCTAGAAGTGTCTTCTTGATGAAATGGACTCCTGAGTTTGACCCAGATACTCAAAGCATCAATTTTGCTCCTATTTGGGTTAGACTTCCAAATCTCCCTTGGCACCTTTGGTGGGAATCTATCTTCAAATCCATTGCCTCGACCATTGGATATCTACTCCTCATTGACAGGGTTACTTTGTCCAGATCAAGGATGCACGTTGCCCATATTTGTGTCAATGCAAATCTTGACTCTACTCTCCCTACCTTTGTCGAGCTGGAACATGGGACTTTTCTCTGCAAGCAAGCTATTGAATATGAGAACAAACCTCCTTTCTGTATTGAATGTTGGACTCAAGGCCATCTTCGTGCTCAGTGCCCCTCACTCAAAAAACAAACAGTCACTACTGAGCCAAATTCAGATACTACAAACACTGGCAAAGGAAAGGAATTCTAGACTCCATTCAAAAAGGATAAAAGAAGATTTCCTCCGTCCAAAGGAATCATTTTTAGGCCTATCAAGGACCAAAAAATAAAGGATGCTCGAGGCAATGCTTCCTTCAGCAAATCTCCAAACGATAAGGGGAAAAAGGTTCCCTCGGTGGTTGCTCCCAATGAGGTTAGTCTTTTTGCTCTTCCCAATCAATTTCAAATTCTAAGAGATTTAGATCCTGAGGCTGTTGTTGATGAAATCAATAATCCTGATCCTATTTCAAACCCATCCTTGGATCTAATGGAAGTCCAACAAGAAAATTTTTCTGAACCTTTGACTGTTAATCCCTCATCTCCGGCTGCTTTCAATGGAGACCAACCTCTGGTTGATGAAGTTTCCATCCCTTCCTCCTTTTTTGAGCCATCTAGCCCTATTGTTCAGAAAATATCTACCAACAATTTCAGCCCCAAAATCACTAGAAGCCAGAAGAAATCTCCCATTGATTGTGGAACGGAAAAAAGAGGGGAAGGCCTTCCAATTCTGATCAATGGAAGCAAGGCGTAAATGATGATATTGCTAATGGAGTACAAAAGACCCTGTTTTCCACTGGTATTAACCTATCCAAGGAAGAATCAAAGTGCACCAAACCTCCCCAACCATATGGAAAGGGAGGCAAAAGAACCTCTAAATATTCAAAATGAAGATCCTCTCATGGAATGTGAGAGGCCTTAATGGTCTAGCTAAACAAAGGTTAGCTAAATCATTAAGGAAATAAATCAGACCTACAATTTTTGTGATTCAAGAAACCAAGGTTAGTGAGCCCCTTGATAAAAAGATCTGTAATCATATTTGGAAGAACTGTGAATTCATTGCTTGCAATGCTAAAGGTGCTTCTGGAGGCCTACTGTGTTTATGGAACCCAAACATTGTGGAAGGAAAACTCATCCATTCCAATGATGAGATGATGAGCATCCTCTTTTTTGACAAAGATAATAATTCACCTTGGGTTCTTACTAATATATATGCACCCAATTCCATTTCTGGGAGGTCTCGTATGTGGGGTAACTTATCTTCTATCAGAAGTACCTTTCCAAATCTTCCATGGATCCTCGTAGGAGACTTTAATACCCCTCTGTTTCCTTCCGACAAAAAGGGAGGTGTCGGTTCCTTTTCCAAAAGTATGGAGGATTTTCAAGAATTTATCAGTGAACAGAATTTAATGGATGTAAATCTGAAAGGAAATCAATTTACCTGGTCAAATCGAAGGTGTGGACCTCAACTAATCCAAGTCAAACTTGATAGGGTATTATTTTCTCAGGAAGCTATTGGCATTTGGGGGGATGCAAATCTTCAATCCCTTCTCAAAATTGGTTCTGACCATAGTCCTATTCTTTTAGATACCAATAATCCAAAAATTTTCAAAACTCCTTTCATATTTGAAGCTATGTGGATGTTACATCCTGATTTCAAAGAAAGGATCAATCAATGGTGGCAATATGATGTTCAAGGAACCCCTTCCTTTGTTTTGGCTCAGAAACTTAAGACTATCAAAGAAAATATAAAAATATGGAATAGAGATATCTTTGGAAATCTCTTCCAGAACAAACAGGATATCAAGAACATGTTAGCTATAATAGAAAAAGAGAGCCAAGAAAAAGGAGATTATTCTGCTGAGATGAGAAGTGAAGAGAGGAACTTATTAGCTCAATATCACAATATCCTTCAATGTGAGGAAACCTTCTGGAGATAGAAGTCTCATGACATTTGGCTCAAACAAGGAGATTCCAACACAAAATTCTTTCATGTTTCTACTATGAGACACCGAAGCAACAACAGGATCAAAGAAATTCATAGCCAGGATGGAAGGACCATTAATGATATCAAGGAAATCAGATCTGAAGGGATAGCTCACTTCATGCAATTACTCCAGGAGGAAAGCAGACCTAATTCTCAAGTAGGCAAGGACTTCTTCCTTCAATTTATTCCTCATCTTATTTCTGATGATATTAATAATAGACTTATTGTTGTTCTTTCTGATGAGGAAATTAGAGATGCTTTGTTCTCAATGAAACCTGACAAAGCCCCTGGTCCAGATGGTTTTTCTCCAAGATTTTTTCAAGCCTTTTGGGATTTAGTTGGTAAGGATGTTTGCAATGCCATAAGAGAAATCCAATGTTCTAAAGTCATTCCCAGAGGCTTCAATTCCACCTTTATTGTGCTCATACCAAAAATTCCAAATGCAAGCAATTTTAATGAATTTAGGCCGATCAGCCTCTGTAATGTCATTTACAAGATCTTAACAAAAGCCATTACTATCCGCATGAGAGAGGTGATGCCTTTAATCATAAATCAGTGTCAAGGAAGCTCTGTCAGAGGTAGATCCATCTTGGATGGTATCATTTCAGTTCATGAAGCAATCCACTCCATATCCTTCAATAAAAGAGTTGCTTTCCTTCTCAAACTTGATATGAACAAAGCTTATGACAGACTCAGTTGGGATTTCCTTCTTGCCATCTTGCATAAGTTTGGCTTTCATTCTGATTGGATTTCCTTAATCAAAGGATGTATTTCTTCAGCTTGGTTTTCTGTCCTCATTAATGGATCTCCTGTAGGTTATTTTCAGAGTAGTAGAGGTTTAAGGCAAGGGGATCCTTTGTCTCCTCTTCTTTTCATTATTGTTGCAGAGGCTCTAGGCAGATCAATCTTGGCAGCAAAATATGCAGGCTTAATTTTTGGACTTCAGGTTACCTCTCAATGTAACCCCATCACCCACCAACAATTTGTTGATGATACCCTGTTGTCCACCTTCACCTCTGTTAATGAAGCCAAAATCATCAAGCGTATCCTCCTCTTGTATGAAGAAGCTGTTGGCCAGAGGATAAATTTTCAGAAAAGCAAACTATATTTTCTTAACACTCCTTTAAGAAGATAGAACATGATTGCCAACATACTTGAATGCTCCATAGCTCATTTGCCTTCTTCCTATCTGGGTTTACCTCTCTTTATTGGAAATGCCAAAGAAAGCCTATGGGATAATGTTATTGAGAGATTACAAAAAAAGTTGTCCACCTGGAGGGGTAATATTTTGTCTCAAGTGGGTAAAATTACTCTCACCATGGCCTACCTTCAAAGTATTCCTATTTATTTCCTTTCTTTATTTAAAGCTCCTGCAAGTGTTTACCAAAAAATAGAAAAAATCCAAAAACACTTCCTTTGGACAGGGTCTAAAAATAGACACAGATTTCATTTAGTTGCTTGGGACAAAGTGTGCAAACCCAAAGACCAGGGAGGTTTAGGGCTTAGAAGGATCTTTCTTCTCAACCTTTCCCTCCTTGCTAAGCAAGCCTGGTGACTCATTTCCAATGAAAATGTTGATTGGGTCAAGATCATGAGAAGGAAATATCTTCAGGCTTCTGAATTTCTCTTTGGTGAGGTTCCCTCTGTAGGGTCTACTTTTTGGAAATCCATCTGTGAAGCTCGCTCCCTTTTAAAAAAAGGGCTAATATGGCAACTTGGGAATGGAAAATCCATTTTCTTCTGGGAGGACAAGTGGCTTGGTGATAGTCCTCTTATTCAGATTCCTATGCTTCAAAGGCTAACCAACATTACTAAACATTTGGTTGGACCTTTAGTGGCTAATTTCATTTCTTCTATCAATGGAACCATGAGCTGGAAAAGACTTGATGTCCCGAATCATGAGGATGAAATTTCATGTTTGCAAGCTCAATTATCTTCTATCAAAATTCTAGCTGGAGATTCTAAAGACCGCCCAATTTGGGAACCTACTGATTCTGGAGAATTCTCTATCAAATCAGCTTATTTGCTTTCTCTCAATCATCTTGAAACTCCTATTCCATTTAAGCTGGTTTGGACCAAGTACCTGATTCCCAAGATTACCTCCTTTTCTTGGCTTTGCATTCAAGATCGTATCCTTACAATGGAAAACCTAATAAAAAGGGGCATTCCTCTTCCTAACAGATGTTATCTTTGTCTCTCTGATTGGGAATCAACCTCTCACCTTTTCTTGTTTTGTCCCTTTTCAAGAATGGTGATTAGTAAGATTTTTCTAAATTTCCAGCTGGTTTGGGCCTATCCTCCTTCCATTGTTGAGTTGTTCCTCCAGTGGCCAAATCCTTTCAAGAATCCTGTGCTTAAAGGACTTTGGAAATTTTGCTTACAACATTACCTTTGGCAAATTTGGCTCGAGCGCAATAGAAGAATATTTGACAAAAAAGCCTTGGATGCTGATCTCATTGCTAATAAAATCATCCTCTATGCCAAGGAGAATGTCCATATAGCCCCTTTTGATCCTTTTCCTTGTCCTCCTTTTGAGAAAGCCATCCTCAATTCCTGTAATATCTTCCTTGATACTTCAAGACCAGTCAATCCTTCAACTTCGAGAACCAACATCAAATGGCATCCTCCCCCGGTTGGATGGGTCAAGCTTAACTTTGATGGAGCAGCAAAAGGAAATCCTGGCAATGCTGGAGCCGGAGGAATTCTTCGTGATCACCTTGGAAATTCCATTTTTGCTTACTCTAAACCTTTGGGCATCCTTTCCAATCATTCTACTGAAGCCAAGGCTATTTGGAGAGGCCTCCAATTCATCAAAAATATTCCAGGGAACATCATTGTGGAAGGAGATTCTCTAAATATTATTAATTATTTAAAAACATCCAAACCTAGCAGTTGGAGGATTAGAAAAATTGTGGAAGAAAGTAAACAAATCCTCTGTCAGCAGAATAACACCATTGTTCAACATGCTTTTAGGGAGGCCAACTCTATTGCTGACATATTGGCAAACATCGGAGCAAACACCCAAGGATTGTTGACGTGGACTGACATTCTTCCTCCTGAAGTTGTTGAGCTTGTCAGGCGTGATCAAAATATTGGTAATCATGATGAATCTTGAGATCCTCATTCATTTCATTGCCCAATACTTCCTTTCCCATGTGAAGCATTGGGTTCATGTCCTAATATTTAAAAATCTTAGACTGATGATTTTTTTCCATCAATTGCTATGTCTTACCTTGAAATATGGACACATGACCCCTTTTGTTTTAATTTTAAATTATCCATCACCTTTTATTCATGCTTGCACTTATTTCTTGATAACCGATTCCTTTTGGAATCCCAATGTAAAGCCTAGCATGATTTTTAATCATACCTCTCCCGTGTGTTTTGATATTCACTATCTAGCTTCCTCGAGAACCATCTGCCACCATTTAGCCTTTTGCATTGTTCCGAGACCTTTTTTGGTGAACATTCCAATCCTCTCTATTTCTTGCACTAGGCCCCCTTGTTGGCTTCATTTTTTGAGCATCCCCAAGGGTCAACCTTTTCATTGGACGTTGATTTTCTCAATTATCTGTTGCAATGTTCGATGCCTAAAAATCCGCCTTGTTATCTGCCCTAGCCAATCTCTTTCCTTCAGGCTATTTTTTCCCTTTTTGAAGCATCCTTACTGGCTGTCCTATAGGCCCTAGAGCTGCAACACTACTTTCCTTTTATATTACCCTTTGCATGCTCTGTTTACTCATCATCTTACTTCTAAGTTGCCTGTCTTGTTTAACTCTTGCCCTTCCTTTTGTCTTCCTTCTCGCTGTTCTCTATTCGCAATCATGAAGGAAGGAAAACCTGTGTTCATTGAGCCTGAGGTGTTTGAGCTAGAATCCATTGCCAGAGACATACTGAAGGACAAAGGTGGGCTTATTGATTTCTTTAAGATGTTTTTTGGCATTGATGAGGAGGTGACGAAAGATTTTGCTACGTCCTGGGATAAGGGCCTTGTTACCATTCATGGCGTGGAGTTTCAGATTACTATGGAGCTACTAGCGGATCTGACGGGACAATCTCTGGATGGCAAGGTGATTAGGAGGAACAAACATAACTGGGATACGGAGCTAATGCACTTTGAGAAGAACTCGGTGATCCACAAGATGTTTAAGAAAGAGGTACCTTCTGATGCCAAGGTTGATGCTAAAGACGAGGACATTGTAGATATTGCAAAGGAAGCTTGCATTTATGCTCCAAAGGAACACCCAAAGGAAATATCAAAGTATGAGGTGAAGGATGCCATGCTGGATGTTGTTGTTTCATCACCAATGTAAACTGACGTACCCCTCTGAGCGTGGCTATTGATTCACCTGTTGTTGAATCAATATTTCTTTTCTATTATTTATTTGGTTTGGAGGTTTTGATCTGTTTTGGTCTAGCTAGTTGTAGGTCTCTCTTTTTGTTCCTTCTTGTTAGAGGATTTAGTCCTTTTTGTTGCTGCAGATTGACTACCTCTTAGTTTTATTCTTTTCTTGGTTCCTCTAAATTTTTTCCTTTTGTTCTGCTATTGTACAAGGCATTGGAGCGCCTTTAAAATGCCCCCTTTTTTAAATAAAATATTAACTTACCAAAAAAAATACAAAGATATAATCTAGCCACTACTTATCTAAGCCAAGGTCTCTCTTGATCTGGACTATCCTACACCTAGTGAAATAAGTAACATATATAATATGCATAACTACTACAAAAATTGAATATCCTAATCCACATATAATACATAACACTAGTTATATAAAACACTATAACACCAGTGATGTGTAACACCTATGATGTGTAACACCCCTAACATGCAACACTAGTGATGTGTAGCACCAATGATGTATGGTACAAGTAATGTGTAGCACCAGTGACATGTTGCCCCATTGGAATGTAGCACCAACAAAATAGCTCCAATCATATGTAGCACCAATATTTATCACACTTGTTTTATCATTCTTGTACTATTTTATAACTCATGTGGGTCACATTACTCCTTTACTAGTAAATTATTTTTTAATAATGTTAAAATATCTTATTTTGGTCTTTTCATGCTTCATTTGAACTCCTTCATTGGAAAGTTTATCAACCTTTTTGTTAAATTTTCTTCTCATATGTACAAAATATATGGATTTGAAATGGTTGCATATTTATTAATTCTCATGTAGAATTACATTTAATCATAGATTTGATATTTGCACCTTTTTGCTCATTACTTCAATGACCAATTTCAAATCCCCATATATTATTAATTCTAACCACTCTTTCCACCTGACAATTTGAAATCCTATATTTAGAGTCGACAAATCTACAAAATTATTTCAATTCGCTCCCGATACTTCAAAAAATTCTATCAATGCTCTCATTGGGTCATTCATTATATTTCCTCCCACTCTAGTCAATGCCAAATTATTTTTTGGTGCACTATCAAAAATAGATGGTATGTTCCAGTAATAAATCTTGGGGGATCATATTTCTTACTTGCTAGGTTACAAATATTATTTCTAGAAGTTGGAATTTTATTTTTTAATCTTTCACTAGTGAGTCTTCATTCTCAATCCTACTTCTATTAGATTTAGTTAATATTTTGAGGATTTCTAAGCTATGCAAACATTAACCAAAAGACTACATATTTTTGTATAAAAAAAATATTACATTTTGAGCTTTCCCTATCTACCACAATATAATTCATGGTAGTACTTACCAAATTAACTTTATTGTTAATTTTTTTTATCTTTGCAAAAAGGATAATTAGTGTCCCATTTGGTTAATGTTTTCCTCTTCAAGTGTATCGACCATCATACATGGTTTGGACTAGGTAGACGGGTTAGATCATGGCTTGCAGGGAGTGACAGAATAGTGCTAGTCCTATGAGTGTAATATTTGGCTCAGTTGGGGGCCTCTAATATTTTGACAAAGGTTGGCTCCTTTATAGGATGGGATTTTTAGTGGACTTTCTAATCTAACAACATGGGGGGAAAGCTAAAAGAGAAATAGAAACAACTAAAAATTAATAATCTAAACTAAGGAGGTGGTGATGCACCAAACATTAAATATGATCTCCCTACACAACAAGTCTGAATGCAATGTGCTAGTGTGAATGATATCCTCTCCTCAACATAAATTAGCATAGAAATAACAAGATGCAAACACACACATATAAGAGAAGTGGGTTCAGTTATGAGATCCATATATGGAACTCAAAGTAGATGTATGGCCTTCAATATATATGTAAGATAAAATATATTATAAAAGATTATGCTTGGAGTAGGTGTTCGGTTACCCACAAGGCCACTAAATTTTTTTTAAACTGCTATACAAAGAGAAATTAAGGGAAAGTTTACAAATTTACTAATTCTTTACAATGCTAAAACTACTGCTATATATTGGTTACAAAATTGAGAGTTTTCTTATTGTTGTAGGATGATTTTATAGTTTTAGCTACCACTTATAGGGATTCTAAAAGTTGAATAAGACATTATTTATCATTACTGTTGTTAGATGCAAGACTACAACCACCATACTTGTCTTTAACATTCCCTTGAGCTATTTTATTGAGATAACATTGGTAGGTGGTCCTTCCTAAACATGTTAATTTACCTCACCTACTATTCATGGGATTTGTGCACCATTAATTTCCTCTTCATAGTATAGTATGACTCATCCCTAGAGTTAGTGATGACTTTGAATTTTGGCATACCTTCAATCTCTTTATATCTCAATGCATTCGTATTTACTAGTCAAAATGTTTTACTGCAAGATTTTATTAGGTCTTTCAAAACTTGAACTATCAAGAATCACTTTGGGAGGAAAATTCAATCTTCACAAGGCTTTCCTAGCATTCCTATTTTCAAAACTTTTCTTCCTTCTATTTAATCAATATTTCCAAAAAATTTGATTATAAAAACATTTCTTGGCTTCCTACACTCAAATCATATTTTTCATGCGCTTAGGTCCTAGTCTATCTCCTTTCAAAACTTTCACAAAATTGTGAATGCCTTTGATAAAAAATTTCATGGCCCTTGAGTGTTTGCCTTAGTTTTTTTTGCGAAGCATAATCCTAGAGTGAGAAATCACAATAATTTTGGTAACTCATAGGGGCCTTCTAAATTTCTTGAAGGAGAACCCAAAATTATTGCCTTCATTATTGGGTGTGTAGTCATCATTTTATAAATCTTGCAAAATAAAACACAAGAAAGAAAGGAAATGTAAAACAAAATCATAAGGTTGGAATCCTTTGTTGTGCTTTCTTGAAATCCACCCATTATTTCTCTAATGGGCATTGGATTGTCTTGAAGTGGTTGTTCTAATTCAACCTAACCACTTCTAG
The DNA here is from genome assembly GCA_028583015.1 of Wollemia nobilis. NCBI lineage: Eukaryota > Viridiplantae > Streptophyta > Pinopsida > Araucariales > Araucariaceae > Wollemia > Wollemia nobilis. The sequence continues at coordinate 1,513,494 of JAQPPZ010001679.1, read as the reverse complement.
GAAGACTTATTATATTGTTGGCAATCATATATGCTTGAGTCTCTAGCTTAAGTATAGGTTTTACTATACCCATGATGTTCTATAGTTTTAGTGATTATGGCCAATTTTTTGAAGGCAAATCGATTTCCTTGTAGCTTATCAGAAGTTGCACATATTGCTACTATATCATTATTTCTTCATTTTTATCACAAGGATAAGGATGTCCTTTTTGTAATATTATGTCAATTTCACCTTTAAACCATGTATTAGCATTATTCAATGTGAAGAACTGTTGGAATATATTACATTATTTGGTACATGCCAATGTACCATCATGGGTACATCTACAGATTAGGAAAAGAGTCTTAGATTAGGATTTACTTTATGCAATGTAATGCACAAGTGTGCAATGATATTTTGGTAATGTAAATGTGCATAGTTATCCCTATGTACATGTGTCAATATAATAGGAAGATGAAGAGTCATAGGAAGAGTGAGGCCCAATAAACCTCCATATGAAGAGTCACATTCTATTCTATATATGGATGTGTTGATGTAAAACATATATGGCGAAGGAGAAAGACTCACCCATGTAAGTGATGGAAGGTGATGTAATATGATGTATTTTGATCTCTTGATTCAATAAATATTTTTGAGTGTTTAGCATTAGCATTTTATGAGTTATTATATAGTAGATTTTGAGTTTATATGCTTAATTGATAAATATTATTATATATTTCATATTGTAATTATATTATTGATCTTGAGGCAATATTATTTTGAGTGTTCATTCATCAAAAGCTAACAGTGGTATCAGATCTATGGTAGATCTAGATAGAAATTGAAAAAGCGTCAAGAGTCATTAGAAAGAAGATTTCTACTGGTTAAAAAGATACCAGTAACAATAAGAGAATGTCCTCTATAAAATAAAAGTAGATGAGATAAAGATATTTTCCTTTGGAAAAGTAAACCAGAGAAGATAAAGAGAATTTCCTTTGGAAAAGTAAACCAAAGAAGATAAAGAGAATTTCCTCTGGAAAAGGAACCAAAGAAGATAAAGAAATTACCTCTGGAAAAGAACCAAAGAAGATAAAGAAATTTCCTCTGGAAAGAGAAACCAAAGAAGATAGCATTTCTCACTGTGTTGAAGAAAAACCAGTGACATTTAAGGATATACCTATTCCAAGAACAAAATCAAAATAGAAGAAATTTTACAGGTCTTGAATACAAACCTTGATATTGAGAAGAAGACAATATAATTATTTCAAGAGCAAAATTGAAATAGAAGAACATTTACAGGTCTTGAATATAGACCTTGATATTGAAAAGAGAATATACCTATTCCAAGAGCAAAATTAGAATAGAAGAACATTTACAAGTCTTGAAGATAGACCTTGATATTGAAAAGAGGATAGACCTATTCCAAGAACAAAGTCTAAATAGAAGAAAATTTACAGGTCTTGAAGACAAACCTTGATTAAGATACCCTTAGAAGAGGTCCTATTGATAAGCTTGATAAAAAAAGGGATTCTAGATTATTTGGCTAGAATATTTCCATATGGTTGAAAGGAAAACCCGTGAAGACTAAGATTCAGTATAGATTTGATTCCACTAGTTTTTAAGATAGCTAGTGAAGATTATTATTTCTAGAACATTGAATACATTTGATTATTACTATCTAAGTTTTTGCTACAAAAAAGTAGACATTGAAGGAGGTCCAAGAAGGAGACCTTATTGAATATTAAGAAGAACCGAGAAAATATTCTCATTGCAAGATTGTAGATTGAAGAAAGAGACCCAAGAAGAGGTCACATTGAAGAACTTCCAAGATTGGAAGATTGAAGACAAAAGATAGAATGACTACAGAAGGTCTTGTTGTAGATAGAAGCAATAGAATATATGAAGAACACAAGCTTATACTGAGAGGGGGGGTGAATAGTATAAGACCCCTTTTTAATTTTTCCTTTATATTTCAAAATAATAAAGCAATATACCCAAAGCAATATCAAAGCAATGCATAAAAACATCCACAAAGTGACATCAATTTTAACGTGGTTCACCCAAAATGGCTAGGCTACGTCCACAAAACTTTTCTCTAAAAGTTATCTCAAAGTTCTTTGGGAATCCTTCCCAATTACAATGTTTATGAGCCTCGGCTCAAAGGAGATACCTTCCTCTCTGCTCTGGAAATGATCCCTTAGAAGATCAACTGCCTCTACCTCTTGCCAGCACGTGGAACACCTTTCCACCGAAGACCTCATGTCCTCAATGCTTAGCCTAAGAGACCTCTACCTTCTATGATCACATCCATAGCAGCTCAACAACTTGTACCAAACACAGTCAGTCGGTCTAGTACAAGTCTTCCTTTGTCTGTCAGATCTGTCCAACTTTGAACAAATCAATCCTCTGCACACAAGCCTTCTCAAAGACTTGCCAAATCTATCCTTAGGTACTTCTCAAAGAACTAATGCACCTCTATCCTCAAGCAACAACACTTCGCATTCAAATTTGCCCTTTGTGCTCTCTACGCCCTCTGCTCTCTTTGCGCAATCACAGCCACACTTGATCAAAATTCAACCTTTGCACCTCTACGCAATCACAGTGACACCGTCTTCGCACACTCTACTTCCTTTGCGATATTTCACACTTAGAATGATTCGACGAAATGGACTCTGCACACTACTATCGAATTTTGCACTCTGCTCTCGACGATCAAACTTTTTGCTCTGCGCACTATCTGCAAACGTCGCAATACAATCACACATTCAATCACACCTCAACTCTCCAAACAACCCTCATTTTATAACAGAATTTTCATGATGAAAACTTTAATCTTAGTCGGCTATTATAACAAAAACAAACCCTAATCTTCGTTGGCTGCAAGCCCTAATCTTCGTCGGCTTAAATTTGACTTTGTTGGCTTCACTGCCTCTATAACTCTTCTATAGCTTCTGTCGTGAAACTACAACATGTCGCGATATCGTGACACCTTTGCAACCATACACTTTCTTTTGGCTTTTGTCATGATATCGTGACACTTCAGCCTTTGTCGACTTCAACTAAGCTTTTGTCGCGATATCATGACACTTTTGTTTTTGTCAGCATCAACTTTGTTTTTGTCGTGATATCACAACACTTCTCCCTTTGTCGACCTCCTTTCTACTTTTGTCATGAAATCATGACACTTCTCCTATAGAAGACATGCTTTCAATTTCTGTCACGAAATCGTGACACTTTCGCTTCCTTGCACTCTTCTCTGCTTGCACTAGCGAAAACATGACATGTCATGAAATCATGACACTTTTGTTGCCTTGTGCTTTTCTCTGCCTTACGCCCAAAAAAATGGAACATGTTGCGAAATCGTGACACTTTCTACATTCGTACGCTTTTTCTTCAATATGTCATGAAATCGCGACATTTCTTACTTCAAAACTTTTCCTTTGCTGCATGTCGCAAAATCGTGATAGTTCTTACTTGGAACATTTTCATCTGTAGTATGTCACAAAATCACGATGATTCTCACTTCAAACTCTGTAGCATGTCATGAAATCATGACAGTTCTCACTTCGAACTCTGCAACATGTCACGAAATCATGACACTTTTCGTGTTACTTTCTCTCTCTTCGAACTTGTCATGAAATCATGACAATTCACACTACGGAATCTCTCTTCTACATTATGTCATGAAATCGTGAGACTTTTTCTTTCGAACTCTCTCTCCTGCAACATGTTGTGAAATCATGACACTTTTTCGTTCAAACAACCTTCCTTGCAATATGTCGCGAAATCATGACATTTCTGACTCCGTACATTCTCTCTCCTCTTTGAGTCATGAAACTGCGACATGTCGCGATATCGTGACACTTTTCTAACTTGCTTTCTCTCTCCTGCTTAAGTCGCGAAAATGCGACATGTCACGATATCGTGACACTTTTCTAACTTGCTTTCTTTCGAACCTGTCATGCCATAACCTTCATCAAAACAAATTATTTTACATCAAATCAAATTCCTTCAAAATATTCTTGACATCAATGACAACTTATACACTTGAGCAAAGGCAATGTACCCAAAGTACCCAAAATTGCCAACAATATAGACTTCAAAGAAAGAGATCTCAGTAAATAATTTTCTATAGTTGGAAAATTGAATAAACCAAGGTAAAGTTTCATTAAAATAATTTACTAAAAGAATTGAAGGTTGTAGAATTAGAAGACCCAAGAATAAAGGTCTAAAGAAGATTTTAAAGAAAGAAAAGAAGACAAGAGAAAGCCTTATTTTAGAAGCTGAAGCAGTGACCATTTGAAGAGATTTAAAGTAGAATATTTCAAGCAGAAGGAGCACCTGACTAGAAGAGATTGGGAATATTGTTGCCATATGACAACAAGCCCAAAAGAAAAAATGATTTGACAAGAAGTTTGTCAAATTTTGAGAACTCAAGACATTCAGATTCTTGATAAATAAGACAAATATAGAGGTCAGAGTTGAAGTAAAAATTTAGCAAGAAGTCAGAAGAAATCAAGAATATTGAAGAGGTAACAGTTTCAAGATATTTTAATACAATCACAAATTTTTGTAGGCTGATTTTATAAAAGCACAAAGTTGTTGAAAGAGAATCTGAAAATACAACAAAAAGTAGAAGCGAAAAGTTGTAGTTTAGAGAAATATTTGGAGAAGATTTTAGAAAATATTTGAACAACCAACTAAGAGAAGGCTTGATAGAAAGAATAGTAGCAGATTTGAAGTCTTGAAGACAACACCAAATTATATTTAGTAAGCATCAAATAGAAGGTATTTAAGCTACAATTTTGAGCAGCATTGAAAGAAGAAAGTGAGCTGCATTTTAGAAACAATTGGAACAATTTTGAGATAGCTTTGAAGAGCAAAGCTCAAGCATATTTTAGAAGCATCTAAGGAGTCATCCTCCTACATAATTGAACAATGAAATAGCAGTGTTTGAAGCTGAAAATTACATAAATAGCTAGCACATTTGAATAAGAAGGAGAAAGTTGATTTTAAGTAGCAACTATAGCTACAAATTGAAGAGTCTACTTGCAAAAAAATAAAGGTACAATTGTAGCAAATACAAGATAGCAAGCTACAAATAAAGGAGCTACAAAAATGTGTATTAATTTGATGCCATATATATTATTATTGCAAAGTTTTTGAAGGTGCCTTTTAAGAGTTTTTGGAGCATCAAATTTTAGAGCCATTTAGAGCTATCTAAGAGGAAGTTTTTTAAGGTGTCATTAAGCTAATAAAAGACACCATTTCATGTCATTGATTTTATAGAAATCTTGCATATTGTTTTTTTTGAATTTACATGGTGGAATCGATAGCTACCACGAATCCAGGTAGGCTATCCAGCTTTTTATGGCCACCATAGTATTCTGTGTTGTCCGCCCCAGAAGCCGCCACACAGATCTTCGCGATCCACCCCTATAACCACCATGCCACAATCATTTTAAACCTTTTACGCTGTTGAAAGCACCAAGAAAGGGACAAGCGTTCAGTCCGACGAGGCCCGAGATTTGAACCTTGGACCTCCACCCCCCTTATGGGGTTTGGATGAACCAATTGGTCTACACCTCGGACCTAGAAATCTTGCATATTACAACAAAAAAAAATTATAGTTTAATAGGAGTGATAAGGAGTTTGATATATGCTATTTTAAAATAGAAAAATATCATATTAATTTTACATTCATTAGTGAGATAGATTTACTCTCATTTTTATATAAGTTAGCAAGATTATAATAGTATTAGATTGAGTTTTTAAAGGAGTTATAAGTGACTGGTATATGTTGTTTCTTAAGTGAATGCAAAAGTAAAATTATCGTATGTTTGTGAGGAAGAATATCCCTCAACATATAACATATTTTAGAAAGATAAGAGCTCCAAGTTTAAGGTAAGTTTTAGGTGTTTATAAACACCTAACGTACAAACAAAAGTGTTAAATAAAACCACTAAAAGAGTAGTGAAAAAACCACCATATTGAGAACCATTCATCACCAGAATATAGGGGGGAAAGCTCTACAATAAATTTCCACCCATTTGTAGGAAAGAAGCACTAAAAGAGTGCTAAAGGAAGAGAGCCATTAGAGATCAATATTTAGCCAACCAAAGGAGCAAGAAGATGTTAGCTACAACTTGCAAGAGATAAATCTATGTAAATACTACATAGCATTGCCATTGTATCTACTCAAAGCAAGGCAGATTGTAAAAAGGATAGAAAAATACAAGGTGCATTATCAAAGAAATATTATTAATAGATCAAGATACCAAAGAAAATACCATAGGGCCACCATTGGAGCATATTACAGCTGGAGTGATCTGTGAGTGCGTCCAACATCATCCAAGGAGAGAAGAAACCTCACACAGTGTAATTACAAAGAAACAATAATACGTTGGAGAAAAGTGAAAGTAAAAAGGTATTGTAAAGCCTTGTAATTTCATACGTTGGAGAAAGGAGTGCATGCATAAATATTTTTAACACTTGTACTGAGCAAGAACATGGAATATTACCATTTAGCACAAGGGTCAAAGTTGTCTCATAAGCCATAATGTAAATATCTAGAAAAGAAGAGCACTCAACGCTCTACATCATCACCTAGAACTCAAGAAAGGTCTAGTAACTCCCAAACAACAAGGAATATTGTGCCAAGTGTTCATTTCATTATTTCATAATTGTTGGAGCCACCAAGAAGGGATTCAAAGCATCTATATGTCTGTAGTACGTAGCACTCGATAAAAGAAAGGAGAAGCACTCATATAGCTGAAGTATCACTTATATAGTAAATTCCAGTGCCATAAATAAGAAAATTAAGAGAATCTTTAAAGAAAGGGTCAAAGCATCTTCCAAGTGCCATACACAGTAGATTCTAAGCAAGACTGATGAGAAATAAAAGTGCCCAATAAGTCAAGAAGGAGCGCCTGAATATTTGAGGTAATACCTACCATAGTATTTTTTATATTAAAGGCTTATATTGGTAGGAGGAATAAGGAACTAAGAGAATATATTCTAAGGTTAAAGTTTTAAAGATATTAGTGGAGTGATAAATATTTTAAAACCTTAGAAAATCATAATATTATTTTTGAAGTCTTTTATCATATTTTGAAGAGTTTTTTGGGATTTGAAGTATTATATTTGAGTTTTATAAAATTGCATACTTAGATTTACAAAATTAATTGGATATTTGAAAAATTGATAAGGTTGGAGAGCATAGAAAATCAAATTAGGATTACAAAATATTGCAAATATTATTTTTCTAAATTTCTAGAGTTGGAGGAATAAGGAATCCTACTTCAAATTAGTTTATGAAATTTAGAGTAAAATATTTTATGCATAAATTTGGGAGATAAAAGGAGTTCTACATAAAGATATTGCATTTGATAAGATTAATCTCTAAGTTCAAAATTATTAGAGATTTGAAGATTTGTAAAGGATTGAAATTGCACACCTTGATTGATAGAATTGATATTAAAATTGCATTGCCTTTCAAATATTAGGGAGATAAAAGGTGTTCTACAAAACATAGAATTGAAAGGACTATATTGAGACTAGGGAGTCATAAGGTAGACTACTTCAAAGGCTCTACCAAAATTTCCTCACAACAATAATGAATAAGCTAGCAAGTGGACCATATCATAGGATGCAAAATCAAAATATCTCTCATACTCCTTATGAACAATGTACTATTATTTCACATAAATATAGTTCAAATATTCAAAATGAAAATAATATTTGGTATATTGATTCAGGAGCAAGTCATCATATGACAGGAAATCTACATTGGTTTAGTTGCTTAAAAGCAACAAATAATTCTAGTCTAAAAATAGCAAATGGAAAGAAATACCCAGTTCATGGAAATGGATGTGTTATACCTAATGCATATTATCCTCATTTTATATTACATAATGTAATGTACATACCAGGGTTGATTATAAATCTCATTTCAGTAACAAAATTGGTAGAAAGTGGAATAAGAATAGAAAACAAATGTGTGAATGATAAGAACGCATGTATTATCAAAAGATAGAATGAAATTGAAGCTACATGATCAATTATAAAAGGGATATATTCTCTAGATACCACTATACTTACATAGGAACTTGTAATGGTTCAATATGATACTAATATATTTTTTGAGAGATAGATTGTAGAAGACAAAGAGCCATTCTCCTATGGAAACAGATGGGGGAATACAGACTTCAAATGAAGGAAAACTAGAGACCATCAAAATATTGCTCTTCAAGGACATCTACAAATCAAAAGGGAAAGTGAACTTAATCCAGAAAAATATTACCTACAAGAAGAAGATCCATATTGAAGATCAGAGTCTTCAATAACCAAATAATGTAATATAGGGTTGTTTTGGAATATATTACATTAATTGGTACATGCAAATGTACCATCATGGGTACATCTATAGATTAGGAAAAGAGTCTTACATTAGGATTTACTTTATGCAATGTAATGACAAGTGTGCAATGATATTTTGGTAATGTAAATGTAACTAATTATCCCTATGTACATGTGCCAATAGAAAAGGAAGATGAAGAGTCAAAGGAAGAGTGAGGCCCAAGAAACCTCCATATGAAGAGTCACATTCCATTCTATATATATGGATGTATTGATGTAAAATAAATATGGAAAAGGAGAAAGAGTCACCCATGTAAGCGATGGAAGGTGATGTAATATGATGTATTTTGATCTATTCATTCAATAAATATTTTTGAGTATTTAGAATTAGCATTATTTGAGGTATTATACAATAGATTTTGAGTTTATATGCTTGATTGATCAACATTATTATATATTTCATATTGCAATTATATTATTGATCTTGAGGTAATATTATTTTGAGTATTCATTCATCAAAAGCTAACAAGAACTAAGTCTTACACATATATATGTGATTCACTCTTTGTTAATGAAAGCTATTTTTTATGCATTATTGCCCCTTTGTCAAGAATTCATATGGTTTCCAACTCAGAATTTGACACTAAAACTAATCTCTCTTGATACCTTCTAGCTTATGCTAATTTCATAAAGATCTAAACCAAGTTAAATTCAATGTCTTGTCTTGCTTGTGCTTCTAACTTGGTAACCATCCTGATAAACTTGAATAGTTGGTACAATGGGTTGGCCATGTTGATGATCCAATCCCATTAGGCATCACTGATTCTCTTAATCATATTTTTAATCTTCTACCATTGCCTTGCTTTATTTCTTCACTTAATATTTTTTATCTTATTTTGAATATCCCACTTTTCCTAATAGAATCCTATATCTTGCTCAACTAGTTATCTTGAAAGCTTCTCAATATATTCTTATTTTGTTTTTATAAGAGGGTCTATGATTTGACTCCCTAGGTGCTCCACTAATTTTTCTACTTATTTTTGGAGTGCCTTTGATTTTGATTGGTAGTTATTCAAAGTATTTTTACCATATCAATCTCTCCTTCTATCTCTTTGAATTTCAACTTTAGATATTCATAATTGTATACAACTATTTTCTTTGCTTCCTGCCTGAATTGCTTATTATCCTTGGTTTGCATACTTCTCAAATCAAGTCCTTCCATTATCACTTAATTGGATCATGCCCTACAATTTTGTAAATAATATCTACTTTTGCTGGTTAATTTGATATATTTGCTACTACATACCCTATAGTCCCTAAGGTTATATGATATTAGATTGAGATTTGATGAATGTGGGATTTGATGGAAATAAGGGTGTGCCATATAAAGGTTGTGAGACTATATCCATCTGGAAAACTAGGATGGAAGGAGAATTCATAGGGCCATCAACTACCATTTTTGTCATATCTAGGACCTCCTTAGGTGTGTTTTCTATTTCTCAAATTGCTAGATGTTCCTCAAGGAGGGTTAAAGAAGCTATTGGGGTTCCATTTCATTTCTATTTCCTTGTTTCTATTAGGCTAGTTGTTTGGTCTAAGATGGTTATTAATTCTACCACAACATCTGCCCTCATTAGCACTTCTTTTTCCTTTACTTGATTATTGAGTTTAGCCATTTATTTTTGTCTTTGAAGGAATTCTTTTGAGGTAAGATTTTGTGTCTCTCTTCTTATTCTAGTGACTTTGGCTAAGTTATTAATTTTTAGTTTTTTGGTAGGATTTCATTTCTTTTCATTTTTTTCTACCATATATCTTTATTTGGATGATCTAGCAAAGACACTATAGTCTTCCTTTGTTTAGTTAGGAAAGTATATGCCACTTTACCTTTATTATGTTTTACTAAGATTTCTTCTAGGTGTTCCTAATCATAACACATGATAAATTTTCCATATTCATCTAGATCTAAACTTCAAAAATATGTCTCAATCTAATCAATTTCTTAATGGAGCTTCCACCATGCTTTGATTTTGTTATCACTCCACTTTAGCTTTCTTGACGCCTTTCACCTGAAGACACTGATTGTAAGTGTAGGGTCAAATTATTTCACTTTTTATACACACTTTCATATATTTTCTTCTAGGAATATCACTATAAAAAAATATCCTTTTTGAGTGGCTAGAGATATCCTTCTTGTATGCTTCTAAAACTTTAAAGGTCATGTTCAAATTTATTTGAAATATGATCACTCTTTAGCCATGCAATAAGTTTGTTGTCAGGATCATAACTCCAAGTATCTTCCATAATTTCTAATCCTAACTGCTTCAACTTTATTTGTAGTTCTTCAACCACTCTTCTCTTATCTTGAGTTAAAGTCCCTATGTGGTATGGGATTTTGTAAAATGCTAGTTTATTTTTCCCACTTGCATAGGTTGAATCTACCAAATATGTTTGTCTTACAATTTTAATACATACCACTCTATTAGTTATACATACCGAAAATATAAATAGTAGCCTACTAAAATAGAATATGCAAATTATGGTCCCTTCCTCCAAGAAATACCAATACCATTTTATTTTTACCCTTAAGATATCTCTGGCCTCTTTTGATATTTATATAGTCTTTTCTCCCTTGATTGTAGCCATTATTGGGAATAGAAACTCATTTGAAAATCCATAATAGGGAGAGTTTTGATATAGAACTACCATCCAACAAGACATAGGGGTCACTTCCCCTTTTTCATTCTCCCTTTTTAAATTTAAGTTCTTAAATTTCTAACTATTTTGATATAAAATAAGATGTATAAGGAATGAACAATACCCAAATTCTTGATTTCCTCCAAAATTGATCAGCCCCTCTTGAATTTTTTGAGTTATAAAATCACTAAAATCAAGGGCCAATGACTTTCTTTTTACATAAATCCTTAACATGTGAATAATGGCCAACTCATCTTTTATCACCTTTGCATCATAGGTGACTCTAAAGATAAAAGTTACCATAATCAAATCATATTTAGCTTCTTATGTAAATATTTATCTCTTTAAAGGAAACTCAAGCATGGTTTATTTGGCCTTGATAAGTTTCTAGTTCAAAAACTTTGTCTTATCCTTAACCTTAAGTAATATAGACTTGCAATTTTTGGATGCATCCTAAAATCCTTTGGTAATTGCATCATTCATTGAATGAGTTGAATATAATTACTTGAAAGGAACTATCATGAGGTACAAGAACCATCCTCATGTGAGGGCAATAGTGTTTTGCATATGCTTGCACCAACTCATAACATGGATGTACCTGCGGGAGGAGGTACTAGGTGAGCCAACTAGCCCAATTTTTTTTGCAGAGGATCCTTCCTCAACCTCCAAATATCTCTAATAAGCCTCCTATTTAAGCGCCTTACCATCCCTTACTAACCTAAGGTCCATACCCTTCTTAGCTTCATCCTCTACATGATTTGGGGGTTTAGAGTTTATGGTATGGGCATGCTTTACATTCTTTGCAATAGGTTGTGATGGCATAACTATAGTCTTATTTTACTCCTAGACTCCGTAGATACCACAGGATTTCCCATTAGACAACTCTGCATACTCTACCAGTACTTTATTTTTTTATTATTTGTAGGGATTTTTATGTGGGATGAAGTAGTTTTATAAATGAATAGATACATTTAGTATTAGTTACTCCCCTTTTTATTTATTCATAATGTGTCCCACTTTGAAATGGATGCATCCAATTCTTTCATGACTGATAGAAACACTTGGCCTGCATGTTGTGATTTATTATTGGTTTATTTTCTATTTATGTATTATTTGACAAGTCAGAGATGGCTTAATTGTCATGATAACTTTGGATGTTGTGATAATTATTAATTTTTTTGGTTTAACATTTTCTTAATGCCCAATTAACATATGTGGCTATATATACTTATTATATCTTTTTTTTTTGGAAAAATAGAGTGGGTTCTTATGTTCAACCCACACTGGTAATTTGATGTATCCAAGAAGGCTAGGATCCCATACTTTAGTTTCTCTTTGTTCCATTGGATCATTTGGGGTAATTGAATATTCTTTTTCTTTGATCCAATTTGCTTTTATAGTAGGAAGTTGGTCAATTTAGGACCTAGATATCTGTGAATATCTGATATGACTTGAGTTAGGTTGTTTTAAAGGTATTCCCATAGTGAATCTACCATATAATTCATCATTTAGATAAAATACTTTTCCTACCCTTGTAGTCATGCACCTGGGTGTGTGGTCTTTGTAATGAGAAAATCAATCACTTATTGTAGTATTGGATTTTGTATTGACTATTTATTGTAGGTTTCCTAAGCTTCTCATGAAGATATGTAAGCCTAAGTCTATTACTTCTGTATATGAGCTAAGATTCTTTCTTGGCATTTTATCAGAAGTTGAGGGGTTACCAAATGTATCAAATTCATCAGGTTTCCCTTTAATTATCTTATTTTAAGTCCCATTTGTTCCCATTTACAATAATTTGGTTGATATCCATGAGGATGATTATGGGAGGATAGCCTTCTATTTGATCTAAAGAAGCTTGATTTTAATTTTGTGCACCTATTTTAATAGAATTAGTAGTTTGTGGATTGGCATGGCATTTTGAGATTGGGTATTTTTTTATTAGTCACATTTTCAAATCCACCCATGATCATGGTAGCAAGTTGATCCCATTCTATAATTGAATATGGAAGAAACAATTCATATTATTGGAAGGTTTTCCATTTGAGAGATGTTTCTAATAATATTAAAGCCACATCTTGATCCATTATGTTATGAATCTAGTATAGGAATACCATCTCTTATACATGCTCAAGTGGAGTTGTCAGACCTTCACTAATATATTTTAATATTATTTCAAGCATTTATTTTAGGATCTTTCACCATAAAGCTCATGGTTTTGAGGGGTACATGAAGAAAACTAGATTATACTAAGAGGGGGGGTGAACACTATAAGACCACTTTTTAATTTTATCTCCCAAACAATATTATCTAATATTATCAATGGCAATATCAACTGCAGTAATAAAATCAATGCACAAATCATTACACACAATAGAGACACCAATTTAACATGGTTCACACAATGTGGGTTACATCCATGAAGAAACTATTTCACTAAAATTTTCTCAACAAATATCTTGGGAATCCTTCCCTATTACAATATTTATGGACCTATATGCAAAGGAGATACAAATCCCCTAATCAAATTCATGGATATCTATCCATAGGAGAACTCTTTCTGCTATGCTCTGGCTGGTGATCCTCTTAGAAGACTTACTGCCTCCACTGCTCTAGCTTATGGATCTCTATCTAGAGAAGACTTTGTCCTAACTCAGAAGACCTCTGTCCTCACTACCCTAGCTAGTGTAAATCTATCCACTGGAGACTACTATCCTCTGATTTATCACCTCTAAATATTACTTTTATCTCTGTTCAAATCTGCACTAGAAACTATCGTTCGATCTAACACAAATCTGCTCAATATCTCTCTCAAATATACACTAAACATAGTCCTTCAATATAGCATAAATCTGCTCAATCTCTATCTCAAATTTGCACTAAAAATAATACTTTGGTATAGCACAAATTTGATCAATCTCTGTCTCAAATCTGCACTAAACATAGTCCTTCGATCTAGCACAAATCTGCTCAATCTCTCTCCTCAAGCCTTAACACAAATATTGACTCAATCACAAATAAAATATGCTAGATCTGCTCCAAGCCTTAACTCAAATCTTGAAAAAATAAATCAATCAAATTTGCTCTTAAGTCTTCACAAAGACTTACCTCAAATATGCTCAAAAATTCCTTACTATAACTTGTCCAATCTACTCAACAAGTCTTCACTAAGACTTACCTCAAATCTGCATTGTAAGCTTCCACAAAATCTCACACTAATCTGTCCATAAGTCTTCACCAAGACTCACCTCAAACTTGTTTTTAAGCTTCCATAAAATCTCACATAAATATGTCATTAAGTCCCCTCTAGGACTTACTCAAATCTATACACAAGCTCTCATAAAAGCTTGCTCAACTATGTCCTTAAGTCCCTTCTAGGACTTACTCAAATCTGTCCACTAGCTTTCACAAAAGCTTATTCAAATCAATTGCAAAAATTGCATATACAAACTCAACTTAATCTCTTTAAAAAAACCTCTTCAATCTCACAAACAAGTTTCACTCAGAATCTTGTTTAACTATAGAAAAATATAGAGAATGGTAAGAGACTCAATATGTTTCACACTCACAAATCACTCTATTGCTTTCAAACTCACTTTCAAATCAATTCAGAAATAAAGAAAATTTTGTTTCATATAAATTGAACTATCACTCCAATGATTTTAATCACTAATGCTCAACCAAATTTACTCAAAAAATCCACTCAATTAAACATAATTTGCTTACAAATCCTAACCAAGTGTTTCAGAAAACTTCCAAAAAATCACTTTTGGAACACAACCCTTGACTCAATATGATTCCGATTTTCACATAACAATGATACTCATGTTCTTTCATAAACCCTAATGAACACATGAATGTTCACTCAATTATTTCCAATAATGCTTATCAAACAATCTCACATAACAATGATATTCATGATCTTTCACAAACCCTAACCATGCACATGAAAGCTCACTCAATTATTTTCAACAATGCTTATCAAACAAACCTTTTCACTCCAACTTAGCATTTCACAACATTCAACCCAACATTATTTCACTCACAAGGAAGATGTGCCCATACATTTTGCTTTTATGGAGATATGTCTTTAAAACCTGTCTTAATCACAATCAAAACCTCTTTGCCAATTCCAAGATTAGGTAGCAAAAATCTATCTCAAAATATCAACTCAAAATTCTCCTCAATATTTATTTCACCATACACAAATACCAAGTCTCAAGTACACCTTATAATCTCCAAAATAACAAAGGTTCAATCAACTTAGTTTCACAATAATTCACTTTAGAATTTTAATGCATAAAACAATCAAACTAACTCCCTTATATCTCCCTACTCAAAAACGCATTATCAAATAATCAACACACCTTTCTAGAAATAATTTAATTCACTTTTAACCCAATTTAAATCTTTCTCAATCTTCAACGTACAACAAAAAATAAAATATGTCTTAACCACCTTATATCTCCCAAATTAAAATTGCATTTCAAAATAATTAACACCTCTTATCCAGAAATAATGTAATTCACTTTAAAAAAATAACTAAAATAATGCAATTCACTTTAAAACAATAACTAAATTCTTCACAACCTTTAGTTAAAATAAAAACCTTTTAATCACCTTATTTCTCCCAAGGCGCTCAACATATGACTTTAGACCACATGCACATATGACAAAAAACAAGGTACCTTTGCACTCCTCAGTGGGATTCGATCCCAGGTCAAGATGTCTATTAGGATCCTCCATCCTAACATATTTAGTTAGTATTAGTTAGTATTATTAATAATTTAATTATTATATTATTAACTCATAAAGTGAACCATCACATCTCTTCATAACATGAACCATCACATCTCTTCACCAACATAGATTTAGGGTAGATATATATATTAGGTTGGCCATTCACACAAATCATACAAGAAGAAGAATAATAAGCTTAGATTCTAAAGAGGGAGCCCCCTATAAGTGACAAGGAGGGAGCCCCCTATAAGTGGCAAGGAGGGAGCCCCCTATAGCGGTAAAGTGATTACAAGGGAGCCCACTTTAAGTGGCCTATGATTACAGTTTATATTAAATTATTTATCAAACTTACACAAGAAAATCAGGGTTCTTTCATTTGGTATCAGAGCCATGTAGGACCCAGTCATGTGGGAATTTCTCAAAGATCTTCGTCAAATCACTTCCGTGCATGCATATCGAAATTAGTTTCAGGATCTTGTTAATCACATCTCAGGGTTAGATGAATCATTCTTATAAGTTGCTTTGTTAGTCGAATAAATGATGAGATTAGGAAGGACGTGGAAATATTCCATCCTTACACCTTGATGTAGAATTTTGGATTAGCTTTGTTAGAAGAAGACAAATTCAATGTTTAACATCAATTAGGAAAACCACCTATGGGGAAATCACAAATCACTTACACCACCCCCACACCTAACTGAAATTTACCAATTAAACATATCATCTTTGAGGAAATGAAGGAACGACGAGTGAAAGGTCTCTATAATAATTGTGATGTGCAATTTGGACCCCACCATAAATACGCTACACTAACATTGTATTTATTGAAGGAAGTTGATCCCTGTCTCTCCATAGTTGTGTCCGAAGCAACCAGTGCACCTACTCACCGCAATGAATACAATGAGGTCGATGTGCAAGAAGTGATCGATGCACCAAGCAAGGATGAGGTAGACATACATGTAGTGAACAATGAAGGTCAGACATACACTCTAATAGTGAGTTCTCACCACATGGTAAAACATATCCAAAAACAAAGCAAAAAGGTGACTGCACACTCCTCCATTGCCTCTCCTAGGGAACAACAAGAGAATGTATAAGTTTTACCACATCTTTTTATGCATCATTTTAAGGAATTTGAATAACCCTAAGGGTTGCCCTTCCCTCATCATCACACATTTACTAATTTTTTTGGCAACCCCCTGCTAACACTTCATCCTTCTCGATATCCCTGCCTATGAAAGGATGACATTAAAAGAGTCCAAGAACTTACACAAATCCTTCTTGGAAAAAAAAGGACAAAGCTCCTCACTTTGAGCTTTGAGGACAAAGCTCTTTTTAAGGAGGGTGGCATGTTAGGATCCTCCATCCTAACATTATTAGTTAGTATTAGTTAGTATTATTAATCATTTAATTATTATATTATTAACTCATAAAGTGAACCATCACATCTCTTCATAACGTGAACCATCACGTCTCTTCACCAATGTAGCTTTAGGGTAGATATATATATTAAGTTGGCCATTCACACAAATCATACAAGAAGAAGAATAAGAAGCTTAGATTCTAAAGAGGGAGCCCCCTATAAGTGGCAAGGAGGAAGCCCCCTATAGCGATAAAGCGATTACAAGGGAGCCCATTTTAAGTGGCCTATGATTACATTTTATATTAAATTATTTATCAAACTTACACAAGAACGTCAGGGTTATTGCACTGTCGCCTGCGCCCTAGCTGCAGTTTAGCTATCGTGTGAGCTAGGTGCTCACATGAGAGGCAAAAGTGCTTTGAGCACTTTGTCTCGTCCACCAGCGCCAAAGCCATCAAAATTCTTTGTCCCTTCACAACCACCAAGACTCAAACGCGGGTCTTCTGCGTACCTTGCGCCTTACATGCCAACAACTTACCACTAGCCCAACCTCTTGGTTGGTGTTAAGCCTTTATGCCCTTGTCACTTTGACCTTCATGTTTTAGCTGCAAATAAAATAATTTCCTCTTGTCTTGTTTTTCTCACAATTTTTTTGCATTCCACAATAATCGCATGTGCTCTAAAAATATTCGGAGACTTGCATTTGTGAGACAAATGTTATGGTATTTATACCATATGCTTCTATCCTTCAAATGTCGACGGGGGAATAAAAGTTTAAATTAAATTTACGCCCAACCAAACTTTGGGTTTTAATATTATTTTTATAAATTAATTTATAATATAAATATTATAAATTATTTATAAATTACCTTAGGCTTTAATTTAACCTTTAATATTATAATAAAAATATTATAATATTATTTCCATTGGGCCTAGGTATTTTTCTCTTTTGCCCTTAGACCTTTTTTGACTGCCTTTAATATTATAATAATAAATATTATAATATTATTTCCTTTAGGCCTTTTCTTCAGGGTATTTAATCGTCCTTTTGACCAATCATGTGAAGCTCTTAAACCAAATCCTTGGGCTTAAAATATAAATATTTTAACCCTTCTTTTGACAAGTCCTGCACTGATTCCTGATGTTGACTCTTGACATCAATGACAACACAACTAAATCAAAATTTCCAACAATCTCTCCCTTTATCATTGATTGAAACCCCTTTTTTTTATAACCATTCATTTTTCCAAAACTGCTCCCCCTGACTGAATGCCCTCCCCCTAACTCAAATATCTCCCCCTTTGTCATCAATGGAAAAGGGCCACCTTTGGGGCTTGGGGCTTGGGGTGATCTTCACATTTGTCCACCTTTTTTGTCAACTGATCCTTTTGATTCCTTTGAATATTCCTATTCTTGCTTGTCTTCGAAAATTTTGCTCTACACAAATTTTTTGTATGACCAACATTATTGCACTTATAACACTTAATGTTGTGGTTCCTTGAATGTGTAAATATTTTGAATTTTCTCCTGGTGAAGCCATATCAATTCTTATCATGAACCCTACAATTAACTGTCTTATGACCAAAATGATTACAATAGTGGCAATACCCTTGAAAGAGATGCCTATTTTTGAAGTTTCCATATTTCTATCTTCCATGTATCCTACACTATGTAGCATTGTGCCCTAACCTATGACATGAGAAGCAACTTCCATTGAAGAAACCTTACCTTGATCCCATTGGTCTCTTAGTCTCTTCTACCCTGTATTGTTTTATGTTCCATTTATTTCTCATTTGTGCATTGTTCCTTCTCTTATTGAAATTTCTATTGTACAAATAATCCTCAGAAGTCTCACTTTCTATTACACTCTTCTCTTTTAAAGCTTCTTCTTCTTTGGATCTTGATATTGACTCATCTCCTTGTCCTTTATATTCTTCTTCAAAACCAAGTCTTGTCTTGCTTGATGAAGATATTTGTACCTTGATAATCTTATCAAATTTATTTGAGCTTATCCCAAACCTGTGTAGCTTATCTTTATACTATTTTACGTCCTTTCTTAATGAAGTTACTTCATTATCTAACCTTTCACATTTTAAAACCTTTGCTTCTAATTTCTCTTTAAATCTCCTTGTCTTAGCTATTGAGTTGGTTAGATCTTCAATAATATTTCCTTTCTCTTCATCATATTCCTAAAATTGAATTTTGAGCTTTGAGTTATGATTTCTTACCTTTATTAATGCATTGAGAGTAGAAATAATCTCACCCTCAAGATCAACTTCTCCTACTCTTTATTTTTTGAATCTTCCTCTATTCTTTTGTCTTCAATATCATATTCATTCTTTTTTGATTCATTTCCACTAGAAGCACTTCTTTCTTCTTCTATTGCCATAATAAGACTTTCTTCTTCTGGACCTTAAAGAGCATCTTCATATTCATCTTCACTGAAATTAAACCCATTTCTTGTACAACTATCTTCAATATGACCAAAGTTTCCACACCTAAAACATTTGAGAATTATTGGTGCCCTTTTTACCTTTTTTTATCATCTTCTTTTTCTACTATCAGAAATATAATTTCTTCTTCTTCATTATCTAAGGACCTATCATCACTATCACTTGGACTCTTGCTTGCCTTATCTGCATAAAAACTCTTCTTATGCCTTTGAAAAAACTTCTTTCCTTGCTTGCCTTGTCCATCCTTGCTTTTCTTTTGATACCTGTATTTTCCTATTTCCCTATTCTTATGATCCTGTTTCTCATCACCACTACTATTTCCAACTTCTATATAATCATATGCATAGTGACCATATTTACCATATTTTAAACACTTAACTAATTTTGTACCTTTGGGTTTTTCTTTGTCCTTGTTCCTTCTGCCATAGTTTGCTTCTTCATCACTAGATGACTCATTACTTGAATCCGACTTCTTACCCTTTTTTCTTCTTTGTAACTTTGAAGGCTGATTCTTTCTAAGGAATAGATTCCTCTTTTATTCTCATCTCAAAAGCTATGAAATTTTTATGTAACTCATCCCTCATCAAAGTTTCTATATCTCTTGTTTCTTCTATGGCTGAAATATTTTCACTATACCTCTTAGGAAGTGATCTTAAAACCTTTTGACATACATCTAATTCTCACACTTTAAAAACAAATCCTTACATAGAGTTAAAAACCTCATCCACATGAAGAAGGTATGCATAAATGTTTTCCTCATCCTTCATATTTAGGTCTTCAAAAGTTCTCTTGTAATTTTACAACTTTACCCTTTTGACCTTTTTGTCTCCCTTATATATACCTTTCAAATTATCCCAAATTTCCTTTGCTAATGTGCAATGCATAACCTTTATAAACTTTGTTTCATGTAAACCCTTTAAAATTCCATTCATTGCCTTTGAATTATTCAATTGTAGGAGCTTACCATATTTATCTGTAGGTGGAGTTGTTGGCGATATGTATCCATCCTAAGCTGCTTACCAAATTTCATTTCCAAATTCCATTAGGTGAATCTTCATTCTCATACTCCAAAGTGCATAATTGTTCCCATCTAACAATGGTGCCAAATTCCTTGAAGATCCATTTTGAGAATCCATCTATGTTCTTGTGATGTTTTCATTCAAGTTGTTAAACTATTCCAAAGGAACTGGATCTGATACCAATTTAAGAACATAAACTTATATTGAGAGGGGGGTGAAAAGTATAAGACCATTTTTTACTTTTATTTCGCAAACAATATTATCCAATATTATCAATGGAAATATCAATTTCAGTAATCAAATTAATGCACAAATAATTACACACAATAGAGAAACCAATTTAAATCTGCTCAATCTCTATCCTCAAGCCTTAACACAAATCTTGACTCAATCATAAATAAACTCTGTTGGATCTGATCCAAGCCTTAACTCAAAGGTTTAAAAAATCAATCAACTCTACTCTTAAGTCTTCACAAATACTTACCTCAAATTTGCTCAACAAGTCCTTACTAGAAATTGTCCAATCTGCTCAACAAGTCTTCACTAAGACTTACCTCAAATATGCATTGTAAGCTTCCACAAAAGCTCACACTAATCTATCCATAAGTCTTCACCAAGGCTTATCTCAAAATTTTTGTAAGCTTCCAAAAAATCTCACACAAATATGTCCTTAAGTCCCCTCTAGGACTTACTCAAACCTGAACACAAGCTCTCACAAAAGCTTGCTCAACTCTGTCCTTAAGTCCCTTCTAGGACTTACTCAAATTTGTCCACTAGCTTTCATAAAATCTTATTCAAATCAATTGTAAAATTTGCATATACAAACTCAACTTAATCTCTCTAAAAAAATTTCTTCAATCTCACAAACAAGTTTCACTCAAAATCTTGTTTAAACATAGAAACATATAGAGAATGGTAAGATACTCAATATGTTTCACACTCACAAATCACTCTATCACTTTCAAACTCACTTTCAAATCAATTCAGAAATAAATAAAACTTTGTTTCATAAAAATTGTACTATCACTCCAATGCTTTCAATCACTAATGCTCAACCAACTTTACTCAAAACATCCACTCAATGAAACATAACTTGCTTAAAAACCCTATCCAAGTGTTTCAGAAATCTTCCAACAACTCACTTATGGAACACAATCCTTGACTCAAGATGATTCCAATTTTCACATAACAATGATACTCATGTTCTTTCACAAACCTTAATCAGCATATGAAGGCTCACTCAAGTTTTTCCAACAATGATTATCAAACAATCTCACATAAAAATGATACTCATGATATTTCACAAACCCTAACCATTCACATGAAAGCTCACTCAATTATTTTCAACAATGCTTATCAAACAAACCTTTTCACTCCAACTTAGCATTTCACAACATTCAACCCAACATTATTTCACTCACAAGGAAGATGTGCCCATACATTTTTCTTTGATGGAGATATATCTTCAAAACTTGTCTTAATCACAATCAAAACCTCTTTGCCAATTCCAAGGTTAGGTAGCAAAAATCTATCTAAAAATCTCAACTCAAAATTCTCAATATTTATTTCACCATACACAAATACCAAGTCTCAAGTACACCTTATAATCTCCAAACTAACAAAGGTTCAATCAAATTAATTTCACAATAATCCACTTCAAAATTTTAATGCATAAAACAATCAAACTAACTCCCTTATATCTCCCTACTCAAAAATTCATTATCAAATAATAAACACACCTTTCCAGAAATAATTCAATTCACTTTTAAGCCAAATTAAACCTTTCTCAATCTTCAAATTAAGATAAAAAACTAAAATATATCTTAACCACATTATATCTCCCAAGTTAAAATTGCAAATTTCAAAATAATTAACACCTCTTATCCATAAATAATGCAATTCACTTTAAAACAATAACTAAATTCTTCACAACCTTTAATTAAAATAAAAACCTTTTAATCACCTTATTTATCCCAAGGCGCTTAACATATGAATTTAGACCACATGCACATACGACAAAAAATAAAATACCTTTGCACTCCTTGTTGGGATTCGATCCTAGGTCAAGCCTCCGCCTATGCACTAGCCATGGCCTAGCTGTCGCGTGAGATAGGCGCTCACATGAGAGGCAAAAGTGCTTTGAGCGCTTTGTCTCTTCCACTAGTGCCAAAGCCATCAAAAGGCTTTGTCCCTTCGCATCCACCAAGACTCAAATGCAGGTCTCCCACGTACACCTTACATGCCAACAATTTTCCACTAGCCCAACCGCTTGGTTGGTGTTAAGCCTTTATGCCCTTCTCACTTTGACCTTCACGTTTTGGCTGCAAATAAAATAATTTTCTCTTGTCTTGTTTTGCTCATAAATTTTTTGCATTCCACAATAATTGCATGTGCTCTAAAAAATATTCGGAGACTTGCATTTGTGATACAAATGTTATGGTATTTATACCATATGCTTCTATCCTTCGAACGTCGGTGGGGGAATAAAATTTTAAATTAAATTTGTGCCCAACCCAAATTTGGGTTTTAATAATATTATTTATAAATTAATTTATAATATAAATATTATAAATTATTTATAAATTACCTTAGGCTTTAATTTAACCTTTAATATTATAATAAAAATATTATAATATTATTTCCATTGGGCCTAGGTATTTTTCTCTTTTGCCCTTAGACCTTTTCTAACCGCCTTTAATATTATAATAATAAATATTATAATATTATTTCCTTTAGGCCTTTTCTTCAGGGTATTTAACCATCCTTTTGACCAATCATGTGAAGCTCTTAAACCAAATCTCTTGGGCTTAAAATATAAATATTTTAACCCTTATTTTGCTAAGTCCTGCACTAATTCCTGATATCGACTCTTGACATCAATGACAACACAACTAACTCAAAATTTCCAACAATACAATGGACTTGCATTATCCTAATTCAAGGAAAATATGACTAGAGAGGTGACCATGATTTGGTCTTTTATGAAGTAAGGTTAACAACAAAAGATCTAAAAATAAGTTTTTTTGTTTATGTACCTATACATCTTATGTTAGAAGCAATCACTAGGTGAATGCAACTTACACTCTAAGAGTAGATAAAGTCAGGCCTTCACCATAGCCTCATTTTGATGTCCTTTGAGTGGATTCTTTTGGATGTTCATTTTTGAGTGGAGTTGTTAGGTGAATTTGATATGCTTGAACAAGTGGAATAGGTAGAGATATTCACCAAGTCTAAGCCTAATTTATCATCGTGATTGTGGGACCAATGATATGTCACTAGGGTCCAACTAGGCAAGTCATTAAAATTTGTCCTCTTCAATTGTCTTGGCCATCAAACATGGTGTTGACTAAGTAGACGAGGCATATCATACCTCGTGTGGAGTGACATAATAGGGCTAGTCCTAAGAATATGAGGTTTGGCTTAGTCAAGGGATTCTGAATTTTGACAAAGGGTGGTTCCTTTATAGGATGGGATATTTGGTGCACTATTTAATGTAATAGCCTGGGGAAAAATGGTAAGAGAAATAAAAACAACTAAAAAGTAAAAAATCTACACTTAAATATGGAGATATGACAAAGACAAAATAAGATCTCCCTACACAACAAGTCTGAATGCAATGTGTTGATGTGAATGTTGTCCTTTCCTTGAAATAAATTAAAACATATATAACAAGGTTTAACACATAAAAATAAGAGAATTAGGTCTAGGTATGAGATCCTAATTCTTAAATAACATACATACTAACAACCCATGTATACTCCTACTTAGGTTTTCAATAGTAAGAATCACTTTAAAAGTTAAGATCCACATAAAATGATAAAATTTTGAAATGGATCTTACACTTTATAATTTTATCCATTGCATGCTATTTAGAATTAATTAACCATATTTATCAACCATTAGCTAGTTATATCCTTGTTTGACATAATATTTTCTTATTTTATTTATTGGTCCCCATATTATCTAGTCCAATTCATCTCTGAGTTTGACATTTCTTTCTCTTAACAACTTGGTAAGTTTTTTATATTCATTCTTCATGTTTGTTGATTCAGTCTCCCATCCCTCAAACTTTATTTTTGGATTCTAGACACACACTTTGAGAATTGTCAATTTTAAAATTGAAAAATGTCTAAACCTTTGCTTCTAAATCAATCTCTTATCTATAGTATTTATAGATATCCTACTATTTATGGCATGCCATTAATTACATTTGTTCATATGTCTGCTTTTTTGCCATCATCGATGTGCCATGAACAACATTTTCTTAAAAATGAAAGCATTACAAAAATTCAACTATGGAGTAGATTATTGATCTAATTTTACATTCATTATTAGTACATGTTTCAGTGGGTTGCCTCCAAGATACTTGTTCACCATGATATTACTCCATAGTGAGTTGTTTTTCTTGATTAATCTCCATATTAGTTTAATTACATATACCTCTAGCAATAAGGACAAATTATCTATTCCTAATCCACCCCATTTTTGGGGTAAGCATACAATATCCCACTTAACCAAATGGAACTTCTTTATTTCTTGTTCCTTGGAACCTTTCCATAGAAATATCCTTACTATCTTCTCAATTTTCTTAATTATCCCTACTAGTGCATGAGTAGATGTTATTGAGTATATTGGGATGGCAGATAAAACTAATTTGACTGGAATCACTCTTCCAGTTAGATTCAACCATTTATGGGAACACATATTCAATATTTGAATTACTTTGTTGTGGATATTCTCCTACTGCTTTTTGGCATGCTTGCATGGGCTAATTGGCACCCTAAAAAATACAAAGATTTTTTTGGATTTGCCTAGTTTGAAGCCAAATATTCTAGCATATTTCCTCACAAAAGCTACTAAACAATTATATGTATAAAGGATAGACTTACCACAATGACTAGTAGCTCCTATTGCTATACATAATTTTTCTAATATATCTTTCATGTTCTTGGCTTCCTTAATAGGTACATGTACCATTAACATAGAGTCATCTATAAATTGTAGATGGGTGGTGTTTACCACATTTGAATTAATTGATTGTCCTCTAATATGTCCCTATGTTTTTTCTTGATTTATAAGATAAATCAATAGCTCAACCATGATGACATTTAAATCTAGTGATAACATAAAACCTTGTCTTGTGCCTCTATAAGAGTTGAAAAAACTAGAGGGTCCTTCATTGACTAAAACTAAGAATGTGCTAGAGCTAATGCAACCTTCCATCCATTTTATCCACTACTTATAGAACCTCATTTTATGGAGGACCATTAAGAGAAATCTCTTATTGACTATGTCATAGGATGTAACAAAGTCAAGTTTAATCATAATTGTCCTTCTTCTTGATTTAACTATAGAGTGAATTGCTTCTTGCACAATGATGAATTCATTTAAAATTTATCTTTCTTTAACCACTCTCCCTTGCTCTTTTGATATATTATCATAGGTAGCCATTTTTGTAATCTATTAGCCATTATTTTTTAACTTTAAAGAAAAAGTTATAAAGAGATATGGGTTTGTATCTATCAAACTTACTTGCCTTCTCCTCTTTTGGGATAAATACCAAGAATGTCAAAATTTTCTTATTGTTCTTACTTCTTCCACCATTGAGAAGATCCTCAACTATAATTTCCCATGCTTCTCTATATTTGTTTTGAAATCCATTTGGACCTAGAGCTTTGTCTAGCTTAAATGAATACACTATCTCTCTTAATTATTGCACGTTAACTTCCTATTAGGTGATTATTCATTTCTTGCATGGCTACTTATGGTATTAATTCAACCACTTCTCTCTATAAATATTATCATCTGATAATGTGATTTAAAAATAATTTCTTGTAATATGTTGTATTTCATTATCATTTAGCATATCTTCCCCATTATATTGTTTGATACATGATATGTGGTTCTTCATTCTGTAAGTAATCAAGACTTTATGGAAAAAAATAGAATTTGTATCTCCTTTCTATCCCTAGAGCACCCTTCCTCTTAACCTTGATATATCACTCCCCTCATTTTTAATATTTTTATTTGTACAATCAACTTAGTTTTCTCATATCTACTCAAATCTATATATGTTCCATTTTGTGCCAGTTTTTTAAATTATTCTATTCTACATCTTTCTTCTTTTTAGCTTCAACTTTCATTATGCTTCTTTGTTGTCCTTTAATTTTATACTTGAAATGTTTCATTTTGTTGTATAATCTAAAATTTTTTGTTCCTTCAACTTTAATCTCATTCCACCATTTTTAATATTTTTTGAAACTCCTCACATTCCATTAGTTGAGTATGAAATTTGAATGACACATTTTTTGGAGGTTCAAGATCATGTATCTTCAACAATATTGGTGCATGGTCTGATCTTACTCTAGATAATATAAAATACTCCAAAGATAATTTTATTCCTAAGATGGATTCATCTACTAATAATTTTATTCCTAAGATGGATTCATCTACTAAAAACCTATCTAATATTTCTTGAATTAAGACTCCTCTTCCTCTTCTATTTGACCATGTGAAAATACCATCATTTGGAATGATATCTATCATGTTCATCTCTTCCATCATATCTGATACCATTCTTGAATTTTGGTTTAGACTCATAATTCCTCCTTTCTTCTCATCTAATTTTATAATTAAATTAAATTCTTCTTCTATTATCCAAATTTTAAGGCTATTGGATGATCCATAATGCTATATTATTTGCTACCATTATTTTATCGAGGATTGATGAGTGGATCAATACACATTTGTTAGATGATATGTTATCCTAGATCTCTGACATTCCAATGATATTTGTATCCAATGTGCATATTTAACCACTTCTATAAAATTCCATTTTATTTTATTTCATATTATAGCAATGCCTCATTTCCAACCTCTCAAGCAATACATTCATTCTGATATATAATAGTATTTCATTTTCCTTTCATAATTATCCATTCATTTTATGCCATCATAATTTTTTGAAGAAAATTTATATTAGGACTAGATTCTTGAATATTTTCATTTAAGATTTTTTGTTGAGGTAGAACCCATACCTATTATATTTTAAGAGAATATAATCATTTTTAGGTTGTGTGGTATAACCTTCTTACCTTTTTATCCTTGTCCTCTTAGGGGATTTAATTATGCTATCTTGTCCTCTATACTAATTTTCTTTGATATCCCTCTTCAATGGACTTTTTGTGAATATGTTTGCAATGCATTTGACCTTGTGAGTATTTATACCTTATTCTTGATACTTGTCCCACAATATACTTATGATTATATTTGACATAGGGGTAGTATACCACCTTACATTATTATCTCATCTTCCACTATTTTACCTTTAGTTCCTTGTTCTTCTTCTTAATTTTTTTCTTTTTCCTCTTCTCCTTTCTCAACTTTTTTAATCAGTTCAAATTCCTCATTGTTCATTTCTAAATTCTTGTCCTCATTGCAATCTCCTCTTGTGGTTTTTTTTTTTCTAGGTCTCAAATTTATTTCTTATTGATGTCTCTTTTGTTACCAATACCCACTTTCTTTTAGTCTATTTTTTGTTTGATACATTCATAAATCCTTCATTATCCTTCTCATTACCTTGTTCTTTCGATACTTGTCTTGCTTTGCTTGGGAAATTATAGATATTATATCCATATTAATAGTAGTGGGTGAATTTAAATGGGATCTGCTCATAATATAACTCTTACTTCTATACTTAACAATGTAGTTCAATTTCAATATGCTCTTGCAATCCTTCCATTTTGTTCATATCCACAAATATTCTAGCATATGTGGTTAAATTTCGTTGTTTTTTTTATCTTAGCTCTTTTAATGAACCACCCTAAAGAGTATCCTATTGTTTTAATAGATTCTTCTCACCAAAAGTGATATGCAAAAAAAGCATCTTAACCCATATTGGAATGATGTTGAGAATTACTTCTTTTGGGTCAAAATCATCATCCCAGTACTTCATAAGCAATCTACTTCTTACCATGAACTAGGGACCTCTCTGAAAAATTATTTTCTACCTTTGGAATTGTTAAATGGTACCAAATAGACCCCTCTTCCTATATATAGTATCTTTTGTTCTTGCAATATTAATGGGAGCAAGTTATTTTTAACCCAAGTTTCAATACCCTTGGGAGAGCCATAGGTTAAAGAAATTGTAGAGACAAAAACACAACACCAAATATATAACAAGAAATAAATAAGCAATGACACAAGAGATTGCACAAAGAATAGATTTTATATTAATATCACCGGTGGATCTCAATACAATTAGTTATGACCCAAATGAGGGTCTACACTGTTTATTTAATACAAATAATATAATATGCTAGGGTTCTCTAAAACCCTTACCAACAATGCTAGTGGTGTCTTCAAAGCGCATCCTTACTTCCAAAAAAATTGAGTGGCCTTCAGATATCCATTGACCAAGCCACTCCATCTTAAGCAGCTGCACAATGCTTGTATATCTCCAAATATACACACAAAAGATAACAAAGAGAGTTAGTAATAACTGTGAGGGCTCCACAGTGTGAGACCCTCAAAAATTAATAAAAACCTTAGCTATCAAATGATAAAACTACATGCAAATATGGAAATAATAAAATCAATAAAATAACATAATATTTACCTTGTGAACTTGCCATTTTTTGATCTGTAGTCATTGTTGCAGGAAAATGGTGCAACGTTTTCCTAGCGACACCTAAGGGTTAAGAGGGTTGCAAAACTCTAGTGCAGTTGCTCAGTGGTAGTTGAATATTCCCATGGGTATTCGAAGGTGGTGGAAAGTATCCAGTGGTGCTCGATGGTAGATGGAAATGCTCGAAGGTGCTCGACGATGACAAGGAATGCCTAAAGGTGTTGGGGAACTGATATTAAGATTTTTAGAAGTAGATATGGCAGAGCAAAATAGATGGCCATGGATGCGGAGGCTATGGCGAATGAGGGAGGATGGTGAAAATGCTTGGATACTCCAAGGAAACTTGGAAAATTAGAGACTCAGGAAAATTACTCAGATTCAATCATGAACTGCTTAGGGGTTGAGCCATCAAAATGGCCTATATTAATAATCCACACTAAGGTATGTTAGGGTTTTTAGTGACACAAATTGTGTGGCTAATATTAAAACACATTAAAGGGTGAATATTAATTCTATATGTGGCATGTATTGGTGTGGATGGATGGCTAGAATTAAGTCAAATCGGATGGTTGGGATTTATTTACATATATATATATATAATATAATATTAAAATATTATTATTTTAATATACATTAAACAAATATACCTAAATATATGTAAATAAATGGGTAAGAATGGTGGGAAGACCTGGATGGATGACAAGTGGCTAGATTTTGGTGTCTACATAAATGATATATCAATCCACATTTAGTCAATTTGATATAATCCTCTATGAGATTCTATTCATCATAATTTACCTTTGGAATTTGTTATTTTATTTTTACAAATCCATCATTTTTTAAGGAAAGAAGAAATATCCATTTTCATCTTCCTAAATTTAGCCATTGCTGGTATTATTTTAGCAAGTGTCCTTTTTGGATTAACTCTTGAAGATGAATATCTTTAGATAGAAATTTTAGAAAACCTATTTTATTTATATTTTACCTATTTTTTCTTATTCATTTTTATTTTAGATTTGTACTATTATATTTTAAGAGAATATAATCATTTTTTTAGGTTGTGTGGTATAACCTTCTTACTTTTTTATCCTTGTCTACTTAGGGGATTTAATTCTGCTATCTTGTCATCTATACTAATTTTCTTTGATATCCATCTTCAATGGATTTTTGTGAATATATTTGCAATGCCTATGACCTTGTGAGTATTTATGCATTCTTCATGATACTTGTCCCACAATCTACTTATGATTCTATTTGATATAGGGGTAGTATACTTTCAGGGTCTTGGATCCATACATACTCATCATTTTTCAATGTATTATAATAATAAGAAAGTAGTTTTTTTTCTTTCACATAAGAATCTAGTTTCATTCCATTGGTTTCTACTATCTCTTGTAACATTTTAAGAATATATTCAATTTACTTCTTTATTTAAAAAATTTACGAAAATATTTGGCATTCGAAATCATCA
Source organism: Wollemia nobilis (assembly GCA_028583015.1). Taxonomy (NCBI): domain Eukaryota; kingdom Viridiplantae; phylum Streptophyta; class Pinopsida; order Araucariales; family Araucariaceae; genus Wollemia; species Wollemia nobilis. The sequence continues at coordinate 1,482,791 of JAQPPZ010001679.1, read as the reverse complement.
TTTGCTGTTTTAGATATTTCATGTTTTGAAAAAACCTATACATACATGATCATTTAAAATTTGCTTCATCCTACCATAACTATCTAGAATAAATCAGGGTCTTGGATCCATACAGACTAGAAGCAAAATCAGTCTAGATAACAATTATTGGGTAAATCATAAGTGAAAAGAATGGATTTATGTTTCAATTTTACTTGCAATAAAATATCTAAGTAGACTATATACTCTATTTGTAACCATGTGTTGGATAATAATATTTTATCCAATATTCATGATATATGAGTTTGTCCAATGCATCTATCTCTATTTTTACAAATCCATCATTTTTAAGAAAAGAAGAAATCTCTATTTTCGTCTTCCTAGATTTAGCCATTGCTTGTATTATTTTAGCAAGTATCCTTTTTGGATTAACTCTTGAAGATGAAGATCCTTAGATAGACATTTTACAAAACCTAAATTATTTATATTTACCAATTTTATCTTATTAATTTTTTATTTTAGACTGTACTATTTGCCCTCTGCTGCTTGCAGGCTTTCTCTAGGGTATTTTGGTTACCATAGTTTAAAATTTAGTTTTCTTACCTATTACCTAGTCTTTTGCACTCCTTTGATACCCACATTTTCTTTAGATGCATTCTCTCATGGATCCTTATCTTGCCAAGTATCTCAATTTTTTTTAAAACAATTAATTGTTTCCTTCTTTATATCTTCTTCTTCCTCACTATTTCTTCCATTAATGAATTTTTTTTTTTATATTTCTATGCCCTTCATTGATCCATTTATGAGTCATATTTTTGGATCCAATATGACTCATCATTTTTCAATGTATTATAATAATAAGAAAGTAGTTGTTTTTATTTCACATAAGAATATAGTTTCATTCCATTGGTTTTTACTATCTCTTGTAACATTTTAAGCTTAGATTCAATTTACTTCTTTCTTTAAAAAATTTACGAAAAGATTTGGCATTCCAAATCATCATTTGTTGCTTTAGATATTTTATTTTTTGAACAAACCTATACATACATGATCATTTAAAATTTGCTTCATCCCACCATAACTATCTGGAATAAGTTAGGGTCTTGGATCCATATAGACTAGAAGCAAAATCAGTCTAGATAACCATTATTGGGTAAATCATAATTCAAAAGAATGGATTTATAATTCAATATATATTTTTTTTTTTTTTTTTTTTTTTTTTTTTTGGTATATAGAAGCAATGGTTACAATCACGATTTTTAGTAACTACCAGCACAGCTGGTAGGGTTCAAACTATCTACGAAGGCTCCCAGGACTTCCACCGTCTCGGTACATGGTAACCCGGCGTGAGATGGGGACCGCCGGACGCACAGGGGTTGCACCGTCGTCATCAATCCGGCGCACCACTCGAGAGGAATCGGATCCGGGCTACTGTCTGTGCATGGGCAAGCCCGTGGGATTGGAACCTAGGTCTCCTCTCGGTAAGCGCCCCAACTTACCAATCCACCTAGACCCACGGACCAATTTATAATTCAATATTACTTGCAATAAAATATCTAAGGAGACTATATACTCTATTTGTAACCATGCGTTGGATAAAAATAATTTATCTAATATTCATGCTATATGAGTTTGTCCAATGTATATACCTTCATTTTTACAAATCCATCACTTTTAAAGAAAAGAAGAAATCTCCATTTTTGTCTTCCTAGATTTAGCCATTGCTTGTATTATTTTAGCAAGTATCATTTTTGGATTAACTCTTGAAGATTAATATCCTTAGATAGAAATTTTATAAAACCTAAATTATTTATATTTTACGTATCTTATCTTATTCATTTTTATTTTATATCTGTACTATATGCCCTCTGCTGCTTGTAGGCTTTCTCTAGGGTATTTTGGTTACCATAGTTTAAAAATTGGGTTTCTTTCCTATTACCTAGTTCTGCTACACTCCTTCGATATCCACCTTTTCTTTAGATGCATTCTCTCATGGCTCCTTATCTTGCCAAGTATCTAATTTTTTTTTTTTTAAACAATTAATTGTTTCCTTCTTTATATCTTCTTCTTCCTCAATATTTTTTCCATTAGGAGTTAAAAAATTTCATGCAATGAAAAGATTTTTTTTGTAGCATAAAATAATTTTGTATTTCTATGTCCTTGATCCATTTTTCCTTATATTTTTAGAACAAATATGACTCATCATTTTTCAATGTATAATAATAATAATAAGAAAGTAGTTTCACATAAGAATCTAGTTTCATTCCATTGGTTTCTATTATCTCTTATAACATTTTAATCTTAGATTCAATTTATTTCTTTATTTAAAAAAAATATAAAAATATTTGCCATTCCAAATCATCATTTGTTGCTTTAGATATTTCATGTTTTCAACAAACCTATACATACAGGATCATTTAAAATCCGCTTCATCCCACCATAACTATCTAAAATAAATCAGGGTTTTGGATCCATACATACTAAAAGCAAAATCAGTCTAGATAACCATTATTGGGTAAATCATAATTCAAATAATGGATTTATGATTCAATCTTACTTGCAATAAAATATTTAAGGAGACTGTATACTCTATTTGTACCATGTGTTGGATAATAATAATCTATCCAATCTTCATGCTATATGATTTTATCCAATGCATCTATTATCCTATGTATATTGAAAACTTGAAGGATTAACATCCTAAAGGCCATTTGAATTGAAAAATGAAGTAAAATATTGCATTGATTTAGAACATCTTAGAGTACCACACTTATTTTCCAAAGGATATAGAACTTTGTTGAAGTCACACCCAATAATCCATAGAACACAATTATGAAACATCATTGTGTTTGAAAAAAAGTTGCTAAGGTCCTAACATCTTTCATAAGGAGAAACTATAGTTGGAGCATATACATTTATAACCCACATTTTGATATTTTTATCTTTCTTAAAAAATAGTATAACAAACAAATTACATTTTGCTCCTAACAATTGTCCATCGCATTTGTGTTTGTCACATATTATTGCAATACCACCTAAATCTCCTATAGAAGAAATTGTTAGACAATCATCTATCTTCCAAATATTTTTAAAATCATCCTTACATTCCTCACTACTTAATTTTCTTTGTTTTATTAAAATCAACTCAGGACCATAACAACCTATTAATTCCATGATACCTCTTTTTTTAGGAGTAATATTCATACCCCTAATATTCAATGATATCATTTTTCATCACTTTAATTTTTTTGATAGATAAGAGGGTTTTGAAAGGACCCTAAACCTTTTACAACATAGTAGCCAAGAAGGTGGTAACTCCACCTAGAGTAGAAGAGGAACCCATCCTCAAGAATAGACTAAAAAATAAGTCATCCATGCAACATAGAGGCCATAGATGACTTCGAAGAACAGAACTGAGTGGACAACACATGCAAATAGAAATCTAGCCAAAACTAGAACAAAGAAGGAAGCAACTGCAATAGGACAAGAAAACAAAAACTAAATAGAATTTACGTAAAATAGATAAGACTTATGTAAACCAAAAAAAAATAGCCCACCCCTAGGGCCCTCAATATTTAGGGTTATCTTTATCCAAGACCTCCTTAGTAGTTTTAGGATCAACGCCTTGGGTGATGGCATAATTCATAGTTGCGATGATATTCCCAGCTTAGAGAAGGGTGGAGGAAGCAGAGCTTAGAAGCTCAACCATGTAGAACTAAGGCTCCTTCTTCTTCAGTCCTTTTCCAACCTTCGTAGATCGGGTGCGAGTAGAAACCCCTTAAGCACTGATTTTCTTTGTCGATGTAGGGGTCACCTCGGTGCCAAAATTTGACAGGTCCACTTCCATATTTACCTTGGTTTCGGAAGTGCTCCTGTGGGATGAGCATCGATAGGGGACTATTTTCATAGGGGAAGGAGTGTAGGCTAGAGATACCTCACCTTTGACCTCAATGTTAGAATCTTTTTTCTTGTTGGGACTAAGAGCCAAATTTCTTGCTTCTTGGGTGTGAACCACCATGAGAGCTGCTCTGTTCACTTACTTTTACACAACAAACCGATACAACAGAAGATGAATTTCTTGGTGTTTAGAATGGGTGGATGACCCTTCATGGACGTTATCAATAGAAATTTCACTGGATTTATAGAGGTACTCTAGTATGTTAATGTCCTTCACTAACCACATGTGATTCAGGAAGGCCATATAAAAACTCCTCAGGGGAGTATTGATATCGTCCATCATAATGTATTCCATAATTGGAACCATAATTATGTTCCAGGGCATTGAAATATATTTTCGTACAATCCCACCCTTCTCTCTATCAAGGCATTTACTCCTATCATGGAAATGAATTAGCTCACTGTCCAAGGTGTGCTTGTCCTTATGCACATTATCACCATCGATGGGGAGCTCTGAGACTTCAATAATCAGATGAAAACTCACTCTGTATATGATCCCTTTGATGATTACCTGCCCTTTGTCCTAGGAGACTATGAAGTCATCATAAAAGGTAGGATTGTTGCCTTGGAATTTTTGGATGAATGACATCAACTGGTGTAGAGTCAAAACTCTTCGACCAACGCATCAACATGCAACCTAATGGGATCGAGTAGCACCATATCCACCTGGTTTCTTGTTAAAACCTATGATACTTTTATTGGTTTTTCAGTGGGCTCAAGCAATGCCATATCATCACTTTAAATTTTTATTAGTGGGTTTAGCCCCATTTCTTGTTAACACCTATGATATTTTTATTAGTTTCCCACATTGATATCCTTTTGATTTTCTTTTTTTCCTTGTTCATTGTTTGATGACCTCTTTCTCCTTTCTCCATTCTCACCAACACTTTCATCTTCATTAGTCTCTTCTATTTTTTCATACTATTCATAATGAGACTTATCTTCTAAAAATTTATGTTGCCTTAAATAATATGAAATGCAAGGAATAGCCTCATAAACATTTTTTTGTTATGTTTCCCAAAAATCCTAAAGTGCTAGGATGATACTCAATAATTACTTTCTTATGCTACCCAAGAAACTCTAAATTTCCATGGATATCCTCCATACACATTATTTTTTGATGTTGCTCTTACAATCCTAAAGTGTAATGAATAAAATCTATATCTATCATTTTTTGTAAGAAGAATATTTTATGCTACTTGAGAAAAATGAAGATGATCTACTTGGGTTAACCTTGACATATTTTATCTCATTCGCTTAAATTTTGCCTCCTCATCTTCTTTCACACTTTTAAATCCTTTTGTATTTGAACTTGCTCATTGTACTTTATCATCACTTATGTCATTTTTTCTTCTAATTCTTGATTCAAGTGATCTACAATGACATTTTTAATTTAATGATGTAGAGGTTTTTTTCTTTCCACTTTCTTAGGAGTGGAAAATCCTTGATTTGACCTACATATTATGTTATGATATGATCTTATTGTTTCATATTGAAGTTTACCTCATGCCCAAAATGTTCCATATCTTTCTCCATCATTTTCACTTTGTAATCTCTTATCATGTGTCTAGTCTCATGATATTTATGACATCATAATGTAATGTTTTCATAATCCATTTGTTGATCCATTCTATTGATTTAGATTTAATCCTAATTGATATCCTTTTGATTTTATTTTTTTATTTTTTCATTATTTGATGACCTTTCTCTCCTTTCTCCATTCTCACCAACACTTTCATCTTCATTAGTCTCTTCTATTTTTTCATACTATTCACAATGACAATTATCTTCTAAGAATTTGTGTTGCCTTAAATAATGTGAGATGCAAGGAATAGCCTCATAAACAATTTTTTGTTACTTTTTTTTCAAAAATCCTAAAGTTCTAGGATGATACTCCTTAATAATTACTTTCTTATGCTACCCAAGAAACCCTAAATTTCCATGGATATCCTCCATACACATTATTTTTTGATGTTGCTCTTACAATCCTAAAGTGCAACGAATAAACTCTATATTTATCATTTTTTGTAAGAAGAATATTTTATGCTACTTGAGAAAAATGAAGATGATCTACTTGCATTAACCTTGACATATTTTATCTCATTCGCTTAAATTTTGCCTCCTCATCTTCTTTCACACTTTTAAATCCTTTTGTATTTGAACTTGCTCATTGTACTTTCTCATCACTTATGTCATTTTTTCTTCTAATTCTTGATTCAAGTGATCTACAATGACCTTTATCATTTAATGATGTAGAGGGTTTTTTATTTCCACTTTCTTAAGAGCAGAAAATCCTTGATTTGACCTACAACTTATGTTATGATATGATCTCATTGTTTCATATTGAAGTTTACCTCATGCCCAAAATGTTCCATATCTTTCTCCATCATTTTCACTTTGTAATCTCTTATCATGTGTCTAGTCTCATGATATTTATGACATCATAATGTAATGTTTTCATAATACATTTGTTGATCCATTCTCTTGATTTATATTTAATCCTAATAGAATGAGATAAAGGTTTTAAAATACCCATGGGCCATGGCAATACATATTCAAGTGTATACAACAAACATCCTGTCCTTAGTAGTTAGTCCTCCTAGATGAACTCCCCTAGATTATTATTGATATTATTTAAAACCTTCTTATTAATGAGTTGATAAGGAAATTAAAAAAACCTAATCCACAACAAAATATTTTTAATAGTCTCTACCTCCATAAAAAATCTCACTTAATGGACTTAAATATAATGTATCTTTATCCCTAAACCAAGGGCCACCATCCATTATTTTATCCCTTATTTTTAAATTGTAGAAGATAATAAGAAAATATCCTTTCAAAAGAAAAGTCACACGGAGTAATTTAAATCTATTTCCCACTTCCACTTCATCAAATTTTGAATAATAAAAAAAATTGGCCAATATCAATGGAACTTACATATTAACCCTTTGGTTTTAAGAACCATTATATCATATGCTTGATCATCTCATCCTTGACAATCACTTTTGGTGTAGTATTTGATATCTGGATAGGGTTTTCCATAGATTTATTCTTCTTCTTATTGCTAACTAGGGCATCCATACTTTCAACTAGGGTATTCTTCCAATAAGGACATTTAAAAGTGTCTTTATTGCCATGTTACCTAGATCTTATTTATATAAGTCCTTTAGTTTTTGTGTTTTTCCTAAGATGTGAAATAAGTAGTGCTCATCCCTTGCTTACACTTTGCTTCCTACTTCCTACACACACTTCTTACTTCTTTCTCACACATTATGCTTGCTCTTGACTTGCACTCGCTCTTGTTTTTTATAACATTTAAAATAAATTATTAATACAAAAATTAATTTCTAATTAATTAAATTTGTTATAATAAAAAGTCATAATTTAATAAATTAATTTCTAATTAATTACACTAAAATGACATTAATCATGAATGAATATTAACTTAAAAATTAAAATCAATATACTTACTATATCATGAAGGATAAGGATGAAAGAATTCTCTCTAGAATGCAACAATAACATCAATGTTGTATCAAGGAAAGAGATCCTTGATACTAGCTAAAGAGATGGAGGGTTTGAGTGGCTGCGAGGGTGTCGATGGGTTCCCTTTTTATGGAGCTTTGTTTTTAGGGTTGTGTTCGACATGCCAGTGGGATTGGAGCCCATAGGGATGGGCGTGGCTTTGCTTCCTACTATTTTGGTGTTCCCTAGGGAGGTTTATTTGGTTCTATAGTCATGGGTGTCCATCTTGGGCAAGATTGATATTTATTTCTTGGTTGAGTTTTCAAACTGGCCTTTAGTTTTTGGTAGTAAGATTATTGTTTCCAGAGGTGTCTCTTGGATGCATAGTTTAGTTGTACACAGGATATCAAACAATCCTAGATTTACTTGGTCTAATAATATGGATCATGTTCTTGTGGATCCGCTAATGTTATGACTAGTCTTCCTGGTCTTCCATTCAGCACCCTTGGGGTTAAGTGGAAAAATATTGCAAAATTTCTTTACTGATGTAAACTGGGTTTTCCACAGATTCTTGCTTATCTGCTGGTCTTAGAACTACTTTGCCTAAGAATTTGTATCTTGCCATAGATCCTTTTAGGTTCTTACAAGCTATCTCCTTTATGAGCATTGTGCTAAGAGGGATAAATATTTAAATTTATGAAGTTATTGGGTGTAGGTTTTTGGTTGTGTGGGGCTCAACGACTGTTCTTAGAGATATATTGGTTGAGTTCATGGATTCAAATTTTTTGGGTCCTATGAATTTTCTTCAAGAGATATTTGTATTTTGTTGATGTAGACGAAACTTTTATTTTGAGTTTCTTTCCCCGCACTCTTCTCTTGGTGATGGTTTTTCAATTCCAGAAAGTATGATTCTAGCTACTTTTGGGGTGGAACCAATTCCATAGGTGTTTATGGATCTTGGGAAGCATTCTCAATATATCCTTGGCTTGGTCTCCTGCAAATGTTTTTATCTTTTATCTCAAGAAAGATCAAGATATTGTCTAAGATTGGCTCATTTGACAAAAATATATTTCCAATGGTTTTTCGGATTAATGCTGAAGTTTTTATTTTTTGGGCTCTAGGCTCATTATTTTTGGATTTTGAAGGATCTAGATCCTTATGTTTGTAGAGAGCTTTTGGTTCCCCTTTGTGGGGGTCTTTGGATTAGCCTATCATTTTTTCGCTGTTAGCTGGATGCATGCTCTCTCCTCTCTCTTCCAAGTAGGATCTTTGGATTAGCCTGTCAATTTTATTCAAACTTGAGTGGGATATTGGTGTATAGAGGCTGACAGTTGGGTTCAAGTTTGTTCCTACTTTTCTAGGCAGGAATATTTTTTAAATTTTGGTTCTAAATTTCAAGCAATACTTTTTAAGTTTTTCAAATTTTAATTTTCATGCTTGGTTGTAAGGGCGGTTATTGAATCTTTCCTCAAAATTCATGCTTTTTCTTTTAATTCTCTTTTGCTAAAAGATTAATCCGAATCCTAAGGATTCCAAGTATTTCTTTTGAATATTGGTTCTTAGTTCTTATTCTTGAATCCCTTTGAATCTCCTTTGGATCATCATTTTTGTTCTTCTTGTGGGCATCTTTTTAATGTCCATTTCTATTGTTAAAGATTCGAGGACTCTCAAAACCAATTTGTAAAAGATTTGGGGATCCTTTAAAAACCCTCTTTTCCACTTAATCCAAAAAATAAATATACTTACTATATCATGGTTTATAACTACTCTTAAAGTTATATCAAATATAACTTTCATGGTCTTTAATTTATTGGTAAAATATTGTCAAAGTAATTAAGATGTTTAAGATTAGCCTCAATTTTATTGAAAGTTACAATGATATCATGATTTATAATTGTTAAATTTTTATTAAATATATTTTTTTGTGACCTTTCATTTTTATATAATATTATTAAAGCAATTGATGTCTATGTTTAAGAAAATAACTTGTTTTAATTATTTTTACTTGTTATTTTTTATTTTAAAAATGTTATACATGGAAACCTAAAACGATAAAAGATATTATCGAAAATCTTGACCTCTTCACAACAAACAAATAGTTATACTCATTACTCCACTAATACTATAATTAAAAAAAACTTAAACCCTTGACCTCTTCGATAACAAACACTACTCATTGCAATATGTTAGCCAAATCATTATACTAATAAAATTAAAGCAAGTATCTTGCATGTGGCTTTGCCTAATGGTCCTAAATATTTTGGATGAGCATAAAATTTTTAAATACCAACTGCACTAAGACGCGTATAATTATTAAGCTCATATGTAAGCATTCTTTTGTTCCCCATTATTAATTTTGCACGTCTACAATAGTAAGTTATACACTTTTGTTATTGTGAATCTTGCATTCATCTTTTCCTACTTTTTAAAGTGAATTTGTTATTGTGAATCTTGCATTCATCTTTTCCTACTTTTTAAAGTGAATTTTAATTAAGTAGTGCACTTGATCACCTAATACCAATGCATTTAGGATACAACATTCTAAAATTTGTATCCTAAAGTCAATAATATTCAAGTCATTATTGCTTTCTATGTCAATGCCCACATTCTTTCTTCATATTTTACTTTAAAGAAACAAAGCATTAAATATTACAAGTTAAGCAATAAACTTATCTCTTAAATTATTATTATTTTTTTTTATAAAAAAGTTAGATTATATTAATTTATTAACCAGAACATTACAATAGTATGGTGTTAACATTGTCCACCAACTAAAAAACAAAATGAGGTGGATAAGGAGTAAAGCATCCATAACTCAATATACATAAGAATAGAAACTAATAGCAACAAAATACTATAGCTATATCTTGTTACAATATACCAGGTATCGATACTCATATGTGGGAGAGCCTGTTATATGGGGAAATTATGGGTTTATCTTTCATGATATCTTTTGAAGTCTTCAATGAAGAAATAGAAGTAATCAAATCTTGAACTTGCTCATCATTACTAACTACCTTATTTTTAGTTTCTTGTTGGACTTTATAAAGATCCCAAACCTTATGAAAATTTTGATGAAGCCTGTCTATTGGACATTTTGAGTAGTTGAGTTGTCATTGATGTCAAGAGTGAGTTGTCATTGATGTCAAAAGTCAGTTTTAGTGAGCAATGCAAGAAGAAGCAGTTCCACAATCAGTGCAAAAAGAAAGTCCACCTCTATTGGTCGATCCTGGTTCCAGGTGGTCAGATGAGGTTCAAAGAGCAATGAAGAGGCCCAAGAAAAATAATATTATAATATTTTATTATAATATTAAAAGGGGAGATTTAAATTAATTATAAATTAATTTAAATAATTTCATTATAAATTAATTTATTAATTAATTTAATTAACTTCTAAAGTTATTAAGTTAATTATAGATTAATTATAATTTAATTATAAAATTAATTTATGTTAATTAAAATAACCCTAAGGTTGGGTTATAAAGGTAATTATTTATTCGAATTCAAAATTTGAATAAGGTGCCAACGTCTCTAAGGCATTGACTTTCATGTATAAAAGAAGCCAAGAACCTTAGCCAAAAATCCCCATGCATTTTAACGATTTAATCAAAGCTCCAAAATTCGTGCACAAGGAAGTGTAAGGTTTTCATGTTTTAAAAGCTTTCGATGGTAGAGGATAGGACAAATAGGAGCGGGGCTCCTTTGTCCTCACACAATGCTGTGTAGCGTAGTTGGCAACAACGGGTGGTGCTAAGACTTGTGGTAGGCTAGGAGAGCAGGGTTCGAAACCCATCGATTTATTTTGCAAGGAAAGAAGGGTGTTTTGTTTTGCACCATGCCGATTGGAAGGGGATAAGAGGAAGGCTTAAGCCTTCCCCTTCGTGTGGAGGCTCGTAGCCCACATGGTGGGCTAGCACCTTGATAAGGCGCTCGGCTGGGAGTGGTCTCGCGTTCGAAACCCATCGAGGCCTTTTGCTTGAGATAAAAGGTATGCATTATTGTGTTGTCAAGGTTGCATGAGGTATTTCGGATTTGCTAAGGTTGAATGAAAAATAAATAATTTTGGAGGTTTATAAAGTTTTTTTTTAAATTTGGTTATTGAGTATTTGAGGGAGATAAAAGGATAGGCAATATTATTTTTGAGGGTTTGATTTTTGGAGGTTGTTAATTAAATATTGGAGATTATAAGGAGTAATTGAGTAATTATTTTTATGTATGCTTTGATGATTTCTAATTTCAAAGGAGTAATAAGGTGTATTTGAGTTTGATTATTTTTGTAATTGAGAAATATTTTTGAGAGAGTGTTAGTGTGATATTTTGTCATCTAACCATTGAAATTGGCAAAGAAGAAAATTGTGTTTAAGACAGGTTTTGAGGTCATTTTCTTCATCAAACAAAAAGGTATGGGCACATCTTCCTAGTGAGTGATTGTTGGATATTGTGAATGCTAAGTTGGAGTGAAAAGGGTTGTTTGATAAGCATTGTTGAGTTTGGTTTTTTTGGAATGAAAGTTGATTCTAGAAACCTTGTTTGATAAGCATTGTTGGAAATATTGAGTAAAGTTTTCATATGCTTGAACTAGGGTTTGTGCAAAGAACATGAGTATCATTGTTATGTGAAGTTGTGAACTATATTGAACTAGGGTTTGTGAAAGATCATGAGTATCATTGTTATGTGAAGTTGTGAACTATCTTGAACTAGGGTTTGTGAAAGAACATGAGTATCATTGTTATGTGAGATTGGTTGGAAATAATTGAGTGAGTGTTCATATGCTTGGACTAGGGTTTGTGAGCAAGGATTATTTCATTGAGTGATTGATTGAGTGGAGTTGGTTGAGCCTAGTCAAGTGGATGTGTTGAAGTGATAGTTCAAGTTCTGTGAAACAAATTGTTCCATATTCTGAATTGATTTGAGAAAGAGGTTGAGTGTTTGTGAGTGTGAAACATATTGAGTCTCTAACAATTCTCTATATGTTTCTATGATAAAAAGAGAGATTGAAAGTGATTGAGTAAGAAGCATATTGAGTCTCTAACAATTCTCTATATGTTTCTATGATATTGGACAAGTTCTAGTGAGGACTTGTTGAGCATATTTGAGGTAAGTCTTAGAGAAGACTTGTGGATAGATTGGTGTGAGCTTTTGTGGAAGCTTACAATATATATTTGAGGATAAATATTATTGAGCATATTGGACAAGTTCTAGAGAGGACTTGTGGATAGATTAGTGTGAGATTTTGTGGAAGCTTACAAGGTAGATTTGAGACAAGTCTTTGAGAAGACTTGTGAGCAGAGTGATTGATTGATTTGTTCAAACCTTGAGTTAAGGTTTGGGGTAGATCTAGCAGAGTTGATTTGTGATTAAGTCAAGCTTTGTGTTAAGGCTTGAGGATAGATATTGAGGATAGATTTGTGCTAGACCAAAGGACTATGTTTAGTGCATATTTGAGGATAGATTTTGGTGTAGATTTGAGGATAAGTTTGTGCTAGACTAGAGATAGATATTGAGCAGATTTGTGCTAGACCGAAGGACTGTGTTTAGTACAGATTTGAGATAGAGCTGAGAGCAATATTTGGAGGTGATAGAGTATAGAGGATGATAGTCTCTAGTGGATAGAGATCCATTAGCCATGGTAGTGAGGATAGGTCTTCTGAGTGAGGATAGGAGTCTTCAATGGATAGAGATCCATTAGCTAGTGTAGTGGAGGTAGCAGTTCTTCTAGAAGATCACCATCTAGAGTAGAGGAGAAAGGAGTTCTCCTATGGATAGAGATCCATGAACTTGATTAGGGGATTGGTGTCTCCTTTGGATAGAGGTCCATAAACATTGTAATAGGGAAAGGATTCCCAAGAGATTTATTGAGAAAATATTAGTGAAATATTTTCTCCGTGGAGTAGCCCACATTGGGTGAACCACGTTAAATTGGTGTCTCTATTGTGTGTGGTGATTTGTGCATTGCTTTTATTACTGTTTTTGATATTGCTATTGATACATTGCATAATATTGATTGGGAAAGAAAAGTAAAAAGTGGTCTTATAATGTTCCCCCCCCTCGGTAAGATAAGCTTGTGTTCTTCAATTGGTATCAGAGGGGGTTCCTTCGAAAGAGTTTAACAGCTTGAAGGAAAATCTTACAAGAACACAATGGATTCTAAGAGTGGATCCTTAGATAATTCAACACCAGTATTTTATGGAAGTGATTATATATTTTGGAGTATGAGAATGAAGATTCACCTGATGGCACTTGGCAATGAAATATGGGAAGTAGTTGAAAATGGATACACACCACCAGCTACTCCACCTACAGATAAATATGGTAAGCTTCTACATCATTACAATTCAAAAGCAATGAATGCAATTTTGAAAGGTTTGCATAGAATAGAGTTCATAAAGGTTATGCATTGCAAATCAGCAAAAGGAATTTGGGATAAGTTGCAAAGCATATATGAAGGAGATAAAAGTGTCAAAAAGGTAAAGATACAAAATCTCAAAGGACAATTTGAAGAATTAAGAATGAAGGATGAGGAAAATATTAGTGCTTATCTACTTCATGTAGACGAGGTTGTTAACGCCATGCAAGGACTTGGACTTGAGGTTCAAGAATCTGATGTTTGTGATAAGATCTTAAGATCTCTCCCAAAAAGGTTTAGTGAAAATATTTCAGCTATAGAGGAATCAAAATATGGTGATATTTTGACAAGAGATGAATTACTTGGCATTCTTACAACTTTTGAGATGAGAACAAAAGAGGAACCTAATCTTCGAAAGGAAGCAACCTTCAAAGCTACTAAGAAGACAAAGGGTAAGAAGTCAGATTCAAGCAATGAGTCATCCAATGATGAAGAAGCAAATTATGGTAGAAGGAATAAGGATCCAAGAAGATTTAAAGATGCAAAATCTGTTAGATGCTTCAATTGTGGAAAGTATGGTCACTATGCAACTGATTGTCAAGAAGCTAGAAATAGCAATGATGAAGAAAAATAGGATCATAAGAACAGGGAATCAAAAAAATATAGGTACCAAAAGAAAGGCAAGGATGGACAAGGCAAACAAGGAAAGAAGTTCTTTCAAATATAGAAGAGGAGTTACTATGCAGACAAGGCAAGTAAGTACTCAAGTGATAGTGATAATAGTTTCTCAGATAATGATAAAGATGAAGTTCTATTTCTGATAAAAGAAAAAGAAGAAGTTAAGAAAAGGTCACCAATAATTCTCAAGTGTTTTAGATGTGGTAACTTTGGTCATCTTGAAGATAGTTGTACAAAGAGTGGTTTCAGTTTCAGTGATGATGAATATGAAGATACACTTGAAGGACTAGAAGAGAATATTCTAATGGCACTAGAAGAAGAAGGAGGTGATCCTATAGAAGACAAGTCAAAAAATAATGAAGATGTTTTCAAAGGTAAACAAATAGAGGAAGAATCAGAGAAAGGAGAAGTTGATCTTGAGGGAGAGCTTATTTATGCTCTTGACACATTAAATAAGGTAAGAAAGCAAAACTCCCAACTTAAGCTTCAGTTTCAAGAATGTGATGAAGAGAAAGGAAAGCTTATAGAGGATCTAAATAATTCAATGGCTAAGACAAAGAAGTTCAAGGATAAGTTAGAAGCAAAGGTCTTAGAATGTGAAAGGTTAGAACATGAAGTAGCTCTACTAAGGGAAGAAATAGAAGAGTCTAAGGATAGGTTACACAAGTTTGGAAAGAGCTCAAAGATTGTAGATAAGATGATCAAGGTACAAAGAAGGTCAACAAACAAAATAGGTCTTGGTTTTGAATAGGTACAAAAGAAATAAGAAGAGGAGTCAACCTCAAGTTCTGAAGAAGAAGAAACTTCAGAAGAAGATAGTGTAAGAGAAAGTGAGACTTCTGAGGATGAGTTGGACAATAGAAAGTTCAACAAGGAAAGGAACAATGCACAAAGGAGGAATAGATGGAATAGGAACCAACACAGGGTAAAAGAGACTAAGAGACCAATGAGGTCAAGGCAAGGAAATTTCAATGGATGATGTTTCTCATGTCACAGATTTGGGCACAAGGCTTCATAGTGCAGGACACATGAAAGACAGGAATATGGGAACTTCAGAAATAGGCAACTTTTTCATGGGTATTGCTACTCATGTAATCAGTTTGGTCACAAGGCAATGAATTGCAGGGGTTCATGATAGGAATAGATATGGCTTCACCAGGAGAAATCCCAAGATATTTGCACCTCCAAGGAATAACAATATTAAGTGTTACAAGTGCAATAATGATGGACATACAACAAAGTGGTGTAGAGAAAAAATTCCAGAGACAAGCAAGAACATGAATAGTCAGAGGAATCAGAAGGATCAGATGAGAAGGAAAGTGGACAAAGGTAAAGATCAGTGCATGCTGGGAGTAGAAATACTCCCACCCCAGAATTAACCACCTCAAGAGGAGGTGGGGGAGGGGCTAAGCTAAGAGACTCATTCTTAGCCCCGAGCCCCAAAGGTGACCCTTTGCCATTGATGTCAAAGGGGAGAGATTTGAGTAAGGGGGAGAGATTTGATTTAAGGAGAGAGCATTGAGTCAAGGGGAGCAGTTTCCCAAGGGGAGCAGAACAAAAAAAGGTTAAGAAATTTGGAAAAGATAATTGGGTTGCCATCAATGACAAAGGGGGAGATTGTTGGACATTTTGAGTAGTTGAGTTGTCATTGATGTCAAGAGTGAGTTGTCATTGATGTCATAAGTCAGTTTCAGTGAGCAGTGCAAGAAGAAGCAGTTCCGCAATCAGTGCAAAAAGAAAATCTGGTTCCAGGTGGTCAGATGAGGTTCAAAGAGCAATGAAGAGGCCCAAGAAAAATAATATTATAATATTTTATTATATTTTAAAAGGGAGATTTAAAATTAATTATATTATAAATTAATTTATTAATTAATTTAATTAACTTCTAAAGTTATTAAGTTAATTATAGATTAATTATAATTTAATTATAAAATTAATTTATGTTAATTAAAATAACCCTAAGGTTGGGTTATAAAGGTAATTATTTATTCAAATTCAAAATTTGAATAAGGCATCGACGTCTCTAAGGCATTGGCCTTCGTGTATAAAAGAAGGCAAGAACCTTAGTCAAAAACCTCCCATGCATTTTAACGATTTAATCAAAGCTCCAAAATTTGTGCACAAGGAAGTGTAAGGTTTTCATGTTTTAAAAGTTTTAGTGGTAGAGGATAGGACAAATAGGAGTGGGGCTCCTTTGTCCTCACACAATGCTGTGTAGCATAGTTGGCAACAATGGGTGGCGCTAAGACTTGTGGTAGGCTAGGAGAGCAAGGTTTGAAACCCGCCGCGTTCATTTTGCAAGGAAAGAAGGGTGTTCTGTTTTGCACCGCACTGATTGGAAGGGGATAAGAGGAAGGCTTGAGCCTTCCCCTTCATGTGGAGGCTCGTAGCCCATGTGGTGGGCTAGCACCTCGATAAGGCGCTCGGTTGGGAGTGGTCTCGCATTCGAAACCCACCGAGGCCTTTTGCTTGAGATAAAAGGTATGCATTATTGTGTTGTCAAGGTTGCATGAGGTATTTCGGATTTGCTAAGGTTGAATGAAAAATAAATAATTTTGGAGGTTGATAAAGTTTTTTTTAAATTTGGTTATTGAGTATTTGAGGGAGATAAAAGGATAGGCAGTATTATTTTTGTGGGTTTGATTTTTGGAGGTTGTTAATTAAATATTGGAGATTATAAGGAGTAATTGAGTAATTATTTTTATGTATGCTTTGATGATTGCTAATTTCAAAGAAGGAGTAATAAGGTGTATTTGAGTTTGATTATTTTTGTAATTGAGAAATATTTTTGAGAGAGTGTTAGTGTGATATTTTGTCATCTAACCATTGAAATTGGCAAAGAAGAAAATTGTGTTTAAGATAGGTTTTGAGGTCATTTTCTTCATCAAACAAAAAGGTATGGGCACATCTTCCTAGTGAGTGATTGTTGGATGTTGTGAATGCTAAGTTGGAGTGAAAAGGGTTGTTTGATAAGCATTGTTGAGTTTGGTTTTTCTGGAATGAAAGTTGATTCTAGAAACCTTGTTTGATAAGCATTGTTGGAAATATTGAGTAAAGCTTTCATATGCTTGAACTAGGGTTTGTGCAAAGAACATGAGTATCATTGTTATGTGAAGTTGTGAACTATCTTGAACTAGGGTTTGTGAAAGAACATGAGTATCATTGTTATGTGAAGTTGTGAACTATCTTGAACTAGGGTTTGTGAAAGAACATGAGTATCATTGTTATGTGAGATTGGTTGGAAATAATTGAGTGAGTGTTCATATGCTTGGACTAGGGTTTGTGAGCAAGGATTATTTCATTGAGTGATTGATTGAGTGGAGTTGGTTAAGCCTAGTCAAGTGGATGTGTTGAAGTGATAGTTCAAGTTCTGTGAAACAAATTGTTCCATATTCTGAATTGATTTGAGAAAGAGGTTGAGTGTTTGTGAGTGTGAAACATATTGAGTCTCTAACAATTCTCTATATGTTTCTATGATAAAAAGAGAGATTGAAAGTGATTGAGTAAGAAGCATATTGAGTCTCTAACAATTATCTATATGTTTCTATGAGATTGGACAAGTTCTAGTGAGGACTTGTTGAGCAGATTTGAGGTAAGTCTTAGAGAAGACTTGTGGACAGATTGGTGTGAGCTTTTGTGGAAGCTTACAATACAGATTTGAGGATAAAGATTGTTGAGCAGATTGGACAAGTTCTAGAGAGGACTTGTGGACAGATTAGTGTGAGCTTTTGTGGAAGCTTACAAGGCAGATTTGAGACAAGTCTTTGAGAAGACTTGTGAGCAGAGTTGATTGATTTGTTCAAACCTTGAGTTAAGGTTTGGGGTAGATCTAGCAGAGTTGATTTGTGATTAAGTCAAGCTTTGTGTTAAGGCTTGAGGATAGATATTGAGGATAGATTTGTGCTAGACCGAAGGACTATGTTTAGTGCAGATTTGAGGATAGAGTTTGGTGTAGATTTGAGGATAGGTTTGTGCCAGACTAGAGATAGAGATTGAGCAGATTTGTGCTAGACCGAAGGACTGTGTTTAGTGCAGATTTGAGATAGAGCTAAGAGCAAGCTTTGGAGGTGATAGAGTATAGAGGATGATAGTCTCCAGTGGATAGAGATCCATTAGCCAAGGTAGTGAGGATAGGTCTTCTGAGTGAGGATAGGAGTCTTCAGTGGATAGAGATCCATTAGCCAGTGTAGTGGAGGCAGTAGTTCTTCTAGAAGATCACCAGCCAGAGCAGAGGAGAAAGGAGTTCTCCTATGGATAGAGATCCACGAACTTGATTAGGGGATTGGTGTCTCCTTTGGACAGAGGTCCATAAACATTGTAATAGGGAAAGGATTCCCAAGAGATTTATTGAGAAAATATTAGTGAAATATTTTCTCCGTGGAGTAGCCCACATTGGGTGAACCACGTTAAATTGGTGTCTCTATTGTGTGTGGTGATTTGTGCATTGCTTTGATTACTATTGTTGATATTGCTATTGATACATTGCATAATATTGATTGGGAAAGAAAAGTAAAAAGTGGTCTTATATTGTTCACCCCCCTCTCAGTATAAGCTTGTGTTCTTCACTATCAATAACATCTCATGGTGTGCTGGAAGTTCCATAGCTTGGTTTTTCTTAGCCATATCTTAAATATTTATTCTTATTGGTGGAAAAAGGAGTTTTTAAAGGACTTCCAAACCTATTACATAGAGAAACTAGTCATTAAGAGAGTGACAATGAACATCAAAATAAAAAGGGGCTACACCCAAGTAGACCCAGGCGACACTTACAACAACATAATTTAAAATTAAAATATTGAAAGGTTGCCTAATAGAGAAAGAGTTTGACATACAAATTGAAGAAAATGAAACAACAAACAACCACCTAAAATTTAAAATTGGAAATTTAAATGGGCTTCCCTCCTAGACAATCTAGAAACAAGTGCCAAAATTTAAGAATGGAAAACCACCAAAAACAAAACCAGAATTTTAGCCTAGTTTAGATCCTGGTAAAACAATTCAAAAATGATTCTACCAAGCTAGACAAATACCAGACCATCATCTAGAGAGATTATTAGACAATGAAAAACCACAGCTCCATCAAACCTAGGAGGATTTTGGACCCAGTAGTCAAGTCCATCAGATCTGGTGCCTATGGAAATAGAGTCATATCATAATCCATCGAAAATAAGAGGATTAGGGCCATAAAACCAATCATCTCAAACCCAAAATAAAATCATCTTGTTTGGATTTAAAAGAGGTTGGTCCCTAAAAAATAAAAAAAAATTATGAAATCCTCCTTAAATAGAGCTGAACCCTGGACTCCAAATAAGTAGCAAGTAGATTACCTTTTTCTAATATTATTATCTAGTTGGATTAAACCTTCTAGAAACTCCCTGTTCCAAATTGTGATGCCATTTTGAGAGGTGCCTAGGTTAGCCAAAAAATCAATCGAATTGTTACCCTCCCTAAACACATGTTGGTAGTAGATATTTTCAAATATTTGGGTTAATTTATGCACTTCCTCCAATAGGTTTGATATTGTCCAATTTGGATTCTTCATCCCTCTAACCATATTAATGATATTGAGTGAGTCAACTTTGATTATGACTTTTCTAAATCCCAGATATTTTAACTATAATACTCCTTGAAATAGATCTCTAGCCTTAGCTACATGGCTAGTTTGGGTTTCGATGTTTTCAATAAATGCCAAAAAAATTCACCCCTTCACATCCCTGATAATACCACTTGCTCTAGCCCAGCCCACATTACATTTAGATGCATCATCAAAGTTCAGTTTTAACCACCCAAGAGGGGGTGGTTCCCAAACAATGTATGCTCTTACAGGTTGATGGATTCTCAGGATCAAAGCAATAGAATATTTAAAATCCAAATTATTTTCTATCCTAGATTTTGTACCAAATTTCCTTGCATCCAAGGATATGAGAGCAAAATTCTCCACTGTGGTAAGGATAGTCTTAAATAAAACTGACTCTGGGAGATGATAAGTGTTCTTAAAAGCTTTGAAATTTCTTTCCTTCCATATATACCACCACAAATGATGGAGAAAAAAGGATGTGAATGATCAAATTTGAGGTGAAAAATAGGGAATGCTTCATTGCTCCATGTGGGTATTTATCTCTTTAGGAGGAACCCAATCCATTCCCACCAGACGAAGCAACATCTTAAAAACTTGTTTAGAATAGGAACACAGTGAGAACAGATGCTCAAGATATTCTTCCACCAATCCACACAAATAACATATGTTGGGTAAACTAAGACCTATCTTCTATAAATTATCTAGTGTTAAGCACTTTCCCTACACAACCAACCAAAAAAATATATTCACTTTGGGCATGAGACCTTTGGACCAAATTTTCTTAGCTGGTAACCAAACCATCTCTTAAACATTTATTCAATTATCAACAAATATTTAAAAATGGAAGCTTATGGTGACTTTATTTGTAGGTTTTCCTTGCACATGGGTTACCCTTAACTAGATGATCATATGCTATCATCTATTTAATATATAAAATAAAATTTTATTAACTTAAGGCACTAAGGTTGGAAGAAAATCTTTGAAGACCATTGTGGATATGTTAAGGTATTTATCTACTAGGAAGTGAGAACAATACTATGAAAAAACACAAATATCATAATTTAAGTTAATAAGGATTTCAAATTTTAAGTAAACCTATGAACCATAAGAAGTTCAAATTTTGAGTAATATATTGAGGTTATCTTTAAGTAAAGAAAAATATAATTACTTGACATTGGGTTCCAATATTAGAAATTGACCTTGTAATAGTTTTCAAAATGCTTCTTTTAAAGGCGCATCTTAAGATTAGGTTTTAAAAGTAAGAAATTAGTGTGTACAAGTCAATTTTAAGGTTGTAAATAGAAAGTTGAGCCTCAAACCAATAAACACCTGATCTAAGTGTACTCTTGTAGGAACCCAAAAAATGGAAAGGGAATTGAGTATAATAAAAATAAAGGGAATTGTTACAAATATCCCTCATAATTGAGATTCTAGAGGATAGAGCTTGGTTTGAAATAGTTCGAATGCTTGTCTAGTACACAATGTTATTATACAATTAAGTAGTCTCTTTGTACTTCACTTTCTCCATAAGTGATTTTAATATACTAGTGTTTGCTATTGCAACATATTATATGTAGACTACAAAATCCTTATACATACGCTTAGTCTTCAACATTGTATTTGAATCTTAACTATATTCATGCAATGATCATTGACATAACTTAGCCATTTAGAATATCCATATTTATTGAAGTTTCCTTCATACCTATCATACCAAAAATAGGCCCATAATTACTACTATGAAACACTCCTACACAACCTCTTTCTCCTCCAGCTTTTGAACCTAGTTCACTTCTCTATCAAGTCTTGTCGTACGGTTCTTTTGCCCCTCTTAATTCATTGAGAATGTCTTTGCCTTTGAGTTCCACCTAGTTTTATACCCTATAAATTACCTCTAGGTTGTGGCATTTGGAGATCTTATGTAACTACCTTATAGTATTCTAAATAAAAGCACAACCTTTAGCCTATTGTAAATCCTCTTCTATAATTCATTCTTTGTCTATTTTGACAATATATTTCCTAATTTTATCTCCCTCATCTTTCACATAGTGTCAAAGTAATTAATATTCTTTAATGCAATAATATTTGACTTGTTTGGAAATTCTTGAAGCATCACATTCTTAAAGTGTCATCAACACAAGAAAAGAGGAGAACAATCCTTCTTGTCATAAGTGGGAGGCATTTTGAATGGTAAAATATCTTGACTTTATTTTCTTCATTTTAACAAATAATATTTTAAAGAAGGTTGTAGACAGGGGTTATGCATAGTGGTGAATATTCACAAATTGGGTGAATATTAGGATTTTCAAAATTAGAAATTGGCAAATATGAGGACCCTCGACGTTGGCCCATTCGCCTAAAATTTTCAAGACCAATTTTTTCTTAGGGTCAATTTACCACAATATATATCCAAACATAGGCATATTTGTACTCGTTGGAAAGATCTTTTCGAGCCTGATCTAATGGTGGTATGTTTATGAAGTTATAAGGTGATTTAATAGGTCAAAATTTATCCCAAATATGAACTTATGTTTTAGGGCTTCAAATACCCCAAATTTTGGTGTGAAGATGATTAATTTGATTTGCTTAGGATTCGCCTTGATTTCAATTAGGATTCACCATTTTTTACAAGTACATTTGGATTCCAACCCCTTATGCATAACCCTGGTTGTAGATATTCTTACATTTTTTCACTTGATGAACAATATTCTAAATTAAAGGCTATTAGACTTAATTTTTTTCCATCCTAGGATATAATATTAATTTTTTCATCTTGAGATGTAATATTGATATCATAGCCTATCACTCCTTTCATATTTAACCTTAGTTTATGTACTTGTAACTATGAAAGTCCTCTCAATAAAATTGAGATCATATGTAATAAGCAGTGATATCAATATGTGTACCAACACACATATCCATATACCAAATAATTAAAGAGATGAGGGTTTTAAATGTTAAGACTTTCTCTTAAAATAGATTTTCCTAATTGCCACTTTACCTTCATGTGTATGGATAGTCAATAAAATATGTATTATTTCTAATTTTATCTAATACTAAAGGAATAATGAATTCAATAAAAATAGAGAAAATTCGATGTGGATTTCCAATGTTTCCTCTCTAACAATTTTCGTGTTACATATTACCATATCTTTGCACACTGATTAAGAAGTCCCCTCCCAAAGCACTTAAGATTTGTAAGATAACCATGTGTAGGATTTTAAGTGGAGATGACATCCACTATAAAACATAAATAGAATATATATCCATTAAAAAGGTAGTTCCTCTTAAAAATAAATTTTGGGACCATAGGTAAAATTAGTATTGGTAATTTCCTATGATTCATTAATACTCTTGGCTTCTTGCCATTCTAAAATAAATGCAAATTCAAAACACAAAGCATGGATAATCACTTTATCACACACTCAAATAAAACAAGTCAATAACTTGGTTCATCCTCTTACTCATTTATCATATAACTTTATTGTTGGGAATGATCTCTTCCTTGATCGATAAAGGCTACATTTTGCTTGACATTAACTTATACATTTTCCATGCTTCAAGGTTGATTTGGCCAAAAAATATTTTATTTTATTTCCTTTCCTCTTTGTGTGGTATCATTTGGACATGACCAATTCATCACCTAGGATTCTAATATCATAAAGGTATTACTTGTTTAAATATGTGTAATTTGATCTTGTTTAGGCCAAGGCCAATGTGTAGATGAGTGCCATTTATGTAGACTATGAACATGTGATTATGTAAGCCTATGGATATTCCTTATTTATGTAAGCCTATGAGTATGTTCATCTAACCCTATAGGCCCCTTTCATATTTCATCCTTAATGGTATTTTTTAATCCACATTTTTGGATAACTGTAGTTAAAGGGTGGTTTATTATTATTTTTTTGTAAGGTTAACCTAAAGGTTAAGACAATGCCAATATTTCATTGGGATTTTTGTATCACTATAAATACCCCTTAATGATAATCCATTGGATGAGAAGTGTGAAATTATGATATGTTGAGGTGCTCATAGGCATCCACCTTCTAATTCTTGTCATATTCCTTCATTTATTTTTTTTCATTTATTTTTGCTATCATTTAATTGTCTCTTTATCTTTTTGGTATACAATTATGGTGAATGCATGTTTTGAAAGGATTCTAGAAAATATTATAAATTGAACATATTATCGAAGTATATTTTAGGCTACATAACTCCTTGAAGAGAAAAGATCAGTTGTTGACCTCCTCACATGTTCATTTTATCTTTTATATTTTCAAATTTATTTTTTAAATTTAAATTTTTTATTGGTACCAAAATATCCTACTTAGAATGGAAAGGCCTCTTTGTTATTCATGCATGACCTGCTTCCTTGTACCCACCATATTCCACATTAATACAACAAGTGTATACCATTATGGTGAGTGTAGTTGACATTATCATGAATTACTATATGAGAGGTGGGATGTTCAAATCCTGCATTTTCCATCTTCAATTTTTTGTAGTCATATATTATTTGGATTTACTACCCCTTTACCCACTAGATGGGAGTGGAATGGTGGTGGAGGATTTGCTTGCTCGAGAGGATGTCATTAGGGATAATATGATAGTAGTCATGTTATTCTTCTTTTTCTCCTCAAAAATAGATAAAAGGGCTTCCTCCTATGCTTTTAGAACACATCAGACAACTATAGCATAATGGGTAATTCAATTTGGTTGGAGCATCAGATTAGTAGTTTCAATCCCCTAGGTCAATTTTTTTGAAGTCTTTATTTTTATAAATATTGAAAGGATACATGCTAATGTGAAGGGAAGGATCCATTAGCTTTAGAACCATTTATTGGTGTAGTGGTCAGGCAGTCTGTTTCTATCTAGGAAGTCATAGTTTCAATCCCTAATGTCATATTATTTTGTTCCAAGTGAAAGCTAACTATGCTCATATGACAAATAGTGAATATGGTCTAAGCTAACTGTGCTCATATATCAAATAGTGAATATGGTCTAAGCTAATTGTGGTCATATGTCAAATAGTGCATATGGTCTCTTTGTGTTCTCAGTTATGCATATAGTGCAACAATTTGGATGCCTGTATTTGAACAAAGTCATCCTAGCTTCAAACCCCATTAGCTCAAAATAAATACTTCAAATTATATATATATATATATATATATATATATATATATATATATATATATATATATATATATATATATATATATAAAAGATCAATCAAAAGAAACCAAGTGTCAAATATTGATTTGTAGACGCAACAACCAATATAGTGATGACATCTCACAATAGTTGATTCAACAAAATATTTTCTAAGGTTTGGCATTTATTTTTATATTTTTATTTGATTGATAATTCTATCAAATTTTTGAAGGCCATAACATTTTCATATGGAGGCATTTGAATCCCTTTTTTAGATTGCACATTTTTTTGTGCTCTACACATTGGTGACATTAGTTTATGGATTTGTTACAAACTTGCTTAGGGTTTTTGTATAATATGGATTCCTTAGGGTATGTTACCCACATAAATAAGTAAAATTATAACACTTGGTCAGTTCAAATAGTAGGATTAATCAAAAGTAAGAATCTATAGTCCATTTTTTAATGATGAGTCAAAAGGTCTTAGTGATCATGAAATTAGTAAGAGAAAGGAGGCTTTTGGACTATTATTCATGTTAGGGGAACCAAATTTACTTTTTCATATTAAAGAGAAGATTGATCTTGTTGATGTGTGGACTACCTTGAAATATTTATATGAAAACGTAGGTGCTAGTGAAATTAATAGAATAGAAACAAAGCTCTTGAATCTTAATATTTTAGATTCCAATATTGTCGAAGTTTATACATCTCACTTCAAAGCTCTAAAATATAATCTAGATATGGTGTGAGATAAGGTTAAGAGTTATAAATATTATGTCAATTCTATTATTTCTAATATTTCTCCTCCTTTTCATACGATTTGCTTGGTTCTTTATGTGAATGTTATAACTATCAAAGAACCACAACCTATTTCTCTTGAAGGTATTTTCAAGCTTCTAATTTATTATGAAGTGGAAATAAATAATTATGGAGCTCTTTATCTCACACAAGATCATCCTAAACACTTCAAGTCTATGGAATCCAAGATTCAGGTGCCCAAGAACAAGTCTAAGATTTAAAAGAAGTCGAACACTTACGAGCATTGTAAAAGGGAAGGACACTCCTGCAAGAATTACATTACAAGGTTGAATAATATTGAGATAGAATTCTTAAGGGCTAGAAACAAGCTTTATGATGATGAATATGAATATGAATGAGGAATAAAAGAGGCCCACTAGAGAATAAATTATGGTGGAGAGGTGTTACCTCTAATGTCTTCTATCCTTGGTCCTCTCGGCTTAGATTATGGGGGGGTGTTAAAATATGTGTAATTTGATCTTGTTTAGTACAAGGTCAATTGTGTAATTAGGTGCTTATAAGTGACATTTATGTAGCCTATGGGCATGTGATTATGTAAGCTTACAGGTATTCATAATTTATGTAAGCCTATGGGCATGTTTATATAAGCCTATGGGACTCTTTCATATTTCATCCTTAGTGGTATTGGTTAATCTACCTTTTGTATAACCTCATTTAAAGGGTAATTTATTAATATTTTATCATAAGGTTAACCTTAAGATTAAGACAATGTTGACTTGATCTTATCATTGGGGTTTTGGTATCTATAAATACCCCTAAATAAAAAATCATTTGTATGTGAAGTGTGAATAAATCATTTCTTTTCATTTATCGTTGGTTATTTATTTTTGCTATAATTTAATTACCTCTTCATATTTTTGGTATACAATTTTGGTGAATGCATAAATTGAAAGTATTCTATAAAATGTTATAAAATTGAACACTATTTTACTATCTAAGATGTGGCATTCTATAGAGATTTGAATTTTAGAATATTCACCAAAATTTTATAAATGGATTCCACTACCATCTCCAAAAAAATCCTTTATTTTTTCTATGATAGCATTTCAAATGACAACCTTCAAATTATTAGTGGCTATATCAAGGTTTCTTGCAAACCAAAAAATGACTAATCCTTTGTGGTATCTATGCATGCCACCCATATTGGACCTCCTCTAGCTACTTTGGGAGGTTCCATCAATATTAACCTTCACTATTCTGGGGTTAGTTTAAGCCACTTATTAGTTCTATTTGTCCTATAATTGGATACAATGCATATAATTTTTATCATTAATATTTTGAGTCATTTTATTGAGCTTTTATTATATTGAACTTTATAAGAATATATTTATTTCCTTTATAAAGATAACTTGATAAAATAAATACAAATTATAATAACACCACACAATAGATAACAAGTTGAACCAACAACAAAGTTCAAATTTATATAACAAAGGTAAAACATAAGAAGCTCAAGAGTTAAATTAAATTTAGATATCACATTCAATGTTGTATATATCCTTGGGTAGTTAATAATTATATTAAAATTTAGAAATATGTTTGAATTGCTAGTGCATTTCTCACCAAAATTTTCCTAGAATTCTCCTTCCTTGTAATGATATTATAATCCTCATTAATGTAAATATAGTGCCTTTCGAACAAATATATATCCAATTTTGAATTTGTTGTTTGATTATACTAAAAGTAAGAAAATTATTACCCTTCTTAAAACTGATCTCATTATTTCAATTGTATTAATAGATGAATACAAAAAGTATTATGACATAGAACATCTTGTAAATTTTCAAACCACCATCTTTTATCTTTAAAAAGAGAGTATTTGTTGTATATTTTTAGTATGCTTGAGATCATTTAGTTCATCATTGTTATTTTTATAGGTTCATTTAGTTTGATTCAATTTAGTCTAGAATTGTCTCTTGTTCTATAGTTTAATATACTCTCATTGGCCATCAAACTAGATCTTTACAGATTTAATTGATAAAGTGTTTGTAGAGTATAACTATCAACACTATAATTAAATTAGACAACTTTAATAGAAGCAATTTCTATATGGCATATCTCCCTTACCATATCTTAGATTGATTCCATCCTTTTTGTAGTTATTTCATCATTCATATATAATAATTTCAAGGGAAAATAAACTTTGTTATTTCAATTTTATACCCTCTATGATGCTTTTAGGTTCCTCAAATTTTAAAGTTATTGTTATTATCCAAATATCAGGTGGAATAAAATAACATCAAACCATATCATGATGCAAAATTATAGCTTACCATTAGTTGTTTTTGTACATGTCTTCACATGATAAAATTAACATTAATGGGTAAGATTCATATCTAAAGTTATTTTAAATTTAATTTCTATTAACATTACACAATTTAGAAATGTCGTCCACATCTATGAGGCCATATGTCATATGAGACAACCCTAATGGAGGATGTTATTTTACCCAATATACTCTAGTTACCAAAGCATGGTATACAACCCTACATCCCATAGGATTCAAACCTTGGATTTCTATTTAGAATTCCAAAATCTCCACCATTGGGCTACTTAGTATGTACAAAAATAGGAAGCTATTTTTAGGGTAAATATAAGTAATCTAGTTAATGAATGTTAATAATTAAGTGGTTACAAAATAAATATTTTTAACTCATAACTATATGGATGAAAAAATATAAAGCATAATATTTTAAGATCGGATATACTTTAGATATATATAAATTGAGCCCTTCATTATATCACTAATGATTTATTTTTAATATGTTTTCTTGCAACCAATTACAAGATGTTATGCATATGCACACATATACATACACACACACATACATACATATACACACATATACATATACACACACACACATACATACATACATACATACATACATATATATATATATATTTGAGAGAGAGATTTTAAAATAATCATATTTGCTCATAATGACTTGTTGGGTTGGTTCCTAACTAATGACTATAAATAAGTTCTAATAAGCTAAATTCACCTAGCATTAACCTTTAACATAATGGTTTGATGCAAAAGTATTTTCCTACAAAATATACCCTTGCTAACATTTCCTCCACTCAAACTATTTTTATTCTTAAAACAACCCAAGTATAAAAATATTCCCTTAACTCATGAAAAATGGGCAATGTGTGGTGCTCATGTTGATGGATTATATGATTAGATGTGTGTAGAAAAATTTACCATACGTCCTATTGGAAATTCCATCTTTCTTTCTCTGATACTTAACTACTTCATGACTTCCTTTATATCAATGACTAAATTCTCATATGTTATGATGTTTTCTACTAATTAATGATAATATTTATCTTTGAACTAGTTGAAAGTATGATAAAATATCATATTTGTTATCTACCTTAAAATGTTTCTCAAAACCTACAATAAAGGGTAGAAGCATTTCAATTAGCTCCACAAGCGCCAAAATGAGTTCCTTCGTTAACTATAACTTTATTTCTATTTTTCAAATAGTGTTCAAATTTCTTGTTGATATTGTTTTCTAATATAATACACTTTGTTTCATATAATTTTATTGGATCATTGATTTATGTTAGTTCAAATATTGGTCCAAATCTATTTTATACTCATATTGCCTTGCTTTCTTCAAAATGACCTTGACATAACCAACTCATTCATAGATTTTTTTATAACTTGCTTTTGTTTCACGTGTTGTATGCATTATAGGTTTATTTTTATATAACTAATCTTTCTCATATGAAGCTATGGTTATTTGATATTTCATATAGATTTTTATGAGATCAACTAAAACTTCCATTGATTGGACCTTAGGTATACAAGATACACTAGTATTTATTATGGTATTTTCTACACTATGTTTCTCAATAATCATACTCATAGTGGATTCTAATTGATGTATATACATCACATTCTATATCTTATATTATAGTAGTTTAACTACCCTCATTTCCTTATCATTCATTATTTTTAAATCTAGCAACATGTGTGAAGGATGTGGTAAGGATTCACCATGTTGAAAGATCCACATTTGATCTAACTAAAATTTTTAAATTCTTGATGATATTGAAGTTGTTGTAGCAACCCTATTGTCTATTACATTATATCAGTAACCTATTTAGCTATTTACTAGTGCTTAATATTGTTGACTTATTCAATGCAATACAATACCAAAAAGTATACACATATAAAAAGACAATTATTTTAAAAGAAACCATCATGGGTAATAAAATATACTTATATAATTAAAAAAATAATTACTCAATAAATACAAAAATATAAACAATTATGAGAACACACCATGTTCAAACATACAAAAAATACCTTTTTAAATAGAAGAGAAGACATAAGAAGATGCATTTTCAAAATAACAAGTGTAAAAATTTGTTCTATTTTCCATGATAAGAGGAAATCTAAGTGATATTTACAACAAGGAGTTATATGCATTACCCCTAATATTCCTTTTTAAGAAAAATATGATACCTTGTATTCACTAAAGGTAAAATTAGGTGTAGAAGAAAGCATAATTTCTATGACTATATAATAATTATAATTAGAAGCCTTGATGTAATTTGAGTTTTGAACTCATTCTATGTGATGTATGCCTATTTTATTAAAGTAAATTATTCATTTGAATTTATATTTAGATGATTTTATATGATTTAGTTAATGTTGCAAATGATTATGTGGATATAATGTTTTTTAATTTATTATTTTATTTATATAATACACATCTTACCAAAATTATGTATAATTGATGAGGTATGGTCAAAGGATGAGTTTAAAAAATAACACCTATTGATTTATGCAAATTAGGGGATGCTTAGAGTTTTATATGGCATGACGCCAAATCCAATTCAACTTGCCAACCCTGGTGCCTATTTGGTCTCTTTTCTAGATAGGCACCAAACCACACTTTATCACCATGACTACTTTCACACCAAACCTTTGGTACCCAATCATAAACTATAAATATAATTGGTGTATGTGTGAATATATAAATGATTAACATCAATATCACATGTCACCAATGGGTATCCATTGCAACACACAACCCAAATATTCTAAACTACTTCAACTACTTGCACACTCCAAGAACTAGTGTCACTCTACATATAAAAAGAAGTTGTACATCATTCAATATGTGTGATAATAGAACTACTACATTATGGATAGGGAAAATTTGGTTCATTTGGATCATAGGCCTTTATAATTATTTTATTCCTATAGTAAGCTAGAAAATGATAAACATATGAAACTAATGACTTACCTATAATAATTCCATCTTGCATCAAACTTCCTAAGAAAAAGAAGAATTATGTAGTAGACTATCCAAGCCTAACACCAATATAGGTACAATTTTATATTCTCAACTATAGAGGGCATGGATACTATGATTTTTAGATGCTATACTCCTTAGAAATTAGATTTACTATCATTTACTATCAACTAGTAGAGGGTAAGCTAGCATATGATCACTATCTCTAGGATGGGTGGGTGTATTGTCTATGAAAGCTCTATTTTCCATCATATGCATCACACTAACTACTAATATAATAAATAAACTACTTTAAAATAGTATAACACTTTGGCATTAATAAGACAATCGTGATGCTACAATGATACTTTCACTAGTTATATATACACTAGGAAGTGGAGCTCTACATTAAACCCTGTATCTTGCGATATTGCCAAACTAGTAGAAAGGAAGATATGGCTCTATGCACCATTATGTCTCATCCAAGCCTTGGGAGTTTATCAACATAGAATTTATCTTAAACTTACCTATCATAAAGTTACAACATGACTCTATTATCGTCATTGTCATGTGTAGGTTTAATAAAATTGTTGTCATGGCTCCATGCAACAAAATCACTAATGCTTTGGAGAATGTGCATCTAGTTTTTAGCTTGTCTAAGTTCATTTTGGCCCAATTAAGTTTATCATATTAGACAAAGAAAATAGGTTTCTCAATAACTTTTTACACTATATATTCAACTTTTAGACACTAAGCTCAAATATTCCTAGGTATCATCCATAAATTGATGGAAAAATAAGATTGGTAAATATGATGTCAGTGTATTTCCTTGGTATGTACTATCACAACCACCCTTGCACATGGGGATGAGAGTCTACCTTATATCCAACATTTCTAATTACTCCACAAGTCATAATCCATACTAAACATGCTTGGGATTTTAGCCTAATGCTCCAATGGACATCACCTTCTACATACTAATGGACACCATGACACTAGATCAAGGAGAGGAAGCCAACAAGTCAAGAACATTTTTGTAACAAGTACAAAATATATAAAATCAAGTCTAGTAAATTTTGTAATGCAAACAATAGAAGTATAAAAAATATACGATTAATACATTATGCATTATTTTAGGTTTGGGATAACCTTTGGATCCACCTAAAGAAAGAGTGCTTCTCAAGCCCACGCTGAAAGATCAAACCATTGTGCTTTGGTATTTATACTATTTAGAACTAGAAAAAAAAAAAA
This sequence comes from Wollemia nobilis, assembly GCA_028583015.1. NCBI lineage: Eukaryota > Viridiplantae > Streptophyta > Pinopsida > Araucariales > Araucariaceae > Wollemia > Wollemia nobilis. The sequence continues at coordinate 1,450,310 of JAQPPZ010001679.1, read as the reverse complement.
AAAATTATTACTTACTTGCTATCATACTTGGGATGCATCTAGTGTTCCATTCAGAACTTCTCAAGTCCTACCTTCCTCCCCTAGTACAACCAATGATAAAATAACATTTAATGAGTCTAGATGTAGCACAATTATATCCTATTGTAGAAGATAAGTTAATTTATATTGCAAGGAAGAGGACTCACTAGTTAAAACACAAGCTATTTAGGGTTGTGAAAGAAGGTTATTTTATTTCACAAGCAAAATAGTATATGCTTGATCAAATCAACATTTTTCCCCATAATTGGAGGCCGGTGCAATGTGGACCATTGCTCCTAATGAGTATGAACAATTTTAGGAAAGTAGGGGCTACTATAGGATATGTCATCAAGGCCATTTTAGCTTACCAATATTGGCATAGATCTAATATCTCTACTAAATAGGTTAGTGCAAAGCCACACTTTGGTGCTATGACTACTTTAGTACCAAATATTTGGTGCCTTACAAGAAATAATAAAATCTACTAGCACCCACATGAATATGATAAATTACTAACATCAATGTTGTACGTCATCACCAAATGATCGTTGTAGAAAACGATCCAAATATTCTAGATTAGTTCATCCACTTGCACACTCCAAGAATTGGTGTTTGATTTTCTAAAGCATAAGAAACCAATTCTTGGTTACTTTTTTTACCAACAAAATTTTATGGAAGTTAAAGCATCTTACATTCCAACTCCTTTATAAATTTTTGCATTCTATAAGTGTATCTTACGACTTCTTATCTTAAAAACCAGGAAACCAGTAATTGGACTCTAAAAAGCATAAGTCTTCACATTATTCTTGTATTATATTTTATTTCTTCTACCTATTGATATTTCCCTATACATAAAATAGAGTACCTATATCTTGCAACACCCGTTATGTTAGTATTTGTAATGCCATTTCTTACTTAATATAAGAGTCGTATATTCTAAAGTATATTTTTACATTTTATAATATTCTTGTGTGCATATTTTATGTGGATGCATTTTTCTTCATCAACCAAATGGAAGACCCTATATTCTACAATACAACTATGACTATAACTTAGAGGTAACACAATATGGTTCTATTAGTAGTCCTCTATGCCAACCTTCCTAGGCACTTGGTGCATGGATAATCTAGACTTAGACTTTCTCATGTATAAGAGTAATTTATTTTTTTATTTTATTTGATTACTTATTGTTACTAACCCCATCATCAAAGTGGCCCTTGGGGTTATGAGCATAAATTCCTTATAGGGATTACTTGGTCATGTTTGTTTTGGTATCCTAGTTCAAGTATTAATAAAATATTGAATAATAATCCTTGCTAGTTGTGTTTTCTTCATAAATATGAAAAATGTTTACGTTCTAATCCCTTACAATTTTATAATATTATTAAATATGATAACCACTAAGGTTATATATTAAGTGCAACATCAATGATAAAGTGTTTAACCACCCTAAAAGAGCATGTATGGTTGAATTTAGTGATTAATTGATGAAACCACCCTAAAAGAGCATGCCTTATTTAATTGATGAAACCACCTTTACATAAGGGAAAAATTTAGTTGCTTATTTTGCACACTTCCTTACTGTTGAGTGGTATTTTCAACCAATTGTGAAAGTACACTCTTCCTTAGGATTTGGGTTCCAAATCCCCTCTTGCAAAGAAGTTAAACAAACAACTTCTCCAAGGTGGTTCCAAATCCCCTCTTGCAAAGAAGTTAAACAAACAACTTCTCCAAGGTCTCCGTTGTATTAGCATTTGCATGTGTATTAGTAATCTCAAATAAAGATATTCAATTTTAAATGCTTGGACACCTTAGTGATTGCAAGTACTGTAAACAAGGGGCAATGTTGGTTTAACTTACCTTGAAACTTTAGTGATTGTTCATTGAACCAAATAAAGCACATGTGAATTGGGCCTCATATGACTACGATGTAGTGCCTTAATTCCTTTTATATTGAGGGTTTTAAAATAGATTTTATCTTCTTTATTAAGTCCAAATATGGCTTCTTATCATGAAGATGAAGATAGCTTTCAATGTGATCGATAAACCACCCCTCTTTGATGAAATAAGGTTTTCACAAAGAGGCAATAATTTATGGCCTTAAATTAAGGACTTTAAATGTCACTTTAACTTATCCCTCTTAAATGAAATCAAATTTTCATTAAGATGAACAATTAAGTGCTTTGAAGAAATGACATTCAATGTAATACTCAAATTACCCCTCTTTCGTAAAATTAGAATTTTTATGAAGAGAGGGCAATTTTAGGCTCAAAAATGGAAATTTGTGAAGTGCCATAAAACATAACTCCTTCAATGAAATTAGAATTTTCATAAATGGAATGTCATCATAGGCTCATGAATGAAGCATGAAACTGAAAAAATGAAATTCAGCCCAAAAATGAAAATTTTCTATTTTCGGATTTTTTCAAAATCTGTAATAAAACAACAACTTCGGTGAATTTTTAAAAATACTAAACAACTCCAAAAATGAAATTTCAAAGTGCATATTGAAAATATGAAGTATAACCTACGCAATGGTGAAATTTTTTTTGGATTTTGAAATTTTTTTAATGTTTATTTTAATGCTTGAAAATTAAAATTTTTGGAAAAATAAAATGCAAAAAAATGAAAATGAAATGCAGAAAATGAAACACATGATACATTCAGTTTGATGCTATCCTATTCTGGCAAAACCGAATATGTGAGGTTTTCATGCATGCAACCTAACCTATTGGACTTGCAAAACAAGCACAATTTGGATAAGCTAAGTGTTGGCTCCTAGAGTTTTAAATGAGGTTTTCAGATTTAAACATTCGTATGAAGCAACCAAGAAACTTGCATAAACTCCATTTACAAGCCTAAAATCTGAAAAGGGAAAAAAATACACATTTAATCTTGCATGCAAAAAATGACTCCTCCTTTCTTGCCCATAAAATGCAACTTTTTGAAATTTTCTATATTAAAAATTTGTCATTTTACAATAACAGAAATTTCTGGTTTTCCCAAACCAGTCCATGGAAGAAAAAAACTCAAACAGGTCCAGAATGGCCCTCTTGCCTTCAAATTTGCAACTCTGCTCGCAGTAGTTTCCAACCCCTCAAAACATCCTTGCCTGGCGTATTTAAAATTTTTAGGAAGCTTTTCGTTTTCTTTTCCAATGGCTGTTCGTTTCACCTTCCCTTGTGCATGCATGTGTTTTGGTTTCCAAAAAGGCTTTTTGTTTCTATTTTGTGGCCCTTCGTTTCATTCCCATGGTTTGTCTTCCTCTGTTTGGTTTTCTTCACTTTTCGTTTGATTTAAAAAAAACGTTTCCTTTTCTCCACATGGGCATGCGTCCACTTCCTTCCATGTGCAACGACCATCTTAAATGATTTCAAATCATTAAATATTCCTTATGTAATGCTTTGTATTATTCATTGGATTTTGTCCTTATGTGACAAAATACCTTATTCAATCTTTGATTTATTCCTTATAGGTCCACATCATTATGTAGTCTTCAGTTTCACTATCCTGGTGTTCATCACTAAGACGCACTATCCACTACTCTGTTCCCTTGGCGAAAATCGGACATGTTTCGAAATCGCGACACTCTTGTCTCTTTGCCTGCCTACCCCTTTTGAGTCGCAAAAATGCAACATGTCGCGATATCACGACACTTTTGTTTCTTTGCCTGCCTGTCCTTTTTGAGTCACGAAAATGCAACATGTCGCGATATCGCGACACTTTTGTTTCTCTGCCTGCCTGCCCTTTTTGAGTCGTGAAAATGCAACATGTCACGATATCGCGACACTTTTTCCTTTGCTCTTGACCACGAAAATGCAACATGTCGCGATATCACGACACTTTTTCTTTCTTGTTCTTTCTCTTCTCTTTTGGCCTCGAAAATGCAACATGTCGCGATATCGCGACACTTTTTCTTTCTTGTTCTTTCTCTTCTCTTTTGGCCGCAAAAATGCAACATGTCGTGATATCGCGACACTTTTTCTTTCTTGTTCTTTCTCTTATCTTTTGGCCGTGAAAATGCAACATGTCGCGATATCGCGACACTTTTTCTTTCTTGTTATTTCTATTCTCTTTTGGCCGTAAAAATGCAACATGTCGCGATATCGCGACACTTTTTCTTTCTTGTTCTTTCTCTTCTATTTTGATCGCAAAAATGCAACATGTCGCGATATCGTGACACTTTTTCTTTCTTGTTCTTTCTCTTCTCTTTTGGTCGCGAAAATGCAACATGTCGCGATATCATGACACTTTTTATTTCTTGTTCTTTCTCTTCTCTTTTGGCCGCGAAAATGCAACATGTTGCGATATCGCGACACTTTTTTTTCTTGTTCTTTCTCTTCTCTTTTGGCCGCGAAAATGCAACATGTCGTGATATCGTGACACTTTTTTCTTTTTGTTCTTTCTCTTCTCTTTTGGCCGCGAAAATGTAACATGTTGCGATATCGTGATACTTTTTCTTTCTTGTTATTTCTCTTCTCTTTTGGCCACGAAAATGCAACATGTCGCGATATCGTTCTTTCTCTTCTCTTTTGGCCGCGAAAATGCAACATGTCGCGATATCGTGACACTTTTTCCTCCTTGCTTCTTCTCTTTGCTTTGGACCGTGAAAATGCAACATGTCGCGATATCGTGACATTTTTTCCTCATTTTTTCTCTTTGCTTTGGACCGCGAAAATGCAACATGTCGCGATATCGCAACACTTTTTCCTCCTTGCTTTTTCTCTGTGCTTTGGACCGTGAAAATGCAACATGTCACGATATCGCGACACTTTTTCCTCCTTGCTTTTTCTCTTTGCTTTGGACCGCGAAAATGCAACATGTCACGATACGGTGACACTTTTTTCTCCTTGCGGTATTTTGCTTTTTATTTGATCTTTAGCATATGGGCCACTTTGGTCTTCTTGGAAAATATGCAAACAGGTGGGTCCCCAATTTTGGGGTACGTTGTGGAGCAGCCACAACACTTACCTTGACCTCTTCCTCTCCAGTTCAATATATTTTCTTAGAGGATATGGATGGATGGAGACCTCAAGTAATGATTGGGGTATTTTTCTTATATAAGAACTCATTTTTTACAAGGAAGATAACTAAAGAGACATAGACCTCTATTTTCTACCATATGAAGATGCATAACATGCCATTAAAAGATTTTTCAAAAGTATTCAAGAAGGATTTATGTATTTTTTTGCTATTGATTGCCACAAATATGTAATGATAACACTATGTTTATTTTTATTGGTATAATTTATAGGTGGAAAATAATTGGTGGACATTTTGCTTCAATAAAAAAAGTTAATTACTATTTTGAGTGATGCTCTATATTTTTTTGGAAATTTTAAGTGTTACTTTTTTGATATTTCTATGAATTTTTTTATGAGACAATAAACTCATTTTTCTCCTTGCTCATTTAAGATTACACATTAGAGGATTTTTCAAAGAAAAATTGGGTATACTCTATTTGATTAGTTTACTTTTAATGAGGTTTGCTTTAAATTGCTTTTAGTAGTCCATGATTGTTCTTGGATTGATATTAATATTCATCAATATTTTATATGGAGTTTGTGTTCTTGATAAAATGTATGAGGATTTGAGTGTCTCTAGAATGTAGTTTTATAGTATTCTTCTAATCAATTATTTTTGTAAGTTTTATTTACCTAAGGACACTAGGAATTGACTAGGAAAATAAGAGTGGGATTTTGGAGCTATCCTTAGATTAAAAAAATACAATGAGCCCTTATAATCTCACTAGTTATCTATTATATGCTTGTTATATAATGCTTGGATGCATATTTTAATCCATTATTGCTTCGAGATGTTTTTTGTATTATTTAGAAGTTATCTTTGTTGCTATAGAATGCCTAGGGTGTTTTCTCATAAATAATTTATTAGCTCTATTACATATATATAATTGATATCATGGATACCTATTTATACTTTGTTAAAGTATTACAAAATATCTCATGATGGATCTATATTCTTATGTGAAGCCATATTGAGATGTACTATTATTTGGAAAGTGCAATATAGTAGGGGCTAAAGGTCCCTTAAGTGAATGTCAAACAATATAAAATAAGGTTACATGAGCATGGATAAATGTTTCAACCAATTTAAATATTGAATGTGAAGATGGTGTAAAAATATGAGTAGTAAAATTTTAAATATAGTTTCTACATATTAACTTTTTTGTATAGTGTTTTAGAATAAGTAGGTTAATTTGATAAATTATAACTAGTGATATGCTAAGTCGATGAAAGTGATAATTCACATGTATATATCATCTTAATGTGATGTGGATGTTGTTATAATTAATTAATTATTTAATTATTAATTATCAATTTTATAAAGAAATTGAAACATCTTGTGTATAGCCACGTTAAGGTGGCCTCTATCTCTTTGTGTGTATGTAGAAGTTTTTAGAATTTGAAGACAATGTTAGATTGAGTTTAAAATTAATAAATTAAATCACGTTAGAAAAAATTATTCCATTGAAAAGTAGACATTAAAATTATATAGAAAAAATCATTGTTTTTGTAAAAATATAAAAATAAATTAAAAAGGAAGATGAAAAGCTCACAAATATATTTTTCTTGTTTTTTATAAGCCTAAAAATCAACTTTTCCATAGTCTTGGGTTTCCATAACCTAATAAAGGGCTTATCTTGGGAGCGAAAGAAAACATATGTATATTATTATTATTTTAATGGGTTATATGGTATTGAAATTGCCCCACCCGTATTACATTATCACCACATAGTGGTATTACAATAAAGCTTGGATATTACCCATATATCATTTGGCAGGATTCAAACTTGTGTCTCCTCCTTGACATATTGAGGAATCTAACTAGTTGAGCTGATGCCACTTGATACATGTATATTATTTTTAAACATAAAACACATGCAATTTTTTACTTATAAAGAGATATTATAAACATATTATATTTTTTAAAAGTTCATGTAGTTCATTGAACTTGTAACTAATCCAATGTTTCCTTTGTCTATATGGTCCCTTCTTTTGTATGACACCTGACTATATTATAACCTTGATAATAAGTGATAATAACCCAAATATTTTATGATCATTTGAGTGGAATTTAACAAAATATTATAATGTGTTTGAGTTCCAAGAACTATATTCCATGATTTATAAAGATAAATCAAAGGGTTGCATGGACAAAAAACAAATCTATATTGTCAAATTTCAATATGAAATAAATATCTTTAATGGGTCTTTTCCCTAGTTGAAACTACCTTAGTGGACTATGATAATGGTATGTGGACCCATAAACTATAGAAAAAATAATGGAACATTCAGATGCTTTATACTTTACTGGAATATTCATAATAGAATTTACAATGGATGATTTAAGTGTTGTAAATTTTGGCTTTTTAAACCTATATACCACACAAGATTAAATATAAAATAGCCACAATATTAAAGATCAAGATAATCTTATAATGAGTAGAATAATATATGAGCAAATTAATATGTATATCAAGGCTTATAATAAATCAAATAACATTTATTTATATACTGAAATATGAATGTAAATAGCCTGAATCATTCATATACTATGCATGAATAACACCTTACAATATTAATTGCTCAAAATGTATACATCCTTTACTGCACATATTTTTGTTACAACTCTGAATTGCTTGAATTAGTTCAATTACGTGAATTTCATTTCTATGGAGCATTGTATCCATAATATAGTAATAGTGATGTGACTCTTCAAGTACTTGACTATTGCTCTCCATATTCCAAGTCTCATGACTCTTGGATTATCAAATTGCCACTTGCATACTTGATGAACAATTGACTCAAGACACTTGTAAACATGACTCTTACACTTCTACATGCATTCCTAATCTAATATACTTGTTTACATATTTATATTACATATTTTTTCTCTTACATACAAGATACTTGTGTACATTCTTTCTTACATGACACTTAAGCATTTCCTGCACATTCGCACTTACATAAAAAAGAAAATATAAATGACACTCTAAACTATTGACTCAACCCTAATCTATTATTTATAAATATACCATGAAGGTACTATAGGGGCACATTAGCATGTACCAAATAATGTAATATATCTCAATAGTAAACATCATAGAAGAGAAACATGTAAGTTATATTTGATAGGCATTTTGCATTTAGAGTACCTTTTGAGTTATAAGTTCATCCAATGATTTATATGTGCATATTTTTTTGATATAACATCAATAATTGGATAATAGCGTAGTGTTGTGACATAGTTTAGGGCCACTACTTTTGATATTGATAGTGTAATTAGCCTAACTTTAAAGGCCTCAAATGATATATCCTCATATCACTTTGCAATAAAAATATGTGGTAGGTAGGTATTATGGACCAGGATTTAGGAATGTTGGCTCCCAAGCCCATTATTTACACTCAAATGAAGACTCACACTTGAATCTTGTTGTTTATGAGAGTTTTCTTTGGTAGAAGATAGGGTTTACCAAGGGTATTTTAAATATTTTCTAAATATATGTTTGGGTGTGTTGATTTGATAATAACCTAGGTTTTTTAGATATAAGAATGAATACCGAAAGATGATGTAAAATGCAATGCAAAATGAGAATAATATGCAATAAAATAAATACTAGCCTACACGCACTTTTGATTTCTTGTAAGAACTAAACTAAGTTGAAATATTTTTTGAGAAAATAAAAATAAAACCTTCTCTTTTAAGAAAGGGTTTAGGAGATTGATAAACTAAAACAAGATTTATCCTAAATATATAATCTAAATGCTTTTCAAATCCAATGCCTATGACTAGAAGAAAATGTCATTTTTTTTTTCAGTCTTTTAATGTGTTATCTTAAAATTATGGAAAAGAAGAATATATGTTCCTTAAATTTTCCATTTTAATGTGTTATGAGAAACAAAGAATAAAGAGCAAACAATTTATTTCTAGATTATTATTGAAGGGATAGAAAGTAATAAAGACACCTAGGATCTACAATTGCTAATTTTAAAGTCTAAAACCAATTTTATTGCTTCCTTTGATTTGATACCTATAAACTATATTTTTTGTTGGTAAACTTATTGTATATCTGAAAAACCTGTAAATGTTGAATCTGAATCCTAAAATTTGGTTTAACACTTCTATAGATTTATTGTCTATGAACTAGATTCACCACTAGAAAAATCATCCTATTACCCATGAACTTATGGTTACCTTGACAATTTGGCATCATTATTAAGCACTATTGTCTCAAGTTTGCTACTAGGAGATATGAGTGGTTGTATCTTACACTAGGAGTGGTCTAGTGTGATTTTAGGGACGAGGGACAAACATGTGAGGTATTATGGGGTCCTTTTATTCTAGCTTGATTACATAGGGTGTTGCATAGGATTGTGTATAGGGAGGGGAAGAGTCTAGTTTATTGTATCTTGCTCTAGATCTAGTGTTGGGAGCACATCGATATCTAACACCCATTTGGTTTCCTTGGTTAGGTGGGGGATGTAGGAGATTCATCTTCATATAAGTGGGCTCATGTCTTTGAGACACATTGTCACCCTTCTAGAGGTATGCTACCAATAGCTCGATAGACCATAGATGATTAAGAGCCTAACCATATTGTGTGGAGGCCCTAGAGAGGGCATCTAGGATGGGTAGAGGATAGTTTTAAGTTGGATTAGGTTTGACAGATACAATTTATTACTAGTCCTGGTGACACCAGGGAGGTGTTCTAATCCTATTAGGTTTTAAGGTAGTATGGACTATACTAGAATATCCTATTTATGGGTTAGTATTGATATAGGAGGATAGAGGGAGATGGTGGGTATGGGGGATTGACCTAATTCTACCTTATTTACAAATTAGGATGTGGATGACCCTCTAGTGACTAATACTAGTGTAGATGATATAGGGAATTTGGTTGTATACAGGCAATAGTATTGGGGTATTTTCCCATAGAGGTTGACACAAGCTCCACATAAAATAATACCTAGGTTATTCATGAGGAGACATATTAGGAGGTGAGGATATGATAAAGGGAGATGGATTATAGAGTCCTCGATGTTTCTATAATAATATCCATGCCCCCACATCAGGGAGGTGACAAATGTGTAGGTGCTAGCAAGACAACAAAGAATATGGATACCTTAGAGAGATCCACTATGCAATGGAAGCTAGATGTTATGGCCATAGAGATTGCTCATATTTAGAGTGAGAAATTTTGGTAGTTTTATAGAGATCTCAGTTTCATTTAGAGAGATATATCACTATGGCATAGATCGTTTAGGTGACCTTAGAGTGGTATACCACTAAGGTAGAGAGTGATTTTGGTATGGCCTAGTTGGCATATCAAAGGGATGCAAAAAATGGTATAGAGGGATGTGACACTAACTCAAGTGGTATAGTTGACTTGGGAAAGAGTTGATGCTAGAGCTATCACAAGAGCCCTATGCACTCCAGAGATGTTTTATCACTTAGATGCTACCAGAGATGATCTAGAAGTAGAGAGGATTAGGGTCTCCCCCTATAGGTCATTATATCATCATGTAATTCCCACATAAAAAAGACATACTTCCCCATCTCACACTACTTCCACGTCTTATTCAAGGTCAAGGTCTACCACTCGAGCTTTCCAATGATTAGTGCAAGACACAAGTTCTCAAAGTTAACTCTCGATAAGATTTTGTAGAATTTTTAGCTAGTTTTGGAGACTAAGTACATTGATTTTTATATGATTGTGATGCACCAATCCTTAAATTTTTGTACATGGCCAAACATACCAATTTTATTATTGTAGGATGCTAGACTACTTGAGTGATTCACACATGATTCATTGATTTATATATGAGGCGACATATTCTTTGATGACTTTATTTTCATCTTGATGATGTTTTAATGGTGTTATGATGTAGTAATATGTTTCTTGAAAGTTACTTTAATAATTATGATTTGGATCAAAATATGCTTATTATTGTCATAGACGAGTTGTTTGATGATACTAATAGATTTTCCTTGAGATAAGGTATATGTAGTTCTTTCAAGCCTTTATTTACCTAAACCAACATGGTTTGAAGGATCTTAATCATGATACTTCGAAATATTATGTACAAGTGCCTAGGATTGCTAGGGCTTTAATTTACCTAGACCTCTAGGACCTTGACCATTGTCAATCATGTAAAATTTTCCCTTTGGTTGCTAGAAATTTAATTTACTTGGACCTCTAGTACTTGACCATTATTGGTCTTGTATTATTATGCCTAGGGTTTCTAGGACTTCAATTTACCTAGACCTCTAGGACTTGACCATTTTCGGTCTTATAATATTGTGCCTAGAGTTTCTAGGAAATTAATTTATCTAGACCTTTAGGACTTGACCATTGTTGATCATATATTGTTATGCTTAGGATTGTTAGGACTTTAATTTATAGAAATATTTTTGTTGCCTAATTAGCATTTCCTAGAGAACTTCAATATTTGTATTGCTTAGAGGACTTCAATATTTGTATTGCTCGTAGGACTTCAATATTTGTATTTTATGCATATCTATATCATTGTGGATTCAAAGGACTTTAAATATTGATGTATGCCTAGATCATTGTAGATATGAATGAATTTAAACATTGATGCATTCCTAGATCATTAGAGATTCAAAGGTATTTAAACATGATGTGTGTGTAAACCTTGTGGGTGTGAAGGACTTTAAACATTGATGTATGTCTTGATCATTGTAGATCCAAAGGACTTTAAACATGATCTGTAATCTTGAGAAGAACTTTATGATAGATACCCCTTATTTATAGGAAATATTGTGATTTATTTATGAGATTCAAAATAATTTTGATGATTGTTTGATAAAAGTTGTTTTTTAAGGCATTTTCCCAATCCTTAGAGGGAGCATAAATACATGGACATCCTACTATATGCCTTTACAATGCTTTATGTAACTACAAAACAATATGGCCAGATTTATGCTCTCTTTAAATAGAGAAAGCTATAGTAAGATTGTATTTTTCAAACTTTGAGATAATTCAAGTTACAATTTGAACCATGATCTTGTCTCCCATAAATAGCCTAATTAAGGAAATGACATTAATACAGCTTCTATCGGTGATCCAAGGTTGTTACTATTTTTTACTTATAATTTGTTGAAAATGTTTTGTTACCTTTGTTAAAACTATTTTATGGGACAATATCAATGGAATGCAACTCTATTTTATGAGTTGTTGCTAGGAACCTTCTAATTAAAATAAGCACTTCCACATAAATATTGCAATAAAATCGGTAATTCATGAAAGAACAAAATATTGCACTATGAAATATAAATGTAAAAAATATATTAATCTCACAAATCACAATACATAAATACGAGCCTCTTCGAGGGGAAACCTCCTTCAATAATTTGATTAAATATTTAAAAAGATACATTCATTTATGCCTCCTTGTATTTTAAAAATAAATTTCATGCAACCCTAACCTAACACTCAAGAGTTGGCTTGCATGCAAAGTGTTGCTCGAGCTACAATCTTCTACCAACCAATAGTTGCATTATTTATAATAGTTACATGAAATTATTCCACTTGTCTAGGTACCTCGAGTACCACATACCATTACAAAATATCATTATAATAGGATCTCTACATTGGAAAGGGGGTCATTACATAATAATGTTAGAATTACATAATAATGTAGGATGGCATCCTAACATGCCCTTCCTCTTCAAAAAGCTTTTTCCTGAAAGTTGGAGATGAGAAAATTATTGTTGTAGTTGTTAGAGAGACTTCCATGTGTCATATTCTAGTTGTAGTCAATGCCATTAAACAAAAACTTCAATTATGACATGGTTGTGAAGGGTGTGCGATCTCTAGTCCAATGTTTTTTTAGGCTTGAGTATGATGGATCCTTCTTCATCCAGCTCTGGTAAAGTAGATTGAACTTGTATCTTATTTCCAAAAACCTTCTTAAGATAAAAATATGGAAGAATATATGGAGTTTGGATGTAGCTAAAAGGGCCAATTTGTAAGTTGTTGAATCAATTTGTTGTAATACCTGGTAGGGTCCATAATATTTGGTAGCTAGTTTTTGACATCTTAGAAGCTAGAGTTATGAATGTTTGAAGGGTTGTAGGAAGAGAAAAAATATATCCCCCACTTCAAAGGTACACTCAAAATGATGTTGATCAACTTTTTGATAGTTACTATTTTGAGTCAATTATAGATTCAACTTAAGTTATCAAAGGATTATGACATGCTGGATAAGAGTGGTATCTACAACATGAAACTTAGAGCTTTCTGGAATGTATGAGGATGGTGTTTATGGAGCACAACTATATATTGCTTCAAAGGGTATAACCTTGGTCATGGTACGATATGAAGTATTATACCACCATTCGTTCAAAGGAAGCCACTTCTCCCATTGTGCAGGATGTTTAGATGCAAAGTAATAAAGGTAGGTTTCCAAGCATTTGTTAACAATTTTTGTTTGCCATTAATCTGAGGATGATAGGCTAAACACATTTTGAGCTAGGTTCCTAGTAACTTAATAAGTTCTTGCTTTAGTGAAGATAGGATATTTTTCTGATATGATATATGTGGGCATTTGATGGGGAGCCAGAATTAGCTCACCCCAAATTCTCAATTCTCATTCAACAATTTGGAAAAATATTACAATAATGGCAACAGTCTACCAAATAAACTCCTTTATCCCGAAAGATAGTTTATTTTTTTTTTTTATTACAACATTTCCAACTCTGGAAGAAAAATAGCCTAAAAAGGTCCAGAATGGCCCTCTCCTTTTGCCTTCACGTCTGCAACTCTGTCTCAGCAGTTTTTGACCCCTTGTGCATGCCTTCGCTTCCCATTTTAAAATCTTTGGCGTGACTCTTCGTTTCCCTTTTTTGACCCTTCGTTTCATTTCCCGTGCCTCTTCATTGTCTTGGCTTTCGAAACATCTTTCTTTTCGACTCTTGATCTTTGTCTGCTTTCATTGCACCTTGGTGCCACGTGCTTGTCCAATGCTGCCACTGTAGACTCTGTCCGCCTGTCAACCAATGATGACGCTTGGTATACCCACCGCTCGATAATTTCCTCTGTAACGGCCCCTGTAACCACCTGCCTTTTCTTTTCTTTTGTTTGGTCATGAAAATGTGACATGTCATGATATCATGACATTTTTGCTTCTCTGCCTTCCTGCCCCTTTTTGAGTCACGAAAATGCGACATGTCGCGATATCACGACACTTTTGCTTTTCGGCCTTCCTGCCCTTTGTGAGTCGTGAAAATGCGACATGTCATGATATCACGACACTTTTTCTCTCTTGCGCCTCCTCTCGTCTTTTGGTCGTGATAATGTGACATGTCGCGATATCGCGACACTTTTTCTCCCTTGCACCTTCTCTTGTCCTTTGGTCATGAAAATGCGACATGTCACGATATCGTGACACTTTTTCTCTCCTACGCCTTCTCTCGCCTTTTTGTCACGAAAATGCGACATGTCGCGATATCGCGACACTTTTTCTCCTTGCGCCTTCTCTCGTCTTTTGGTCGCGAAAATGCGACATGTCGCGATATCATGACACTTTTCTCTCCTTTGCACCTTCTCTCGTCTTTTGGTCACGAAAATGCGACATGTCGCGATATCGTGACACTTTTTCTCTCTTGTGCCTTCTCTCATATTTTGGTCGTGAAAATGCGACATGTCACGATATCGCGACATCTTTCCTTTTCGGCTCTTCTTTCTCCTTTTTGGTCACGAAATCACGACATGTCATGATATCGCGACATCTTTCCTTTCTACCTCCTCCTCGCCTCTCGGGTCGTGAAATCGTGACATGTCACGATATCGCGACAGCTTTGCTCTTTGCTTTCTCTCTCTGTTTTGGGTCACAAAATCGTGACATGTCACGATATCACGATAGTTTCCTTCCTTGCTTTCTTTCTGCTCCTTCGGTCGTGATTTCATGACATGTCGCAAAATCGTGACATTTTCTTCTCTGGCCTTTCCTATCTTCTTTCGGTCACGATTTCGTGACATGTCACGAAATCGTGACATTTTTGCTCCGTGCCTTCTCTCTCCTTCTTGAGTCGTGAAAATGCGACATGTCGCGATATCGTGACACTTTTTCTTCTTTGCCGACATGTCACGATATTGTGACACTTTTTCTTCTTTGTGGTATTTTGCCTTTCGTTGGATGCTCCTGCATCAGACAACCGAGGTGGATTGAGAAGTGACCTTCACTTTTGTACTGTTCTGTCACCTTCTTTTTCAACATCTTAATACTTGCAAAATATTCAGCCTCAACACTGCTCTTTTCTCCTTTATCCATCGTTCTCAACTCAGAAGCATTCCTTGGACTACTCCCACATACAGTCTGGAATGGTGATTTACCAGTACTCCTGTTGACAGTCCTATCCAAAGTAACTGGGACTATACAAGCTCTCCAAGCTTCAAAAAAAATTGGGTCTTCAGGGTACAAACCCTTAAGTTCTTCAAACCCCACAACTTCCACTCTCATTGTTGTCGACAACCTCTTTTCATCCATCCCCTTCAGTGGCTTTAGTTTATGGTGCACTCCTTCGTTTGTTAGGGAGTAAGTGTTGGTATGTCCATCATGGACTACACGACGATCAAACTGCCATGGTCTTCCTAACAACATATGGCAAGCATCCATAGGTAGGATATCACACAAGACCTCATCCTAGTATCTCCCAATATTGAACTTGACTAAGGACTATTCACTGACCAATGCCCTATGGTCCTTCCACAACCATGCAATCCGGTATGGGTGCGGGTGTCTCCTCCTCTCTAACTATAACTTAGTAACCATTTCTTCAGAGACCAAGTTATCAGTACTACCATTATCTATAACAACATTACAGACCTTACCTAAACATTTGCACCTTGTGCGGAATAGGCTCCTCCTCTGGTCTAGTTCTTCCTCCTCATTCAACAAGATTCTCCTTGTGACCATAACTTCTCCTCTCTCTACCTCCTCAGAATGTTCTGATTCAACACCTTCATCTACTACAGCAGCTCTGGCATGACCCTCAGGTCTCCTATTCGTCCTCTCTTGGTGTTGGGGACACTCATATGCCCGATGTCCCTCTTCTCCACAATGGAAATAGGTTCCATGAAATCCTCCTCTTCCATATCTACCTCTTCCTCTTTGGTAACCATTGTTTTGATTACGGGATCTGTAATCATTATCCCCCTTCTGATCCTGGTTGCTACTAGCTTCTTCTTTCTTCTCATCTCATCCTCCATCTATTCTTCCACCAGTTCTTTCTCCATGACCTCTTCCTTTCTGCTTACCCTCAAACCTTCTGTTCAGCTTCTCTTCAACTTTTAGAGCAAACTGGTAAGCATCCTCAATGGTGCTAATCCTAACCAGACTCAACTCTTCTTGAATACTGGTTCTCAATCCATTGATGTAACGGGCTACCTTCTCCTTGTTAGCCTCAGAATGGCCAATTTTGATTGAGATCTGGTAAAACTCCTCTGTATATTCTTTGATAGATTTGTTTGACTGTCTCAAACTCTACATTTTCCTCAACAGATCCAATTCGTAATCTGTAGGAATAAATTGTCTCTTCAACTTCTCTACCATTCGATCCCATCTGGTTATCTTTTCCTTTCCACTTCTATTTCTTTCTAGCTGCACTTCTTTCCACCATATGCTAGCATGGCCTTTCAACTTCGTTTTTGCCAATTTGATCCGATCTGGATCTACAACCTCCTCATACTCAAAATATTCCTCCATATCATTGATCCAATCAATCAACTCCTCTGGATTGAGATTCCCAAAATACGTGGAGACATCAAACTTTGGCTTCTTCCCGATCCGAGATATGGCCTTAACTAATCTAGCTTCTGCAGGATCCATTGCTTCTTCTTCATCTGATGGATTATCAACCTCCCAAGCTTCATCTTCACTATGGTCTTCTCTCCTTGGCTCAACCCCTCTTCGCAACTCCTCTTGCAGGGCTTGCACTTGCCTCTGTAAAGCTCTGAAATCTTCTTCAGGTACCACATTTCTCCCACCACCATGGTTTCTTCATGGAGGCATTCTTCCTCACTCTCTTCTCACAACCCTTAACCATAGATCTTGGTGTAAACTGCCTCACGTCCGGCGATCTATTTACACACTCAGGAACCCTACGCTCTTCCACAGATCCTGGTGCAAACTGCCTCACTTTTGGCGATCTGCTCACACACTCAAGAACTCCTACTCTTCCATAGATCTTGGTGCAAACTACCTCACTTTCGAAGATCTTCTCACACACTCAGGAACTCCCGCTCTGATACCACTTGATGGGGAGCCAAAAATCGCTCACCCCAAATTCTCAATTCTCATTCAACAATTTAGAAAAATATTACAATAATGGCAGCAGTTTGCAAAATAAACTCCTTTATCCTGAAAGATAGTTTATTTATTTTTATTATTACAACATTTCCAACTCTGGAAGAAAAATAGCCTAAATAGGTCCAGAATGGCCCTCTTGCCTTCACGTCTGCAACTCTGTCTCCATAGTTTTCCGACCCCTTGTGCATGCCTTCGCTTCCCCTTTTAAAATCTCTGGCATGACTCTCTGTTTCCCTTTTCTAACCCTTCATTTCATTTCTCGTGCCTCTTCGTTGTCTTGGCTTTCGAAACGTCTTTCTTTCCGACTCTTGATCTTCATCTGCTTTCATTGCACCTTGGTGCCATGTGCTTGTCCAGTGCTGCCACTGTAGACTCTGTCCGCCTGTCAACCAATGATGATGCTCGGTATACCCATCGCTCGATAATTTTCTCTGTAACGGCCCCTGTAACCGCCTGCCCTTTCTTTTCTTTTGTTTGGTCGTGAAAATGTGACATGTCACGATATTGCAACATTTTTGCTTCTCTACCTTCCTGCCCCTTTTCAAGTCATGAAAATGCGACATGTCGCGATATCGCGACACTTTTGCTTTTTGGCCTTCTTGCCCTTTACGAGTCGCAAAAATGTGACATGTCGCGATATCGCGACACTTTTTCTCTCCTGCGCCTCCTCTCGTATTTTGGTCGTGATAATGCGACATGTCGCGATATCGCGACACTTTTTCTCCCTTGCGCCTTCTCTCGTCCTTTGGTCATGAAAATGCGACATGTCACGATATCGTGACACTTTTTCTCTCCTGTGCCTTCTCTCTCCTTTTGGTCATGAAAATGCGACATGTCGTGATATCGTGACACTTTTTCTCCCTTGCGCCTTCTCTCGTCTTTTGGTCGCGAAAATGCGACATGTCACGATATCGCGACACTTTTTCTCCTTTGCGCCTTCTCTCATCTTTCGGTCACGAAAATGCGACATGTCGCGATATCGCGACACTTTTCTCTCCTGCGCCTTCTCTCGTATTTTGGTCGCAAAAATGAGACATGTCACGATATCGCGACATCTTTCCTTTTCGGCTCTTCTTTCTCCTTTTTGGTCGCGAAATCGTGACATGTCACGATATCGCGACATCTTTCCTTTCTGCCTCCTCCTCGCCTCTCGGGTCGCAAAATCGTGACATGTCACGATATCGTGACAGCTTTGCTCTCTGCTTTCTCTCTCTGTTTTGGGTCGCGAAATCGTGACATGTCACGATATCGCGACAGTTTCCTTCCTTGCTTTCTTTCTGCTCCTTCGATCGCGATTTCGTGACATGTCACGAAATCGTGACATTTTCTTCTCTGGCCTTTCCTGTCTTCTTTCGGTCATGATTTCGTGACATGTCGTGAAATCGTGACATTTTTGCTCCATGCCTTCTCTCTCCTTCCTGAGTCATGAAAATGCGACATGTCACGATATCGTGACACTTTTTTCTTCTTTGTCGACATGTCGCGATATCGTGACACTTTTTCTTCTTTGTGGTATTTTGCCTTTCGTTGGATGCTCCTACATCAGCATTCCATAAAGGTGAAATATGGAGTCTAAAAATATTTGGACTACTATAGAGGTTGTGTAAGGATGAGATAGGGAACAAAAATGAGCATACCTTGTGAGACAATCCACCACCACTAGAATAACTAATTTTCCTCCTGACTTGGATAACCCTTCAATAAAATCCATAGAAGTATTTACCCATACTTGTTTTAGAATGAGTAAGGGCTAAAGGATTCTAGGGGAACACATAGTTTCTCCTTTCATTATTTGGCACATGTCATATTCAAACATAATGGTTTGAATATACTTATTCATTCCCTTATAGAATAAGGTACACTTGGTACTTTCATAAGTTTTAAGAAACCTAGAATGTCTCACTACAAGTGAGGCATACATTTTCTTCTAGATGAATTCTTTCATTCATGATATTTGGGGAATAACAAGGTGGTCACAATATCTTAAATCTTTTCCATCCAGAGTGTATCTCAAACATGAGTTAGGCTTTGTTTAAAGTTTTGTGATCAAAGGTTGTAATATTGAATCCTTGGACATTTCTTCTCTAAGATAATTAATCCATTGAGATATTGATATAGAGATAACATTTAACATACTCTAATCTTAAAAAAATTGGGATAGTGAATCAACCATAATATTATTCTTTCCTTTTTATATGTGATTTTAGAATCATAGCCCATAAATTTAGAAACCCACTTTTGTTGTTTAGGCATGTCTACATATTGTTCCAAGAATTAATTGAGACTTTGGTGATTGGTTTTGATTGAAAAATGATACCCAATGAGATATCACCTCCAATCATTAACAACATGTAAAATGGTTAGAATCTCCTTTGCATAAAAATTTGCATAATTTTTTTCCTAAAAGTGCTTTAATGGTGAAGGCAAATGATATTACTTATTACATCAACATGGACCTAATTCCATTGCATGAAGCATCACTTTCAATTACAAAAAGGTTTAGAAAAATTGAACATTGCTAACACCGTGGTGGTTGTCATGGATTTATTTAATTCATTGAAAGCCTTCTTCGTTGGTTCTAACCAAATAAAATATTTTTTCAACATGGATGTTAAAGGATTTGCTATCTTCCCATAGTTTTATACAAATTTATGGTAATACCCTGTGAGTCCCATAAAACTCAAAGTACCTTGAGGGTGTGAGGCTTTGGCCAATATTGAATAGCTTGGATATTTTTTAGATCAAATTTAACTCCATATTTGATGAGAATGTGACCTAAATGCTCCACTTATGTCAACCCAAAATAACACTTATACCTATTGGCATAACGTTTATTCTTACAAAAAAGTTGTAGAATTTGATCCAAATGTATGAAGTGATCCTCCCAAGAGTGACTATAAATCAAAATATTATCAAAGAAAACTAGAATAAATTTATGAAGGAATGGGAAAACATGAGGCTCTAAAATGAGGATGGTGCATTAGTTAGGCCAAATGGCATTTCCAAAATTCATAATAGCCCTCATGAGTTTGAAATGTTGTTCTAGGGATATCTTCCTCCTTGAGTCTTATCTAATGATAACCTAAGCAAAGGTCCAATTTGGATAAAACATCTACTCCATGTAGCTCACCCAACAGTTCATTGACCACTAGGATAGTATAATTATCCTTAATGGTGTGCTTATTGAGCTCACAAAATATATACACAACTACCATAACCCAACTTTCTTTCTAACCAATAATACTAGAGAAGAATAAGGATTGTTACTAGGCTGAGTGACCCATGCTTTTAGTAATTCTTGTACTAAAATCTCAATTTTTGACTTAAGTGTATAGGGGTACTGGTAAGCTCTGATGTTATATGGAAATCTACCTAGTACCAATGGTATTACATGATCATGGGAATGATGTGGTGATTATTCTATAGGTTCCACAAAAACTACATCATGCTTGGTCAAAATGAGTTACAATTCATCTTGGGGCTTGTCTTATTTTGAATTTTGTGGTTGAATTACAAATAATTGAGTTACTACTTCATGTGAGGATTTTTTAATAACTTCTCCATATGACTTGAAATGATAATATATGGAGATCCTATTGGTGAATAATAGAGAGTGTAGGACTTCCCAGTCTATGAGAATTGCATCCATAATTCAACAAAGTTCTAGACTATTATTCCCAAGGTGCCTAGACAATGTGCTCCTAGTACAACATCACATCCTCCTAGTTGAAGAGCAAACATATTAGTTTTGAGTTCATAATACCCTATCTTCAACTTAACATTGCGATATTTACCCTTACAAGGTAATTTTCCTCCATTTTCCACCATAATTTCAAAGGAGTTACAAGCATGTATGCAACAATTTTCTTTCTTGGCTACTCAAGGATAAATAAAATTATGGATACTGCGTAAATCAATAAGAATTATAATACATTGATCTTTTAATAATCCTACTATCTTAACCATCTAAGGGTTTGAGATTCCTATAAGTGCATGGACATAGATCTCTGGCTAGGGTTCTTCCTATGTGTTGCCCTCATCCTGAGGCTATTTATCTTGGGGTTCTACTATTTAATCAGCTATTTCATTCCCTACTGATTAATCTACATCCAACAAAAATAACTTCTTTTGGATGCATTTATTCCCTATAAAATACTTATCATCACAATTGTAGCATAAGCCTTGTGCTTGATGGGCATCCATTTCCTCTATAGTCAATTTCTTGATTATTATACAATTATTGCTAGTATTCGATGTGAACTTGGAGGGAAATGTGGGTTTGGCCTATGGAAATTTGGATGAATTCCTTTGGGCCAATTTTTTTTCTTTTGCTAATCTCACTAATCCTATGGCTTGCATCATAAACTATGGTTTGAATATTTTTATCTCAACCTTGATATCATATTTCAATCCATTGATAAAAGAAATCTAAAAAATCCTTCATTCAACCCCTTTATCCTATTAGCTAGTTTCTCAAAGTGAGTATGATAGTCTTGGATAATAGAGATTTGTTTCAATTCCGTAAAGGCTCCTGTAAAGTCACCATACTCACTAGGGCTAAAAAGAGTGAGTAATAGGGATTCAAAGTCGTCCTAACAAGGGCTATAAGTTATGTTCTATAACCATTGATACCATTGTAGGGACTTAAATTCAAAGTTAAAATATGCCATGGTGACCCACAAATATCAAGGAACATTTTGAAGTTTGAAAAATTGATTTTCTCAACACAACCAACCATCAACATCCTTTCCATTAAACTTAGGAAAGTCTAATTTAGGCATATTAAATGGGGTATATATGTCAAAAAGTAAATGGTAGACTTATTTATATTTATTGAATGAATTGTCACCTAGTTATTTATTGTTAAGATGCTCGAACACCTTTGGGGTTTCCCTTAATCACTTTTCAACCTTTGAGAAATTTTCTTCATTTTTAGATTTGGATTTAAGGTGGTCAATTACGATAACTTGCATGTGATTTTTTATCTTTGAAACTTCATTTTCAATGTGGGACATTTGACTTTGAATGTTACTAAGTGAGTGTTTTAATTACTCCATATACTCTCTTTGTTCTAATTCTATTGATTCTCTAGTCTCTCCAGCCATATATGTATGATTTGGACCACACCCAACAAAATTACTAAAAATAGAAGTGTTATTTTAGTAGTTACTATTTTCAGTAATGATCAAAATATATAAAATTAAATGTAAGCTTCTACAGCCAATCACCATATATCAAAATGATCAACTCAATAAGATGAATGTAATGGGATGTCTTACAATGATATTCTTTAGCACCTTCGAAAAAAATAAAGAGGTTATATACAAAAATGATCAGCTCAATGAGATGATCACAATGAGCAATATCCCACAACAGTTTTTAGCACCCTAAATAATTTTTAATTTTAGGGAGGTATTGTCTTCAAGTGTCCTTTATTTTTCTCTTGGAGTCACTATTCACTTAGAAAATTGAATTTTGTCTGACAACCCCTTAATAGGATCTGCAATATCCATTACTGACAACTATTTTTTTTGACTTTCTAACTCACTATATCTGACAACTATCTTGGAAAACTTTATTTTTGATAAACACCTTGACTATTATAATTCCCAACTATAACTATCAACTGTATAGTCAGACTCTATCTGTTATTGACTATGTAACTGATAAATACAAGACTGTTACTAACTATGGCCTTGACTAAAATTATACTTTACTATTATTGGTAGACCTTACATTTATTGTTACTTTCATAACCGGTTTATTTGTGTAGTTTTTTTTAGTTAATTCTATGATATTGTAATCTCTTTAGTATGTCATCAGGAATGAGTGAGCTGAGGTTTAGCGGGTGTGATGGGAGTGAGGGTTTGAATTTTTTGGGCAGGAATCTCAGCCAATGCGGTAGAGGTAGAGCATGTATGGAAGGGCTAGGTGGGAACCTCGAGCATGGATCAAGCGAGGATCTAGAGGAAGGCGGTCAGGCTGCGATAGATTTGGAGGCGGGCATCACGCGAGGGCCCGACCCTCCTCAAAAAGACCCCGACAAAAAAGATACAAAGGACAATGTGGGGCCCAAGAAGTGGTTGTCTTTTGCTGAGACTCTTAGAGGAAAAAGAAAGGAGGTTCTCTCTCTTTCACCCCTAGTTCCAGTAAATAATAAAATTTTGGCCTCGGTAAGTTCCATGAGCCCTTTTATTTCAATGGAAGAATTCTCCCTGGTAGGAAAGTTTTAGGAAGGTAGGCCAGACATGGAGACTATCAGGGCTTGGGCTATGGGTAAATGGTGACCGGTAGGCATCTTGGAGTTGGTATCTCTAACTCGAGGGTTCTTCATTATCTGTTTTAACAATATGGAGGATGCTAACCACATTTTAACAGGAGGTCCTTGGTTTTTGGGCAAAAGGAGCCTTTTTCTCAAACAATAGGGTGAAGATTTTGAACCTGAAAAGCAAAATATTAACATTACCCCTATTTGGGTTCGTCTTCGAAGTCTACCTGCCTAGTTATTCAATGAATATTGGCTACAAGGCATAGCCAGAACTATAGGGGACCTGATCTCCATTGACCATGTAACCTTGGCTAGGACAAGGATGACTCATGCATGAATCTACGTAAATGCTAATTTGGATAATGAATTGCCAAGGTTTGTGGAGCTAGAGTATGGATAATACTATCAAAAATAGCCGATAGAATATGAGAACAAACCGGCATTCTATGCAGAATGCAAAAATCAAGGACATATATGCAATCAGTGCCCTAACTTAGCAATGAATAGAGAAAATTAGAAGCAGGTAATGCTAGACAAAGGAAATTTGAGGAGTTTCCCTGGTAGAGGCAATTTAAATCAGGAAAAATGTGTCTACCAAAAAAATAAAAGAGAGGGTTCAAGGTCCCAACAAGACAAAGGAAAACAATAGGTTGTTGGCAACCAAAATACTCAGGTAAGTTC